>OX244036.2:46822409-48116909 GCA_945859785.2 Tridacna gigas
CAGTGAAAGGAAATCACCCACTGGGCTAAGATAACCTTAGTTCTGAGCAGTGGATTCTTAAAATGTTTTTGCTCGATTTATAAATACAATTTTGTTTTAGCCAAAGCATTAAGTTTACATTACTTTATTCAAGCCATTTCAAAATTTACTTCAACAGATTTATCTTTCAACTCAATGTCTATCCTACTTAATGATAGTAAAAAAGAAAATAGAAATGACTCAAAATCTGTTTTACTTAACCCTTTACCAAACCAACCTAGATTTAATAATCTTAAGGGAGAAATATTAGAAAACATTGTGGGGGAAAAAGGAAAAAGTGCTGTTAACCAGCATTTTCTCCATTTCCCATCGTGTTTTCTACCCTATCAGAGAACTTAAGTCCATTTGTATCTGCTTTGAGTGGTTTTTTTTTTTTCCCAAATGTTTTGAAAGTGGATGAGGCTAAAACTTGTCATTTGGGAAAGGGTTATAATAGGTACAGATACAAGTATGAATAAAATAATAGGAGAGCAAAATAAAGCAAAAAAAAAAAATTCCCTTTCATTTTATTGGATATATTATGGATTTAACGCTTATAGCACATTTCACTACTATAGTTGCCTTTACGATCAGTGCATATCAAGATCAGACTGCATAAAGTGTGCAGTCTGATCGTCAATCTACACTATCCCCTTTGCTTAACCCCTTTAAGACAAAATGCCAAGTTTTAACTACCCTGAGAAAGAAGCCTTTTGAAAACATAGTGGGAGAAGGAGAAAATGCTGGTAACCAGCTTTTTCTCCTTTTCCCACAATGTTTTCTGCTCTTCTAAATTCAAATTTCAATTTTTAAGTCACACTGATTTTGTTGTCTGCAAATGCCCTCAAGTTAGACAAGTCTATAATTATGTCATTTAGTAAAGGGTTAAACACTATAGCTTACAGCCATCATCATATTGAAATAATTCTGGTTGTATTTCTATACTAAAAATGTCTGTTGGATTTATTCAGCACTCTTAACTTTTTGCCACATGACAAAATTTTTAGACTCGTCCAAATTCAAAGCATTTGCAGATGATAACATACATGTGACAAAAAATTGAAATTTGAATTTTGTGAAGGGTAGAAAACATTGTGGGAAAAATAGAAAATGCTGATTACCAGCATTTTCTCTTTTTCCCACAAAGTTTTCAATAGGCTTTTTCCTCAGGGTCGTCAAAAGTCATGATTGTGTGGTAAAGAGTTAGGTTGGACAATAAAGAAGACAATTCAGCTCTGGAATGAATTTTAAACTTAAAATTTCTCCGAAAGCTGTTTGAGAGTCCAGGGCATGATTGTTTTCCTGATGGTATAACAGTCTGATCTTGATCTATGCCAACTGTAAATGCTTCTTATATTGCCTGCCTTTAGCAGTAGTAAGAGTAAAATTAATCCATCAATGTAACTTTTGTAAATGGTCTTGAACAAAATGTACATGTTTTGTTCTTGTTTCTTAACCCTTTCCCAAACGACAAATTTTGGACTGGTCCAAATTGAAAGAGTTTGCAGATGACAATTTTACATTTGATGAAAATGGCAGAAAGTTATCAAAAAGGGTAGAAAACATTGTGGGAAAAGGAGAAATTGCTCGTTACGAGCAATTTCTCCTTTTCCCACAGTGTTTTCAAAAGACTTGTACTGCAGGCACGTGAAAACCAGGGCTTGTTTGGGAAAGGGTTAAGTCTTTTACAAAAGCTCAGATGTATAAGGAATGAATTTTAAACTTAAAATCTCTCCTATAGCTGTTTGAGAGTCCAGGGCATGTTTATTTCCTGATAGTATAACAGTCTGATCTTGATCTATGCCAGCTGCAAATGCTTCTTATATTGCCTTTAGTTGTAGTAAGAGTAAAATTAATCTATCAATGTTACTTTTGCAATGGTCTTGAACAAAGTGTTTAATTATGTACAGGTTTTGTTACTTATGTCCTTTGCAAAAAAGCTCATATGTCTAAGGTTAACTTTGCACATCAAATACAGCTGCCCCTGAATAGACTGACAAACCTTTCTGGCTTGCCTTAATCCGTCATTGGTGACAGCATCAGTTCCTTATTTGTAGACAATGGTGCATTTATAAATGAAACTGCCCTTTACCTGGAACCAAACCAGTACTAGGCTAGCTGACATGGACCCTAAATATATAACCTAATACTTGTCAGAAGTATGGTAGTACTACCAAAGAAGGATGTTTCCTGGGCTCACACCAGTATTAATCAGCTTGGATCATATTATCCTGTCTACAAATTATCTAACCAGACATACTGGTGGGAATCTAACCCTTCCAACATTTTGAGTATAATAAAGCAGTTTACAGACTTTTGATAAAATGTCTACAAGGAACTGTGGTGTTTCTCATTTTAGTTGGGATGAATTTCCTACCATTATCTGCCCCTGAATAGATCAACAACCTTTCTGGATTGCTTTGATCCGTCATTGGTGACATTTTATAAATAATCATTTTTGTTTGTATGTTTGTTTCTCTCATTCTTCTAAATCCCAAACTCTTGCTTATCAGACATCTGTTTTTCCTGGATCCCACCCAGTAATCAACTTTGCTCTGTTTATCTTTCTAAATTTCCTGGATACTAACCAGTGAAAGGAAATCAGCCATTGGGCTAAGATAACCTTAGTTCTAACATGTTTTTGCTTCATTTATAAATACAATTTTTTTTTAGCCAAAGCATGAAGTTTACATTACTCTGTTCAAGCCATTTCAAAATTTACTTCAACAGATTTATCTTTAAAATCAATGTCTATCCTACTTAATGATAGTTAAAAAGAGAAAATAGAATTGACTCAAAATCTGTTTTACTTCTAAGGGAGAAACATTAGAAAACATTGTGGGAAAAAGGAAAAAGTGCTGATAACCAGCATTTTCTATATTTCCCATCATGTTTTCTACCGTATCAGAGAACTTAAGTCCATTTGTATCCGCTTTGAGTGTTTATTTCCCAAATGTTTTAAAAGTGGATGAGGCCAAAACTTGTCATTTGGGAAAGGGTTATAATAGGTACAGATACAAGTATGAAAAATAATTGGAGAGCAAAATAAAGCAAAAAAAAATTCCCTTTCATTTTATTGGATGAATTATGGATTTAACCCTTAAAGCACATTTCACTACTATGGTTGCCTTTATGATCAGTGTATATCAAGATCAGACTGCATAAAATGTGCAGTGTGATCTTTAATCTACACTATCCCCTTTGCTTAACCCCTTTAAGACACAATGCCAAGTTTTATTTACCCTGAGAAAGAAGTCTTTTGAAAACATTGTGGGAAAAAGAGAAAATGCTGGTAACCAGCTTTTTCTCCTTTTCCCACAATGTTTTCTGTTCTTCGAAATTCAAATTTCAATTTTGAGTCACATTGATTTTGTTGTCTGCAAAAGCCCTCAAGTTAGACAAGTCTATAATTATGTCATTTAGTAAAGGGTTAAACACTATAGCCTACAGCCATCATCATATTTAAATAATTCTGGTTGTATTTCTATACTAAAGATGTCTGTTGGATTTATTCAGCACTCTTAACTTTTTACCACATGACAAAATTTTAGACTCATCCAAACTGAAAGCATTTGCAGATGATAACATACATCTGACAAAAAATTGAAATATGATTTGTGAAAGGTAGAAAACATTGTGGGAAAAAGAGAAAATGCTGGTTACCAGCATTTTCTCTTTTTTCCACAAAGATTTCAAAAGGCTTTTTTCTCAGGGTCGTCAAAAGTCATGATTGTGTGGTAAAGAGTTGGAATGAATTTTAAACTTAAAATATCTCCTATAGCTGTTTGAGAGTCCAGGGCATGATTGTTTTCCTGATGGTATAATAGTCTGATCTTGATCTATGCCAACTGTAAATGCTTCTTATATTGCCTGCCTTTAGCAGTAGCAAGAGTAAAATTAATCCATCGATGTAACTTTTGTAAATGGTCTTGAACAAAATGTATATGTTTTGTTCTTGTGTTTTAAGTCTTGTACAAAAGCTCGGATGTATAAGGTTAACTTTGCACATGACTCACAGCTGCCCCTGAATAGGCAAATAAACCTTTCTGGCTTGCCTTGATCTGTCATTGGTGACAGCATCAGCTCCTTATTTTGTAGACAATGGTGCATTTATAATGAAACTGCCCTTAACCTGGAACCAATACGGAACATGTTCTAGGCTAGCTGACATGGACCCTAAATATAACGCTTGTCGGAAATATGATAAGTCGTACCAAAGAAGAATGTTTCCTGGACTCAAACCAGTAATCACCTTGTAAGATATTTGAGGATAATAACACAATTAGACTTATGACAAAATGTCTACAAGGAACTGTGGTGTTTCTCTTCTCTGAGGGTATGAATTTTCTACTATTATCTGCCCCTGAATAGATCAACAACCTTTCTGGATTGCTTTGATCCGTCATTGATGACAATTTATAAATAATCATTTTTGCTTGTATGTTTGTTTCTCTCTTTCTTCTAAATACAAAACTCTTGTTTATGAGACATCTGTCTTTCCTGGATTCCACCCAGTAATCAACTCTGCTCTGTTTATCTTTCTTTATTTCTTGGATACTAACCAGTGAAAGGAAATCAACCATTGGGCATAAGATAACCTTAGTTCTGAGCAGTGAATTCTTAAAATGTTTTTGCTTCATTTATAAATACAATTTTGTTTTAGCCAAAGCATCGAGTTTAGATTACTTTACTGAAGCCATTTCAGAAATTACTTCAACAGATTTATCCTACAACTCAACATCTATCCAATTTCAACAATAGTTAAAAAAAAAAAGAAATTAGAAATGGTGTTTTAACCCTTTCCCAAAGGACAAATTTTGGACTAGTCAAAATTGAAAGAGTTTGCAGACGACAATTTTAAATTTGATGAAAATGGCAGAAAGGTCTCAAAACAAGTAGAAAACACTGTGGGAAAAGGAGAAATTGCTTGTTACTAGCAATTTCTCCTTTTCCCACCACAGTGTTTTCAAAAGACTTGTACTGCAGACACGTGAAAACCAGGGCTTGTTTGGGAAAGGATTAAAATCTGTTTTACTTAACCCTTTACCAAACAATCCCTAGATTTATTAATCTTAAGGGAGAAACATTAGAAAACACTGTGGGAAAAAGAGAAAATGCTAATCACCAGCATTTTCTCCATTTCCCACAATCTTTTCTACCCTTTCAGAGAACATAAGTTCATTTGTATCCATTCTGAGATTTTTTTTACAAATGTTTTGAAAGTGGATGAGGCTAAAACTTGTTATTTGGAAAAGGGTTAAATCTGGTATAAATAAAAAAATATGAATAAAATAACAGGAGAGCAAAATAAAGCAAAAAAAAACATACATCCCCTTTCATATTATTGGATACATCATGGATTTAACCCTTAAAACACCTTTCACTACTATAGTTGCCTTTAAGGCCAGTGTAAATCAAGATCAGACTGCACAAAATGTGCAGTCTGATCTTTGATCTACACTTTCCACTTTGCTTAACCCTTTACCACACAATCCCGACTTATAATTACCCTGAGAAAGAAGCCTTTTGAAAACATGTTGGGAAAAGGAGAAAATGCTGGTAACCAGCATTTCTCCTTTTCCACAATTTTTTCTACCATTCCTAACACAAGTTTCAATTTCTTGAGTTACATTGATTTTGTTGTCTGCGAATGCGTTCAATTATGACAAATCTACAATTTTGTCATGTGGAAAAGGGTTAAACACTGTAGACTATGGCAACTATAATTTTGCAATAATTCTGGTTGTATTTCTAAACTAAAAATGATTGTTGGATTTATTCAGCACTCTTCGGGTGAAGATCCTCAACATCAAATAATACATGCTCATAATACCTAAGTGGTTAATTAGAAATCCCTTTGATTTACAAACCCTCAAACATGTTAAAGTTAATGTATGTCTAACAGACCCACATTGTGATCAGATACATCAAAGTGTATCACACCTACCAATCTGAAAGACATGGCGCTGTAAATTGAAAGGATTCATCTGGTATTCAAGTATTATGCCTTTCTCTACCTCTCAACTAATGAAATATTTTGATATACCATTCACAAATCTAAAACTTTGAATACTTGCACATCAAGCTTCAGTTAAACACCTCTTTTTTCATGACCAAAACTATTGACATCTGGGCCAAAATTTTCCAGAGTCAAAACTAAACTTGAATCAAAATCAGGACCATAATTTGAAATGTCAAACCTTGGACAAACTTTCATGCAAATACTTGACATATTAGATCCCTATGACTCGTGACTTCTCCAAAAATAATGGACTGGTCCAAATTGAAGGAGTTTGCAGACGACAATTTTGAATTTAATGAAAATGGCACAAAGTTATCAAAAAGGGTAGAAAACACTGTGGGAAAAGGAGAAATTGCTTGTTACGAGCAATTTCTCCTTTTCCCACTGTGTTTTCAAAAGACTTGTACTGCAGACACGTGAAAACCAGGGCTTGTCTGGGAAAGGGTTAAGGTAACTTATACTTAGAGATACCAAGTCCTAAGCAGGTGATTTCTTTTCTAGCACTTGGAACCCACAGACCATTGTTTGGGCAAGAAATTAATGTGGTTTCCTGATCTATTTCTGGCAGAAAATTAAAAGCATCAAAGGACCAAAGTGTTTATTGTCCACCAAATTCAAAATCTTTGTAAAGAGGAAAAAAAAATCTAAGTGATTGGTAAAAAGTCAACAAATCATAGGCCAATAAAAATCTTTGGACATGTAATATCACAAATAGTGTAGCTATGTACATGTATGTAATATAAAGCTATTACCAAGCTGTGATTCATTCTATCCACTAAGACATGTTTTCAGATGAATGCTGTGACATAAAAAGAGTACTGCATTTGGGTACCAATGCTCTGCTGCAGTTGCTTGAGTGAAAATTCTATGTTGGAGAAGGGGCATAACTGTGTCAAATATACTTTGATGGTTACCTGCCCTTATTGTATGGGTTCCCCTTTTGATAGTAAACAACTACTGCAAGGTTAAAGTAAATATCTTCAGAAATAACAGAACAGGCGTCCCAAAACTTTGCACTTTACGGTACCCTGATCGCAAATAGTGAATGTTGATATTTTAAGTTCATGTTTTATGAATCAGTATGCAAATATACCGGTAAAATTGACACCTGCAGATATATTTTCATTTTTTTCATTATTTTCTTTTTCTAATTCTATTTTATTTCCCTTTTTTTTTTCTTTCACTTTATATAACTTATTTTTTCTTTATTGTTTAGACTTTTTTTTTTGGTGGTTATTGTTGTTACTTATTTTTTTTTTCCAATGATCTTTTTCCCCTCTTTTTTACTTGTTTATTTCTTTATTTAATTTTCATTCATTTATTGAACCTGGATAATCCTATGTAAATGATTCCTACCTGAACCAAGTCCAATTTAGCTCAAATGGTAGCTCTGCAAAGATCAAAATAAATGATGGTGATCCCTTGTATGAAACCTTTCTTATTAAACCCTTTACCACACAACAAAATTTTAAACTTGTCCAAATTAGAAGCATTTGCAGATGAAAAACTAGACATGGCTTATTTGGTGAGATTTGTCTGTAAAAGGACAGACAACACTGTGGGAAAAGGAGAAAATGCTGCTACCAGCATTTTCTCCTTTTCGCACAATGTTTTCTTCCCTTTCCAAAACAACTTTTGAATTTTCAGTCACATTTATTTTGTTGTCTGCAAATGCTCTCAAATTTGGACTAGTCCAAAATTTTGTCATTTGGTAAAGAAATAAAATCTGAGTAGAACAGACAGGATCAGCCCAGATGTAGATCAGAAGAATCTTTTTATTAGGTACTTTGAATTACTTATGTAAAATGAATATCGTCCTCTAAGAAAAACATGCATTGGGTTCTCAATATAGCACAGCACAGCGTCAAGATCAGACAAAAAGGTTTTTGCTGTCTGATCTTGACCTACAATGGCCACAAAAGAAACTGTATTTGTGAAGGGCTCTTAACTTTATGTGTTAAGTTAAGAAGCACATGCTTTCTAAAGAAAGTGCATCCTTCTTTCCACCAATGTTTGGAAAATAGCTGAATATGAAAATTGTAGACTAAAAAATGCCTGTATAACTCTTTACCACACAACAAAATTTTGGAGTCGTCCAAATTGAAAGCCCGTGCAGACGACAAATTAAATTTGGTTCAAATGATGAGACTTTCTGTGAATGGGTAGAAAATATTGTTGGAAAAGGGCTTCTCTGTTTGGGCTGTTAAAACTTGGGATTGTGTGATGAAGAGTTAATTCTTTACCATACATTAAAATTCTAGACTTGTCCATATTGAGTGAATTTACAGACAATTCAAATGTTTTTTTCAAATGATAGTTCAGACTACTACTGGATACATTATTGGAAGGAAATGAAGTAAAAATGAGACAAGGAGAGCAGTTCTAGCAAGTTTCATTTGACCTATATCCTTTTTCGGTCGGGGCTTTGGCCCCTGGTCCCCAGCAGAGGGGCACTGCCCCTGCACCCCATTGGGGACCCCAGACCCTTGGCTTTTTTCTGATTTGCAATTACAGCTCATTCCCATGCCTGGGTTTAGGTAAACTTTGTTGCAAAGCAAGCGGAAATAAAACTTGAAAAATGTGTAAATAAGAGTAGCAATTTTAGAAGAAAATCAAAGGGCAGAATCAGGGAGAAATAAGCAAAGATGTTGATGTAAATGCTAAAAAGAAAGAAAAAGAAATTGTGATATATGCAATTGCCATAGTACATTAATTATTCAGGAACACAATCTCTGAGAATTACAAATGAAAAAGAAACTTACCTCATTCTTTTCTGAATCAAACTGTTTTGCTCTTGTTTAGACACCATTTCAGTCTTGATTGTTGACCAACCATATAGTAAGGACCCGCCTTTAACTGAACAGAATATACCACAACAGGCCGCCTGTGGAACAGACAAGAAGCTTTTTACTACTTTAAATTACTAGTCTACCTTTAACCCTTTACTAAATAATCCTGACTTTTAACGACCCTGAGAAATAACCCTTTAGAAAACATTGTTGGAAAAGAAGAAAATGCTGGTAACCAGCATTTTATCCTTTTCCCACAATGTTTTCTAGCCTCTCCAAAACAAATTTTGATTTTTCAAACATATTTATTTTGTCATCTACGAATACTTTCAATTTGGAATTTTTTTTTTTCTGTTTGGCAACGGGGTTAATTAATTTTCTTACTAAAGGGAAAATACCTAAAGAATTCTCCATTAACAGCATTTTCTCGTTTTCCCACAATGTTTTCAAAGGTCTTTTTCCTTGGGAGTAGTCAAAACTTGGAATTGTGTGGTAAAGGGTCAACTGACCTGTAAAAAAATGGCTGTCGAGATAATTGAGGGAAAATGGGAAATTGCTGATAACCAGCAGTTTCTTTTCCTACAATATTTTCTATCCTTTGGTAGACAAATCCCATCATTTGAGCCACATTAAATTTGTCCTTTGCAAATGCTTTCAAATTAGACAAGTCAAGTTTTGTTTTTTGGTTTCTCAGTTTTGTTGAAAAGTGCCAAGCCCCAGTAGCTCAGCTGGTAGTGCACAGGACTTGAAAACAGGATGTCTTTGGTTAGATCCCTGGCTTGGCCAATTTCTTAGGCTAACAGCTGACCATCGTTTCAACGATGGTTATGTGGAAAAGAAGCCAGTGGCTTGGAAAGAACATCATTGTGCATAGTACTGGTAAAAGAAACTCCGCAAAGCATGGATAGGTGCACTGGCCTCCACAATAAAACTGAAATAATGTTGAAAACGGCATTAAACACCATACAGTTAATCAATCAAAAACACCATACAGTTAATCAACCATCAATCAATTTGTTGAAATGTGTATTGGGTCTTTTACAATCCCACTTATTTTTTTATCAGAAGCAGGTGCATTGCCAGGAATGTAGTATAGATGAAGCCCAATTCTCTATCTTTCTTTTTTCCCTTCTTTCGTTTTTCCACTAAACAGCTGTTAGCACCTTAACCCTTTACCACACAATGCCAACTTTTTACGACCCTGGAAAAGTATCCTGTTCAAAACATTGTGGGAAAAGGAGAAAATGCTGGTAACCAGCATTTTCTCCTATTCCCTCAATGTTTTCTACCCTATCAAAGAAAATTTGCACTATTTGAGCCACTTTGAAATTGTCGTCTGCAAAGACTTTCAATTTAGACAAGGCTAAAATTTTGTTGTCTGGTAAAGGGTTAAAGAGCCAAGCACATTTTTGTCAATTTTTCCGACAATGTAAATCAAGATCTGACTGCAATGTCGGACAATGTACATAGATCAAGATCAGACTGCACTAAAGGTGCTGCCTTATCTTTGAGGCCGTGAATAGATAAAAACTACACGTCAGCCACGATGAAATGTAAAGAAGCACTTCCAGATAACTGATAAGGAAATAATTCTACAATGAAAAAATAATTAGAAACTTACCAAGAGATAGATCTAGATCGGACTGTTGAACACAAAAAGGATGTAATTGAAACTAGCGGTGATCACGATACCATTTTGTCATCATGACTATTCGATGCGAGAGAATGCGAACAAAGGAAAAAAAGAATTCGTGCGCAAAATAAGATTTATGCACGTGCACACATGAACAAGAAATCTCCCTTGCCCCTAGGGCGGTTTTCGACGACAGAAAAGTAAGTGAAATAACCTTGGTTAAAGCGCTTCACCAAACCGGTACCCGCTTTATATCTATGTCGTCTCCCGTAATCGACAGTGTGTCTCGAAGATCGATAACAGGCTACCAGTTAGAGCCCTTCCCTCCAGTTCCACAGGCACATGTGTGCTTTTTTTTTTTTAAATTTTCAAGACGAACTTCACTCCCTGCAACCTAATGTATTTAAGGTAACAAGTCTTATATACATGTATAAGATTATCTACACCTATCTGCATACTCCAACTTCAAGTGTGTCACATGCGTCAGCCCTTAGCAACAGTAACCAAAGAAGTCGGTTTATCTTATCATCACGGCATACCTCGGGTGATCCGGTGATCAAATCCCACGGCTGTATCATGTAGCTTGATATGCACCTACACTGTACATTTCGCACATCTCCGGAAGCACGCCCCTTTACCGTTATTGAAATTGTTAGGCTCCTCTTAAAAAAGAAAACACGAATAAATTTTCTGTCGTTATCTTTCTAAGAATATTTCAGTCGGCAAACAGTTAGTACATTCAATTTTTAGCGTGATTTATCAAATTTTGTTGGGAGCTTTCATCGACAGATCGATAGAAGTGAATAACTTCACCGTGGTTGTGTTTAAGATCATGTGATTGATAGTTCAAAATTGAAGCCTCCTTTATACAGACGAGGTTAGATGTAGGTACGGAATCGGCCGAGTTGTGATGAGTGATCGTCACGGATCTATGTACGGATCGTAGACAGACTGACAGAAAAAGAGCAGTTAGGAATTTCGGAATCATTGTATAAATTGTGTGTTCTGGTTTTTTTTTTAATGTAATATATCCTTTATGTTATTTAATTTAGATTTCATTTTATATTATCCTACCGAAAGATCATTTGATTTAACCCTGTACCCTAGGCCTACCATAAGACAAAATTTCAGACTTGTCCATACTGAAAGCATTTGCAGACGACAAAATGAACGTGGCAAAAAAACTCAAACCGGCATTTGGAAGGGTAGAAAACACTGTGGAAAAAATGAGAAAAATCTGGTTACCAGCATTTTCTTCTCTTTTCACAATGTCTTCAAGTCTTTTTCAATAGCGTCGATAAAACGCCGGATTGTGTGGCAAAGGGTTTTACCGTTGATACACTAGGCCTATCGCCGTTATTATTTAGTGTGGAGTTTGTAATAAAAAAAGTGCCTGTTATCTCTGCAAGGGAAAATGCCAACTGCCACGGTCCCATAGAGTTACAGAACCAAGAAATAACTGAACAAAAGAAAGTCGGGGCATAAGATCTAGCCCCTCTCCAAAAGAGCCATTATTAAAGAAACTTTGAAAGGATGCAACTTCTGTCATTATTCTCAGAGGCAAGAATAGTTGGTACAATAACTTTTTTGTGTGTGCAGCATTATGTATTTATATTGAAAACAGCTTGTGAAAAAAACTGTTGGAGGAGAAAATGCTGGCGTAACCAGCAATATTTAACCCTTAACCTGCTTAATGAATGAAATGGAACTTTCAAGACTAAAGTAAAAACCCAAATATTGGTATATTTTGGGGAAATATATCTCCGTATGTGACAGTGTAGATCAAAGATCAGACTGCATATTCTGTGCAGTCTGATCTTGATCTACACTGTCTGCAACAGGTCACTGTGTCGCGCTCAGCAGCCTAGGGGTTAATTTAATAAAATAATGATGTCTACTCTTTCAAATATGTCATTTGAGACACATTGAAATTGTCGTCTGTAATGCAATTGTTTTTATTTTTGACGAGTCCACAATTATGTCTCCTAGTTCATGAAGAGGTAACCCTTTATCAAACAATCTGTGTTTTGTTTTTACCACATGACACAACTTTGGACCTGTCCAAATCCAAAGCATTTCCAGATGACATATGAAGTCAGGTTCAAATTGTGGAATTCTTCTCTGGAAAGGTAGATCTAAAAAACATGGCGGAAAAGGCGAGAATGCTAGTTACCAGCATTTTCCCTTTCCCCTCAATGTTTTCAAAAGCTCTCTTCCTTAAGGTCGTTAGAACTTGGAATTGTGTTGTAAAGATGTGATTAAACTACCCAGAAAAAGAAGGCTTATAAAACAATGTGGGAAAAGGAGAAATGCTTTTAACTAGCATTTTCCCCTTTTTCCCAGCACATTTCCTACCCTGTGAATGGTAATTTCCATCATTTGAGCCCTCTAATTTGTCGTCTGCAAATTCATTCAATAGGAAAAATAATGGTTTTGTAGTCTGGTAAAGAGTTTTACCAATCAGTTGTCATATTTATAATAAAGCACCACCATTTTTGCAACAGACGGTTCCCCCAACCACGCCAATACCGTTTATGCCATGTGCTATTCCTTCACCACACAATCCCAACTTTTGACCTTGACCTTGAAAGAGAAGATACTATGGATAAAGTAATCAGCATTTTCTCCTTTTCCCACAATGTTGTCTACCCTATGAAAGACAGAAATCATCATTTTGGCAACATTTGATTTGTCAGCTGCAAATGCTTTGAATTTGGTAAAGTAAAAAATTTAGTCGTTTGGTTCAGAGCTGTTGGTTATGGTCTGAAGAGCAATATGACAAATGAGTTTTACCTCTTTACCAAACGACAAAATTTAAGACTTGTCCAAATTGAAAGCATTTGCAGACGACAAAATAAATGCTACTCAGAAATTGATATTTGTGATAGAATGGGTAGAAAACATTGTTGGAAAAAGAGAAACTGCTTGTTAACAGCATTTTCTCCTTTTCCCACAATGTCTTCAAAAGCTATCTTTCTCAGGGTATTTCAAAGTCGGGATTGTGTGGTAAGAGTTAAATTTGTACAGATAAAGAAAGCTTGATCAGAAACATTAAAAGATGTCATTCAATGTGGATAAGAATGGAAGCAAGAAGGTTGATCTTTATTATTTCATGGCAAGAAATCACTCTGAATTTCACATACTCATAGAAAAACCCACTAAAATCTGAAACATTCTTTGTATTAACCCTTTCCCAAACAAGCCCTGGTTTTCACGTGTCTGCAGTACAAGTCTTTTGAAAACAATGTGGGAAAAGGAGAAATTGCTCATAACGAGCAATTTCTCCTTTTCCTACAGTGTTTTCTACCCTTTTTGATAACTTTCTGCCATTTTCATCAAATTTAAAATTGTCGTCTGCAAACTCTTTCAATTTGGACCAGTCCAAAATTTGTTGTTTGGGAAAGGGTTAAAATGAGTTGGTCTAAGCACATGTTTCTACATCTGAAGGGAGAAGTAGCCTGCTAACATTTGTCACAATCATGATGTTACAAAGAATTGACAGAAGGTTTTACGTTTGAAAGAGGAGGTTCATAAACACATGAACAATGCTCTAGAAATGCATCTCCATGATGTGCGATACCAAGCAAGTCATCATGCACATATTTATGGTTCCATAAAATTCATTTTGTGTGACAACAGGCTGAAGGTAGAATGGCCCTTGGACATGTGTAAAATTTACAAAAAGCAAAAAGCTTAGACTCCGGTCAGCTTGCATGGATTCTGCAGGCTGAGCTAAGTTGATACTTTTTGAAGATGCATTAAATCCCCTTTTTACAGAGCAATTGGCTCAGTTGTTTCAAATACATAATTACTTTATGTGCAATTCCTAAACCAGGGGTTTGTTTTATCAATGGCCACATGATTATGAAAATCTTAATGTAAAATTTTATTGTGCCATTATTGTTTGACAATATGCCTCTTTTACTGAAGAAGTGGTACAATAAGAAAAAAGCATAGACCTTTCTGCAGGTGTGATTGTTACACATGCCCTTACTGATCAATGAAAGGCCCTTCACACTTTTCCAAACAACAAAATTTTAAACCAGCCCAACTTAAAAACATTTGTAGACTACAAAATAAATGTGACTGATGAAAATAGATGGAAATTTGTTTTGGAAAGGGTAGAAACATTATGGAAAAAGGAGAAAATGATGGTTACCAGCATTTTCTCCTAGTCCCATAATGATTTCAAAAACCCTCTTCTTTAGGGTCATTAAAAGTTGGGATTGTGAGGTATAAGGTTAATTACAGCAGCCCATTTAAAATCATATGACAGAAACAAGAGTAACACCAGGCTTAACAAGGCTGTGCGGTATCTTCTGAAAAGGCAGCGTTGTCTCAATGGCGGTGAACAAATCCAGAAATTCTTGGTTACAGAGCCACAGAGGAAAGAACCCTCAGCAAGTATGAGCATTCCTTTTTCAAAAACTGCATTTCAATTTACATCACAAAAACTCACCGTACTTGATGCATTAAGGTAGGCTACAGACAAATACCCTCTCGAAGGAAATGCATATGCACTAAAATATCTGTTGGTCTCTAAAAATATTGGACAGTGAAGATCAAAACCTGCAGTCTGATCTCGATCTACACTATCTGCATAAGTATAACCCTTAACAAATTAACAGTTGAGCTTTGTGTCAACTCATTACCACAAAATCCTAAGTTTTAACGACCAAGAAAGAGAAGACATATGAAAACATTGTGGGAAAAGGAGAAAGTGCTGGTAACCAGCATTTTCTCCTTTTCCCCCAATGTTTTCTACCCTATCAACTAGAGCTGGGATGAGTACTTGAGTACCCAGGTATCAGGTAGGGTACCGCCAGCACCCGGGTACTAAATCATTACCCAGGTATCCGATAATTATATAGTGACTTATTAAGTAAAGCTATAATTTCGAAGTTCCAATTAAATAATTTTATCTTAATTTAAATACAAGCAAAATACATGTTACCCACTCCCGTACATGAACCGGAAGTAGATAATCGAAATAGCTTGAAATAAGGCTGTACTGCTTATATCCCCTGCAACGCATAACTCGTCAGTAATGGGTAAATATTGTTATATATTTGCCTATTCAGTGTTTTAGGTTTATCTGACAAAGACAATGGTAATTTGAATTAAAAGCAAAACATGCGTGCGTATTTTGTGATTTATTTATAACAGCTCAAATCATCACAGTCATCTACACAACAATCAAAGGCCTATTCAACAGTAATAAGAAAGAGTCTATCCAGAGAATAATCCGCATTTTGCAGGCATTGCATGATCATGACAATCTGGCGCTTACTTTTTAATACAATCATTGTTATTAAAGGTCTTTAAGATAATATGAAACAATTTAAATGACAAAATTTATTCAGCGACTAGGAACGAACTGCTGCTAACTACTAACTAATTCTAATCATCCCAAGTAATAACATCGGGTACCCAAGTACCCGCGGGTAATACGGCCACGGGTACCCGGGTACAAAATTTCTACCCGTCCCAGCTCTACTATCAATGACAGAAATCATCATTTGATCTACATTTGACTTGTCGTCTGCAAATACTTTCAATTTGGTTGAGTCCAAAATTTTGTCTTTTACTACAGAGATAAACCCTTTTGGTGCTAAGATGATTTGTTTCATATTCTGCTTTTATGCGCAAAGTGGATCAAGATCAGATTTCACTTTATGCACTTTGGATCTGACATCCAATCTTTGATGAGCCATAGGTTTAACCCTTTACCAGACAACAAAATTTTAGCCTGGCCCAAACTGAAAGTATTTGCAGACGACAATTTCAATGTGGCTGAAATGGTGCAATTTTTCTTTGATAGGGTAGAAAAAATTGTGAGAAAAGGAGAAAATGCTGGTTACCAGCATTTTCTCCTTTTCTAACAATGTTTTCAACAGATTTCTTTCACAGGGTCATTAAAAGGCAGCATTGTGCGGTAAAGGGTTAACTTGACGATACAGCTGTTAGTGTATCCTTATACACCAAATAAATCCATTTCAAATATTTGGCACCAAAACAGTTATAGGACAGAGGCAGTCAACAATCACTGTGGCTGATTCCGTAACTGCCATCAATGGATCACCCAATGTTTGCTGAATGGGGTAGTCCAGACATGGTTACAACTTTCACGGTAATGCTAACAACAAAAGAAAGAGTGAAACACTTTTTTTTTTCATGAAAAACAAATATCACAGTTTTCTCTCTTCATTCTGCATGTCATCACCATCTCTGTTCTAAGCAGAAAGAGTAGACAAGTATCTATATGTCAGTGCAGTTTCGTATTAGTTTGCTCTTTCCCATTGTCAACTACAAATTTATAAGTGACTATATATTTTAACTGAATAAAATAATCATCAATGATTGTCTCACACAATGTATTCACTCAGCAGAATGAAGGCAAAGAGTAAAACAAAATTTTTCAATGACATAACTCTTTACCACACAATCCCGACTTTTAATGACCCTGAGGAAAAAACTTTTTGAAAATATTGTGGGAAAAGGAGAAAATGCTGGTAACCAGCATTTTCTCCTTTTCCCACAATGTTTTCTACCCTATCCAATACATAAATTACCATTTAAGCTACACTTAATTTTGTCATCTGCAAGTGCTTTCAATTTGGTCCAGTCTAAAATTTTGTCGTTTGGTTAAGATTCAAATCTATATCGAATGACAAAATTTTAGACTAGCCAAACTGAAAGCATTTGCAGTCAACAAATTAAACGCGACTCAAAATCTGAAGTTAGCTATAGGAAGGGTAGAAAACATGATGAGGAAAGGAGAAAATGCTGCTACTCCCATAAGGTTTTAAAAGGCTTTTTTCCTCGAGGTCGTTGAAACTTGAGATTGTGTGGTAAAGGACTAATGATTTAAATGTCTTTCAAACAACCAAACTTTACGCTTATCCAAAATGAAAGCATTAAATTTGCAGATGATAAATCAGAAGACGCTCAAATGGTGATACTTTAGACATTAGAACATTTAAAAAAATATTGTGGGAAAAGAAGAAAATGCTTTTTACCAGTAGTTTCTTCTTTATGCACAATGCCTTTGAAAGCCCTCTCCTGCAAGGATCTAAAAAAAATAACATTGTTTGGTAAACAATTAAATGTCTACCAAACCACTAGACTTTGGATTCTGAACCAGATTCAAGACATTTTCATACCACAAATGTGGCTGAAGTGGTGAAAGTTGTCTTTCAAAGGGTAGAAAAAATTATGAGAAAAAGGAGAAAATGCTGTTTACCAGCATTTCCCCCTTTTCCCGCAATGTTTTAAATGTCTCCTTCTTTAGGTTGTCCATCAGTAAAGGCACAGTTTATGGTACAAATGAAGGTATTTACAGGCCATAGTTTAGAATCAGAAAGTGGATGGTGTCAATCCAAAATTAAAATGCAAATTCTGCAGTCTGATCTTGATCTAGTCCATCTGCAAAAGCCACTGGAGTTAGTTTTACTGTACATGTGAAAGAAATAATGTTGTGCATACACAAATATGAATCACAAACATTTTGGTATAACAATAAGTAATGGGAGTTACATATCGGTGCATGACATTTCGTTGAGAAGGTGTTTCGTCGAAATTCACATATGTTTTAAAATATTGATTTCTAAATTCTTAGATTTTATTCATGAAAAGCTCTGGCTGGGAGGAAGATCTGAGCCACATTTTGTCTGGGTTAGGGTAAGGGCCAGGGTTATGGATTGTTTTGGACACGTGGTTTTCGACAAAATGTCTCGGATCCTTACATATCACAGTGAACCCCTAAAGTGCCTTTCACTACTTTAGATGCCTTTGGAGGCAGTGTAGATTAAGATCGGACTGCACAAGAAGTATAGCCAGATCCTAAATCTACACTGTCCGCTTTGCCGAGCATTCTGGGCACCCGCAACCTTGAAATTGTTATTGAGCCATGCTCTGACAAAAGGGGGCTTAATGCATCTCTGTAATGCATTTTATTATATACATATAAATGATTGAGTAAAATACTGGCGTTATCTAACTTCACAATACAACTCCAGGGAAAACTTTTCCGTATCAGCCTAGTACTGTGTGTACAGCATAATTGTGTACATGGACTACTTCTGTGTAATAACGTTTGGGACTTTCAACCTTTAACGTTCATGGCTAGCATGACAAAGCTAGCATGAAAATGCACGAAAACCCCATCTATCAGTGTATCAATAGATACTTCGACTGTTGTTTGGCATCTACTTTTTTTCAAAAATCGTTTTTATGCAGAACTTGATGTTGTCCGATATTGATCAATGCATGCATATTACATAAATATGTCATGTGTTGTTTCGAAGGGGTATTTCCAAATACTAGGCTACAGTACAATCGTGATTTCAGCATCGCGATTATAAAGATCGACTCGAACCCTGCATTGAAACGGAGAAAAAATGTACTGTTCTTGACAATGACAGTGAACAACAACCACTGACTACCTTCCCATTGTTTAAGAAATAGTTTTTAAGCCACAGTTGTTGTTGAATTTCTTGAAGCTGCTCGAACAGCAACTGCCATTTTTAAATGCATCCTGATCTATGCAGACTTACCGTTATCTATGTTTATTCATCCGACATTCATAAATATTGTACATATATCTACAATAAAATGTAGTTTTCAGATTTTTTGGTTATTCGTATTGATTTTATGAGGATTCTTTACATTTATAGTGATGAGGTATATAATAAAAGGAATATTACAACAGTCTGCATTTCTGCATGGCTGGATCATGCCTTGTTGCGTGTGTAAAGAGATGTGCATCGGACTGGACCTTCGGTCTCATCTGATACGCATCTCTTTACACACGCAACTCGACATGATCCGACCACGCAGAAATGCAGACTGTTGTAATATTCCATATATACCAAGCAATTCAACCAAGTAAGTATTGATCCATAAAAGCTACTTTTTTTTTTACTGAGCTAATCATGAGGTAGGTAAACTTGTCCTTGGATATATATAAAATTTACCAATGACAAAACAGCTCGGCCCAGATCAGCCTGACCAGGGTTGATACTTTTTGCAGATGGATTGAGTCCCCTTTTCACAGAACATGGCTCAATTATTTAGGTGTTATTTCTAAACAGAAAATATCTTTAAGGTTTGTTTGGCGCACTAGGGGTAAAAACACTATTTTTCCTGCAACAAATTTGGTCGATGTACTAAACTGTTTCATACAACAGCACTTGAAACACCTTGTCAAGAATACACAAACTTAACAACAAGAAAAAAAGTCTTATTTCTTTATCCATTATCAGCGACCTTGAAATGACCATGTCATTGCGTTAGCTGCTTGGCCCTTCATTGAAATTGAGGAAGATTCTGAAAATGAAATTTTGAAAATAGAATACCTAGAAAACTTGACCCTTAACACTTTACCAAACAACAAATGGAAAGCATTTTCAGACAACATTTTTAATGTTACCCAAAACATTAAATTTACCAAACAACTTTACCAAACAACAAAATTTTAGACTAGTTCAAATGGAAAGCATTTTCAGACAACATTTTTAATGTTACCCAAAACATTAAATTTGTCTCTCAAAGGGCAGAAAACATTGTGGGAACAGAAGAAAATGCTGGTTACCTGGTTTCCAACAATGTTTTCAAAAGCCTTCTTCCTCAGGGTCGTTAAATGTTGGGATTGTTTGGTAAAGGGTTAAGCTGCTTGGTGTGACTCGCTGACCTTTTGCGGACAGTGTAGATCAAGATCAGACTGCACAGAATGTGCAGTCTGATCTTGTATCTACACTGTCCGATAAGGAGATATTTTTCTCTAAAACATAGGTTTCAAATAACATTATTCTGGTTTGTACTATTGGCTTGAAAGTTTTATTTAACATATTTAGCGTGATGGTTTAATTGATTTAAATACCACATAATTCCGAGATTAAATGACGCTGAGGAAGAAGCCTTTGAAAACATTGTTGGCAAAGGAGAAAATACTGGTAATCAGCATATTCTCTTTTTCCCACATTGTTTTCTACTCTATCAAAGACAAAATCCAGTTTTTAAGCCAAATTTGAGCTGTCATCTGCAAAATGCTTTCAATTTGGACAGGTCAAAAATTTTGTCATTTGGTAAAGAGTCAAGACAGTTTTGCCATTTTTTTCAGTGTAAAAATGATTTTTAACCTTAAGCTGCTAAGTGCCAACTCAGTGAGCTTTTGCAGAAAGTGGTGATCAAGATCAGATGGCATATTCTGTGCCGCCTGATCTTGGCTAAGATTTTTTTTGTTTGGGTAAGAGTTAACCCTTTCCAATACAGCAAGTTTTAGAATCTGCTAAATTCAAAACATCTGCAGACGACAAATTTAATATAGGTGCAAATGAGCTCAAGCTCTCTGGCAAGGTACAAAACAATGTGGGAAGAAAATGCTGGTTACCAGCATTTTCTGCTTTTCCCAAAATGCTTTCAAAGACTTCTTTCTTAGAGTCATTAAAACTCAGGATTGTGTGGTAAAGGGTTAAACAATGAAAAAAGATGATGATAAATACCTGTCATTTCCTTCTTCCTTTGTTCTTTTTCATTCCTCATTTCACGGAACTTATCCAACTGTTCTCGCTGACTTTGGGTCAATTTGCTCTCGCTCCTCTCTAACCCGCAAGAGTCTGACATGTTACTGGGTGCCTTTTCTCGTCCAATGAATGATACTGAGGGTTGACCAGAGATTACGGAAATAGGCGAAGATCTACGAGACCCTGATTTCCTCCTCTTTTTGTCAAGCTGTGAAGCAGGAACATTGGGTTTCTGTGGGAGCCTTGTAGGGATAGTCCGTCCACCAGGAGAAACCAAGGAATTACTGAAATATATATCACAAGAATTTATGCACTATACTAAAACCACACGACAAATGTCTAGACTTGTCCAAATTGAAAACATTTTCAGACAACAATTCAAATGTAGTTCAAATGACAAAATTCATCTTTTATTGGGTAGAAAACATTGTGGGAAAAGCAGAAAATACTGGTAACCTGCATTTTCTCCTTTTCCAACAATGTTTCCTTCCATATCAAATACAAATTTTATTCCATCATTTGAACAACATTATATTGTCATCTGTAAATTCTTTTAATTTGGACAGGTCTGTGTTTTTTTTTTCAATGTTTAAAGAGTTAACCCTTAAACTCTTTACCACACAATCCTGACTTTTAATGACCCCAAGGAAAAGGTGTTTTGAAAACGTTGTGGTAAATGGAGAAAATGCTGGTGACCAGCGTTTTCTCCTTTTCCCACAATGTTTTCTACCCTTTCAAAGAAAAATTTTCTAATTTGTGCAGCATTTAGTTTTTCATCTGCAATGCGTTAAATTTGGATAAGTTTACAGTTTTATTGTTTGGTAAAAAGTTAAACCAGATGCCCTTCTTTGTTGCCAACGCTCTTATTCTATTCCATTTCTGTCAGTATTTTTCATCATCATCTCAAAATGACATTAAGGACACAGCTTAACCCCTGACCACACAGTCCGGAGTTTTAACGACCCTGAGGAAGAGGCCTTTTTGAAAACATTGTGGAAAAAGGAGAAAATGCTGGTATCCAGCATTTTCTCCTTTTTTCACAATGTTTTCTAACAAATCAAAGACAATTTCCATCATTTGAGTCACATTAAAATTGTCGTCTGCAAATGCTTTCAATTTGGTCAAGTCTACATTTTTGTCGTTTGGTAAAGAGTCAAAGCTATCATTCCACCAAATTTCATATTTCTGTAAATGATTTTATTCTTTTACTCGCAACTGATTATTTCAAATGCAAAGCAAATGAACTCTAAATGTTGATAAACACAAGCTTAAAGGCCCTATAGCTGCCAAAAGTAAACAATGCAGGTATTAAAATGCATTTAGATTTAAATCATACCATTTAAAAGTATGTAAATTATTGCAAATATGACAATCTGGTATTTTAAAGTTTGCACATGTTTTAGCTGCTGGCAGAAAAATGATATCTAAAACTAAGTTAAAAGATGTGGTGTCCATGGTTGTGGGTGGTGTCCGTGGTTGTGAGGTAGAGCGTCGGCCTTGTAATCAAAAGGTTCTGAGTTTGATACCCGAGAGCCGATGTCAACTTAGGGACTGTTCATTGGCCCACACATTGGGCGTGAGTACTGGTGTAGTTTCCAGGAAGCAGAATCGACAGGGATTAGTATAAGTTGTAAGAACTTGTTTCTCAATCGATGTAAAATAAATATGTTTAAAACTTCAAAAACTAAGTTAAAAGTTGCCAGGTCTGTATATCTTTTGTTTACTTTTTACCCGATTTTAAAGTTAATTTTTCTGCAAGCGACTATTACTTCCACCCACCGAACAGTAACAGATTGTCATCTTCACAATAATTTCCATTCTTTTAACTCTTTACCAAACGACAGATTTTTAGATCAGTCCAAATTGAAAGAATTTGCAGATGGCAAAATAAATGTAACTCTAAAACTGAAATTTGTCATGGGAAGGCTAGAAAACCTTGTGGGAAACGAGAAAATGCTGGTTAGCAACATTTTCTCCTTTTCCCACAATGTTTTCAAAAGGCTTCTCTCTCAGGGTCGTTAAAAGTCGGGATTGTGTGGTAAAGGGTTAAATGGCATCACTTAACTAAAGTTAAATCTAAATGCATTTTACTGCCCCATTATTTGCTTTTGGCAGCTATAGGGCCTTTAAACCAAATGATGAAATTCTTTACTATTATCAATATCTGCATTTGTTGTAATATTTGTATAAATTGTTTTGCTGAATATCAGGAAGGGGAGGTGTATAAACATTTCGGCATACAATAATCGTGCTATCAGTTCAACATGTATTTTGCCTTAATCCTTTATAAAACAATCCAGAATTTTAACAACCAAGAAGCAGACAACTTCTGATTTGATTGTTTGGAGTTTAATAATTCTGTTTTGACAGCTTATTTCATATCAAGATGGTCAGTGCACCTACGCATGTGTTTCCAGGCTTTCCCACACCAATAGACACAACTTTCTTACCTTTTCATAGGCAAATCCCATCTGTTAACCCTTAACCACACAATAAAATTCCTGACTTGACCAAATTGAAAGCATTTGCAGATGACAATTTAAATGTAACTAAAATGACTGTATTTTCTCTGTGAAAGGTTGGAAATCATTGTGGAAAAGGAGAAAATGCTGGTTACCAGCATTTTGTCCTTTTCAAAAGATGTTTTCAAAATGCTTTTTTCCCCAGGGTTGTTAAAACTAAGGACTGTTTTGTAAAGGGTTAAGCCACATTCAAATTGACCTATGCAAATTCTTTAAATACTGATGAGTCATATTTTGTTGACTCATAAACTGTTAACTCTTTACCACACAATCCCGACTTTTAACGACCCTGATGAAGAAGCCCTTTGAAAACATTGTGGGAAAAGGAGAAAATGCTGTTAACCAGCATTTTCTTCTTTTCCCACAATGTTTTCTACCCTATCTAGGACAAATTCCATTACTTGAGTCACATTTAAACAGTCGTCTGCAAATGCTTTCAGTTTGGACTAGTCTAAACTTTTCTCATGTGGTAATGAGTTAAGTCAATCAAACCTTTCTTCCTCTGGTCCCAGCATCGCATTACGAGCCTCCAAGTATGCATGGTCATTGTTTCCTTTAAGGGCATTTCGAGCCCGCATATACTCTCTGTCTCGCATTTCCGCCCTTCGTATTTCATCCTTTGACTTCTTTGGTTTATTTCTGTGACCTGGTCTCAAACATCCGAACCAGCGCCATCTAGAAATAACGTAGAGAGTAGGTGCTTATTAATATTACAGAGTGAACACTCAATATAAAATATCTAAATTTCGCAAGTTAAATTTTTTGGTTTTAACCTATGGTGTTTGCATATCTCTTTCACGTCAAAATAAATAACAAGATTTCTTTTCTGCAGAGATGAGTCAAAAAAAATGATTAACTCTACCAAAAGGCAAAATTTTATACTTGTCCAAACTTAAAGAATTTGCAGACGACGATATAAATTTGACTAACTGAAAACTGTTTTAGAAAGGTCAGAAAACATTGTGGGAAAAGGAGAAAATGCCAATTACCAGGGTTAGAGGGTTAACCCTTTTCTCAGGCCTATAAGAACTTGAACAAGTGACACCTATGATAAGCATTTCAAGGAAAGAATAATATGAGCCATGCTCTGTGAAATGGGGGGCTTAATGCATTTGCAAAACATTATCGACCAGGTCAGCCTGCGTGGACTGCACAGGCTGACCTGGGCAGAAACTTTTTGCTGTTGGTCAGTTTTCTGCATGTCAAAGGATCATTCTACCTTATGATTAACCCTTTCCCAAACAACAAATTTAAGACTGGTCCAAATTGAAAGAGTTTGCAGACGACAATTTCAAATTTGATGAAAATGGCAGAAAGTTCTCCAAGAGGGTAGAAACACTTTGGGAAAAGGAGAAATTGCTCGTTACGAGCAATTTCTCCTTTTCCCACAGTGTTTTCAAAAGACTTGTACTGCAGACACGTGAAAACCAGGGCTTGTTTGGGAAAGGGTCAAGATGGTTGTTAGACAAAGTGGATTCTATGGATCACTTGCTTGGTATATTGCATTACAGAGATGCATTAAGTCCCTCTTGCTTGAGCATGGCTCAATTATGTTTTCATGAAGTATGAATAAAATGGAGGGAAAGGACAAAATGCCTAAAACAGGTTTTTTTCTTTTACTTTATTATCTAGACAGAAAGCATTGGGGGTGTCTATGATTGCTTTTAAAAACATTGTAGCTTTTTAACCCTTTCACGACTACAGTTGCCTTAGCGGCCAATGTAGATCAAGATCAGGCTGCACAAAACATGCAGCCTGATCTTTGATCTACGCTGCCTGCTTTGCTGAAATACCGTAAACAAAACCAACAAGGAAATTGCTATTATTTGGATCGTATTTCTAGGATCAACATCTCTGTTTGTTTTATTCAGCCCTCTAAGGGTTAAGAAAGAAAACTACCTACTCATTAGAACAACATTTTTTCCTTTTGCTACAAGTTTGTCATGGATATCTAAAACCTAATTGATTTTGATTCAAGAAGTAACAATTAATGCAAAACAAGCCACTTACTTGGTTTCCTTCTTTTTCCGTAAGTTCCGAATAATCTTTCGCCTTTCGTAATCAAAACAGCACTTCAGAATAAGAAGATATATCACAATACTCAGTAATATAAACACAACAAATCCTGCAGCAGAAACAATTGAAATACTGGCTGTTGTGCAAAAAAAGCAGCGAGTTATCTCCTCGTGAATAATGATAGTTGGTTCCATCGTGAAGGTCACAGTCAAGGTTATTGTATCTGAGCGAGCAGGTGTTCCTCTATCCTCCACAAGGATTGTGACGTAAAATGTAGTGTTGAAATCCATGGTGAAACTTGTTTTGATAAACACAGTACCGTTTACATCAACGTTAAAGAATGTCACAGTGTAACCGGTCGATAGCCCTACTGGACTGAAACTTAAATTGGCATTGTAAGCGCTGTCAGCATCTGTGCATGTTATATTCAACAGTGTCTCGTTTACGGTCTGGTTGTACAGGAGATTGAAGTTTGTTTGGGATGGTGTGCAAATGGGGTCATTGTCGTTGACATCTGTAAACTCAACTGTATATATTACTTCATCTATAAACCCACCAGGGTCAGAACAGCGAATGGTTAGATTTAAAACTGTTGGTAGAGAACTGTCATAATCCCACGTCAGTGCAAGGGAGATGGTTGGAGTGGAATTATCAGCTATTGTGAAATAGCTAGAATATGTGTCAAAAACGATGTCATATGTCAAAGCATCTCCATCTGGATCCGTGCATGATGTTGACAAAGTCCCAACTGTGGTACCAGCCTGGTGAAAAATAAACATAGTAAGAAGCTTTTAAAATGAATGAATGAATGTTGTTTTATGGCGCATCGACAGCTTTGGTCATTTAGCGTGCATATCTGTGTTGAAGGAACGGTTAAGACGGATTTTTTTCTAAAAAGATTTGAAGCATGCTGACAGTAAAAGAGTTGAATTAAGAAGGATCATGTGTGATCTAAGTATGTATAAAAGATATAATTGAGCAACAGGGCTTCCCTATTAACTCAAAAAGGTTTTGAATAATGATGTCAAGACTGCGATAAAAAGATTTGAACAGTCTTAAATTGATAATAAAGGAGTCTTTACATGAAGAAAGGTTATGTGTAACTGATAATGTGCATAAAATATAATATTGAGTGACTGGGCAATCCCTGCCTACTCAAAGTTTTAGATGAAAAAGTTAAGAATGTGAATAGTAGTTTAAAAGAAATGAAAGTTTAAAATTGAGAAAGGGTGGAGCCTCCAATGGGATCAAAATACTCCCATTAAAGAGGTCCCGTCTCCAATGAGATAAGATACTCCCAAGAGAGCCAATCCTCCCATTAAGGAGATGCAACTGGAGATAAAAAGGTTTAAGGAGTAGAAATATGAGTTTACACAACGGGTTAAAAAGTTAATTAAGAAAATATCACAGCTTGTTGTATAGACCAATCTCTTTGATGAAGGTAATAATTGAATCAATGTTGACTGTTTCAAAGAGGTTGTGCATACTGTCAACATTGTAGTATTTCTCACGAATTGGTTGAAAGTCAATGCAATCTAATAAAATATGTTTTATTGTAAGGTGTTCGTTGCATTGAATACATTCTGGTGCATCTTCTCTGGTTAAAAGCCAGGAGTGTGTAAACCGAGAATGTCCGATTCGGAGCCTTGTGATTATAACCTCTTCTCGTCGAACAGACCTGTAAGAGGGGTACCATTCGCCAAGGGTTGGTTTAACGGAATGAAGTTTGTTGAAGTGATCTGCATCCCACTGGGATTGCCAAAGAGATTGGATGAAAGGTAAAACGGACGCTTTAAAATCTGTGTAAGGTATTTTAAAATGAGATATGGGTAGAGACAATGCCGACTTGGCAAATTCATCGGCCTTTTCATTGCCTCGAATACCCATGTGACTAGGAAGCCAGCAAAATACAAACTTGTTTGTATCGGAGAGAGAGGAAATTCTCTCAAGAACAGCACAAATAGATGGGTTCTCAATTTTCTGATTATAAAGAGCCTGGAGTGTAGAGAGAGAGTCTGAGAACAGAAGAAAGCGGTTAGACCTACTTTCCTCTGCAAGACTCAGGGCAAGGTCGATTGCTTTCACTTCAGCAGAAAAAATTGAAGTATTTTCAGGAAGGCGACATTTTTTACTTTTATTACTAAATACTGCTGCTGCTGAAACAGCGTGCCCATCCTTAGATCCATCTGTATAAATGGTTTTAAAGGAATTGTACTGTTCTTTTATTTCCCGGTACTGAGTTTGGAAAACAACTCTATCTGTGGTTGACTTCTTGTGGGCTAGAAGATCAAAACGAAATTCAGCAGCCTTTATCAACCATGGAGGGGTATCAGGAATTTTGTTTTCACAAATGGCATCCATGTCAACATGGAGATTGTCTAGATGAGGTTCCATGCGGATACCAAATGGAGTTATTGCATTTGGCTTCCTAGCAAATAAATTTTTGCAGCCAGGGTTAAAAACAATTTTGTGTGTAGGGTTGGATGGGTTTGCTTTCAGTTTTAACAGATACTGAAGGGATAGTTTGAGCCTTCTATGAGAGAGAGAAGGCTCATTGGCCTCTACATACAGGCTGTTAATAGGAGAAGTTCGAAAAGCCCCAAGGGCCAAACGTAAACCCTGATTGTGGATTGTGTCAAGGATCTTCAAGTATGATTTGCGGGCTGAACCATACACAATGGAGCCATAGTCTAACTTTGAGCGAATAAGGGAGCGATAGAGACGTGGAAGAACTTTCCTATCAGCTCCCCAGTCCGAATGAGCAACTGTTTTTAGAAGATTGAGTGCCTTATAGCATTTCTTTTTAAGTGCTTTAATGTGGGGCAGGAAGGATAATTTCTTGTCAAAGATGACACCTAAAAATTTAAACTCCGGTACAACTTCAATTCTTGTGTTGTCAAGATGCAGCTCCGGGTCTGGATGATGACCTCGTAATTGACAAAAGTGAACACATTTTGTTTTGGTCTTTGAAAACTTAAAACCGTTTTCATCAGACCATATTTGCAGTTTGTTTAAACATTGTTGAAGTTGTCTTTCAATGATAGCCATATGGCTTGATCTAAAACATATGACGAAATCGTCCACATATAAACAACAATCCACACCAGGGTTAATAGCCTTTATAATGCTGTTTATTTTGATACTAAAAAGTGTCACAGAGAGGATACATCCCTGCGGCACACCCATTTCTTGTTCCCTTGCATCTGACAAGGTTGTGCCAACTCTCACACGAAATAGGCGATTATTTAAAAAGGAAGATATAAAAAGAGGCAAGCGGCCTCTGAGACCAAAGTCATGCAAGTCCTTTAAAATTCCGTACTTCCAGGTAGTGTCATAAGCACTCTCCAGGTCAAAAAATACTGATACAACATGTTGCTTTTTTATGAAGGCTTCTCTAAGAAAAGTTTCAAAGCGTACAAGGTGGTCAACTGTACTGCGTTGACGTCTGAAACCACTTTGAACTTCAACAATGAGATTATGTTTTTCTAAAAACCAAACAAGGCGGGTGTTGACCATTCGCTCTAAAGTTTTACAGAGACAACTTGTGAGAGCTATGGGTCTGTAGCTGTTTGGGTCGGAAGTATCTTTCCCTGGTTTTGGAATTGGAATTACCAGAGCTTCTTTCCAGGAGGAAGGTAAATCACCTTTTTTCCAAATATCATTGAAAATATCAAGTAAGATTGATAGAGTGGTATCTGGTAAATGCTTTAGAAATTGATAATGTATTTTATCTTGACCTGGAGAGGAGTCATGGGCTTTATCTAAAGCGGACTTGAGTTCTTTGAATGAAAACAGTTTATTGTAAAACTCAAGATTGTTGGATTTGAAATTCAGCCTTTTCTTTTCTTCTTTAACTTTGTTCCTCTGGAACTTTTCAGAGTAGTTCTCAGAGGAGGACTTCTTGGCGAAAGAATCGGCTAAAGTATCTGCAATATCTTTAGGATTTTCAATATCACTATTGTTTGCAGAAAGATGCTTAATTGGCGAAGAAGCACTACCTTTAATCTTTCTTATCATGTCCCAGACTTTTTTTGTAGACGTTCTAGCTTTTAAGTCTAAGGTATAATTGCTTTGGTGAGGATGGTGACTCTAACCCTCTACTGAGCGATTCCATGTTTTAATGTCCCTGAAGAAGCAGCCTTCTGAAAAAATTGTTGTAAAAGGACAGAAAGCTGGTAACCTATGCCACTGTCACAGCTCGGCTGTGGGTGCTTTTTTGATGAAACATTCAAGTTGAAAAAGGGGCCTAACTGAGTCAAAAATGTGTTGAGAGTTACATGCCCTTCTGGCATAGGATTCCCTTTTGATAGTAATCATCCTGCCAAAGTTTGACTCTTTACCACGAGAGATTAATGTAGACATGTCCAAATCAAGAGCTTTTGCAGACAACATTTTTAATGCAACTTAAATGATGGACTTTGTCTTTGATGGGGAAGAAAACCTTGTGGGAAAAGGAGAAAATGCTGGTTACCAGCATTTTCTCCTTTTCCCACAATGTTTTAAAAAGCCTCATTCTTAGGGTCGTTAAAAGTCAATGTTTGTGTGGTAAAGGGTTAAAGTAAATATCTTCAGTAAAAACAGAGATATGAAAAAATGATTTTGCACAGCAATGACAGACAGGCAAAACCAGTCCAGATAAAAACAATATTTACCAGCCCTTCTGCCAAGGTAACATTATCTGGTGTGCCAGTAAAAGTTGGGCGCTCATTGACATTTGTTATGGACAAGGTCAGGGTAAATGTTGCCGTGCCTGTAGCCAGGTAATCCATTACACCCACTTTAAACGTGTAGAGAGATATATTCTCAAAGTCAAAACTGTGTCCATGGATTAAGAATATTTCGCCCGCTGAAATGAAATCATTATTAACACATTAACTAACACAGATGAGCTTTGTTTCTTCTCATAGCTAATAACTTATGAAAACATTGTGGCAAAAGGAGAAAATGCTTCTGACGAGCAATTTCTTTTCCCACAATTTTTTTTTATATAAATCAATTATTGAAAGATAAGAACTTGATTAGCTTTTTGATTTTTCAACATTTTACAATAATGTTTTCGAAGTTGTCTGCTGCCAATTTGTTTCAGGAGGTGATGTCATATGAAAATCTGGCATTTATTGACCATATATACAGTTAACCATTTACCACACAATCCCAAGTTTTAACAACCCTAAGAAAGAAGGCTGTTAAACACATTGTGGGAAAACGAGAAAATGCTGATAACTAGCATTTCCTCCTCCTCCCAAAATGTACTCTACATTTCCAAAAAGAATTTTCAGTTTTTGAGTCATACTCAATTTGTTGTCCACTAATACTTTCAATTAGGTCCAGTCTAAAATTTTGTTGTTTGGTAAAGAGTTTATATCCAGTAAAACCTGTTTCGGTGGCCACCTCTACAAAGCAAACAACCTGTATTCAGCAGACATCAATCGAATTTAAATATGTTAAAATGTACCTACAATTTATAGAAGCATCTGTCTTGAGCTTTACTGAACTTATCATACACAAGATTTTATGCTCTCAATGTGGGCTAGTCTAAAATTCAATAGTTAATCCTTTACCAATCCTGAGTTTTCCCTAGCAAAGGAAGCTTTTTAAGACAACATGGGAAAGGGAGGAAATGCTGGTTACCAGAATTTTTTTCTTTTTCCCAATACCCTTTCTGCAGTTTTTGAGACAAATCTCACTATTTTAGCAACATTTCATTTGAAGTCTGCAGCTGCTTTGAATTGAGATGAATATAAATTGTTGTTTGGTAAAGGGTTCAACTTCTGTATGCTGTTTTTAAAATTAGACAAGTAAGACTGTAGATAAAAGAAATAATAAAACCAGTCTAGAATTTTGTCATTTGGTAAAGAGTTATACAGCAAAGTATAACTCATACTGAAAAGGAAATTCCTCACTCATATGAGAAAAAAGATTTCAAATCTGGTAAGTATTAGAGGCTCTTATGTAACTAGAGGCCCTTGAGGGCCTGAATCGCTCTACAGGCAGTGATTTTGCATATTTTCCAGCATAATAATAATAATTCTTGATCCAAAAAGGAAAAAGAAACACACACAAAAACTTGCATACATCATTATGAAGGCATGGTGTATTGAACAAAGTGAAATAATTAAAGTACAATTTCTCAAAACCAACTGTTTGGAATCCAGCTAAATTTGATAGGGTTTCAGTGCTCACTGTATTAACCCTTTACCAAACAACAAAATTGTAGCCTTGTCCAAATTGAAAGCATTTGCAGATGACAATTTCACTGTGACTTAAATGGTGCAATTTTCTCTTAATAGGTTAGAAAACATTGTGGTAAAAGGTTACCAGCATTTTCTCCTTTTCCCACAATGTTTTAAAAAGGCTTCTTTCCCTGGGTTGTTTAAAGGGTTAAACAATCCTTGCAAGTTTCAAAGAAATGTGACCAATAATGTGGACTGTGTTGAGTATACAAAACTAGGTCATCAAACAGCTGCTTTGCCTAGACTGATTGCTGGATTTTCTTCCATTTTAATAGGGTTCAATAGCTTGATGATATAAATGATCTGTGCAAGTTTCAAAAATGCAGCCGTTATTGCGTAAACATTATGTAAATTTTCAACTATAAATGGCTACTTTTCCCCAACTGATCGTCAGATTTTTTTCAAAATCAATAAGGTTCAAGCCATTTATGATATAAAGCAAATGTGCAAGTTTCATGAAAATCAGACCACAAATGCAGTCTTTATTGCCTAAACAAGAAATGTAAATTTTCAACTTTAAATGGCTACTTTTCCCTTACTGATACTCATTCTTTTTTTTTTTTTTTTTTCAAAATCAATAGGCTTCAAGCTATTGATGATATAAAGAAACTCTGTGAGTTTCACAAAAATCAGGCTGCAAATGCAGACTTTATCGCATAAACAAGAGATGTCAATTTTAAAAAGGCTACTTTTCTGTTACCAATTGTCAGATTTTTTTTTTCAAAATCAATAGGGTTTACGCTATTGATGAAATAAGCACAGTGATAAGCAAACTGTACAAGTTTCATTAAAATCTGACCACAAAATTAACACTTTATCGCATAAAAGACTAACGGACAGATAGACAGACAGACAACAGAAACCAAGCGATGACAAACTCTGCTGGCTTTCAGCCAGTAGAGCTAATAAAACCATAGACCTCTGTAGTAGGGTATGAAAATTGGAAAAAACATACCTAACTCTTTACCAAACGTCAAAATCTTAGACTGGTCCAAATCAAAAGCATTTGCAGGTGACAGAATAAGTGTAGCAAAACTTACAGAATTTTTCTTTGAAAGAGTAGAAAACATTGTGGGAAAAGGAGAAATGCTGGTAATCAGCATTTTCTCCTTTTCCCTCAATGTTTTCAAAAGACTTCTTTCTAAGGGTTGTTAAAACTTGGAATTATGTGGTTAAGGTTTAAATATGTGGCTTACTTGCCCCAACAAGGTCAAATATCACATTGTTTGCCTCTGTTGTTGTGTAGAAATACTGCACAGCATCACCATTAGGGTCCACATGATCAATGTCATAAATTTCTAAGCGTCCTGATTGGTCTTCTGGTAACTCCAAAGTAACATCAACTGGCAGAATAAAGTCTGGGGCAAAGTTGATGTCTGAAATTAATATTTTTGTTCAAGAAGGCCTAGTTGTAGTGATGTATAATTTCCTACAAAGACGAAGATACATGTATAATCCAGTATTTAGTTGCGCTGCTCACAATGAGTTTAAAAAATTTACCAAACAATCAGGGTCCATATTCACCAACCGTTCTTAAGACCGTTCTTTGTCTTTTTCTCCAGAATTTTCCAAATTTGAAAGTAAAACACCTTCTGATTGGCTAAACCATTTGGTTTAGCCAATCAGAAGGTGTGTTACATTCAAATTTGGAAAATCTTGGAGAATAAGATGGAGAACATTCTTAAGAACGGTTGGTGAATACGAACCCTGGGTCCATATTCACCAACCATTCTTAAGAATGTTCTTAGATCCAAATGGTTTAGCCAATCATCAGGTGAGTTACTTTCAAATTTGAAAAATTTTGGAGAACAAGACCAAGAACGCTCTTAAGAATGGTTGGTGAATACGGACCCGGAAGTTTTAACAACCTTTAGGGGTGTATTGAAAATATTTTGGGGTAACAGGGTTCATACAGAATTTCTCAGAGAAAATTTAACGGTTTTTCAAGGGCTTTTTAAGGCTTTTGAAATAAAAATTAAGGTCTTTTTACAGACATGGCTATATACAATACGATCCATATTTTACCTTTATTAGAATTTGATGAACAAGGAGGTGGGGGAATCGTCAATCCTTGTGTTACTGCAGGGGTTGAGGTTGGCAAAGTTTTCTTAAAGGCCTCATTTATTGTCACAATTGGCGGCATGGATTCCACAGAAATGTGTCGTTTACTTTTCGCATGCCATGTGAATTCAGCACGTGCTCTGCCATTTTCCCAAGATCGACGACCTTGTTGCACAAACAGCACATCGCTAAGTGTTTATCCCCTTTAAATATTGTTGTACCCACTGTTTGTATATGGGATCCGCAAACTAATTTATGTTAAATATACATTTCCCCATTTCTCTAACTCAATACATACGACCTTTTTACAAATGGCTGACACGTATAATAATGATCGCTGTGAACAAACACTCTTAGCGACAAGGTGAGAGTAAACCGGTAATGGTACCCGACTTTCTAGTAAGACTGAAGTAGAAGGTCAGTCACCAGTCTAAAAACCAAGCACGATATGATGCAGTATTAAATTACATCATCAAAATGCACACGGTGCTCTTTCTTGTTACCATAAATACTCACTTGTAAGAAGATATGAAGGAATACGGGTTTCTTTGCAAACTTTCTTCGATCACGTCACCTGGATATTCTGTGCATTGTGCCTTATGATTTATTAGATTTAAGGGTTTTTCAAGGACTTTCTATACTTTTTCAAGGACTTTCATAACTAAAAAGGGTTTTTTAAAGCTTCTCATCATTTTCAAGGATTTTTCAAGACTTAAGTCAAATTTAAGGCTTTTCAAGACCTGTGCAAACCATGGGTAAGCAGAAAATGCTGGTGACCAATGTTTTCTAGATTTTACAGACAATTTGCGCACTTAACCCATATTCAATTTATTAGTTATTATTATTTATCATTGGCAAGTCTAGAAAATGATTGTTTCGTACAAAGTTAACCACCCATTGTACCCAGGCCTATATACAGAAAAAGAAACTGTTTACCAGCATTTTCTCCTTTTCGCACAATGTTTTTCTACGCTATCAAGGACAAATTCTGCCATTTGAGCCTCCTTTCATTTGTTGTCTGTGAATGCTTTCAATTTTGGCCTGTCTTAATCTTGTCATTTGGTACAGAGTTAACCATTAGCATCAAAGTAACATCTTGCATGAAACAAACTTTGATAAGCATTAATTTTCTTGGGTAGACTTGCTCTCAATTTGATTGCAAAATTTAAATTTCCTTATATATACAGAAAATTTGTTTGGTTTGTATTGGAGTTTAAGGCCATTTTAACAGCTCAGGTCATATCATGGCAGTAAGTGATATGCCCATATGTTTCCTGGCTTTCTCACGCAAGTATTGACACAACTTTCTTTCCAAAGCCACTGACTACTTTTCTCACATGCATCAGAGGTGAGAGGCGAAAAATCGCCGTAAAGAAAGTTTGCCTCAATAGGGTATCAAACTTGCAACCACCAGTTCACGAGTCAGATACACTGACCACTGAGCTACCCAGGCAGGCATATACCGTATTTTCCTGACAATGAGCCGCTGCACTGTATAGGCCGCACCCTTTCATTTAGTCTGGTACCCCGCCATACTTCAAAAGTATGTCAGGCAAAGCGCAGTAATGGCGGCCCCCATTTGTAATATGCAGAAGTAACAGATTATTGTTATTTCACTTGATCAAATCCTACTAGAGGCTGAACTGAAAACAGATCATTTGCAAAAAAGTAATGGCAGTTAGTTTTTTTAATTGTCGTTCTTATTTAGCGAGAAAAACTACGTATCAGAAATGCTTAAAGTATCCAAAATTTCAATGGACCTATATAACGTTCGAAAACAGGGCTACTCTTAAAATGATTCATGGTCAAATTTATATTTAAACCATGTCCCAAAAGTATGTTTTAAATTTGGTAATGTTTATTTTGTACAAAATTGATCTTATTTTATTCACTGATCGAACTGGATCACATGAAATTGAGAAAAACAGGAAAGCATTAATGCTAAGCTTGAGGTTGCCATGGCGGCTGCCATTATTGCGCTTTGCCTGACCCTATAACGTAGTGGTAGGGGCAGGTAATCCAGACTACCTTTCATTTTAACCATTTTGGAAATGAAAAATATGGTATAACCCACTCAGGCACATAGGCCATGGCTGATAGTTTGGTTAATGTACAATGTCATCCATCTATAGATATATGTACCAGGATATGTATTATAATAAACACCTGAAACAAATTTACCTGTTGTTTTTGCATTGATACTATCAGAATGATTTCCCCTTTTAGAGATCAAAGCACTCAGAGGACTTGAGACAAATATCATTCGTTTATCCTTTGTCGAATGTTTTAAAGGAATTTGAAATTGTCAAATTGTCACTTTGATTGGTTAATTGACGGTACACACCAAACAACACTTTTAATTACATTCACACTTAATCACTGATTGGTACCAATCAACACCATCAATCAACAGGTGTGAAAAACAAAGGTTGGTCATGAATTTTAACACATTTGTAAGTTTGCAAGCGGATTAATTTATCTTACGACTACCGTTTGTTATTAGTGGCACCTACATGGGAAATCATAAACTGGTTTTCAATTATTTTCAGTTTTACAGGCAGCACCAAAAGATCATTTAGAAAAATAAAATTAGCGTATAAGCCGCTTTGTCTGATAGGCACCCTTGAAAATTTCCATGTTTTTAACGAATAGGCCGCTGCCTATTGTCCGGAAAATACGGTACAGAAATTAATATACAAAAAATAATAAATCCCCAAACCCTTAAAGATAAAACAAGAGAAACAAATAATTTCAATGAAAAACTTGTACCATAAAATGGCAGTTAACTGAAAACTATTTAGACATTTTCTTTTGTATGTAACGGTATTACTCGAACAAATTGACCTGAAATTGACCTCTCTGCAATGAATAATTAGAAAAAGAATATTTTTATCTTTGCGTATAATCGGACAGTACGGAAATTCTAGTAACGGTAAATGTCAGTCTTGACCCTTTCAGTACCATATTTAAAATAGTAAGCTTCTGTAGATGACATGGATCAAGATCAGACTGCACAGAAAGTGCACCTTAGATCAATGTCATCCGCCAGTTATGACAAGTTTAAGCCACCAAAATCATGTTTATTTCGGGTATTTTAAGAGTTCTTTAAACTCACGATTAATCTATCAGCTGCATAAAGAGTTCAAAATCGTTCACATATTTCCGCATTCAGACGACAATACCCGAAGCTAAGTTTGGACAGCAATTCAAGCATGTACTATATGGTAATAGAGGTCATTTATTTCATGTCAATTTATTTGGCTAATATATATATATATAATATATTGTGAACAATGTACTAAAGGTTAACATAATTTTAGTATCAATCAAAAGAAACTGACCCCCAACCGACCTGATATGGTAACTGTTATTGTTCCAGAGATTGTTGTCTTTTCGTCAGAAGCCGAAAAGGTCACATTATATGATGCCACAGTTGTTGTCAACAGATCTGAAGTCACTTCCAGCTGATCTTTAAACAGAGAAAGAGGTCAGATGGAGGCTAAAAGGTAGTGAGTGCAACAGTTCATTTTAGCATTGGCTACAAATGAGCTATGCTCTGGCAAAAAAGGGGCTTAATGCATCCCTGTGATTCATGACACCAAGTAAGTCATCACATTATAACAGATCCATAAAATCCATTTAGTCTGATAATCAACTGGATCTAGAGGCAGAATGGTCCTTTGACATGCAGAAAAATTACAAGCAGCATAAGGTCTTGACTCGTGTCATGACATGGGTGGATGCTTTTTGCAGACACATTAAGCCCCCTTTTCACAGAGCACAGCTCAAATATTATGTAGTAGCTTGTCAAATCCTATGCAAGATACATACATAGTGCGTGAATAAGTGCATATAACTTTGTTGTGATATCTTGAAAGGCCCTCTTCCTTAGGGTCGTAAAATCCAGAGATAGTTTATAGACCCTTTTAGTCTCTGACCACTTCCTGGTAATGAGACCGGAAAACTGCGCATGCGCACTCGTGTAGGGCAAAAAGACCAAATAAAACAGTGGCAGATTATATTGAAAGTGTACATAAAATTGTTAAATTATGAGCGATTATATGAAAAGCTTACTGCCAGAGGCAAAGAAAAGATAATCAGACTAACTTATTTGCTAAGGGTTCGGTAATGTGGAAGAAAATGATCCATATTTTAGTGACATTAGACGAAGACGTAAAAAATTTAAAAAAAGCGTGTCGCTGTTTTGGGTTGACGTTATCATCAAAGGAAATGTTAACCGACCCCAGGCAGTAACAGACAAACCCCTGAATCATGGGCTGGAACACTGCGGGAGTGGGAAAACTGCATGTTACCAGCATTACTTACCTTTTGTCGTAGTGTTTACACAAGCCCATTGATGTAGGGTCGTTAATTAAGACGAGGTAGAGTTAGGTAAAGGGTTTATAAAGGGTAGCCATCTGATATATCACATACTTGTTAGTGTAATCGACATTACAGTGGATGTTTTGTTTAATTTCAATGGCGGAGGGTGTGGGTCGAAATCGGCATTGTTCATGCTATTACCTCTAATAGTTTAGAGAGTGTGTATTGTGATCAATTTCATCATGAAACAAATTTTGGCGCAGATGTATTTGAATGAATGAATGAATGAGCAAGCGAGCGAGCGAGCGGATGGATGGATAGATGGATGGATAGATGGATGAACTAACGTGCAAACAAAGAACGAACGAACAACTGTATATTGCTCTGTTGTCGTCTGAAATTGCTCTTTCCATAATTGCTTTCCACCAGGGATCAGTTGTAACGTAATTTAGAAACATTCCTTTTCTGAAAAAGATGTTAGAAAATGTTGAAATAATGTTTACCAGCATATTCTCCTTTTCTCACAATGTTTGAAAAGCTTTCTTTTCTCTTGGTCTTTAAGACTTCTGATTGTTGGGTAAAGGGTTAAATGGAAATTGTAACAGAAATTAGTTGAGCACATTGTATACGGGGAGGTATTTTGGCGTGTCATATACATGATAATGTAGGGAAACAATATGGACCTTAGCCTTAACCCTTAGCCTCTGTTACACGACGGTGATCTTGAACTTACATTGCGAAAAGCATAATGAGAGATCTGTTTGCACATGGCAGTAGCGTGGTCTTGAAATACATTGTTACAAATCCTAATTATGGTTTAAGTAACACTAATTAAGATTTATGACATAAACTTAATGCGAATTCCTCTTGTGCTGGTCAAAAATATAAGTACAGCAGGATATGTGTCAAAAATTAATAACATTAAATGATGATGGTCAATAAAATACAAAACATTAATGGTGAAAAATCTCTTTAAAAAACATATGAGATCAAACAAATAATTTGAATAAAATATACAGGGACGCGTTTAGGGGACGTTTTAACCAATTCGTCATGGAAATTGCGGATGTTTTAACCAAGACTAGGGCGTTTTGACACTGGGACGTTTAAGCCAGATACTAATTTTACTAATCTGTTTGTACATCCCGGTGCACAGCATGATAATGGCATCCTGTAACACGATTGATCTTCACAGCCTTTAATCAATAAAATCTTTCGACAAAGCCAAAACATTGCGTGTGAAAATAGCTTTCAACAGTGGCGATATTGAACTTTTTGCCCTACAAACAGTGCGCATGCGCGAAAACTGGAATTCTGGGATCGTATTTCCTTGGCAACAAACGGCGTTGTAAAAGGGTCTATACAATGCTAACAAAAAGTTGTCTCCACTAGATAAAGCAAGCATTATTATGCATATCTTTGTACACAGGAGGATGATATAGAGGATATCTATTTTTTTGTGAAAGATTGAAATTAATTTTATCAAGTAAACATCATCAGTAATATTTTCATGAGTGGTGCAGCCACGAGTGAAAATATTACCAATGATGTTCATAATTAGTTCACAAGATGAAATAAATTTTGATATTTCATCGAAAAAAAACCCACAAATATTCTATTTATTTGATGCTTCTAACCCCAGTTTTGTTGGAACTTTCATCAAAATCCTGTACAGTTGTTTTTGGTAATTCCCCGTGTCGTACCCCCCTCACATAACAATGCATTACAATATTACATATAGTGCGAAAAATATTGCGTAAATTACGTCATATTTCCCTCCATTTGAATGGAATGTGCTGATTACCTAGGTAAGTAGTGCGCAGGAACTACTATTTCTGCCTTCAACTGAAGAGTTAGAAAATATAAAATCGGTATTTTCAGTGGTGGTACACTGAAATATCAATATTCCACCATTATTTCTCCATATACTACCGAAAAACATGAAATAAATGGGGTTATTCATATTAGCATACTATCAGTTGTCTGAGCATGTCAATATTCTTCTAAGATTTGACCTGTCTGCTATGAAGCACTACAGTCCTGTACTGGACAAATATTAATACCTGAACGTGGTGCGTAAATTGCCGCTTAAAAAGTGCAGGCAGAAAATGGCAATAAATAATACTTCTGTGAACATATCAAGCCAGTTTTTCACTAAAAGTTTCTCAAAAAACAAAATGATTTGAAACGGAGAAAATATTTTTTTTTGAAATACCAACTGTTTACTACAAATCTCTGTTGACAGTTTCTAAATATAGACATGGGGAAAACCAGGATTTGTGCAACAGACTGAAAGCAAAATATAACATCCCCGCCATGCTGGGCTTATACCGAGGCTATCAGATAGGTTATGTATTTGAAAAATGCCACATAGTGGAAGATAATGGCATACTATCCTTTTCTGAGAACAAAGGCCTCTAACAACCTTAGGATTACTAATATATTCTTTGCCATGCTTACCTGTAACTCTTTACCAGACAAAAAAATTTTAGACACCAACATATTCATAGGTTTTTGCAGGTGAAAAATGCAGCTAGAATGAGATTTGTCTTTGAAAATTTAGAAAAGATTGTGGGAAAAGAAGAAAATACTGGTTATCAGCATTTTTTTCTTTTCCCACAATGTTTTCCAGAGCTTACCCTCTTGAGGTTGTCAGAACAAGGGATGGTTTGATAAAGGGTTAATCCTTTTCCACACAATCCCGACTTTTAACGACCTTGACAAAAAAGCCTTTTGAAAACATTGTTGGAAATGGAGAAAATGCTGGTAACCAGCATTTTCTCCTTTTCCCACAATGCTTTCTACCCTATCCAAGACCAATTCCATTATTTGACCCACATTTAAATTGTCGTCTGCAAATGCTTTCAATTTGGACCTGTCTAAAATTTTGTTGTTTGGTAAAGGATTAACCATGTTGATATTTTGTAGAAATCAAACAGAGTGTAACTTTGAGGAACTTGTGGTTCAAGCTGATATCTACTTCTATGGAATGAAATTTGTGTAAACTAATCTACCCACCATTTGCCAAACTAAAAGGGCCCCCTGTGGGTGTGGTGAGGACATTGGTATAAGTCAAGGGGGGACTGGTATCCGGATCTGTGTAACTTACAGTGAAGATCACATGATTAGCCTTGGCGGTCTTTGCGGAAATAGTCACAGTGCCTACAATGTATGCGTACATGTATTTTGATAGATCAGCGATAGAGGAATATAAAATTATGGATGATATCAGGGTTCCCTTTCATGCACATATGTGAGTGATTCACGCACTTAACTGAATAATCATGTTAGAAAAAATGTCTCCAAAGCTTAAGCACTGGCGAATCTACTGGCAACAAGTAATGTCTTTACATGATATTTGAAAGATCCAAACTCTGACATATACAATAAGTATCAAATATGAAAGTCACTGTTTATCACCGCTAATCAAGCTGATGTCTTTTATTTAAAAGTATTAACGATATCAATCTACTTTTCTGGTGTAAAATTACAGGTTCTGAAGTTACACGCTACCCTATTTGACAAATCTGTGTAAAATCATGTGAAAATACTACTCCAAAACTTAACAGGCATGAAAAAAAGATCGCTGCGAAAAAACGCAAACCCATGACAGAACAAAAATTGGTTTGACATTGTTTGATCATAGGCATTTCAAACTGTCCATTCAGCTTTATCAATGACTTTAAACAGTAAATTTACATAAATATCTCTATAACATAATAAGTGAAAGCTAACTAGTGTCTGAAATGGACAGTAAAATGGAAAATTCTACTGACCATCAAGCTGTAAGTTGTCCCTCTGAAACAGGTTCTGTGAGTGAGGAAACATAACAAGCATCTTCTTTTTTAAATTACCCATATCGTTTTCAAGAGCACAGCAAGACTCGCCAAAACAAGTTTTTCAATACAAGAGCCTTACTCTCCTCCATAAAGCTCTAAAATTGTCATTATTTAGTGCATTCCTAGAATTTCTCTTGCACTCCCAAACTTGTACTCTAAGGAGCGCATACACTCCCAAAAAAAGATGTGAGTGGGAACCCTGGGTATCATTATAAAGAGGATCCTACGTCACATGAGTGTTCATGTTCTACTGAATTTATTAAACAAGTCATCTAAAACATGATAAAAAAAGACTTGCCAACTTTTTATCTTGTTTTAGATGATGAGTTTAACTCTTTACCAGACGACAGAATTTTAGATTAGTCCAAATTCAAAGCATTTGCAGACGACAAAATAAATGTGACTCAAAAATTGAAGTTTGTTCTGGGACAGGTAGAAAACATTGTGGGAAATGGAGAAAATGCTGGTTACCAGCATTTTCTCCTTTTTCCACAATGTTTTCAACAGGCCTTTCTTCAGGGTGATTAAAGCTCCGGATTGTGTGGTAAAGTGTTAATAAATTCTGAGAAAACCCTTATATATCATTTAATCTTTTACCACACAATCCTGAGTTTTGACGACCCTGATGAAGAAGCCTTTTGAAAACATTGTGGAAAAAGGAGAAAATGCTGGTATCCATGTTTTCTTCCCTTTCAAAGACAGATTCTTCAATTCTATCCACATCTAATTTGTCATCTGCAAATGCTTTTGATTTGGACGAGTCCACAATTTTGTTGTCTGGTAAAAGGTTAACCCTTTCCCAAACAAGCCCTGGTTTTCATGTGTCTGCAGTACAAGTCTTTTGAAAACACTGTGGGAAAAGGAGAAATTGCTCATAACAAGCAATTTCTCCTTTTCCCACAGTGTTTTCTACCCTTTTTGAGACCCTTTTGCCATTTTCATCAAATTTAAAATTGCCATCTGCAAACTCTTTCAATTTGGACCAGTCCAAAATTTGTCATTTGGGAAAGGGTTAAAGGGTCTTGTCTGGTGTTCCACAATAGTGTGACTAAGGAGATTTATTATGTAATTTCTCATGAACAAACTGGTGGAAAAAATGTATCCTTCATGTTTTTTTCAAGTTAATACTTCAAATTTAACCCTTTACCGCACAATGACGCCTTTTAACGCCCCTGGGAAGGAAGCCTTTTGAAAACATTGTGGGAAAAGGAGAAAATGCTGGTAACCAGCATTTTCTCCTTTTCCCACAATGTTTTCCATCCTATCAAAGAAACATTGCACAATTTAAGCCACATTGAAATTGTTGTCTGCATTTGCTTTCAATTTGGACCTGGCTAAATTTTTGTCGTCTGGTAAAGGGTTAAGAATTGGTACAGAATATCAATCAGGTGTAAAGTTCGTCAACTGAAGTGTAGTTGTTGGCAAAACTTTAATCCTTTATCACACAATTCCAAGTTATAATAACCTTGAAGAAAGAAGGCTTTTCAAAACATTCTGGGAAAGGGAGTAACCAGCATATACTCCTTTTCCCATAATTTTTTCTACCCGATTAAAGACAGAAATCATCATTTCAGCTAGCTTACATTTATTTCCCCATCTACACATGCTTTCAATTTGGTTGAGTCCAAACTTTTGTGTGGTAAAGGGTTAAGTGAAAAAGAAACCCTTTGGGTCTCTACTGATATCTGAATTTCAATTTGCTAAAGTTTAAATAACATTTTTAAAGATATTATCGTTAGTATCACTCTATAAGATCTATGTAGGGCCTATACATTATTCCATTTAGCAGTTTGGAGAATACCTAGGAATTTTAACTGTTTGAGGTAAAAGCGCCCAATAAACCCTAAGAAAATTTTCTCCTCAAAATATGACCCAAATAATCGCAATTTCATGGTTGCTTTTGTCTACAGTATTTCAGCAAAGCAGACAATGTATTATGTAGATCATGGATCTGGCTTGACGTTTTGTGCAGCCTGATCTTAATCTACACTGAGTTATAATTTAGATTTATAATCTAAATTATAAATCATGAAAGGCACTTTAACCCTTTACCAGATGACAAAATTTTAGCCTTGTCCAAATTGAAAGCATTTGCAGACGACAATTTCAATGTGGCTCAAATGGTGCAACTTTTCTTAGATTGGGTAGAAAACATTGTGGGAAAAGGAGAAAATGCTGGTTTCCAGCATTTTCTCCTTTTCCCGCAATGTTTTCAAAAGGCTTCTTTCTCAGGGGGCGTCAAAAGGCGGCATTGTGCAGTAAAGGGTTAAGGGTAAATTGTGGGGGTCACTTTTCACTATCATTTCCAATGTATCTTAAAAACGCTTCTTTCTTGGAGAAACTGTTCCTATAGGAGGGGTTCGCATGATGAACGCACACACGGTATTACATGTTCCTCCATTAATGGAAGCGCTATTTAAAGATGCTTTGATATGTGATTGTTGTCGATTGTTATTTGCAGACTCCGTAAGTTTTTATTGTTGACACAAGCTCCATGGCCTTTGGCTAGTGGAGCTACAAAAAAAAAATATCAGTCAATTAACCAACAAAACCAACAAACCAGTCACCCACTCACTCAAACAAACAAACTACTGACCTGGAATGTTAGTGAAGGTTGGTCCAACATTGTCAATCAAGCTAACAGTGAGTGTTCCAGTACTTGTAGTAGAAGCAGACGAACATTCTATCACCAATTCATATGTGCCTTGTGCTGAATGGTCAAATGATGGCGTCGATACAGTGGATATTTTATGTACACCTGCATGTCAAAACAAAAGGCTGAAGATTATTAAAACCTTCTACAAAACAATCCCATGTTTTAGTGACTGCCAGGAATAAGGCTTACTAATATTTTCTATCATTTCAAAGAGTAATCACATCCTTTGAGGCTGAGCCATGTTTGAATTTTGGTCTGCAAATGCTTTCAACTTGATGAGACTGAAATTCTGTCATTTAGTAAGGGATCAACACTCCTGTTGCCAAAGAAATGCAACCTACTGGTATTTTTGATGCTTGTAAGCTCAGATAGGTTGAAATAGAGCATACGACTTAGATCTAGATCTACTTAAAGCATCTGCAGAAGAAGGTTTGTGATGATGTTCAATCTTCACTTTACCAGACCACAAAGTATTAACCCTTTACCGCACAATGCCGCCTTTTGACGCCCGTGGGAAAGAAGCCTTTTGAAAACATTGTGGGAAAAGGAGAAAATGCTGGTAACCAGCATTTTCTCCTTTTCCCACAATGTTTTCTACCCTATCAAAGAAAAGTTGCACCATTTGAGCCACATTAAAATTGTCGTCTGCAAATGCTTTCAATTTGGACAAGGCTAAAATTTTGTCGTCTGGTAAAGGGTTAATCAAGACTTATCCATAGAGCTAGATCTACTGACCAATTCTGTTTTATGCTTGTCTTTTTGCTTGCGCATTGAAGAAAATGGACATAGCTGAATTTGTATATGTTTTTTACATGTATTGTCTTTGACCTTCTGTTCAACTGTCATAACTGAAATATTTTGTTTATGTGCACATCACAACTTTCGGATCGGACAAAAAAAACTTTAAGTTAGCCTGAAAATGCTTTGTCCCAGCACTGCATACCTGCCAATTTCAGCAAAATTTGAAGTTTCAGAAAAATAATCCAATGGTGTTTTCGTCCGTTTTCAAACATGGGTTAATTGTGGTTATCATAACATCGCGACTTTTCATTGATCCAAGCAAATGCCATTCAACTTCCGCAAGATAAAGTTGTCCCCTTTTGAAATGTCAGATACGTTAAACTACATGTATTTAGCGGGTGGTAAAGTATCAACAATAAACAGACTAGAAACAAATCTCATACACTATAATGTTGGTATGACTTGTATCAAAACTGAAAAACCATGAAAAATCTGTTACTGGTCACAAATTTATTGAATTCTTGCATGGAAATTCAAACTTTGTAAAAATATATATTGAAATCGTCAAATGTGTTAATATTTTTTTCGATGCCCTGTAATTAAGGCTTTGTTTTGCATGATAAAATCTCACAGTAATAGTGTCATGGGTTAATATGTATTGTAAGAGATGTAGTGCTTCCCGGAAGTCTGTTAGGAATTTACTTCTAGTAAGAGCTTGTTTCTGTGACCATCAAATACGTTAGACTCAAATACGTTAAGTAACATTTTCTTTATATCTCTTTATCCCTGATTGATTCCTCAAATCTCAAATTTCCTCATATTATGACCTAGTGACAATAGGTCATTATTCTATGTCGCATCTACTATGCGAGTGATCATGCACACTGATTGTTTATGTCATGTCTGGTTGAAAAAAAGTACATTGGCTGTTTTTTTGCATAAAAAAGAGGTAAGCTGAAAATATTTTTGCATTGGTTAGCTTCCATTGTCTTTGTTTTGAAATCATTTTCATTATTAAACACATTTTAAGGTGAAAAATAGGGTATGCTGAAACGCCAATGCAAAAAAAAAGTATCTAACATATCAGATGCAAAACTTTAACATATCTGATTCCAAAAGATTTATACAAAAATCATTGTTATTATTCAAATTTACTTTGATTTGCTCCATGCTTCCTTCAAAAACAGACAAGTGCCCTAGATTTTTGACAATATCTAAAATGATCAAATTGTAAAATATCAACAAAACCTGAAAGTATTAGCTGGAAATTTAACGTATCTGATTCATAATTTCGGATGCTGTTTGAGAAAAAAAGGATGCATATTCGTGTCCCCCATTAGCTGAACCTTGAAAAGGGCATGCTTTGCTATTCATTTATAAAACAGAAACAGTTTAAAGCCTATGTTATTTTTTTCTCATATTTGCATAGATATTTGATACATTTAGCCTAGAATCAATGTAAAATGAAAGACAAGTAAGATATGGCTCAAATAATGAGACAGATCTACAGTGATCTAGATTTTAGGTCTTTGAAAAGTGTGGACTACAATTTACAAACAATTGTGGGTAAAGGAGACCATGCTGTAAGCCAGAATTTTCTCCTTTTCTCAAAACGTTTTCTTACTCTTTCAATGACGTCATTTGAGAGCCATCTTTTAATTTGTCGCCTGCAAATGCTTTCGATTTGGACAAGTTTAACATTTTGTCGCCCGGTAAAAGCCTTAATCCAATCAATGATAAATCTAGATATAACCCAATTGCCAATGAGAGTATTTTACTTGGCTGTCTGTCTCCATAGATCACTCGTCACAACTCGGCCGATTCCGTACCTGCATCTTACCTCGTCCGTATAAAGGAGGCTTCCAATCATTCGGCATACCTCGGGTGATCCGGTGATCAAATCCCTCGGCTGTACCACGTAGCTATGCACCTACAGGGTACATTTCGCACACCTCCGGAAGCACACCGCTTTACCGTTATTGAAATTGTAAGGCTCCTCTTTAGAAAGAACACATGAGTAAATTTCCTATCGTTATCTTTCTAAGAGTATTTCAGTCGGCAAACAGTTTGTACATTCAATTTTTAGCGTGGTTTATCAGTTCCGTTAGGAGCTTTCATCGACAGATCGATAGAAGTGAATAACTTCACAGTGGTTGTTCATGTCGTTGCTAAGCGATCTACAGGGGCGCCGCCATGTTTAAGATCATGTGATTGGTAGTTCAAAATGGAAGCCTCCTTTATACGGACGAGGTTAGATGTAGGTACGGAATCGGCCGAGTTGTGACGAGTGGCTTCCAATTTGAACTACTCATGTTTTCTTTTTTAAGAGGAGCCTTACAATTTCAATAACGGTAAAGCGGTGTGCTTCCGGAGATGTGCGAAATGTACCGTGTAGGTGCATATCAAGCTACGTGATACAGCCGAGGGATTTGATCACCGGATCACCCGAGGTATGTCGAATGTCCATAGATCTATCATTGATGATTTTAATACTTTAGATCTAGTGCGTTGAAAAGTTTCTGGAAAGAGATCCACTCGTCACAATTCGGCCGATTCCGTAAGTTCTACATTTGATCAACGGATCACTCAAGGTTTGACTGAAGTTTGACTTCAAATTCTTCAATGTCAGTCAAATCTAATTTTTGCGATGTGCATGTCAAAATTAAAGAGCTGTACGGTCTTTACCTACCGCCAGATGAAGTAATTCGGAAATTTGGCCCAGTATTTCCGCCTGTGATTGCGCACGTGGCTGAAGTAGGATATGACGTCACACTGTGCAAAAATGTTGACGTCGTCACGTCCTCAAATACACTCACTGTGGCTGGTAGGTTGCCGATATCAACGAATGCAGAGCCTGAAACCAGATAGGATCTAGTCCTTAACCAAACAAAAATGTAAAAACTCTAAAAGATATAGAAATCTACGTGTAGTCTGGTACCCCGCCGTACTTCAAAAGTACGTCCCTATAACGTAGTGGTAGTGGCAGGTAATCCAGACTAATCTACATCTAGATAATTATGCATATATACGTCGCTTGTCCGCGAACGTGTTATATACTATGTAGGTCTTGTATTTCAAACTTCGACTTGAGATCTTGCGTGACTCAGTGACTCGTAACCTGGAGGCTCCGGATTCGAGCCTCACTGGCAGCACGCCCCCATCCGTGGGAGTGCAAGGCATCCCAGAGCCCTGATATAACACTTACTGGTGAAACCCAGGACATAGATCTACATGCTTTTAAGCCCTTCGGCGCCATAAGCGAAAACATGACTTCTTGCGGACGGCATAGATCAAGATCAGACTGCACAGAACGTGCAGTCTGATCTTTGATCTATACCTTCCGCTTGTTTGGTCATGCATATAAAATAAATTTTTTCCCGAGTTTCCGTGGAATGTAATTCTAGCCCTTGAAAGCGTCGAGTTTAAATATTTGGAGCCGAAAGAGTTAACTACGATTGTCCTCGAATGCTTTCATGCTTTCGGTCTAAAATCAAAGTTTTTTTTGCCTGGTACAGAGTGGTCCAATCAGGCTCGCACCTTGAGACACATTTCAGCAGGCGACATAGGAAGCTCGTAAACTTGTGAAAACACGCAAAATTAACCCTTATCCTGCTAAATAAAAGAAGTGAAACTTTCAAGTCGATAGTAAAAAGCCCAAATTTTCGTATTTCAAAGGAAATTTTGGGGAAAAGGTATCCCCCTATCGGACAGTTTAAATCCAAGATCAAACTGCACGTTCTGTGAAGTCGGATCTTGATCTACGCTGTCCGCAGAAGGTCATTGAGTCGCGCTTAGCAGCCTAAATAAGATGCACATGAAAAGTCCTACATGCGAAATTGCTGTGCGAATTGGGAATAGTGTTCGTTCTGAACAGGGATCGTATATTACTGTTCTGAACAACCTCTTCGTTGAACAACAAACAAAAAATGTTTTCAAAAGTGTGCTGAAACATGTTGGGGAAAAAAACTAAAGAAAATTACGGAAATATACACGTAAGAAACGAAGGAAAAAAAAAAATACCCGGTTTACATATTGTAATTTTAGGTTTAAAATTTTAAGTCGTTTTAAGTCAGGGTCTTTGGAACTATTTTCATGCCGTACGTACGCTCATCAAAGCAGCGTCTTGGTCTCATTCATGAATATGTAGGTCTCGAATAGGCTTCGAATAGGTTATATTATTGACTCCTCTAATGTATTTACTTCTAATTCTTGTGCATCAGGTCTAAAAGGAATCTGATGTACATTTACTTTGACTTACTTTGACTTAATTGCGACAAAATTCATTTGAACTCGCTTCAAAAAAAGATATTGAACTCGCAAAAGGCTCGCTCAATAAAATTTTTCTAGGCTCGTTTGTGTCCAGTGTATTTCGGAAACAAACAGGCAGGAAAACTTTGTGATGAAATGTTTTAATATCATGGATACAAAGTTTGAAATCACAGATCACTGTATTTTCTCCTTTGATAACGATGTTTTTTTTACTAATTGAAAGACAAATTCCACAATTTGAGCTTCCTTTAATTCGTTTGGTTGCAACTGCTTTCAATATGGTCGAGCCTAAACCTTTGTCGTCTGGACAAGTTTTTTTTTTCAAACCCCTTACCACAGTTTTAACAACCCTGAAGAAGAAGGCTTTTGAAAACATTGTGGGAAAAGAAGAAAATGCTGGTAACCAACATTTTCTTCTTTTCCAACAATATTTTCAACAATCTCAAAGACAGATACTGTTGTTTGTGCCCCATTTTATTTGCCGTCTGCAAATGTTTTTGAATTTGGACTGGTCTAAAATTGTGTTATGTGGTGAAGAGTTAACCAAACTTTGATTATATAAGTCTGTTAACTCTTTAGATCTACCAGAGACAAAATTTTGAACGCGTCCAAAGTCGAAAGCGTTTGCAGACGATAAATTTAATGTGCCTTTTCATCCGATGATTTGTTCCGTATTGAAAAGAGTAGAAAACGTTGTGGGAAAAGGAGAAAATGCTGGTTACTAGCATTTGCTTTATTTTTCAAAATATTTTCAAAAACTCTTTACTGAAGGGTCGTTGACAGTACAGATTTTGTGGTTAAGGGTTAACATCTTATATATCCTTCTCTACATCTAATACAAACTGTTCAGCTTACCTTTGCCGAGTCCCGGTAGCGTACAGGACTTGAGAACACAGGGTCACTGGTTCGAATCCCCAGCTTGGCCAATTTCTTTCGGAGGATTGATGATACTCATTGCGACAGGACTCGTTCCTCTATCGTCACCGATCATTGTTTCGACGATGGTTATGCGAAAAAAGCAGCCACTGGCTTGGAAAAGAAATTGTGAGAAACACTGGTATAAGAAATTCCAGAAAAGCATGGATAGGTGCACTGGTCGCCGTGATATAGCTGAAATAATGTTGAAAAGGGCGTTAAACACCATACAATCAATCAATCACTCAACTCACCTTTTATATTCAGTATAAGCGAATACAAAAGTAGTATACCAAAGAAGGATTTTACTTTCCACTCCATTATTGAACATAAGTTAAAACAATATGTATCAAACTTAACCATATAATATGTATAAAAACTTAATTACTAGTTTGACACCTCCCCCTTAACTCTTTACCAACTGACAACCTGTTGGACTGGACCAAAATTAAAAGCATTCGCAGAAGACAGGTTAAATGTTGCTTAAATTATGATTTCTTTCTTCGGAAAGGTTAAAAAAAAAAAAAAAAAAAATGTGGGAAAAGGAGAAAATGTTGCTACGAGCATTTTCTCCTTTTCCCACTGTTTTCAAAGGTCTTCTCTTTCAGGGTCGTCAAAAGTCGGGGTCGGTTGGTAAAGGGTAAACTCCCTTAACAAACAACCCGATTATGGAGGAAGAGGGTTTTTAAGAACATTGTGGGAAAAGGAGAAAATGCTGGTTACCAGCATTTTCTAACTTTTCATCTAGATCTATGTTTTCTGTCCTTTCAAAAACAAATTTTATCATGTGAATCACATTTAATTTGTCACCTGCGGATGCTTTCAATTTTGACAAGTCTAAAATTTTGTCGTTAGGTAAAAAGTTAGTCCCATACCAAACAACCCGATGACTGAGAAAGAAGACCTTTGAAAAGGTTGTGGGAAAAGGAGAAAATGCTGGTGACCAGCATAATTTTCTCTTTTACCCTCTATGTTTTCTGTCCATTCAAGAAGAAATTTTATCATGTAAATCACTTTTAATTTGTCGTCTGTGAATGTTTTGAAATTGGAAAAGCCTAATAATTTCTCGTGTGGTAAAGAGATAAGCAATCTTTTCTTTTCATTTTGTCCTGATTACATTCTTCATTCGACGGGTTTCCTCCAGTTTCAAAATAAACGGTGTTTGTTTAGTTTATATTGGAGTTTAACGCCATTTTAAAAGCTCAGGTCATATCATGGTAGTCAGTGACGCACCCATGTGTTTCCTGGCTTTCTCACACCAGTATTGACACAACTTTCTTTCCAAAGCCGCTGACTACTTTTCTCACATGCATCAGAGGTGAGGCCAAAAATCACCGGAAGGAAAGTTTCCCTCAACTGCAACCACTAGGTCACGAGTCGGAAACGCTAACCACTGAGCTAGCCGGCGAGAAAAATATACAGTGAAAAGGGTTACTATAAATCAAAATGACATTGAAAAAAAAAAACATGGTGATGAGAAAAAAAGATAAATTGATCATTTTAAGTAATATATTCAGTTTTCCACATTATTTTCAAGAATAGTCCACGAGCATAAAAATCGTAAGGAAGCGGGTTTAACCCATTACCTCTTAAAACAAACTTGCTACTGACAACTTTGCAAAGATCCTTGTAAAATAAAATGCATTCAATCGACTTCAATTAAGAATTGATAAATAAAGGTAAGAAACATGAAATGAGACAGAAAATGATTAAACATGATCGGATGGAATAGAAGATATGGAAAAACTGATTGTTCGCTTGTTTTCCCGCAATGACATCGATAGTTGTCTACTATATAAGGGTAAAAAAACGTTCGTCTGTCTGATAATGAATCAGATTTATGCATTATGTTTGTCCATCCGAGTGAAATGATCCGATTCATTTAAAAACAAAAGACGAAAGAGACGTTACAATAGGTAGATCTGAGGCATTTATATGTAAAGTGTAACTAACCTTATGCTATATTAACTCATAAAGTGCCTTTCACTACTATTGTTACCTTTACAGCCGGTGTATATCAAGATCAGACTGCACGAAATGTGCAGTCTGATCTTTGATCTACACTGTCCGCTATGCTGAAAGAGACATTACTGTCGGTAGATCTGAGACATTTTTAGGTAAACTGTAACTAATCTTATGCTATATTAACCCAGAAAGTGCCTTTTACAACTATTTTTACCCTTACGGCCAGTGTAGATCAAAGATCAGACTGCACAAATGTGCAGTCTGATCTTTGATCTACACTGTCCGCTTTGCTGACACACTATAGTCAAAAGCAACTTTGAAACTGTAATCATTTGGATCCTTTTTCCAGTCTGAAAATGTCTGTAGGGTTTATTCACAGGCGTTCGTTGTGTGACGAACTTCGCCATCTATATAATGTAATATGTAAGACTTATATATTACATTATATAGACGGCGAAGTTCGTCACGAAACGAACGCCTGTGGGTCTATTTGGCACTCTCAGTGTTAGCCGTTTCACTGCCAACTAAATGGATTCGACTGTTCTCGGGGTCTAAAGGTATACTTTGGTTGTGATTGAGGCCGACTTTGGCCAAAGATTAACCAGCATCAGGTAGCGGGTGGTGTAGATCAAAGATCAGACTGCACAAAACGTGCAGTCTGATCTTGATCTACGCCGTCCGCAAAAGGTATCCAATGCGACATTGGCAGTGAATGAGATAATTAACATATAAAAACGGACCAGTCAAAAAAAATGGAGAGAGGGAGAGAACAACGACTATTTAAATAACAATATGAGACATGCTTAATTCATCTGCGAAAAGTATCGATTCAGGTCAGCCTGCGCAGGCTGACCAGGGCCGAAACTTTTCGCAGTCAGTTTCCTGTATGTCAAAGGACCAGACTGCCTCATGAATCAGTCGGTGGTTACACAAAATTGATTTTATGGATCCATAATTATGTGATGACTTGAATGGTATCATGCACCACGGTGATGCATTAAGCCCCCTTTTGCCAGGCTCGTGTTCAAGCTGAATGTCATTTGTCTGCAGTGCTTTATCTCTAGTTATTTTCAGTGGACCTTTTTAGTCAAGAAAATTGAAAGTAAATTTATTACTTCAACGCTGTTTTGATAAGTTATGCAATGAAAATATCGGGAAGTGTAGACCCAGACCAGAGTACACATTACATGCACTCTGATCTCGATGTACACTGCCAATCGAAGGTATCTCGTGTGCTTATGAACACGACGACCAGATCCCTGTCCCTCTGTCTTCCTCTTTCTCAATAACAGACAAGAGGATCATGACGACCCTGTGTAGCTCTACTGGCTAATAAGTACAAACCTTACATACCAAACATTCTAATTCTAGGCCAGATGGTTTTGAATAAGAATACTTAACCCTTTCCCAAACGATAAATTTTAGACTGGTCCAAATTGAGAGAGTTTGCAGACGACAATTTTAAATTTGATGAAAATTGCAGAAAGGTCTCAAAAAGGGTAGAAAACGCTGTGGGAAAAGGAGAAATTGCTCGTTACGAGCAATTTCTCCTTTTCCCACAGTGTTTTCAAAAGACTTGTACTGCAGACACGTGAAAACCAGGGCTTGTTTGGGAAAGGGTTAAAAAGTTTTCCCTACAAAAACCAATATGAAAGTTGTGACCCCAAGGTGAACACATTTTTGACCACATAGTTATAATTACTTGAATCCTGGCAGAGATTCACAAGAGAAAGCCACATGCTAAATAATATAGGTCTAGACCGTGTGGTTAAAAACAAGAAGATTTTCAAAGTTCCCTCAGTATAAAGCCCCTGTAAAACGTGAGTCCCCCGAGGCGGGGCTAATTTCAAACCCAGGGCTAAATTTTTAACAAATTCAGAAGTAATCCAAATTTGGTAGCCCTAGGATTTATGGCTAGGAGCAAGAAGATTTTTCGAATTTTCACTCTTTAAGCACATGTTTAAATTATGACCCATAGGGTGGGGCCAATTTTGTTACCAGGGCTTTAATTTGAACAATCTTGGAAGAGGTTCGCTAGATTATAATACTCACAAAATACTACAGCTGTAGGCTATCTCAAGCTCGGAAACAAAAGTCTTTGAAGTTTTCACCATATTAGCCTATGCAAAACTTGTCACTTGTAGGGCAGGGCCAGTTTAGACCCCAGGGCTATAATTTGAACAGTCTTGATAGAGGTCCATTAGATAAATATATGCAAAATTTGGTAGCCCTAGGTCTTATGATTTAGAACCAGAAGATTTCTAAAGTTTTCAATACATAAGCCAATGCAAAAATTGTGACTGCCAGGGTGGGACTAAATTTGACCTTAGGGCTATAATTTGGACGATCCTGGTAGAGGCCCACCAGATAAAGCTAGAGGCCCACTGGATAAAGCTATATGCAAAATTTTGTAGCCCTAGGCCTTATGGTAAGGAACAAGAATATATATTTTTTTGAGTTATAAGCCAATCTAAAACTTGTAACCCCCGGGGCACGGTCAATTTTGACCCCGGAACTATAATTTGAACTTGGTAGAGGTCTACAAGATAAAGCTACATACCAATTTTGATAGCCCTAGGACCAATGGTTTTTGGACGAGAAGATTTTCAATATTTTTCAGTTTTGTTGCCATGGCAGCCAGAGTTTTTAAAGGGATTGAATTCTTTCAAGAAATTCTATAGAGGACCATGGCAGGATCATTTCTGTGAACTTTCGTCAAAACTGGATGGGTTGTTTCAGACAAGAAGATGTTTGAAATAAAAATAACGCACGGAGGGACGCACGCACGGACGCACGACGGACACAGGGCCATGACATAAGTTCTCTGGCCTTCGGCCCGTGGAGCTAAAAACTAACAGTATGAGGCAGAGGGCAAACAATTTGTCTCTCTTTCCTGGTACATGTCGTCAAGGTAAACAAAGAAGATGCAAAACTGAAGATGTTAATAGAAATTTTTCCTCAGCGCTGAAATCGATGAAAGTTCGGATAGGTCCATATTAGCAACCTCTCATCACAGAACCCGTCGCCATGATAACCAAGACACACTCCCAACCAATCACCATAGCAATCGAATGTGAACGTTCTCAATTCTTTAATTGACCAGAAAGTATTGTCTACAATACAAAGCAACAAAGGCCTTCGATCAAATTTTGTAATCAGGGTTCATCTGGAAAAAAGCAATCTGATCATCGAATTTTATTTTTTTTTGTCGAAAGACTTCGGCACTGACAGCTCACCATGGAGCAAATGTCAGATTTAAAGTAAGTGCATTTAATGTCGCTACATCTTTAATGTTGTGTTCCATTCAAAACTGTCTTACATAAATCTCTCTCTCTCTCTCTCTCTGACCTTATCATAGTCGAGATATCATAAAAACAGATGATCACTTGTCATTTTACCTTTACGTTTATTTCAGATATGCCAAAGGACATTATTATCAAAATTTTAGACTTGGCAAAATTTGAAAGCATTTGCAGACGACAAATTAAATATGGATCAAACGTTGGAATTTCCATTGAAAGGGTCGAAAATATTTTGGGAAAAGGAGAAAATGCTGGTTACCATCATTTTCTCCTTTTCCCAAAATATTTTCAAAAGCCTTCTTCCACATGGTAGTTAAAACTCGGGATATGTGTGGAAAAGGGTTAACCATTTTGTAAGAAGAGATAATCAAGTATTTGACGAAGTGTTCGGTTTTCCACAATGCTTGCCTAGCTGCCCAAATACTGTTTGCTTCCTTTTTTGCAACTCTTTCTTCGGTCAAACCAGAAAAGCTGTTTCGTCGGTTTCAGTGGAAAAGCAGCCAGTGGCGTGGAAAGAGCTTTATGTGGTGTTAATGGTAAGAGAAAGAAACTCAAGGAAACTTCAAGGAAACTCCAGAAATGCAGACAGAGAGAGAGAGAGAGAGAGCACTGACTGCTGTGATATAACTGAAAACTGATGAAAATGACGCTAAACGCCACATAAAGAACGATTATGTATCGAAAATTCTCTACGAATGAAGCTAAATGCTCCCTAAAGTAAGAGTATTTATCAACTATTCTCTACGTATGGCGCTAAACGCCACATAAAGCACGAGTATGTATCAATAATTCTCTACGAACGACGCTAAAGGCCACAGAAAGTACGAGTAAGTGTCAATAATTCCCTACGAATAACGTTAAACTCTACACTCGTAAAGTACGAGTACGTATCAATAATTCCCTACGAATGACGCTAAACGCCATATAAAGTACGAATATATATCAACAATTCCCTACGAATGACGCTTAATATCACATAAACTACGAGTATGTATGTCTAATACTCTACGATTTCTACTGTACATTCCAGAACGGAGAACCTCAAAAAGGGGGCGCTTCCGGTAAATAATGATGACATCATAGACCTGATACAAACGAACATGTTTGCAGAAATCGGATGTGGTAAGTTACTGGGGCTCGCGGTATTCACCAGCCATTTTTAACCCTTAGGCTGCTAAGCGCGACTCACAGACCTTTTGCGGACAATGTAGATCAAGATCAGACTGCACAGAACGTGCAGTCTGATCTTGGATCTACACTGTCCGATACGTGGATATTTTCCTGCAAAAAATAAGTTTGAAATGGCATTATTCTGGGTTTTTACTATCGGCTTGAAAGTTTCATTTCACCTATTTAGCAGGATAAGGGTTACGTCCGTCAGCATCAAATATATTAACTTGGCCTCTTTCAATGGAAAAAAAAAAATGAAAATTCAACTGAAACTAAGAGAAGTTGTTTTTTTTTTTATCTTATGAAAATTCAACTGAAACTAAGAGAATTTTTTTTTTTATCTTATAGGATTGACTTAACGAGCGGACGGTATAGATCCAAGATCAGACTGCACGTTCTGTGCAGTCTGATCTTGATCTATGCCGTCCATAAAAGACATTACTTTTTTGCCTATGGCGCTGGGAGGGTTAATAACACTCTTATTCTTATTCTCAAGAATATTCTAAATTTCGTAGTAATGCAATTTCGGATTGGCTTCACCACATTGGTTCAACAAAGTAAGAAATGTTTTTTTTTTTACCAACGTTCTTACGTTTGGAACAAGACGAATATATATAATGGTGTGAGGCAGCAGAGCCTGTATACGGGCTTGTCACTGGAAATGACTCGTACAAAAAGATTACAGACTGTTCGGAAAAACAATTACAATTTAGGACGTAAAGCGAGAATGGGGAAAAACTCCACAATAAAAAAAAAACACACACACACACAAATGGTACAGTTAGGATCAATCTTGTTTAACTCTTTACCAAACGACAAAATTTTAGACTCGTCCAAATTGAAAGCATTTGCAGACGACAAAATAAATGAGACTGAAAAATTGAAATTTGTTCTAGGAATGGTAGAAAAACATTGTGGGAAAAGGAGAAAATGCTGGTTACCAGCATTTTCTCCTTTTCCCACAATGTTTTCAAAAGCTTTCTTCCTCAGGGTCGTTAAAAGTCGGGATTGTGTGGTAAAGGGTTAAGCCACCACTGTCCGATAAGGAGATATTCTTTTCCTAAAAATAAGTTTGAAATAGCCTTATTCGGGGTTTTACAACCGGCTTGACAATGTTATATCAGTTTTTCAGCAGGGTAAGGATTAACACTTAAGATAACAGACAACAAAAATGTATACTTGTCCATTTTGAAGATATTTGGCGACGAAAAATCGGGTGTTTCTAAAATGTTAGGATTTGTCTATGAACGGGCAGAAAACATCGTAAGAAATGGAGAAAATAGCAGTTGCCAATATTTCTTCCTTTTCTACAATGTTTGACAAAAACCTTCTTCCTCAGTTTCGTTAAAACTCGAGATTGTTTGGTTAGGGGTTGAGCGACTACAATATCAAGTTCCAAAATAAAAAGTTTCTGTTAAAAAAAAAAAACCGCCTGTATATAATGGCCTTGTGGCAGCTTGAGACAACTTATTTGAGTCATGCTCAGGCAAAAGGGGGCTTAATGCATCTCAGTGATACATGATATCAGGCATATCATTACACACATATAGATCCTTAAGATCTATTTTGTGTAACAACCGACTGATTCATGTTCCTTGGACATACAGAAAATTGACCAGTAGCGAAAAGTTTCGGCCCAGGTCAGCCTGCGCGGACTGCGCAGGCTGACCTGGATCGATACTTTTCGCAGACGCATTAAGCCCCCTTCTCACAGAGCATTGCTCATTTGTAAGTTAACATTTTCATTTAGGTCCCCTGTGTAGAGTGAATCCCTTGACTGACCGCGGAAAGAGGTTTCAGTTGTTTAAAATCCTGTGTTTAACAGTCATACCTATCCTTGGCGTCTGGGGCTTCACCATGTACTCATTGTCAGACAGCGTGGAGAGCAAGTCAGATATTGAAATGGTTTGTATACTTGTTAATGATTTGAAATTTCTTCCTTTTGCCACACTGATTCAGACTGAATTCAGGTGCTGAATCTAGGTTTACGTTGATTACTCATATTCTACCCTTTAACCCTTTACCACTCAACCCCGGGTCTTTTTACCGACCACGTGGAAAACGCCTTTCGAAACCTTTGTGGAAAAAAGAGAAAATGATGGTAACCAGCATTTTCTCTTTTTCCCCAAGACGTTTTCCGTCCTTTCAAAAACCAGTGACATCATTTGATTCACATTCAGTTTGTCATCTACAAAGTCTTTCAATTCGGAAAAGTCTAAAAAAGTTTTGTTAGGTAAAAGGTTAGCAAAATCACCGCACACTGGTACCAACGCTCAGTTTCCGACCTGCTATTTCGGTGAGAGTCGAAAGGAGTATAAACTGTGTCACAAATATGCCAAGAATTACCTACCCTCCTTGTATGAATCCCTTGTCGTAAACAACTAGTTCAAGTTTGAAGTAGATATCCTCAGTAACGACAGAGATTTTAACTTTGAACAACTGTCGAACTGAAAAGGTCACAGGAACAAAATATTATCCCGGTTTCTAAGTGAGCCCAAAAATGGTAGAAGCACTTTATTGGGTATCTAAAAGGTAGACAAAGATCAGACTGCACATACTGATTTGCTCTCTTCGAAGAGAACAACAGAGGTCTCGATACACATGTCCTCTGAGGTAATGCTATGGACACTTAACCAGACGACACAATTTTAGATTTGTCCAAATTAAAATCCTTTGCAAAAGACATACAGACTGTAGTAACTGAGGCTCAAAGGATTTGCCTTTGAAAGAAATGCAAACATCGTATGAAAAGGAGAAAATGCTGGTCACCAGCCTTTTATCCTTATCTAACAATTTTTTCAAAAAGCCTTTTCTCCAAGGGTCGATAAAACTCGGTAATGTTTGGTAAAGGTTTGATTAACAGAAATGAGTGGTATTTTTCTGTCCTTAAGGCCAAAAGTTCCATGTCCATCGTAGTGGTTCTCGGCCGACTTATACACAGACTACAGATGGAAAGAGATATGAGTGTACTATATTTGAGCGATCTCGGACCGGGAACCAAAACTTTCCTCCTAGCAGAATACATGGCGACTGATGATGCTCTAGGAAAGTTGACGATTTGGCCAGGAGCCTTACAGGTGAGCCCCATTCCCTAATTATATGGCATCAATTTTAAGCTCTTTTTATAGAATGGCCTGCATATTAAAATATGTCTCAGCTGTGTCCCATTTTTCCTAGGAGACAAAAATCGCGATCACTTGCTTCCCCTTGTATCACTTCGTGTCATTGAACGGAGATTATAGCTTACCGGAATTCCATAAATTTCGAAAATAACATTCCCTCGACGTTCGTACCTAGCGTAGAGATAGAGCATGAAAGGAGCACTACTTGATGTAGGATAAATACAGAGCACTTTTGAAATTGTCTAGGAATAACTGGCTAATGAACTAAAAAAAAAAACAAAACCGCCATACTAAGTGAATAATATGATACAAATTTTGATTGGCTAATACAGATTTGATGTCCAATGTGGACTGTTTGGTCAAGCAATGTGTACAACAGTGTTACACAATATCAAATGACTGCTATTCAAATGGACCGTTTCAGCGACTTTTTTATGTGCCAAAATATTGTGATATCAACCATTCTTTTGGAAGGATTCAGCAGAGAACCGAGATTAGATTGCACAGAACATATACAATTCTGGCAAAAGTCCCTAACGTTGCTAAGTAGATGTACATGTACTTTGATAGTACATAATTGGAGTACATCCTTGATATTTGGAGTTTGATCTCTTTTAGTTTAAATACACAAAAATTGTAAGCCGTGCTCTGGCAAAGGGGGGCTTAATGCATCTTCGTGATACATGATACCAAGCATGTCATTACATACTTACAGATCCATAAATTCTATTTTGTGTAACAACCCACTGATTCATGAGGTACACTGATCCTTGGACATACAGAACATTGACCAATAGCTAAAAGTTTTGGCCCAGGTCAGTCTGCGCAGGCTGCGCAGGCTGACCTGGGTCGATATCTTTCGCAGATGCATTAAGCCCCCTTTTCACAGAGCATGGCTCATATCAATTTGAATATCCTGTCACTGATGGAAGGCCCTTGCAATAGCCATTTAGAAAGTACGTGTATCTTGTATCAAGCTTGCAATCTTGCAGTGACGCTTGGAATCATTTGCGAAGAAAGCAGTCTAATTGTTGTTCAGGTACAACGATTGTGAATCGAATTTAACAAATTCTTCTTATTGATTTTTTTAATTATGCTGATTGCTTTCTTCGAATTCAGTTGTTTCCCAAATATTGTCAACGTTCGCAACCTAATTCAAGTACCACTCCTCTGTTGGCCAAGACTGGCTTTTTATCACTGTACCACGAGCACTTTCAAATTACATGAAAGGAAAATCTACATTTATTTCAGAGTAATCCTAAAGAGCAGTTCAGAAGTAAAGTGAATTTGATGTCATACATAGCGCAACACAGAACATCACTTAATCCCAAAAAAGTCGATCTTTTCGAAGAAATTAATTTTTACAGGTGAAGTATTCTATTTAGGTTTAATTAGATTGGCAATGTCGCATAATTTAACTTAGTCTACCGACTTCTCCCGATGGATATCATGCACGACAGTCAGTAATGGCGATGCTGACAGAAGTGGTCATGACGATCATGTGAGTTGTGCAACTTACGTAAAAGTCGTATGTAATGATTTAATTAAATGGGTCATTCCATGCCTATATTTTCATTCAAAGTTGTATGCTTCTATGGATTTGTAATCTCTCTCAGCCAAACGGCAAAAGTACAACCATAAAGTTTATAATAGGCGAATCATTGTGCGAATCATTGAATACTGACGACTGTTTAACTCTTATCCTGCTAAATGACTTAAATACTTTTAAGTCGATAGCACAAAACTCGAATAATATCCATTCAAACTTACTTTTGGAGAAAAATATCTCCTTGTCGGACAGTGTAGATCCAAGATCAGACTGCACGTTCTGTGCAGTCTGATCTTGATCCACACTGTCCGCAAAAGGTCAGTGAGTCGCGCTTAGCAGCTCAAAAGTTAACAAAGCTTCAACATAAACAAACTTCTTATGCAGTGACATTACAAGCGAATTCCTAGAGTGGTTGGTCGAGAACATCAAAGGCTCTGGTTTTGGATCCACCTGGAAGACACTTGTGGCTTATCAGAAGATTACACGTTGTAAGGAAGACATAGGGGTTGAAAGGGCTTATGGGGCCATGTTTTACACAAACGGATACTTTCCTAGATGGACAGATTTCGAGTTTTACAACGACCAAGTCCACGACTTCAAATATAATTACAAGACAGCAGTGTTTTATTCCGATACAGTGGTACCTCTTCTTATGGAGGAAGTAAAGGTGCGTTTCTGTCTCCATTGTAATTGTGAACTGACTGACTCAATGGTGTTTAACGCCGTTTCCGGTCTTCATTGTTTCAGTTATACAGCTGCGGCCAATCCATGCTTTCCTGGAGTTTACATATCCTTCGCACAATTTTCTTCCTAAGCCACCGGATGCTTTCCCACATGACCATCGTCGAAACAATGATCAACGGTGATGAGAGGAATTAATTCTGTCGCAATGACCACCATCAATCCACGGAAAGAAATTGGCCGAGCTACCTACTGCGATACCGGGCTCGGCTAATTGTGAACTGATTTTATGTTCAAGATTGCTCACCTTCTCAGTTTTCAAGAGCATTTCAGTCATATTAACCCTTATACTGCTATATAAGTTATATAAAACCTTCAAGCGGATAGTAAAATACCCGAACAATGTTATTTCAAACTTTTGCTTTGGAGAAGAATATCTCCTTATCGGACAGTGCAAATCCAAGATCAGACAGCACGTTCTGTGCAGTCTGATCTTGATCTGCACTGTCCGCAAATACACTTAGCAGCTTAAGGTTTAAGGCATCCATATGGATACACTCATCCGCGCTTTTGTCGTCTTCCAGTACTTAGGCACTAGATATGTGCCTTGTCCATAGAACATGGCAGGCTCTAACGGGGATCGAAATCAGATTACCCTTAATTACTCACCAGACCACACAACAAAAAATTAAGGCTTGGTCAAATTTTTAAAGTATTTGAGCCATGTTCTGGCAAAAAGGGGTTTAATGCATCTCCGTGATACATAGTACCAAGCAAGTCATTACATAATTATGGATCCATACAATGCATTATATATAACAAAGGACTAAATCACGAGGTAAAATGGTCGTTTGACTTACAGAAAACTGACCAGTAGCAAAAGGTTTTGACCAGTGTCAGCCTGTGCGGACTGCACAGGCTGACATGAGTCGATGCTTTTTGCAGATGCATTAAGCTCCTTTTTCGCAGAGCATGGCTCATTTGTTGACGACAAATCAAACGCAGCTCAAATATGATGTGTCTTTGAAATGTGGAAAAAGTTTTGGTTAGGGACAAAATACTCAGCACTGTACCAGCATCTTTCTCCCTTTCCTAAAATGTTTTAAAAAGCCTGCTTGCCCAGGGTCGTTAAAACACGGCCATTATTAGGTAAAGGATTAAGTGAAACTTTTCATATGAATATCTCCAAGGATTAAGTGAAACTTTTCATACGAATATCTCCAAGGATTAAGTGAAACTTTTCATACGAATATCTCCAAGGATTAAGTGAAACTTTTCATATGAATATCTCCGAAGTAAGAAATAATACTACGGAAAATTTTCCATCGAGAGAATAGGCCTATATAAATCGTATGAAAATGTATTGCCATTTGCTATGTATGTTTTCATCATTGGAATGCAAGCAAATTCATGTTGCATTAAAGTTCAATATAGATCAAGATCAAACTGCACAAACAATGCCGTCTGAAACTGGATCTACATTATCCTTTGGCTAAAGTTTAGGTGTCATGTTAATTCATTATCTTAGCGGTTATGCGCCCTGAATTTCCGGTTGGACACAATAATGGCTGCTAACTTCGATTTTGTAAGCCCTGTGCCAAATAGTCCCGAGTTTTAAAGATCGTGAGGAAAAGGGCTTTTGAAAATAATGTGGGAAAAAGAAGAAAATCCCCAATATTTTCTAACCTTTAAAATTTTCTTAGACACATGTAACTTGTCGTCTGCAAATTCTTTCAATTTTTACAAATTTCATATTTTGTCGTTGGGTAAAGAGAATAAGCCTAGCATGACAATTTGTTTTTACCATTACAGGAAATACAATCCACCGGCATCAACATTACCGTAACAGTGAACGCCTATCGTTATGAAATACAGTATCACGATCTGAACACGTCCTACAAGTCTGAGGAGAAAACCAAATGGTTCTTTGACAACATGACGGAATATCTTGACTCTCTATTGGTGATCCAGGAGAAAGTAGCAAACAGAATCACCGAGGAGGTGGAGGAAGTCTTGAACCAGGTAGAATTGATACGTAACTATTTGGGTACAACGCGAAAGTCCCTACTACTAGTATGCGGTTTGTGATTGATCTTCTCTTCTCCTCTATTTTGACTTTATTCGATCAACTTAATCACGTAACACATAATTATGATATTCACATGTATTTGTAATTTTTGTACCCCTTGGCTTATGTAAGGAGAAAACTCATATTATCCAACTCAAGGACCGTCTACGGACAATGTAGATTCAGATCAGGCTCCACAGAACGTGCAGTCTGATCTTGGATCTGCACTGTCCGATAAGGAGATACCCCCACCCCCCGCTTCAAAAATAAAAAAACCTTTGAAATAGCAAAGTTTGACTAAAGCTGGTGATGAAAAGACCAACAATCAGATAGATAAAACCTTATTTAGTTCAGGAAACATGATCTATGTTCGCCAACTTCATGTAGTCTAAATTAAATTCTGTTGCTAAATAACAAGACTAGCCATCTTGTTGGCTGGACCTTTCTGTTTACAGTAAGAGGGACAGTTTTGATAAAAATATGTGAACCATGCTCTGGCAAAATGAGGCATGATACATCTAGATGTGTTATACCAAGGAAGTCGTCAAAGTATTACGAATCCATAAAATCCGTTTTGTATAACGACCGACTGAATTGTGAGGTACGCTGGTACTTTCTTTGAGCTACAGAAAATTGACCAAAAGCAAAACGTTTCGACTTAGGTCAGCTTGCGCAGTCCGTGCAGGCTGACCTGGGTGGATACTTTTCACAGATGCATTAAATCTGCTTTTTACAGAGCATGACTCGTTTAGAATAGTAGGTGAATATGGCAACTTATATCAAGGTGTAGCAATCTGCTATCATTTCAATGAATATATATTAGACGGTCATTCTTTAATCACTTATAGCCCACATTTCGTTTGTATGGTTTTTAACGCCGTTTTCAACATGATTTCAGTTATATCGTGGCAGCCAGTGCGGCCATTCTTTCCTGGCGTTTCTTGTACCAGTGCTTCGCACAATATGCTTTCCTAGCCAGTGGCTGCTTTTCCACATAAACATTGTCGAAACAATGATCATCGGTGAGAGAGAGAAGAAAGTATCCTGTTGCAATGACTATCATCAATCCTCGGAAAGAGATTATCCAAGCTAGACAACCCAAAGTAGTATGAATTCTAATGGTCTTGACATTTATATGGCACTTTCATTGACAGGTTCTTACAAAAGTGGTGATTTATGCGTCAATGGTGGTCGTTGTCATAGCAATGTGTCCAGTCATAATGTTTTCCTCCGAGGCGCTGGCCAGCGATATACAGCGGTATACACAAACCCTGGTGGAGAAAACGAAAGAGCTCAACTTGGAGAAACATAAAACTGATACTTTGCTATATCAGATGGTACCGAAATCCATAGCTGAACGCTTGAAAAACAGCAGCGTTGTTGAATCCGAGTTTTTCCGATCAGTTACGATTTTCTTTTCGGCTATCTCTGGATTCAGTCGGGTTTGCACGGAATGCTCCCCGATGGATTTGGTCAAAATTCTGAATAGCCTCTATACCTCGATGGATGAACAGATTGAGCTTTATGATGTTTACAAGGTGGAGACCATCAATGATTGTTATATGGTAGCTTCCGGTAAGAGTTTTCATGCGTCATTTTTAAATCTAGATCTGCTTTGTCAATTCCTATTTCTACAGCTTTGTATGGATTTTTTTTCCTTATTTAGATTTACCGCCCTTGTCATGAAATTAGCCGTAAGGTCGTTCACACAAGGAGTCAAGGGGCATTCTATAACATTAGAAGCCAATCGAAAGTGGTATATAGGGCAATTCGTGTTTATGTAAGAAACAGAGTACATGACATAACTTGTATATAACAGTTGTAGATCTGTGGTACAATTTGTTCCTATCGTGTAAAATAGTATAGACCAATTTTCTGACTTCAGGACTGCCAAACAGGAATGGAGACAAACACGTGTCTGAGATAGCAAACATGGCGATCGACATTCTGCACATGTCGCGTAACAAAGATTTTCCGTCGGGCCATACAGCAATACAGCTGCAAATAGGAATAAATACAGGTATCATTACATAGAAAAACTTTTAAAATTAGTAGAAACTCCACTAAGCTGTAAGGTATTCTAGCACACAATCGAAGAAATTTCCGTCTCATGGAGATACTAGGCTGATGTAAAATGGAAGGCCTGCAATGCAATAGTCTGGTATCCCGCCGTACTTCAAGAGCCAACGGTACTGTAAACGCCATAACGGAATGTCGTATTCGGGTAGTACTTCCGGTACCTTAATTTTCCGGATCTTGGTATTTACGGCTTGTTTTGCATTTGATTTCGGGTCGTATTAGTTCCAATAAGCTCTACTTTCGGGTCGTAGTATTTAAGAGTAGGTCTTTTAGAAAATTTAAATTGTGCACTTCTACTACTTTTTTGTGAGTAGCCAGTCAAAGGGCTGTTTCAGGTGTTGATTGAACTGAATGTAATTTTTCTGTTCCTTGTGGGAACTTTTTTCGCCTGTGACCACTTAAAGGAACATAGTGTGCGACCAGTAAGGGATTAAATTCACTTTTATTTTCCACTGTGTTTTGAATGGGATCTTCAAAAAAAAAAAAATCGCTTATAATGCTAATTTCTCTCTTTTTTATTTGAGGCCTTCGGACAAATATTTCATAGAAATAAACAGCAAAGCTCCGGCTTTGTTCGGCAAAAGCAGCAAAGGGTAAACTATACTGATCTTCAGTTTATTTTTCAATGTACAAAAAAAAAACAAAAAAAACTGCAACGGTACCATACGAGGAGGAACTGGCTGATATACGCTATCGTTTTTGTCATTTACAGGGTCCGTGTCTGCCGGTATAGTGGGTACCGTGATGTTGAGATACAGTCTGTTTGGTGACGCCGTGAATATTGCCTCTAGAATGAAATCGTTTGGTTTACGTAAGTAAACTACCAGAATAATACCGGTGCACAAGCAATCAAGTATATCAATTTGATTCCGTCTTGGCGTACAGGTGACGTATTCACATACCATTCTAAATGAATTTCTAATCCTCAAAGACCACTTTACCATGACCTCCTTAGACACAATTCTGAAAAACTGTTTTACGTAGAAGTGATTTCGATTAAAAAAAAAAACAAGGACAATGTAATAGGAACATAGTCGATACTTTTGCAGATATATTAAGCCCCCTTTTCACAGAACATGGTTATGATTTAAACTGAATAAAGAGTTCATTGGTTAACTTTATGACCATTTCAATTTTCAGCCAATCGCATCCATATCAGCGAGAACACCTACATGTGTCTGAGGGAAACGAGAAAATTTAAGACTAAATTCCGTGGAAATATGGATATTAAGGTAATTTCAGAAGTGATTTCGAAACACATGTTTTTATGTTTGATGGTGATCAAGCTTTGTACAGTTATTTGGCTAAGATTTTATTTCTATTTGACAGTGTTTAAGATTTTGTCGTCTGGTGAAGTGTTAACTACATAATGTACTCACTGTCGCAGTTTGCCGTATTTTACCCTTAGAATATTTTGTAAATACCATGGGAGAAACGTAAGTGTCGATGTAATTTTTTAGAAATGTTCAAAAGATGACTATGGCTAACAGGAAATGTTTGAACCTGCTAAAATGTAGATGAACGTGGTTCGACGTACATCTCTATTTTTTCACGGTAACGTCCTTTTAGCTTTTTCTTTTCAATCTGTACCGGTTGACGGGAACCTTAATCAAACACTTCAAAGTATATGTCCGAATAAAAGCCACCGAGTTTGCACATGCCATAAACTTGTGAAATTCATAGTGGGTGTTCAGCACCGAACTGGATTACCGAGTAAGATTAAACACCAAACTAAAACACTTTCAGGGCAAGGGACGGATGAATACCTACTGGCTGTTTGACAAGGTGTACGGTACGGGAACCAGCACGGATGAGAGTTACTCACGTGACCCTGTCTTGGTGAATGCTAATGACAGGTTCATGTCGGACCACTTACATGATCATACGAATCGTAAGTCCATACAGACAAACATGTGTGCTGGGATTTCGGGTAGCAGAGTCTATACAGTATTCCTGAGCCAGTGCTTTTCTATTATAATGTCACTAGCAAAAAGGTTTCGACTTGGGTCTATACCCTTTGCAAATCAAACAAATAACTTTGTAGTCATATTGAAATTCCAGTTTTCAGTGAATGAAAATACGAGTATATAAAATTCAAATTAAAACTGAAGTAAATAATCAGGAAACTAAAGAGGCAATTTTGAACAGAATAGTATAGTATACATTGTATTTTTTCCCATAAATTCACTATGATGATATATGTTTATGTCATGCTTTTCGGTAGTTTATCGGGAAATAATGGTGGATTATGGTTTGATAATTTCACCGTTACGACTACTGAATTTATTGATTGATAAACTCACTGATACGGAAATGCCGAGAGCTCAGCTGTACTTCGTAAGTCCCAACAAAAAAGGGTTTAGAAGCAAGAAATAAATAGAATATTTTTTTCGATGAAAAATCGACATTTATTTCATCTCGTAAACATCATGCAATAATGTTTTCACGAGTGGCGCGCGCAGACACTTGTGAAAATATTAGTTAATGTTCACTCGATGAAATAAATTTCGATCTCTCACCGAAATCCTCTATATATGTATAAACTCACTACGATGAAATATTTATTTTTGGATAGAAAGCACCGACTCGTGCCCAAGTATGAGTAGCTGCCCCAACACCGAGCTGGACGATGGGGACGGGAATGTCGGCAAGAGGGTGGAAGATAAAATGAAAAAGAAGAGAGAAAATGAGTATACCGGAAGTACCAGCGACATCGGAACAGAAAAAACAGTGAATTAATGCTCCGAGCCAGTGTGGAAACATGAATCCCTCGCAATCATGCTTTTTTTTTTTAAATTGCCTACTTCTGTTCATTTGTACATTTTTCCCCAAATTCAATTAATGGAAATAGTGTGCCCTTAAAAAGTTCCAAATTGTAGTGTACTTTTATTATGTTACATCAGGTGAGGACTGTATTTATCAATCATTCAAAAATAATTGAGCAGCGTACTGGAAAAAGAGGGTTTAACCCTTTCCCAAACGACAAATTTTGGACTGGTCCAAATTGAAAGAGTTTGCAGACGACAATTTTAAATTTGATGAAAATGGTAGAAAGGTCTCAAAAAGGGTAGAAAACACTGTGGGAAAAGGAGAAATTGCTCGTTACGAGCAATTTCTCCTTTTCCCACAGTGTTTTCAAAAGACTTGTACTGCAGACACGTGAAAACCTGGGCTTGTTTGGGAAAGGGTTAATGCATCTCCGTGATGCACGATGCCAAGCAAGTCATGTCATAATTTTGGATCCATGGAATCCATTATGTAAAACATCCATCTGAACCATGAAGTAGACTGGTCCCTTGACACGCAGAAAATTTACTAAGAGCAAAAAGTTGTGACCCAGGTTCACGGGTAGGATTCAGACAATACTGTACACATTCCACGGCTTTCCGTAGTGTAGAAAACAGGTTGAATGACTTGAGCATTGAATGACATTCTCCTTTTTTTGGGAATTTCAAAGACATAACTCATAATTACAAAGAATGACAAGCTTACCTGTTTTTCAGTTGTTTTTGAGCCGACAATTTCGGAACCGGAAGACCAACTCAACTTTTTCTCGTCGGAGCCATTGGCTCGGAATATGAAGTTTCCTACCCGTGACGTTAGCCGATGCGGACTGCGCAGGCTGGCATGAGTGGATACTTTTGCAGATGCATTAAGCCCCTCCCCCCCCACCCGTTTCGCATTACTAAATTATTCTAACTTTAAGTTCTAAAAATATGCATTTAATTGGCAGCAGCATTCTCTTTCAGCCAAAAAGAGAATGACAGCAGACTTTACAGAAATATGTACCATTTCTTTCGTTGTAAATATACACATTTTTTTTCTGATGATGCGCCCTACAAGAATTCTTTGGATAGCCTGTACTAGGAAAAAATGATCTAGCCCCCCAACCCCAGTTGACACCACAAAGACATTTAAGTTGGGACATGCCTTATGCTTATTGAATACATCTTGAAACTTGTACATAGATATGAGTCATGTGCAGGCTGACCTGGGCCGAAACTTACCGCCATTGGTCAATTTTCTGTATATCAAGATCAGTCTTCCTCATGATACAGTAGGCTGTTGGACAAAATGTTTTTATTGATCCATTATTACGAGATGACTTGCTTGGTATAGGCTAGTCCTATTTATTAGCCCCTACGTACGTTATTTTTCATTCTGACATTCATCGTGTACGTAGGGTCTTATCGGCTCCTTCATAGTTTCCTTTAGCAAACTCCGACATCGAATTTTGTCGCTGTTTGAACAGCAAATTTGGATACTTTCAAGTGAACTTGTTCAATAAAATTTACATCAGAAGTAAGATAAATGAATAATTTCTCGATTGAAAAAGGATATTTGTCCAAAACTTGCCTATTTATGAGCTAAATCTATTCCGATTCAACACCACTCTGTTTTGTTATGAATTGCCGTGGAAGAGATATGATTGTTCCGAATGAAACGTCATGTGAGGGTCAATGCAACTTACAGAATGGTATTATGTCTTTTTTTTAAAACGAAATTTTGTTCGCTTCGGTCTTGTTTGATTATTGTAATAGATTTCGTTCACAAACTTAACGTCAATTCTTATTTGTTATGCAACCGTCTGCATGACTGAAAAACATGGCGGCGACTCTGTAGGCAATCCCACTTGCGAGTGATTTTATTGAATTCTGAATGAATCTGCCCATTATTTATCAAGACAGCGGCTGAATATTTTCAAAAAAAGTTCTTCCTACAGGTAAATGAAGTTCTCTTTCGTTATAATACTGGTTTTAGAGCGATCGGATTTGCTACATTGAACTGAATGGGACCCGTTTAGACGTTACATGCAATAAGAAAAATAAAATGTGAAATGTCCGATGATAAATGTTGAAAGGTAAATAAGCATGTATACGTCTAAATATTTGGACTAGGTATAGGCCTAAATGCATTATAGAGATATGTTAAGCCCCCTTTGCCAGGGCATGGATCATTAACAATGTGGTAATCACTTAACATCTTCTTGAAGATCTTTGCCGTCTCTAATTTATCTTGCAGTAAAAGATTATGAAGCAGTATTGATAAGGTCAAAAGTTCGATATGCCTAACAAGACAATTCGGTGGGTGATTATTTTGGTATAGATCAAGATGTGCCAACAACAGCCACACTGACCAAAATTAAACGGTATTGGCCTTGTTACAATAGAACATAGTTGCAAATGTCTTTCCAAAAAAAAAAAAAAATGCTAGACATACCGTTCCTCCTAGAAGACCTGCTACCTTCTTGTCTGTGGTTTGCTGCCACAACTTCTCCCAAGACTTGCTACTCTACTTTGTATGAATATCCGGAGTATAAATGGAGGTCGTATATTCAAGGGACGTAACAACTTAAGTCAACACGTGTTATTTGTCTTATCCAACATGTATATTATCTCATTGGATTAAAGAGTGTATGAAATGGTACCATAGTTGTTTGAATATTGTATATAACCCATAGGATGCTAAACCCTTTAACTCTTTACCAAACAATACAATGTGTGACTTGTCAAAGCTGAAACCATTAGCAGACGACATAATATAGGTGGCTCAATTGTTGGCAATTGTCTGTGAAAGTGAAGAAAACCTTGTTGGAAAAGGAGAAAATGCTGCTGCTCCACAAGGTTTTCAGAACGCAATTTTCTCTGAGTCGTTCAAACTCTAGACTGAGTGGCAAAAAGTCAAGCGCCGAATTAATAAAACAAACATTTCAATTGGGGGGAAAAAAAACAGCCGAAAATTTGCAATTTCAAGCTTGTTTTGGACAGAATATAAAACAAGTAGCGGATGATCAGTGCAGTCTAATCTTGCTCTACACTGTCCACAAAAGCAATTATTGTCAGTTCCAGGGCTTTAACCCTTTACCACACAGTCCTAAAATTTAATGATCTCAAAGAAAAAGTCTTGAAAATATTGTGAGAAAAGGAGAAAATGCTGGTAGCCAGAACGTTTTTCCCTACAGTGTTTATCCCTTTTTGGAGAAGCCCCGAATTTCAGCCATATTTAAAATGTAGTCCATAATTTATACTTTCAATTTGGAGAAGTCTAAAATTTTGCTGTGTGGTAAAGGGTTAAGGGTTCACAGCATTTCTAGCAAGTGTAAAGCCTGTATGGACGGGAACATTGCTCGAGTTACAAGATGTTCATGCACTAGTATCTGAGTCACGCTCTGGCAAAAGGACATCATGCATTATATCATGCAAGTCCTCACATAATTACGGATACGTAAAATTCATTTTGTCAAATGACTCCCTGAATCATTTGGTAGACTGGTCCTTTGACATGTAGAAAAGTTACCCATAGCAAAAAGGATTGACCCATGTCAGACTGTGCAGACTGACTGGATTTACCAAACTCCGTTTTCAAAGGGCATGGCTCATAAATTTCTGTTCCCTTTTTGTTGAGCTGCAGTCGCACATGGAGACAGTATTTACAAAATTTCAAAGGTTTTAGGCTTCCAAAATCATTATAAATACCACCTCAAGTGGCGGATATAGCATAAAGATCTGTTCATTTGTCTAAGAACAGAAATTAAGGCAAAATATCTTTCAATGCAACACCTTATCACTTGATAACATAATTCCTAAACTGATTGTGTTTTACATCACTTTTAATATTAAGTCACATTACAGAGACAATTCACTTAATATTCATACTGTGTCCTGGGTTCTAAAAGTACTATGCTAGGTCTTCCCCAAGGACAAACAACAAAACACCCAGTGCCTAATGGGAGGATCGAACCTGGGGCTCCAAAGTTTCAAATTCTACATCTGCATCACTGACCCCACATAGGACTCCTTAGTAGCCACTATCTGATGATTTTAAGATTATGTTATCACACTCATGTATTTAGTTTTTGTATTTATTTGCTAACAAATATCTTTAACAAAGCAACAATACAAATTATGTTATAAATTATTGACATATTGCACATGAAGAATCATTCAAAGAAATTCTAATGGCTACGTTAAGAAAAAGTAGACTCTCAAAGTCCTTCAGCATTCATTACAAGCTTTCACAACAGGAATTTCAGTAATTCACTGGCTAAATATTAGGCAACACCTGTACATTGTATTTTCAGCCTGCTCTGCAAGATCTGAAATCTTACAATCTGGAATAATGATTAACTTTCGTTCAACTGTTACAATAGTGCCTAACTTTGGAAAAATAGGACAGCCATTGGTAGTAGTAAGCAATGGTCCAATTATAGTGTTGATAAAATTGAAAAAAAAAACTTGGCCAAAGTTAGCAGTAGACCCTTATTTAGTGAAAGTTAGGCATCTACTATGATATTCTAGTAATAAACACTATATTTAACCCTTTAACCCTTTACCGCACAATGCCGCCTTTTGACGCCCCTTGGAAAGAAGCCTTTTGAAAACATTGTGGGAAAAAGAGAAAATGCTGGTAACCAGTATTTTCTCCTTTTCCCACAATGTTTTCTACACTATCAAAGAAAAATTGCACCATTTGAGCCACGTTAAAACTGTCATCTGCAAATGCTTTCAATTTGGAAAAAGCTAAAATTTTGTTGTCTGGTAAAGGGTTAATAGATGACAAAATCATAGACTTGTCCAAATTGACAGCATTTGCAGATGACATAATTATTGACTCTTTACCAAAAGACAAATTTCAGACTTGTCCAAATTCAAAGCATTTGCAGACGACAATATAAACATAGCTTAAATGATGTTATTGGTCTTTGAAATAGTAGAAAACATTGTGGGAAACGGAGGAAATGCCAGTTTCCAGCATTTTCTTCTTTTCCCACAATGTTCTCAAAAGCTTGTTTTCTAAGGGTTGTTAAAACTCGGGATTGTGTGTTAAAGGGTTAAAGGTGGCTCAAATGATTGAATTTGTTTTAGAAAGGACAGAAAACATTGAGGGAAAGGAGAAAATCCTGGTAAAGAGCATTTCCTCCTTTTCCAACAATGTTTTCAAATGCCATTTTCATGGTCATTTAAACTCAGGACTGTTTGGTAAAAGTTAAGCATATAGAACAAAGAAAAACAAATGTAGTCAACAATACCAGATAACAAAAAATAAGACTCAGCCACAATGCAAGCATTTGCAGACAACAGACTAATTATGATGGGATTTGTCTGTGAGAGGCCAAAAGCCATTGTGGGAAAAGGAACAAATGCTGGTTATTAGCTCTTTCTCCTTTTCCAACAATATTTTCGGAAGCTTATTTTACAAGGGTAGCAAAAACACAGGATCATTTGCTACAGGGTTAAATCCTAATTATGTCCTTGGAATGAATGATACAGGCAGAACACTTTTTTCCCCCTATGATTCATGGCTTATCAGCAAGCTGGTGCTCAAATCTGTCCAGCAGTCTTTTGATTTCTTTACTGATAAGGTGTTAAGGTGTAACTTGATTCAAAGATGTCTATATTAGTCTTTTGAATAGAAATATTTTACAGTACCTTAAACTCTTAGAGCTCTTAACTCTTTACTACACAACAAAAGTTTAGATCAGTCCAAATTGAAAGCATTTGCAGACGACAAATAAATGGGGCACAAAATGACAGTATCTGTCTTTAAGATCATTGAAAACATTGTGAGAAAAGAAGAAAATGCTGGTAACCAGCATTTTCTTCTTTTCCCACAATGCTTTCAAAAGCCTTCTTCTTCAGGGTCATTTAAACTCGTGACTGTGTTGTAAAAGGTTAACTCTTTATAAAACAGCAAAGTTTTAACTAGTCAAAATTGAAAACATTTACCAGTACATCAAAAATAAAAAATCTGTGGTTGAAATGATGAATTTCTTCTATGAAAAAGTTGAAAAAATTATGAAAAAAGGACTTTTCTTAGGAGCATTTTCATTTTGCCACAATGTTTTCAAAATCCTTTTTCAACAGGGTTTTTAAAACATGGAATTGTTTGGTTAAGGGTATATTATTGAAACAGTTATTAATAGAAAATAAATAAAAGGCTATTTCTTGTCAGAATATCTGTAAGCAAATTGTGGACTGTGCAGTCTGATCTTGATCTTGTCTATAAAAGCAATTAAGGTCATTTAATTAAGGTGTTTTAATGGTCAAAAATGCATTATTTAAGACAACATCATTTGAAAATCTTTTTTCACATCAAATACTTTTGCTTTAACTCAAATAATTTCTGTTATACTTTGTTTTACCTTCCATTTTAACCCTTTACCACACAGTCCTGACTTTTAGCGACCCTGAAGCAGAAAGCTTTTAAAAACATTGTGGGAAAAGGAGAAAATGCTGAAAACCAGCATTTCCTTCTTTTCCCACACTGTTTTCTACCCTATCAAAGACAGAAATCATCATTTGAGCTACAGTCATGTTGTTGTCTGCAAATGTTTCAATTTGGGTTGAGTACAAAATTTTGTCGCTTGGTAAAGAGTTAAAGGCAATTTTTAACCATAGAATTAATCTTCTCACTTATTCTCATACAGTAATTCTAGGAGGTGTGTTCTCTAATTTGTGTTTTGCAAGAGGTATATTATATCAGTTAAATTTTTATTACAAATATAGGGGAAAGTAGGAACTCCTATTCTGAAAAAGACTCTTCTATCAAACTAAACTCTTTACCACACAATCCTGGGGAAGGGGCCTTTTGAAAACACTGTGGGAAAAGAAGAAAATGCCTGTAACCAGCATTTTCTTCTCTTCCCACAATGTTTTTTCAAATTGAAAGACAATTCTTATGTTTAGTGTCACATCTGATACGTTGTCTAAAAATGCTTTCAATTTGGATCAGGATAAAATTTTGTTGTGTGGTAAAGACTTAAACATGGAGGTTAGAATAAAAGAGAAAAGCCACAGAACAAGGATACATTTGGTCCGCTAGTTTATAGACTGGTTGCATGGTCTTGGATAGTTCTTCACACTTGGCCATCAGCGCATACATTGACTGCAAAAAGCAAAATAAATGAGCTATGCTCTGTAACAAGGGGGCTTAATACATCTACAAAAAGTATAGACCAAGGTCAGTCTGTGCAGAATGACCTGGCCCAAACACTTTTGCTAATGGTCAATTTCCTGCATGTTCAAGGACCAGTTTACCTCATGATTCAGTCGGTTGTTAGGCAAAATAGACTTTATGGATCCATGATCATGTGATGACTTGCTTGGTATCATGGATCACAGAGAGCCCCCTTTTGCCAGAGCACGGCTCAAACAGATGGATTCATTACCTCCTATTTCAGTTAACCCTTTCCCAAACAAGCCCTGGTTTTCACTTGTCTGCAGTACAAGTCTTTTGAAAACACTGTGGGAAAAGGAGAAACAGCTCGTAACGAGCAATTTCTCCTTTTCCCACAGTGTTTTCTACCCTTTTTGAGACCTTTCTGCCATTTTCATCAAGTTTAAAATTGTCGTCTGCAAACTCTTTCAATTAGGACCAGTCCAAAATTTGTCGTTTGGGAAAGGGTTAATAGCAACAATCCACTTTTAAGAAGATTCTGATAACAGAAGAAACTGCATATTTTGATCATTTACCTGATGACAAAATTGTATACTTTTCAAAATTCAACGAAATTGCAGGTCACAAACAAAGTATGGCTTAAGCAATGGGATTTCTCTTGAAAGGGTAGAAATCATTGTGGAAAAAGGAGAAAATGCTGGAAATCAGCATTTTCTCTCTTTTCCACAATGATTTCAAATACTGTTTTCCTCAAGGTCTTCAAAACTTTGGAATGTCTAATAAAGGGTTGAACTTTTGGATCCGCAACATTTTGTCAAAAACCACTATCGTAGAAAGTGATCCCTAGCCCTGACCCTTACCCTAACCCAGACAAATTGTGGCTCAAATCTTCCTCCCTGACAGATCTTTTCATGGAATAAATATAGGAACTTAGCAATCGGTATTTTAAAACATACATGGATTTCGACAAACCACCCTTTTGACTAAATGTTGTGCACCGTAACCTTTATTCACCATAAATACATACTCTTTCACAAGGATCTTTTCAAAACTGTCTGCTGCAATTTTTTTTCAGGAAGTAAAGCACTAAATAAATGAAATGGATGCTTAAAGTCATGAAAACAAGCTTAACTATGATTTTTAGCTACAATATCTCTTCAAATTTTGGCTTGTGAAGATCAGACATCAAAATGCATGTTAAGTGCAGTCTAATCTTGTTCTACACTGTCCATGATAGCCATTTAAGTTGCTTTTATGCCCCAACTGCTATCTTCACCAATGAGCAACCCAGGAGCGAAAACTATTTGCCAACTTTTCTAAGATACATGTATCAACCTTTTACCCAACAATCCCAGTTTTAACGACCCTGGGGAAGAAGGCCTTAGAAAACACTGTTGGAAAAGGAGAAAATGCTGGTAACCACAATGTTTTCTGCCCTTTTAAAGACAAATCCCATCATCTAAGGCACATTTTATTTGTCGTCTGCAAAAGCTTTCCATCTGGACTGGTATAAAATTTTGTCAGCTAGACAGAAGAAATGTTCACGCACAGTTTCATCATCCTTGTGTTGAAGCTGTGACTTTCTGAGTGCACAAAGGGTAGAAGTCGACGATGAACAAGGCACAACAAAAAGCTCACTATCAGTAATTTGTGCTCAGGTGAGCTAAAATTATATTTCAAGAAAAGTTAATTGAAAAGTGCTGGGTTCATACCTTTATGCTAGAATCCACAGAATCACATGTAACAGCTACAGATGTTCTATAAGCCTCCTCACAACCCACTGTAATTGCAGACATCTGAAAAAATCATGTGACAAGAAATTACACCTGAGCCATGCTCTGTTAAAATGGGGGCTTAATGCATCTGCAAAAAGTATCGATCCATGTCAGCCTGCACAGACATGGGCCAAAACGTTTTGCTATGTGTAAACTTTCTACGTGTCAAAGGACCATTCTACCTCCAGATCCATTTGATTGTTAGACAAGATGGATTTTATGGATCAATAATTATGTGATAACTTGCTTGGTATAATGCATTAAGGAGCTGCATTAAGCCCCCTTTTGCCAGAGCATGGCTCATCTATAAATTGACATGACTGGAGATGACATCTGAAATAATTATAAGATCATTTGTCATACAACAGACATGTTTTAGCCTGTGATTCCAGTGCAGGCTATTCTTAGAACTACTTAACTCTTTACCAAACCACAACATTTTAGACTTGTCAAAATTGTAAGCATTTGCAGACAACATATTGAATGTCTCAAACATAAGAATTGTCATTGAAAGGGAAGGTAACATTTTGGGAAAAGGAGAAAATGCTGGTTACCAACATTTCATTCTTTTCACAATGTTTTCAAAAGCCTTCTTCCACAGGTCGTTAAAACTAAGGACTGAGTGGTAAAGGGGAGATACGCCGGAAGGAAAGCAAATGGTTTCGCTGAATAATTTGCAAAACTTGGTACAACTTAGGCATTAGAAAACAACACAAATACACTAGACATGCTTGTCAGAACTCATACCAAGCAGTAATTCAAAATTCAAAGAAACTTACCCAAGAATGCCACAAGTTTTTGGTAACTCTTAACCACACGACTAAATTGTAGAATTGTCCAAACTAAGGGCATTTGCAGACAACAATGCAAATGAGGCTCAAATGATGGAATTTGTCTTTGATAGGGTAAAAAACATTTGGGGCAAGAAGAAAATGTTGGTTTTCTCCTTTTCCCACAATGTTTTCAAAGGGTTTCTTCCTCAGGGTTGTTAAAACTTGGGATTGTGTGGTAATAGGTAAACATTTCCATGTTTTTGCAACCCACTAGGAAGGAATTTGAAGCCAAGCCCAGGCCAAAAATGTGGAAACCTGTAACATGACTTCCTCTTCCTTTCCCACAATGTTTATGAACCTTTAAAAAAACCTTGGCATCTGCAAACCCTTTCAATACGGCCAGGTGTAAAATTTTGTCCTCTGGTAAAGAGTAAATTAACCAAAACAAAATAAAAACCCATTAATTCTTTACCAAACTACAAAATTATAGATATCAAAATTGAAAGCAATTGCAGACGACAAAGTAAGTGTGTAGTTGAAGGGTGAAAAAACATTGTGGGAAAAGAAGGAAATGCTGGTTATCAGCAGTTTATTCTTTTCCCCACAATGTTTTCAAAAGCCTTCTTCAGGGTCATTTAAACTCAAGACTGTGTGGTAAATACCAAGCTAAGAATAATGTACACATGTACTGGGATTTCAAAGCAAAACATTTGAAAACTTGAAAAAGATTTTCCTACAACTTTTATGAAAATGTTTTGCTACAAGAAGCAATTATTCATTATAAGCACCTCCTTCTGTTCATTCATCATTTAACCCTTTACCACACAATCCTGACGTTAAACGACCCTATGAAAGAAGCCTTTTGAAAACATTGTGGGAAAAGGAAAAAATGCTGTTAACCAGCATTTTTTTCCTTTTCCCACCATGTTTTCCACCCTTCCCAAAACAAACTTCAATATTTCAGTCACATTTATCATCTGCAAATGCTTTCAATTTGGACAAGTCTGGTATTTTGACATTTGGTAAGGAGTTAAAAGAGCTGTCTGACCTCAGGGATGTCCTATTTGTGAAGCAAAATGGGGATAACCTTTTACCAAAAACTCCTGAGGAAGTTAACTTTCAAACATTGTGGGAAAAGGAGAAAATGCTGGTAAGCTACATTCTCTTCTTTCCACACAAAGTTTGCTACCCTTTCAAAGACAAATTTATTATTTGATCCTTATTTCATTCATGGTCTGCAAATGCTTTCAATTTGGGTAAGTCCTTGATTTTGTTATCTGGTAGAGAATTAATCAAATAGATCTTCAGTCACATCATTCAGCAAACCTGAACTAAAATAATCAACATGGGCCAATGTAAATTTCTTCTCATTTAACTCTCTACCGAATGACAAATTCTAGACTCTTCCAAAGTGAAGGCTTCTGCAGACGACAATTACGAAAGTGATACAAATAAGCTGAAGTTCTTTGACATGGTAGAAAAACAATGTGCAAAAAAGGAGAAAATGCTGGTTCCCAGCATTTTCTCCTTTTGCCACAATGTTTTCAACAGTCGTCTCTATCGTTAAAACTCAGATTGTGTGGAAATGGGTTCAAGCCAAGGATACACCACAAAAAATACCTTGTGTAAATTTGTTCTTAGATTGCCCATCATGAGGTCAAGGCCATCTGCCACTGTTCTCGCTTGTATCTCTATCTCATGCACTGCCATCGGGTCTATTGGCGGCATACAATCTGGGCTCTGTGGGTACGAGACCGACATTCCTGAAGTCATTGATGTAGCCATGGTGGAGGAATTGAAACTATCAATGCTGGTCAGGCTTAACTGACTTGATCTTCTGCTGCTTACGTCACTGGAGGCTGTAAAAGGATATAGGGATTATCATAACATTGACTCTTTACCAAAAGACAAAATTTGAGACTTATCCAAATTGAAAGAATTTTGCAAACGACAAAATAAATGTGAATCAAACATTGAAACTGATTTATATAAGTTTGTTAGTTACCAGCATTTTCTACTTTTCTGACAATGTTTTCAAAAGCCATCTTTATCAGGGCTGTTAAAAGTCCAGATTGTGTGGTAAAAGGTTAATGTAGATTTTTACTTTTATACCTCTTATTAGATACGACTTTTTGTGTCTTTACACGAGGATATAAAGATTATCATGAATGCAGATTTGTAACTCATTGTTTCTTGCAGACAAAATTTTGTGCCCAGAAATTTTGAAAGCATTGTGGCAAAAGGAAAAATTGTTCACTTGGTCTTCTACAGCTTACATCATTGGAGGCTGTGACTTTAATATTTTACATCGTAACAAAGTTTTGGAGTCATCAACGTTGAAAGCACTGTACACAATAATTCAAAAGTGGCTAAAATGATATGATTTATCTCTGAAAGAATAGAAAACATTGTGGGAAATGGAGAAAATGTTGGTTTCTAGCATTTTTCTCTTTTCTCCACCATGTTTTCAAAAGCCCTCTACCTCAGGGTTGTGATATATGGATTAAGAGATAAAGGGTTAAGGATAAAGGGATGATCATAACTCTTTATTACACAACAAAATTTTGGACTTGTCAAAATTCAAAGCAACTGCGGATGACAAATTCAAGTTGGCTTAAAATGATGACACTTTCCTTTGATTGGGTAGAAAACATTTTGGGTAAAGAAGAAAATGCTGATTACGAACATTTTCTCCTATTCCAACAATGTTTTTAAAAGCCTTCTTCCTCAGGGTCATAAAACTCCAGTGGTAAAGGGTTAATTTACCTGTTTTTGACATTGGACTACTTCTGCGAATCTTCTCCATCAAATCATCAGCTACAAACTCAATCATTCCTGTTGTACTTTTCACTATCTGTCCATGAGGCAAACTTTTAGAGAGAGAATCTACACCAACATCGGCTCCTTCTTTCAGCCTTGGGATAGGAAATCCATAACTTTTACTTCTTTTTCTGTTCTCATACTTATCACCTACACCTTGCTGCTGACCCGGATCTTTTCCAGCTATGGCACCAATCTCATTTCTGTAACTTCCATGTTCATGATCTTTTGCAGATTTAGAAAGAGGTAAACTTTCCGGTCGCGAGCTGGACAAGGATCTTTGCAATTCTGCATTTTCATTGTTCCTATCACAGTCTGAATCAATGTGAGTCAGTGTTTCTAGACGAGTCTCTGGAGCTCCATTGTCAAAATCAATCAGCTTTTGACTTTTGGCTTTTTGTGTCCGACCTATATCTGCTCTAGTTGAGGTGTTGTTTGATGTTGTGGACAATCTAGCTAAGGAATCACTCAGTGCAAATAACTTTTCTGTACAAGGTGTGATGTCATTTTCTGAACTTGAAGATGGCCTAGTCTCATGGCTTGGTGTTTTGTCTGCCTCTGATCCCGACATTGAAGGATGACGCTCGTGGGAAACATTAGATGTCACAGAGTCCGTTAAATAGCCACTCTCAGTGTGTGACACCAACAGACTGTTGCTTTCCAATCCATTTCCTGCTGAAGCACTATAGGAGCTGATACTCTTGTGAACTATAGTTTGATCCTCAGGATTTACAAGTGAATCAACAGACTCTATCAAACTAGGTTCACCAGTTATCAAATCTGGATATCCACCAGTTATCAAGTCTACATCTCTCATGTCTGTAATTTCACCATTGGAGAGTCCATAACTTGATCCTTTCAGTGGGGTATTAGGTGTATTTAAGTCAATAAGATTTTGTTCAACTGAGAGAGGAGTTGGGTTCACTGATTTTTGGTTAGGTTCAGAAACTGAGGTGTCTTGTAGTAATTCTGTGTCAATGGAACCATTCTCCATTTTGAGATAACATGTAGTGGTTATGTACAATATATAGCTTCTATATTCTCTGATAAAACATCTGTAAAGGAGAATGATTAATTGTATACCAAACGATAAACTTTTGGACTCATCTAAATCCAAAGCATATGCAGACAACAAATTAAATATGACTGAAATGTGTGAATTGCCTTTCAAAAGGTAGAAAGTATTGTGGGAATAGGAGAAAATGCTGGTTACCAGCATTTTCTCCTATTCCCACAATGTTTTCAAAAGCCTTCTTTGTCAAGATTGTTAAAACTCAGAATTGTGTGGAAAAGTGTCAAACCTCAGCCTATGAAATAACTAAAGCAGCACTTAGTCGGTGAAAATATTTACATTAAAAAAAAAAGGTCTAAAATAAGAATGTGCAATCAGTACAGCCTGAGCTTGATCTCTGTTTCTGATAAAGTAATAAATGTTATTCTAGTAGTCATACCAAGGGTTCAGAGTCCAGTGAAGGTGAACAATAAACCCATGATTCGATGCTTTTGACAGATGTGCAACCCTTGTGGTACTGCAGACTTAAGACTCTCCAAAAACACTGGGTTACTTCTTCTTTTTTATTTTACTTTTGTCACAATATTAACTTGGGGCTATTGATACTAATTTGGTTTTAATGTCTTATAATTTCAATCCATCAGACATTGCTTGTATTTTACTAAAGAGAAAAAAAAAAAGACTGATCTTGCTCAAACATGCCACTCTTTACTAGACATTTTCTAAATGAAAACATTTGTAAACATAACTAACATGGTAGATTTGCATTTTGAAAAGATAAATAATATCATTAAAAGAAAAAAAAAAAAAAAAAAAAAAAAAAGAAATCCTGGTATTCAGCATTTTCTCTTGTTCCACAATATTTACAAAAAGCCATTTCCTTTAGGGTCATTTAAAACTTGATTCTTTGGTAAAGGGTTAACTTAGTAGTTAAAAGACTTCTTGATCTTTACTCAAAAGATGGGGCACAATCAGTAAAATAAATTGTCCTGAAATTAAAAGATAACTGACAAGATAGGAATGAGCGGTCATGATAATTGAATAGAAAATGGTTGTAAAATAAAAGCTTTAATTAATAATACTGTAATTATAAACTATTTTCTAACGTTTCATGTAACCCTTTACCACATAATCACGTGTTCGGGCGACCCTGGTAAAGGAAGCTACTGAAAACATTGCGAGTAAAGCTGAAAATGCAAGTTAAAAATATATTTCCTTTTCCCACAATGTTTTCCATCTTTTGAAAGACAACACAATAATTTGGTCCATATCTTATTTCGTCGCCTGGAAATTGCTTTCAATTGTGATCAGTTTAAAAATCCCCTCGCCTGGCAGAGTCACGGGAAGGTACGAACATGATTGGTGCCGATGCATATAGTTCAAAGTACAACAGCATCAGAGCAGTTTCACACGTAATAGCTTGCTACAAGATAATTCTTGATAGCTCACCCGAAATCCTATCTAATATACTTTGTCATTCTTATGCCACATCTAAATTAGTAAGGATTTTATGATTTTACTTTCTAGTCGGAATTGATTTAACAGATGACGCATATTAATTACGTATATCGTAAGAATTACCAGCTTCCGAAGAATGTAATTTTTTTTCTTCTTCCGTCATTTCTAAATTGCTCCTTTTCTGACAAATTATAAATTCTTTTGCAATTATGCACTCCCTTGAAAAGTCAATATATGATTTAAAAGAGTTTGCAAAGAAATATTTCAAACCTGCACGAATGGATTTCAATATCGCATTTTCATGTTTTTTCAATACAAGGGAAGCAACTCTTCAATAACCGTTCTACATTTCTATTCAGTAGTCTCCCTCTTCTCCAGTATAGTTTCTTCAGGTCTCTCTCACTCTGTCCCGTCTCTCCCACGCATTTTCGCATGTTTTGTCTTTTGCAGGATAATTTTTCCATATTCCATTAATTTAACATGCTTTCACGAATTAGAATTTGACTCCTCTGAAATACTGTTCTGCATGGTCACAATCATCAAGAGTCAATATTCTGATGCCCACAATCTCATAAACCCCTTTGCCACACAATCCAGAGTTTTAACTACATTGAAAATATTTTTTAAAATATCGTGGAGAAAGAAAAAATGCTGGTAACCAGTATTTTCTCCTTTTCCCACAATGTTTTCTGCCCTATCAAAGAAAAATTGCACCTTTTGAGCCACAACGAAATTGTCGTCTGCTAATATTTTCAATTTGGACGTATTTTTTAAAATATCGTGGAGAAAGAAAAAAATGCTGGTAACCAGTATCTTCTCCTTTTCCCACGATATTTTCTACCCCTCCAGAAACATATTTCAATTTCTATTTATTCCGTCATCTGCAAATGCTTTCAATTTGGACAAGCCTAAAATTTTGTTGTTTGGTAAGCATATAAATAAGTAAAAACCAGGTCACGGTGCCAACTTAACCTTTTACTGCACAATGCCGCCTTTTAACGCTTTTGAAGAATTAGTCTTTTGAAAAGATTGTGGGAAAAGGAGAAAACGCTGGTTACCAGCATTTTCTCCTTTTCCCACAATGTTTTCTGCCCTATCAAAGAAAAATTGCACCATTTGAGCCACAATGAAATTGTTGTCTGCTAATGCTTTCAATTTGGACAAGGCTAAAATTTTGTCGTCTGGTAAAGGGTTAACCCTTTACCAAACTACAAAAAAATCTAAATTTGTTCAAACCGTCCTTTTCTTGGTCATTAATTAATACTTGGAATTCTGTGTTGAAGGGTTAAACACAATTGAAACTGTCTTGGAGACCATCTGTAACAGCAACCTACTGTTCCAACCCTTTACCACACAATTTGAGTTTTAATTACCCTGACAGTGAAGGCTTTAGAAAACATTGTGGGAAAAAGAGAAAATGCTTATTCCACAAAGTTTTCCACTCTGTCAGAGACAAATCCCATCAGAGATACATCTGATTTGTTGCCTGCAAATGCTTCAATATGGGTGGGTCTAGAATTTTGTCATCTGGTCAGGAGTCAACAGACCACATCCTTTCTAACTCTTCGCTAGACAACAAAATTTTTTGACCCTTCAAAATTGAAAGCGTTTGCAGAGAAAGAATTAAAACGGGACTTAAATTACTTGATTTGTCTCTGAAAGGGAAAGAGAATCTTGTGAGAAAAAGGAGAAAGTGTTGTTTATTATTTACCAACATTTTCTCCTTTTCCCCCAATGTTTCCAAAAGCCCTTTTCTTCAGGGTTGTTAAAACTCGGGATTGTGTTGCGAAGGCTTAAACACAGTTTGTGTAAATTTTCTACTGTAAATCAAAATTTCTTGTTAAATAATGATAGATATTATATATGAACATACTTTTCTATGTAAGCATAAAGACAATGGATGGCGTCTTCTGGTCAAAAGGTGCAATTTTAGCACTAGATGGATAGTTGTTTTACAATCAGGAACTCGTCTTTTTTTATGAAACCAGATACTCCCTTTAACTCTCTCAGCTCTCTCTTTCTGTATGTGCTCTTTGAAATAGGGGTTCAATGCATCTGCAAAAAGCATCGACCCATATCAGACTTTGAAGTTCATATACAGGGCAAGCTGACATAGGTCGAAACTTTTTGCTATGTGTAAATTTTCCGCATGTTCAAGGACCTTTCTGCCTCCAGATTCCATTGGTTGTTGGACAAAATGGATTTTGTGTATCCATATTTATAGGATGACTTGCTTCGTATAATGCATTACAGAGATGCAATAAAACCCACCTTTTCCCAGAGCTCTGCTCATATTTATGTATGTCCATATTTGAATACAATCCGACATGTTTGATACATGTCATTCATATTATGACATTCTCACAAGCCCAATGTTGTGAACTTCTGGTGCAAAATCTGAAAGTATATACCTTGTGAAGAAATATTTAACTTCAATCCTTTACCACACAATCTCAACTTTTAACAACTCTGAAAAAAGATGCTTTTTAAAAACGTCGGAAAGAAAATGCTGGTAACCAGCATTTTTTCCTTTTCCCAGAATCTTTTCTACCCTTCCAAAAACAGATTTCAATTTTTTATTCATATTTAATTTGTCATCTGCAAATGCTATCAATTCGGACAATCTAAAATTTTGTTGTTTGCTAAAGAGTTAACCCTTTACTGAACGACAAGTTTTTAGACTGGGTCATATTGAGAGCATTAATTTTCTTATGACAAACTAAATACGGCTGTTGATGGGATTTGTCTTCGAAAAAGCAGAGAGAATTTTGGAAAAAGGAGAAAGTGGTGATTTTTAAGTATACCTGTTAACGCTTACCAAACAAAAAAATTTAAACTAGTCCAAATTGAAAGCATTTGCAGATGACAAAGTAAATGTGACTAAAAATTGACATCTGTTTTGGGAAGGGTAGAAAACATTGTGAGAAAAGGAAAAAATGCTGGTTACCAGCATTTTCTCCTTTTTCCACAATGTTTTTGAAGGCTTCTTTCTTTAAAAGTCTGGATTGTGTGGTAAAGTGTTAAAGAAAATAATAGAAAAGAAAACATTCTCTTTTCAGACTTGTGAAAAGATAAAGATGTATACAAAGATGGTTTTTGTTTAATTCTCCCGTTATCATCTCTTTGAGTTACTGAATCTGCCATCTTTTTTTGCTGCAAGATTATCATGATTTCTCTCAATCCAATCTCTGTTCTAGCAATTTATTTTTCTCATTCAATTACGTTTTTGCAAACTGTGAAAAGCTTAAAAACTGGTAGAAGTTTTGTCCCTTTTCATCCAATATTTTTACTTAATTTGATTTACAGTAAAATTTTGGTAGTTCATAGAGCAAGGGACCAGAATTTTTCATTAGAACTAAACATATGATGTGGTACGAACCAAAAAGTTTGACTGTGTTTGTGTGTTTTTCGTGCTGTAGACAGAAATAGACAATTAGATTTATGCAGAGCTCATTCTTGCAGTACCCTCTTTTATCATCAGTTTTAACACCTTAGTAACTTTGCAAGCGGATCAATTAATCTACCAAGTAAAGGTATGAATATGTGTGTGAAAACTACTTTGGGTGCATGAAATATACTACAAACTACAAACCACCGACATGCGAAGTATTCGGGGAAATTTAACAATAATAATGAGGGCTAAATATTGGGACTGGAGATAGCATGTGATACAGCTGCAAACCAGCAACATGCAAACTAGCGAGATTCTTCTGTACTTGTATATGACGTTGAATTTGTAATAATGAAATTCTGGTTTAATCCCTCCTGATGGTCTGATGACATGGTAGTATCCTTGGGCAAGACAGGAAATGAAGAAACAAGAGGGCCATGATGGCCCTGGATAGCTCACCTGAGTCAATAGGCGAAATTTCACTTCAGGGTCATAATTGAAAGTATTACATGCTAAATAAATATGATGTTGGGCCCAATTTCAAACTCATCCAATATTTTATCAAGACAAACATTCTAACCAATTTTCAAGTCAATTGAGCAAGACATGTGACCTCAAGCGTGACCACAAGGTATTTCTTTAATTTGACCTAGTGACCTTGATTATGACTCAGGTGACCCAATTTTAAACTCATCCCAGATTTTTTCAAGAGATTTTATAAAGACAAGCATTCTGAACAATCTTCAAGTCAAGTGAGCAAAAAATATGGCCTCTAGAGTGCCCACAAGGTATTTCTTTAATTTGACCTAGTGACCTAGTTTACGATCCCAGTTGACCCAAATTCTGACTCATCTGAGATTTTATCAAGACAAACATTCTGACCAATTTTCAAGTCAATTAAGCAAGAAATGTAGCCTCTAGAGTACCCTCAAAGTATTTCTTTAATTTGACCTAGTGACCTAGATTATGACCCCAGGTGACCCAATTTTGAACTCATCCTAGATTTCATCAAGACAAACATTTTAACCAATTTTCAAATCAATTGAAGAATAAATGTGGCCTCTAGAGTGCACACAACGTATTTCTTTAATTTGACCTAGTGACCTAATCTAAGACCCCAAATGACCCAAATTCAAACTCATGTGAGATTTTATCAAGACAAACATTCTGACCAAATTTCAGGTCATTTGAGGAATAAATGTGGCCTCTAGAGTTCCAACAAGGTATTATTTTAATTTGACCTAGTGACCTAGTTTATGACCCCAGGTGACCCAATTTCAAACTGACTGAACATGTTATGTTCAGGTGGGCTAACAAACTTAGAACAGGTTCACTACATACCAAATATCAAAGCTCTATGCCTTCCAGGTTTAGAAAAGAAGAATTTTAAAATTTTCCTTCTTTATTCCTTTGTTCGAACTTGTGACCCCCAGGACGGGGCCAGTTTTGACACCAGGGGTATCATATGAACAAACTTGGTAGAGGTCCACTAGGAGATGCTAGATGCCAAATATCAAAGCTCCATGCCTGCCAGTTTCTGAGAAGAAGAATTTTAAAGTTTTCTGTCTTTGTTCCTATGTTCAAACTTGTGACCCCCAGGGCGGGGCCAGTTTTGACCCCAGGGGCATCATATGAACAAACTTGGTAGAGGTCCACTAGGAGATGCTACATACCAAATATCAAAGCTCTATGCCTTCTAGAATCAGAGAAGAAGATTTTCAAAGATTCTGCTATTTTTTTCCTTTCTGTTGCCATGGCAACCAGAGTTATATGTGAATTCAATCTCTTGAACAACTTTGGTAGAGCTTCACCTAAGGAACATCCCTGCCAAGTTTCATCAAGATTAGTCCATTGGTTTAGGAGGAGAAGATGTGCAAAGGAATTGTGGACAGACAGACAGATGGACGGACAGACAGACAGACAGATGGACGCCGAACAACAACCGATCACAATACCTCACCTTAGCACTTCGTGCTCAGGTGAGCTAAAAACAAATCACTCGACAAAAGCACTTGTGTCAGGACAAACTTTGCGCCTAATTATTTAGTTTTACTCTTTACCAAACAATCCTATGTTTTAGCAATTCTGAGGAAGAAGACTTTTGAAAACATTGTAGGAAAAGGAGCAAAAATGCTGGTAACCAGCATTTTCTCCCTATTCAAATTTTTTTTCTGGGAAAAGGAGTAAATGCTGTTTCCCAGCATTTTCTCACAATGTCTTCAAAAGGCCTTTCCCTCAATGTTGTGAAATATTTGGGATAGTGTGGTAAAGGGATAGAGGGCAAACTTTTTAAGGAAATAAGTGCCTGTATTGCAGTTGCTGTGATAAGACAGAAATAGTGCTGAAAAAGGCCTGAACACCATTAACTCCAAACAACAAAATTTTAGACTTTTCCAAACTAAAAGCATTTGCAGATGACAAATGATTGAATTTTGCTACACTATACAATGATTGAATCTGCTCTTGAAAATGGAGAAAACATTGAGGGAAAAGGAGAAAATGCTAGTTAGCAGCATTTTTCCTTTTCCCACAATGTTTCCAAAAGGCCTCTTTATAGAGGTCATTAAAACTCAGCTTGTGTAGTAAAAGGTTAAACTCTGTTCCAGGTGACAATCTTTTAGGCTCTTCCAAACTGAAGGCACCACAGATAACAAACCAAATTTGGCTCAAAAAATTTAATGTGCCTCTGAAAGGGAACAGAGCATGGTTTGCACCACAGATAACAAACCAAATGTGGCTCAAAAAATTTAATTTGCCTCTGAAAGGGAACAGAGCATTCTTGGAAATCAGCATGTTCCTCTTTTCCCACATGGTTTTCAAAAAAAAAATTTTTATTCAGGGTTATTAAACCTTTACTGCACAATGTCGCCTTTTTAACAACCCTGGGAAAGAGGCATTTTGAAAACATTGTTTGAAAAGGAGAAAATGCTGGTAATCAGCATATTCTCCTTTTCCCACAATGTTTTCTACCCCATCAATGAAAAATTGCCCCATTTGAGCCATGTTGAAATTGTCGTCTGCAAATGCTTTCAATTTGGACAAACCTAAAATTTCGTCGTCTGGTAAAGGGTTAAAATTCAGGATTATTTAGTGAAGGATTAAATGCAAGCAAACAAATGCTACATGTGTCTAAATATGACATGTATGGTAAATTTTTACACAACCATACACTGTAGAAATATAAATATAAAGAAAAAAATATTTTAACAACAAAATGTAAAAGTAATGTCTGTTTTTCCCACAAGCTCTTCCCCATCACTAGATAACGAGAAATGTCTTTAAAAAGATAAGAGAAAGAAAACAAATATCTTATCTCTATTATTGTGGCTCAAACTGAAGATAAGAGTAAAAAAAAAAACCTAGAAAGCAATTGCCTCCTTTGTTTTTTTTTCTTTGTTAAAAATGAGGAATTTCAATACTATATACATGTAGTAAGATATATATTTCAAGATTACAAGTTAATCCAAATGATCGTTGAAAAATAAAAAAAAATAAGCTAAAAAACTGTACTTCAATCTTCAGTACAATTTGGTCACCTATCCAAGCACCAGAGTCCTGACGAATAAACATGTGTGCATTTTTGGCCAATCACAAGTTACCAACTATTTATTCCATTTCATCATACCAGGAAAAAGGTCAAAAGCAAGTGCATTCAGCTTTGCCGAGAAAGACATATTCCTTTCCTTGAATAATAATTCCTTTGTGTTAATTGTTACAGACTTTCCCGTGCCTCAAACTAACACCAGTGATGGCTGTCTAAAGCCAACCTCTGTAAAGGTTATCTCGAACTAACTTCTGTGAGGGTTGCCTAAACTAATTTCTGTGAGAGCTGCCTCAAACTAACCCCTGTGAGGGCTGCCTCAAACTAACCTCTGTGAGGTGCCTAAAAGTATAACTTAAGTAAGGGTTGCTTCAAACTAATTTCTGCAAGGGTTGCCACAAACTAATTTCTGTAAGGATTGCTCCAAACTAACCTCAGTGAGAGTTGCCTGAAGCTAATCTCTGTGAAGGTTGCCTAAAATTAATCCAAGACTTGTCTCAGACTAATTTCTGTGAGGGCTGCCACAAACTAATCTCTTTGAGGGTTGTCCCAACCTAACCAATGTCAAGGTTGCCTCAAAGTAACTTATGCGAGAGTTTGTCCAACCTAACCTCTGTGAGATTTGCCCCAAACTCACCTCTTTGAAGGATGTCTCAAACTAACCTCTGTGATGGTTGTCTCAAACTAACCTTAGACTGGTATCAGTTCATTCGATAGAGCATTTTCATAAAAAAAAAAAAATCATAAAATAAAACTGTAAAACAAAATACACTAATATAATGCTCCCAATGTCTGATTTAACATGTATTTTATCCAAAGGGCAAATAACAACACATATTTCTGAGTATCCAATATTTGTGTACCTTGTGTATTAAAATGACTCAAATGCAGGGCCTAAATGCCAGGCTAAAACTAACCTCTGTGAGGACTGCCTCAAACCAACATATCTGCGGGTTAAGTCAAACCAACTTCTGTGGGGTTGTCTCAAACTAACCTCTGTGAGGGTTGCCTAAAATCAACCTCTGTGAAATTTGCCTCAGACTTATTCCTTAGAGGGTTGCCTCAAACAAACCTCTGTGAGGGCTGTTTCAAACTATCCTCTTTGAGGGTTTCCTCTTATTAACCTCCTTGAGGGTTGCCCCAAACTGACCTCTGTGAGAGTTTCCTCAAACTACAATGTGCAAGAGTTGCTTTAAGATAACCTCTGTGAGGGTTACCCCAAACAAACATCTGTGAGAGTTGCTTCAAACTTATTTCTACAAGGGTTTCCTCAAACTAACCCCTATGAGAGTTGCCCCATGATGGCTGCCTCAAACCATCCCCTGTAATGTTTTACCTCAAACTTACCTGTGTTTGAGGCAACTTCTACTTATCAGCCAATGCTATTCAACCATCATTACATCCTTTACCAAATAAACTTTTGTTAAAACAAACATAAAGAGTATGGTTGTTGACTACATTGAACGAAAAGAAAAACTTGTTGGTAACAAGCATTTTCCTCTTTTCCCACATTTTCAACTCTTTCAGAAATAAAGCCCCATGGTTTGAGAAAAACTTAATTAATCTTCATCAAATGCTTTCAGTATAGACAGCAATGGCGTAGCCAGGGTTTTGAAAACTTTACATAACACGACCAAAATGATATAAAATGATGAGAATTAAATAATTCTCTGAAGTGACAAGAATTACATTCTGTGATCCACCTATTTCTCCCATTAAACACTTGCTTATTAAGTGTACTAAGCATGAGGACAAGTCTATGATTTTGTTCTTTGTTAACCCTTTACCTCACAATCCCGACTTTTATCGACCCTGAGAAAGAGGGCTTTTGCAAACATTGCTGGAAAAGGAGAAAATGCTGGTAACCAGTATTTTCTCCTTTTCCAACAATGTTTTCTATCCTTCCAAAAGCGTATTTCAATTCTTAAATCACATTTATTTGGTCGTCTGCAAATGCTTTCAGTTTGGACTAGTCTTACATTTTGTCATTTGGTAAAGAGTTTAAAGAGGTAAGTTCTAAAACCCTTTAACTTAATATAAATAAGACTGTGTTAACTCTTTAACCCTTTACCACACAATCACGGGTTTTAACGTCCCTAAGAAAGAACACTTTTGAAAACATTGTGGGAAAAGGAAAAAATGCTGGTAACCAGCATTTTCTCCTTTTCACACAATGTTTTCTAGCCTTCCCAAAAAGAATTTCAATTTTTGAATAACATGTATTTTGTCGTCTGCAAATGCTTTCATTTTGGACTAGTCTAAAAAATTGTTGTTTGGTAAAGAGTTAAAAAACCTCAAAATTTTGGATTCCACCAAACTGAAAGCAATTGCAGATAACAATCAAATGTGGCACAAAAGAAGATTTCTGTCCTTGAAATGGTAGAAAACATTTTAGGAAAAGGATAAAATGCTCGTAACCAGCATTTTCTTCATCTGTTTTTCCAACAATGTTTTCAAAAGCCTTCTAGAAAGGGTCATTAAAACTCGGGACTTTTTGGTAAAAGGTCAAACAGCCATCCGCATCAAGAAGTCACTTTCACTTGTTGCCTTAGGTGACTATTAAATATTAGTCAAATTTCATATAAATGTAGACCAATGTTTCTGGCAACCCTAAATCACACAACTCTAAGTTTAACCCTTTATTACACTATCCCAACTTTTAATGACCTTGAGAAAGAAGCCTTCCGAAAACATTGTTGGAAAAGAAGAAAATCCTGGTAACCATCATTTTCTCCTATTCCCACAATGTTTTTTTACCCTTTAAGAGACAAATGTTATATTTTGAGCTACATTTAAAATGTCAGCTGCAAATGCCTTCAATTTGGACTAGTCTACATTTTTGTCATTAAATGACCCCGAGGAAAGACAGCTTTGGGAAACATTGTAAGAAAAGGAGAAATGTGTTGGTAACCAGGATTTTCTTCTTTTTCCACAAAGTTTTTTACTTAATCAAAGACAGTTTCCTCATTTAAGGGCCATTTATTTTGTCGTCTGCACATGCTTTCAATTTAGTTGAGTCCAAAATTTTGTTGTGTAGTAAAGAGTTAAACAAAGGTTGAATGAGAATCAGATGAATCAGTGCTAGCTCGCTTCTTCTTTGGTAATGGTGGGGGTGACTGATTAAAGCATGCATTTACAATTCTGATGGCGCGACGTTTTCCAATTTCCTCCTGACTTCTAGGTTCTGTGATAGTCTGCAATGGAAACATAGAGAATTATTTTTAACCCTCATAATGCCTTTCACAACAGTTACTATAGTTGCCTTTGGGGACAGAAGAGATCATAGATCAGACTGCACAAAATGTACAGTTTGATCTACACTTTCCCCTCTGCTGAAACTCTGTGTGTAAAAGCAACCTAGGAATTACAACTATTAGTGTCTTAGACTTGTCCAAACTGAAAGCATTTGCAGACAATGATGTAAATGTTATCAAGCTGATGGAATTTATCTTTGATGCAGTAAAAAACATTGTGGGAAAAGGAGAATTGCTGGTGACTAGCATTTTCTCCTTTTCCCACAATGTTTTCAAAAGGCTTCTTCCTCGGGGTTGCTTAAAGCCAGGATTGTGTGGTAGAGGGTTAACTTTATACCTAACTACACAATTTTTGAGCAGCAGAGATTCAAGGAGATCAAATTTCATTCTATTTTCAATTTCCAAAAGTTATCAGTGTGACACCATAATGATCTGATCAAAGATCAGACTGATCATTTAGTATAGTCTGACCAAAGATCAAACTGCACAATTTGTATGCTCTGACCAATGCTCAGACGGCACATTTATTATGGTCTGACCAATGATCAGTCTGCATATTTCTTATGGTCTTACCAATACTCAGACGGTATATTATGTATAGCGTGACAAAGATCAGGTAGTCTGGATTACCTGCCCCTACTATGTTATCAGGTCAGGCAAAGCGCAATATTGGCGGCCTCCTAGGTGTCTTGTTTTTCAAGAGGAAAAAGCCTTTTGAAAACATTGTGGGAAAAGGAGAAAATGCTGGTAACCAGCATTTTCTCCTTTTCCCACAATGTTTTCTACTCTTCCCAAAACTTACTTTGTCGTCTGCATATGCTCTGAATTTGGACTGGTCTAAAATTTTGTCTTTTGGTAAAGAGTTAACCCTATACCACACAATCATGAATTTTAATGACCCTGAGGAAGAAGGATTTTGAAAACATCATGGGAAAAGGAGAAAATGCTGGTAACCAACATTTTCTCCTTTACCCACAATGATTTTTAACATTTCAGAGCTGAATTTCGTATTTTGATCAACATCTATTTTGTCTTCTGCAAATGCTTTCCTTTTGGACAAGGCTAAAATTTTGTTGTATGGTAAAGATTTAACCCTTTACCAAACAATCCTGTGTTTTCAAGGCCCTGAGGAAGAGGCCTTTTGAAACACTGTGGGAAACGAGAAAATGCTGGTAACCAGCATTTTCTCCTTTTACCCCCAGTGTTTTTTACCCTGTCAAAAAACCTTAAGTTCATTTATACCACTTTCAAATTTGTTGTCTGCAGATGCTTTCAGTTTGGGAGGGGCTAAAATTTGTCGTTTGGGAAAGGGTTAAACCCATGTTACAATGTAGATACCATCTGTCTCAGAAAAGGGTATCTCCGTTTATTTTCTGGCACCTGTATATGCTTTTCTGTAGCAGAGTTCAAAAGAATTTTTCTTTATGCAGTAAAAGGTAAAAACATGTTTGTAAGAATTTACCTTTACTTCCTCTTCTTTATCTTCTTGTTGTTCCTCTGTTTCATCTTGTTGTTCCTGTTGTTCATCACGTTCCTTTGCGTCAGTGTAATTATGCTCACCGCTGAGTACTTCTTCAGAGGATGGTCCATATGAACTATTAGAACTTGCTGAAGGATTGGAAGTTGATGATGCTGCTGAAGACAGTGCTGCTGAAAATCTGACATGAATCTTGCAAGCACATTCAAACATCTCACCTGTTTTGGACAGAGCTTTGTTTATGTAATCTGCTAAATATGTGTAATGACCTTTACCTTGAAGAAAATGCTCTATTGTCTCAAAAGCTTGTCTTGAACATCCATTTTGAGTTAGGTTTTCCAGCAGTTTTTCCCAAACAATGTCTTGCACTCCTGTTGGCCTTTCACAACAAATGATTTCATTGTATATTTCATCTCCGATGAAATCTTTTGCGTACAGTTGATCAGCTACATTTTTAATGTTAATATTACACTTCAGTCTACACATCAGGCATTTTCTCTCTCTAAATCCTTCTTTGTTGTAAGCATCAAAAGTCTTTCTTATCCTCTGAACAAGTTTTGGGCTTTGTTTTTCAAGACAATCCAAAAACTTCATAATCACACGCAAATCTCTAGTTTTGATGATGACAACAAGATTTCTAAGTTGATCCTTCAGATCTGATTTCTCCCGTATAGTTTTACATTCAGTTTCAGTCAGACAATCTTCAGTAATGAGGTCATCTGGAAGATGGGTTCCAGTAAATAGAATGCCATCCACAATATCATGAATATGTGTTTGAATGGCTTTTGCATAGCAGTCTCTTTGGTTAGCTGGGAACTTCCTCCCTAAAATAAAATTGTGCCTTTTAGAGTGATGTTTGTTTGCATGGTGTTTGACATCCCTTTCATTATTATATCACTTATATGGCTCCAGCCAGTGTGACTATCCATGCTTTCTTTGAGTTTCTTTGACCAATACTTTACAAAACCTTCTTTCCAAGCCATTGGCTGCTTCCCCATATAATCATCACCAAAACAATTACGAGTAGTGAGAGAGAAATGAATCCTGTTGCAAGCATTATAATCAATCCTTGGAGAGAAATTGGCCATGCTGGGTATTTGAACCAGTGACCACTTGGTTACAAGCCCTGAATGTTACCCACTGATCTGTTAGGCTGTGCTCAGAATGAGATACATCTAGATACCAGATATACTAGGAAATTGCAAGTAAAGATAATGTTCATGGATTCAAATCCTCAGCTTGGCAAATTTCATTCCGAGGATTGATGATAGTCATTGCGGTGGTATCCAGCATTTTCTCCTTTTCCCACAATGTTTTCTATCCTGTCAAAGAACTTCGGCTCAAGTGTACCACTTTTTGATTTGGAATAGTCAAAATTGGGTGGTCCTGAAGCCTGTTCTAATATGCACATTTTTGTCTCTACCTGTACAATGCTTAAGATGTATTCTAAAAGAAATTCTTCCATGAAAATTGTACAAAACATGATAAAGTTGTCTTATCATGCAAAATAAATGAAATGTGCATTCTCAGTCAGTTCTGAAGATGTAATTCTGAGCCTGTTTTTGTCACAAAATCTGGCAAAGAAGTGGGCAGTGTAGATCTTAGATCAGAGTGCACATTCTGTGCAGTCTGATCTTAATCTACAATGTCTGCATGCAGTTAAACCTCTGCTCAGTTTTACAAGGGTTTAACTCTTTACCAGATTACAAAATTTTAGACTGGTCCAAATTGAAAGCACTTTCAGACTTCAAATCAAATGTTGCACAAATTAGGATTTTTCTTTTCATGAAAGTGTAGAAAGCATTTTTTTGACTGGTACTTTGAAATTCCATAAATTACATCATTGGTTTCATAAGTCATGAGAGAGAAGCCTGTTTGCCTACTGTAGTAAACATTGTGCATGTGTTTACCTGGTACTTTGAAATTCCATAAATTACATCATTGGTTTCATAAGTCATGAGAGAGAAGCCTGTTTGCCTACTGTAGTAAACATTGTGCATGTGTTTACCTGGTACTTTGAAATTCCATAAATTACATCATTGGTTTCATAAGTCATGAGAGAGAAGCCTGTTTGCCTACTGTAGTAAACATTGTGCATGTGTTTACCTGGTACTTTGAAATTCCATAAATTACATCATTGGTTTCATAAGTCATGAGAGAGAAGCCTGTTTGCCTACTGTAGTAAACACTGTGCATGTGTTTACCTGATTTCTATCTTTCTGTAATTCTACAAGTGCCTTTCATAACTTTAATTGCCTGTGCTGCCACTTTAGATTAAGATCAGACTGCACAAAATATGCGGTATGATCTGAGATCTATTCTGCTTACCAGCATTTTCTCATTTTTCTACAAGGTTTTCAGAAGGCTTCTGCAGACATTTATTAGGATGTTAAAACTCAGGTTTGTGTGGTGAAAGGTTAAACCTTTAAATGCATTTTTTTTTCAATTTTCCTGACAAATTATGTGCATACATAAGCCTAGGTAAACCCCTATACAAAAAGTAAATTAGTTTATCCTTTACCACACAATCCCAAGTTTTAACCATCCACAAGGAAAAGGACTTTCAAAAACATTGTTGGAAAAGGGGGAAGGTGCTGGTAACCAGCATTTTCTCCGTTTCCCACAATGTTTTTTTTACCCTTCCACAGAAAAATTTCCTAATTCGTTCAACATCTAGCTGTATTGTCAGCAAATGCTTTCAAACTGGACCAGTCTAAAATTTTGTTGTTTAGTAAATAGTGAAAAAGAAACCTCGTTGCTGCCTGAATTCAAAACAAGGTTGCCATCTTGTGCGTGGCTGAGGAACAGGTTTTCTCCCCATTTTAAGCTGGCAGGGGGGTGGAGCTAGTGTTTGGTCTAGTGTATTATACGTTGGGTTAAATACAGTTTTTGTAACATCTCCCTCAGATTTACTGGTCGGACTACTTTTGTTGACCACATGTGGATCCATATCATTATAATTTACATATACGGAGCTTTCTTTGTCTGAATTCTGGTTGTTTTCTCTTTCATACATATTTTGGCATGAACTGCATCTGTATTGGTTGTCAGACTTATGGTCTTTTAATTGCTGAATGTCATCAATTATTGACTGTAACTCTTGTTTGATGGCCTCTGTTACTTGACTCACAATGCTGTTGATTTCATTCTGGTTTAAACTCTGTAAAAGGTATACATATCATTAAATCATTTACCAAATGTGCCATGCTATGGTAAAGGGGTTTATGCATCTCGTCCAAGCAAGTCATCCCATAGTGGATCCATAAAATCCATTTTGTCCAACAACAGCTGAGTCCTGAGGTAGAATGGTCCTTGGACATGCAGAAAATTTACCAAAAGTAAAAAGCTATGACATAGGTCAGCCTGCAGGGACTGCGCAGGCTGACCTATATCAACACTTTTTGTAGATGATTTAAACCTTCTTTTCACAGAGCATTGCTTAAATGATTCCATTTTTTTCAGTGTAGGTGAATATGCTGGATTTTGACACCTACTTCTTGGTACTGATATAATATAAATGAATAAATCAAACTTTATGATTGGTAAAATCAAAGCACTGAAAGTATTGACAGACTAGCGAATTTTGTTGATTGATTGTTTGTGTGGTGTTTAACCCTGTTTTCAACATTATTTCAGTTATTTAGCAGTGGACAGTGCACATATCCATGCTTTCATAGAGTTTCTTTTACCAGTACTCCGCACAATATTCTTTCCAAGCCACTGGCTGCTTTCCCTCATTTATATTATAACCATCGTTGAAACATGAGAGAGAAATGAATCCTGTCACAATGACTATCATCAGTCCTCGGAAAGAAATTTGCTGAGTCGGGGATCAAACCTCCTGTTCCCAAGTCCTGTACACTACCGACTGAGCTGCTGGGGCTATGCATGCTATTGGTTAACTACAATCCAGTTTAAGTTTAACCCTTAACCTGCTGAAAATGTTAAACAAAACTTTCAAGCAGATGGTAAAAACTTGAATATTGATGTTACATTTTTGAGAAATAATATATCCTCTTATCGGACAGTGTAGATCCAAGATCAGACTGCATGCTCTGCGCAGTCTGATCTTTGTCCACACTGTCCGCAAAACGTCATTGAGTCGCGGTAGTGCTGGTAAGAGAAACTGCAGGAAAGCATGGATAGGTGCTCTGGCCACCGCAACATCACTGAAATAATGTTGAAAACGGCTATAAACACCATGCAATCAATTAGTCAATATCCAGTAGCACCAGATGTAGTTAACTATTTAACTCTCTTTAAAAAACGAAAAATTTTACGCCATCCAAATTCAAGGCTGTTGCAGACCATAAATTAAAAGTGGCTGACCTGATGAAAGCTGATTCCAAAAGGGTAGAAAACAAGGTGGGAAAAGGAGAAAATGATGGTTACCAGCATTTCTCCTTTTCCCGCAATGTTTTCAACCAGATTTCCCCCAGTATTGTTAAAACTTGGGATTGTTTGGTAAAGGGTTAATATTCAAGACTAGAATAACAGTTTCACATAACAGTTTTACTGTACACAATGATCTAAATAATGAATGACTGAAAGAATGACAAGGGTTCCCTGTTCAGTGAGGGTTAATTTGGTTTGGTTATTTCCGTTTATTTATCGTCGCTACCGGTTGCCCATCTGAGCGACGCCCCCAGAAGACGGTTAGTTGGATTTGCTATAAATTACCTACATGTAGGTGTATCTATTAATAGATTCATTCATAATGTTACAGTGGTGTAGGAAAAAGTGATTCTCTGCTTTGCACAGGTCACCTAACCCTTTCCCAAACAAGCCCTGGCTTTCACGTGTCTGCAGTACAAGTCTTTTGAAAACATTGTGGTAAAAGGAGAAATTGCTCGTAACGAGCAATTTCTCCTTTTACCACAGTGTTTTCTACCCTTTTTTTGAGACCTTTCTGCCATTTTCATCAAATTTAAAATTGTCGTCTGCAAGCTCTTTCAATTTGGACCAGTCCAAAATCTGTCATTTGGGAAAGGGTTAACTTATATACATGTATAAGCAAAGATCTTGTACCTTGAAAATGACATTTTATTCAGTTCATTACTTTGTAAGACGACATGTTCAAATTGGAGTGGTAGAGAATTAGTGGTTTTTGTCAAAATTGTCATATATAACAGAATTTAGATTTATAACAGAAAGAAGTATTTTTGTGTGAGGCAGTATTCGGCAACTGTGGGGTTTTTTGTTTACTTTGACTCTAGGTCCAATCTTGATGCCTATATAGACTAGCTTCCCTACATGTTTATCTGGCAGGCTCCTGCTGGCCCATTTGAGGTATGACACCAATAACCCTTTATCACCCAATTCCGAGTTTAAACAACTCGGTAGATTAGGCTTTTGAAAAAATGGTGAGAAAAGAAGAAAATGCTGGTATGCTGGTAACCAGCATTTTTTCCTTTTTCCAAAATGTTTTTTGCCCTATCAAAGAAAGAAATCATCAATTTAGAGACATTTGATTTGTCGTTTTTCTCCTTTTCCCATAATGTTTTCTACCTTATCAAAGAAAGAAATCATCACTTTAGCAACATTTGTTAATTGTCTGCAAATACTTTCTATTTGGTCTAGTCCAAAATTTTGTCAATTGGTAAAGAGATAAACAACCGCTAACCAACAGCCTGAGGTGCTTATTAACACCATAGCAAATGCATATGATACGGGATAATCTGTTTCTTGAAAAGGTTAGAAAACATTGTGGGAAAAGGAGAAAATGTTGGTTATCAGCATTTTCTCTTTTTCCTACAATGTTTTCAAAAGATTTCTAATTCAGGATCATTAAAGGTTGGGACTGTGTGGCAAAGGGTTACCCTATAACTATTATGTCTACATGAAATTTTCACATCATATTTAGGAGCAACTGCTCCATTTCCAACAATGAATTGGATAACATCTAATATTTAAAAAGAAAAAAATAGTTAGTGGCTTAACAAGGAATAAATACATTTGTTCTTCAAAAATCTGTTGTATGGCATGATAGCTCAACAGAGTCACTGACCATGGTTTTTGTGGTTTGGGGTTTGAGTCCAAACCGAGGTAACATTTTTTTCCCCTAACTAAGGGTAAACAGTTACACCCTTATGATATTTTCATTATAAAATATCAATTTCACCCCCACCCTCCTTTCACAAAAAAAAATAGGAGAGAGAGAGAGGGAGGAGAGAGAGAGACAGAGAGAGAGATATGAGAAAAAGAGAGAGGGAGGGATGGAGAGAGAAAGAGGAGAGGGAGACAGTGAGAGAAAGGTAGTAGAGAGAGAGAGATGAGAAAAAGAGAGAGGGAGGGATGGAGACAGAGAGGCAGAGACAGAGACACAGAGAGGGAGGGATGGAGAGAGAAAATACTTACAAGAGTGCCTATGTTCTGCACGTTACTGGTTCCAGGACAGGGTGCTGGGAGGGACCCCTGGGGTGAGTGTAGGGGCTGGTGCCTGACATAGACATTTTCAGCAGGTCTGTTGGTTTGAAAATTTGGGTCATCCTTTGCTGAAGCAGTTTGTCTAAAATTCAAAGGCTGGGAAATATCTCGCTTTGTTACCTTGGTTTTCTTCACTCCAAATTTACTCATTCTGTAAGATAAAGATTCCTATTAACTCTTAACCAAATGACAAAATTTAGACCTGTCCAAAATGGAAAGCATTTACAGATGACAATTCCATTGTGGCTCAAATGGAGGAATTTGTTTTTGTTTGATATATTGGAAAAAATTGTAGAAATAGGAAGAAAATGCTGATGACCAGCATTTTCTCCTTTTTCCACATTGTTATCAAACAGCCGTTTGGGTCCGTAAAAGTCAGCTTTGAGTGGTAAAGGATTAACTCCTTACCAAATGACAAAATTTCAGATATCTTAAAAAAATAAAAGCATTTGCAGACAACAAATTGAACCTGGCTAAAATGATGGGATTTCTTTTTAACTATTTATCACATGACAATTTTAGACTCATCCATTCTGAAAGCATTTGCAGACAACAAAAGAAGGAACAAATGATCAGATTTGTGTTTGAAAAGACAGTAAACATTTTGGGAAAAGTAGAAAATGCTGGTTACCAGCATTTTCTCCTTTACCCAAAATTTTTTCAAAAGGATTCTTCCCAGGGGTTTTTAAAACTCAAGATTGTGTGGTAACTGGTGAAAAGGGTAGACAACATTGTGGGAAGAGGAGAAAAAAATCTGGTTACCAGCATTTTCTCTTTTTTTCACAATGTTTACAAAAATGCTTTCTTCTTCAGGATCTTTAACTCTTTACCAAACGACAAAATTTTAGACTGGTCAAAATTGAAAGTATTTGCAGACGACAATATAAATGTGACTGAAAAATTGAAATTTGTGGGAAGAGGAGAAAATGCTGGTTACCAGCATTTTATCCTTTTCTCACAATGTTTTCAAAAGGCTTCTTTCACAGGGTCGTTAAAAGTTGGGATTGTGTGGTAAAGGGTTAAAAGATGGACTGCATAGGATAGAGCTATCATAGACAACTTCTTTCGTTTGCAAAAATCAGGTAAAAAAATGCAGTGAGCTGAAACAAATTGCTGTAAATGACTTTGAAAATAATATTATGAAGTATCAGCATGCATGTTTTGACACTTTATGATTGGTTTGGTTTGTATTGGCGTTTAACGCCATTTTAACAGCCAAGGTCATGTGATGGCAGTCAATGGACCTTGGCATGTTTTTCCTGGCTTCCTCATGCCGAATTTTCAAATTTCAAATTCTTTTATTGTACATGTAGGCCACCGGCCCAAAATACATTATAATACAAATAAACATATCTTAACAGTTATCGGATAAGCAAACACTTTGATAATACATGTATTAGATCTATAACATCTGAGCTATGATTTTTCTCCTGCCTTTACTTTCATGAGTTCATGGATGTAGACTGCTAATTTTCGGACAGTAGACTCTTGAGAACTTTGCATTAAGCGATAAAAACATTCAGTGGTAGTATTTCCCTTATACCAGTTAAAAAGATATTTTCTTCTCTCTGCATTATATTGAAAACATTGAAAAAATGCGTGATACTCATCTTCTATACACAGTATGTCATAGTTCTGCCTACAAAAGTTACATAGTCTGTTATGTCTTTCTACACCTGTATGCCTCCCAAGTTCGATATTAAATTTATGGTTTGAGCATCTAAATTTAGCTAAAGATATTTTCAAAGAGACCGAAAGATCAATACATAGATATTTTTCAGGAGTTATCATAGATTTAAAAAACTTATATGTTGAACAGCGAGAATCTGTATTTACAGAATTATTCCAATTTTGTTCCATACAGTCCCTAACTCTTTGCTTAAAAATACTTAAAAATGCATCAGGGTTACCAACTGTTTGGGACAACCATACATGTCCAAAACCATAGAGATATAATAAATGTTTTAAATTAGAAGCCCACGTTTGTCTACCAATATCATCTAAATTTTTTAACATAATATAACAATTTTTAGGAAATCGATGATCAGGCATATGCAATAATTTTAACCAGTATTTCACACATTTTGTATAATAATCAACACATAACTGTGTCCTCCCACACTCTCCTAAAGCCATACAATTATGGTAGAAATGCTTACACCAAGAAAATCTTTACAAAATTTATAATGTACTCTTTCAATGTCATCTGCCAACTCGAAACCCCAGATCTCGGCTCCGTGCAAAAGAATAGGCTTAACCATGGAGTCAAATAATTTAAAGTATTCCGAATGTGAAAAACGCCCAAACTTTCGTTGATATGATTTAATACAAAAAATAGACTTTTTTGCCTGGCTTACAAGTTTGTTTTTTGCAGACTTCCATGACAGAGTTGGGGTATAAAGAAGACCCATATATTTATAAAGTGCAGTAACATGTACTGGGTTGTTATTATATGTCCAACGCTCATAGTTTCTTAACGGACCTGCATTTCGAAAAACCATAATTTCAGTCTTAGAATGGTTTATGCTCATACCTGTATTATTACAAAATTCAGAAATAGAATCTAACTGTAGCTGTAAATTTATAGCTGTTTCAGAACAGTTTGCCACATCATCAGCAAATAAAAGACATATGATTTCTGGTATATTTTCGGTAACAAAAATACCTCTATGGCCCTTTTGCCTTAAGAAGGTACATAACTCATTAATATATAAATTAAACAGGATCGTACTTGTTACGTCCCCTTGTCTGGTACCTATGTTACATGAAATGCGACTTGAGACAGCGTTATTTACGCGAACATTTCCGCGAATATCCGAATACATTGATACTAATATATTTAGAATATTTCCATGGATACCGCTCTTCTGTAGACAGCGGAAAAGATTGTAATGAACAATAGAATCAAATGCCTGTTTGAAATCAACGTATAAAACATAAAACCTTCCCCCTGGCTTACTAATATATTTTTGAATCAAACTTTGAAGAGTGAATAAATTATCAGTCGTAGAGTACCCAGACCGAAATCCCGCTTGGGCCTCGTCTATTTTATTATAAATATCTGACCATTTAACTAGTCTATCATGTAAAATGTTTGAAAATATTTTATACATAACGTTAACTAGCGATATACCTCGGTAATTCGAAGGGTCATCCCTAGACCCCGATTTATATACAGGAATAATAATACTTTCCCGCCACATATCAGGGAATACCCCCGAAGTTAATATTGTATTAAAAAGGCAACACAGAATAGGTGCAATGTCGTTACATGTATTCTTATAGAACTCGGCCCCAAGACCATCAGAGCCCTGAGATTTCCCCATCTTGAGATTCCTTATACTTTGTTCAACTTCTGGTATATGGATTGTGTCATTTAAAATTGAACAGTCACCAGTGGTACTTTGATTAACATCGAAATTTACCAATGAAGGTTGATCAATTTTTGACAGTAAGTTTTCAAAATGTAGTTTCCAGTTTTCTATACTAATTCCTGAGGCACTTCTGTTATAATTACTGGTATTTTGTTTTAACAACGACCAGAAGTTTTTAGGGTCATTTTTAAACGATAGAAGTTTCTTTCGATTTTCAAAATGATTTGCATTCTTTTTTTGCGTGCATAAAGCTTTAAAATTATTTCGAGCCTTTATATAATCAGTGTAGTCACACTGCGCATTTGTCACTCGAAAATGTCGTAAAGCTGAGTATTTCAAGTACTTTGATTCATCGCATTCACCGTCCCACCAAGGTTGATTTTTCTGGTGCTGCTTTCGAAAATTGTGTTTATGCAACATTTTCACACTAGAATTTTGATAAATATCAACTATTAAAGAAACGGCTTGGTTAAAATCATTTTCAACTAAGTTTGTGAGCAAATGTAAATTTTCAGCAAATTTATGTGCAAAAGAGTAAATAAATGCCTCTTTGTACAATTCATTCCATATGTATTTAGGAAATTTACGACTGAAACATTCGTTGCTTTCTCTAGAAGATATCTCTGGCGACTTTTGCGAATCACGTTTTTTGTTAATAAAAGTTAATTGAGCATGGATGGGTAGGTGATCGGATTCATCTTTGAATAATACACTAAAATAAGTTACAAACTGGAAGAGCGGGGAAGACACAATATGATAATCGACCACACTAGTACCATTTTCGGACAAACAAGTAAATTCCCCAGATTTGTCGTTAAGTAACCTACCGTTTAAAATATGTACATTATTTACACAACATAATTCTACAAGTGACTTTCCGAACGTATTAGAACGCTCTGAATCTTTGTTACACCTTGAGACAATAAAATTATCAGTATCATAATCAACAGTAGTGTTAAAAACGTAGTCAAGGGTATCGTCAATAATAAAATCATATAAGTCCTTTGTACGTGCATTTAGATCTCCAGCAATGTACAAATAACAAAAAGGATATATCTGTCTATAATATGTAATATTATTTTCAAGGGCTGTAATGCCATTTTTTATTTCTTTTTTATCATAAATGGTGGACCCTTCTGGAGATATATAGGTGATATACAGTATCATATCCTGCATTAAGTCGAAGATGCCCGATTTAATGTAGAGTACGACACTGTCATCAAAGCTAGATTTTAAATTTTCAACAAACCCATTAGCTACTAACGATCTTTTTACAAACACCCCGACACCTCCACTATTTCTGAAGGACCTTTTTGGCTTTTTCCTGACGGAATCAAAGTAAACGTAACCTTCCAAAACTTCTGAAAATTCACCAACTGAGTCACTCCATGTTTCTAATAAGCCAATTATATCAAATTTACATAAAAAGGATAATAGATTATCATCATTTATAAATTTCTTAAAGCCTCGAATATTCCACGTGACAATGTTTATATTATGATTTGGACCACGGCCGACTTGCTAAAACTCTCCGCCTACCGCCCCTGACTGTGTCACCCTGTCACTACTTGATTGGTCATTGGATGTTTCGTCACAGCGCTGATTCTCTCCATTCACGTGTACTTGTTCATGCTGACCTTCTTGACCTCCTTGACAAATAATCTTATTGGTTCTCTCATCATACCTGTATACCTGTCGCCCAATTATAAGTTTGTCATACTTCAAACGTGCACTTTTACCCTTCGCTCTTTCTTCCATCAAACGTTTTCCCAATTCTCTCCTATGTTTCTGTATGCGCTCTGTAAAATCCTCTTTAACGCTAAACTCAGAATCAGCATTAAATAACTCTCTGGCTTTTAACAAAATGCTTTCTTTATCTTTATATCTACTAAATTTTACGATAATTGGTCTAGATGGGGAATGGATACTCCCAAGTCTGTGTGCTCTCTCAATTTCGACCTGTTCATAATCCTCCATATTCATTGTACCCACTATAAAATCGCGCACCCTTTGTTCTGATTCCGCCCATGACTCTTTTCCATTTCCTCGTAGTCCATAAAACCTTAAATTATTACGTCTGGAATGTGCCTCTAATGAATCAAGTTTAACACTTATCTTGTCCAATTCTGTTCTTAGTTTCCTATTTTCCACACTCAAGCGCTCATTCTCAGATCTAAGTTCATTTACATTTTGTTCAATCCCATCAATTTTATTGTTAAGGGTATTCATATCAGATTTCAGGTCAGCCTTCATTTCCCTCAAAAATGCCATAATTTCACTTTCTTGGTTCTCTTGATTACGTTTAGACCGAGGTAGTGGTGGTGTAGAGGATGGTGATGCCAAAGCATCTGAGAATTGTAAAGTTTTTTGTCTCTGGGCTTTTGGAGGACCCGGGTTTGTTTCCACATCCCCACCCAAGGTCAATAACAATGACAAGAACAAAGTCCATCGGAGAAGACAACTTACAGTGCTCCTACATAAACAAATAGTCTCTAGTCTATTTCTAGTCTTTCTTGGCATACAAAATTGACCAATTCTTGCTCTATAAGTGGCGATATCTACACCCATTTTCAAAATTTGTACGAATTTCCGACGAGATCCAAAACAATGACCGCCATTAACAAGACCGATAACCGAATGTAGGAAAGAAAGTCAGAGGAAAAAAAGTCATGGAAAAAAAGTCACAGTTTTTGGTAGGAAAAAAAGTCACAGGAAAAAAAGTCACAATTAAAAAGAAAAAGATTAATATCTTGATTTTTTTGAAGATAAGCGAGATAGATTAAAAAGGGAAAAAAATCAAGGTTGAGGGTATTATTCAGGGTGATTAACCCTTTCCCAAACAAGCCCTGGTTTTCACGTGTCTGCAGTACAAATCTTTTGAAAACACTGTGGGAAAAGGAGAAATTGCTCGTAACGAGCAATTTCTCCTTTACCCACAGTGTTTTCTACCCTTTTTGAGACCTTTCTGCCATTTTCATCAAATTTAAAATTGTTGTCTGCAAACTCTTTCAATTTGGACCAGTCCAAAATTTGACATTTGGGAAAGGGTTAATTATTCAGATTTGAGTATAAATTATATTGAAATAATTCTGAAAATAATGATGATAGGATTTGTTCTTGTGTATTGCACTGTCCCAAATTAGATGTATCTGATTATGAAGTGACAAGTTTATAGCTCATATACTTTAGGAGTTATATCATGGTCCTGATAAGTTTGGACAAACGTTGGGAAGGACGGACAGACGAAGCAATGGCATATAATTTTTTTTCCTCTGTTAAAGAGTTGGATTACCTTTGCATAGCGCGCCACAACTCTTTGACATGTACTTGAAAGTTGGCATTATGGGTTTTCATGTTCGGACCAAATTCAAAGCATTCGCAGATGACAAATTAAATATTGCTAAAATGAGGATTTATCTCCTTGGAAGAATAGAAAACATTGTGGGAAAAGGAGAAAATGCTGGTTGATACTAGTTAGTGTATTTATAGTCAACAGAAACTTTGAATCACAAATGTTTCTCAGGCTAGAAAGGTTTGTTTCAGATATTACCTTACAGAAAGAAGAGAGACATTTTGGAAAGGTCTCTTCACTCTTTTCTGTTCTCAAAACTGTGCAGTTTGTGTTTGAAAGAGTTGAAAACATTGTGCGAACAGGAGAAAATGCTCCTTACCAGGATGATTGCCAAACTTTGGATGATCAAAGGTGTGAAAGTAAAAAAAAAAACACTTTGGACCTGAAGTATTAGATAAGAAAAGTGTGAAATTAACAACTATCAAAACAGGTGACTGTTGTCTATGTTAAAGATTTATATCGTGACACATATCTCATGTGTATCGAAGAAAATATTGCTGAAAAATATGATGGAAATGCCAAAAGTTCTACAAAAACACTGTGGGAATAAGAGAAATTGCCCAAAAAATCTACAAAAACACTGTGGGAATAGGAGAAATTGCTTGTTACGAGCTATTTCTACTTTTCCTACAGTGTTTTCCAAAAAACATCAGAAGTTTTCCTGTGACTTTTTTTCCTACCAAAAACTGTGACTTTCTTTCCATGACTTTTTTTTCCTGTGACTTTTTTTCCCAATGACTTTTTTCCATGACTTTTTTTTCCTTTGACTTTTTTTCCGATCACCCCTCATGCCAGTACTGACAAAACTTTCTTTCCAAGTCACTGACTACTTTTCCCACATGAATCAGAGGTGAGAGTGAAAAATCACCTGAAAGGAAGTTTGCCTCAACTGGGTATCCCACTTGCAACCACCATGTCATGAGTCAGATACACTAACCACTGAGCTACCAGGGAGGGTGACACTTTACAAAAGGACAAAATTTTTATACCAGTCAAATGTGGATCAAACGGTGCAGTTGTCATTTTAGAGAAAACATTGAGAAAGTAGGACAAAATGCTAGTTTCCAGCTTTTTCTCCTTGTCCCACAATGATATCAAAGGCTTTCTTTCTTAGAGTCAATAAAACTTGGGACTGTGTGGTAAAGGGATATACACAAAAACATTGTTGCTCAAGGAGAAATTGTTCACAGGAAACAATTTCTCCTTCTACCACAATTTTTGTGATAGTATGTCTGATGTACGATGCAGAAAGTCATCTGCGGGAGATACTGTGATTATCTCATTACCAAACAACAAAATTTTGGACTGGACAAAATTGAAAGAATTTGCAGACAACAATTCAAATGTAGCTTAAATGATGATTTCTGTCTGACAGGGTAGAAAACTTTTCCCACATTGTTTTCAAAAGCCTTCCTCTCCAGGATAGTTAAAACTTGGGATTGTGTGGTAAAGGTTTACTAAGTGCCACAAAAAGATGAAATTTTGGTAGAAATAAATATGTATTAACTCTTTACCAAACGACAAAATTTTAGACAAGTCCAAATTGAAAGCATTTGCAGACGACGAAGTAAATGTGACTTAAAAATTGAAATTTATTATGGGATTGATAGAAAACATTGTGGGAAAAGGAGAAAATGCTGGTTACCAGCATTTTCTCCTTTTTCCACAATGTTTTCAAAAGGCTTCATTTTTAGGGTCGTTAAAAGTCGGGATTGTGTGGTAAAGAGTTAAACCACTTACCAAACATCACAATTTTGGATATTTCAAAGTCAGTAGCACTTGCAGACAAAAAAATTTTCCCAAATGACAAATTTTGGACCCTTCCAAATTGAAAGCATCAGCAGACAACATATTTGAAAATGGTACAAATGAACTCAAGTGTTTTGATTGGGCAGAAAACATTGTGGGAAAAGAAGAAATTGCTAGTTACCAGCATTTTCTCCTTTTCCCACAATGTTTTCAAAAGGCCCCTTTCCCAGAATTGTTTTTTGTAAAGGGTTAATATCGCTTGGCAGCCATGATATGATGCAGGACGGAATTTCTCCATTCAATAATTATCTCTTGGTTTACTGATATCTCGATAGGTTAGAAAACCTAGTGGGAATAGGGGAAAATGCTGCTTACAAGCATTTTCTGCTCTTTCCCAAAACATTTTCACAAGCATTCTTCCTCAAGGCTGTTAAAAATCAGGACAGTGTGGTAAAGAAACTGGGAAGTAAAAGTCAAATAAAATGGGGTATTTTCAAACAGGAAAAAAATTAATGGCTGAGATCATAATCTCAGAAAAAAACTTGAAGGATGGTACGCAATACAAAAAAGGATGAAATCTGAGAATAAAGAGGACAATAAATAGACAGAAAAATATCAAAATTTAGAAAAAAAAATCCACCCAATTAAACTTTTACCAAAAATTCCCATGTTTTAAAGACCCTGAGAAAGAAGGCTTTTGAAAACATTGGGGGAAAAGGAGAAAATGCTCATCACCAGCATGTTCTCCTTTTCTCACAATGTTTACTACCCTTTGAGAGACAAGTCTTATCATCAAGCAACATTTCATTTGTTGTCTGTGAATGCTTCCAGTCTGAACAGGTTTATAATTTGTCACATGTAAGGTGTTGAAAATTAACCCTTTACCACACAATCTTGACTTTTAACGACCCTGAGAAAGAAAGCTTTTAAAAACATTGCAGGAAAAGGAGAAAATGCTGGGAACCAGCATTTTCTCCTTTTCCCACAATGTTTTCCACTCTACCAACAACAAATTTCAACTTTTGAGTCACGCTTATTTTATCGTCTGCAAATTCTTTCAATTTGGACAAGTCAAAAATTTTTTCGTTTGGTAAAGGGTTAACCTGAGGAGCACACAATCCCCTCTTAACTCTTTACCACACCACAAAAATATAGACTTGTCCAAATTGAAAGCCTTTGCAGATGACAATTAAAATGTGGTTCAAATGATGGAATTTGTCTTAGATAAGGTAGAAAACATTGTGGGAAAAGGAGAAAATGCTGGTCACCAGCATTTTCTCCTTTTTCCACAATGTTTTCAAAAGGCTTTTTTCTCAAGGTTGTTCAAACTCAGGATTGTGTGGTAAAGGGTTAAAAAGCATGACTATCATTTTCTGCTAGCAGAAAAGGAAATTTTTCCGTCTTTTTTTTCTGGTGGCTAGAACTGCACCCAAATATTGACAGTAAACATCAAGTATCAGATCACTTGTTCTGTGCAGTCTGATCATAGTCTACACTTTTCAAATTGCTCGTTACGAGCAATTTCTCCTTTTCCCACAGTGTTTTCAAAAGACTTGTACTGCAGACACATGAAAACCAGGAATTGTTTGGGAAAGGGTTAAAATTTTAGACTTGTCTAAATTGAATACATTTGCAGATGACAGAACTAGCCTTTGCCACACAATCCCGAGTTGTAACTGCCCTGAGAATGAAAGCTTTTGAAAACATTGTGGGAAGACAAGAAAATCCTGGTAACTAGCATTCTTTCCTTTTCCCACAATGTTTTCTACCCTATCATAATATCACCATCTTCGGAGCCACATTAAATGCTTTCAATCTGGAGCAGGCCAAAATTTCACAGTGCAGTAGAGAGTTGAATGATAGAATTTGTCTTTGAAAGGAGAGAAAACACAATGTTGGGAAAGTGAGAAAATGCTAGTAACCAGCATTTTCTCCTTTATCCACTTTGTTTTCAAAAGCAAACCCCTTCATGGATGTTAAAGGGGACAATTCAGATTTTTATGATCTCATCAAACTTCAAAAATGATTCATCACAGAATTAGTAAGGTGATAGCTTAACCCTTTACCGCACTATGATGCCGTTTAATGCCCCTGGGAAAGAGGCCTTTTGAAAACATTGTGGGAAAAGGAGAAAATGCTGGTAACCAGCATTTTCTCCTTTTCCCACAATCTTTTCTACCCTATCAAAGAAAAATTGCACCATTTGAGCCACATTGAAATTGTCGTCTGTAACTGCTTTCAATTTGGACAAGGCTGAAATTTTGTCGTCTGGTAAAGGGTTAAAAACCATCAGTAAAGAAGAAAGACAAATGTAAGAAAAAATTGTGTTCAATTGCACTTCCTTAACCCTAAAGCTGCTAAGCACGACACACTGACAGACGGTGTAGATCAATATCAGACTGCACATTCTGTGCAGTCTTATCTTAGATCTACACTGTCCGATAAGGAGATGTGTTTTCTCCAAAAAATAAGTTTCAAATAACATTATTCTGGTTTTTACTTATTTTCTCAAAAAAAATAAGTCTGAAATAACATTATTCAGGTTTTTACTATTGGCTTGAAAGTTTTATTTAACCCTTTACCTCACAATGACCCTGGGTAAGAAGCTTTTAGAAAACATTGTGGGAAAAGGAGAAAATGCTGGTAACCAGCATTTTCTCCTTTTCCCACAATGTTTTCTACACTATTAAAGAAAAATTGCACCATTTAAACTACACTGAAATTGTCGTCTGCAAATGCTTTCAATTTGGACAAAGCTAAAATTTTATTGTCTGATAAAGGGTTAACTTATTTAGCAGGATAAGCATTGATGGGCTATGTAGCCTCTTTAACTCTTTACCAAACGACAAAATTTTAGACCAGTCCAAACTGAAAGCATTTGCAGACGACATGATAAATGTGACAGAAAAATTGAAATTCATTTTGGGAAGCGCAGAAAACATTGTTGCAAATGGCGAAAATGCTGGAAACTAGCATTTTCTCCTTTTCCAACAATGTTTTCAAAAGGCTTCTTTCTCAGGGTCATTAAAAGTCGGGATTGTGTGGTAAAGGGTTAAGTATTTTCAGATTTTCCAGTATAATTTCTAAAACATATAATTGTGATCAATATCGTGTATGGATTTTGTGGGATCATATTTGAATATGGTAAAACTGGAAACATTCGTGTCATGGAAATGCATTCTCTGTTGTAGTTCTTGCAGAAATTTAAACATGTGTCAGGTCAGAATTTGGTAATTCGCGAAATTTTAGACCCACCATAATACCCGCTTTTATAGTAGGTATGATGACATCATAATTATTACATACTGAAAGATCCAGCCCATTATTTGACTGCAAAATTTGCTCATTTTTACGTCCAGTTTCTTTATGTTTGCTGGGAAAAGTATTTATACAAGTTTTAAAAAATCTACAAAAGGTCGCCTTAACCGAGTCTTTACCAAACAACCAAATTTCAGATGTGTTCAAATTGAAAGCTTGTGCAGACGACATATTAAATTTGGCTCAAACCATGGAATTTACATTCTGAAATAGTAAAAAACCTTACCAGCATTTTCTCCTTTTCCCACAATGTTTTCAAAAGGCTTCTTTCTCAGGGTCGTTAAAGTTGGGATTGTGTGGTAAAGGATTAAAACAAGCCATTATTTGGTAAAGGGTTAAATCCTTTGTTTACTTACAACTTTTTCTTGTATCAATCACTATCCCACCAGATAAAAGGTAAATCTTTCGAGTTATAAAGCAGAAAAAAGACCATTTCTTGAAACTTACTTTCCTGATATAAATTAATCAGACAACAGGCAGTGGCATAATTCTGTACAAGTAGATCTATTACATGACACAGATATTTTACAGAGGATATTCAGATTTTTACAATCATACCACAATTACAAATGTTTTATCACCAAATTGAGGGAGGCAAAAGTTTGCAAATCCATCAATAAATAAAATAGAGAAATGGAAGAAAAGATGAATTTTTATGGTATTTTCTTAAAGTGATATGAAGCCTCTTGACCCTTTACCGCAAAATGCCAACCTTTTAACGCCCCTGGGAAAGAAGCCTTTTGAAAACATTGTGGAAAAGGAGAAAATTTTCTCCTTTTCCCACAATGTTTTCCACCCTATCAAAGAAAAATTCCACCATTTGAGCCACACAGAAATTGCCGTCTGCAAATGCTTTCAATTTGGACAAGGCCAAAATTTTGTCATCTGGTAAAGGGTTAAAGGTAACATATTTAGATTTCATGCCAGAACTTCACTGAAGCTTGTGGAAAATTCACTTGGTCTATCACATCCATTGATTCTGTGAGATTATATTAAGATAAGTATGATAATGTGACAATAAAGTATATGGTCTTACAAAAATGGACGGAGTTCCCAACTGCAAAACAACCATTCTGTCATTCAAAGGCAGAACTCTGAGCCTTTTTCAAAATGTAGTATGACTGATAATATTATCATATTTTGGTCATACTAGATTTGAGCGATTAAAATTGGCTTGCAAGAAAAAAAGCTGTTTGATTTATCCTGCGAGAATCATACAATTTTTGTGAAAGCTACTTATGGGAATCTTATGAAAATCATACGATAATTGTCCGACAATCGTAAAATGGAGCATATGATTGTTTTTATTGAAAGAGGCCCCTGCAATTTTTACTAACTTAACCATACAGTTATTATACACATGCAAATAAAAACATACTTGGAAGTCTTTATTCGATTTTAACAAGTAATTTTGACTTACAGCAAAAAATCTAAATACTAGTATGCCCCTTTAATTCTTTACCACACAATCTTGACTTTGAACAACCTGATGACAAAAACATTGCAGAAGAAGAGAAAATACCAATTACCAGCATTTTCTTCTTTTCCCAAGATGTTTTTAAAAGGCTTTTGTCCCTAGGGTCACCATAACATAAGATTGTTTCAATGGTGAAGGCTCGCCTTTCCAAAAAAAATTCTGTTTTAACAACCCAGTAGAAGAAAGCTTTTGAAAGCCTTGTGAGAACACAAGAAAATGCTGGAAAACAACATTTTCTCCTTTTCCCACAATATTTTCTATCTTTTCAAAGACAAATCCCATCATTTGAGGTACATAGGGCCTACGAGACTTAACAGAAATTTTCTCTCTCACAGTTATATAGATATCCATATCTATTCTAACATTAATTCAAAGTCAAAATAAAAAATGCGGAAAAAAGAATCTTACTTGTAGTAGTATCAGTATGGCTGAGTTTCTCAATGAATGACAGGTATTCATTCGTATGATTGTTGTTCAGGTAATAGTATATATATATCATTTTACTTCCTTGTGAAGCTTTTGTGGCAGACCAGCCGTTCCTCTTTACTCTTTTCTCTATGCATTTTATTTGCACTGTACAGCATCAAAAAATACCAAAGGCTTTGAATATGTTGGGAAAATGTTCTTAATCCTTTACCAGACGACAAAATTTTAGCCTTGTCCAAATTGAAAGGATTCGCAGACGACAATTTCAATGTGGCTCAAATGGTGCAACTTTTCTTAGATAGGGTAGAAAACGTTGTGGGAAAAGGAGAAAATGCTGGTTACCAGCATTTTCTCCTTTTCCCACAATGTTTTCAAAAGGATTCTTTCCCGGGGGCATCAAAAGGCGGCATTGTGTGGTAAAGGGTTAATTAGGTGTTCCTTTACTGCACGAAAAAGGACTTTAGCAAGAGAAGAAATTGAAAAATGATTTAACCCTTTACCAAACAATCCTGGGTTTTCACGACCCTGGGAAAGAGGGCTTTTGAAAAGGAGAAAATGCTGATAACCAGGGATTACTCTAATTGGATTAGTCTAAAATTTTGTTGTGTGGTAAAGAGTTAAAAATATGTTGGGGTTCGAAAAATAGCCTTTGGGATTTCTCCCTAAAACCTCCACAACAAAGTAAAATTGTCAGGGGCAGCCTGGCCCAAGTTTCCACTCCTCATCCTTCTCCAACACCTTGAAAGGCTTATAGCAGTCGAAAAATATGTCAGTGAGTACCGGTATATATTCTGAGTTTAGTTCAACAGAATTAGACCAACTGTACTATGTTGCAGCAATAATTTCTATGGTCATTTAACCTTTTACCAAATGACAATATTTTAGATGTCTTGTCTTTACTGAAAGCTTTTGCTCAAATTATGGGATGTGTCTGTGAAAGGGGAGAAAACATTATGGTAAAAGGAGAAAATGCTGGTTACCAGCATTTTCTACTTTTCCCATGATGTTTTCGAAAGATTTCTCCACCAGGGTTGTTAAAACTCGGAATTGTTTGGTAATGGGTAAATGACAAAAGCATAAAAAGGTATGTTGGGACCCTGGATGAAAGGAAAATTTCGCTTTATATTGACATCAGCTATAACACTGGTAGCAAACTTCATATTCGGAGCCAATGGCTTCGATGAGAAAGTGTTGTGTTGGTCTTCCGGTTCCGAAATTGTCGGCTCAAAAACAACTGTTTTTCAGTTGTTTTTGAGCCAACAATTTCAGAACCGGAAGACCAACACAACATTTTCTCATCGGAGCCATTGGCTCCGAATATGGAGTTTCCTACCCGTGTATAAATTTGCAGTCTAAATTTTTTGTTGAAATGGAGTCAAGATCATATACAGAACAGATCCCTCCTGTCTTAGGGATTATTGGAAAATTGAAATAAATCTTTTTCTCTTTGTTTAGTTGCTTCTTCAGTGTTTTTCAAGAGAGGCTATAAATCAGTTGAAGGCAGTCAGCCAGAAAGACTTACAGAGACCAGGACAGAAACAGACAGGCAGTCATCCAGAAAGACTTATAGAGACACAGAGACAAACAGAGATATTAACACAGACTAACAGATACACAGACACAGACCAGCAGACACAGAGATAGATGGCCAAACAGATACAGAGGAACATACCAACAGAAACAGACAGCCAAAAAGGACATAGACACAACCACACAGAGACAGACCAACAGATACTGAGACATAGGCCAACAACCACAGAAATAGATAGCCCAACAGAGATATAGACACAGACACACAGGGACAGACCAACAGATCCATAGGCATAGGCCAACAGGCACAGAAATAGATAGCCCAACAGAGATATAAATACACAGAGACAGACCAACAGATACTCAGACATAGACCAACAGAAACACAGACACAGAACCCTCCTTTTTCCACGAGGTTTTCTACCCTTTTTAACTCATTACCAAACGACAATATTTTGGACTTGACCGAACTGAACGCATTTGCAGACAATAAACCAAATCTAGCTAAAATCATGATTTTTGTATTTGATGGGGTAGAAAACACTGTGGAAAAAGGAGAAAATGCTGGTTACCAGCATTTTCTCCTTTTCCCACAGTGTTTTTAAAAGCCTTCTTCCCTGGGGTCGTTAAAAATCGGGATTGTGTGGTCAAGAGTTAAGACAGAAATCATCCTTTTAGCTACACTGAAATTGTCATCTACAAATACTTTCAATTTGATCAAGTCTAAAATTTTGTCATTTGGTAAACAGTTAATGGATGTTCAAAATCACCGTACTTCTTCTGTGGCAATCTTGTAATGGCAGTTATATCTTTTGTCGTAATGTGGTGATGAACTGACCGTTTTCTGTACTAAGTCTTCCGTATCCCCCAAAGTCGGGTCTGGAAGGAGATGTCGGTGGCCCAAACTTTCTGTCTTGGCTCTTCCAGGTTTGGACAGCATCATGGTAGATGTGGAGAGGCATTTGTTCCTTAGACCCACATTTGCATTCTGCAATCACCAAACTTTCTGTCTTGGCTCTTCCAGGTTTGGACAGCATAATGGGAGATGTGGAGAGGTGTTTGTTCCTCAGACCCACATTGGCATTCTGCAATCATCAAACCAACACACACACCATTGAATATATTTTTCATGGTCTTTCCTCAAACCATAATCTTTCTTATTCTTACGTATCTATTACAATCTTGGTTTCATCCCTAAAAATGTTTAAATTCAAGTTTTCCTTATATGTCCATACTGATTCTCCCTACAAAACAAATCTGCAACATTTCGTCGAAAACCATGTTCATCGAAAACGATCCCTTGCCCTGACCCTTACCCTAACCAAGACAAATTGTGGCTCAAATCTTCCTCCCAAACAGAGCTTTTCATGAAATAAATCTAGGAATTTAGCAATTGGTATTTAAAAAAAATACATGGATTTCCACAAAACCCCTTTTTTGCAAAATGATGTGCACCGCTACAAAACTGCATCCGTGTCTAGTAACTCAATAATCTTTGAAATTCTTCTTCCTTTAACTCTTTACCACACAACAAAAATTTAGACTGGTCCAAATTGAAAGAGTTTGCAGACAACAGTTTAAATGTGGCTAAAATGGTAGAAACCGTCTTTGATGGGGTGGAAAACATTGTGGGAAAAGGAGAAAATGCTGGTTACCAGCATTTTCTCCTTTTCCCACAATGTTTTCAAAAGACTTCTTTCTCAGGGTCATTAAAAGTCGTGATTGTGTGGTAAAGGGTTAAATCCTTTACAACACAGTCCCAAATTTTAACAACCCTGATAGATGAGCCTTTTTGAAAACATTGTGGAAAAAGGAGAAAATGCTGGTAACCAGCATTTTCTCCTTTTCCCACAATGTTTTGTGCCCTATTAGAAACAATATCTATGATTTGAGCTACCTTTAACTCTTTACCACACAATGACAGGTTTCAATGACCCTGAACAAAACGCCTTTCGAAAACATTGTGGGAAAAGGAGAAAATGCTGGTAACCAGCATTTTCTCCTTTTCCCACATTGTTTTCTACCCTTTCCAACACAAATTTCAGTTTTTGAGTCATATTTATTTAGCCGTCTGCAAATGCTTTCAATTTGGACAAGTCTGAAATTTTGTCGTATGGTAAAGGGTTAAACTGGTGTCTGCAAATGCTTTCAGTTTATCCAAGTCAACACTTTTGTCATATGGTAAAGAGCTAACTCTGTTACCACACAGTGACGAGTTTTAATGCCTCTTGGAAATTAGACTTTTGAAAACATCGTGGGAAAAGAAGAAAATGCTGGTTACCAGTTTTTTCTCCTTTTCTCGCGATGTTTCCTAACCTTTCAGAAACAAATCTAATCATTTGAGCCACATTTGATTTGTCATCTGCAAATGCTTCAAATTTGGGCCAGTCTTAAATTTTGTCGTTAGGTAAAGGGTTAAATCCTTCATCAAATCACCGTTTCCTAACTATTTTGACAGAAAAACTCTGGTCATTTGTAGCTCAGCTGTTTTTCTAAGAAGATACTGAGGTATTGCAATAGCATTGTCATCATTGTCTTCATCGGAGTTATTGTCATTTTCTCATACTGGTATCTGTTTTTAGATCTACTTTTCCCTTAGAGTGCCACTGAGCCCTGGTAGCTCAGTCAGTAGTGTACAGGACTTGAGAACAGGGGTCGCTGGTTCGATTCCCGGCTGCGAATTTCTTTCCAAGGATTGATGATAGTCATTGCGACAGGATTCATTCCTCTCTCACTGCTGACCATTGTTTTGATGATGGTTATGTGGGAAAGCAGCCAGTGGCTTGGAAAGAATATTGTGTGTAGTACTGGTGTATGAAACTCCAGGAAAGCATGGATAGGCACCACGATATAACTGAAATAATGTTGAAAACGGCGTTAAACACCATACAATCAATCAACCCTTACAGTGCCAAATAAACCCAACAGTCACGTTTAGTCTAGAATAAGACGAAAAGAAAACTGTAATTTTATGATTGCTTTAGTTTCAGCAAAGCCAAAAGGGTAGATCAAAGATCAGACTGCATGTTTTGTGCAGTCTGATCTTGATCTATATGGGCCACAATGGGAACTAAAGTTATGAAAGGCACTTTCAGATAAGAGGTATTTACTTAAACTTGGGTTAGTTATTTACTATTAAACTGGGACCCAAATACGGCAAGGGTAGGTAACCCTCTTACATGGCACAGTTAACCATTAAAACACATGCCTGATTTTATCCACCCTGAGAAAGATCTAGCTCTTGGAAACATTGTGGGAAAATTGGAGCATTAAAGAATGCTGGTAACCAGCATTTTAACCTTTTCCTGCACTATATCCTAAAATTTGAAAGACAAGCAGACTGTGATCCAATCTACATTCCATTTGCCATCAGCAAACGCTCCCAATATGGACAAACCTAAGATTTTGTAATATGTTAGAGTTAGGCCCCTTTTTCCATTAGGAATTTCAAATAAAAGACACCACAGGGCACTAGTGCTGAGTATTGGCTTTGGCATGCGATGCTCTTGTTTTCATAAAACCAGCACGAACAGCAGGTTAAATATGTTTCACATGTTTGTCGTCTATTTTTTTTCCTTTCCGTTTGACAGTCTCTGTCGGCCCAAAGATCGATCCCCTCTCCTTCCTGTTGGACTATGGTTTTCCTTGTTAGATGAACTTTGCAAACGCTTTAAACACTTTGAAGTCATTTTCCGGTTATTTCATTTACTTTGCCGTTATTAAAGCCTGTCCAGTAACATGTAGGATGAGATTTTTTTACGTCGAGTACCAATACATGGATTCATGGAAATCGATATATAACCAATCAGGTCATCACATTTATTTGGCTCAATGTGCAGTCTTGCTGTCTGCCATTTTGGCTCCCAAACAAGCGACTGTTAATGTTGGAGAAGTGCGATATTATGTGTGTTTACAACGCTTGAATTTTAGGAAAAAGTTTAAAAGGTGTGCTTTGCGAACATGTATGGCTTTTGTGAGATATACACAGAGGCTACAAGTTTGCCTTATGGTTATGATTGACAATGGGACATGAGCAATGAGTTTCGATCAACGCTATATTATGCAATGGATTAATTAATGTTACTTTTTTTCCCTCTGAAACTTTCTGAAAGAGACATAAAATGTTTTACAGTCAAAAACAAAGGTAAAATACTTTTTTTTAACATATGAAATACTAATAAAGAGAAAGTAGGTTCACTAAAATATCTAACCTTGTTTAATAACCTCTGCACATCCAAACAGAGGCACATGTCATCAGTGTTTCAGTTTGACGTTAACATTAACCCTTGGTGCGTGAAGAATGCTGAATGTATAGATACAGATTAGAGCGCAAAAATGTTGTTTTATTCTTGGATTCAAAGCATCTGCTACTTAAATAAAGCACATTTACGTGTATTCTTTACTGAAAGTACATGTAGATATTAATCATGAAACAGACTAAGTTCTGTTCTGTACAGTTTTGGAAGTTCGGCTCAAAAGGCAACAATGTTATTTAAATCAACTTTTGACATAGCCATATTAAGTGGATTAGCACATCTGCCATTTCAAGGGTATATGTCATCGGTAAACTGTTAACCGATAGGATATTGTTTGATTGCCGCTGTAATCCACTCGACCACCCACTGTCTTCAGTATACTGATAAAATACCGTCTATGATATTAACAAGTTTGTTAAATGACAGCACACTTTACACATTTTAAAATCATCAAATAACCATTTTCCCTTAACATGAAATTGAAACTTTTCTTAGACTTACACCTCTCAGTTGAATGAGACAATCTATAAATTTTTCAAAATGCTTAAAATTTAGTGTAAATTATCATCGAATATGTGGTTTACTGGATTTCCCATCTTACTTTCTTTTTAAAACACCATTAAATAGTTACTAATATAACTTAGACTGTGCAAATGGGTAACACATGCAATTTTGGACCAAATCGTTGATGCTCGAGCCAGCTGACAAATTTAAACAACTGAGACAATGAATAAAAGCTAGGGCAGTTAACTGGATCCCACAGGGTGGTTTACTGGATCCCCCATTTTTCTCTCTTTTAGAAAAATTATAAAGTAATATCTAATTCGATTTGGACTATGGAAATGGGTAAGATATGAAATTTTGGACCAAAAGGTTGATGCTCAAGTCTGCTGACAAACCTACTCTACTAAGAAAAGGAATAAAGACAGTGCAGTTTACTGAATCCCCCACCTTACGTTCTTTTTAAAACATTGTGAAGTAGCTACTAATATAACTTTATCAGTGCAAAAGGGTAAGATATGCAATCTTGGACCGAAAGGTGGATGCTCGAGCCTGCTGACAAACTTACTCTACAAAGACAATGAATAAAGACAAGGGGTGTTTTCTGGATCCCGCAGGGCGATTTACTGGATCCACCATCTTACTTTCTTTTTAGAACATTATGAACTAGTTACTTATATAACTTTACCAGTGCAAATGGGTAAGTTATGCAATTTCGGACCCAAATGTTGAAGCTCGAGCCTGCTGACAAACTACTCAATTAAGACAACGAATAAAGACAAGGACGGTTTACTGGATTCCCCTCCCCCCCCCCCCCCCCGGGTCGTTTTACTGGATCCCCATCTTACTATCTTAAAAACATTATGAAGTAGTTACATGTACTTATATAAGTTAACCAGTGCAAATGGGTCAAATATGCAATTTTGGACCCAAAGGTTGATGCTCGTACCTGCTGACAAACTTACTCTACAAAGACAATGAATACTTGATGCTCGAGCCTGCTGACAAACCTACTCTTCCAGTAAAATGAATAAAGACAGGGCAGTTTACTGGATAACACATCTTACTTTCGTTTTAAAACATTATGAAGTAGTTACTAATACAGCTTAATCAGTGCAAATGGATAAGTTATGCAATTTTAGACCGAAAGGTTGATGCTTGAGCCTGCTGACAAACTTACACAATTGAGACAATGAATAAAGACTAGTGTGGTTTACTTGATCCCAAAGGGCGGTTTACTGAATCACCCATCTTGCTTTCTTTTGAAAATATTATGACGTAGTTACTTAAATAACTTTACCAGTACAAATGGGTAAGTTATGCAATCTCAGACCCAAATGTTGATGCTCGAGCCTGCTGACAAAGTACTCGATTAAGACAACAAATAAAGACCAGGGCAGTTTACTGGATTCCCCCGTGTCGTTTTACTGGATCCTCCATCTTACTATCTTTTAAAAACATTATGATGTAACTTATATAAGTTAACCAGTGAAAATGGGGCAAATATGCAATTTTGGACCCAAAGGTTGATGCTCGTACCTGCTGACAAACTTACTCGACTGAAACAGTGAATGAAGACAAAGGTGGTTTACTGGATCCCACAGGTCATTTTAGTGGATCCCCCGTCTTACCATTTTTTTTTTTTTTTTTTTCTTTTAACCAAAACTGCAGTTCTTTTTTACTATAGTTTAACCAATGTAAATAGGTCAACTGTATTACTTTAGCCAAGATTGTCAACTCTCATAGCCAGCTGACAAACCAACCAGGGCGGGTCACTGTTTGGATACCCGGTCTTTTTCTTTTTTAAACACAATCAAGTTAAGTTTTGCAAGGCGTAGCTTCCATCACGCACAATTTACACAAGTGCATAGTGTAGAAAAAACGGGAACAGGTAAAACATTCTTTTTTCACTTTTTAGAATAACCCTTCTTTGTGTGATTAAGCCTAAAACCGCTAAAACTTGAAAATTTCCAACCGAGTCTAAAAAGCCAAATGTTGCTATTCCTATCTGATGCTCTCTGATCTTGCTTTACGCTGTCTACTACTGGTAAAGCACTCTGCGTCGTGTTTAGCAGCCTAAGGTTGACAGCACTTCTAAATCGGAATGCGTAATTATCTGAACCTCTGGGTTACGCCCCTGTTGTTTATAATAATAATAAACCAATTTAGAGAATTCAAATATGATACTTTAGCCACGAGGGTCAATGCTGTTAGTCCTCTAGAAAACTTATTCATCTGAAAAAAGTGATTAAAGACATGAGCAGTTTACTGGAAACCCAGGCTACTATTTTTCCCCCCAAACATAAAGTACATGTACTTTTTTATTCATCGAAACCAATGCAAATTGGTCAAAAATTTTATTTACGCCACTATGGTCAACTCTTATAGCCCGCTAACAATTTGCGACGTAAACGACGAAAAATGAAAATGTTGGTGTATTTGATTCCTCAGGTCCTTTCACTGGATGCCCGCCTTTCTGTCTATTTGAGATTGTTTACGTATCTAACCAAAACAAATATGCAAGACATGCTTTTTCGGGCTTATTAGTCAGTGCCCATGCCTGCTTACAATCTTACTAGACTAAGGCACTGAACAGAGATAAGTGCGGTTTATTAGACCCCAAGTTCCTTTCATGACCCTCGTACTGCTCTCTATCGAACATACTGAAGAACTTGAGTTACTCATTCCAATGGGTCAGACATTCTCTTTTGGTGCTTTACTGGACCTGCATGTCTGTCTGACTCTCCATTTAACGTAGCTGAAGAACGTGCAGTTTATACCTGTATAATCTTACCTATGGAATGGAATCAATTGTAATGCTATTTACGCTTTTACGGGTAATGTTTATTACTATTATTATTATTTGTCTTCTCATTGTCTTAATACCAATTTAATGCAACTTAAGTATATGCCAGTTTGGACCCTATTTAAACACTCTTTGACCGTCGACAGAATAATTCAAATTAAACAAAGAATAAAGGCAGAGGTGGTTTACTTGACCCAAGATAGTTTTGCCTGACATCTCACTTACCAGTAACATAAATAAAGAAACCAAGAAACTCTCCATATATGTCATAACTCATGGAATGGAATCTGCATTCAGATATGCTATTTTAAAACCATTATGAACGTTTCTTTGTTCTCGAGGAACTCGCCCAGCTGAAACAATGAATGGATTCATGGATGATTAACTGGACCCGAGGTCGCTTTACTGCTCCCACCCCTGTGTATTCCAACCAAGAATTTTTTTTTATAAATTTTATTCCATGCAAGAGGGTCAGCTAAGATATATAAAACGATCCTGAAGTGAGCGTTTGTTTTATATCTCATGTTTTGCTATCCGCTTTTATACCTCATGTTTCACTATCCATTTTACGTTACTGAAGTAATTGTTCATACATCTTTTCCAATGGAATTGGATCAGCTATGCTATTTTAGACCCCACTATGAACATTACTTAGTTCACTGACAAACTATCCAACTCGAACAACAAAGAGGGCATTGACTTGCATCCCCTCCCCCTGGATCTCCCTACCTAATCCAGGGACAAACCTTTTCAACTGAAACAGTAGAGGTTCGTGGGTAAAATGTGAGTTGGATGATAGTTAGGTGTGTAGGTAGGTTTGAAGGAGTGTAAGCAGGTGTGTGTAGGTGTATAGGTAACTAGGTAGTTAAGTATATAGATGTTTAGGTGTGTAGGTTGAAGGCAGATATGTGTGTATGTATGTAGGTACATGTATGTAGGTAGGTAGGGAGGTAGGTTAAGAGGTGGGTTGGTAAGTGGATGGCTTGGTAAGAGGGTGATTGGGTAGGTGGATGTGCAGGTAGGTCGCTGAGGAGGTAAATAAATGGGTTGGTTATTAGTTTGGATGTTGGTAGGCAGATGGGTAGTTGCATAGGTAGGCATGTGAGTGGAAGGATAGGTAGGTAGGCAGAGACTTATATTGGTACGTATATAGATAGGAAGCTATGTGAGAAGGTGTGTTGATACGTATCTGTGTAGGTATATATATTTGTGTAGGTAGTTAGGTTTAGGAAGGTAAGTGAGGATAAAGTTAAGGGGTTGTAGGTAGTTTGATGGTAGGACTGTGTTTAGGTAAGTCAGTATACTTGCTGGTCGGTTCATATATTGGTTGGTGTGTAGTTAAGTCGTTGTGTAGGTAGGTATGTGTGTAAGTAGGTAAGTAGGCTAGTGGATAGATACATGTAAACGTAGGTGAGTAGGTAGGTATGTTGCTAGGTAGGTGTGTGGATAGAAACAAAAAAAGTTACTTCATAGATGTGTACGTAGCTGGGAGTGTGGGAAGGTTTGAAGGTCTGTAGGTTAGTATGTAGACAGGGGGGTGTGTGTAAAAGGATAGTTGTGTATATGGAAGGTATGTGTGTAGGTAGGTAGTTTGTATTGGAGTTTAACGCCATTTAAATAGCTCAAGTCATATCATGGTGGTCAGTGACGCACCCATGAGTTTTCTGGCTTTCTCACACAAGTAGTGACACAACTTTCTTTCTCATAGTAGGTAAGTAGATGTGCAGGTTTTTGGAAGGTGTGTAGGTAGGGAGATGTGTAGGAAGAAAATTGTGTGGGTAGGTGTGTAGGTAGATTGGTGTGTAGGTAAGTTAAAGTATAGGTAATTAAGTTAGTTACATAGGAACGTAGGTAGGTATTCAGGAAGGTATGTATGTAGGTATGTAGGTAGTTGTAGGTACGAAAGAAGTTGAGCAGGTTGGAAAAGTTTAGGTGGGTGTGAAGGTATGTAAATAGATAGGAGTTTAAGTGAATGTAACTCGGTAGGTGTGTAGGTAGTTTTACAGGTATGCGTGTAGGTAGCTGTTTAGGTATGTGTATAGGTAGGTGTATAGGTAGGTCAGATAGATAGGTGTGAAGGTAGGTGTATAGGAAGGTGTAAAGATATGTTTGTAGCTTTGTGTATAGGTAAGTGTGAAGGTTTGTGTATAGGTAGGTCTAAAGGTAGGTAGGTGTTAAGATAGGTGTATAGGAAGATGAATATGTAGGTGTGTAAGTAGGTGTATTAGTAGGCATGTGGATGTATTGGTAGATGAGTATGTAAAAGTGTGCGCAGGGAGGTTGTTGGTGTAATGGTAGGTGTGGAGGTAAGTGAATGGATAGCTATGTAGGTAGGTTTATGGTAGGTGTGAAGGAGGGTGTGTAGGTACGTGTAAATGTAGGTGTATTGGTGGGTGTGGTGAATGTATAGATAGGTGTAGTTAGTTGGGAAGTATGTGTATAGGCATGTAGTTAGATGTGTAGGAAGGTGAGTAGGTTAGAGTGTTGGTATGTTATATTCATAGGTGTGAAGGTAGATGTGTAGTAGGTGTGAAGGTTGGTGTATAGGTGGGTCTGTATGTAGGGAGGTAGGTGAGTAGGTTGGTGTGTATGAGGTAGGTATGTTGGAAAGTTTATAGGTAGGTATGTAGATAGATGTGTAGTAGGTTGGTGTGTGAAGGTAAGTGGTAAGTGTTTAGGGTGCTTTTTAGGTTCGTGATAAGGTAGGTGTGTATGTAGCTGTAAAGGTGTGTAGGTGGGAATGTAGATGTGTGGAAATATAGGTGTGTAGGCAGGAGTGTAGGTAGGTGTATGTGTAGTGTATTCATAGTTGTGTAGGTAGAACTACAGGTAGGTATGTGGGAAGGTGTATACAAAAGTGTTTGGGTAGGTGTATAGGAGATGTGTAGGTATGTGTGTGTAGGTTGGTGTATATGTAGGTGTATAAGTTTGTTTTTGTCACATAAGAAATAGCTGTGGTATAGGATATACTCCTCTCAAATGGGTTACCATTCAGCCCGGGGCCTCCAGGTCATGACTTCTACACTTTGCCAAAGAGCCACGCAGGACCCTCAGCTGGAAACAAGCTCAGGGACAAAATATTAAAAGGGCAATGGCTGTAACAAAAATCACCAAACCAGAACATGCTAACAATATGCGATGACCTTCTTATGAGACAGCTTTCCACGAAGTTCTGTGGGTCCTGTGTGGTTCAGTGGTAAAATGGAGGACTCATGAGGCCCCGGTTTCGACCCTCACTAGATCCATCATTTTTTTTTCGTGGGCAAGAAACTTCAGAGCCCTAGCCTAGTACTGGCGGAACCCCTGAAATATATGTATATGTGAGCTGTCACCCTGATACAACTAAAATAATTTTGAAAGCAGCGTAAAACACCATTCAGTCCATGAAGTTCTGTTGAATTCCATCCTGTGATGAGACAGCTATTGTGGAAAAGAAGTTAGGAACTTAAAGTACAAAGGACCATAAAAAAAAAATAAATTCAGAACATTCCTATCATGTGTGAACGTCTTTCTTACATGCGCTCATTATTGCACAATCATTATTGAAGAACACAGCACACATCTACACATGTACTTTGCAACACTGTTACAATAAAAATTATTGTGTAAAACCAACAGAAAAGATCATTTTCAATGTCTTTGGTAGGGGACAACCAGGATTTAAAATGGAAATTTCCTACTTCATTCCTCATTATACATGCAGAGCTGTAAATTCCAGCGACTCATTCATGCTTTCTTTCATCTATTCCAGACTAAATGAAAACGTATTCACTAAAATTCAATGAGACTATTTGCAATCATTGAGACATTTGAAAGTTCGAAATACTTCTATTCCAACGACAAAAGCAGTGGACGCTCACCAGAAGTGCTACTTCGCAGCGTTTGATCTACCACTACATCTACAGTCTTCCACTCGTCCTTGTTATAGAAATATACCAAACAATATTATCACATGTAGCCATGTATGATCAGATCTCTGTCTGGGTAAAATATTTTGGTCTCCATACATTGAAAAACTTGTACAAGATATAGTGATTTTTAGTTTATTCATACGCTTGTAAGAAAACTGTTTAATTGTCATGTAAATATGGCAAACAAACAAAACACAGAAAAAATATAAACACAGAAAAAATATAAACAATGTTGCTACTCAAGTCATCAAATTTAACTAGGAGCTCTTTAAACTACTAAACTGAAATGTATTTAATCACTTTTTTAGTACTGTATTGGCTCCAGTGGTTAAGCTCTAAGAACAAAACTTTGTGTCCTTTAACTCTTTATCATATGACAGGCTTTTTTACCCTTTCCTAGTTTCAAAGTATTTTAAGACAATTTCAATTTGGTTCAAATAATGTGATTAATCATTGAAAGGGTTATAAAAAATCAAAGGAAACAGTAAATGTATAATTAGCAGTTTCTGCCTATCTCTCAGTGTTTGCGAAAGCTTTCTCCTGAATGTCTTAAAACATATTTGCTTGGAAAAGGCTAAGAAAAACAAAAGGGTTGAAAAATAAAGAAAACCTTCCAAAGCAGGTTCAGTTTCAAGTCTAAAGGCCTGGAGCTTTCAGTTTTTTTGTTAAATAAACTTTTAAGCAAACTGGCACAGCTTTCATTTAATTGATTGTATTGGAGTTTCACACTGTTAACTTAGCTTAGGTCATATCACGGTGGTCAGTGCATCTACTCATGTACTCTCCCACTAGTACTGACACAACTTCTTTCAAAGTCACTGACTACTTTTCTCAGATGCATCAGAGGTGAGAGGTGAAAAATCGCCGGAAAGAAAGTTTGCCTCAACCAGGTATCGAACTCACAACCACCAGGTGATGAGTCAGATACGCTAACCACTGAGCTACCTTGGCAGCTTTCATTTAAGATACTCAAGAGGGCCGTGGTGTCTTTAGATCACTCTCTTGATCAAACAAGATGTTTCACTGAGAAGTGACAGATGCCCCTGAAAACAAGAAGGCAGCCTGAAAATCCCCCCAAATTTCTCTTTTTAAACATATTTGACCTTGCTAAGACCTTGACCAACTGATATTGTTCTTGTGTCCACTTATCATTTATATCTGGTTCACAATTCTGTAAAGTTATACTGCAATTCATTCACAACTGGAAAAGTTGCAGGCCTGACACAAACACTAACCCTACCTTGAAAACGCAATTGACCTTGCTGTGACCTTGACTTTTATCCTACAGACATGACTCTTGGGTGTGATAGGTCACCTTGATGTGGCTAACATTTGTGCAAGTTATTTTACAGTAATAGGATAAAAAGTTATGGCCCAGACACAAATCGGACATTTGACCCTTTTGTGACTTTGATCTAGACATTGTTCTTGCCGTGTCATGCTCTTTATGTGGTTGACCATTCTGCGGTTATGTATGTTGAAATTCATTCACAATTAAAAGTTACAGGCCTGACAAAAGCATTAACAGCCCCCCCAACACATTTGACCTCGCTGTGACCTTGACCTTTAACCTACAGACATGACTTGCGAATTACACATCATCTAGACATTTTCTTTGTTGTCTGCAAATGCAAGTTATTTTGTGCCTAACACAAACACTACTCTTCCCTTGAAAACACACATGACCTTGCTGTGACCCTAATCTTAACCGATGGACATGAGTCTTGTGCATGACACGTCGTCTTGGTGTGGTTAACATTTTTGCAAAGTTGTTTTGCATTTAGTAAACAGGAAAAAATGTGTGACCCCAACATGAAAACAGATATTTGACCTTGCTGTGACCTTGGCCTTTGATTTTTCTTGCAAGCTGCGGGTTGTCTTTGTGTAATTAACCAATTATATTGAAATTCGTTCACAATTAAAAACAAGCTGTTGATACAAAGCAAGTGTGTAAGTTTCATGAAAATCTGACCACAGACTCTGTCGCGAAAACAAGAAATAGAAATTTTCAACTTTAAATGGCTACTTTTCCTATACTGTTGGTCCTATACCGATTGTCCGAATTTTTCAAAATCAATAGGGTTCCAGCTATTGATTAGATAAACAAACTGTGTAAGTTTCATGAAAATCCGACTACAAATGCAGACTTTATCATGCAAACAAGAAAAATATTAAGGGACGGATGGATGGACGGATGGCTTACAGCCAGCAGAGCTAAAAATTACAGGCTGGACGTGAACATACCCCAATTTTCTCTTATTAAAGATACATACTCTAAATATGCGTTTTCTGCCAGTTTTTAACCATTTAACCACTATTATCATTCTTGTGTATTCATGCCAAATGTTGCCTCTGATGGTTGCAAGGTTGCACAGATTACGACCAGTAGAAAATGTTTTTCATTTTCTGGAAGCCTTCAAAGAAATCACTGTTGTCATTTCCGGTTTCGAAGTGAAAACAAACCCCTGTAGTTTCTTTACCCCTCACACCATATATATTGGTAATTTATCTATGGTTATACAGCTGACTAAATTCTGAACCATCCTACACACTATCAAGTTTTAACAGTGTTTTTTTCTCTCTGGCTGTAAGGATGTAGCCTTAAACATATTTGACTTTGCTGTGACCTTGACCTTTGTCCTACTGACATGATTTTTGACAATGTGGTTCACAATTCTGCAAAGTTATAATGAAATTCATCCATCATTACAAAAGTTTTATGCTGGATACAAACATATTTGACCTTCCTGTGACCTTGACATTTAACCTATGGACCAGAATTTTGTGCATGACTTATCATCTTCACCTGAAAAAAGTCACTGCCTCAAAAGGGAAAGAGGTTACTGCCCTGGGCTGACTATCTCAAAGCACTTTAAGTGCTACGATCATTGTAAACCAACCTTAAGTCCCTCAGAAGCATTTTATTGTCTCTCTCAAAGTATCACAAGTTAAGGGCTGATTGTAAACCCAACCTTAAACTAAGACCACTCTGAAGCTACTGTAACATAATCTAGGCCGTTTTTCAGTAATACACAAAAACTTGGTGTGTTTTATTTATCAAAGTGGCATTATTCTTACACGTGGACAGACCCCACGGAAGAAACAATATAGCCGGCGAGTTTTTAAGGACAGAATGAATCTGTTAGATTACATAGATGACATGGAATTGATTAGAAATTACCGCCTCGACGAAGGATCAATTGTTACTCTCTGCAATGTTCTTGGTTAGGCACTTCCAGGAAAAACTTACCAAAACCACGCACTTCCGGTGTTGTTGCAAAAAAAAAAAAAGAAAATTGGCTTTGAGATTTTATGCAACAGGGAGTTTTCAGTCTGTGATCGCAGACAGTCACGGGTCGGAATTGATTCAGTATCGTGTCTTCAGAACTTACCAAAAAAGTTGATGAGCACATTTAGTTCAGCTGGCTGTAAAACAAGACTTTTATGGTTTAGCATCCTTTCCAAACGAACTTGGGGCATTAGATGGGACTTTCATTCCAATAAACGTTCCATTGGTTGACAAACATTTGTATTAAATGTGCAAGAAGTTTGTGATGCTAATAACCATTTCTTAAATCTGGTTGTTCGTTATCCCAGGTCTACCCAATGATGCATACATACAGAATACAAATGCGGTATTGCAGTATATCTGGAAGAGGAACATCTACCAACTTCATGGTTGCTAGGAGAAAGAGCATATCCATTAAAGCCGCATTTGTTGATTCCTATTCTCCGACCAGGAAACGCCACTGAACAAAGATACAACATTCCACACAAAAGAATCCGGTGTGTAGTAGAGAGGGCATTTGGGATATGGAAGTCAAGATTTAGATGTTGTCACAAGTCTGGTGGTAACCTCATGTACAAGCCTGTCAAATCTGTTGAAATTATCTGCGCCACAGCCGTATTGCATTTACATATGTGTCACTAGACACATTCCACTACTGGATGACCCAGATGTCTAGTTAAAGAAACTTTTGCCAGACCTACTGACAAGCAATAGTTATTAGTCTACATTTGCCGACAAAGTGAGGACTAAATGACCAGTGCTTTAAACTGGAACAGTCATTATGCTCATTATGCTTCATTCAGGTATTTCATAACATTCATGCCTTGATGTAAATCTTGTGTGGTCCGTTTTCTTTGACTCCTTTTTCTTTCCTTCATCCATGATAGAGTAAGTGTGTAAAGGACCACTGCTTATAGACCAAATTTAATATCTACAGGGGACCGTTTTACTGTAGAACTAAAAAAAAATTTAAAAGTTAAAAGTCCAAGTTTTGCGTTTTACTAAAACTTGCGTACCTAAGTACAAGCATAAGGTTTTGCGTAACAATACATGCAAAAATATCGGTCATAAGTAAGAACATGGGCTGAAGTCTGGGGGCATTTTTTTGCAATGTGTTGTCATAGAGTAAGAAATCTGAGAAAAACATCGAAATTATCCCCACAGCTATCCACAGTAGACATAAATTTCATTTTTGACGAATTATATTTTTCATCCCACACATAGTAATCAAATACCATCTTAGCTTTAAGAAATTGACAAAGTGTAAGGTTATGTGCCGAATTTATCTTGCATGAAATGGTAATTTTTTTCCAACCCACTTTGTGACAGGCAAGTTTTCACCATTTTCGGGTGATCATTGGTACTTTGTGACCATCCAAGTCTATCTTCCCATTCAGATACTGATTGAATCTGGTTTGCCATGAAATAAAGCTGTCTGGACATATTGGAAATCTTATCATTTTCTTCTTGTCATGTCTCATGGAAAATAATGCAAGGAAATGCCATCTGTATCAGTATTGCCACATTAACCCTTTCCCAAACGACAGATTTTGGACAGGTCCGAATTGAAAGAGTTTGCAGACAACAATTTTAAATTTGATGAAAATGGCAGAAAATTCTCAAAAAGGGTAGAAAACACTGTGGGAAAAGGAGAAATTGCTCGTTACGAGCAATTTCTCCTTTTCCCACAGTGTTTTCAAAAGACTTGTACTGCAGACACGTGAAAACCAGGGCTTGTTTGGGAAAGGGTTAAGTGACAACGCATTTAACATCAGTTTATTTGGATGTTCCACCGTGATCGCTTCTTGGCATAGTTACAAATTATAAGGTTCTGTGAGCGTAGAAAACTAAGATGTTTAGAATAACATGATGTTTTTAAGTAAATGGAAGTTGTTTATAGGGGTTGTTTAGGCGTTCATACTATGTCACAGGGTATTTTCACCCAGTTGATTTAGGGGCTCGCTAATTGGATTTTCAATTTACACACCTGAGCTTAAAAATGCATTAAAATGATTGATATAAATAACCAGATTAGCGGAAGTGTCAACAAATCTCATTATTAATCAGGAAATGAAAAAAAAAATGGAAATCTGGGCTGGAGATGCACTTTAAGAGTTAACCTTTGTCACACAAATACAATGTTTTATATTGGTATTTATGTGTTTGCAATTAATACAGAGAGGTTCTTGTGACAAGAAGGTGCTTGTGACAAATATTTGCTCCCTTTCCCTGAATTTCTTTTTTTTTTAAATAAAACTTAAGAAATGTATTTTTCTGATCTTCATGAAAATATGTTCAGCTTTGTCTCTTTAACCCTTTCCCAAACGATAAATTTTAGACTGGTCCAAATTGAAAGAGTTTGCAGACGACAATTTTAAATTTGATGAAAATGACAGAAAGTTCTCCAAAAGGGTAGAAAACACTATGGGAAAAGGAGAAATTGCTCATAACGAGCAATTTTTTCTTTTCCCACAGTGTTTTCAAAAGACTTGTACTGCAGACACATGAAAACCAGGGCTTGTTTGGGAAAGGGTTAAGTCTTTACTAAACAACGAAATTTTGAACTGACAAAAATGAAAGCATTTACAGATGAAAAGTTAAATGTAACTAAAATAATCATTTCTGTCCTTGATAAGATAGAAAACATTGTGGATAAAGGAGAAAATGCTGGTAACCAGCATTTTCTCCTTTTCCCACAATGTTCTCAAAAGGCGTCTTTCTCAAGGTTGTTAAAATTTGGATTTGTGTGGTAAAGGGTCAACACTCTACCAAGCAGCAAAATAGCAGACTTGTCCAAACTGATAGCAATTGCAGACAACAAATTAAATGTGACTAATAAGATCAGATTTTTCTATAAAAGGAGAGAAAACATCATGGGAAGAGCAGAAAATGCTAGTAAGCAGCTTTTTCATTATTTCCCAAAATGTTTTCAAAAGCCTGTTTCTTTAGGGTTGTTTAATCCTTTAACACTGTGTTTTTATGACCCTGAAGAAAAGCTCTTTTGAAAACATTGTGGGAAAAGGAGAAAATGCTGGTCACCAGCATTTTCTCCTTTTCCAACAATGTTTTCTACCCTTTCCAACACAAATTTCAATTTTTGAGTCACATTCATTTTGTTGTCTGCAAATGTTTTCAATTTGGACAAGTCTATAAATGTTTTCGTTTGGTAAAGAGTTAAACACAGAATTGTTTGTTTAAGATTCAATAAACATCTAGTCCAATTCTCAATATTTAACTCTTTACCAAATAAAAAAAAATTTAGCCTTGTCCGAATTGAAAGCATTTGCAGGCAAGAAAAAAGGTGCAACGCAAGAAATGAATTTTTGTTTTTTGAAGGGTAGAAAACATTATTGGAAAAGGAGAAAATACTAGTTACCAGCATTTTCTCCTTTTCACACAATGTTTTCAAAACTCTTTTTCTTTAGGGTTGTTAAAACTCAGGATTGTGTTGTAAAGGGTTAAAATCAGCTTCCCAGTATATGTGGATCATAAAAAAGAGCTTTTGGCCTTTCCATCAGCCAATCAAAGTCCTGCTTCAAGATTTTGAAAACAAGAGACATTTATTTAGAGTGCATGTCATTTGCATGATGTAAGCACTGCAATTAGAATAATGGTTCAATTGACTTATGAACTGGTCTCCCTGATTTGGTGGGCAAAAAGAATGATTAGAAAAACCAGGTTTATCAGATCTTGAACTTTGGTCAAATTGTGTACCACCCTACCTTAACTCTGTACCAAACAACAAAATTTTAGATTAGTCCAAATTGAAAGCATTTGCAGACAACAAAATAAATGTGACTGAAAACAATGAAATTGTTCTGGGAAGGGTTGAAAACATTGTGGGAAAAGGAGAAAATGCTGTTTATCAGCATTTCTCCTTTCCCCTCCATGTTTTCAATAGGCTTATTTTTCAGCCACTTAACCCTTTATCAAATGTCAAAATTTTAGACTAGTTCAAAGTCAAAGCATTTGCAGATGACAAAATAAATGTGACACAAAAATAGAAATTTGCGCTGGGACGGGTAGAAAATATTGTGGGAAATGGAGAAAATGTTGGTTACCAGCATTCTCTCTTTTTCCCACAATGTTTTCAAAAGGCTTTTTCTTCAGTGTCATTAAAACTCAGGATTGTGTGGTAAAGGGTCAAGTAAATAGAATGCACCTTTTCCTTTCTCCCAAAATAAATTTGATCCATGCTCGATGAAAAAGGGGATAAATGTATCTGCAAAAAGTATCGACCAAGGTCATCCTGTGTAGGCTGACCTGGGTCAAAACTTTTTGTTTCTTTCTGCATGTCAAAGGACCAGTCTACCTCTTAATTCAGTTGCTTAATCCTTTCCCAAACAAGCCCTGGTTTTCATGTGTCTGCAGTACAAGTCTTTTGAAAACACTGTGGGAAAAGGAGAAATTGCTCGTAACGAGCAATTTCTCCTTTTCCCACAGTGTTTTCTACCCTTTTTGAGAACTTTCTGCTATTTTCATCAAATTTCAAATTGTTGTCTACAAACTCTTTCAATTTGGACCAGTCTAAAATTTATCATTTGGGAAAGGGTTAAAGTGATTTTATGGATGTATTATTATGTGATAACTTGCTTGGTATAATGCATCACAGAGGTGCATTAATCCTCTACCACACGAGAATATTTCTATTTAGACATATCCAAATTGAAAATTCTTGCAGACGACAAAATAAATGTGACTCAAAAAATGAAGTTTACATTTGAAAGGTAAAAAACATTGTGGGAAAAGGAGAAAATGCTGGTTACCAGCATTTTCTCCTTTTGCCGCAATGTTTTTGAAATGTTTCTTCCTCAAGGTCGTTAAAAGTTGGGATTGTTGTAAAGGGTTAAGCCCCTTTTCGTAGAGGGCTGCTTATTTTTGCTATCCTGTACAAAGATCAGGGTAATATTGTTTTTAGGTTGGTATGTTCGCCTTTCATTTGTCTGAGAGTTTCAACAAATCTATGGAAGAGGGCTCTTGAAAACATTGTGGAAAAGGAAAGAAATGATTGTATCCAGTGTTTCCTTTTTTTTTCCAGCAATGTGTTTTACTTTTTCAAATACCAATCTTATCATTTGAGTCACATTTAATTTGTCATCTGCAGTCATCTGGTAAAGACTTAAAAGCAATTGCTCCTTTCTCCTCCCATGCTTTCCAATGCTACCTTTTTCATTGTCTGTGAAAAGTGGATTTAATGCATCTGCAAAAAGAATCGACCCAGGTCAGCCTGCATGGAGTGTGCAGGCTGACATGGGCCAAAACTTCCCTATTGGTCAATTTTCTGTATGCCCAAGGACCAGACTACCTCATGATTCAGTCGGTTGTAAGACAAAATTGATTTCATGGATCCATAATTATGTAATGACTTGCTTGGTATCATAGATCATGAGGATACATTAACTCTTTACCAAACGACAAAATTTTAGACTGGTCCAAATTGAAAGCTTATGCAGACAACATATCAAATTTACCTGAAATGATTGTAATTGTCTTTGAAAATGTAGAAAACCTTGTGGGAAAAGGAGAAAATGCTGGGCACCAGCATTTTCTCCTTTTTCCTCAAGCTTTTCAAAAGGCTTTTTCTTCAGGGTCATTAAAATCAGGATTGTGTGGTAAAGAGTTAATCTGCATTTTGCCAGAGCATGGCTCACCTTTATTAGCCATGCCCATTTAACTCTTTCCCAAACAAGCCCTGTCTGCAGTACCAGTCTTTTGAAAACACTGTGGGAAAAGGAGAAATTGCTCATAACGAGCAATTTCTCCTTTTCCCACAGTGTTTTCTACCCTATTTGAGAACTTTCTGCCATTTTCATCAAATTGAAAATTGTCGTCTGCAAACTCTTTCAATTTGGACCATTCAAAAATTTGTTGTTTGGGAAAGGGTTAACATAAAGGGCTGAAAACCAGGGGGGTGCTGGTTTGAATTCCAAGCTCTGCCAGTTTTTTCTGAGGACTGATGATAGCCATTGTGACACAATTCATTCCTCTCGCACCACCAATCATTATTTCCATTATAGTTATGTGAGAAAGCAGCCAGTGGCTTGTAAAGAATATTGTGCAAAGTACTGGTACAAGAAACTTCAGGAGGGCATGGATAGGTGGTGTATAACTGAAAAAATACTAAAACAGCACCAAACACAATAAAAATAAACTTTAATAAACAAGAAACAAAAGGATGTGGTTAAGATGGTAAAAATTATGGAAAAATGTGGGGGAAAAAGAGGAAATGCTGGTTACCTGCTTTTTCTCCTTTTCCCACAATGTTTTCAAAAGCCTTCTTTCTCAAGGTTCTTAAAACTCAGGATTGTGTGGCAATGAGATAAACCTTAACTCTTTACCACACAGTGCCGACTTTTGACGACGCTGAGGAAGAAGCCCTTTGAAAACATTGTGGGAAAAGGAGAATATGCTGGTAACCAGCATTTTCTCCTTTTCACACAATGTTTTCTACCCTATCCAAGGAAAATCACATCAATTGTGCCACATTGAAATTGTCGTCTGCAAATGCTTTCAATTTTGACGAGAACAAAATTTTGTCATTTGGTACAGGGATAAAGTGCATTTTACAACTAGAACTGCCACTGCAGCCCCTGTAGATCAAGATTTACAACATACATCATAAACATGCAGTCTGATCTTTGATCTACACCATCTGCCTTGTTGACACATTTTGGACAAAAGCAACATATCATTTCATGCTTTTCAGTAGTTTATCAGGAAATAATGGTAGTTTCTGGTTTTATTATTTCACTGTTTAGACCTGTGAATTTACTGATTAATAAATTGACTGGTACAGAAATACGAAGTGCTCCTCTGTATTTCCGAAGTCCAAACAAAAAACGGGAAAGAAGCATGAAATAAATAGAACATTTGGATTTTTTTTGTGAAAGATAGAAATTCATTTCATTGCATGAACATCATGTGGTAATATTTCACTCATGGCTGCTCCACGAGTGAAAATACTAGCATATAATGTTCATGCAATGAAATAAAATTGGAGAAGGTAATATTTTCACTATCAGCTGCTCCACTAGTGAAAATATCACCATGACTATGATCAGAGCTCCAGATAAGAGAGAGTGATGCTATTCTGATTCCAGTATTTCTCTTCCAAACCCTATGTTGTGGGTACTCATTAGAATCGTCTTGTTGAGACAATTCTAAAGAGTACCCATAACATAGGGTTTAATGGAGAATAATTAACATTTTCAATTTTGGAATCAAAATCACTCTCTCTGTCTGGAGTTCTGTATGATGTTCACATGATGAAATAAATTTCGAACTTTCACAATAAAAAAATCCTGTATGTAAATTAGAATTACTTTGGTTTTATTCAAACTAAATTAAAAATGTTTGTTGGGTTTACTAGGCACTCTACGGGAAAAAAAAGACAAGGAGATGAAATTATACAACATACAGAAGTAAGTAGTTTGCCTTTATGAGTTTTATCGTCTCTGAGAATGAAGCCATTTGAATACATTGTATGAAAAGGACAAACTGCTTGCAACCAGCAGTTTCTCCTTTTCCCACAATGCTTTCTACCCTTCCAAAAGTAAGTTATAGTTTTTGAGTCACATTGATTTTATTGTCTGCAAATGCTTTCAATTTTTCAATTTTGACAAATCAATTTTCTATGTTTGGTAAAGAGTTAAACTGAAAATGTTTGTTGGGTTTACAGGCACTCTATAACAAACTAGAAGGCCCTGAAGGGCCTGAATATGCTCTACTGGCAGGGAATGCAGACTTTATCATGTAAACAAGAATTGGAAATTTTCAACATGAAATGGCTACTTTTCCCACATTGTTTCTTTGATTTTTTTTTCAAAATCAATAGGGTTGAAGCTACTGATGAGATAAACAAACTGTGTGATTTTCATGAAAATCTGACCAGAAATACAGACTTTATTGCGTAAACAAGAACAGAAAATTTAAATTTTCAACTTTAAATGGCTACTTTTCCCATACTATTTGTTGGATTTTTTTCAAATTCGATAGGGTTGAAGCTATTGATGAAATAAACAAACTGTGCAAGTTTCACGAAAATCTGAAGTTATTTGCAGACTTTATCGCGTAAACAAGAACCGGAAATTTTCAACTTGAAATGGCTACTTTTCCCATACTGTTTGTTGGATTTTTTTCAAATTCAATAGGGTTGAAGCTATTGATGAGATAAACAAACTGTGCAAGTTTCATGAAAATCCGGCAACAAATGCAGACTTTATCGCGTAAACAAGAAAAAGACTAACGGACGGACAGATGGACAGACGGACAGACGGACAGACAGACGGACGGACGGACGACGGAAACCCCGCCATGACATAAGCTCTGCTGGCTTTCAGCCAGTAGAGCTAAAAACAGGAAATAAAATTACGCAACAGAAGTAAGCAGTTAAACCATAGGAGTTTTAACGTCTCTGAGAAAGAGGCCATTGTAACCAGCATTTTTCTCCTTTTCCAACAATGTTTTTCCCCTATCATCTAGAAATTCCATCATCAGAGTCACTTTTAATTTGTCCTCTACAAATGCTTTCAATTTGAATCAGTCTACAAATTTGTGGTCTGGTAAAGAGGTATAAGACAGAAGTAAGCATTGACCTCTTTACCACATGGCAAAATTTTAGACCAGTCCAAATTGAAAGGTCTTGCAGACGACAAAATAATGTGACTCAAAAATTGAAATCTGTTTTGGGAACAGTAGAAAACATTGTGGGAAAAGGAGAAAATGCTGGTTACCAGCATTTTCTCTTTTTCCCACAATGTTTTCAAAACCCTTTTTCCTTAGGGTCATTAAAAGTTGGGATTGTGAGTAAAGAGTTAACCTTTCACAACACAATCACGAGTTATAACATCCATGAGAAGGAGACAATTTGAAAACATTGTGGAAAAAGGAGAAAAATGCTGGTAACCAGCATCTTCTCCTTTTCCGACAATGTGTTCTACCCTATCATAGACAAAATTGCATCGTTAGTGCCGTTTTTAATTTGTCTTATGCAAATGCTTTCAGTTTGAATGAGTCCATAATTTTGTCCTTTGGTAAGGACGTTACTATTTATAGTCCACCATGACACAATGGTTAACCCTTATAGCTTAACCCTTTACCAGATAACAAAATTTTAAACTTGCCCAAACTGACTGAAACTGATTAACCCTTTCCCAAACGACAAATTTTAGACCCTTCAGAACTGAAAGAGTTTGCAGACGATAATTTTAATTTTAATGAAAATGGCGGAAAGTTCTCCAAAAGGGTAGAAAACACTGTGGGAAAAGGAGAAATTGCTCGTTGCGAGCAATTTCTCCTTTTCCCATAGTGATTTCAAGAGACTTGTACTGCAGACACGTGAAAACCAGGGCTTGTTTGGGAAAGGGTTAAGGCCTAATTGATGTAATTAATATCAGAAATGGTAGAAGGTATTGTGCAAAAAAGAAAAACAAGATATATCTCCAGAAAAGATGGACGACGTAAGAGATACTGGAATATGAATATTGAAACTCTTTTGTGGTTTAATATGAAGTAAAATAATGAAAAGTAACCTCACGAGCAATTGCCTCTTTTTCCTCATATTTTTTTCATTTTGTTGTTAAGAAGTACTGGATTACAGGGGAATGCTTATGAAAATATTAAATTTCCAAATAGCAAAAGAAAAGTCTCTAGTCTCTACTACATTATTTTGCTATGTTATGAATCAAGGCCCAGGGGTATCGATTAACAGTTGCAATGCTTGTTCACAGTGGTTTCATAAACGTGTGATCAAATATGCCAGCTGGGGCCTGTCGAATAAATATGTGCACATTTCTGACCAATCGCAAATTACCATCTATTCATTCATTATAAGTACCAAGAAGTAGGTCAAAAGCCAGCAAATTCAGCTATGCCGAAAAAAAATGGGTCACAGTGTTTCGAGAGGCCTCTTCCATCTCAGTTGTGGAAACATGGGATTACAGTCAAGACTGCTTTAGGGACACTCTGAAAATAGCAACTCCCTGCCTTATCTGACCGTAATTACCACCACAGGACATATTTTCAAATAACCCTTTACCACACAGTCCCAAGTTTTAATGACCCTGACAATGAAGCCTTTTGAAAATATTGTAGGAAAAGGAGAAATTGCTGGTAACCAGCAATTTCTCCTTTTCCCACATTGTTTTAGACCCTGTCAAAGACAGAAATCATCATTTTAACAACATTAAATTTGTCGTTTGTAAATGCTTTCAATTTGGTTCAGTTCAAACCTTTGTAAAATTTGGTAAAGAGTTAAAGATGGTCAAATTTAACCCTTTACCAAACAATCCTGACTTTTAACAACCCTGAGGAAGACGTCTTTTGAAAACATTATAAGAAAAGGAGAAAATGCTGGTAACCAGCATTTTCTCCTTTTCCCACAATCTTTTCCATCCTTTTAGAGGCTAATCCCATCATTTCAGCCACACTTAATAAGCTGTCTGCAAATTCTTTCAATTTGGATGAACCTAAAATTTAGTTAACTACTCTCTGCCTCAGTGCATTACCTGACAAGCAACCATACCTTTTTATTCTCCTGATGGGTCAGGTTTCCTAATTGTAGCAGGACTTACGTTTCTTCACTGAAGAGCCAAGCTCCGGTAGCTCAGTCGGTAGCGTACAGGACTTGAGAACAGGAGGTCGCTGGTTTGATCCCCGGCTGGGCTAATTTCTTTCCAAGGATTGATGATAGTCACTGCGACAGAATTCATTCCACTGTCACCGCTGAACATTGTTTCCACGATGGCTATGGGGGAAAGCAGCCAGTGGCTTGGAAAGAATATTGTGCATAGTACTGGTAATGGAAAATCCAGGAAACCATGGATAGGTGCACTGGCCACTGCAATATAACTGAAATAATGTTGAAAATGGTGTTAAACACCATACAATCAATCATTCAATCAATCTTTACTAAAGACGGATTTTCTTATGATCAAAAAAAAAAAAAAAACTGCACAAGGGAAATCACTCTGTTTAACAGCTTAGCAGGTGAAATCATCATTAATATAAGGTTAACAAATACCATTGACATTCTTAGTAAAATGGTTCAGATAATGCAGTTGCGTGGCTGATTTTGTCAAATTATCGGGCAAAGTAGCAGACAGTTTTGATTAAAGTCTGATCTTGATCTACAATTTCCATAAAAGCAACTAAAGCTGGGGTCAGGGCTTTAACTCTTTACCACACAATCTCAGGTTTTAACGACCCTGAACAAAAAGCCTTTTGAAAACATTGTGGGAAAAGGAGAAAATGCTGGTAACCAGCATTTTCTCCTTTTCCCACAATGTTTTCTGCCCTTCCCAACACAAATTTCAGTTTTTGAGTCACATTTATTTTGTTTCCTGCAAATGCTTTTAATTTGGACTGATCTGCAATTTTGTTGTGTGGTAAAGGGTTAAGGGTTAATCTTGATCTACAATTTCCCTAAAAGCAACTAAAGCTGGGGTCAGGGCTTTAAGGGCTAACCCTTTACCATACAATTCCCTGTTTTAACATCCCCTGAGAAAGAAAGCTTTTGAAAACATAGTGGGAAAAAGAGAAAATGCCAGGGTTTTTTTTGTGTGGCATTTTCTACTTTTTCCACTTTATTTTTTTATTCACTCACAAACAAATTCTGCCATTTGACCTGCTTTTCATTTGTTGTCTGCAAATGCTGTCAATATGGACTAGTCTAAAATTTCATCATCTGATAAAGATTAACAGTAATAGAAATTTAAAACATGTAGAATTTACTACAACAAACATTTCTCTGACTATAGAATTTTGGTATAGGCTCTTTGTGTGGCTGTCTGCCTGTATTCTCAAATCCATACCAGTCCCTCTTTTTCATCTGAAAAGAAAGGCATAAATTCCTACTAACTGTTTTACAAAAGGACACAATTTAGGCTTGACCAAGTTGAAAGCATTTGTGGACAAGAAATTCAGTGTAAATCAAAAGATTAGTTCTGTCTTTGAAATAGTAAAGAACACTGTTGGAAAAAGAGAAAATGCTTTCAACCATATTTCCATTTGTCAGTTGTGACATTGTTTTCACATAATTGCATATCTTTTCAGGTACTTAACCCTGTCACCAGCATATTCTCCTTTTCTGACAATGTTTTCTATCCTTTCAAGGACCCAAACATGTAAGCCACATTTGATATCTTGTCTGCAAATGCTTGCAATTTGGAAGTGTTCAATTTCTTTTTTTGCTTAGAAGATTTTACAAAAATCATGCCATACCATCTACCATGAAAAAATTGTGAAAAATCACACTACAAATCAGACCGTAATTGATCTGAATTATTCGAGCCATGCTCTACCGAAAGGGGACTTAATGCATCTCTGTGATGCATTATATTGAGCAGAAGTCATCACCTAATTATGGATCCATCATACTGACTGAATCATGACGTAGAATGGTCCTTGGAAATGCAGAAAATTTACCAAAAGCAAAAAGTTTCAACCCTTTATCTCTTTACCACACAAGCCCAAGTTTTAATGACCCAGGAAGAAAAGGCATCCGCAAACATTGTGGGAAAAGTAGAAATTGATGTTAACCAGCATGTTCTCTATTTCCCACGATCTTTTGTTGTCTATCAAAGACAGCAATCATCGGATGAGCTACATTTAACTTGACATCTGCAAATGCAGTCCAAAATTTCGCTGTTTGATAAGGAGATAAGGAAGCTATTTAAAGTTTTATTTAACTCTTTCCCAAACGATAAACTTTAGACTGGCCCAAATTGAAAGAGTTTGCAGACGACAATTTTAAATTTGATGAAAATGGCAGAAAGTTCTCAAAAAGGGTAGAAAACACTGTGGGAAAAGGAGAAATTGCTTGTTACGAGCAATTTCTCCTTTTCCCACAGTGTTTTCAAAAGACTTGTAATGCAGACACATAAAAACCAGGGCTTGTTTGGGAAAGGATTAACTCTTTACCACACAATCCTGAGTTTTAGTGACCCTGAAAAAGAAGGCTTTTGTAAACATTGTTGGAATGAGAGAAAATGCTGACATTTCACACAATGTTTTCAACCCTATCAAAAGCAGAAACCATCATTTGATTTATCGTCTGCAAATGCTTTCAACTTGGTCTAGTACAAAAATATGTCGTTGGTTAAAGGGTTCATACATTTTCTACTGATAACCTCTTGGTTTATATACAAATCCAGTAACCAGAATAGGAGCTCCAGATAGAGGGAGTGATTTTGATTTCAAAATTGAAAACATTAATCACTCTCCGCTAAAACCTATGTTATGATTATTCATTAGAATCGTCTCATCAAGACGATTCTAATGAGTACCCACAACATAGGGTTTGGATGAGAAGTAATGGATTTAGGATACTATCATCCCCTCTTATCTGCAGGTATGAGAATCATTTTGACAATTTCAAAAAATTGACCATTTGGTACACAGAGTTACATGTAACTTACCCTCATCCAGAGCTATAAAGTTGTCCATCAATTTGGATGAAAAACACACAGCTTTGGGTCTCGACCCTCTCTTTTCAATTGCTTTTGATCTCAGTTCAACGCTAATTTCTGATGCTGAATATTCTGAACTCTTTGGATCAAAGGATTCACAAACATTCTGCATCGACCCCTGATGCACACATCGCAAAAGAACATTGCAGGCACAATCTAAAAGTTTATCATACTTCTCCATCATGTCTGCGATCACATCGGCTAAATGATCATAGTGACCTTTGGCCTGTAGGCTATTAACCAAGTGAGACATTGCGGCTTTTGGGTCTTCTGTTGATTCAAGCTCTTCCAATAACCTATCCCACAGGTCATCCTGATCACCAACTGGGCGTTCACTGTGTATGATACAATTGTACAACTTGTCGGATACACACATGTTGGAATATACTCTATCCACCACATATTTGATATTGACAAGAACCTTCAGTTTACATCTCACACAGCGCTTATCTTTCACACCTTCCTTTATGTTTGTCTGGAAGCGGTCCCTGATTTTATCTGCGAGAGGTTTGTTGTCCTGCTCAATGAGGGACAAAAAATTTTCTAAGATTCTTATATCTCTACCTCTAATAAGAACCAACAATATCCGGATTTGGTCTTTTCTATCTTTTCTCTTTCTAATATAGGAGCACTCATCTTCAGTAAGGCATCCATGGCTTATCAGGCTATCTGGCAGGTCACTCTCTTCAAAGACAGTTGTATCTACGATCACTTCGATGTAGGCCTGTAAAGCTTTAGACAAACAGTCTCGCTCGTTCGGTGTTGCCTTCCGATTTCTTCCACGACTCCTACCTGGGGGAAAGTAAAATTCATAGGTTTCACTCCACTGAATATGACACCATAACTCCTTAACAAATGACAAGATTTTAGACTTATCCATACTGAAAACATTCGCAGACAACAAGTTGAACATGGCTCCAATAATGAGTCTCTGTCTTTTAACGCTTAACTCTTTACCAAACGACAAAATTTTAGACTTACCCAAATTGCATCTGCAGGTGAAAAAATCAATGTGACTGAAAAATTGAAATTTGTTTTAGGAAGGGTATAAAACATTGTGGGTAAAGGAGAAAATGCTGGTTACCAGCATTTTCTCCTTTTCCCACAATGTTTTCAAAAGGTATTTTCTTAAGGGTCGTTAAAACTCAGGATTGCATGGTAAAGGATTAACCTGCTATATAAATGAAACGAAAAACCCAATTTTTGCTATTTCGTAGGTATTTTTGGGGAAATAATATCTCCATATCGGACAGTGTAGATTCAAGATCAGACTGCACGTTCTGTGCAGTCTGATCTTGATCTACACTTTCCGTAAAAGGTCAGTGAGTCACACTTGGCAGCTTAAGTATTAAAAGAGCAGATGCCATTGAGAAGAAAGAGAGAAAATGCTGATTTTTTTTCCCTAAATTGTTATTAAAACCTTGGGTTTTTTTTGGTATTTACGATAAAAAGGGTTGCAGGAAAAGTAGCAATAACCTCTTGTTTTCTCTCAATCTTTTAAACATATCAAAAACAAAATTTTCTTTTCTCCATACATTTCTTCCTTGTGATGCTTGTGCTAATGTGACTATATCTAGCAATATCCTGTATAGCGCCGTGTTAATAGAGCAACTCTTTACTGGCATTACAAACTTTTAAACTCATCCATACTGACAAAAAAATAAATGAACCATGCTCTGGGAAAAGGGGGCTTAATGCATCTCCATGATGCATTATACCTCTTAAAGCCATCACATAATTATGAATCCATAATGATATTAGCTACTTTTTTAAACAACAGACTAAATCATAAGATAGAATGGTCCTTTGACATGCAGAAAATTGAGCAATACTGTTCACAGATGCATTAAGTACCCTCTTCACAGAACATGGCCCAATGTGATTCTATGATTTCTGTTTCAAGGCAGACACACCCCCCCTCCCCCCCTTTAACTCTTTACCACACAGTCCTGAGGTTTAACGACCCTGGAAGAGAAGGCTTTTGCGGGAAAAGAAGAAAATGCTGGTAACCAGCATTTTCTCCTTTTCCCTCAATGTTTTCTACCTTTTCAAATGCAGAAATCATCATTTGAGCTTCATTTGTCATCTGCAAAAGCTTTCAATTTGGTCCAGTCCAAAATTTTGTCGTTTGGTAAAGAGTTAAAGACAAAGATAGATTAAAATCCTCATTAACCAAACAATAGCATTTAAAATGTTAGACTCAACCAAACTGAAAGCTTTTGCAGACATCAAATTCCATGCAGCTCAAATGATGATTTCTGCATTTGACAGGGTAGAAAACATTGTGATAAAAGGAAGACATGCTTGTTACCAGCATTTTCTCCTTTTCCACAATGTTTTCAAAAGCCTTCTCTTTCAGGATCATCAAAACTTGGGACAGTGTGGTAAACCCCTTACCAAATAATCCTCAGTTTTTTATGACAATGGAAAAGAAGGCTTTTCTATACATTGTGGGAGGACAAGAAATGTTAAAAACCATAATTATTTTATCCTTTTCTCACAGTGTTTTATACCCTTTTAAGCAAAATCTCTTCATTTTGCCTGCATTAAAATTGTTTTCTGCACATGCTTTCAGTTTTAGCTTTTGTGAAATACAGTTTTGCCATCTGGTAAACTGTTAATCGGATAGCTTTTTTGTTTCCATTCCACGGAAGAAAGATTTTAACCCTTATGGTGCCGAATAGACCCAACAGAAAAATATAATCCCTAAAATATGACGTAAATAATTACAATTTCATGTTCATTTTTGTTTAAAGTGTTTACGAGAAGCCTACAGAGTAGATCAAAGATCAGGCTGCATGTTTTGTGTAGCCTGATCTTGATCGATGCATCATTTCAGACGCAAATTCTATCCCACAATGTTTTTCTACCTTTTCTGACAAAAATTACATCGCACAATGTTTTTCACTTTTACAGACACAAATTCTGTCTTATAATGTTTTCTACCTTTTCAAATGTGAATTCTATCAGACACAAATTCTGTCTTATAATGTTTTCTACCTTTTCAGATGTGAATTCTATCCTACAGTGTTTTCTACCTTTTCAGACACAATATTCCATCACATTGTGACATATTGCATATGTCGTCTGCAATTGCTTTCAACATGGGCTAGTCTTAAAACTTAATAGTAAAAGTATTACCTGAAATAAAATCAATCTTTGAAGTTCCTTTAAGTGTTGAACCTCTAGAATTGTCCATATTTGAAATATTCAGATTCCGACTTGCCAGAGCCGATGACACAATATATCTGTTTAAGTCCTGTCACTTTACTTTAAAAGTTTATGATTCTGATCCTGAAAAATACACACAGTTTGTAATTACAAGTGTTTATCAACCTTTTAGTCAGTCAGTAGCATACAGGACTTGAGAACAGGAGGTTACTGGTTCGATCCTCGGCTTGGCCAATTTCTCTCCGAGGATTGATGATAGTCATTGCGACAGGATTCATTCCTCTCTCTCCGCTGACCATTGGTTCGACAATGGTTATGTGGGAAAGCAGCGCGTGGCTTGTAAAGAATATTGTGAGGAGTACTGGTAAAAGAAACTCCAGGAAAGCATGGATAGGTGCACTGGCTGCTGTGATATAACTGAAATAATGTTGAAAACGGAGTTAAACACCATATAATCAATCAATCAATCAATCTATCAACCCTTTACACATTCCCATTACTTTGAGACCCTGAAAATGAAAGGTTTTGGAAGCATTGCATATAGCTGATATACCTGATTACAAAATTCTAGCCTTGTCAAAATTAATTTAAAGAAGCTGTAATTATTAGATTAGACACATTGAAAGCATTTGCAGCCGATAATGGCACAAAAGTTAAAAGTTTTTTTTCCATGATGTTTTCAAAAGTCTTCTTCTTTAAGGTCATTAAAAGTCTTAATTGTTTGGTAAAGGCTTATTTAAAGGGCAACTTCAGTGGAAAGCTATTATGGGATATATGAATCCTTACATGAAAACAATCTTGAAATTCAAAACCTTATTTCAATGCCTTTCCTAAAAGGGGAGTTATAAGCAAAAATGTGGTATGCACACCTGTGCCAGGTTGTGAAATTCAAATGTTTTTTAACCCTTTACAATGCCGCCTTTAAATGACCCTGGGAAAGAGGCCTTTTTGAAAACATTGTGGGAAAAGGAGAAAATGCTGGTAACCAGCATTTTCTCCTTTTCCCACAATGTTTCTACCCTATCAAAGAAAAATTGCACCATTTCAGCCACATCGAAAATGTCGTCTGCAAATGCTTTTAATTTGGACAAGGCTAAAATTTTGTTGTCCGCTACAGGGTCAAATGAAGGTATTTGTGCTTGAATAGTGATCAGCTAAAGGGCTAATGCACTGCTGAATGCACTGGCTTTTGACCTACTTCTTGGTACTGATTAAGAATGAATGGATGGTAATTTGTGATTGGTCAAAAATGTGCATATGTTTATTCGGCAGTCCCCTGCTGGCATATTTGCTAACACATTTGTGAAACCACTATTAACAAGCGTTGCTATTGCTTATCGATACCCTGGGGCCTTGATTGATACCATAGCAAAATAATGTAGTTGAGAATGATTCTTGTCTTGTGCTATTTGGAAATTACCCAATAACCCAATACCACTTTTCGACAGAATAAAAAACAGTGAGGAAAAAGAGGCAATTGCTCATGAGGTTACTTTTCATTATTTTCCTTCACATTGAGCCACAAAAGAGTTTCAATATTCATATTCCATTCTCTCTTACACCTTCTATCTTTTTTAAAGATACTCCTTGTTTCAATATTATTTTAGTTATTGACAGAGGTTGGCTGGGGAGAGACAAACAGAGATATGCTTGTTGCTTGGCTTGACTTTCAAAGAGGTGCTTTTTTGACTGTATGACATCCTTTGTCCCTGACCAGTTTTGTTCTCTTCTTAGAAGAGTTCAGAGGTTGAGGAGATCAAAAAAGATTTGCTTCTTAAGCATTTAAGAAACAATCCTAGGTTTTAATGTCCCTCAGGAAGATGCATTTTGAAGACATTTTGGGAAAAGGAGAAACTGCTGGTAACCAGCATTTTCTCCTTTTCCCACAATATTTTCTTCCCTTTCCGAGACAGTAATCATCATTTGAGCTACACATGAGTTGTTGTCTGCAAAAGCTTTCAATTTGAGTGGGTCCACTTTTTGTCGTTTGGTACAGGATTAAATTTACTACTGGATACTACTGCTATATGTACCATATGGTACCAGCAGGTGCCTGGCGGCCAGTGAGTCCATCCATGCTTTCATGGTGTTTCTTTTTTTTTAACAGTGCTTCTTCAGTCATTCTTCCCACTGGCCACTGACTAATTTCCCACATAAACGTCAAAATTTCAGCAGTGAGAAAGGAATTAATCCTGTCCAAATGACAATCATCAATCCTTGGTAAGAATATGGCCAAGACGGAAATTGAACCAGCAACTCTTGAAATTTAAGCCCTGTACATTGCCACTGGGCACAGCACTCAGAGGTTAAGGTTAACCCTTTACCACAAAATCACAACTTTTAACAACCCTGAGAAAGAAAGATTTGAAAACATTGAGAGAAAAGAAAAAAATGCTGGCAACCAGCAGTTCCTCCTTTTCCCACGTTGTTCTCTACCTTTCCCAAAAGACATTTCGCTTCTTGAATCACATTTACTTTGTTGTCTGCAGATGTTTTCAATTTGGACAAGTTTAAAATTTTGTAATTTGGTTAAGCTTCTGAAATTGTCTGGTGTTATCTCCATGTAAACCCCACTTTTTTGTGCTTTACTGAAAAATCTTGTGCTTTGACAACCCTGAGAGAGAGGGCTTCTGAACACATAACAGATCTATGTATGTATATGATAAAAGATGTATGTCTGGAGAGCAATTATTTACTCAGTTTCTCACATTGTTTTATACCCTTTATGGGACAAATCCTATCATCCCAACCACATTAAATTTAACTTTTGCAGCTGCTTTCAATATAGACTAATTCAAAATTTTGCCGTCTGGTAGAGAGTTCTTTTGTAAAATAACAAAGGGAAATAACTCCAAAAATAATGATGACAGAGTTACAGATCTTGTGCACTACACTTCTCCTCAGTGTGATCTAACTGCATATGAAGTTTGAAGTTGATAGCTTTTATACCTCTAGAATTTATGCTCTAGACAAAAATCTAACATGTAAAATAACAAAGGGCGACAATTCCAAAAATAATGATGAAAGCATTATGGATCTTGTGCACTGCACTTCTCCTCAATGTGATCTATCAGCCTGTGAAGTTTGAAGCCGATAGGTCTTGTACTTTGGAAATTATGCTCCTGACAAAAATCCATATGTAAAATAACAAAGGGAAATAACTCCAAAAACAATGAGGACAGAGTTATGGTTCTTCTGCACTTCTCCTCAATGTGATCTATCAGCATCTGAAATTTATAGCCAATAGCTCATACTTTGGAAGTTATGCTCCAGACAAAAATCCAACATGTAAAAATAATAAAGGGCAATAACTAAAAAAATAATGATGACAGAGTTATGAATCTTGTGCACTGCACTTCTTCTAAATGTGATCTATCTGCATATGAAGTTTGGAGTTGATAGCTGTTATACTTTGGAAGTTATGCTCTGGTAAAGATTTTAGCAGACAGATGGACAGACAGACGGACGGACAAGGTGACTCCAGCATGCCCCTGAAAACTATCGTTTGTCGGGGTATAAATAGAAAAATGAGGAATGGCTTAACTCTTTACCACACAATCCCGACTTTTAACGACCCTGTAGAAAAAGCCTTTTGAAAACATTGTGGGAAAAGGAGAAAATGCTGGTAACCAGCATTTTCTTCTTTTCCCACAATGTTTACTACCCGTGCCATAACAAATTTCAATCTTTAAGTCACATTTAGTTTGTCGTCTGCAAATGCTTTCAATTTGGACTAGTCTAAAATTTTGTCTTTTGGTAAAGAGTTAAATCAAGCCATGTCAAGCAGAGAATCAATTGTTCACACTTCACCAATTCATGCTTTAATATTTAGGAAATAAGCTTTTGAAAACATTGTAACATTTGACTGAAAAGAGAGCATTTTCCACTGAGAGCATATCTTAAATTCCTTTTTCTCACAAGTCTACTCTTTCTGAGGCACGTTTCAACACTTGAGTCACATGTAATTTCTCCTCTGCAAATAAATGTACTTTCAATACAAACATGTTTTTCCCTGTCTAGTTAAGGGTTAAATTTGTTTTTAGAAAGAAACTTGATGACAAGTCCTTTATTCTTGACCTATGTACCATTATTAGGTTTGTATCAACAAACTATGTAATATCATCCAACCATAATGAATCTTTTTCATATCATACAACAATCATAATTCTTTTTTCATGTCATCCAGCCATCATTATATCTGTACCAGAAAATAATATTTTAGACTTACTCATTTTGAAAGCATTAAATTTTGCTTGTGACAAATTCAAGTAGTTGCTTAACCCTTTACCACATGATAAAATGTTGGACTCATCCAAACTGAAGGCATTTTCAGACAACAATGTCAATGTGGCTCAAATAATATGATATTTCTATGATAGGGTAGAAAACATTGTTGGAAAAGGAGAAAATGCTGGTTACCAGCATTTTCTCCTTTTCCCATGATGTTTTCAAAAGGCTTCATCCTCATGGTCGTTAAAACTCGGGATTGTGTGGTAAAGGGTTAAAGATACATCTATATTTGTTTTCAGCCAGTTTTTACCCCATTTCATCTTTGTGTTATCAAACTGTAATCATTCTTGTATCTTCATGCCAAATGTTGCCCCTGATGGTTGCAAAGTTGCATCAATTATGACGGAGAGAAAATGCATTTCATTTTCAGGAGGCCTTCAAGGAAATCACTGTTGTGGTGTTTCTGGTTTTAAATTGAAGACTTCTGATATACTGGTATGTATTTATCCCTTACACTGTGTATATCTGTAATTTTTCTATGTTCACACAGCTAATTCTGAACCATTCTAGTCTATTAAATTTTGGCATTTTTTTCTCTCTGGCTGTGAGGATGTATCTTTAATTGATGTGATAACAGCTTTGTACTTGTAACCAGTATTTTCTTCTTTTCCCACAATGCTTTCAAAAGTCTTCTTTTTTATAGGTGTATTAAGTAAATGGTGAACGTATTGTAATACATGCTATTCTTAGTCATTATACATGTACTTTCTAGTATAGGTATAGTAAAACCATTTTGACTTGTCACTACTTTGTTTCCCTGACCGTGTTCAGTTTTCCAATATCTGTCTCATTCTAATTGCAGCACCCATGCTATAGAGGTGAAATACCTGGACACATGATCCCAAAGTAAACATCCAATATAATCGTAAATTTATTGGAGATCTGTAAATGGTTCACTTAAAAAGACAGAATATTCATTAGATGACAAGTAAAAGCAGTTTCACAATACTAACAATTAAATGCGATACTTGTGGCCTTTGTTCACAAACATTGGGCAAGTTCAAAACATTCAAGTAAGGAATACGAGGGACGCTGCAGTTAGTTATTGGTAAATCTACATAGGAATGTACAATATTGCCGCTGTGGTGTAGCGGTCACATCAACTCTGTTTACACCAGTGCGGAGTTCAAATCATGCGTAAAACTTTTCTTTTGTCAAGAAAATCTTTTTTAAGGTAAGTCATCGGTTGCATGATTTTCTTGTGACATTATAGTAAATATTTGTAAATGTAATTAGAGGTTGATTATTGAGGTCAGCAACGAGGAAGCAACAGATACTGCTAGTAAGCGTACCGATATGGCAAGTGAAAATGGACAGGGTACAGATACCGCCTGTAAAGGGAATGAGAATTGAGCATAGTATTGTATTGTTATATTAAAAAAATATTTTATAGAAAAAATAAATAAATAAATAAGTAAATTCAATAAGAATTAAAGAATATCAATAAAAAAAAATAGATATAAAAAAATAGAAGAGAGAAAAAAAGAAACAAACAAAAAAAAAACAGGGAAAGAACGAGAAAAAAAAAGAGAAAAAAAAAAAGAAAAAAAAAAAAAAAGAGAAAAAAACTTTCTCTTAAAAAAACAACTCGAACCAGGATAGCAGTTTACAAAGCAGGCACGTTATCCACAACACCACTGCTTGCTTGCCTGCACTAATAGTAGTAAGACTTATAAACTTTTTCATTGTACATTCTTGCTGAAATTATCACATAATTTACCTGTTCTTCCTGTATACTGAGAAATATACCAACAAAATAAACATGACTCAAAAATTTAAATTTGTTTCGGGAAGGGTAGAAAACATTGTGTGGGAAAAGGAGAGAATGCTAGTTACCAGCATTTTCTCCTTTTCCAACAATGTTTTCAAAAGGCATTTTCTTCAAAGTTGTGAAAACTTGTGATTGTGTGATAAAGGGTTAAGGAAAAGTAGTTTACTGATTTTCAACAGTATGAAAAACATTGTGGAAAAAGAAGCACATTGTCTGTTATAAGCAATTTCTTCTATTTCCTTAATTTTTCCCTAAGCTGGCAGCTGCAGGGATATGAATTGTCCTATTTGAGTCTAATATCTATACAATGAAAATATTTTCAGTTTATTCAGTGCTTTATGAGTTAACCCTTTACCAATCAATCCAAAGTTTTAATGAACCTGAGAAATTAGGTTTTGAAAACATCATTGGAAAAGGAGAAAATGCTAGTAAACAACATTTTCTCCTTTTCCCATGTTTTCTACCCTCTCAATGACAAATTCTATCATCTGAGTCGCATTCAATTTGTTGTCTGCAGTGGTCTGCCCTGGTCAATTCAGAGGGGGGACAATTTGCTCATAACATTGCAGACAAAGGGAACACTTTCTTAACCCTTTACCACATAACAAAAGTTTGGGCATATCCAAATTGAAAGCAGTTATAGAGCACAGGTGAACGGCGAGCGACAGTGTAAATCCTGTATTGCACAGTAATATACTTATTACTGTGCAATACAGGATTTACACTGTCGCTCGCCGTTCACCTGTGTTATAGAGGACAAATTATAATTGGCTCAAATAACTGAATTTACCTTTGACAGAGCTAAGAAAACATTTTGGGTAAAGGAGAAAATGCTGGTTACCAGCATTTTCTCCTTTTCCCAAAATGTTTCAAGAGCCTTCTTCTTCAGGGTCGTTGAAACTTGGGGCTGTGTAGTAAAGGGTTAATTAGTGAGACAAAGGCACTCATGACTACCTCTCAATGAATTTGGAAGGGATGAAGTGCATTTTGCTTGAACATTTTTTGGCATAGCTGAATGTACTGGCTTTTGATTTACTTCTTTGTATTGATAAATAATGAGTAGATGGTGATTTGCAATTGTCAAAAAATGTGCACATTTATTCGGCAGGCCCCTACTGGCATATTTGTTCACACATTTATAAAATAACTACTAAAAAAAGCGTTATTGCTACTGCTAATTGACACCCCAGGGCCTTGATTCATACCATAGCAAAATAATCTAGTACAGAATGATGTGTTTTTTGCGCTATTTAGAAATATGATATTTTTATAAGCTTTACCCAATAACCAGGATCTGCGACATCTTGTTGAAAACCATGTTAATCGAAAACGATCCCTAGCCCTGACCCTTACCCTAACCCAGACGAATTGTGGCTCAAATCTTGCTCCCAGACAGAGCTTTTCATGAAATAAATCTAGGAATTTAGCAATCAGTATTTCAAAACATACATGGATTTCGACCAAACGCTCTTTCGACGAAACGTTGTGCACTGCAATAACCAAACACTACTTCAACAAAATGAAAAACAGTGAGGAACAAGAGGCAGTTGTTTATGAGGTTAAGTACTTCTCATTATTTTACTTCATACTGTGCCAGAAAAAGAGTTTCAATATTCATATACCAGTATCTCTTACACTGTCTATCTTTTTTTTGATAATATTTCTTGTTCTAATCCAGTGAGACAGTGTGTCAGAACCTCCACCCCTACCAGAAAACTGTCTGCGAATGTTTTTAATTTGCACAAGTATAAAATACAATTGAGCCATGCTCTGGAAAAAGGAGGCTTACTGCATCACTGTGATGTATGATAGCAATTAAGCCATGGATCCATTGTGGCCACTTTTTTTAGTCATATGGTAGACTGGTCCTTGGACATACAGAAAACTGACCAATAACGAAAATAGTTTCACAGATGCATTAACCCTTTACCGCACAATGCCGCCTTTTAACGACCCTGGGAAAGAAGCCTTTTGAAAATATTGTGGGAAAAGGAGAAAATGCCGGTAACCGGCATTTTCTCAATTTCCCACAATGTTCTCTTCCCTATCAAGAGAAAATTGCACCATTTGAGCTACATTGAAATTGTCAACTGCAAGTGCTTTCAATTTGGACAAGGTTAAAATTTTGTCATCTGGTAAAGGGTTAACCCTTTACCACACAATCCCAACTTTAAATGACTCTGAGAAAGACAGCTTTTGAAAACATTGTTGGAAGAGGAGAAAATGCTGGTAACCAGCATTTTCTCCTTTTCCCACAATGTTTTATAGTCTACCCAAAACAAATTTCAATTTATGAGCCATGTTTGATTTGTTGTCTGCAAATGCTTTCAATTTGGACCATTCTAAAATTTTGTAGTTTGGTAAAGAGATAAGTCCTCTTTTCACAGAGCATGGTCCAATCAGATTTACTGTTTGGTGAAGAGATAAGATGTAAAATCTTCTACAAATGGTGAAGATCCCATGGACAAACTTTTAACCAAACGACAACATTTTAGACTTAACCAAATTGAAACCATTAGCAGAATACAAAATAAATTCAGAGCTCCTGATAAGAGGGAGTGATGGTATTCTAAATCCATTATTTCTGTCAAACCCTTTGTTGTGGGTACTCATTTAATGAGTACCCATAACACAGGGTTTAGTGGAGGATAATTAATATTTTCAATTTTGAAATCAAAATCACTCCCTCAATCTTGAGGTCTGTAAAAATGTAGTTCAAATGATGATTTCTGTCTCTGATAGGGTAGAAAACAATGGGAGAAAAAAAAAATGCTGGTTACCAGCATTTTCTCCTTTTCCCACAATGTTTTCAGCCTCTTCTTCAGGGTCATTAAAACTCTGGTTTGTATGGTAAACATATAAATTAACCAAATAATAGAAAGAAAAACAAAATTATAAACCCTTTACCACACAACGCCGTCTTTTGACGACCCTGGAAACGAGGCCTTTTGAAAACATTGTGGGAAACAGAGAAAATGCTGGTAACCAGCATTTTATCCTTTTCCCACAATGTTTCCTACCCTATTAAGAGAAAACTGCACCATTTGAGCCACATTAAAATTGTCATCTGTAAATGCTTTCAATTTCAACAAGGCTAAAATTTTGTCGTCTGGTAAAGCGTTAAACTATAGATACCTTCATTACACAACAGTCATGCGACTTTCCATTACAATGTCTGCTCTACACAAATATAACTGCATTGTGAAATTGCGTTTTATTATGTAGGAGGTATTCAAAGTACAGTTCAACAGATAAGTACCCTTTCAATACATGACAAGGATGTAACATAGGGTAAATATCTGATATTTGATGTCGCATCAAAATTATCAGCTCCTTAGCAAGTAACAAAACTTTGGACCAGCATTTTCCCCCAACTCTCTTTCTTTGAATTTGGACTCCCAAGTTTTCTGAATACCCCTCAAAATTAAAATGTTTATCCACTTAAATTCATTTAAAGTGGGTCAAATGACCCTTATAAGACAAAGTCCAGGAAATACCCTGTTGGACTTAATCAAACTGAAAGCATTTGCAGATGATGAATGAAATATTGCAAAATTGATGATTTCTGTTTGTTTCATTTCTGTTTTGAAAATACTGTGAGAAAAAGAAGATGTCGATTGCCAGCATTTTCCCCTTATCCCACAATGTTTTGGAAAGCTATTTCTTTCAAGGTCATCAAAGTTGGCATTATGTGATAGTGGGCTAACCCTTTACCACACAATCCCAAGTTTTAACAAGAGGGCCATAATGGCCCTGGATCGCTCACCTGAGTCAATAGGTGAAATTCACTCAATGTGCATAATTCGATTTCTGACCAATTATCAGGTCAATTGAGCTTAAAATGTGGCCTCTAGAGCATCCACAAGGAATTTCCGTAAGTTGACCTAGTGACCTAATTTATCACCCCACATGACCCAATTTAGAACTCATCAAAAAATTTATCAAGATAAACATTCTGAACAGTTTGCAAGTTAATTGAGCAATAAATGTGGCCTCTAGAGTGCCCACAAAGTGTTTCTTAAATTTGACCCAGTAACCTAGTTTATGACCCCAGCTGACCCCATTTCAAACTTACCCAATATTTCATCAAGACAAACATTCTGACCAACTTTCAAGTCAATTGAGCACGAAATGTGACCTCCACAGTGCCCTAACGGTATTTTTTTAATTAGAGCTAGTGACCTAGATAATGAGCCCAGGTGTCCCAATTTTGAAGTCATCCTAGATTTCATCAAGACAAACATTTTGACCAATTTTCAAATCAATTGAACAATAAATGTGGCCTCTAGAGTGCACACAAGGTATTTCTTTAATTTGACCTAGTGACCTAATTTAAGACCCCACATGACCCAAATTTGGACTCATGTGAGATTTTATCAAAACAAACATTCTGACCAATTTTCAAGTCAATTGAGCCAAAAATGTGGCCTCTAGAGTGCCCACAAGGTATTACTTTAATTCGGACTAGTGACCTAGTTTATGATCCCAGGTGACCCAAATCCAAACTCATCAAAGATTTTATCAAGACAAACATTCTGACCAAATTTCAGGTCATTTGAGCAACGAATGTGGCCTCTAGAGTGCCCACAAGGTATTTCTTTAATTTGACCTAGTGACCTAGTTTATGACCCCAGGTGACCCAATTTTGAACTGACTGAACATGTTGTGCTCAGGTGGGCTAACAAAGTTAGAACAGGTTCACTACATACCAAATAACAAAGCTCTATGCCTTCAAGGTTTAGAAAAGAAGAATTTTAAAGTTTTCCTTCTTTGTTCCTATGTCAGAACTTTTGACCCCCCCGGGGGGAGAGGGGGGGTGCAGTTTTGACCCCAGGGGAATCATATGAACAAACTTGGTAGAGGTCCACTAGGAGATGCTAGATGCAAAATATAAAAGCTCCACGCCTTCCAGTTTCAGAGAAGAAGAATTTTAAAGTTTTCCTTTTTTGTTCCTATGTTCGAAACTTGTGATCCCCCGGGCAGGGCCAGTTTTGACCCCAGGGGCATCGTATGAACAAACTAGGTAGAGGTCCACTAGGACATGCTACATACCGGTATCAAATATCAAAGCTCCATGCCTTCCAGTTTCAGAGAAGAAGAATTTTAAAGTTTTCCTTCTTTGTTCCTATGTTTGAAACTTGTGACCCCCTGGCAGGGCCAGTTTTGACCCCAGGGGCATCATATGAACAAACTTGGTAGAGGTCCACTAGGAGATGCTAGATGCCAAATATCAAAGCTCTATGCCTTCTAGAATCAGAGAAGATTTTTAAAGTTTTCCTTCTTTGTTCCTATGTTCAAAACTTGTGACACCCGGGGCGGGGCCAGTTTTGACCCAAAAGGCATCATATGAACAAACTTGGTAGAGGTCCACTAGGAGATGCTAGATGCCAAATATCAAAGCTCCACGCCTTCCAGTTTCAGAGAAGAAGAATTTTAAAATTTTCCTTCTTTGTTCCTATGTTCGACTTGTGACCCCCAGGGCAGGGCCAGTTTTGACCCCAGAGGCATCATATGAACAAATTTGGTAGAGGTCCACTAGGAGATGCTACATACCAAATATCAAAGCTCTACGCTTTCTAGAATCAGAGAAGAAGATTTTCAAAGATTTTCCTATTTTTTCCTTTCTGTTGCCATGGCAACCAGAGTTTTGGGTGGAATTCAATCTCTTGAACAACTTTGGTAGAGCTTCACCCAAAGAACATCCCTGCCAAGTTTCATCAAGAACTGGCCCAGCGGTTTAGGAGGAGAAGATGTTTAAAGGAATTGTGGACGAAAAGACAGACAGATGGATGCCGGACAATGACCCATCACAATACCTCACCTTAGCACTTCATGCTCAGGTGAGCTACCAACCCTGAGAAAAAAGCCTTTTAAAACATTGTTGAATAGGATAAAATGCTAGTAACCAGCATTTTCTTCTTTTCCCATAGTGTATTCTACCCTTCTCAAAACAAATTATAATTTTTGACACACATTTATTGTTGTCTGCAGGTGCTTTCAATTTGGACAAGTCCAAAATTTTGTTGTTTGGTAGTTTAATCATTGAATCTTAACTGTTACCCATTACAAATACAACTTTTTCACAACCCTTTTATGGATTGCTTTTAAAACATTGTAGGAAAATGAGCAATTGTTTGTCTTTCAAGTGAATTTGATGGTTTTGTGTTTAACTCTCTTTTTCAACATCATTTCAGTTCTATTGCAGCAGCCACTGCACCTATCCATTCTTCTAGTCATCAAAACAACGATCAGTGGTGAGAGAGAAATGAATTCTGTCAACATGACTATCATCAATCCTTAGGATGAAATTGGCCCAGCTTAGGATTCCAAGCAGCGATCCCTGGATTCAACTGCTGTTATGTTACCGAGTTTCAGGGCTCAACTCATGTGAATTAACCCTTTACCAAATAACAAAAAGTTAGACTGATCCAAATTGAAAGCACTTCCAGGCAACAAATTTAAAGAGGCCTAAATGGCAAAATTTATCCTTGGTAGGGTAGAAAACATTGTGGGGAAAGGCGAAAATGGTCTTAACCACCTTTTACGTGGGCTGGTAGGTTAGAGTCCTACATCCTATCAGTATAGGGTATGATTAACTCTACTGTACAATCCTGACTTTTAAGGACCCTGTTGAAAGAAGGCCTTTGAAAACAATGAGGGAAAAAGAGAACCAGCATTTTCTAGTTTTCCCACAATATTTTGTACCCTTCCCATAACAAAATTCACTTTTTGTATCACCCCCTTTTTTTTTGTCTGCAAATGTTTCGATTTAGACTAGTCTAAATTTTTTTTGTTTTTTTAACGGGTTAATCAAGGGTGAAGTTTTTCAGAAACCCAGAAAGTGATGAAATATGAGGCAATGATGATGTGCTAGGACTGTAGAGTTTCTCTATACAAAATGTAGGACAAAAGGTCCCACAGATAGAAGGATGAAAAGGTCCAACAATATTTTTTACAGGGCAGACAAAATTTGCCAGTCTTGAAAAAAGGTCCCACACAATTTTGCAAAAAATTCCCTTATCAGTAACCCTGAACAGAAGTTCCCAAGTTATCACAGGGCCTTAGTTCTCAACAAGGTCAACCATAGTAAAGATAAAAAGATGTTTTCACATATGTTCTAAATTGTTTCTCCATTACTGTGAAATGCTTTACTCTTTTGAATTATACTGTAATGATGAAAAAAAAGTTTTTGTTTGATAAATGGTAAATGGCAATCAATTTAATCCTTCCGGTTAGACCAATGTTCCACACATGTCATCTCATTACTGATCCAACTGAACTTTAGAATTACCCAAAGATATATATGTATTTGTTGTTTTTTACATGATGGAAAACATGACAGTAGGAAAAGGGACATTTTATTGCTACTTACAGTAGCTCCTTTATCCCAAAACATTTTCCAGGGCCCAGACGTATAGATCTATATTGTTATACATGTATCTATTGCTGTTTAACAATATGAAAAAACATGGTGTGAAAAAGAGCTATTAGCAATTACTTCTTTTTCCACAATGTTTTGCAGGTCTTCAGGCTCCAATGCCTAATTAACAGTAGATCTATATGTGTAGTTACATATATGTACATTGTTTTTGTCAACAGTATGGAAAACATTGTTGAGGACAGAGATTTCTCTTCTTTAAATGCATATTTTGTTACTTCTTCTATCCCCCCCCCCCTCCCCCATGCATCCGCAGATTGTGTAGGAGTGCATACTCTCTTTACCGTTGTGCCTCAACATTATGACAAAGATAGGGGGCAAACAAGAAACTGCTTTTTACAAACATTTGGTCCTTCAAACAACCTTATCAAATGCTATCAAAAATTACCACACAATCCTGAGTTTAAACAACCATGAGAAAGAAGCTTTTTGTAAGATTTGGCCCAGTGACCTACTTTTTGACCCGACATGACCCAATTTCGAATGTGACCAAGATGTCATCAAGACAAACATTCTGACCAAGTATCATGAGCATATGACTTAAAATGTAGCCTCCAGAGTGCACACAAGGTAATTGTTGATGCCTGGACGACGGACAATGCACGCCGGACACAGCACGATCACAAAAGCTCACCTTATACACTTCGTGCTCAGGTGAGCTAAAAATAGCTTGTAACAGAACAAGAGAACTACACTTGATAAAAGAAATATTTTGTTTTATTCTGAACATGGAATTAAGATTTCTCACATACCCGGTATATCATCCACACCAAACATAATGCATTTTCATCTTCTTATTTTATAATTAGCAAACAACAATTACTTTCTTTGAAAACAAAAACTCCACAACATCAAATCATCTCGCACATTCTTGTCTTTACACTTTGGTCCCTGTAAAAAATATTTGGTTCACTGTTTGAGTAACTAGCCCAGTTTAACCCTTTACCACAAAATCCCGAGTTTTAACGACCCTGAGAAAGAAGCCTTTTGAAAACATTGTGGGAAAAGGAGAAAATGCTGGTAACCAACATTTTCTCCTTTTCCCACAATGTTTTCTACCTTTCCAAAAACAAATTTCAAATTTTTAGTCACATTTATTTTGTCGTCTGCAAATGCCTTCAATTTGGACCAGTCTAAAATTTTGTAGTTTGGTAAAGAGATAAGTTATTCTTGTGAAATGCTTAGATAAAGATAAGACTCTGCAGCTCATGCATTCTGAACTTGCATCACCACTATCCTCCCTTTTGTGAAAATTTGCCAAAGTCACCTGAAACTATTTTACCAAACAATCCAATGTTTTATTGACTGTAAGGAGGAAGGCTTTTGAAAACATAGTGATAAGAGGTTTTCTATCCTTTGTAGGCAAATTCCCTCACGAGTCAACAGTTTCAGATTTGTCTTTGTGTTCAACTCTTTATCACATGACAAGATTTTAGACTTGTCCCAAAGTCAAACGGGCTTTATTCGTAAAACAGCAGAAAATGTAGGAAATACAGAAAAAGCTGATTACCAGAGAATTTACTATTTTGCTAGATAGTATGGTTTAACCCTTTACCACACAATCCTGAGTTTTAAAAATCCCAAGGAAAAGGACTTTGGAAAACATTTTGGGTATCGGGAAAAATGCTGGTAACCAGCATTTTCTCCTTTTTCCCACAATGGCCCCTACTCTTTACATGAAAAATTTTCCAATTCATGCAACATTAAGTTTATCGTCTGTAAATCCGTTAAATTTTGACCTGTCTAATATTTTGTCATTTGATAGTAAAGTGTTAAAATAGGATTGGTAAAGCATAGGGAATATAAGATTGTTCAATAAATAATCTACCACAAAAATGCACACCTAAAATTTCGAGCAAACACTTCTTAAATATGAGTATCCACTTGTTGTTTTCTATGTTACGTATATCTAAAAAGGTGAACATAGGCATTTGTGATTATCAGTAGGAGTTACAGATAGGCAACAAAAGCAGTGTCATAACCCTTTACCATACAATCCCGAGTTTTAATGACCCTAAGCAAGAAGGCTTTTGAAAACTTTATGCAAAAAGGAGAAAATGCTGGTAACAAGCATTTTCTCCTTTACCCAGAATGTTTTCTACTCCTTTTAGGATAAATCCCATCATTTGAGCTTGACTAAATTTGTCGTCTCCAAAATTAATGCTTTCGGTTTGGACAAGTGTACGATTTCGTCCTGGGGTAAAGAGTTAATTAGAGAAATTCTGCAGAATGTACTAATTCTCTGTTTGTCACAAAACTTTTAAATGTAGTAAGCGGAGAGGAACTATTATGAGACAGCATAGCTCACCTGGAAAATTTAATTATTGGGGATGGCAATCATTCAGTCTGGAGCAAAGCAGCTGTAGAAAAACTTTTAAATGAAATTTCAAAATCTGTGACCTTGACCTAAAGATCATAGGGATGGACATGGCTAGGACATTGCTCAATACAACTTGGGACCAGTATGTCAACAAGCCAAATATAATCCAAACCCATTACATGTATTTAGTTTGGAAAATATGAGCTCTAGAAAAACTTCAAAGCAAAACTTTGATGTCTACAACCTTGACCATTAGACAATGGGCAGGGGTTTGCTGAAATAAGCTTCAGACCGCTATCTATAATCATACCCAATATTTACATCATATGGTTTGGAAAATGTTAGCTCTTCAAAAGACTTTAACATAAGACTTAAAGATATCAAAGTCTACGACCTTGGCCTAAGATCATGGGTGTGGGTTGGGGTATTGCTAAAAGAAACTTTGAATCTATATCTATCATCCTACCAAATATGAGCCAAATCTGTCAGATGGTTTGGAAAATGTATGCTCTTAAACATGAGGGCCATTGGCCCTAAAGTGCTCACCTGAGTAAAGTCATCTAGAATTGATAAAGCTGAAGAGATTCTGGTTGTAATAATGTAAAACACATGAGTGTTTGTGACCTACTTTTTGACCTGCTTGACCTATTTTTGAACTTGTCACAGACAAGACATCAAGACAAACATTCTGACAATATTTAATGGGTATCAAACGAAAATGTGGCTTCCAGATTGTACACATGCTGATCTTGAGCCACATGTTCTACATAATAGATCCACAGCTATGTACAAAAGGTTAAAGGTCAACATGGATCTAGGAAAAGGAAGCCTACTTTTGCCCCCTCAAATACTGGCTGTTTTCATGCCTCTTACTTATGGGTAACAGTGACCCACAGGAGAAACATAATGCTTTTCTGATTGAGATGGAAAACATTTTGGGAAAAAAGCAATTGCTTGTGAAAACCAATTGCTTTTTTTCTCACATTTAAAAAAACTTGTCCATTGAAGGGAAATAAAAACTTACATGATAACAGGTTGTGTCATTATCAGACAACAAAATTTTAGACGTGCTAATATTGAAAGTAGTTGTAGTGCTTATAGACAACATAATAAATGTGGCTAACATGATATGATTAGTCTTTGAAAGAGTACAAACATTGTTTGAAAAAGAGAAAATGCTGGTTACCGACATTTTCTTGTTTTCAAATGAAGCCCTTGTTGCAAAAACATAGGATCTTTCAATTAAAACAAATTATTTCAATACATGTACCTCCTGAATCAGAAACAAGCTTACAGCTGGTAACTTAGAAAGATCTTTTTAACCCTTTCAACATGGGCTTTTGCAGGCTGCATAGATCAAGATCAGACTGCAAAGAACACACAGTCTGATCTTTGATCTATACCACCTGCTTCTATAGTCAAGTTTATAAAATAAAAGGTAAAAACCTTTCTCAGTTTTAGTGGATTATTTTTTCAGGCATCAAAAGAGGTCGAGTTTATATATTTGGCTCTGAAAGGGTTGCAAATAAGATTTAACATGTTACCACACATCAAAATTTCAGACTTGTCCAAACCCAAGGCACTTGCAGATGACAAATTAGACATGGCTTAAATGTTAGAAGTAGTCTTTGATACCGGCATGGGGGAAAACATTGTGGGACAAGGAGAAAATGCTGGTTACCAGCATTTTCTCCTTGTCCCACAATGTTTTCATACCGGTAAGTGTTTTTTTCGCATGGTTGTTTAAAACTCAGGATTGTGTGGTATAGGGTTAATTCAGACATAAAACAAGTCATCTGCAGAAATTTCCTCTCTTGTATAAATCATAAAAGATGATGTTACCTGTAAAGCAGCTGTCAGTTTCTGATACATGAAAGCAAAAAATTAAAAATTTACAACAGTGTCATATATTCACAACTTTGAGTGATCTTTAAACAAGAAAGAAACAGTTAATATCAGAATCCACTCCTCTCTTACAAAGCTTACACCATTCCACTAGTCACAAAATATGTGACCAAGTTTTGGCTGACTGTTGGCAAGAAACTGAATGTAGAGTAAACCTGGCAAGTTGTTATTGACTTAAATGCAAATAAAGTATTTTTAAAACAGATTCTTTTACATAAAATCAGGCTAATTACAAACACAAATAAAAACTCATATGCAGTCTTTGGATTTTAATTAGCAGTCTTTGGGTTTTAATTATTTAATCCTTTACCCAACAAACACATAATTTAACAACCCTGCTGAAGAAGGCTTCTTAAATCATTGTGGAAAAAAAGGAGAAAATACTGGTAACCAGCATTTTCTCGATTTCCCACAATCTTTTCTATAATTTCAAAGAAGACATCATTTGAATTAAAGTTAATATGTCATCTGCAAACTCTTTCATTTTGGTTGAGTCTAAAATTTTGCTGTTTGGTAAAGAGTTAACTCCCTATATCAGACATCCAAATTTTCAACTTATCTATCTTGAAAGCATCCGCAGACAACAAATTAAATATTGCTCAAATACTTGAACAAATCCTTGAAAGGTTGACAACATGTAGGAAAAAGAAGAAAATGCTGTTTACTGGCATTTTCTTCTTTTCTTGGTGACAATGTTCTACATTGGGCTAGTGCCAATATGGTATTACCTGGTAAGCATTGATATTTTCCAGCTAATATACATGTATTAGATATATATACAAAACTGTTACTAAAATGTTTGTTATGACACTGTATCAGGAATAAAATAACTTTTTTAACTCTGTCACTAGTTGTTCTATGAATAAAAATATGAAATATGAATGAAATATGTCTGGAAACTGACAGTACAAACTGTAAATCTATGATATGACAAACTAAAATTGCAATAAAACTTGAAAACCAAGAGTACCACATGCAGGTTCAAATGCTTGACTATACTTGCTTTTTAAGAAAAAGATTGAATTTCTCATTTCAGTGAAAATTCCAAGTAAAAAAAGGAGTGTAATTGTGTCAAAAAATATTCTGATGGTTATCTGTCCCTGTTTATGGGTTCATCTTCTGCTAGTTGATAACTAGTCCAAGTTTGAAGTACATATCTTCCATAATTACACAGATATAATAAAATGCCAAAGTTTTTGCATGACGACAAAGCAGACGACTTGGCTATGATAATACCTCAGCATTTTCTTTGAAAACAGGTGAGCTAATGAGCCAAGCAAAATAAAAATTGGAAGTGAAATATTTAAACCAAAAAGTCATATTATAATATTTCCTGACTAAACAAATAATTCAACAAATTTTGTCATGGTCACCATTCATTAGTCACTATATTTGGTTGAATTTGTCTTTTGGAAGGGTTGAAAGCATGGTAGGAAAAAGAGAAAATGCTGGATGATACCAAGTTTTTAGCTTTTCCCAGAATGCTTTCCAAAGGCTCCTTCCCCGGGATTGTAAAAACAATTGCATTACTTGGTCTTTAGGAAAGCATACATTTTGAACAGTGTAGATCCAAGATTAAATTGTACATTCTATAGTAAATGAAAATAAATTTTAAACTATCCAATGAGACAATCTGTATCAGCTCTTTACCGTAAGACAAAGTTATAGACTTGTCCCAGTTTAACCCTTTCCCAAATGACAAATTTTGGACTGGTCCAAACTGAACGAGTTTGAAGACGACTATTTTAAATTTGATGAAAATGGCAGAAAGGTCTCAAAAAAGGGTACAAAACACTGTGGGAAAAGGAGAAATTGCTTGTTACGAGCAATTTCTCCTTTTCCCACTGTGTTTTCAAAAGACTTGTACTGCAGACATGTGAAAACCAGGGCTTGCTTGGGAAAGGGTTAAAGCATTTGCAGACAACAACTTGAATGTAGGTAAGAAATAATGTTTTTTCTCAAAATGACATAAAAAATTGTGGGAAATGGAAACAATGCTGGTAAGCAGCATTTTCTCCATTTCAAACAATGTTTTCAAAAACTTTCTTCTTCAGAAACATGGAATTGTTTGGTAAAGGTGACATAACCCACTTAAAGGCCACGGTTTTGGTTCTACATCCCTGCCTAGACTACACATTACTTAACATGAATATAAGACCACCTATTGTAAGAGGCTAATTTCTTACATCCCCTTAAAGGTCTCTTGACCCCTTACCAAACAATATCATGTTTTAATGATCCTGAAAAAGGCATTTAAAATTGTTGAAAAAAAAAAAAAAAAAAACAAGAGGGCCAAAATGGCCCTGAAGCGCTCACCTGAATAAGTTTTACTTTTTCCTTCTGATCACCAGAGCCATGTTTCTTGACGGATCAAAATATCACAAACAATTTTTGAAAAGGGTCAACCAAAGAACATCCCTGTGAAATTTTTTCAAAATCTGACCAGCGGTTTCAGAGAAGAAGAATTTTTAAGAACTTCTTCATTTCTGTATGGTGCAAGTAGCCCCCATTCACCAGAGCCATGTTTCTTGACGGATCAAAATTTCGCGAACACTTTTTGAAAAGGGTCACCCAAGGAACATCTCTGTGAAATTATTCTAAAATCTGGCCAGCGGTTTCAGAGAAGAAGAATTTTTAAGAACTTCTTCATTTCTGTATGGTGCAAGAAGCCCCCATTCACCAGAGCCATGTTTCTTGACGGATCAAAATTTCGCGAACACTTTTTAAAAAGGGTCACCCAAGGAACATCTCTGTGAACTTATTTTAAAATCTGGCCAGCGGTTTCAGAGAAGAAGAATTTTTAAGAATTCCTTCATTTCTGTATAGTGCAAGAAGCCCCCATTCACCAGAGCCATGTTTCTTGACGGATCAAAATTTCGCGAACAAGTTTTGAAAAGGGTCACCCAAGGAACATCTCTGTGAAATTATTTTAAAATCTGGCCAGCGGTTTCAGAGAAGAAGATTTTTAAAGAATTTCCTAAAAAATTCCATTTTGTTGCCATGGCAACCAGAGTTTTTGACGGAATCAAATTCTGCGAACAATTTTTAAAGAGGACCTCCCAAGGAACATTCCAGCCAAGTTTGGTCCAAATTGGCCCAGCGGTTTAGGAGGAATTGATGTTTAAAAAATTGTTGACGACGCACGACGACCGACAGACGACGGACACTGGGTGACCCTAAAAGCTCCCCTTGAGCACGTTGTGCTCAGGTGAGCTAAAAAATGTTGGTTACTGGCATTTTCTTTTCTCACAATGTTTTCCACCCTTTCATAGACCAAATCTCATCATTTCAGCAATGATTAGTTTGTCATCTGCAAATCATTGAAATATGGGTAGGTCAAAACAAGAGGGCCATGATGGCCCTGTATCGCTCCACTGGCTTATAAATATAAACCACGAAGAAAAGTCTTCACTATATAAGCCCTTATAAAACTTTGACCTCATGGCTACAGTCTGACTAAATGGGGAATATTGTATTAGAAGAATAACATGCCAAATGTGGGAGTTCTTGGCCTTATGGCTGGTAACAAGATGGTTTCTGAACTTTTCACTCCATAAACCCATGTAAAACTTGTGATCCCTGGTGCAGGGCCAAACTTGATCCTAGAGCTGTAACTTGGGCCCTCTTTGTAACTGTCCACTAAATAATGCTATAATTATATGCAAAATTTGGTAGCCTAAGCCTTATGGCTATGTACACCAAGATTTAAAAGTTTTCCCTATGTAAGCCTATGTAAATCTTGTGAACCCCCCCCCTCCAAGTATGAGGCCAAATTGACCCCAGGACTATACTTTGGGCACTTTTGGTAGACTCCAACTAGATCAAGCTAAATGCCAAATTTGGTAGCTCTAGGCCTTATGGTTTCAGACAAGAAGATATTTAAAGTTTTCTCTATATAAGCCTATGTATAAAACTTGTGACCCCTGGGGAAGAGCCAATTTTGACCCCAGGGCTATAATTTCAAGAAACATGATAGAGGTCTACTACATAAAGCTACATGCCAAATTTGGTAGCCCTATGCCTTATAGTTTCAGACAAGAAGATTTTTAAAGTTTTCTCTATATAAGCCTATGTAAAACTTGTGACCCCCGGGGAAGAGCCAATTTTGACCCCAGGGCTATAATTTCAAGAAACATGATAGAGGTCTACTACATAAAGCTACATGCCAAATTTGGTAGCCCTATGCCTTATGGTTTCAGACAAGAAGATTTTTAAAGTTTTCTCTATATAAGCCTATGTAAAACTTGCGACCCCTGGGGCAGAGCCAATTTTGACCCCAGGGATATAATTTGAAGAAACTTGATAGAGGTCTACTACATAAAGCTACATGCCAAATTTGGTAGCCCTATGCCTTATGGTTTCAGACAAGAAGATTTTTAAAGATTTCCAATATTTTTCAGTTTTGTTGCCATGGCAACCAGAGTTTTTGAAGGAATCAAATTCTTTCAAGAAATTCTGAAGAGGACCATGTCAGGAACATTTCTGTGAAGTTTCGTGAAAATCGGATGGGTAGTTTCAGAGAAGAAGATGTTTGAAATAAAAGTTAACGCACGGACGGACGGACGGACGACCGGACACCGGGCCATGACATAAGCCCGCTGGCCTTTGGCCAGTGCAGCTAAAAATTTTAAACTTTTTACTACATGATCCAAAGTCATAACAACCTTCAGGAAGAAGGCTTTTGAAAACATTGTAGGAAAAGGACAAAATGCTGGTAACCAGCATTTTGTCCTTTTCCCACAATGTTTTCTATCCTATCGAAGACAGAAATCATCATTTGAGCTACATCAAATGTGTCGTCTGCAAATGCTTTCAATTTGGACCAGTCTAAAATTTTGTTATTTGGTAAAGAGTTAAAACAGGTTTGACTGTGCCCCTTTCTCTCATATCTGTTTGAGTTTTAACCCTTTACCAAATGACAAGATTTTAGACTGGTCCAAATTGAAAGCACTTGCAGACTACAAAATAAATATTACTGAAAATGGAAGTTTGTTTTTGGGAAGGGCAAAAAACATTGGTTACCAGCATTTTCTCCTTTTCCCACAATGTTTTCAAAAAGCTTGTGTCTCAGAGTTGTTAAAAGTCGGAATTGTGTGGTAAAGAGTTAAGGGTTTGTAACATTGTCAGTGAGGTAAGAAGGATTCAAAATTAAAAGCATTTTAAATAGGAGTATGTGTAAAACTGGTTAAAAGCATAATAAAGAAGGCATGCCAGATTAAATCACAGGTATATTTATTGACTAGTTAAAAACTGTAAACTTACTGTTGCTTCATATGATCTTGGAGTATCAATTACACAATATTTTTACCATACGTATCTCGTATTTACTGGTAATCATCATTCAATACTTTTGGAAATACCAAAGTGAAATTGTCACTAGTATGTTTCATTTCTGAAGTTACAGGTACAACAGAGATTTATTCTGAACAATATGCTTCTTAACCCTTTACCAAAAAATCCAGAGTTTCAATGAGCCTGAGGAATAAGGCTTTTAAAAACAATGTGGGAAAAGGAGAAAATGCTGGTAACCGGCATTTCTCCTTTTCTCAAAATGTTTTCTAATCTTTCAGAGACAAATCCAATTACTTGTGGGGCATATACTATGTTGTCTGGAAATGCTTTCAATTTGGTCGAGTCTAAAACTTTTTCATGTGGGAAAGATTTATCTCTTAACAAAATTTTAGGCCTGTCCAAAATTCTTAGCTATAGCAGACGACAATTCAAATGAAGCTCAAATGATGGAATTTCCTATTGAAAGGACAGAAAAAATTGTGGGAAAATAAAAAATTGCTGGTTACCAGCATTTTATCTATTTCCCACAATGTTTTCCAAAACCCTCCTCCTCAGGGTCTTTCAAAAGTTGGATTGTGTGGTAAAGGGTTAACTCTCTACCAAATGACAAAATTTTAGAATGAATGAATGAATGTTTTTTAATGGTGCTTTGGTCATTTAGCGGGCATGTCTGTGTTAAAATATACAAAATTATAGACTTGTCCCAATTAATTGCATTTGTAGGCTACAAATAAACTGTTGTTCAAAAGGTGGAACATGTCTGTGATAGAATGAAAAAAATATTGTGGGAAAAGGAGAAAATGCTAGCTACTTACCAGCATTTTTCCTTTTCCCACAATGTTTTCAAAAGCCTCCTTTCGGAGGTCATTAAAACAAGAGATTGTTTGTTAAAGAGTGAATGCATTCATTGACCTTTTGCCACCCTATTCTGAGTTTTATTGACCCTAAAAGAGAAGGCTTTTGAGAACAATTTTAGAAAAGGCGAAAATGCTGGTAAACAAGCATTTTCTGCTTTTCCCATACCATTTTCTACCCTATCAAAGACCAAAATCATTACAAGAGCTACACTTAATTTGTTGCCTGCAAAACATCCAGAATTTTGGTAAAGACTTAATGTGATAATCTTTAACAAACTTTTTTACCCAACACCTATGTAAAGCATATGTGAAACAGAACAATTAATAGCATTCATTCAGTACTGACAAAACATGTCAGAGTTTTTCTTTTGCACATTGACACTCCCCCGCCCAAAAATTGATCTTACCTTGATAAACCATGCTAAAAAGAACTTACACCTTTAACTTAAAGTCCCAAGTTTAACACTGTAGGGAAAGTAGAAAATGATGGTAACTGGCATTTTCTCCCTTTCCAACAATGTCTTCTACCCCCATCAAAGATAAAACCCAAACATTTGAGCCACATTCAATTTGTTGTCTGCAAATGCTTTCAATTTGGAGAAGTCTAAAATTTTGTGGTCTGATAGAGAGTTAAGGTTCTGTTGACAATTAACTCTTTACCATACAATCCGGACTTTTAACGACCCTGAGAAAAAATTCTTTTGAAAACATTGTGGGAAAAGGAGAAAATGCTGGAAACCAGCATTTTCTCCTTTTCCCACAACGTTTTCTACCCTTCCAAAAACATGTTTAAATTTTTCAGTTACAATTATTTTGTCGTCTGCTGATGCTTTCGATTTGGACTTGTCGTTTGGTAAAGAGTTAAAATGTATATAGCTATTATCTAGAAAAGTGGATGGTAGTAAAACTTATTTATCATTTGGTCTTATCATATGGAAAAACAATCAAAACAAATTGAGATAACATTTTGACATGCATCCCGGAGATTGAATCACGATGAAATCAACACAAGGGAAGAGCACTGAGCACAAATACACACCTATCATCCTTTCATTTTTACAATAACTGGAATAAAACCTAAGATTCTATATACACGATATAAATAATGACTAAAATATCTATCAGTGTTACGATTACAAAATGAGGAGAGTTTCATGAGTAAATGTATTTGACCCTTTACCACACAATCCTGAGTTTTAAAAACCCTGAGGTGGGGGGGCTCTTGAAAACATTGGGGAAAAAAAGGAACATTTTTTACCTTTTGAAAGACAAATTTAATATATTGAAAAACATATGTTGTCTGCAAATGCTTTCAATTTGGGCTGACATTTTATTGTGTGGTAAAGAGTTAACCCCTTAACACACCACAAAACTTCACACTTGTCCAAATTGAAAGCATTTGCAGATGACAGATATGGCATATATGGTGAGATTAGTCAGAAAAACAGCAGGAAACTAGTGGGAAAAGGAGAAAATGTTCTACTTTTCCCACAATGTTTTCCAAAGGCCTCTTTCTCTGGGTTGTTAAAACTCAGGATTGTGTGGTAAAGGGTTAAGGGAGACAGAGGTGCAGGGGTAGAGTCACACATCTATCTCACATGTCATGAGATGGGGGTTGGGCTGAGGTGGCGTCAAACTTTGGAACTACTCACATCATGGTGCAAGCACTGGTTAGATTTTCAGTACGCAATTATCTAGTGTAATTGATATTGGTTCTTTGAGTTGTTCAAGATCAGTCTCAAAATTCTAAACCCCATATAACTTTATATCAAACAACAGAACTGTAGACTAGCCTTATTTGATAGCATTTACAGATGACAAATTTAGCTCTTTACCAAATGACAAAATTATAGCCTTGTCCAAGCTGAAAGCATTTGCAGACAACAACTCAGCAGTTATTCAAAACATTAAATTCTTATTTCAAATGGTAGAAAACATTGTAGGAAAAGGAAAAAATGCTGGTTACCAGCATTTTCTCTTTTTCTAACAATGTTTTTTGACCCCTAGGGACATTTAAAGTCGAGATAGTGTGGTAAAGGGTTGATGTGGCTCAGATGATGGTGTTTATCTCTGGAAGGGTTGAAAACACTGTGGGAAAAGGAGAAATTGCTGGTTACCAGCATTTTTTTCCCCTTTACCCCAAATGTTTTTAAACTCATCTTCCTTGGGGTCATTAAAAACACAAATATGACCCTCAAATGACTTTGAGGGGACTGGAAAAAGTCCATGTTCTGAGACAGTTGTTTTTAAATTTAATACCTCCATGACTTGTTTTTCCTTTTTTCTGTAGATTTTTCACAAATGAACTAAATGGCAAGAAATACATCCTTAAAAAAATCAGATAAACAAATAGCATAACAATGAATATGACTTGCCCTAGAACAACAGAAAAATACCATTAACACATTAAAAAAACAATTATTTACAGGAATGTTCAGAAACATGGAATGAATGGGCTACACTTACACTTAATAACCCTTTACTATACAATCCTGTGTTTTAACGACTCTGAGGAAGAAAGCTTTTGAGAGAACATTGTCGGCATAGAAGAAAATGCTGGTTACAGTGTTTCCTCATATTGCCATGTCGTTTTCTGTCCTTGAGAATATTGATCTTGTCATTAATTTTGACCATTTCATGATTGCTGTCATTTTGAAGTCTGGTAAAGAGTTAACTCTTTACTACACAACAAAATTTTAGACTTGACCAAATTCAAAGCTTTTTGCTGATAACAAAATAAATATTATTTGAAAAATGGCTAGGGAAGGGTTGAAAACACTGTGGGAAAAGGAGAAAATGCTGGTTTCCAGCATTTTCTTCTTTTCCTATAGTGTTTTCAAAAGCCATCTCTTGCAGGGTCTTTAAAACTCCGGACTGTGTGCTAAAGGGTTAAGAAATAAGCTAATATAACTCTATGGCTATGGCTGCCAAACAAATGAATTTCATTTTTTGATGGCTCTCAGTACAATTTCTCCATTTCAAATTCTAATTTTGATTGTAGTTTAGAATGTAAAGATAGACAATGTAGGTTAAAGATTAGAAAGAATGTATTGTGCAGTCTGATCTTGATCATCACCTTCCACAAAAGCCATTCGTAACAGTGTAAGAGTTGTAAGACTTATATGTAAAAAGGGTTAAATTACACATGAAAGATCTGAAGAAATATGAAATTAACTTTCTAAAGTTGTAATGGAAACAATGTGAAAGAAGGAGTAATTGCTTATAACAAAAAAAATATTTCTCCTTTTCCCTCGCTTTTGTTTTTGAAATGCTTTCTGCTGAAAGGGCCTAAAACATCATGACTGTATCTCAGCTGTTAGAGTGCTAAGCACAACTTTAGTTATTTCTTGTAAACAATATAGATTGAGCTCATACTGCAGTGTAGATCAAGGGCAGACTGCACAGTATGTGCAGTCTGATTTCTACTCTTTATTTTCCACTACTTCAATATAGGTTATGACTGAACTGTCTCTTCATCTTGCATTGAAAAAATAATTTTTTCATTTGGTGCTGAAAGAATTAATATATCTCTACACAATATATCAAGACAATTATCTTGTTTAATCTAGCCTGTACGTACTGAAGCCAAACTAAGTAAATGAAAATCAATAAGCTTTTACCAAACAATCCTGTGTTTTAACTACACCGAGGAAGGGCTTTCATAAACATTCTGGGAAGAGGAGAAAATGCCAGTTGCTTATGGCTCATTTTGAACAACTACTCAATCTGGGAAAATGTTACCAAGTGCTGAAACAGCAACTGCTGAAAAAAAGCATTTGATTCAGGCTCTGTGAAAAGGGGATTTCACCCTTTCCCAAACGACAAATTTTTGACTAGTCCAAATTGAAAGAGTTTGCAGACGACAATTTTAAATTTGATGAAAATGGCAGAATGGTCTCAAAACGGGTAGAAAACACTGTGGGAAAAGGAGAAATTGCTCGTTACGAGCAATTTCTCCATTTCCCAGTGTTTTCAAAAGACTTGTACTGCAGACACGTGAAAACCAGGGCTTGTTTGGAAAAGGGTTAATGCATCAGCAAACAGTATCGACCCATGTAAGCCTGATTGTCCACACAGGCTGACCTGGGTCAAAACTTTTTGCTATTGGTTACATGTCAAAGGACCAGCATACCTCATGATTCAGTTGGTTGTTAGACAAAATGGATTTTATGGATCCATAATTACGTGACGAGTTGCTTGGTATAATATATCCCAGAGACGCATCAAACCTTTTCTCAGGGCATGCATCATTTACATGAGGTAAAGGGTTTGGACCTGAAAAGGGAAAAAGTGACCGAAAGATAAAAAACAGTGTTTGAAATCAAACTTATTTAAGTCAGATCATAGTTTTCTTCCATAATAAATAAAAAACAAAAATAGATGTGCCTAGAAATACAAAAAAAGAAACCTAATATCAAATTTTATCTACCAATCCTATACCAAACCATCCTGTTTTCACAGTCCTGATGAAATATGCTTTTGGAAACATCATGGGAAAATGAGAAAATGCTGGTAAAAAGCTTTTTCCCCTTTTCCCAAGAATTTTTTCCAGCCAAACTGTTTTCTCGCCTTTTAAAAACAGATTCATTCATTTTAGCCACATTTAACTTATGGTCTGCTAATTTTTCAAATGTTGAGGAATCTTATATTTTGCTGTCTGGTAAAGAGGTAGGATCAAACTAATACAGCCGCTGTGTTTGTTGCTGTTATGGCAATAAAAAAATGAATAACATGACATCAAATGCCCAACACTAAATTACCCAGCCTGATGAAATTATTGCAATGCTAGGAAAAAATTGTAAAAGGTAGCGAACAGTTTCTTAAGTCTTGATGCGATGAAATGGCAAGGTGGTAGTGGTCAGTTTATCGTAGATCACCAATATCAGCTTTGGAACCAAACACTGCAACTAACTGTTCCTCATACTCATCAATGTTTCTTTTCATGATGTCCATACATGGCCCCAGCAGTCGTTCAAATGCTTGAACATCTAATACTGCAAGATCACAAGAAACATTCAGAATATACACAAAAAATAATATTTACATAGATGAGAATTCAGCCACCTTTGTGGGTGGCTGAATCATCCTATCTTAGCTTAACCCTTTACCACACAATCCAAAGTTTTAATGACCCTGCAGAAGAAGCCTTTTGAAAACACTGTGGGAAAAGGAGAAAATGCTGGTAACCAGCATTTTCTCCTTTTCTCACAATGTTTTCTACCCCTTCAAAAACAAATGTCATGTTTTGAGTAGCGTTTGTCATCTGCAAATGCTTTCAATTTGGACCAGTCTAAAACTTTGTTGTTTGGTAAAGAGTTAACTGAGGGTTATTTTTGGAATTCAGATTCCCTAATTTACGTGAAAAAGAGCCGAAGAATAATAACAGCCAAGACATATTCTACATTTAATTCTATCAACATACAGGCTATTTTTGGATCTAAAAAATACTACTACAAATTATACAAGAGGGCCATGATGGCCCTGGGTCGCTCACCTGAGTCAATAGGCGAAATTCACTCAACGTGCATAATCCAATTTCTGACCAATTGTCAGGTCAATTGATGAACAAACATGGTAGAAGTCCACTAGGAAATGCTACATGCCAAATATCAAAGCTCCACGCCTTCCAATTTCAGAGAAGAAGAATTTTAAAGTTTTCCTTCTTTGTTCCTATGTTTGAAACTTGTGACCCCTGGGGCGGGGCCAGTTTTGACCCCAGGGACGTCATATGAACAAACTTGGTAGAGGTCCACTAGGAGATGCTACATGCCAAATATCAAAGCTCCACGCCTTCCAGTTTCAGAGAAGAAGAATTTTAAAGTTTTCCTTCTTTGTTCCTATGTTCGAAACTTGTGACCCCCGGGGTGGGGCCAGTTTTGACCCCAGGGACATCATATGAACAAACTTGGAAGAGGTCCACTAGGAGATGCTACATGCCAAATATCAAAGCTCCACGCCTTCCAGTTTCAGAGAAGAAGAATTTTAAAGTTTTCCTTCTTTGTTCCCATGTTCGAAACTTGTGACCCCCGGGGCTGGGCCAGTTTTGACCCCAGGGACATCATATGAACAAACTTGGTAGAGGTCCACAAGGAGATGCTACATGCCAAATATCAAAGCTCCACGCCTTCCAGTTTCAGAGAAGAAGAATTTTAAAGTTTTCATTCTTTGTTCCTATGTTTGAACTTGTGACCCCCGGGGCGGGGCCAGTTTTGACCCCAGGGACATCATATGAACAAACTTGGTAGAGGTCCACTAGAAGATGCTACATACCAAATATCAAAGCTCTACACCTTCTAGTTTCAGAGAAGAAGATTTTTAAAGATTTTGCTATTTTTTTCCTTTTGGTTGCCATGGCAACCAGAGTTATGGGTGGAATTCAATCTCTTGAACAACTTTGGTAGAGCTTCACCTGAGGAACATCCCTGCCAAGTTTCATCAAGATTGGCCCAGTGGTTTAGGAGGAGAAGATGTTTAAAGAAATTGTGGACGACGGACGACAGACATTGGGCGATCACAAAAGCTCACCTTGAGCACTTTGTGCTCAGGTGAGCTTATAAAGGACAAATATCGAACTTGCAACAGACTGGTCATGAGTCAGATACGCTAACTACTGAGCTTCCTGGGCGGGCCTAGGTCATTCAACACATTTACCACGTAAAGAAGTAGTCTATAAAGTACAGTATGTCTTGTTTTAAGCCTATACCAAGCAGTCCTGTGTTCTAATGACCATGACGAAGATGACTTTCGAAAACATTACTGGAAAAGGAGAAAATGCTAGTTATAACCTGCATTTACTCCTTTTCCCAAAACGTCGAAGACAAAACCTTGATTTGAGCCAGAGTTGATTGTCAACTGAAAATGCTTTCATTTTGGACAAGTCCAAAATTTCGTCATATAGTATAGAGTTAACAAACAATTCCATGTTTCAATGACTTTAAGGAGGTTGGCTTTAAAAACAAAAGGGCAATGATGGCCCTGGATCACTCACCTGAGTCAATAGGCGAAATTTCACCCCAGGGTCACAATGACACAATTTAAAACTCATCTGAGATATTATTAAGACAAACATTCTGACCAATTGTCAGGTCAAGTGAGCTGAAAATGTGGCCTCTGGGGTGTCCAAAATGTATTTCTTCAATTTGACCTAGTGACCTAGTTTATGACCCTATGTGACCATATTTCAAACTCATCCAAGATATCAAGGCAAACTTGTTAACCAAGATTCAGGTGAATTGAGCAAGAATTGCCGCCTGTAGAGTGCCCACAAGGTATTTCTGTAATTTGACCTAGTGACCTAGATTATGACCCTATGTGACCCAATTTCAAACCCATTCAAGATATCATCAAGTCAAACATGCTGACAAATTTTCAGGTCAGTTGAACAAAAACTGTGACCTCTAGTACGCCCACAATACATTTCTTGAATTTGACCTAGTGACCTAGTTAATGACCCTTTGAGACCCAATTTCTGATTGATCCAATCTATGATCAAGTCAAACATGTAAACCAATTTTCAGGTCAATTTAGCTAGAATTGTGGCCTCTAGAGTGCCCACTAGGTATTTCTTCAATGTGACCCAGTGACCTTGTTTATGACCCTATGTGACCCAATTTTGAACTCATTCTAGATTTCAACAAGACAAACTTTCTGAACAATTTTCAGATCAATTGAGCAAAAATTGTGGCCTCTAGAGTGCCCACAAGGTGTTACTTTAATTTGACCTAGTGACCTAGTTTATGACCAAAGGTGGCCCAATTTCAAAATCATCCAAGATTTAATGAAGACAGACATTCTGACTAATTTTCAAGTCAATTGAGCAAGAAATGTGGCCTCTAGAGTTTCAACAAAGTATTTCTTTAATTTGACCTAGTGACCTTGTTTATGACCCCAGGTGACCCTAAACTGAACTCAATCGAGATTTTATCAAGACAAACAATCTGACTAATTTTCAGATCAATTTGAGTAAGAAACGTGGCCTCTAGAGTGTCCACAAGGTATTTCTTTAATTTGACCTAGTGACCTAGTTTATGACACCAGGTGACCCAATTTCAAACTCATCCGAGATTTAAATTAAGACCAACATTCTGACCAATTTTCAGGTCAGTTGAGCAACAGATGTGGCCTCTAGAGCGTGCACAAGGTATTTCTTTAATTAGACCTAGTGACCTAGTTTATGACCCCAGGTGACCCAATTTTGAACTCATCCGAGATTTCATCAAGCAAACATTCTGACCAATTTTCAGGTCAACTGAGCAAGAAATGTAGCCTCCAAAGTATCCACATGGTATTTCTTTAATTTGACCTAGTGACCTAGTTTATGACCCCTGGTGACCCAATCTTGAACTCATCCGAGATTTCATCAAGACAAACATTCTGACCAATTTTCAGGTCAACTGAGCAAGAAATGTGGCCTCCAAAGTATCCACATGGTATTTCTTTAATTTGACCTAGTGACCTAGTTTATCAGCCAAGGTGACCCAAATTCGAGCTCATCTGAGATTTCATCATGAAAAAAAACATTCTGACCAATTTTCAGGTCAATTGAGCATAAAATGTGGTCTCTAGAGTGCCCTCAAGGTATTTCTTTAATTTGACCTAGTGACCTAGTTTTTGACCCCAGGTGACCCAATTTTGAACTCATGCGAGATTTCATCAAGACAAACATTCTGACCAATTTTCAGGTCAACTGAGCAAGAAATGTGGCCTCCAAAGTATCCACATGGTATTTCTTTAATTTGACCGAGTGACCTTGTTTATGACCCAGATGACCCAATTTCAAACTTATAGGAGATTTCATCATGACAAACATTCTGACCAATTTTCAGGTCAATTGAGCATAAAATGTGGCCTCTAGAGTGCCCTCAAGGTATTTCTTTAATTTGACCTAGTGACCTAGTTTTTGACCCCAGGTGACACAAATTCAAACTCAAACAAGATTTCATCAAGACAAACATTCTGAAAAATTTTCAGGTCAACTGAGTAAGAAATGTGGCCTCTAAAGTATCCACATGGTATTTCTTTGACCTAGTGACCTAGTTTATCAGCCAAGGTGACCCAAATTCGAACTCATCTGAGATTTCATCATGAAAAAAAACATTCTGACCAATTTTCAGGTCAACTGAGCAAGAAATGTGGCCTCTAGAGTGTCCACAAGGTATTTCTTTAATTTGACTTAGTGACCTAGTTTATGACCCCAGGTGACCCAAATTTTAACTCATCCGAGATTTCATTAAGACAAACATTCTGACCAATTTTCAGGTCAATTGAGTCAGAAATGTGGCCTCCAAAGTATCCGCAAAGTATTTCTTCGATTTGACCTAGTGACCTAGTTTATGACCCCAGTTGACCTGATTTCAAACTCTTTCCAGATTTAATTAAGAGAAACATTCTGACCAATTTTTTAAGTCAATTGAGCTAAAAATGTGGCCTCTAGAGTGCCCACAAGGTATTTCTTTAATTTGACCTTGTGACCTAGTTTAATACCCCAGGTTCATCCAAATTCGAACTCATCCGAGATTTTATCAAGACAAACATTCTGACCAATTTTCAGGTCAATTGAGCAATAAATGTAGCCTCTAGAGTGTCCACAATGTATTTCTTTAATTTGACCTAGTGACCTAGTTTATGACCCCAGGTGACCCATATTCGTACTCATCCAAGATTTCATCAAGACAAACATTCTGGCCAATTTTTAGGTCAACTGTGCAAAAAAAGTAACTCTTGATTGCCCACAAGTTATTTCTTTAATTTGACCTACCGACCTAGTTTTTTCCCCCAGGTGACCCAAATTCGAACTCATCCGAGACTTTATCAAGACAAACATTCTGACCAATTTTCAGGTCAATTGAGTAAGCAATGTGGCCTCAAGAGTGTCCACAAGGTATTTCTTTAATTTGACCTAGTGACCTTGTTTATGACCCCAGATGACCCAAATTCAAACTCATCTGAGATTTCTTCAAGAGAAACATTCTGACCAATTTTCAGGTCAATTGAGCAATAAATGTGGCCTCTAGAGTGCCCACAAGGCATTTCTTTAATTTGACTTAGTGACCTAGTTTTTTAACCCCAGCTGACCCAAATTCTAACTCATCTGAGATCTCATCAGGACCATTCTGACCAATTTTCAGGTGAATTGAGTAAGAAATGTGGCCTCTAGAGTGTACAAAAGGTAAATGACGACGACGGACATCGGAAAACCATAAAAGCTCACCTTGAGCATGTTGTGCTCTTGTGAGCTAAAAACATGGAAGTAAAAGAGAATGCTGGTTGCCGTGTTTTGAACAGTCTTACTCCCTTGGTGTTATAAAAACATGTGTTTGTTTAGTAACAGGTAAATGACCCTAGACTTACCTGCAACTTTAGTTTTACCTATCGCATACACTGTTGCTGCTCTTGGTTTATGGGTCACCAAGGCTAATTCTGAAAATGAAGCAATACATCAAGTTATTCAAAAGTCAGAAAAAAAGGTGAGTTTTCATCTGACCTGGGTTTGTAATCACCACCATTATTACGAATATTTTTAGTCTTATGCTGAAGAATTTTCTAAATTTGAAAGTAACACAACTTCTGACTGGCTAAACCAAATGGTTTAGCCAATCAAAGTTGTTTTACTTTCAAACAAAGAAAATTCTTGAGAATAAGGCAAAGAATGGTTGGAGAATATGGACCCAGGTTTTCAACCAAATGGGTGAGTTTCATTTGTTTAATCAAGGCCCCCATTATTTCTTTCATTACCAAAATACTTTTTCAACTGCTGCAAATACAACTGATTCATGCTCTGGAAAAAGGAGGATTGATGCAATTCCGTGATGAATGATACCAAGCAAGTTATCACATGATCATGGATCCATAAAGTCCATTTTGCCTAACAACCAACTGAATCATGAGGTAGGCTGGTCCTTTGACAGGCATAAATTTCACCGATAGCGAAAAGTTCCTGCCCAGGTCAGTCTGTAAGATGAAGAGAGATTGGTCGTTACCTAGAAAATAGTACTGGACAGTGTAGATAAGAGATCAGACTGGATGTTCTGTACAGTGATGTTGATCTACACTGTCCACAAATGGACCTAAAATATGAATGATTACCAGCCAAACGGAAGTTTACGGATTTTACCTATTCATTTGCTGTGTTAAAAAAATATCAGCTATAGACAAAGTTTTGTCATCTAGCAGCAGACAACTTTCAGGAGATTTCTTCTTGTATCACATGCTTTTACGTCTTTACCAAACAACAAAATTTTTGACTGGTCCAAATTGAAAGCATTTTCTGATGGCATAATAAATGTGACCCAAAATGTGACATTTGTTCTGAGAAGGGTAGAAAACATTGTCAGACAAGTAGAAAATGTTGGATACCAGCATTTTTTTCCTTTTCCCACGATGTTTTAAGAGACTTTTTTTCTGAGGGTTGTACAAGTCTAGATTGTGTGGTAAAGGTTTAAACACAGGTCTGCTGCATTAAGCTGTCTGCCTGAGGTAATGTGCTAAAATAAATAACATGTAATATCATGAACTTGTCACTGTTTCTAAGCATTCTGATATTGATCTACACTATCCATATAAGGATAAGAGAGCTAAGATTTCAGGAAGATGACTTTACCTCCAAAATATGTTCCTTTTTGACCATTTTTGACTACCATTTCATCTGAATCTGGATCATTCTGAAAAGAAATGTGACAAAAATCAAGTTTTAGGTATAATGCAGGACTAAAAAGTCTAAGATCATGTCACGAGATTGACAGGCACACTGATATGCAGTGTAAGTAAGTGTATATTTTTCACCATATACCTCACCTGTAAGTCATGACACAACTATACAACTTTTTTCAAGTTCTCTTGTAGTTGATAACATTAGAAAACACTGTGGACAAAGAAGCAGTTGCTTTTCCAGGTTCATTTTAAACCCTGTTTTGGGCCAAGAAAGACATTTCTATTTCCTTTGGCCTGACAAGAAATACAGAAGGGGCCAGTTGAACACAAAATATTGCGTCATACTGAATTTGTTGTCTGCAAATGCTTCAAACCTGGGCAAGTCTAAGATTTTATTGTGTGGTAAAGGGTTAGAGAGAACAGAAAGTTTCGAAATGTTGATCTTTGTAAGAAAAGATCAGCAGATTTTTCCACCTTTTGCCTGATGAAAGCTAAGTAAGTTTTAATAAGGAAGCCTCGTAATCTGCTTTTCATATATCCAATAAATAGATGACATTTCACTACAACATTTTATAGAGTAGTTCCTCTGTAGTGTAATGTCTCAGGGCCTTACATATGAAAATGTTGTCATGTCGAGTGGCTCACCACAATATATCTTTTTACATCTCCTGAATTTGATTTGAACAATATCTTCATGCCCTGAGACATTGATTTCAATACTGGTCTTGAGATTTCATTTAACCTTGGGGAATTTAAACAAGCAAATTACTTGAAATTTAACTTTGTTCATATTCTCAGCCTCCCTGTATAATAGTGTTGGCACATTCAAAATTTATTTAGGGGCCAAAGGCCTACCTCAGATGAAAGCTGAAATGAACCCTGCTTGTTACAGGCAAAACTGCTTCTTTTTTCCCTGAATGTTTTCCCTTTCATTTAGGTCGTAATTATTACCTTAGATACAAAGGTTCTCAATTTCACCAGAGCTGGTCCTTTTGTACAAATATTATAAAGAAGCTTTAGTGGTAATAAGATGATCTATTCAATACAAATTTAGTAACCTCTGAAGCAGATGGAAAAACTCTTAGACTTGTCCATATTGAAAGTATTTTGCAGATGAAAACTGGACAGTTGCTAAAAAAAAAATAACTATGTATTAGATAAAAATCTGATTTCTTTCATTTTCTCTTTTGTACCTTGGGGGGTCATACAAACACTGGATTGCTTGTTTTAATCAAATAGGCAAAGAGCCATTGAAAATACCAAAGTAAATACCAATAGGCATGTTCCTGGAGGAATTAGATGCCGACTGCCACTGAATTACAATCACATTAAATTCACACTGCAAGTCTATCCTTACATAGGAAAATATCAAAAAGTTAAATGATATAAATATTTATTTCAAGTTTCCAAAGTATCCCAGGAAATGCAGGCTAAATCAACCCTCTACAAAACATTTCTGTGTTTTTATGACACTAAGCAAAGCTTTTGCATTGCGGGAAAAATAGTAAAATGCTGCTCACCAGTACATGTATTTCATTTTTTTCCCAATACTGCCTTATTCCCATTCGAAAAAAAGACTCAACATTAGAGCAACATTTAACATCTGCGAGTGCTTTCAGTGTGTACAAAGTCTTTGTTTAATGCCCTTTTAACAGATCTGCTCAAATCATGGCGGTCAATGATGCACCCATGTGTTTCCTGGCTTTCTCACACCAGTACTGACACAACTTTCTTTCCAATTCCACTCACATGCATCAGAGGTGAGAGGGGAAAAATCACCAGAAAGAAAGTTTGCCTCAACCTGGTATCAAACTCGCAACCACCAGATCATGAGTCTGATACACTAACCACTGAGCTACCCAAGCAGGCTTGTACAAAGTCTAAATTTTTTGTCTTCTGGTCAAGAGTTAACCCTTCACCAGAGCTCCAGATAAAGGGAGTGATTTTGATTTCAAAATTGAAAATAATAATTATTCTCCAATAAATCCTATGTTATGGGTACTCATTAGAATCGTCTCATCGAGACGATTCTAATGAGTACCCACAACATAGGATTTGGAAAAGAAATAATGGATTTAGAATACCATCACTCCCTCTTATCTGGAGCTCTGCCACACAAAAACATGTTTCAACAACCTTGAAGAAGAAGGCTGGTGAAAACACTGGGGGAAAAAGAGAATTTGCTGATAACAAGCATTTTCTTTTCTCCTTTTACCACAATGTTCCTACCGTTTTCAGGAAACGGCCTTAAATTTTCATCCATGTTTAATTTATCCTGTGTAAATGCTTTTAATTTGGACGAGTCTTGTATTTTTGTCTTCTGGTCAAGACTTAACTCTTTACTAAATGACAAAATTTTAGACTGGTCCAAATTGAAAGTATTAGCAGATGTCAATTTAAATGTAGGTCAAATAATGGAATTTGTTTTTGATAGGGTAGAAAACATTGTGGAAAAAGCAGAAAATGCCGGTTAAACAGGTAATTTGCTCCGATGGACTATATAAAAGAAAATCTCACAATTTCAAAAGATTCCTGTATCTAAACAAGTATGTGGATTTCTTTCATTTTCAAACAGATTACAGCCCTTGGTGATACAAGTACCGGTGATCTGTGCAACTTTCAAATGAACCAGTCGAAAAAATGTATGAGAAAAAGTGAACAAACACAAACAAACAGATGGACAGGAAATACAGAATTCCTGAGGTCTTTGACCTGTAGAAAACTATCTCAAATAGTATGCAAGATCCTATTTATGTACCTTAGTTTAATATAAACTTTCAAGGCAAAAATGAACTTGCTTTTGCAGCATGGATCAAGATCAAACTGAACAGAATGTGCACAGATCTTGGGCATTCACTGGCATTTTTTCAGATCTGCATCACTGAGAACTGAATATCTTGATCCTTTATATGGCTGTAAATTAAGAAAGCACTTACACAGAGTTAAAATATATAACTGTTTATCATATGTGTACATGTGATAAATATATATACAGCTAAAATGTATCTATTTTCTAACCATGTAGAAAACAGTGGTCAACAGAAGTTTCACTAAAGATGATGCAAAGATGTAAAGTTGCATAAAACAAGAGTTTGACAGAAAAAAAATCTTCCTCAAAGAAAGTTATTTGGCAAGAAATCTATGATTAAGATGTGACAGTTTACATTAGTTGGGGGGCAAAAGGACACACACACACACACACACAAAAGTAACCACAAACAAAAAATTCCAGGGATTCAAGCTTATGACCATCAAAAACTATATTCCACCAACTCTTGACAACTGAACTATCCATATAAATTATCTAGCATGTTTAACCCTTTACCCACACACATCCCCAGTTTTCAAAACCCTGGGTAGAAGGTCTTTGAAAATAAGGGAGACATTGAAAAATTAACGCTGGTAACCAGCATTTTATTACTTCCAAAGTTTTCTATCCTGTCAAAAACATGTTCCATCATTCCAGATCACACCAAATATGTCGCCTGCAAAAGCTTTCAATTTCAAAAAGTGTAAAATCATTTGATATGGAGTTAAATTGTATATATCCTCACTTCTGCAATAACAGCTATGCCATGACAAACAGGATGAATAATAAGGAGTTAGTGACACAAATATTCTTATCTGCATGCATATTTAAAGACAGACAGGCTGACTGAAAATCACTTGTTTTGTGGGGTATAATGGACAACTACTATCAGCTGTTAAGGCTTTTTACAAGGAGATATTTCCTTCCACACATTAGTAGCACTGTCTTAATTTTAACCGTTAAAACACCGTATAAAACCCAGCAGACATTTTCAGTCTAGAATGAAATCCAGATAATTGTTATTTTATGGTTGCTTTTGTATCAGCAAAGCAGACAGTGTAACTTGTTTTTTTGCAGTCAGATCTTGATCTACACTGGCCACAAAGTAAACTAATAGTCATGAAAGGTAATTGAAGGGTTAATACCTTGCTGATTATAACCAATTACTATACAACTTTATTCCACAGCTTCCTGAGTACCCCATTAACCCTTTACCACACAATCCGGAGTTTTCGTGACCTTGAGAAAGAAGGCTTTTGAAAACACTGTAAGGAAAGGAGAAAATGCTGGTAATCAGCATTTTTTCCTTTCCCCACAATGTTTTCTACCCTTCCAAAGGCAAATTTCAGTTTTGCGTCACATTTGATTTGCCGTCTGCAAATGCTTTCAATTTGAACCAGTCCAAAATTTTGTTGTTTGGTAAAGAGATAAATAGTGGCATGTGAACCTCAGATTTGACCAAAAGTGTATCCTCAAATTAATTTATAGGGTTCTTGTACACTACTCATAACTTAAATTGACAATATCTGTTGTGAAAAGCACAAAAAACAACCACACATTTTCTGAATGTAGGGAAAGTGTAGAAAACATAGTAAAAAATGGGGGGAAAAATCTAATGACCATGACAATCTTTTAACTTGCCATAAAATTTTCAAAAATTTGTCTACTATATTAACCCCGTTATTTTCCCAAAATTGTACTTAACCCCTAGAGCCCCTTTCATTTCTATAGTCATCTTTGGCGAGTGTAAATCTAGATCAAACTGCACAAAACAATGAGTCTGATCTTTAATCTACACAGTCCACTTTGCTGATACATTCATTAAAAAAGCAACCTAGAAACTCCCAATTATTTGGACTTTACCTCGACTATTATTGTTGGGTTTATTCAAAGGTTTAACTCTTCTTTCATTTCAGTGGCTAGATTTCAATTGTTTATCTGTTCTATCTTTTGCTCCTTTGATTTGATTTCACTCTTAGTGTATTGTCTCTTTTTAACGCATCCAGGGTGTTACATTTTCCAAAAGGGTGTGATTAATAGAGGTTATATGATATAAAATTTTCAGAGGATGACATTACTGTCCAGGTTTTACTAACTGCTGACTGCCAGGTGATCGCTAATTCAGAAACTTGCTGTATTTAATGCAGAATGTTGATTTTACTGCAGAACACAATTCAATTGGACATTACAGATAAATAGCATTCATTATTAATATTGGACACTGATCTTTCATTTTTTACTTTCTGTTTTTCCAAGTTACTTGACAGCTATTGTATAGCCAGAAGTTTATAATGCTATTAAGAAGCGTATGCATAATTAGACAGTCAGGTGTTAATGACATCGATTTTTGAAGTAATTAGGATTATGTTGATGCCACTAGTTTATTCAAATTTATTTCCACTTAATCGATAGACTGGCCATCTGGTAAGCTCGCTTTTAGTTAGCAAAAAGCTTGGGGGGGGGGGGGGCGCATTAATTAGAGGGACAGTGTAAGTAAGGAACATTACAGTATGATTTGAGTAATACATGTAATTGTCTGTCTCTATAGTTAGCCTGTGCTGTGTTAAAACAATATGTGGAAGAAAACATGTTCATGACAGATGCCAAACTTGAGTTACCACCTTCAGTAGTCCAATCTGTATTAAACAAGCTCTTAACACTTTACCACACAACTCCGAGTTTTAACGACCCTGAAGTAGAAGACTTTTGAAAACAATGTGGGAAAAGGAGAAAATGCTGGTAACCAGCATTTGCTCCTTTTCCTACAATGTTTTCCATCCCAAAAGAAATTTAAATTTTCAGTCACATTTATTTTGTCTTCTGTAATTGCTTTAAATTTGGACAAGTCTAAAATTTTGCCGTTTGGTACAGGGTTACAAGCACATTAAAAATGTGCTTGTTTAACTCTTTACTATACAGTTTTTAAGAGTTTTAACAACCTTGTGAAAGAAAGCTTTTAAAAAAAATTGTTAGAAAAGGAAAAAATGCTTGTAACTGGTATTTTCTCCTTTTCCAACAATGTTTTCTACTCTTTTAGAAACAAAGTCCTAAATTTTGGCCAGACTTTTTTTGTACATCAATCTGCAAAGCTGTCAATCTAGCCAACTTTTCTTGTCTGGTAAAGAGTTTAAAAAGTCTGCCAACATGACAAACCTGAAGAATGCATTTGAAGTTAAAATAAAAAAAAAAATGTTTTTGGCCATATGTCTCCTCCTTTGTTGTTTCATTTATCTTTCTATATGAAACTTGTTAAATGTAACTGATACACTGGAACTTTCTGTATTTTTTAGTAACTGTTACAGACTATCAAGAGTTAGTTCAGTCTGAAATTTGGGGAACAGAACAGTGGGTTAACCCTTTGCCAGACAACAAAATTTTAATCTTGTCCAAATTGAGAGCATATGCAGAAGACAATTTCAATGTGGCTCAAATGTTGCAATTTTTCTTTGATGGGGTAGAAAACATTGTGGGAAAAGGAGAAAATGCTGGTTAGCTCACAAATTATTTGAATAGAGTGTATTAACTTTTTACCAAGAAAGTATTATTGTTTAAATGACCCTGATGAATAGAGCTCCTAGAAACAATGTGAGGAAAGGAGATACTGCCATTTTCTCCTTTTATCACATTGTTCTCTGCCCCTTTAATAAGAAGTCCTATCATTTCAGACACATTTGTCATTTGCAATACTTTCAATATCAACTCTTTCCTAACCATAGACGACACATGATCTTCTATGGACAACGTCGATCAAGATCAGACTGCACAGGATGTGATCTACACTGTGAACATAACCAAACAGTATCCTCTTCTTGCAGCTGAATGGTATCTGTAGCCATTGAAAAAGTGTGACTTACCTATATGGTAGTGAAAGAGTTGACAAGATTTTGTTGTCTTGTATGGAGACAGTATTTTATGGAAGGGAGGTAATCCTTGTATTACCCATTACAATACCAGTATGAGTTTCTGCCCCTGCAGTAGACAGCTTTTGGAAGCATGAGAGAAGAGTAATTATTCCTCTGTAACAAGCAGTTTCTCCTTTTCCCAAAGTTGTTCTTATCATTCAGTAAAGACAATTCTCTATTGTATCATTTTTATGATATGTCTGTAAGAACTCTGTACAGTATTGGGTTAAAAAACTTTACTACTTCACTCTTTACCAGATGACAAAACTTTACACATGCTCACATTAAAAGCAGTGGTAGATTATAAGTCATCTAATGTGGTTCAGATAATGTCTCAGAAAAGGTTGAAGGCATTCTGTGAAAAAGGTACAAATACTGGCAACTAGCATTTTCTCATTTTACATAGATACTTTCATAAGTTTTCTTCCTCAGGGTCATAGGATCTTTTTGGAAACCAGTACAAGGCAAAAGCAAACCCAGAGACACACAGTGTGGTGTGTGTTAGAGGATGGAACTCTGTTAGAAAGAGTGATCTATCACTACAAATAACTAGTAATTTGGTACCTTTCACTTGGAAACGCCTGTATTATACAGCTGAACAATTTTATAATCTATTATCATTTTTCTAATCAACCATTGTATTATACCATGGCAAACTTTTCAAAGTGAAGGACACTAAATTACAGTCTATAGGGCAAATACTAAAATACTGATATCAAATGGTTGAAAACTCATACTTTTTCTTCCTGAAAAAAAAAAAAAGAGAACATCCATGTATAGTAAAGGTAAAAATAAGGAAAAAAACCTAAATATGGTAGTTTTCTGTATCTCATTTTTCTAGACATTATGAACAAGAGGGCCATGATGGCCCTGTATGATGGCCCTGTATTCCTCTACTTCCGTATATGTGCCATTCGCATAATTGGTATTGACAATAATTAAACTATCAAGTCTGTACTTCAATTAAACTTCATGGAAAGAAAAGCCATAGCACCCCCCCTTCTCCCCCCACCATATCTATTTTACATGCCAAGATGATGTCAATGAATACACTCATGTCTAATCGAGTATCATTCATACAAAATATCAATGAACTCTGACAGTGTTTTGACAAGGTTTCCAAACATTTAGTAGCAGAAAAACATTTTTTTCTATTACATGAATGGCAAACTTTTGCAATCAAAATAAAAATGATAAAAACCTCACTTCATGCTAAATATCTAATGCATCTTAGGACGATAATTTGGATCAAAATACATGTAAATCATTATGACCAAAAACTGATAATTTTCTGACCAGAAAACTTGAAAATAAAAGTTCTAACCATGTTTTAGTGTTATATGATTATCAAGGGATGATGATAGGTAACACACCATCATAATATAAACAGGAGTAACTTTTCCTGATCAGTCTAAGCTTAACTATAGCTCATTATAATCTATAATTGACCAACAGCAGCCATGTTCTTTGCCAGATCAAATTTACATCATGATCACTGAACCAAGGTCACTAAAGGATCATTTGTGCCTCTTTGTAAAGAGTTCCAACCTGCAGTTTTGGAGAAAACTTATAAAGATTTTCAGTTTTGATGCCATAGCAACCCGAGTCTTTGATGGAGTCAAAATCTTGGACTAACTTCTGAAGAAGACTATAGCAAGATCATTTCTGTAAAACATGGTAAAAATTAGATTTGTATTTTCAGAGAAAAAAGGGTTTTGAAATAAAAAACATAACCCAAACACCCATATCGGACACAGGGCCATGACATACACTTGCTGGCCTTTGGCAAATGGAGCTCTGCAAGTGAAGCTAAAAAATCTTTCCTCTCCTTTTCCCAAAATGTTATCCAACCGTTAATAGACAAATCCAATCATTTTAGTCACTTCGAATTTGCTGTGTGCAAATGCTTTTAATATGCTCAAGACCCAATTTTTGATGTGTGGTCAACGGTTGACCATTGTCTGTCCAGGCAAATCATGAACAAATCAAACCTAAATGCTAACAAGAATGTTGGTAAATCCAATGTTTTAGATTTGTTAGCAGAAGCGAAATCTTGGAAGAATGGAAAGATGCATGCACATTGCAGCAGCTTCATGCTCTACATGCAGTCATGGGTTTTATTATATACCTGAAATTTTTCCAACTCAAATATATATGTCACACTCTCATAAAATCACATGGGAAAGAAAAAAAAAAAGTCTGTATGTACACACTGTGAAATACGGTTCCAAATATGATATTGATAACGTAACTCACACGTGGAAAACATACATATTGATTTGCAATTTGGTTGGTCAAAATTTACACTATGATATTTATCCGCCATTCATAAAAATGAAGTTCCAAGCTACTACACCATTGTTTATCTTGTTAACAAATTTACAAATAAAATGTCAAGCTGCGTAAGGAAATTTTGACATCTTGTTCTCATGCTGCTCGAATTTAGCTGGCTTTCAAAGTGGGGTAGGGGCTTCAAAAATTGATCACCGTATGTGGCTTAACCCTACACCACACAATCCAGTGTTATAAAACAAGAGGGCCATTGGCCCTAAAGTGCTCACCTGAGTAAAGTCATCTACAGTTCATAAAGCTTAAGAGATCCTGGTTTTAATGATGTAAAACACATGAGTGTAAGTGACCTACTTTTTGAACCAATGTGACTAAATTCCAAACTTGTCAAACATATCATTAAAACAAACAATCTGACCAAGTTTCATGAGTATCAGATTGAAAATGTGACCTTTACAGTGCACACAAGGTTTTTCTAAGATATGGTCTAGTGACCTACTTTTTGACCAGATGTGACCCACTTTGTAACTTGTCCAAGATATCATCAAGGCAAACATTCTGACCAAGTTTCATGAGAATCAGGCTGTAAATGTGGCCTCTAGAGTGCACACAAGGTTCATCTAAGATTTGACCATGTGAACTACTTTTTGCCCCAACATGACCCACTTTCAAACTTGTCTAAGATATCATCAAGATAAACATTCTGACCAATCTTTATCAGTATGAGGCTCTATGAAGCACCCAATGTCTTCCTAAGATTTGGCCCAGTGACCTACTTTTTCTGCCAACATGACCCAATTTCAAACTTGTCTGAGATATCATCAAGACATACAATCTGACATAGTTTCATGAGTATCCGACTACAAATGTGGCCTCTAGAGTGCACTCAATGTTTTTCTAAGATTTAGCCCAGTGACCTACTTTTTGACCGGACATGACATATATCGATCTTGTCCAAGATATTATCAAGACAAACATTCTACCCAAATTTCATGAGTTTCAAGCTGAAAATGTGGCCTCTAGAGCGCACACAAGGTTTTTCTGAGATTTAACTATGTGACCTACTTTTGGACCCGACATGACCCAATTTCAAACTTGTATGAGGTATCATCAAGAGAAACATTCTGACCAACTTTCAAATGTTTCAGGCTGAAAATGTGGCCTCTAGAGTGCAAACAAGGTTTTTCTAAGATTTGGCCCAGTGGCCTACTTTTTGACCCGACATGACCCAATTTCAAACTTGTACAAGATATCATAAAGACAAACATTCTGATCAAGTTTCATAAGTTTCAGGCTGAAAAATATGGACTCTAGAGAGCACACAAGGTTTTCCTGAGATTTTGCCCAGTGACCTACTTTTTGACCCGTCATGACCTAATTCCAAACTTGTCCAAGATATTATAAAGACAAATATTCTAATCAAGATTCAAGAGTATCAGGCTGAAAATATGGTCTCTAGAGTGCACACAGGGTTTTTCTTAGATTTAGCCCTGTGACCTACTTTTTGACCCCACATGACCCAATTTCGAACATGTCCGAGATATTATCAAGACAAACATTCTGACCAAGTTTCATGAGTATATGATTGAAAATGTAGCCTCTAGAGTGCACACAAGGTAATTGTTGATGCCTGGATGACGACGCCGGACAGTTGATACCGGACACAGCGCAATCACAAAAGCTCACCTTGAGCACTTCATGCTCAGGTGAGCTAAAACGACCCTGACAAAGAAGACATGAAAACACTGTGGGAAAAGGAGAAAATGCTGGTTACCAGCATTTTCTCACAATGTTTTCTATCCTTTTATTAAAAAAAATCCAATTTTTTGAGGAACAATCTATTTTAAAGTCTGCAATTACTTTCAATTTGGATCAGTCTAAAAATTCTGTATCCTGCTAAGGAGTTTACCCTGTACTTTGAGTACAAAAGCTGTTTAAGAATGTGGTAATCATTGCGTGATAAGAAAAATTCTAACTCAAATTATTTCTTTATTAATTTTTCACATAAAGCTACAATTTAACTCAAGTTCTTTAAGGATATGCATGCTTTGAAGGATTTCTGAAGTGGACAACAGCAAGAATATTTCCATGATGTTTGATTATCATCCATTCAGATGTGTCAGAGAAGGATATGCATAAAGTAAAAGTCACTGACTGACTCAACAGGGCATATCTTTCACCTTTAGCAAGCAAAACTATAGACCTAGCATCAATTAACTATATGGTCGGTACAAAATAACCATTTAAAACCTGTCAATCCCTAGAATACAAGTAGTCCTTAACTGTTTACCAAACGACAAAATTTTGGACTGGTCCAAATTAAAAGCATCTGTAGACGACAAATTAAATGTGGCTCAAAAATTGAGGTTTGTTTTGGGAAGGGTAAAAACATTGTGGGAAAAGGAGAAAATGCTGGTTACCAGCATTTTCTCCTTTTTCCACAATGTTTTCAAAAGGCTTTTTCTTCAGGGTTGTTAAAAGTCGGGATTGTGTGGTAAAGAATTAATATAATTATGCTGTATAAAACTTACCAGATTTTTCACTGTAATTTTAACTTCCCCTTCTTCGATAAAATACATGCAGTCCGCACTGTCTCCCTGAAATATAAAGTTAACAAAGCAATCACTTTTTTTTGAAAATGCCACAGTTTTTGCAAGACACAGACAATGCAAGGGCTATGACAATACCTCAACATTTTCTTTGAAAACAGCAGACCTAGTACAAACAAACATTTTTCATAAAGCAAGAATGCCATAATGGCCCTGTACCACTCCATTGCCTTATAGATAAATGTGCCATAAAAGGCACAGAGATATTAATCAAAAGGAAGCCTGTATTTGCAATAAAATTTCAAAGAAAATATACTAAGTCAATGAAATGTCATATCTTTTACATGCCAAGATAACACAAATGAGTACCGAGGAAGTCTACTCAAGGATCAATCAAACCAAATACCTGTGAACTCTGACAAACACATTTTTTTTCTAAAAAGAAAAAAGTCAACAGAAAAAAAAAAAAACATTATCTTTGGCATGAATGGTAAAGTTTCAGAACAAAAAATTAGAATGATAAAAACCTGTTTCGTGTTTCATACTTGACACATTTGAGCAAAACCTAACTCTTTATCACACAATTTCAACATTTAATGAGAAGAAGGCCTATGGAAAAAATTATGAGAAAAGGAGAAGGTGAATCTCCCTTTTCCCACAGTGTTTTCTAACCTTTCAAAGATGAATCCAATTATTTTAGCCACATTTAATTTCTCCCCTGCAAAAGCCTTGGATTTGGACAAGTTTGATTTTTTTTGTTTGGTACAGGATTAAACATCTTAATCAGTATGACTGAAAACTGGCAATATTCTATGCAGAAAACATCAACATACACTACCAATCATATTATAATAGAAAAGTACCGCAATCAAAGACAAATGGCAAGAAAAAAGTCATGAAAAATCAGGACCTATTTCCCTTTGATCATCTTACTCCTTACGATAACTTGTTACAAAGTAGAAATAAAAAACCCCACACAAGCCATGTTCTCAGATGGATCAAAATCATATCAATAAATCTGAAAAAGATTCACAAAGGAATCACTGATTTCAACTCGCAGAGAAGTCCAACATGTAGTTTTGGAAGAATTTTGTCAATATATATGAGTTATGTTGCCATGAGGTCAATTTCACCCATATAAATAGATAAATAAAATGTTTACCTGTTTAATGATAACATCTCCATCTTCATATGTTTTTGAGAACAAGGCGTCAGCTATATTCATTCTTTCATAAGCCTATAAAAAATCAGACAACAGAAAAATTAACTGCTTTGTCTTATATATTTCATACACAAGACTTTGGTTGTACTTTAGAAACAATAGCGAGCAAAATGTTTTGTTACCTAGTTTGTTTACATGGAGCTGCTCTATGTTGCTTTCAACAGTATTTCAGTCATGAAATAGCCCCAGCTCACCTAACCTTTTCACACACAATCCTGAGTTTTAACAAGAAAAAGAAGCTTTAGACAACATTGGGGGAAAAGGATAAGATGCTGGTAAACAGCATTTTATCCTTTTCCCACAATGTTTTCTAACCTTCCAAAGGCAAATCACATCATTTGAATAAAATAAAATTTGTCATCTACATATGCTTTCAGTTTGGACAAGTCAAAAATTTTGTCATTTCCAAAAGAGTTAATGTCTTTCCTTGGCTTTGGCTGTACTAGGCTTGGCTCTGCAGCGCCTTGTCAGAGGACCCTCCCATGGGCCTATGGGAATCTAATCTAATGGATTTCCTGATTTTAAATGTGCATTTTCTTCTGGTCCCAATTAAGCTCTTTCTATCCTATCAGCGACAAATCTCATCAACAGAGTACCATCTGATATTTTGTTTGGAAAAAGAGTTAACTCTTTATCAGGCTACAAAACTTAAGGCACTCTCATATTGAAAGCATTTGCAGACAGCATATTAACTGTTGCTTAACCCTTTACCACACAATCCTGACTTTTAACGACCCTGAAGAAAACGCCTTTTCAAAACATTGTGGGGAAAGGAGAAAATGCTGGCTGGTAACCAGCATTTTCTCCTTTTCCCACAATATTTTCTACCCTTCCCAAATCAAATTTCTATTTTTGAGCCACAGCTGATTTATTGTCTGCAAATGCTTTTGATTTGGACCAGTCTAAAATTTTGTCGTATGGTAAAGAGTTAAGCCTTTACCACACAATCGCAAGTTTTAACAACCTTGTGGAAAAAAAACTTTGAAAAACATTGTGGTCATGGAGAAAATGCTGGTAACCAGCATTTTCTCCTTTTCCCGTAATGTTTTCTACCCTTCCAAAAAACAAATTTCAATTTCTGAATAACTTAATTTTGCCGTCTTCAAATGTTTTCAATTTGGACAGGTCTAAAATTTTGTCATTTGGTAGAGTTAAATGATGGCACTTATCTTTTGCAGGTAGAAAACATCGAGGAAAAAGGAAAAATGCTGGATATCAACACTTTGCCTTCCAATATTGTTTTCAGAAGCTTTCTTCTATTGGGTCATTAAAACAGAAGATTCTTTGGTAAAGGGTTAATATACATGATACTAAACGTATCACTAAGCAATCACTGAAACCCTTAATGAAGCATAGATTTTCAAAATATACATAATATATAACCCAATCACATAGCTTTTTTCTGTTTTTTTCTCTATTCTAGCTATTTTCAACAGCTCTCCATTTTTGAAACAATGATCAACAGCGAGAAAGTCACAATGACTATCATCAATCCCCTGTTAAGAATTTGGGAATTTGAATAAGCGGGACTTGCTTCTGATCTGATATGAGACAGAAATAGGTAAATATATAATTATATGATCATACTATTATACTTACATCTAAAGTTTTTAACATTGGCACATTTTCCAGCAGTGATTCATATACCTTTCTCTTATTAAAAGCATTTTTGAGTACTATTCTTCTGAAAGTAGTTCGATCCTGCAAAAAAATTACAAGAAGATTATTTACCAAACAAACTCATGTTTTAATGAAACCTTTTGAAAACACTGTAGGAAAAGGAGACAATGCTGATAATTGGCATTAACTCCTTTTCCCACAACATTTTCTTTCCTATCAAAGACAAATCTTTATAAATTTTGAGCAATATTTGATCGGTCAGCAAACGTTTTCAACTTGAAACAGTGTAAAGTTTTGTCATTTGGTTGAGTTAAAACGTTGAATATCAGGCTTGGTTTTCAATGTTCACTGTATCATAAGCATCCGTTTAGCCCCTTACCACACAATCCAAAAGTTTTAACAACTTTGAGGAAAAGCGCTTTTGAAAACAGTGGGAAAAGGAGAAATTGCTGGTTTCCAGCATTTACTCCTTGTAGCACAATGTTTTCTACCATTTCAAAGACAATTTTCACCATTTGAGCCACATTGACCCTTTACCACACAATGCCGACTTCGTTTTAACGACCCTGATAAAGGAGCTGTTTGAAAATATTGTGGGAAAAGGAGAAAATGCTGGTAACCAGCATTTTCTACTTTTCCCACAATGTTTTCTACCCTATCAAAGAAAAAATGCGTCATTCAAGCCACAATGAAATTGTCACCTGCAAATGCTTTCAATTTTGGTGGGTCTAAAATTTCATTGTAGGGTTAAGGGTTAAATATATATCAAGATGAACAATAGGCCAAGTTTCATTATGTCCAAGTCTTCAAATATTTGCACTAGTCACTAGGCTAAAGCACATTTAGACTCATCAAAGACATGACTAAGACAAAAAATTCTGACCAATGTTCACCAAGACTGAGGCTTCCATGTCTCCTTTAACCCTTTCCCAAACAAGCCCTGGTTTTCACGTGTTTGCAGTATAAGTCTTTTGAAAACACTGTGGGAAAAGGAGAAATTGCTCGTAACAAGCAGTTTCTCCTTTTCCCACAGCATTTTCTACCCTTTTTGAGACCTTTCTGCCATTTTCATCAAATTTTAAATTGTCGTCTGCAAACTTTTTCAATTTGGACCAGTCCAAAATTTGTCGTTTGGGAAAGGGTTAAGGTTATTAAAAGGCAGCATTGTGTGGTAAAGGATTAAAGAATACAAGTATTCTTTAAAGTATTTTTTTTTCACAGATTTGACACATGGTTACTGATATCAAGTTAAAGTTAGCATTTGTCATTACAGGTCAAAAGCTATGGACATGTATCTCTATCAAGTATCAGAAAAAGTTTGCTAAACACCGTGGAGCTAACGTTTTTTGCAAAAGGACCTATTTTCGATACAGGCTGCTCATATCATACAATAAGCCTTTGTATCATACAGTCAGCCTTGTTAATTCTTACCATTGCCCATAAGGATCCTTCACTAGTTGCCACAATGGTAGCTGCCCTGGGCATATTGTACATGAGTGCCAACTCTCCAAAACTCCCTGTGTTCTCATATTTACCAACAGCCTTGTTGTCTACATAGATGTCGTAGGTTCCACTGAAAATACAAAGAGACTTATGCTAGCAGCTATCTGGTTTACCAAACACAATACCGTATTTCACTTAATTAATGCGCCAGGGCGCCATGCAAAACACCGACAGGGCGCTCTTATTTCATAGCCAATTTCTCAAAATTTAAGCACCGTCACTGAGTGTAAGTACAGTACCTTGATCCCGGATTTAGTTAGTGCTGAGCGATTGCCATTTTGAAAGACTTGCTGTAATGAAGTAATGCAGAATATCGACTTTACCGCTGATCATGATTTATTTGGACATTAAATATCATTCATGATTAGTATTCAGTACTTCACTTTCTTAAAGTTTTTCCAAATTAATTGACAGATTTTGTGTTACCGGAAATATAGTGGGGGCGCTACTATTAGGGAGGGAGCGTTAATTAAGTGAAATACTGCATATGATACCTGAAGAAGGTTTCATTTCATTGTGTTTAAACCAATGTGCTGGACTACAAAATTTTAGACTTGTCCAAGTTGGTAGCATCTGAAGACAACAAATTACATGAGGCTAAAATGGCGGAATTTGTCTTTAAGAATTAGCAAACATGGTAGAAAAATGTTTAAAAAGTTTTCTCTATTAATGTCTTAAAAGCTCAGAATTGTGTGGTACATGTATGTACCCAACTACAAAATCTAAACTAAATGTGTTAAAACTAATGTACTGGACTACAAAATTTTAGACTTGTCCAAGTTTAAAGCATCTGCAGACAACAAATTATGTGCGGCTAAAATGATTGAATTTGTCTTTAAGAATTAGCAAACATAGTAGAAAAATATTTTTAAAGTTATTCTCTGTTAATGTCATAAAAACTCAGGATTATGTGGTACATGTATGTATCAGATAACAAAATCTAAGGCTTCATCCAAAATGAAAACATTTACAGATGACATATTGGATGTGGCTCAAATGAATGATAAAAATTGTCTTGAAAGGGTGAAAAAAACTTTGAAGGAAAAGGAGGAAATGCTGGTTACCAGCATTGTCTCCTTTTCCTGATATGTTTTAAAAAGTCTTCTTCATCAGGTTCATAACACAGGACTATTTGATAAAGAGTCAATTCTGTTCCCTACGTTACTTCATTCATTTTATAGTGAAGCAGAACAGGAAAGAATTAGTAATTTAATAGTGATGACATTTTATCAATCTGTAATCTAGATGCAATCTGTATCTAGTTAGATACGCATCTGCTCCAGGGTTAAGGAGTGTCATGTCTTCCAGACAAACAAAGACACTTCCGCTTTAAAGCTTTAAAGACAGACATACTGTTACAGTAGTAGAAAATAAAGTAGATTAATTAGTTTGTATAATTATGTTTTAGAAAAAAACAAATGATCTGAAAGTGTTCATAATCAAGTGCACAGTGATACTGCAAAAAAGTTTATATACACGCAATAAAAAGATGATAGGAGCTCTTTGCAGTTTTCTCAGTAAGTCTTTCTAAAAAAAAATATAGAGCAGGGCCATTGACACAGAGGTATGATGTAAATTAAACAGTCTTGTCTATTCAGGACCACTAGCTAATGCTACAGACCTTCTGGTTTCATTATTAATTTCTTTTTTTTAAATCTTCACACTGTATCAAGTTTCAGTAAGAAATTCAATGTAAAAAGTCAGTTCCTAATTCAGGACCATCTTAAACACAGAGTTTTCTAGAGTGGACCTTTCTCTGAATAAGATATTTTTATTCCTTCAGAATGATGAAAAGTTCACAAGCAAGGAATTAGGTCGTAAGAACCAATATCGTTTGGCTAATAACACAATTTTTTGCACTCTGTACTTCATTGCACATTTGAGACCACTAAACCTGGGACCTCATCATGTACCAGTACTGGCAATTTATACAGCTGTAATATAATGTCAGTCATTTGTCATTTGGCCCTAATCCCCAATTACCATACAATTGTGCCTGTTTCTATCCCCTGAAAAATCAACTGTTAAAATAGTAAAATATGCATAAATGCTCCTAATCCTATAATACAAAGTTTTATGCATAACCGCCATGTTGGACAATGGTTAAAAACAAAGCATTCCAGCCTCTCGTCAATCTATGATAAACCACATCAATGCTTCAAGCCTTCCAAAATCCAGTTTGAGCTATCATGGGTTTTAAGGGAGGAAAATTTGCTTTACAGCTTTTGCTTTACATGGTACCATAATTATGGTGGCAATCTTGGTGATGTGACCTGGATGATTTTGATAAAACTTCTGTCTCCTGTCTTTCGACATACTCACATAAAATTTGGTTAACTAGTTTCAACAGTATTTACGAATCAACTGGGAAAAAACAATGTTGAAGGACATAATTATAGGAACTGACTAGGCTAGATCAATCATAAAAGCTGACCTCAGCAACTTGTGCTCAGGTGTGCTTTTAAGTGAAAAGGACATTTTCAATAAAAAGGAAAGATCCAATTATTGCATTAACCCTTTCTCAAACAATCCTGACTTTTAACAACCCTGAGGATCAAAACATTATAGGAAAATGAGAAAATGTTAGTAACCAGCATTTTCTTCCCTCTTCCTACACTGTTTTCTACTCTTTCAGATACAAATTCCATAATTTGAGCAACATATGTCTTCTACAAAGCCATCAATTTGGGCAAATCAATAACTGAGTTGTCTGGTAGAGAGCTAACCCTTTACCACACTATGTTGCTTTTCAACATCCCTGGAAAAGAAGCCTTTTGAAAACATTGTGGGAAAAGGAGAAAATGCCTTACAACATCCCTGGAAAAGAAGCCTTATGGAAACATTGTGGGAAAAGGAGAAAATGCTGGTAACCAGCATTTTCTCCTTTTCCCACAATGTTTTCTACCCTATGAAAGAAAAATTGTGCTGTTTCATTGAGCCACAATGAAATTGTCATGTGCAAATGCTTTCGATATGGACAAGGCTAAAATTATGTCATCTGGTAAAGGGTAAATAGACACAAGATATGGCAGTCTGACCTTGATCAGCGTCTGCAAAAGCACTTTAAAACCTGTCCTTTGTAAGAATTAGACGAGGTTCAAAATCAATTCTCATTTTTTTTTCTGAAATGCTCTCCAGACATAAAAAAAAATACACTCAATCTTGCCTAATACAAAAAATCAATATCATAACTAGCAGTTTTAGCCCCAAATTTGCCACTTTCATTTTGTAGCTATCTGTATAACACTGAGATATTTACCAGAAAACAAAATTTTAAGACTCCTCCAAATTGAAAGCTTTTGCAGATGGTAAATAAGATGTAGCTAAAAAGATAGGATTTGCCTTTGAAAGTGCAAAAGGAGAAATTGCTTAGCAAAAGCAATTCCTCCTTTTCCAACAATGTTTTCAAAAGCCTTCTTCAGGGCCAATCACAAGTTTTAGGGAACCTAAAAAAGAAGGCTTTTGAAAACATTCTGGGAAAAGGAGAAAACATTCTGGGAAAAGGAGAAAACATTCTGGGAAAAAGATAAAATGCTGAAGACCAGCATTTTCTTCTTTTCCCCTAATGCTTTCTACCCATCAAAGAACAAAATTTCAATGAGTCACATCCAATTTGTTGTATGCAAATGCTTTGTATTTGGTTGATTGATTGTATGGTATTCAATGCCGTTTCCAACACTATTTTAGTTATATCGCTGTGCCATTGCACCTATCCATGCTTTCCTGGAATTTCAGTTACAAGTATACTTTGCACAGTATTCTTCCCAAGCCACTGGCTGCTTTCCCACATAACTGTAATCGAAACAACGATCATCAGTGTGAGTGGAATGAGCTTTAAATTTGGACAGGTCTAAAATTTTGTTGTTTGATAAGGAGTTGAAAAGTATTTTCTCTTTTATCACACAAAGTTTTCTACCCTCCCATGGTAGACAAATCTGTATATTTAACTCTTTACAAACCAACAAAATGCTGGCCTTGACCAAACTGAAAGCATTGTCGGAAAAGGAGAAAATGCTGGTTACTAGCATTTTCTCCTTTCCCCCACAAGGTTTTCAAAAGCCTTCTTCCACAGGATCATTAAAAGTTGGGATTGTGTGGTAAAGAGTTAAGTCTCATCTACTTTGTTGACACCAAAATGTAATAGCATGGAGAAGTCTAAAATTTTTTGGCTGTTGAATGGTTAACTTTTTTTAAATTTAATAGACTTATAGTGATAACAAAATGAAAACGGAGACAACTGAAAACAAATCATTACAGCTGCAATAACTTGACATTAAAAGGTAATGATTCTGCTGTGTTATTCTGAGATGTTTTTTTTTTGAAAAAAAAAAATTGTCTGCACAAAGGGCATAAAGACTGGCAAAAAACAGTTAACTCTTAAAAAGAAAAGAAAGGCAAAAAACATTTAACTCTTAAGCAGACAACAAAGTATTACACTTGTCTACATTTAAAGAATTGGTAGAGGTCATATCAAATGGGGCTCAAATGGTGTGAAAATTGTCTTTGAAAGGGTAACAAACAAGAGGGCCATTGGCCATAAAGCGCTTACCTGAGTAAAGTCATCTACAGTTCATAAAGCTTAAGAGATCCTGGTTTTAATGATGAAAAACACATGAGTGTAAGTGACCTACTTTTTGAGCCAATGTAACTAAATTCCAAACTTGTAAAACATATCATTAAAACAAACATTCTGACCAAGTTTCATGAGTATCAGACTGAAAATGTGGCCTCTACTGTGCACACAAGGTTTTTCTAAGATTTGGTCCAGTGATCTACTTTTTGACCAGATGTGACCCACTATGAAACTTGTCCAAGATATCATCAAGGCAAACTTTCTGACCAGGTTTCATGAGAATCAGGCTGAAAATGTGGCCTCTTGAGTGCACACAAGGTTTATCCAAGATCTGACCATGTGAACTACTTTTTGCCCCAACATGACCCACTTTCAAACTTGTCTAAGATATCAACAAGATAAACATCCTGACCAATCTTTATCAGTATAAGACTGAAAATGTGGCCTCTATGGAGCACCCAAAGTTTTCCTAAAATTTGGCCCAGTGACCTACTTTTTCACCTGACGTAACTCAATTTCCGACTAGTCTGAGATATCATCAAGATAGACAATCTGACCTAAGTATAGGTCATAAGTATCGGACTACAAATGTGGCCTCTAGAATGCACACAAGGTTTTTTCTTAGAATCAGCCTAGTGACCTACTTTTTGACCAGACATATCCCAGATATTATCAAGATAAACATGCTACCAAACTTTCATAAGTTTCAGGCTGGAAATGTGGCCTCTAGAGGGCACACAAGGTTTTTCTCATATTTGGCCCAGTGACCTAGTTTTTGACCTGACATGACCCAGTTTTAAAGTTGTCCAAGATATCATCAAGACAAACATTCTGACCAAGTTTCAAGAGTATCAGGCTCAAAATGGCCTCTAGATTGCACATAAGGTTTTTCTAAGATTTAGCCAAGTGACCTACTTTTTGACCCGACATGACCCAGTTTCAACCATGTCCGAGATATCATCAAGACAAACATTCTGACCAGGTTTCATAAGTTTCAGGCTGAAAATGTGGCCTCTAGAGGGCACACAAGGTTTTTCTAAGATTTGGCCCAATTTTTGTGTGTGGTATGGAGTTAAGGGTTAAAATGATTCAACGACGATACATCTTGAGTTCATACTATAATAGTCATTTGAGTTTTGGAAGGAAAACTTAGCAGTAGTTTTGAAACCTTGTATGAGTAATCACTACTACTACTGTAATGTTTTCTCATGGCATATCTTTTCTGGGCTACACTTCAAATAAATTTCTCATTTCGCCCAGACGCTATGGCTTCATTTCAACTCTGTATCTGAAAACAAACGTCTAGACTCATTCACATTGAATTTGCATTTGCATACAACAAATTAAATGTAGTACAAATATTGAATTTGTTTTCAAATGGTAGGAAAAATTGTGAGAAAAAACACAGAAAATGCAGGTTTCTAGCATTTTCTTCTCTGTCTACGACGTTTATAAAAATTTTCGTCCTCAAAGTCATAAAAATGAGATGATTGTTTGGTAGATAAATCCAACAATCAAATAGAAAATTTGGTCTGTCCTTCGAATCAAACTCTACAATTCATTTTTGTGGCATTTGTCCAAGACAATACCACTATGAGTGGCTTTTTGAAAATCAAGTACACTGTAACCCCGCTAGAACACTGTAATCGGGAGCCATGCCCTGTGACAATGTTATATCTGGGGTTAAACCTATAACGCTGTGCTGCTGTGCCGCCAGGTTAAATATTTTCTTACCCTTTTTATGCCTAATAGAAGTAGCTTTCTACGAATACAAGTTTGGTCACAGTTCAGCGGCAGATGATATATGATATGGCCAAGATCAGACTGCACGTTCTTTGTAGTCTGATGACTATCTACATCGTCCGCACAAAAATCACTGCTGAACAGTGAACGAATAAATCCTACCAAACATATAGAACTAGCCATATCGTCAAGATTTCACACCTGTCGTGGGTCCACAAATGTTTGCAGTAAAATTTGCATCAGGGGTATGACATAACCTACCAATCACTCGAAGCGAGAGAGTTGTAAGTTTGTTGTGTACACAACTATTTTGCCCAAAGAAATGTATACCTGGCTGACCTCTAACCAAAACAAAATGATCACGCAATAAGCCAGTATCACGCCTGCTTTACATAGGCTGACATTGCCTTAGTAATGGTTATTTGTAGAGCACCCCAGTCATGTCAGATGTTCATTGTGTAGTCAGCAGAGGAAAAAAAAAAGTCACCCAGTTATTTTCTGAAAATTTTGTTGTGGCCCTGATAAAAAAAGAATGCATATGCTTATTTGATGCATCAGTTAAAAGGATTTATTACCGATAAAAAAAGGAGAGAAACAGCAAGATTTAATATTCAAAAATGCGTTATTTTTTTTAAATGACGGGCACAAAACAGGGTTTTGACCATTTCCCTCGAAGTAACAACTTTTCACGCTTCTGCAGATGGTGCCTTTCTAAAACGCGAAAAAAGGCGAAACTGCGATGACATCGAAAAGCCGGGAAATCTTTTACCATTAAGCATCTTTCAGAATTAAGTTGCTTTTGCAACCTCTGTAGATCAAGATCAGATCGTAGTCGATGTCTTGTCTGATCTCTGATCTAGATTTACTCTCTCTGCTTTGACGAGACATCTTACAAAAAATACCTTAATTTTTGCAATTATAATTGTGGAAAATCATTGCTGAAAATTACCGTTAAGTTACTCGGCTTCCGAAGGATTAATGTGCATAGCGGTGTTACGTATGAGGTACAGTTGTGCATTTATTATGCTGAACTGTCCAATGTTTTGGAAAATATGTGAAGGAAAACTGAATGGAGTTAGGACTAGACATAATTTTTATTTATTTATTTATTTATTTTTGACAACACGTAGGCTAATTCAACATGTCGGAACATTGAGGGTGTCCGAATACACTCCTATGAATTATGGTATGTTTGATATCGCTGCTAGCGATATACATGTGAAAGTATATTGATGTAAGATTCTGTCTAATGTAAAATTGTCTGGACAGTTATACACTGAAGTCCTTTTGTAATCAACTGTGCGTGTATTTCTCAAACAAAGCAATTATGTACAGCCATAGCACAGATAAAGGTAATCAACAAGGTAAAGGTGTGAAAAACTGTCACATTATGTGCACGGTATCGATTTTGCATCAGCTCTTGGTCAGTAGGTTGGGTTTTAGTTACATAGAGCATTCTTATCAGCCTAATGGTGGATCTAGATCAGATGAGGAAAATGGTTACCCCCCCCCCCCCAAATTTTGGGAGCCATAGGATAACCGCGTCATAATAAGGTCAGCATTTAAGCGAGTTCGTTCTATCGGGGTGCCAGTGTATCATTATTTGTGCAAAGCCAAAGGAAGTAAATCCAATTAAACTAAATTTTTCTCAGACAAACAAGTGTTTCAATTGCACTCTGATATAAAATTGAAAAAGGCGTATTAAAATGAATTGAATCAGGCTATTGATCGTGGAAACACTTCTTTTTATTGAAAACAGCTTTATTCTCAGACCAAAAAAATACAGAAGCCCCACAATTTGGTGATTACAATCGGCCAGTACAGTTCTGTTTCTTCAGCAAATTCAATTACAAAATATTAATCCATGTTCTGGATAAGTCAATTACCAGTACGAAAGACAGGATGGATGAATTCTTCCATCTTTCTGCCTTTTTCCATACAAGTGTGGCTTCTATATTCCTGCTATTTTAACTTTTGAAACATTCAAGGAAAAAAAACAACAATTTCTTGTTACAGGCTAAAGTTCTCCTTCACCAAAGATGTTTTCAAACAACTTGAACTGCATGCTTAAAGAGCACCTTGGTAGTTCATTATAATAGGTTGAACATCTTTCTCCATTTAATCCTTTACCAAACAACGTAAATTTAGACTGGTCCAAATTGAAAGCATTTGCAGACGACAAAATAAATGTGATTGAAAAATTGAAATTTGTTTTGAGAAGGGTAGAAAACATTGTGGGAAAAGGAGAAAATGCTGGTTACCAGCATTTTCTCCTTTTCCCAAAATGTTTTCAAAAGGATTCTTTCTCAGGATCGTTAAAAGTCGGGATTGTGGTAAAGAGTTAAAGTGAAAGTAGTCCAAAAATTCATCTAGGTAAGAAGTTATACGAAATGATCTGTGGTTTCAAAACTCCGAGGAGAAGACATTCCAACAAAAATATTGAGGGACTAGATGAAAATGCTGGTAGCCATAATCTCCTTTTTCCACAGTGTTTTCCTATCTTTCCAAAACAATTCCATCATTTAACTCTTTACCACACAATCCCAAGTTTTAACGATCCCAAGGAAAAGGACTTTTGAAAACATTGTGGGAAAAGGAGAAAATGCTGGTAACCAGCATTTTCTCCTTTTCCTACAATATTTTCTACTCCATAAAAGACAAATTTTCTACTTTGAGTAACATTTACTTTGTCGTCTGCAAATGCTTTCGAATTGGACCAGTCTAAAATTTTCTCAAGTGGTAAAGAGTTAAGCTACAACAATTAATTTGTTGTCTGCAAATACTTTCTGTAATGGATGAATCTAAAATTTTGAGGTTTGGCAAAAAAGATTGAAGAAGGGCATTTCGCGACAGGAACTCTGTAATAAGATTTTTTCTACTCTATTAACTATCAATTACAAGGCAACATTGCTGAATTTCTCTCTGGATTTCTTTTCACTGGCAATGAAAGGTTTTTGCTAGAGTTCAGTAACACCCATTACGGCCTTGTATTTCTACTCTTGTATAATATTTAGACCTAAAAACACTTTAACTCTTTACAAAATGTCAAAATTTTAGACTTGCATTTGCAGAAGAAAAATATAAGGCGGCTTAAATGACATAATTTGTCTGACTGGATAGAAAACACTGAGGGAAAAGGAGAAAATGCTGCTTACCAGCATTTTCTCCTTTTCCCACTATGTTTTCAGAAACTTTTTTTATCTGACTGCATTGTTAAAACTTATGTTGTGTTAGTGGTTATGGGTACAGGGCTTGTATCGCTTCATCAGTGTAATATTTAGACCTCAACACACTTTAATTTAGCGCCATATATGCAGTTTGGCTTAAAAATGCTGGTGAAATTTGATAAACAATAAAAATCTATTTATTTATTCTTGCCGATGAACAACATCCATGGGTAAGTTAATCCATTCCTCATTCAGAACATGTTCAAGGTCTCTGACATAACTGACGTCATTTCTCTCCTAGACATTCCCTCCAAGACGGTCCAAAAGGTGTAAAACTGGGACAATATCCAGTGATCCAGTCTGCCAGTCTATCATATTCACATTGTTTACCCGCAGAAAGTTGTTTGTGTGGCTAGCAACATGGGGTTCCTGCATACCCTTGCAATAGAATGGTTCACCATTGGCCAAACAGTTTTTTTTCCCCAATAATGCAGGACTTTTAAATTTTCCTAAACAGTCACAATGTTAAGATTTGACACAATACGAAATTCTACCAAACCACAACGCTACTGCCTCCAAAACAGCCAAGTCAAATGACGTTAGCCGGATCTGTTCTCTATCTCGTCTCCAAACTCCTAATCCTTCATTTGCAAATTTGAAAGTGAAACAGGGTTTGTCTGTAAACCCAACTTGGTGTCCACGCCATCTTATCCATCGAGGATGTACCCTTGCCCAATCTAATCTAACCAGTCTGTGGTTTCATGTCAATGGAACACCAGCTTACAGACAACGTCCATGCAACTGCACAGCTTGTAGTCTGTTAATCACAATCTCAAGCACAAATCTCTGTTCCTGTTGCATTTCTACCTATAACCATGCTTCTTTGGCTGCTAAGAAACTGATTACGCTGTGATGTTGTCATAATGTAATTTTGCTAATGCCACACTGTTTTGCACGGTCTGCCATAAGCTGTCTATCTCTGACGGTGCCTGTTTGACTGTATTTTGATCTGAGTCTTCAAATGGCACTTTGATTCACATTAAAATGCTACAACTTTTTAAATCCTCATGCCTCCAGTATACATCCTGACTGCCACATTACGCTTGTCTAACATCAGTTCAGGTCAATGCCCCATCTTGAAAATTTTACCACTTTTTTGACGGTTTATTTGTTTATGGGTGTGTACCACTAAAATAGTGGAGTATCGATGACACTGACTGCACATGCACACAGGTGCACGTAAGCAGCATGAGTAAAGCAGAATCACGCTAAGGACCTTTTCAGTCAGAAAAACTTGGAAACTTAGAAAAAGGTACAAAATCAGTGAGTCCGGTATCAGGACTGATTACATGACATACTTTATTAAGTTTACAGCCTAGAGTTTGAAAACAAGTTTGATGGCCCTGGATCGCTCACCTGAGTCAATAGGCGAAATTTCACTCCAGGGTCATATGACCCAATTTAAAATTCATCTGAGATATTATTAAGACAAACATTCTGACCAATTGTTTGGTCAATTGAGCTGAAAATGTGGCCTCTGAAGTGTCCAAAATGTATTTCTTCAATTTCATCTAGTGACCTAGTTTATGACCCTATGTGACAATTTTTCAAACTCATCCGAGATATCAAGACAAACTTGTTGACCAAGGTTCAGGTGAGTCGGGCAAGAATTGCCGCCTCTAGTGACCTACATTATGAGCCTATGTGACCCAATTTCAAACCCGTTCAAGATATCATCAAGTCAAACATGCTGACAAATTTTCAGGTCAGTTGAGCAAAACTCGTGGCCTCTAGAGCACTCACAGCTGATCCAAGATATCATCAAGTCAAACATGTAGACCAATTTTCAGGTCAATTTAGCTGGAATTGTGGCCTCTGGAGTGCCCACAAGGTATTTCTTCAACATGAACCAGTGACCTTGTTTATGACCCTATGTGACCCAATTTTGAACTCATGCGAGATATCAACAAGACAAACACGCTTACCAATTTTCAGGTCGAATTGAGCAAGAATTGTGGCTGCTAGAGTGCCCACAAGATATTTCTTTAAATTTGACCTAGTGACCTAGTTTATAACTCTATGTGACCCAATTTTGAACTCATCCAAGATTTTATCAATACAAACATGCTGATCAATTTTCAGGTCAACTGAGTAAGAATTGTAGCCTCTAGAGCACCCACAAGGAATTTCTGTAAGCTGACCTAGTAACCTAGTTTATGACCCAAGGTGACCCAAGTTCATGCTCATCTGAAATTTCATCAAGAAAAACATTCGGACCAATTTTTATGTCAATTGAGCAATAAATGTGGCCTCTAAAGTGCCCAGAAGGTATTTCTTTAAATTGACCTTGTGACCTAGTTTATGACCCAAGGTATCCCGAATTCTAACTCACCCAAGATTTTATTAAGACAAAGACTCTGACCAATTTTTAAGACAATTGACCAAAAAATGTGGCCTCTAGACTGCACACAAGGTATTTTCTTTAATTTGACCTAGTGACCTAGATTATGTCCCCAGGTGACCCAGTTTTGAACTCATCCTAGATTTCATCAAGACAAACATTCTGACTAATTTCAGGTCATATGAGCAATAAATGTGGCCTCTAGAGTGTCTACAAGGTATTTCTTTAATTTGACCTAGTGACAGTTATGACCCCAGTTTACCCAATTTCAAACTCATCCGAGATTTAATTAAGACAAACATTCTGTCCAATTTTCAAGTCAATTGAGCAAAAAACGTGGCCTATAGAGTGCCCACAAGGTATTTCTTTCATCTGATCTACTGACCTAGTTTATGACCCTAGGTGACCCAAATTCAAACTCATCCGAGATTTCATGAAGACAAACATTCTTAATAATTTTCAGGTCAGTTGAGTATAAAATGTGGCCTCTAGAGTGTCCACAAGGTGTTTCTTTAATTTGACCAAGTTTATAACCCCAGGTGACCCAATTTCATCCGAGATTTAAGTAAGACAAACATTCTGACCAATTTTCAAGTCAACTGAGCAAAAAATGTGGCCTCAACAAGGTATTTCTTTAGTTTGACCTAGTGACCTAGTTTATGACCCTAGGTGACCCAAATTCGAAATCATCCGAGATTTCATCAAGACAAACATTCTTACCAATTTTCAGGTCAATTGAGTACGAAATGTGGCCTCTAGAGTGTCCACAAGGTAAATGTTGAAGATGGACGACGCACGACGGACATTGGACAACCACAAAAGCTCACCTTGAGCATGTTGTGTTCAGGTGAGCTAAAAATGCGGGCCTAAAAAACTTGCAAAATTTATTTCCCTCAGTATATAAATGTGGTCTGAACTCTACTTTATTAGTTATACGGTCAAGTGGCAGGGGCACTTTGAAACTTGTTCATGAGCTGGGCTCAAGGCGCCACAGCCGTGAACAACTTTCAAAGTGCCCTGCCACCTGACAGTATAACAAATTTATTATACTGCAAAGTTTTCCAATGTGTATTCAGTGAAATTTCCCTGTTATATAGTCTCACAAATTGAGTAAGCTGACAGAATCAAATTTTCCTTCTGAGTGCCCAAACATACTGAAAACTGAGGTCATTAACCTATGTAAAAAGTGCAGTTTGGTGCATAAAGTCACTGCATGACATCCAAAGTAATGTTATCTAAATGCGGATTTAAACACCTTCAAGGTGAACTTGTAAATATTCATTTTATGATTTGTTGACAAAGCTAAACGACAATTAGATGCTTCAAACAATCATCAGTTTATTTTTATTAATGATACAATTGGCACTTCATGATTTGTTTTCATGACGAAGGGATGACTCATTTTAATTTTTGTTTTAGAATGACCATATATCTAATTATATTCAATCATTTTCAAAAATAATCTATTCCGTCCACTTTAATGATGCCCATTAAGGGGAACTAGAAATATTTGACATGCTGCACTCAGTGTTTGTCTTGTGGGCGACTCATATCGATAGACACTTGACATCTTCGATTTTGTGTTCAAAGTGTAGTGAAGTATACATGGCTTCTGTGAGGGAAACTGCTTTTCCGTGGACTGTATCAGCGTACTCCAACATATTGTTGGAGCATATTATCCAACCAGATCGCAAGAAACTTCTTTGCAGTATAATAAAAACATTTAAACCCAAGCAGGAATAAGGCCGGCCAACAATTTATCACACATTAAAGTACAGTATTTTCTGCAAACTGTAACAAAAGAAAACAGTTCCACTTTAAATGCAAATACTGCATATTAACATTGTATCAGCAAAAAAATATGTAGGTCATGTAATTCTAGGAAACAAACCATTTCCATGGAAATACCGATAAAACCAGTCTCGATCCTTTCCGAGAATTCAATTTGAGTCCTAATAGACAGTAATCCCACTAAATGCAGCCATAAAATGCAATAGCTGGGATGGATGTAATTGAAATAGCAATGAGTCTTCATTGCTCTATCCCCTCCCCCCTCCCATTTCCGAGGAAACAATTAACCCTTCAAGTGCAAAGCACAAGTTTACTTGCTTTTATTGACAGTGTAGGTCTAAGATCACATTTGTAAAGTCTGATTTTGTATCTACACTATATTCTGTGAGAAAATCTGCCAGTAGAACTTTTTTTTTTAACCCTTTACCAAACAACAAAATTTTGGACTGGACCAAATTGAAAGTATTTGCAGACAATAAATTAAATATGACTCATACGATGATTTTTGTCTTTGATAGTGTAGAAAACATTGTGGGAAAAGGAGAAAATGCTGGTAACCAGCATTTTCACCTTTTCCGACAATGTTTTCAAAAGTCTTCTCTGTCAGGGTTGTTAAAACTCAGGATTGTGTGGTAATGAGTTAATATCTGGGTCTTCTTCACAAAATGAAAATGTTCATTCATATTCAAGCTTGACAAAAGCATAATGGTTCAGATCACAATTGACAGTAATTTGGAGTCATTGAGCTTATGGAGGTCATTAGCTAATTTCCTCTTACAGTAATAACACCACACATCTGGGGAAGGCAACATATGAAAAGTCCTTGACTGTTTCTTTGGTACACTTGAATGCCTTCAGTGTGAACCCGAGACAACAAAGCTTAGGCCGTATCCACCAACCATTTTCTGATCTAAATCTAAAAATAAATTCTATGACAGACAAGCCATCTAGATGGACCCTCTGAAGCAACAGAATAAGAACAATATCTATAACATACTGGAAAACCAAACCCAAGGAATGCAGGGACGGTGTGCCATGCACTGAATGCCATAACGTAACATACTGCAACATTTGAAAATGGCAAAAAGATTGACAACATTCTTGACAGCTCCTGCTGTCATACTTTCAATGCAAAAGTGTAAAAGTTAAGTTTTTCCCTTTATCAAATGATCACAAATTTTAATGATATGGCTTTTGAAAACATTACAGGAAAAGTGGGAAAAATGCTTTCCAGCCATTTCAAAGACAGAAATCATGTTTTGAGCTACATTCAGTCTGTCCTCTGCAAATGTTTGTAATTGAAGAAACCTAGATTTCTTTGCTCAGGAAAGAGCCTGAGCAAGATGGGTTTTGAAAGTATTGTGAGTAAAGAAGAAAATGCTTGTTACATGCACTTTATCATTTTCCACCTTGCCTCTGACTGCTTTCCCACATAAGTATTGTCTAAATAAAGATCAGCAATCAGTGAATCCTGTTGCAATGAAATTGGCCCAGCTGGGGATTCAAACCAGCAACCCCCTTGTTTCAAGTTCTGTATGTTACCGGAGTCACAAAGCTTGGCACTTTCAAAATGGGACAGTCTAAATTTTGCAGTATGGTAAAGATAGAAGGAAGACCTTTGTGACCGTAAAATATTACCAACCTGTCAATGACATAGAAATTATCACCATCATCTCCTTGGTCTATGACATGTTCACCTGGTGACACCTGTAATTATACAATCATAATTATGTACAACTACTTGACCTCTGACCACAGTCCTATTATATCAAACCTGATAATACACATAATTAACCCTTTACCAAACAACAAAATTTTAGACTACTCCAAATTGAAAGCAGTTGCAGACGACAAAATAAATGCAACTGAAAAATTGAAATTTGTTTTAGGAAGAGTAGAAAACATTGTGGGGAAAGGAAAAAATGCTGGTTACCATTATTTTCTACTTTTCCCAGAATGTTTTCAAAAGGATTTTTTCTCAGGGTCGTTGAAAGTCGGGATTATGTGGTAAAGGGTTAATGTAAGGCGAGTGACATAAAGGGACAAAGTTGAAACATTCCAAGAAAATTCAAATTTTCGTTTTTGTATTATTTCAAGGAAAAGGTTGTTTAACCCTCTCCCAAATGATAAATTTACCACTTCCAAGTTCAAAACATATGCAGATGACAAATTCAGAACGGGTACAAATTAGCTTAAGACCTTCAAAAGGCCTCTTTCTCAGGGTCGTTAAGCAATAAAGCATGGCTCTATTCTTCTCAACAGAAACTGTCTATAGCAAGGAGACATAGTGTTCATGCAATAACAGACATTTTACTCCATAAAGGGGTATCCTGATACATCTGTTTTGTGCAACACTTGAAAACATTGCAATATAGATAAAGCAATCAATGACAAATTTCTCCATTTGTGGAGTGTCCTTGGGCAAGATCCTTCAAAACCCAAACCTTGTACCAGTAGAAACCCACAAAACACATGAATAATTGAGCTCTTGCAGTGTTATGACAGAAATAATGTTGAAAGTGGTGTACAACATTCAATCAATCAATCATCCATTTGTCATGATGGTTTCTGATCTACCTCTAAATGCCAAGTAATGTTTATTGAATGTACAAGTAATCTTTTCTGCAGTTTTCCTCAAATATATTGAGCTAGGGAAGATCATAAAAATGCGTAAAAGGTACTCAACAGCTGCCTAGCTAAACTGTTTGCACGTTCTTAACCATGTTATCATTATTGTCATTGACTTAATATTCATACAAATATCCCCTACGAGAAATACCAATATCAAGCTGCTTATCTTGTCAAATTGTGAGAGGTTTAAGTGTACTATATATATTTCATATTAACTCTTTACAATAGGACAAAATTTAAGCTTTCCCAAATTGAAATGACTTGCAGACAGCATTTCAAATATGACTAAAATGATGGAATATGTCATTGAAAGGGTAAAACTTGTTGGAAAAGTAAAAAATTATGGTTGCCACCATCTTCTCCTTTTACAATATCCATACTCTTTTGTGTTATTAAAACACAAGTCATGATTGTTTGGTAAAGAGTTTACTTGTTCTGTATCAAATTGGTATTCACCACATTATCACTGGCAGATGACTTCAACTCTTTACCGAACAACAAAATTTTAGACTTGTCTAAATTGAAAGCATTTGCAGACAACAAACTGAATGCGGCTAGAATGACAAAATTTATTTCTGAAAAGATAGAAAACACTGTTGGAAAAGGAAATCAAAGCGTTGAAAGCACTGGTGTGGCATTTGTCAAGGAGCCATTGTGTTGAATTAATAATTTGGAAAAAAAAAAAACAATGAATTATCCAATATTCACTTGAAAGTAAATTATTTCGATCTGTAAATATTTATGCACAATCCAATTTACAGCAGTGTGCAACCATGTGGGACAAACAAGCTCGGGTAAACTAGTTTTGGGACGATTAATTGATTGATTGATTGAAAGGTGTTTAACACCATTTTCAACATTATTTCAGTCATATTGCGGTAGCCAGTGTACCTATCCATGCTTTCCTGGAGTTTCTTTTTTACCAGTACTTCGCACAATATTCTTTCCAAGCCACTGGCTGCATTCCCACATAGCCATTATTGAAACAATGTTTAGAGGTGAGAGAGGAATGAATCCTGTTGCACTGACTATCATCAATCCTCGGAAAGAAATTGGCCGAGCCTGGGACTGAACCAGCGACCTCCTGTTCTCAAGTCCTGTATGCTACTGACTGAGCTATGGGGCTCGGCAGTTTTGGGACGAACAAGCCCAGGAGACAAAGATTGTGTATCATTGCGCCAAAAGAAGACTATGAGTGGGTAAAGCTATTTTCAATACAAGAGGGCAACTGGTCCTAAGGCGCTCGCCTGAGTAAAGTCATCTACAGTCGATAAAGCTGAAGAGATCCTGGTTTTAATGTTGTAAAACACATGAGTTCAAGTGACCTACTTTTTGAACTGATGTGACCCAATTCCAAACTTTTTTTTTTTTTTGATTTGGTCCTGTGACCTACTTTTTGACCTAACATGACCCAATTTTGAACTTGTCCGAGATTTTATCCAGACAAACATTCTGACCAAGTTTCATGAGTATCAAGCAGAAAATGTGGCCTCTAGAGTGCACACAAGGTTATTCTATGATTTGGCTCGGTGACCTACATGTACTTTATGACTCGACATGACCCAATTTTCTATTTGTCCAAGATTATATCAAATCAAACATTCTAACCAAGTTTCATGAGTATTAGGCTGAAAATGTTGCCTTTAGAGTGTACAAAAGTTTTTTCTAAGATTTGGCCATGACCTACTTTTTGACCTGACATGATCCAATTTTGAACTTGTCCGAGATTTTATCCAGACAAACATTCTGACCAAGTTTCATGCGTATCAGGCTCAAAATGCGGCCTCTAGAGTGCAAACAAGCTTTTTGGAAGAAAACATTGTGGGAAAAGGAGAAAATGCCCGTTACCAGCATTTTCTCCTTTTCCTACAATATTTTTTTAAAAGGCTTCTTTTTCAGGGTCATTAAAACTCAAGATTGTGTGGTAAAGAGTTAAAGGGTCTGAGTCCTATTTAATTTGTTGTCTGCAAATGCTTTGAATTTGAACAAGTCTGAAGTTTTATCTCCTGATAAAGTGTTAAAAGTTGTCTGCTGCAAATCTGTTTTGGTGGTAATAAGATATCTCTGCTGCCATCAGCAATATTTCAGTTTAGTCAATATTTTCATTTCCCTGACCCACTATGTGGCGCTTTTACAAAAACATGAGCCATGCTCTGTTGAAAAGGGGTTTGACCAAACGGCAAAATTTTAGACTGGTCCAAATTGAAAGCATTTGCAGACAGCAAAATAAATGTGACTGAAAAGTTGAAAGGGTAGAAAACGTTGTGGGCAAAGGAGAAAATGCTGGTTACCAGCATTTTCTCCTTTTCCCACAATGTTTTCAAAAGGCTTTTCCTTTAGGGTCGTTAAAAGTCGGGATTGTGTGGTAATGGGCTAATGCATTTGCAAAAAAGTACTGACCTAGGTCAGCCTGTGTAGTCAGCTAGCACAGGCTGATCTGGGCTGATACTTTTTGCTATTGGTCAATTTTTTCGAGGTCAAAGGACCAGTCAACCTCATGATTCAGTCGGTTGTTAGACAAAAAAGGACTTTATAGATCCATGATTTATATGATGAATTGCTTGGCATCACAGACATGAATCAGGGGTCCTGCATGGCTCAGTGGTAATGTGTGGGACTTGTAACCTGGAGGCCCCGGGTTCCAGTCCTACCTGATCTGCTGGGTTTTTCGTGGGTGTGTCCTTGTGCAAGACACTTAAGAGCTCTAGCCTAGTTCTGGTAAAATCCAGGAAATACATGAATATGTGAGCTGTCACCGTGATATGTCTGAAATAATGTTGAAAGCGGCGTAAAACACTATTCAATCAATCAATCAATCGACATGAACTAAACCCCTTTTTGCCTGAGTGCCAAACAATCATGTGTTTCACCGACCCAGATGAAGAATTAAAGCTTTTGAAAATATTATGAAAATATTATTTTCTCCTTTTCTCCCAATATTTCTTCTCTTTCAAAGACAAATTTCTTCCACTGAACCACATGCAATGTGTTGTCTGCAAAAGCTTTCAATTTGATTGAGTGACTGATTGTATGGTGTTATATTGCACTTGTCAGTGCACCTATACATGCTTTCCTGGAGTTTCTTTTAATTACCAGTACAATGCACAATATTCTTTCCAAGCCACTGGCTGCTTTCCCACATAACCATCATCGAAACAATGGTCAGCAGTGAGAGAGGGACGAATCCTATCACATTAACTATCATTATTAATCCTTGGAAAGAAATTCGCCGAGCCAGGGATCGAACCAGTGACCTCCAGTTCTCAAGTCCTGTACACTTTCAATTTGAACAAGTTGAAAATTTTGTTATTTGGTAAAGAGTTAAACAGAATCATTTTCAGATGGGTAAGGAACTATCAGTGATACTATAGTTTACGAATAATAAATATCAGGAATACTAAATAGCAGGAACATACACTAAACAGACCGCTTTTCAACTGCTCTAATGATTCAGTAGAAAATATCATATTACCAGAGAGAACAACAACATAAAACTGAAAACAAAAATTAACATTAAATAATTCAGTAATTGTTTTCCTGCATTTCTCTATATTGATTATCATGGATTTGATGTATGGTCGGTATACAAAAGATATGTAGTGGGCAAAAAGTGAAATTTATAGGGAGCATTTTCTGTATGCATCATCATGCTTTCAAATGCCAATAATGGTAATAGACAGAGCAGAAAATTGTCCACATTAAGTCTGAGGCGTTAACCCAGCCTTTGGCAAAAACTAAGACTTTTGCTAGTGGCAGAGATTTAGATCAGCTTGCACAAAACATTGTCTAATCTTGGATCTATACCATCCGCCAGCTCAGTCAAGATTGTAAGAGCAAAATCTTGCTGAGTTTTAGTGCATATTATTTTCAGCCATTGAAAGAGGTCATAATATTTGTGAGTGAAAGAGTAAAATTCACTGTCTGTGTCTTGTTACACAAACTGCATTCTGCCATAAAACAAAATGCTGAATAGAACACCACAGTCAACATTCAAGTGTTCCTAATCTATGCAGCCTTAAATTACTGGCCAATTTCTGACAGTGGGTTTTTGTACAATTACGAAGTCAATAATACCACCAGGACTCTCTTGATTGCGTAGGCGATAAAACAGCAGCAAATCAAAATAAATAGAAAGTGCAGTTTTTTAGGTGGAGAGTGGGGGAAAAATTACTACAGAGCAATACAAAAGAGTTATGTTAGAGATAAAATTAAGTCTTTACCAAAAGTTGCTGATCTGTTTATAAGGATAATTAAGATTGATTGATTGATTGATTGATTGAATGAATGAATGAATGAATTAATTAATTAATGATGGTGTTTTAAATCACTTTCTAACACAATCATTATGCTGCAACAGCTCGACTATTCATGTGTTTTCAGTTTAACAAGTACTAGGCTTGGACACTACCACAAACCCACTGAGTCTGTGAGGATCATACCCAGGATCCCTGGATTTTTACTTCAACATCTCACCCACTGAGAAATGCAGAATCCTGAAAAATTAAGAAAAACATGGGTGCACTACTTTTAAGTAAATACAATTTCTGTGCTTTACAATGATATAATAAATAAAACCTATTACCTTTTTCTCAAACATTGCATCTAGGACACATGACATTTGTTCCTGAAAGTAAAGAATACAGTCATGTTAGATTGAAGAACTCACAAAATACATCCATAATTTTGCCTTGAGGAAAACAGCCTTTAAAAATATTATGGGGGAAAAAGGAATAATTGCATATACCAAACAATAATTACTTCTTCTTTATCCACAATGTTTTCTATACAGTTCAAAAAAGGCAATTTCCTATCATGATTTGAGGCTAAAATAAGTCTTAAGGTACCGAGTAATGGGTTTACTCTTTACCAAAGACAAAATTTTGGACTGGACCAAATTGGAAGCATTTGCAGACGGCAAACTGGTTGTAGCTTAAATGGTGATTTCTGTTTTTGGTAGGATAGAAAACATTGTGGGAAAATGTGAAAATGCTGGTTACCAGCATTTTCTCATTTTCCAACAATGTTTTCAAAGGCTAAGGGATTGTGTGGTAAAAGGTTAAAAGATATACCTTACAACCAAACAAGGAATGCATAGCAAGAGGTAAGGACTTGATGGTTTATTAGACTGACTGATACAGCTATTCGAGCACATGCTTCCTGGCTAGACATATTTAATGCTGGATAACTCACAAATGCCCCATACAGTGTAATTTTAGCCCATCTAAAGCCTACTAATGCAGGGACATAAATAGTTGGGTTTGTGCTGTAATAAGTTAATCCAAATTTTCAAGTGGGAACCTTGACATGGTTGACTTAACACTTTACCAAACAATAAAATCTTAGCCCTGTCCCAGTTGAAAGCATTTGCACGCGACAAAATAAACGTGACTCAAAAAATAAAATCTGTTTTGGGAAGGGAAGAAAACAGTGTGGGAAAAGGAGAAAATGCTGGTTAGCACTATTTTCTCCTTTTCCCACAATGTTTTCAAAAGCTTCCTTCCTCAGGGCCGTTAAAACTTGCGATTGTGTGGTAAAAAAGGTTTAAATTTTTCCTTCATTTTCAAACACTGATAAGGTGTCTCTTGTCTGTAAAAGGAGCTATATGGCATCTCTAAAAAATCTATTAACCCTAAGGCTGCTTATTGCGACTCACTGACCTTTTGCTGACAGCGTAGATCAAGATCAGACAGCACAGAACATGCAGTCTGATCTTTGATCTACACTGTCCAATAAGAAGATATCTTTCCTCCATAAATATCTTTGAAACAGGAAAGTTTGGGCTTATACTATCGGCTTGAAAGTTTCTTTTCTTTTTATTCAGCAGGATATGGGTTAATACCTAACTTTACCAAGCCACTTAACTCTGAATCAAAAGACAAAATTTTCTGGCTGATACATGTATATAATGAAAGCATTTTGCAGACCACAGTGATCTCAGACAACAAATTAAATGTAACTCATGTGATGGAATTCGTCTTAGAAAAGGGTAGAAAACATGGTGGGAAAAGCAGAAAATGCTGGTTACCAGCATTTTCTTCTTTTCCCACTATGTTTTCAGAAGCCTTCTTTATCAGGGTCATAAAACCAGAGGATCCTTCAAAGAAGGGTTAATATTGAATTCTGGTCTCCCTACATCACCATCTAATGTGATGATCCCCTTATAGCACATGATAAGATCAAAGGTAACGAAGCCAAAAAAATCTTATAAAGGAGACGGCTGTCCATCACACATAAACATCCCCAAAAAGCTTGTAATGCGGTTTCTGTAAACATTGTGGCAAACTGTACCATTTATTATAAGCAAAAGCTCTTGTTCCCATGATATTTTCCGTATCTCTGAACAGAGAATTGTGCAAGTTTTGTTTTCTGTAAAACATTCTACTTTGTGTCCCACATACCAGTAAGTGCTACATGTATGTATTTCTAAAGACATCCTGTATGAAAAGGGTTTGTACACCATGATAATATCAAAGAAAATGAAGCCAAAAATCTAATTGATGAGACTGAGGTACCTAACCTATCAACATACGAATATGACTTTCTATGCTCATGCAATAAAAAACACTTTTGAAAACATTATTGGAAAACAACTGATTCCATATTAAACTGGCAATCATCCCTTTTTCTACACTGATCACCGTATCATTCAAAAGCAATGCAATCTTTTCCTTCAATCTTTGGTTCTAGGTAGAGGTTGGTCTGTCTGTTTATAGTAAAATCAAAGAAGCTAAAATCTATAATAACCCTTACAGTGCAGAGCACAAACTATATTGCTTTTGTATATCAAGATCAGACTGAACAAAACTTTAAGTTTGATCTTCAATATTATATTACTTTGTTGTATATTTTGGCCAAAACAACCATGGATTGCAATCCTTCGGCTGTTTTTCTTACCTCAAACAGACTAATGATTCAGCACTCGATTGGTTAAAATGACCTTAACCCTTAAAACACCTTTCACAACTATAGTTCCCTTTGCGCCCAGTGTAGATAAGATCAGGCTGCACAAAATGTAAATGATCCACAATGTTTGCTTTGCTTACACACTGTAGACAAAAGCAACCATCAAATTGCAATTATTTGGGTTGTATTTCTAGGATGAAAATGTCTGATAGGTTTATTCCGCGTTTTACCGGGTTAAACTTCACTACGATGCACCCAAGTATAATTTTCATTGGCAATTTTTTCTATTGATTGTATAAATCTATTTGATTTTCTTTCAGATTATTTTTGTAACATGTTTCAGTTGTGATAATCAAAACCAAGACTTTATACAGAGGTTGACATATATCTTATTCCATGTTCAATATTCCAATTAAAAGTCAATTACAAGAATTCCAATTAAATCACAGCTTATAGACTAGAGGGGGTCTAATTATTTTGAGACGCAGCCACAAATAATGGAATTTCCACCATCATACACAAAATTTAAATCAATAAACCTGTAATATCGAAGGTCTTTTCTTTTAACTCTTTACCAAATGACAAAATTCTAGACTTGTCCAAATTGAAAGCATTTGCAGACAACAAAATAATTGTTGTTGAAAAATTAAAATGTGTCTTGGGATGGGTAGAAAACATTGTGGGAAAAAGAGAAAATGCTGGTTACCAGCATTTACTCCTTTTCCCACAATATTTTTAAAAGGCTTCTTTCTCAGGGTCGTTAAAAGTCGAGATTGTGTGGTAAAGGGTTAAATCATCTTTCAGGGACAATATGAATTTAGCTTTAATTCTACCGGACAACAAAATTTTGTATTAGACCAAATTGAGAAGATTTTGCAAAATGAAATGTTGCTAAAATGGTAATTTCTGTCTTTGATAGGGTAGAAAATATTGTGGGAAAAGGAGAAAATGCTGGTAACCAGCATTTTCTCCTTTTCCCACAATATTTTCAAAAGCCTTCTCTGTCCGGGTCGTTAAAGGTTGGGATAGTGTGGTAACGGGTTAATTCTAAATTTCCAATCCTCACCTTCTGATTAGCTGAGATAAAGCATCTGAGCCAACCAGACGGTCTGTGTTGGAACTTCGAGTAAGATCAATGTTTAAAATGGTTAGTGTCAATACAATGGAATGCTCATGCCTTCGCACACTATTCTGTGCACTTGTCTAGAAGCCATTAGCATGCGCAGAACAATGTCATTTACTTCAATGACAGGTCAGATCGAGATCAGGCTGCACAGAATGTAGGTTTTAGGCCTAAACTTACGGGAATGGGGTTTTTTGAGATATTCTGGCCAAATTTGAAGTTGCAGTGACAATTAATGTTTGCTCCATTTTCCTCAATATTTTCAACAAAAGGGCCATGATGGCCCTGTATCGCTCCACTGGTTTATAAATATAAACCATAAATACTAAACATTTCAATTCTGAGCCAAATGGTTTCAAAATGAAGACTTACAAAGTTTTCTCTGTAAAAGCCCATGTGAAAGTTGAGACCCGCAGGGCAAAGCTATTTTTGATCCCAGAGCTATAATTACTTGAACCCTGGTAGAGGTCCACAAGATAAAGCCACAAGCCAAAATAATTCAAGTCTATGCTGTATGGTTATAAATAAGGTGATTTTCAAGTTTTGTCCATATGAAGCCTCTGTAAAACATAAGACCCCTGATGCAAGGCTAATTTCAAAAAAAAAAAAAAAAACTCAAAACAGGAAGATTTCTTTAGTTGTCACTATGTAAGCCCATGTAAAACTTGTGACCCCTGCGGCAGGGCCAATTTTGACCCCAGGGCTAAAATTTTGGCCCACTTGGTAGAGGCCCACTAGATATAGCTACAGGCAAAATTTGGTAGCTCTAGGCCTATAATGGCTAGGTACAGGAAGATTTTTAAAGTTTTCTCTATATAAGCCTATGTAAAAATTGTGACCCCTGGGGCAGAGCCAATTTTGACCCCAGGGCTATAATTTGAAGAAACTTGATAGAGGTCTACTAAATAAAGCTACAGGCCAAATTTGGTAGCCCTATGCCTTATGGTTTCAGACAAGAAGATTTTTAAAGATTTCCAATATTTTTCAGTTTTGTTGCCATGGCAACCAGAGTTTTTGAAGGAATCAAATTCTTTCAAAAAATTCTGAAGAGCACCATGGCAGGATCATTTCTGTGAAGTTTCATGAAAATTGGATGGGTAGTTTCAGAGAAGAAGATGTTTGAAATAAAAGTTAACAGACGGAAGGACGGACGCACGAAAGACACCGGGGCATGACATGAGCCTGCTGGCCTTCGGCCAGTGGAGCTAAAAACTGTCCACTAATCATGGACATAAAAAACTGACACTTTACCAAACAGACCTGTGTTCCTTACAACCTAATGAAATGGTTTTGAAAACATTATGGAAAAATTTACCAGCATTTTCTCAAAGATGAAAAACACTTTCTACCCTGTCAAAGACAAATAATATTTATCGCCTGCAAATGCTTAGAATATTGAAAAATCTACATTTATGGCTTCTGTTAGGGACTTGATAAGTACATTAACATCCATGAATAAACCAAGAAAGTACAGAGGAAAAATCCCTAGGAAATTCTAAGACTCTAAAAGCTGCAAATACAAATCTGGCCATAATGATGTCAAATTTCCCCTTATTTTACGCTCCTAGTAAAAACTTATGGAGCCAGTAATTTATATCTGAAGCAGAATCTATCAGGAATCCAAGCTAAAATTCTACTGTGACAAACATGGCCAAGCCACACCAAAAAGAGGTTTATTTGTTTGCATGTTTTTTGTATAGCCTTTCACCAATCCATCCCTCGTCTTTATGACCCTGAGAAAGAGGGCATTTGAAAACAATGTGGGAAAAGGAGAAAATGCCTTTACCAGCATTTTTTCCTCTTCCCACAATGCTTTCCACCCTTTCAAAGACAAATCCCATCATTTCAGCAACATTAAATTTGTTGTCTTCAAATTAATGTTTTCAATAGAAACAAGTCTGAAATGTTATTTTCTGGAAAACGGTTGATGCCTTTTTCAACATTATTTCAGTCATACCAGTAACCCCACAAACACTGTCAAAACAATGTTCAGCATAGGGAGAAGGAATGAATCCAGGAATGAATCCTTATAAAATGACTAGCAAGAACCTTAAAAAGATTTTAAGCAAGCTGGCACAAAACCTCTGGATTGCTGAAGCCCTGAAAGATACCAAGCTACTGGGCTTAACTAGGTTCGAGCCTGGTTTACTGAAACATTCTAGGTTTTATTATTGACTTTTATTGACCCATAGGAATGACAATGTTAAAATTTATGTACTAACAACAGATAAAATGAAAGAAAACTACATAACCTAAATCTATCTACAGGAGTTTCATTACACAAGCTCATATTATGAGTAGCCTACACTACAATATTTCAACTCATTTTATCCCTTAGAGCACTATGTAATCCAGTAAAAAGCCTATACATAAACCTCAAATATACTCTGTTGCAAAAGGAAGTGTGCACTTAGGTTTTATCAAAGAAACTGTGTTGTTTGTTTCAGAAACATATGATATCTGGTATCAAATTGTTAAGAAAAATGTTCCATGTGCATTTTGAATTCCGAAATTATTGCTGTATATGGGGATATTTGCTGGTCAGAGGCACCAGGGATCAAAAACAAAAAGTTGCTTCATAATCAAATTATGCAAGTCTACATGTGTTTTTTGAGGTTTTAGTTGATATTTTGCTGGTTAATTTCATTCAATGTCATTATGAGATGCCGTTTTAATTGATGAATTGTTGATGAGTGAGGCATGCTACATGTGGGCGTGCATTGTCATGCATTAAAATGGCAGGTGCATGTCTCTGCAGAAATGGAACAGCTTCAGTTGCAGAAACTGAATCACATAGTGCTGGGCATTAAGATTGTCCTGAACAAACATAAGATTGGTTTCCTCACCCCCATAATTCCATCCTAAACCATATCACTGCCACCACCAAATCTGTCCCTTTCTGACACTTAAGAGTTTGAAAAACATTCTCCATTCCTGTAATCTGCACCCTGCCATCATGGTTACTACAAATGAGTCTTGACTCATCAGAGAAAAGAACATGAGCCTACTGTGCATGCCCCCAGCGTAAATGTTGTTTTGCCCATTGCAAACAATTTGCCCAATAATGCAGGACAGGACTTGTCCCATATATGAACTTCTTGCTTGAGTAGGTAAACAAGCATGCCTAAGGTGGCGCAAAACAGAAAATCTGCTTATACCATATCGTCTTGTTGTACTGACCGCCATTTGAAAATGTCCTCGTATGTGCGTCACCATAATGATGTGTTCTGTTCTGACGTCAGCCACTTGAGGTGACTGCCTGATTTGGGGACCATGACCTGCAACACGACCAGTTATCTGAAATCGCTAACATAAATGCATAATCATATTTAGTTCTATTGCAGCCAAGCATCCTACTCACGCAACTGACGTCATTGTAGGCAAACATCATTAATGCTTTGAGTCCCAGATTTTCAGATTTTGTATCGGCATTATTGCAAAGCACTAATTTGTTATCAGATGTGTTTTTCCTTTCAGAAAAGGCAAGGGGAAAGTGACAATTCACATGTTTAATGTCCTGTATATTGTCCACCAGCAGCACAAGCTTAAAATGCAAACCCACTTGCCCACTAAATTCATGAATTTTGTCAACTTCAAATTGAAAATTTCATGCATGACTGATAGTAAGACACTTCGTGCAGACTGTGTTGTAAATTTGTGATCCATGTGCCAAATTGAAGCAAAGATACTCACAGAAAAAAAGTACACACTTTCTTTTGCAACAGAGTATACAATCATGTAACTGCAATATACTCAGATGCTTTTATCCAGAGAGTCTAAGCAGAGCTGACAGTGTAGGTCAAAGAGCAGACTGCACATTTTGTGCAGCCTGATCTTGATCTATACTAAACGAAAAGTCAGCTATAGTTGTGAAAGGCACTTGAGGGTTAAAAAAGCAAGTGGGAACACAATGTAAGGTCAATTTTTAGATGCCTGGGAACTGTAATCGAAGAAACACATCACTGAGGCAAATGAGACATATAAAAGCTTCTGACTTTTTATGTGTTTCCCATAAAAAAGATATTCTAACCTGACATTTGATTCTCAGAAAAAAAGGAGGGTATGCTAGACCTATACTGATCCTGAAGCCATATAATAATTTTGGGTTTTTTTTGTCATTGAAGCTTGACTAATAGTGCAGCATGGGAAACCATAAGTGTTACTCTCATCTATGTGAGCCATGCTCTGGCAAAAAGGGGGTTTAATGCATCTCCATGGTACATGATACCAAGCAAGTCATCACATAATTATGGATCTATACGATCCATTTTGTCTAACAACCAGCTGAATCATGGGGTAGAATGGTCCTTAGACATGTAGAAAATTGACCAACAGCAAAAAGTTTTGACCCACGTCAGCCTGCATGGACTGTGCAGGCTGACATGGGTTGATACTTTTTGCAGATGCATTAACCCTTTACTACACAATCATGAATTTAACAACCCTGAGAAGGAAGACTTTTGAAAACACTGAGGTAAAAGGAGAAAATGCTGGTAAGTAACCTGCATTTTTTTCTTTTCCCACAATGTTTTTTACCCTATCCAAAACAAATTTAAATTTTTGAGTCACATGTATTTTGCCATCTGCAAATGCCTTCAGTTTGGAAAAGTCAGAAACTTTGTTGTTTGGAAAGGACTTCAGCCCCCTTTTCACAGAGTATGGCTCATTTCTATTTATAACTCTTCTTCACATACAACTAGACAGCCGACTCATTTCAGTTCTGTTTACTCTATCACTACTGTCTGTTTTGAATAGTACAGCGCCCCTATCCATGCATTCCTATGAGTTTCTTTTACCAGTATTTTGCACAATACCTTTGAAGCCACTGGCTGTTTAACTTTATCATACAATTTTCGGTGGGGACAGAGGAATGAACCTTTGCAGTGACTTATATCATCAATCCTTGAGAAGATTTTGGCAAAATTGGGAAATAGGATTCCAAGGCAAAATCCCCTCAAGGATTTTCATGTGGGGGGCAGTTTGATCCTCTTTCAAATGAATTATCAGTTCATTTATTTCAATTCTGAGTGAGATTTAGAAATTATTTGGGGGGGGGGGGGGGGGAGAACGGACCAAATGCAAGGAAACAGGGACTCATTAGATAACCCTGCCTCTTGATTACAAGGCCTGAGGTTTACTGATTGAGCCACTCAGCAAAGTTGAAAATACTTTTAAACATCTGAGATAGAAAAGATACCTTTCACAGATTTGTTGTATCAAAATCATAATTGCTCATGATGACAGGTAGTAGAGTCCACACCAAGTCCTAAAGATATTGATAAATACAGTTTGTTTCTATACAGTATCAAAAACCTTATGTTACTTTGCTCATTATGTAATCTTTCACTCAAAATGTTTAGAAAGAGTCAATGAAATACTCAAGGGTTGAGTGCATATTTTTGTGTTGCCATCGAGAAATAAAATGCAATTACCTTATTACATGGCAGAGGGCATTATATTAAGCCATGTATCCAGGCAGGTGCATTTTATTTCTTGATGGCAACACAAAAAATTTATGCACTCAACCCTTCTAATTTCACTTGCTATTCACCTGAATCAATTTTTGAAAATAAGAGCGAGAAAAAACATTGGACAAATGCAATAGTAAACACGAATCATTTTTCCTTGGTGGCACATGTCTAAATACACAATCCATTTTTAGCCTTGGAACATTTTTTTTTTCAGTTGTAGACATCAATTATGCCACTTCGAAATCAATACTTTCAATGATTTTTGAAACAAAATATAAATTTCTGAAACTCTGGATGAAAAACTTTGTCAACTATCTAAACTTGAGGCTGAGCAAATGACACATTCATTTGATTGAATTTTTAATGACATTTTGCTCAGAATATCTCAAGGGGTGTATCAGGCTACCTACTTTTCATCCAGGCTACCTATTTTTCATCCCGACATGATCCGAATTTTCTTGCAACTATGTCTAGTGAATGGTGCCATTGTTTTATGTTAACCGCTGGTTTGAATGTAAACAATGGTGTCACAGCTATTAATTTACAAACTGCAATAAAAACTATGAAATGGACATGTTTCTAAAGGAAAGATCGTCTTAACCCTTTACCACACAATCCCGCCTTTTAACGACCCTGAGAAAGAGGCCTTTTGAAAACATTGTGGGAAAAGGAGAAAATGCTGGTAACCAGCATTTTCTCCTTTTTCCACAGTGTTTTCTTTCTTTCCCAAAACAAATTTTAATGTCTTAGTCACACTGATATTGTTGTCTGGAAATGCTTTGAATATGGACAAATCTAACATTTTGTCATTTGGTAAAGGGTTAACTGACAAATTTCTTATTGGATCTAATTACCTTTTTCTGATCAACAGACAGCTGTTTATTGTGCTTTCCCATGTTTAAGTTCCCTTGCCAACCAAACTCAGAATAACTCGGTCACAAAACAAGAAATCAACTTTGTTTGCATGAGTAAATTTTCTGTTTTAAACAGTGCTCTAATTTTAACTCAGTGACCTGGGTTTTATAGAAATGGACCCCTGACGAATCGAATGATGTAACTGATGACATCGGCCATTAAAATGCTTGACTCACTCTTGGCACTTAATTGTATTTTCTATGTTTAGTGGTCATGCAGTAAATAAAGATAATAAACATTTTTTTGTACAGGTTTTTTTTCTTTTAAGCAAAAGAAATCAATCTATCCGTATTGGCCTGATTCAGCGATGGAAATCTTAAAATAGCACATTAGGAGTTTGCATGAAATCTAGAATTAGACAAAACAAGAGAACTTGGAAAAACCAAAAAGTCCCATTGCATTCATCGAAAAATGGCAGGGTGTTTTGTTCGTCACATGACCTGATTTCATCCAATCAAAAATGATTTGTATAATGAGTGCAATTACATAACTGTGAAGTAATTGGTTAAATACATTAATGTGCAAACAGCACAAGATCATTTGCATCTTATGACAGTATAAAATGTATTTTAGTCTATTCTGCAACAAAGGCCATTAATACCATTATCATAAACCAAGAGCTTTCAACCTGGAACCCTTAGCTCATGAAATTTGACATTTAAATCAAACAAGCCTACCTGTTACACTTCCAAGGCTACTTTTGCCGAAGTACAATAACAAAGTACGGGACAGCATGGATCCGAGATTAGGTTGCATCCATGGAGTCTGATCTTGATCATCCTCAATTGCAGCCTGAGTTGTATTAACCCTTTACCAGATGACAAAATTTTAGCCTTGTCCAAATTGAAAGCATTTGCAGATGACAATTTCAGTGTGGCTCAAATGGTAAAATTTTTCTTTGACAGGGTAGAAAACATTGTGGGAAAAGGAGAAAATGCTGGTTACCAGCATTTTCTCCTTTTCCCACAATGTTTTCAAAAGGCTTCTTTCCCAGGGGCGTCAAAAGGCGTCATTGTGCGGTAAAGAGTTAAAGGCTTGAAGATTTAAAATTCATTTGTATTAATGCTTAATCTGACACAAAGATCAGTTGTGACAACATTATGAAGTATTATAGTCACTCGGTCTTAAGTGCAATAACCTGATCATGAAATATAACTCTTTTGAACTGTATGCAGACAATTAACTTAACCCTTTACCAAACGACAAAATTTCAGACTGGTCCAAATCGAAAGCAGTAGCTCAAATGATGATTCTGTCTTTGATAGGGTAGGAAACATGGTGGGAAAAGGTGAAAAGGCTGGTAACCAGCATTTTCTCCTTTTCCCACAATGTTTTCAAAAAGATTTCTTTTTCAGGTCATTAAAACTCAAGATTGTGTGGGAAAGGGTTAACAACATAATTTCAGACTTGTCCAAATTGAATCATTTGCAGAAAACAAATGAAAACTTTCCCAAAATGTTCTTATATTCAAAATGAAATTTTCCTTTCCTTTCAATCATAGATTTTCACTTTTCAGCAATTTGTATAAGTTTTTTGACTTGTATCTTAGATTTTTGAACTGTCTCAATGGAAGCCTGTATAAGTTAGGAGACAAATGGTATACTCTTTACCAGACCATCAAATTTAAGACTTTTCCATATTGAAAGTATTTGCAGGCAATTCAAATGTGACTAAAATGATGGGATTATCTTGGACTCTATACCAAATAGCAAAGTTTTAGACTGGTCCAAATTGAAAGCCAATGTAATCTACATGTTAATTAAATGGTACTCAATTGAAAGTCTTAATTTGTGAAAGGGTAGAAAACATTGAAGAAAAAAATGCTGGTTGCTAGCATTTTCTCCTTTTCCCACATTTTCTAAGGCCCTTTCCATCAGGTTTTGACAACCTGGTTGTTGAAACTCTGTTAACTCTTTACCAAACAACAAAATTTTAGACTGGTCCAAATTGAAAGCATTTGCAGACGACAAATTAAAGATGGCCGAAATGATGAAATTTGTCATTGAAAGGTTTTAAAACATTGTGGGAAAAGGAGAAAATGCTGGTTACCAGCATTTTCTCCTTTTCCCACAATGTTTTCAAAAGGCTTTTTCTTCAGGGTCGTTAAAAGTTGGTATTGTGAGGTAAAGGGTTAAAGGGCTATTTAGGTAGAAAACATTGTGGAAAAAGGAGATGATGCTGGTACCCAGTACATTTTCCTTTTTTTGCAAGATGTTCTCCAGAGCCTTTTTTCTCACGGTGGTAAATGTACATGTTTGTTCAGTACAGGGTTATCATTCTTTACCAAACGACAAAATTTTAGACTGGTCCAAATTGAAAGGATTTGCAGACAACAAATTGAATGTGGCATAAATGATGATTTCTGTTTTGCATAGGGTAGAAAACATTGTGGGAAGAGGAAAAAATGCTGGTTACCAGCATTTCCTCCTTTTCCCACAATGTTTTCAAAAGGCTTTCTCCTCAGGGTCGTTAAAAGTCGGGATTGTGTGGTAAAGGGTTAAGTGGGAAAAGGGCCCTTCAGATCAATGGACAAGGAAATACCAAACTTAATCCACACAATCCAGTGTTCATACGACCCTAAAAAAATAGGTTTTTGAAAACATCGTGGGAAAAAGGACAAAATGCTGGTAACAAGCATTTTCTCTTGTCCCACAATGTTTTCTATCCTTCTAAGGAAATTTCAATTTTTGAGTCTGATTAATTTTGTTGTCTGGAAATGCTTTCTATATGGACTAGTCTAAAATTTTGTCGTGTAGTAAAGAGTTTAATAGGAAACCTAACCTATAGGATATATTTAAGTCAAGCTTTATCCACTTCAGGTACACTTCACGTACGATATATATTTGGAGTTTCTCAACAGAAAATTGGTTTAGCTCTTTATCAAACATCAAAATTTAGGACAAATCCAATTTGGAAGCATTTGCAGACGACAAATTAAATGTAACTCAAATGTTTGGAGTTGTCTTTGATAGGGTAGTAAACACTGTGGGAAAAGGGGGAAACTGCTGGTTACCAGCATTTCTCCTTTTCCTACTATATTTAAAAAGGTTTCTTCCAAAGGGTCATTAAAAGTTTGGATTGTTTGGTAAAGATTTAACTCTTTACCAAACGAAAAATTGTTAGACTGGTCCAAATTGAAACGGTGGAAGACATTGTGGGCTAGGGAGAAAAAGCTGGTTTCCAGCATTTTCTCCTATTCCAACAATATATTTCAGAAGTCCTTTTCCTTGGGGTCATTAAAACTCCAAATTGTGTGGAAAAAGGTTAACTTTTTCTGGACAAGAAAATTTCAGACTATTCCAAACTGAAAGCATCAATTTTGCAAATGAGTAATCGACCCTTTCTTGAACAATCCTGTGTTTAACCCTTTACCAAACGACAAAATTTTAAACTCGTCCAAATCGAAAGCATTTGCAGACGACAAAATAAATGAAACTGAAAAATTGAAATTTGTTTTGGGAAGGAAAGAAAACATTGTGGGAAAAGGAGAAAATGCTGGTTACCAGCATTTTCTCTTTTTCCACAATGTTTTCAAAGGGCTTCTTTCTCAGGGTCGTTAAAAGTCGGGATTGTGTGGTAAAGAGTTAAACGACCCTGCTGAAGAAGCCTTTTGAAAACACTGTGTGAGAAAAGGAGTTATTGCTGGTGAACAGCATTTCCTCCTTCTCTCACAATGTTTTCCACTCTGTCAGAGACAAATTCCATCATCTCAGCAATATTTAAATAGTCATCTGTATATACTTTCAATTTGGACCAGTGTAAAATTTTGTCATCTTGTACAGAGTTAAGATCTGGGACTTTAGTAGGTTCAAGCATACATTCACTATACCAACATTTCCCTTTATTTTGTCATAACATCTGTCTGAATTTGTATGGGGAAAATTCAATGATCACTAGCGAAATAAATTTGATCTTTCAAGATTGTATGCCTACCTCTCTGGACATTGTCTAGTCAGTATAGGTCACAGTGACCTTGACCTACAATATACTGACGTCAAAATCAAATGGAATCATTTACACATTATGGTAATATAATATCTGTACAAAGCTTTAAGGGCATGATGCTCAGTTCAAACACGAGCACTGCATGCAGTTGCCATCTTGATGCTTTTTCATTGAAAATTCTAAGTTGAAGATGGGGCATAACTGTGTCAAAATATTTTGAAGATTACCTGCCCTTTTAGAATATGTTACCCTTTTAATACTTAATAACTAGCTCAAGTCTGAAGTAAATATCTTCAGTAATGACAACGATATGAGCAAATGCCACAATTTTCCCACAACAACAATGATGATGATGATGATGATGATGCATATGACAACAGCACTATAATTATACAATGTTTGCTTTGAAAACAGCCAAGCTAAAACCCTTTAACCCTTTACCACAAAATCCAGAGTTTTAACAACCCTGATGAAGAAGGCTCTTGAAAAAATCGTGGGAAAAAGAGAAAATGCTAGTAACCAGCAGGAGAAAATGCTGGTAACCAGCATTTTCTCCTTTTCCCACAATGTTTTCTATCCTAACAAAGACTGAAATCATCATTTGCACTACATTTAATTTGTTGTCTGCAAATGCTTTCAATTTGGTCAAGTCCTAAATTTTGTTGTTTGGTAAAGAATTAACCCTTTCCCAAACGACAAATTTTGGACTGGTCCAAATTGAAAGAGTTTGCAGACGACAATTTTAAATTTGATGAAAATGGCAGAAAGTTATGAAACAGGGTAGAAAACACTGTGGGAAAAGGAGAAATTGCTCGTTACGAGCAATTTCTCCTTTTCCCACAGTGTTTTCAAAAGACTTGTACTGCAGACACGTGAAATCCAGGGCTTGTTTGGGAAAGGGTTAAATGATTGTCTACTTCTTATCCAGAGAAGGTTTTGTAAATTATTTACAGAATGACCCACCCCAGATTTGTGCAAAGAAATACACTCAAGTACCCATTCTCTAAAGGAGGGAATAATATTGAATATTAAATGGGTTATCTCTGGAATTTGCTGATTTGCAGTTGCTTTTTGTACTGAAATGTTGAATGATAAAACATTTAGCTAGAACAGTTTGATCTAATAATGAAAACACTCACTGGCTCCAAGGATCTAAATATAAATATTGGTTTAATAGCTTCTCCCAGTCGCTTTCTTTGTTCATCTGTTTTTGGATAAACAATCTGAAATGAGAAAACAAAAGTTAATGATGAGTTTAATCTTCTAAAGCTCTAATATCAGCTCTATTCACATTAACCCTTCACCAAACAACCCAGTGTTTAACCCTTTACCACACAATCTCATGTTTTAACTACCCTGAGAAAGAAACCTTTTGAAAAAATTGTGGGAAAAGGAGAAAATATTCTCTACCCTTCCCAAAACAAGTTTTAATTTTTCCTTTCTCATTTATTTTGTCGTCTGCAAACGCTTTCAATTTGGACCAGTCTAACATGTTGTCGTGTGGTAAAGAGTTAAACAACCCTGCCTCAGAATGTTTTTGAAAATGTAACCAGCATTTTCTCCTTTCCACGCAATGTTTTCTATTCTTCCAGAGACGAATACCTTTATTTCTGCCATATTTAATTTGTTGCCCATAAATGATTTCCAGTTTGAAAACTTTAAAATATGTCATCTGGTTTGGGGTTAATCAACACTGTACATAGTGCAGATCACAATTGGACTGTGTAGATCTAAGATCAGACAGCAAGTTTTGCACCATCTGAATTTGGATCACCACAGTCCAATACTGACCAAATGTTATCAATTGTGTTGTTTGTTCTGATCTATATGACCTCTAATGTGGCACCCATTTCACTATCAAAATCCTATGGATCTGCATTTAAAGAAAAATAATTCTGACTAAAAATTATGAGCTGAGCTTAAACAGGACAAAAATCCCAGAACATTTCTGTTTTAGGCAGCCAAAGCATGCCCAAATCACAGATGTGGTCAATAGTTTGTAATCTGCTAGGAGTCAATTCTGCTGTCATCTAGCTTTTATTTACAAACCTCTTACAAACCTCTTACTTTAGTGACACAACCTTTGTTTCTGTAACAGACTGAATCTCTAACAAAGAATTCAAAGAATCATGACAAAATTGCAGTCACTTTGAGAGTTAAAGCTTTGCTTAAGTTCTGTTTTTAACCCTTTACCCTGAGACAAAATCTAGGACTAATCAGAATTGAAAGCATTTGCAGGGGACAAAATAAATCTAGCTATGAAATTTGGCCCTGAGAGGATAGAAAACATTGCAGGGGAAGGAGAAAATGGTAACTCCTTTCCAAAAATGTTTTCAAAAGTGTTCCTGATTGTTAAAGCTCAGGATTGCTTGAGAAAGGGTTAAAAGGATGTTTCATAAATCATCAGAGACAACTGACTTGTCACTGTGAAATGACAGAAATACTGTTGAATGTGGCATTAATCCTACACCACAGAATCCTGAGTTTTAACAACCCTGAGGAAATACTAGTATGCTTTTGAAAACGTTGTGGGTAAAGGAGAAAATGCTGGTAACCAGCATTTTCTCCTTTATCCACAATTTTTTCTAGTCTTTCAAAGACAACTTCCACTATTTGCACTGCATATTATTTATCGCCTGCAACCACTTTCAATGTAGACAGTTCAAAAATTTGTTGTATGGTAATGGGTTAAATACCAATTAATTCATACCAAGAGACAAAATTTTAGACTGGTCCAAACTGAATTTAGAGATGACAAATTAAGTCTTTGCCATACAGTCCCGACTTTTTAACAACCCTGAGAAAGAAGGCTTTTGAAAACATTGTGGGAAAACGAGAAAATGCTGGTAACCAGCATTTTCTCCTTTTCCCACAATGTTTTCTACCCTTCCTAAGACAAATTTCAATTTTTCAGTCACATTTATTTTGTCGCCAGCAAATGCTTTCAATTTGGACCAAGAGCTTTCAACCTGGAACCCTTAGCTCATGAAATTTGACATTTAAATCAAACAAGTCTACCTGTTACACTTCCAAAATTTTGTCGTTTGGTAAAGAGTTAAAGGTGGCCGAAATGAATGTTGGTTAGAAGCATTTTTCCCTTTTCCCAACAAGGATTTTAAAAGTCTTTTTCTACAGACTCGTTGCCAAGCCCCCGTAGCTCAGTCGGTAGTGTACAGGACTTGAGAACAGGAGGTCGCAGGTTCGATCCCCGGCTTGGCCAATTTCTTTCCGAGGATTGATGATAGTCATCGTGACAGGATTCATTCCTCTCTCACAGCTGACCATTGTTTCGACGATGGTTATGTGGGAAAGCAGCCAGTGGCTTGGAAAGAATATTGTGCGGAGTACTGGTAACAGAAACTCCAGGAAAGCATGGATATGTGCCCTGGACGCCGTGATATAACTGGAATAATGTGTAAAACAGCGTTAAACACCATACAATCAATCAATCTACAGAGTCGTTAAAAGTCAAGATTGTGTGGTAAAGGGTTAAAACAGAACAAGAGGGTGAAAAATCATGTTTGTAAAGTGATTTTCTCATTTGTGCTTTGAGACTGCAATCTTGACATTATATCATGTAGCAAATACGAGGGTAAGTCCCTCTAGATGCTCTATTAGCGACTAATAGAGTCATTATATGCCAAGATACATAATTGATTATTGGCCAAGATTTTTTTTTTCTTGATTTTATTCCCAAATGACATTTTTGTTTGCCCAATCATAAAAATGGCTTTTCTTTCCAACAACCCAGTCATACATGACATCTTAGGTATAAATTCCTTGTGATTCTTATGTACATTGAAGTGAACGAAAAGTACATTTTTTAACTCTTTACCAAATGAAAAAACTTTGGGGGGTTTGTCCAAATTTAAAACATTTGCAGACAACAATTTGGAAGTGAAGGAATTATGCTTATCGACTGTTAAAGGGTAGAAAATATTGTGAGAAAAGGGGAAAATGCTGGTTACCAGCATCTTCTCATCTTCCCACCGTGTTTTCAAAAGCTTTCTCTATCAGGGTCATTTAGAGTCAGGATTGTGTGGTAAAGGGTCAACTCTTTCCCTGGTAACTACCTGTACGAGATTTTTTAGTATGGTCATCTTGGCTTTTCTTATAATGTTAAATTCCATCTTTCATTATTCTAAACTCTTGGTGCCACATAAATGAAACATTTTCATTGGTAATAAAAGACACTGATATTCATATCCTAAATCCAAGATCAGACAGCACTTTCTGTTCAGTCTGACCTGTATTTGCACTATCTCCAAAAAACAACTTCAGGCTGTCTATTAGTTACTGTTTTTTTTTTTTTAAAAGTCCAAACATCTGAAGAAAATGATAGTACTCAGGTGATGGGATACAAAAAAGTTTGGATTTATTTCAGCAAATCTGTCAGAGGCCACAATAAGTGGGAGTAAACCTTTTTCCTCATTTTTCACAGAAATTACTTTTGAGGGTACTTCAATAAACTTAGAGAGATCATTCATATGAATAGTTACACTGATGTCTTAACTCTCTATCACACAAACCCCATTTTTAATGACCCTGAGGAGGTCAAGGCTTTTGAAAATTTTGTGGAAAACGGAGGAAATGCTGGTAACCAGCATTTTCTCCTTTTCCACACCGTTTCCTACCCTTCCCAATTTCAATTTTTGAGTCATGATTTTTTTGTCATCTGCAAATTCTTCGAATTTAGACTGGTCTAAAATTTTTTCAAGACTGCTGCAGATAGAAAATGTCTCTTATTCATATTCCTGCAGAATCCTGCATATGGATTGCAAAATCATGCCATAATAATTTCAGATGATCATGCATCCAAGCACTGTAACCTGCATACAACTCTTAGTGCATTTTGCAAGAACATGAATAACTTTTTACCTCACAGGATAATGTTGGGATTTATTGAAAAAACATTATTCACTTTACAACTATGCCCATCTAGCCCTGTTTCTCTATCTACCCTTCCTGCTCTCCCCCTTTTCTCTTGCTATCAAAAATCTTGATATAGGATGCAGAGAATATGCTGTCTGATCTTGGATCTTCAGTGTCAAATATTTCTTGACAAGTGTGCAAAAAAAAAAGCCATTAAATTGCATCTGCTGTCTCTCTTTAAAATTGAAAATGCTTTTTTACTTTCAGTAATTCTGATAAACAAGAGAGCCATGAGGGCCCTGAATTGCTCACCTGAGCCTGTGTACCTTTGAGCATATTCATCAGTATTGGACTGAAAATGGTGCCTCTACAGTGTTCGAAAGGTTTTTCTCAGATTTGTCCACGTAACCTACTTTTTTACTTGACACGACTCATTTTTTAACTTATCTGCATTATTAACGAGACAAACATTCTGATCAACTTTCATGAGTACTGGACTATAAATGTTTCCTCTAGCATGTACACAAAGTTTTTCTTAGATTTGTCCCAGTAACCTACTTTTTGACCAAATGCAACCCTGATTCAAGCCCAACTCAGATCTGACCAACTTTCATGAGTATTGAACTAAGACTGATTGAATGTTGTTTTACAATGCTTTCAGCATTATTTCAGTCATATCAAGGCAACACCTCATATATTCATGTATTTCCTTGGTTCCACCAGTACTAATCTAGGGCTCTGAAGTGTATAGCCCAAGGACACTTCCACGAAAAACCCAGTAGATAAAGTGAGGCTCATACCCGGGGCCTTCAAGTCACAAGTCCTACACTTTACCACTGAGCCACACAGGACTTCTGTATTGGACTGTGGCCTTTACAGTGTAAACAAATTTTTTTGAAAATTCATCCCAGTGACCTAATTTTTATAGACATGACCAGTTTTCAAACTCATCAGAGATATCATCAAGACAAACATTCTGACCAATTTTCGTGGATATTGGAGAGAAAATGTGGCCTCTACAGTGTACATAAGGCTTTGTCTAAGATAGGTCCCACTGACCTACTTTTTTGCCCAACATGCCCCTTTTTTGAAGTTGTCCAAGATATCCTCAAAATAAACACTCTCATCATCTTCTATGAGTATTTGACAGAAAATATGGCCTCCAGACTGCACTCAAGGTTTTTCTAGGATTTAAACCAGTGACCTACATTTTGATCCGATAAGACCAAACTATAAACTCATCCAAGATATCACAAAGATAAACATTCTGGCCAATGTTCATGATTATCTGACAGAAAATGGCCTCTTGAGTGCACACAAGATTTTTCTTAGATTTGACCCAGTCACCTACTATTTGACTGTATTATGACCCATGTTCAAAATCTTCAGAGACATCATTAAGACAAACATTCTGACCAACTGTCATAAGTATCGAACTGAAAATGTGGCATCTATTGTGTAAACTATGTTTTTCAGAGAATTGACTCAGTGGCCTACTTTTTGACTGGTTGATTGATTGATTGTATGGTGTTTAACGCCGTTTTCAACATTATTTCAGTTATATCGAGGCGGCCAGTGCACCTATCCATGCTTTCCTGGAGTTTCTTTTACCAGTACTCTGCACAATATTCTTTCCAAGCTACTGGCTACTTTCCCACATAACCATCTTTGAAACAATGGTCAGCGGTGAGAGAGGAATGAATCCTGTCGCAATGACTATCATCAATCCTCGGAAAGAAATTGGCCAAGCCTGGGGATCGAACCAGCAATCTCCTGTTCTCAAGTCCTGTATGCTACCGACTATATTTCAGTTATATCACAGTGGCCAGTGCTCCTATCCATGCTTTCCTGGAATTTCTTTTACCAATATCCTTTCCAAGCCACTGGCTGCTTTCCCACATAACCATCATCAAAACAATGGTCAGCAGTAAGAGAGGAATGAATCCTGTTGCAATGACTGTCATCAATCCTCGGAAAGAAACTGGCCGAGCCAAGGATCAAACCAGCGACCCCCTGTTCTCAAGTCCTGTATGCTACCAACTAGAGCATACACAAGGTTTTACAAAGACTTGATCTAGTCACCTACTTTTGACTGGACACTCGCCCGAGATAATATCAAGACAAACGTAGCTTGTACACAAGGTTTTCAAAGATTTGAACCTTTGACATACTTTTTGTTCGACCATGACCCATTTTAAATTTCATCCAAGGTATCATCAAAACAAACATTCTGACCAACATTCATGAGTATTTGACAAGAAAATGTGGCCTCTAGAGCATACACAAGGTTTTACAAAGACTCGATCCAGTGACCTACTTTTTGTCTGGACATGACCCATTCTAACAATTGCCTGAGATATTATAAGCATGTGGTTTCTAGGATGTATGCAAGGTTTTTCGAAGATTTGACCCAGTGACCTACTTTTTTGTTGGACATGACTCACTTTAATTCTTGTCATTTATATCATCTAAGACATACATTCTGACTAAGTTCCATGCATATCCAACTGAAAATGTGGCCTGTAGAGTGTACACAAAGTAAAAGTTAATGATGGACAATGCAAGACATACACAGCATGATCACAAAAGCTCACCTTGAGCATTTTGTGGTCAGGTGAGCTAAAAAGATCTACCCATCCTTCATCTACAAAAGATGGGATCACTTATTCTAAATTTAATTATTCATGAAACAAGAAACCTCAAAATAGTCACAGCATGTTTGGAAGTGTGTCCTCCAAACTTAACAAGAAAATCAAAGTATAAATATCCCCTCAGACCTTGTGAAATATTCATATATCTAAAGACAACCCAATCCTACCACAGTGCAATCAATTCACAGTGATTTTTTTTTGCCACAAATGTATTCTCTTCCAAGTGTTTGATTGAAGAGAATTTTCCAGTAGGAAAATAAAAGAGCATGTACAACTGCCTCACCCATCTGCCTTTCCAATAAGGAAATTTTGCGACAACATTTAATTTCTTGATTATCTTTAGTCTGTAATAGTTTTTTCCTTTTTCTTTGTAAGCCCTACAATTACAAAAGCCAAAACTTGCTTGTAGGGTGATGGATTAATTCCCTAAATGGCCTTGGTGAGTTTATGTACATTCTCAGGGACAGTATATTCCCTAAACCCCTTGAGCACTACATACTGTTAATGGCGTTTTCTGTCAGTCAAGGAAAAAAAGAATAATAAACTCCTAGGTACATTTGGGCTGATATCATAAACTATATAATTGCATGTTCAGTGTATTTAAGTTACTATACTATACACAAAAGCAAATAAATATGTACTCAAAATTCAGAAGCATTAAAGAATAACATTCCTCCTGAAAACAAAGTTGACTTTTGTCCCTTTGCTTCTGTAAATCAAAGCCCAAAACTGTATTTTGATCTATTTTCTTCTCCATGTGATATCAATACATATATAATAAAACAAGAGGGCCATGATGGCCCTGGATCGCTCACCTGAGCCAATAGGCAAAATGACCCCAGGTGACCAAATTTCAAACTCATCTAAGATTTAATTAAGACAAATGTTTTGACCAATTTTCAAGTCAAGTGAGCGAAAAATGTGGCCTCTAGAGTGTCCACAAGGTATTCCTTTAATTTGACCTAGTGACCTACTTTATGACTCTGGGTGACCCAATTTCAAGTTTTCTGAGATTTAATTAAGAAAAACATCCTGACCAATTTTCAAGTCAACTGAGCGAAAAATGTGGCCTCTAGAGTACCCACAAGGCATTTCTTTAATTTGACCTAGTGACCTAGTTTTTGACCCCACGTGATCCAATTTCAAACTTGTCCGAGATTTTATCAAGACAAACATTCTGACCAAGTTTCACAAGTATCTGACTGAAAATGTGGCCTCTAGAGCACACACAAGGTTTTTCTAAGATTTGATCTAGTGACCTAGTTTTTGACCCAACATGACCCAATTTCAAACTAATCCTAGATTTTATCAAGACAAACACTCTGACCAACTTTCACAAGTATCTGACTGAAAATGTGGCATCTAGAGCGCACACAAGGTTTTCCTAAGATTTGACCTAGTGACCTAATTATTGACCCCACATGACCCATTTTCAAACTTGTGTGAGATTTTATCAAGACAAACATTCTGAACAAGTTTCATGAGGATCGGACAGAAAATGTGGCCTCTACAGTGTACTAAAGGTTTTTCTAAGATTTGACCTAGTGACCTAGCTTTTGACCCCACATGACCCAATTTTGTGCTTGTCCGAGATTTTATCAAGACAAGGATTCTGACCAAGTTTCATGAGGATCGGTTTGAAAATGGGGCCTCTAGAGCGTACACAAGGTTTTTCTAAGATTTGACCTAGTGACCTAGTTTTTGACACCACATGACCCAATTTCAAACTCATCTCAGATTTTATCAAGACAAACATTTTGACCAAATTTCCCAAGTATCTGGCTGAAAATGTGGCCTCTAGAGCGTACACAAGGTTTTTCTAAGATTTGACCTAGTGACCTAGTTTTGACCCCACATGACCCAATTTCGAACTCGTCCGAGATTTTATCAAGACAAACATTCTGACCAAATTTCACAAGTATCTGGCTGAAAATGTGGCCACTAGAGCGTAAACAAGGTTTTTCTAAGATTTGACCTAGTGACCTAGTTTTTGACCCCACGTGACCCAATTTCGAACTCGTCCGTGATTTTATCAAGACAAACATTCTGACCAAGTTTCATGAAGATCGGACTGAAAATGTGGCCTCTAGAGCGTACACAAGGTTTTTCTAAGATTTGACCTAGTGACCTAGTTTTTGACCCCACATGACCCAATTTCGAACTCGTCTCAGATTTTATCAAGACAAACATTCCGACTAAGTTTCATGAAGATCGGACTGAAAATGTGGCCTCTAGAGCGTACACAAGGTTTTTCTAAGATTTGACCTAGTGACCTAGTTTTTGACCCCACATGACCCAATTTCGAACTCGTCCGAGATTTTTTCCAGACAAACATTCTGACCAAATTTCACAAGTATCTGGCTGAAAATGTGGCCTCTAGAGCGTACACAAGGTTTTTCTAAGATTTGACCTAGTGACCTAGTTTTTTACCCCACGAGACCCAATTTCGAACTCGTCCGAGATTTTATCAAGACAAACATTCTGACAAAGTTTCATGAAGATCGGACTGAAAATGTGGCCTCTAGAGCGTACACAAGGTTTTTCTAAGATTTGACCTAGTGACCTAGTTTTTGACCCCACATGACCCAATTTCAAACTCGTCCGAGATTTTATTAAGACAAACATTCTGACCAAGTTTCATGAAGATCGGACTGAAAATGTGGCCTCTAGAGCGTACACAAGGTAAAAAGTTGACGACGGACACCGCACGATCACAATAGCTCACCATAAGCACTTCGTGCTCAGGTGAGCTAAAAAAAATGTTATTGAAAAAAGCATTATCTGTCTTGGTAACAATCATAGTTAGAGCGCTTGCTTTGCATCAGTCCTTTATCTATTGATGCCTCTTCTCACAAATTTATTACTGATCATGAACCATGTCTTTTTGAAAGGTGTCCAATGCCTCTTCTACTGAGCCACATGGCTCTACCCCAAAAATAGATAATATCAGTTGCTTTTAATCCTTGGACTTTTGCATGTGGATAGTGTAATGTACTTATGCATTGTGTAGATCATGTCAGGCAGCTCTGACTACTGAACATACATTCTGATCTTATATCTATTTAGTGCATTGCAGTATCTGGAGGTTTGTGCTGCATAAAAGGACTAAAACAGGCATAAAAAAAAAATCTCACAAAGCAATCTTTATGAACATATAGCAGTCACTTACCTTATCATCTCCTTCATCATCATCTGCTTCAGGGTCATATCGCTCTGCAGACACTGAAGGTATAAAAGTAAACATATGTGTTAAATGCCTACACAACTAAACACATCATCATCTGTAGATTGATTTCTTCTGTATCAAAAAAGGCATGAGAATGAATCCATCATAATGAGAATAACAATTTGAGTTTAGTGACACTATGAAGAAAAACTTTTTCAACTTGTAACCAATGCTACTTCTTGTCATTTACTTGTCATTTACTGCTGCTAAGTATTGAAAGAAACCTCCTTGCAAACACACCTTTTCAGCACTTTTAGTGCTTTGCTTTTAGAAGTGAAAATATTTTTATTCAATAGATTGCGACAAATTGAGAAACTGCTTGCTTTGAATAGCAGTTTCTAAACTTGTCATAACATTTTGTAAAAGTTCCCATGTTCAGATGTCAGAATCTTCATAGTAAAGAGTTAACTCTTTACCAAACAACTGAAGTATAGAACTATCCAAATTCAAAGCATTTACAGATGACAAAATAAATGCAACTCAAAAATCAAAATTAGTTTTGGGAAGGGTAGAAAACATTGAGGGAAAAGGAGAAAATGCTGGTTACCAGCATTTTCTCTTTTTACCACATTTTAAAAGACTTTTCCTTCAAGGTCGTTGAAGGTTGGGATTGTACAGGGTTAAAACACCAGTCTGATACAACAGATAATTACCAAGACATGGATATTGTATGCAAAATCCAAATAAACCCATCAACTCACAATATTACTTTACATTATGTTTCTGCAATATGTAGGTTTTGGAAACATTGTGAAGAAGGAACAATTGCTTACAACAAGCAATTGTTCTTTCTATTGTTCCTTAATCAATGATCTTTTCAGTGTTATTCTAAATAGACATGTCATGAAATATGTCACTTATATTAGTGCTTAGCTTGGTCATAGATCAGTCTGCTTGAGAATGGGTTAAAAATGTAAATCTACGATTGTTGGCTATGACAAGTTTTGCTTTGTAATTTACCCAAGCAAGCACAGGAATTACAGCAGACTCGGATCAATAACAGCCGATAAACTCCTACATATTGGGAGTGATTTCTCCTCATTACAATACTGTTATCTGGCTTCCCTGCTTTCACCCCACCACACCATGTGTCATTTTGTTACAAGATTTGATGGTAGTCATTGTGACAGGTCTCATTTGTCTGGTGTTTACTCAGTGTTTGTCCATATCCCAATATTTATCTCTATGGATTTATTTTGCACAGAGAGTGAACAAAGATCAGACTGCTTATAAATGCAGTCTGATTTTGATTGATTCTCTCCCCTTCTCTGTCATCACTAAAGATTATGTTCATTATGATTTACACATTTGCAATAATGTTTTCCAGAAATATTAGATCCTTGATCTACACTGTCCGCTTTGTGGAGACATTCAGAAGAAATCAACCTTAATATTGCATCCATTAGGGTCTTATTTCTAAATTAAAAATGTCTGTTGGATTTATTGAGAAAATGCTGGTTGTCAGGATTTTCTCCTTTTCCCACAATGTTTTCCAAAGAACTCATCCTTGGGTTGTATACACATGGTATCACTTATTAACACGTTTAAAAAGACAAAAGACATAAATCATTACTATACAAATGTGACTTCTTACACCCCTGTATGTATACAACATTAATTTTGTTAACAATGACTGAAATGGTCCAATTGCTTGTTACAAGCAGTTACTCCTTTTTCCAAGAATGTTTTCTTTATCACACAAAATAGGCCTTCCCTTCAGTTATTTCTCCTGTTCTAGTTTTAGTTTGATCTTTCATTAGCCAGTACAGAAATGGACTTACATAGTCATAACTGTATTCACAGACCTACCAAGTGAAATAAGAGAAGTGGTCTCTTACAACTGGTGTAACCAGTACAAAAATTCAGAACAAAAGCATACCTGATTTTCTTCTGGTAAATCTGTTTGGTGGAGGTTCTGAAATGACATATAAAGGAGACAATGATTTGAATTGTAACTGACATCACTTTGACCATTAACTTCAAATTCTATAAACCCTTTAAATCACCAGTTTTTTATTAACTTTTAGCAGAAAGTAAGATTAAAGGCAGATTTAAATGCTTGTCAGGTTTGATTCTTTTCAACTTCATTTAGGTCATAATATCACTGTAGCAATTGTACCCATCAATGGTTTCTTGGAATTTCTTACAACATTTCTTTGCATAACACTCATTCCAAGCCATTGGCTACTTTCTCACATGATACACATTGCCAAAACAATGTTTTGCAGTGAGAAAAGAATGAGTTCTAAGCTGAAAATTATAATCATAAATCATAAAAGGAGCTTGGCAGAGTTGGGATTCAAACTCATCTTTCACTGACTGACTGACCTACCAAGCCTTATAGTGGGTATATTAGCATATACATTTCTCTCTGTAAAAAAGATTTCTAAAATTGTTGGAATATGATTGTAACTTTTCCTTTCTTTTCTTTTTTCCTGTGATTTTATATAGTTTTTGCAGGTCAAATGATAGGTTGTAACATATAAAGTTAATGACTGAAAATATCTATTACATATGCTTGGCAGTATAAAGCTGTTCCTTCCACTTTCCGAGTAAGTACAGCAGCTTTAATGTCAGGGAACAAATCTTTCATATTTTCTTCAAAGCTATGCTTAAATCATGTATCTGTTCTGGTATCCTCTGGTAACAGATCTTTTATCCTTATCCCACAATGTTTTCTTGAAAGATAATTTCAGTAAAATATAAATTGCCATCTGCAAATGCCTTCCAATTTGGACAAGGCTAGAACTTTGTCATCTGGTAAAGATCTGACACTTTACCAAAGGACAAAATCTACCCTTTGAAAGATCTATAAATTTCATGTTTTGGGTAAAATATAAATATCAGATTCTGCAAATGTTTCTAATTTAGACAAGGCTAGAACTTTTTTTCATCTGGTAAAGGGTTCATTCTTTGGACTGGTCCAAATTGAAAGCATTTCCAGACAACAAATTAGAGGTGGTCCAAATGATAAAATTTGTTCTTGATATGGTAGAAAACAGGGTGAGAAAAGGCAAAAATGCTGGTTACCAGCATTTTTTCCTTTTCACACAATGCTTTCAAAAACCTTCCTCCTCGGGGTCATTAAAGTTGGGAATGTGTGGTAAAGGGTTAAAGGTTACAAAAAACCTGCTCTAGTTCCACTTTCCCAATCCCACAGCTTTAACTTTTCACCACCAGTCCCGACACCAACCCTGAAAGAGAAGCCTTTTGAAAACAATATGGGAAAAGGAGAAAATGCTGGTAACCAGCATTTTCTCCTTTTCCCATAATGTTTTCTATCCTATCAAAGACAAAAAACATCATTTTAGCAACATTTAATTCGTCGTCTGCAACTGCTTTCAAATTGGACAAGTCTATGATTTTGTTGTGTGGTAAAGAGTTAATGTCAGGGCACAAAACTTTCATGTATTCTTTGGAGCCATGCTATAATGATGTATTTGTTCCTGTATCCCCTGGCTAGAGATCTTAACAACACACAAATCGATACACCTATCTAATTTGACATCTAACTGCTGACAATACTGAAATTTAAGGTAGAAATCTTTTTTCAGTCTGGTCAGTCTAATAATTACAATTCCCACTCAAGCACCCAGGTTCTGTCATCAGAAAAGGATTGCTTTTACTAATGCCATGATCTTTAATTGATGCCCCATGTTTTATGGACCTTTCTGGCAGCTTTCACATGCAGAAATAATAAACCTTTCATGACCCTTTCTAAACTTTCGTAGCCTTTGCAGCCAGTGTAGATCAAGATCAAACTGCAAAAAGTGCAGTCTGATCTTTAATCTATACTATCTGCTTTGCTGTCAGAGTTTGCACAAAAGCATCTTTAAAATTGCAACTTTTTGGTTCCTTTTCTTAGACTGAAAATATCCACTCAGTTTATTCTATGCTCTAAGGGTTTAAAATCCAAATCCAAAGGGAAAGAAATTCACTGTTTTTTAAAAGTACAGAAAACATTTTTGGAAAAGATTGAAAAGCAAATGTAACAAGCAAGGGCTCCTTTTCCCATAAAGTTTTCCACCCTTTCCACTGTATGGGAGTTTGACCCTTTACTGCAAAGCCACCTTTTAATGACCCTGGGAAAGAGGTCTATTGAAAACATTGTGGGAAAAGGAGAAAATGCTGGTAACCAGCATTTTCTCCTTTTCCCAAAATGTTTTCTAGGGTCTATTCAAGTAAAAATAAGATTTTTATTTCTATGGGTAAAAACACTGTGGGAAAAGGTGAAAATGCTGGTTATCAGCAGTTTCTCCTTTCCACACAATATTTTTAAAAGCCTTATCATGGTCGATAAATTTAATACGGGATTGTCTGATGAAGATTAACCAATCATTATTTTTAGCTATTTCTTTTAAAGAATATTCATCCCTTAGCTGCTAGGCATGACTCACTAACCTTTAACGGACAGCGTAGATCAAGATCAGACTGCACAGAATATGCAGTTTGATCTTGGATCTACACTGTCCAATAAGGAGATATCTTTCCTTCAATAATACCTTTGAAAGAGGAAAATTTGGGTTATGAAAGTTTCATTTCTTTTATTTAGCAGGATGAGGGTTAAAGAAATGAATGTCAGATTCAGCATCAATTTAAAATCATGTAATTATTCCATATCTGGCTCTTGAATGACTAGTTTGTACTTAACTGATGTCAATAAATGAAACAGGTACTGCTGAAGTATGAAAAATTACCATAAAAATTCTAATTAAACCTTTACTACACAATCCTGACTTTTAACGACCCTGAAGAAAGAGACCTTTTGAAAACATTGTGGGAAACAGAGAAAATGCTGGTAACCAGCATTTTCTCCATTTCCCACAATGTTTTCTACCCGTCCCAGAACAAATTTCTATTTTTGAGTCACAATTATTTTGTCGTCTGCAAATGCTTTGAATTTGGACTAGGCTAAAATTTTGTCGTTTGGTAAAGAGTTAAACCATTCCAACACCTTAATTTCTTTCCTGATAATACTCCAGGATGCCATCTTTTGTATTTTGTGACATTAACTACTCTAATCAGAGAATCTCAACTTTGTCTAATTAAACTGCCTTAATAATTACAAACATAAGCTCCAACACAATTAACAGGCCTTTTGGTGGCAGTAACCACTTTTAAAAAATTGTGGCACAAGACATTTGCTTCCAGAGAGAAGTTTCTCCAATGCCACATTGTTTTCAATACACAAGTTTATGCTGACAATCCATTTTACACAAAGAAATTATCAAAGTCAAAAGCTGAAATTTTTTCTAACCCTTTACCAAACAATATATTTCAGACTCTCAAATATTGAAAGTAACTGAAGAAACTAAACATGGCTCAGATGACAGGATTTGTCTTGGAAAGGGTTGAAAACATTTTGGAAAAAAGAAGAAAATACCAGTTGCCAGCATCTCTCCTTTTCTCACAAGGTTTACAAAAGCTTTTTTCTGTAGGGGTGTTAGTTGATTGATTGATTGTAATGTGTTTAATGCCATTTTCAACATTATTTCAGTTATATCGCCACGGCCAGTGCACCTATCCATGCTTTCCTTGAGTTTCTTTTACCAGTACTAGGCACAATATTTTTTCCAAGCCACTGGCTGCTTTCCCACATAGCCATCATCGAAACAATGGTAAGTGGCGAGAGAAGAATGAATCTTGTTGCAATGACTATCATCAGTTCTCGGAAAGAAATTGGCCACGCCAGGAAGTGAACCAGCAACTTGTTCTCAAGTCCTGTACGCTACAGGGTTAACTCTATACCAAACAACAAAATTTTAGACTAGTTCAATTTGAAAGCATTTGCAGACAACATTTTTTTAAAGTTACCCAAAACATAAAATTTGTCTTTCAAAGGGCAGAAAACATCCTGGGAAAAGAAGAGAATGCTGGTCACCAGCATTTTCTTCTTTTCCCACAATGTTTTCGAAAGCCTTCTTCCTCAGGGTTGTTAAAAGTCTGGATTGTGTGGTAAAGAGTTAATCAACCAACATAACAACCAGTGGTTTTCATATCAACCATTTTGAACTTAGTTAAGTTTTACTTAACCTGACAAGGGTCCATATTCACCAACCTTTCTTAAGATCATTCTTGGTCTTATTCTCAAGAATTTTCTAAACTTGAAAGAAAAGTTGTGTTACTTTCTAAATCTAGAATCAGATGCAGAATGTTCTTAAGAGTGGTTGGTGAATATGGATCCGGGTGACAGAAATCTTAAGACTTGTCCAAATTTAAAGCATTAACTTGGGATTTCCTCCCTTTCCTATGTTTTCTATCCTATCAAAGACAAATTCCATCATATGAGCCACACTTATTACTGTCTGCAAATGCTTACAATTTGGAAAAGTGTACATTTTGCTCATGTGGTGAAGGGACAAATTGCACTGGAGTCCATTTCCACTGGAAAACCAATTATCATTCAAGGGACAACCATCAAATAGAACCGTAATTCCCTCTCTTGCATGGAGACAGAAATGAGCAGTCTGTTCATCAGGGACCTAGCCGATATTACTTGTAATGTGTTAACCCATTACCTCAACAAATACTCTTTCAGCTTTAGAGTTTGAAATCTTTGCAGGAGAAAGACTTTTTTACCCATGCTCTGTGAAAAGGCAGATTCACGCATTTGTAAAAACTAGCGACCCCGTTCAGCCTGCTCAGTCTGCGCAGGCTGACCTGTATCAAAATTTTTTGCTCTTGGTAAATTTTCTGCATGTTCAAGGACCTTTCTACCTCAAAATTCAGTTGGTTCTAAGTCAAAATGGATTCTAGGGATCCAAAATTGTGTGATGACTTGCTTGGTAAATGCATCATGGAGATGTATTAACCCTTTACCAGACAACAAAATTTTAGCCTTGTCCAAACTGAAAGCATTTGCAGACGACAATTTCAGTGTGGCTCAAATGGTGCAAATTTTCTTTGATAGGGTAGAATACATTGTGGGAAAAGGAGAAAATGCTGATTACCAGCATTTTCTCCTTTTCCTACAATGTTTTCAAAAGGCTTCTTTCCCAGGGGCATCAAAAGGCGACATTGTACGGTATAGGGTTAAACCCCCTTTTCCCAGTGCATGGCTTATTTATAATTTCTTGTAACAACAATTATCACCCCTTTTACAGGAATCTTTTCCATATCATTCAAGAGACACCTTTCTTTCCTTCATATTCTTTCTTTACCGAACTCACTCTAGTAGCTGGGAAACACTTGAGCACTGCTCATCCTTTGAATGCCAAATTAACCAAACTTACATTTTTCAATCTATAATAAGACCCAAATAATTGTAATTTCAAAGTTACTCTTTTCTGCAGAATGTCTCAGCAAAGCAAAGAGTGTAGATCAAAGACAAGATTGCACATTTTGTGTAGTCTGATCTTGATCAACACTGGCCAAAAAGGCAATTACCATTGTGAATGGCACTATAGGGGTTTATCCTTTACCAGATGAAAAAAAAAAAACAATTGTCCTTAATAGGATAGAAAGCACTGTGGGAAATGGGGAAAATGCTGGTTACCAGCATTTTCTCCTTATCCCACACTGTTTTCAAAAGCCCTTTTCAAAGCTCCAGACAGAGGGAGTGATTTTGATTTCAAAATTGAAAATATTTAATCACTCTCCACAAAACCCTATGTTATGGATACTCATTAGAATCGTCTCATAGAGACGATTCTAACGAGTACCCACAACATAGGGTTTGGAAGAGAAATAATGGATTTAGAATCCTATCACTCCCTCTTATCTGAAGCTCTACCCTTTTCCTCGGGGTCGTTAAAAGTCACCATCGTGTGATAAAGGGTTAAGAAATAACTGTATTTTACTAAAGACACTGCATTATCCCTGAATACCCAGGAGATGGCTACACTTGACAAGCTATCAATGAATCAGACAGAAGGCTGCAACTCCAGAGATCTCATTTCCTTTAGTCCTAGCCTTTCTAGTTATCATTCAACCCTTCACTAATCAATCCTGTGTTTGTTTTAATCCTTTACCACACAACAAACTTTTAGTCTGTGCAGGCTGACCTGTATCAAAATTTTTTGCTCTTGGTAAATTTTCTGCATGTTCAAGGACCTTTCTACCTCAAAATTCAGTTGGTTCTAAGTCAAAATGGATTCTAGGGATCCAAAATTGTGTGATGACTTGCTTGGTAAATGCATCATGGAGATGTATTAACCCTTTACCAGACAACAAAATTTTAGCCTCGTCCAAATTGAGAGCATTTGCAGACGACAATTTCAATGTGGCTCAAATGATGCAAATTTTCTTTGCTAGGCAAGAAAACGGTGTGGGAAAAGGAGAACATGCTGGTTACCATCATTTTCTCCTTTTCCCACAATGTTTTCAAAAGGCTTTTTCCTTAGGGTTGTTTAAGCCTTTAAAAGACAATCCCGAGTTTTAACGATCCTGAGAAAGAAGATTTTTGAAAACATTGTAGGAAAAGGAGAAAACGGTGGTAACCGGTAAACGGTGGTTTCTCCTTTCCCCACGATGTTTTCTGTCCATTTACAGACAAACCTCACCATATGAGCCATGTCTAATTTGTCGTCTGCAAATGCTCTGAATTTGGATAAGTGTAAAATTTTGTTGTGTGGTAAAGGGTTAAAGTCAGCATTATGTAGTAATGAGTTTATGACCCTTTGGAAAAAGCCTTCTTAAAGCATTGCGAGAAAAGAAGAAAATGCTGGTTGCAGGTTTTTTTTATCCTTTCAAAGACAAACTCCATCATTTTAGAAATATTTGATATCGTTGTCTTCCATATGACTCAAGAGTCCAAAATTTTGTCAGCTGGTAAAGTGTTAACTCCTAGACCCTAGAGTTATTAAAAATCTAATTTTAGCCATTGAATTCTGAATAAAAAAGCCACTTAGAGAAATTTCAAAGCTACTTTTGTATCAATTTATCTGTCAGATAAACACTAATACACCACCTGATCATTTTTCAGGTATATTAACCCCTTACCAAACAATCCCCACATTTCACAACCCTGAGAAAGAAGCCTTTTAAAAACATTGTGGGAAAAGGAGAAAATGCTGGTAACCAGCATTTTCTCCTTTTCCCACAATGTTTTCTACCCTTCCAAGAACAAATTTCAAATTTTCAGTCACAATCATTATGTCGTCGGCAAATGCTTTTCAATTTGGACTAGTCTAAAATTTTGTCATGTGGTAAAGAGTTAAATATTTGAGAACCTAACTGCAACATCACCCAGCTCCACTTTTACAAACATATGCCCACATTCAGAGGGTGGCTCAAATGTTATTTTTTGTGATTGTATCTCCATTATGGTTAAATAATAAAAAAAAACCAACATTTGAGCTATTTTCTGTAGTGAAGGTATGACAGACACAGTAACACTAATCAAAACACTGAAATCAAACACAAATGTCAATGAGTTTTTTTTTTCAATTTGGCTAGGTGCTTTTTCCCAAAATTTCTGGATAAAGCCCTGGCACTATTTTATAAAGCTTTTTGACCTCATCTGATTCATTCTTTTACTGATCAAATATCCTTATGTAAAGACTAAACAGCAGCAAATCTGACTGTCTATCAAGCTGCATAGGTTCTTAACCTTTTACCAAACAATCCTGGGTTTTAACAACCCCGGAGAAAAGGCCTTTTGAAAACATTGTGGGAAAAGGAAACAAGAGGGCCATGATGGCCCTGTATCGCTCCACTGGCTTATAAATATAAATCACGAAGAAAAGTCTTCACTATATAAGCCCTTATAAAACTTTGACCTCATGGCTACAGTCTGACTAAATGGGGAATATTGTATTAGAAGAATAACATGCCAAATGTGGGAGTTCTTGGCCTTATGGCTGGTAACAAGATGGTTTCTGAACTTTTCACTCCATAAACCCATGTAAAACTTGTGATCCCTGGTGCAGGGCCAAACTTGATCCTAGAGCTGTAACTTGGGCCCTCTTTGTAACTGTCCACTAAATAATGCTATAATTATATGCAAAATTTGGTAGCCTAAGCCTTATGGCTATGTACACCAAGATTTAAAAGTTTTCCCTATGTAAGCCTATGTAAATCTTGTGAACCTCCCCCTCCCAAGTATGAGGCCAAATTGACCCCAGGACTATACTTTGGGCACTTTTGGTAGACTCCAACTAGATCAAGCTAAATGCCAAATTTGGTAGCTCTAGGCCTTATGGTTTCCGACAAGAAGATATTTAAAGTTTTCTCTGTATAAGCCTATGTATAAAACTTGTGACCCCTGGGGAAGAGCCAATTTTGACCCCAGGGCTATAATTTCAAGAAACATGATAGAGGTCTACTACATAAAGCTACATGCCAAATTTGGTAGCCCTATGCCTTATGGTTTCAGACAAGAAGATTTTTAAAGTTTTCTCTATATAAGCCTATGTAAAACTTGTGACCCCTGGGGAAGAGCCAATTTTGACCCCAGGGCTATAATTTCAAGAAACATGATAGAGGTCTACTACATAAAGCTACATGCCAAATTTGGTAGCCCTATGCCTTATGGTTTCAGACAAGAAGATTTTTAAAGTTTTCTCTATATAAGCCTATGTAAAACTTGTGACCCCTGGGGCAGAGCCAATTTTGACCCCAGGGCTATAATTTGAAGAAACTTGATAGAGGTCTACTACATAAAGCTACATGCCAAATTTGGTAGCCCTATGCCTTATGGTTTCAGACAAGAAGATTTTTAAAGATTTCCAATATTTTTCAGTTTTGTTGCCATGGCAACCAGAGTTTTTGAAGGAATCAAATTCTTTCAAGAAATTCTGAAGAGGACCATGTCAGGATCATTTCTGTGAAGTTTCGTGAAAATCGGATGGGTAGTTTCAGAGAAGAAGATGTTTGAAATAAAAGTTAACGCACGGACGGACGGACGGACGGACGGACGGACGGACGCACGACGGACACCGGGCCATGACATAAGCCTGCTGGCCTTCGGCCAGTGGAGCTAAAAATGCTGGTTTTCCCATCAATGTTTTCTAACATTTCGTACAGAAATACAGTTATATCTGGAACGTTTAATTTATCATCTGCAAATGCTATCAATTTGAACGAGTCAAAGATTTCGTCATTTCCCAGAGTTAAACTTTTTCTGCAGCCACCACAGATCAATATCGAACAGCACAAAACACTCTCTCTGATATTTGTTCTGCACGTGTCGCAGTTTAAAATCTAGACCTCTACCTTATGTAGGTCTAAGATCAGATTCCACATCTCATGCTGCCTGACGTTAATCTAATGTCATCAACAACATTTACTTATAAAGCTCATATATAGTGGGGAAAGTGTTAACCCTTAACTCTTTACCAAACGACAAAATTTTAGACTGGGCCAAAATGAAAGCATTTACAGACAACAATACAAATGTGATTGAAAAATTGAAATTTGTTTTGGGGAGGGTAGAAAACATTGTGGGAAAAGGAGAAAATACTGGTAACCACAGGGTTTTCATTTTGAAATGAAGCAACCGATTGGCGTCCATGATTACCAAATGGAGATCTGAGAAACGTATTGTCGCCTACGATTGGATAATTGGATGCAAGTATCCAATGAATGACCGCGTAACATTCATAAACCAATTGTTTCTGGTTTCGCGGTAAAATTGAACCGGTGTCGCAGTACAGTTACCAACGTGTGAAATATTTTCGATATAAACAACGCGATCGATTTTTCAAAGATCCAGCAAAAACAACCAACTAACGGCTGGTTTCAACCGATGTTTTTGATCGGCAATCGGCTTTAAATGAAAACCCTGTAACCAGCATTTTCTCCTTTTCCCACAATGTTTTCAAAAGGCTTCTTTCACAGGGTTGTTAAAAGTCGGGATTGTGTGGTAAAGAGTTAAAGGCCCTGTAGCAGCCAAAAGTAAAAAATTCTTTTTTATCTTTTGTTTACTTTTTAACCCTTTCCCAAACAAGCCCTGGTTTTCACGTGTCTGCAGTACAAGTCTTTTGAAAACACTGTGGGAAAAGGAGAAATTGCTCGTAACGAGCAATTTCTCCTTTTCCCACAGCGTTTTCTACCCTTTTTGAGACCTTTCTGCCATTTTCGTCAAATTTAAAATTGTCGTCTGCAAACTCTTTCAATTTGGACCAGTCCAAAATTTGTCATTTGGGAAAGGGTTAACTGTTTTTTTTTTTTAAATTCATTTTTCTGCTAGCAACAAACACATGGGCCAACCATACCATACCATGATTTTCTCCTTTTCCCACAATGTTTTCTACCCTTTGTGATACAAATACCATCATTTAAGTATCATTTTATTTGTTGCCTGAAAATACTTTCAATTTGGACACTTTTAAAATTTTGTCATATGGTAAAGAGTTAAAAACGTCATTGGGCATAAAAAGAGTTAAAAAGGTCATTGGGCATACTACTTATTTTTCACAACCCTGGGGAGGAATAATACTGAAAACCTTGCAAAAGGAGAAAATACCACCGATCAACATTTTCTCCTTTTCCCACAATGTTTCATATTTTTTCGAAGCAATATTCCATCAATTGAACCATATTTGATATGCCATCTGCAAAAGCTTTCAATTTGGACAAGTCTAAATTTTGTTTTCTGGTAAAGAATTAAAATGGTACACTAATCCTTTCTCACCTACTTGGTTACCAGCATTTTCTCTTGTTCCTAAAATGTTTTCAAAAGGCCACTCCCCCTAGGATCATTGAAAGTTGGGACTGTGTGTAGAAGGGTTAAAACATGGGACTATGTGGAAAAGGGTTAAATGTTGATAATTGAAAATGAATAATTATTCAGGTTAACTCTTTACCAAACGACAAAATTTTAGACTTGTCCAAAATGAAAGCTTTTGCAGACGACAAAATAAATGTGACTCAGAAATTGAAATTTACATTTGAAAGGTTAGAAAACATTGTGGGAAAAGGAGAAAATGCTGGTTACCAGCATTTTCTCCTTTTCACACAATGTTTTCTAAATGCTTCTTCCTCAGGGTCGTTAAAAGTCGGGATTGTGTGGTAAAGGGTTAAAAACATAAGTATGTATGAAAACACATAAATGCACAAGTTAAAAATACTGCAAATCTAACAATTTTTCCTTTTGCACAATGGTTTCAGTAGTTGTTTGCAAAACAAAGTCGTCTGCAGAAGGAGATGGGTAAAGGAAGCTCCATGAGTTTCTCCAGACCTATTTTCCTGCCATTCAAAATCAGTAACAGATTTATGTTTTCGTATTTCCTATCCTGCCAAATGAAATACAGGTTGTTTTAAATTCTCTTTAAGGACATATGCCACAGTTTTTCCTGCTCACCAGTTTGCGCATGTTTCTTTTTTATAAACTCTATTATATTCCACTGGGTAAAGTATGACAGATAGTATATTTTTTATCAGTAATGTGTTGGCTGCCTTTTAAATATCTGTAAATCACAGATACAGAAGAACAAGAGGGCCATGATGGCCCTGTATCGCTCCACTGGCTTATACATATAAACCATAAATACTAAACATTTCAATTCTGAGCCAAATGGTTTCAAAATGAAGACTTACAAAGTTTTCTCTGTAAAAGCCCATGTGAAAGTTGAGACCCGCAGGGCAAAGCCATTTTTTATCCCAGAGCTATAATTACTTGAACCCTGGTAGAGGTCCACAAGATAAAGCCACATGCCAAAATAATACAAGTCTATGCTGTATGGTTATAAATAAGGTGATTTTCAAGTTTCATCCATATGAAGCCTCTGTAAAACATAAGACCCCTGATGCAAGGCTAATTTAAAAAAAAATCAAAAGTGATCCAGATTTGGTAGACTTTGGTTTTGCGGTTAGGAGCAAAAGGATTTTTTGAATTTTCACCCTATAAGCACATGTTTATGACCAAATTTGGGAGTTCTTGGCCTTATGGCTAGTAACAAGACGGTTTCTGAAGTTTTCACTCCATAAACCCGTGTAAAACTTGTGACCCCTGGTGCAGGGCCAAACTTGATCCTAGGGTTTTAACTAGGGCCCTCTTTGTAGTTGTCCACTAGATAGTGCTATAATTATGCAAAACTTGGTAGCCCTAAGCCTTATGGCTATTTACACCAGGATTTAAAAGTTTTCCCTATATAAGCCCATGTAAATCTTGTGAACCCCCCCCCCCCACCGCCCCACCCCCCCCGCCAGCATGTGGCCAAATTGACCCCAAGACTGTAATTTGGGCACTTTTGGTAGACCCCCACTATATCAAGCTGAATGCAAAATTTGGTAGCTCTAGGCCTTATGGCTAGGTACTGGAAGATTTCTTAAGTTGTCACTATGTAAGCCCACGTAAAACTTGTGACCCCTGCAGCGGGGCCAATTTTGACCCCAGGGCTAAAATTTTGGCCCGCTTGGTAGAGGCCCACTAGATACAGCTACATGCAAAATTTGGTAGCTCTAGGCCTTATGACTAGGAACAGGAAGATTTTCAAAGTTTTCTCTATATAAGCCTATGTAAAACTTGTGACCCCTGGGGCAGAGCCAATTTTGACCCCAGGGCTATAATTTGAAGAAACATGATAGAGGTCTACTACATAAAGCTACATGCCAAATTTGGTAGCCCTTCGCCTTATGGTTTCAGACAAGAAGATTTTTAAAGATTTCCAATATTTTTCAGTTTTGTTGCCATGACAACCAGAGTTTTTGAAGGAATTAAATTCTTTCAAGAAATTCTGAAGAGGACCATGGCAGGATCATTTCTGTGAAGTTTCATGAAAATTGGATGGGTAGTTTCAGAGAAGAAGATGTTTGAAATAAAAGTTAACGCACGGACGGACGGATGGACGGACGCACGGACGGACGGACGCACGACGGACACCGGGCCATGACATAAGCCTGCTGGCCTTCGGCCAGTGGAGCTAAAAATGGGAGATTTATAAATGATCTGGATGCCAAATCGCAACGAAATAGTTGTTTATTATAAAGGGAGGTAATTCATTGTCTATAACTTTTTTTGATTATTTTACAAGATACTAGGAATTACTAGTTCTCTGCAAATTAAAACAAGAGAGCCATGATGGCCTCCACTGGCTTATAAACCATAAATACTAAACATTTCAATTCTGAGCCAAATGGTTTCAAAATGAAGACTTACAAAGTTTTCTCTGTAAAAGCCCATGTAAAAGTTGAGACTTGCAAGGCAAAGCCATTTTTGATCCCAGAGCTATAATTACTTGAACCCTGGAAGAGGTCCACAAGATAAAGCCACATGCCAAAATAATACAAGTCTATGCTGTACAGTTATAAATAAAGTGATTTTCAAGTTTTGTCCATATGAAGTCTGTAAAACATAAGACCCCTGATGCAAGGCTAATTTCAGAAAAAAAAAATCAAAACAGGAAGATTTCTTAAGTTGTCACTATGTAAGCCCATGTAAAACTTGTGACCCCTGCAGCGGGGCCAATTTTGACCCCAGGGCTAAAATTTTGGCCCGCTTGGTAGAGGCCCACTAGATATAGCAACAAAATTTGGTAGCTCTAGGCCTTATGGCTAGGTACAGGAAGATTTTTAAAGTTTTCTCTATATAAGCCTATGTAAAACCTGTGACCCCTGGGGCTGAGCCAATTTTGACCCCAAGGCTATAATTTGAAGAAACTTAATAGAGGTCTACTACATAAAGCTACATGCCAAATTTGGTAGCCCTATGCCTTATGATTTCAGACAAGAAGATTTCTAAAGATTTCCAATATTTTTCAGTTTTGTTGCCATGGCAACCAGAGTTTTTTTAAAGGAATCAAATTCTTTCAATAAATTCTGAAAAGGACCATGGCAGGATCATTTCTGTGAAGTTTCATGAAAATTGGATGGGTAGTTTCAGAGAAGAAGATGTTTGAAATAAAAGTTAACGGACGGACGGACGCACGAACGCATGACGGACACTTGGCCATGACATAAGCCCGCTGGCCTTTGGCCAGTGGAGCTAAAAAAACAACCTGTCCCACGAATTTTTTCTTATTGCAGAAAATTGATTACAAAATAAGGTTTTTGTTGACACGGAACAACTTTATCAATTGCTACTGTGATCTGTCTAGTTTTTGATTAATCCTTTTTACTATTGGCAAACATCACATTTCTTAGAATAATCATTTAGTTGAGCAGTATTTTTACTTTAAAAACTCTTTTTTTTTAAGGTTGAAATTAAAGTCTATTTTCTGTAATTTTTACAAAGAGTTAGCCCCTTAGAAGGAAATGTATCTTTGTATTTTGCTCCACAACGTATGATTTTCTTTTCATTTTTTTTCTTCGCATACATTATATTATCATATGAGTGAAAGTGAAAAAATCTGCCCTATGGAAAAAACTAATTGCCATAAGTCCTTAATACTTCAAAATGTCAGTGTCAAACATTGTACACCAAGTATAGAGCAAATTGCCATAATTTTTGTTCATTTAGGACCAAGAGATTCAAACTGCCAATAGGCACACAGTAATTTTCAACCAAAACATTTAGTATGCATTTCAAGATATGTACATTTAAGGTTCTGTGTTCTTAATATTCATATACAAATTTATTTTTATCGTGATCCTTTATCAGAAAACAAAGTTTTGGACTCATCCAAATTCAACGCATTTGCAGATGACAAATTAAATACGGCTTAAAATGATAGGATTTGTCTTCATTAGGGTACAACCCTTGCAGGAAATGGGGAAAATGGTGATTACCAGCATTTTCTCCTTTTCCAACATGGTTTTCAATTTAAAGCTTGGTTCCTCAGCATAGTTTCAACCCGAGATTGTTCAGTAAAGGTATAAGAATATTGCACCAGTAAATTCTGATGGCTCACATAATTGTTGTTACTTTCCACATGGAAAGTAGGAAAATCCGTTGGAGCTTATGCTTAAAAAAAAACAATATTATTCAAACTATCAGGTCTGATTAAAAACTTCATGCACTTAGTGAGAAGACTGAAATGTCTCTGCATAAAAAGTCATGCTTTCATGGTTATCAGCTAATAAGTTGTATGTGAGATTATAACTACAATCCTGAAAAAAAAAACAGTTTCTGAAAACTGTGAAAAAAAAATGCTAGTAACAAGCATTTTCTCCTTTTCCTACAATGCTTTCTACCCTACAATTAACCCTATACCAAACAATTCCGAGTTTTAATGACTTCACAAAGGATGCTTTTTGAAAACATTGTGGGATATGGAGAAAATGCCGGTAACCAGCATTTTCTTTCTCCAACAATGTTTTGTACTCCATCAAAGATAAATCTTATCATTTGAGTCCTATTCAAATTGATGTCTGAAAATGCTTTCAACATAAGACAAATCTGAATTGTTTTTCCTTTGGTAAATGTTCAGAACGGTCAAGTCTAAAAGCCCTGTCCTTTGGAAAAGAGTCACATCACTGTGTAAGTGGTTAAAAAAAAACAACAGATCTCCACACTGTCATGGACCGACACAGCCATCTTCCCTCTCGAGTCATTGATGTCTTTTTAGCCGACATCACAAAAATCAATCTTTCCCGACATGAATTCGCTTCCAATTCCAAATGAAAATTAGACATAAACACTGTAACCCCTATTTCAACCAGTCACATGATCTCTATTTGATGAATTACCATAGGAATATGACTTTATGGCCTTCTGAAATGATGGCTTTGACAACATTGTGAATAAAGGAGCAGTAATTGCATTTAACAAGGCAATCACTCATTTTCAATACCATTTAAACAGTCACTTTTTTAAAATCCATGCACGGATTTCTGATTTTAATCCTTAAATGCAGTTTGCAGATGGTGTAGATCAAGATAACATGACATACTCTGTATGGCTAGTCACACTAAAGTTTTCTAAAGCAAGGCATTCCAGAGACACAGACATGAATAAATGAAGTGTTGTCAATTGATGCACCATGACTGAAATACTGTCAAAAGCTGCACCATTTCAAGAAACAAGTCTGAATCTTGGCTCTGCATTGTCCTGTACATTATTTTGTACAATAATCTCTTTTGAATCAAAACTAAATGAGCCATGCTCTGTGAAAAGAAGGCTTAATGCATCTGCGAAAAGTATCGTCTCATGTCAACAGGCTGACCTGAGCCGAAACTGTTCGCTATTGGTCAATTTTCGGCATGTCCAAGGACCAGTCTACTTCATGATTAAGTCTGTTGTTAAACAAGAGGGCCATGATGGCCCTGGGTCGCTCACCTTAGTAGAGTGCCTTAAAGGTTTTTCTTTGACCATGTGACCTAGGTTTTGACCGCAGGTGACCCAATTTCAAACTCATATTTCATGAAGACAAACATTCTGACCAATTTTCAAGTCAATTGAGCAAAAAATGTGGCCTCGAGTGCCCTAAAGATATTTCTTTAATTTGACCTAGTGACCTAGATTATGACCCCAGGTGACCCAAATTTGAACTGGTCTTTGACTATATCAAAAGAAAAATTTTAACCAATTTTTAAATCAAATGAATAATAAATGTGGCCTCTAGAATGCCCACTAGCTATTTCTTTAATTTGACCAAGTGAACTAGTTTATGACCCCAGTTGACCCAAATTCAGACTCATGTGAGATTTTACAAAGACAAACATTCTGACCAATTTTCAAGGCAATTAAGCAAATAATGTGGCATCTAGAGTGCCCACAAGGTATTTCTTTATTTTGACCTAGTGACCTAGTTTATGGTTCCAGGTGACCCAAATCCAAACTCATCTGGTATTTTATCAAGACAAACATTCTGGCCAAATTTCAGGTCATTTGAGCAATAAATGTGGCCTCCAGAGTGCAAACAAGGTATTTCTTTAATTTGACCCATAGAACTAGTTTATGACCCAAGTTGACCCAAATTAATCTTATGTGAGACTTTATAAAGACAAACTTTCTAACTAATTTTCAAGGCAATTGAGCAAATAATGTGGCCTCGAGAGTGCCAACAAGGTATTTCTTTAATTTGACCTAGTGACCTAGTTTATGACCCAAGATGACCCAATTTTGAACTCAATGAACTTGTTGCGCTTAGATGGGCAAACAAACTTAGAAGAGAATCACTACATACCAAATATCAAAGCTCTATGCCTTCCAGTTTTTAAGAAGAATTTTAAAGTTTTCCTTCTTTGTTCCTATGTTCGAACTTGTGACCCCTGGGGTTGGGCCAGTTTTAACCCAGGGGCATCATATGAACAAACTTGGTAGAGGTCCACTAGGAAATGCTACATACCAAATATCAAAGCTCTACACCTTCCCGTTTAAGAGAAAAAGAAATTGAAAGTTTTCCTTCTTTGTTCCTATCTTCAAACTTGTGACCCCCGGGCCGGGGCCAGTTTTGACCCAGGGGCATCATATGAACAAACTTGGTAGAGGTCCACTAGGAGATGCAACATACCAAATATCAAAGCTCCACACCTTTCGGTTTCAGAAAAGAAGAATTTTAAAGTTTTCCTTCTTTGTTCCTATGTTCGAACTTGTGACCCCAGGGGCTGGGCCAGTTTTGACCCAAGCAGCATCCTTGGAACAAACTTGGTAGAAGTCCACTAGGAGATGCTACATACCAAATATCAAAGCTCTATGCCTTCCCATTTAAGAGAAAAAAAAAATTAAAGTTTTCCTTCTTTGTTCCTATGTTTGAACTTGTGACCGCTGGGGCAGGGCCAATTTTGACCCCAAGGGCATCATATAAACAAACTTAGTAGAGATCTACTAGGCGATGCTACATACCAAATATCAAAGCTCTACGCCTTCCAGTTTCAGAGAAGATGATTCTTAAAGTTTTCCTCCTCTGTTCCTATGTTCGAACTTGTGACCCCGGGGGCAGGGCCAACTTTTGCCCCAAGGGCGTCATATGCACAAACTTGGTAGAGATCCACTAGAAGATGCTACATACCAAATATCAAAGCTCCATGCCTTCCTGTTTCAGAGAAGAAGATTTTTAAAGTTTTCCTTCTTTGTTCCTATGTTGGAAATTGTGACCCCCAGGGCGGGGCCAGTTTTGACCCCAGGGGCATCATATGAACAAACCTGGTAGAGGTCCACTAGGTGATGCTACATATCAAATATCAAAGCTCTACGCCTTCCAGTTTCAGAGAAGATGATTTTTAAAGTTTCCCCTCTTTGTTCCTATGTTCGAACTTGTGACCCCCGGGGCAGGGCCAGTTTTGACCCCAGGGGCATCATATAAACAAACTTGGTAGAGGTCCACTAGGAGATGCTACATGCCAAATATCAAAGCTCTATGCCTTCAAGTTTTAGAAAAGAAGATTTTTAAAGTTTTCCTTCTTTATGACTATGCTCAAACTTGTGACCCCTGGGGTGGGGCCAGTTTTGACCCCAGGGGCATCAAATGAACAAACTTGGTAGAGGTCCACTAGGAGATGCTACATACCAAATATCAAAGCTCTGCGCCTTCTAGTTTCAGAGAAGAAGATTTTCAAAGATTTTGCTTTTTTTTCCTTTTTGTTGCCATGGCAACCAGAGCTGTGGGTGGAATTCAATTCTTTGAACAATTTTGGTAGAGCTTCACCCAAGGAACATCCCTGCCAAGTTTCATCAAGATTGGCCCAGTGGTTTAGGAGAAGATGTTTAAAGAAATTGTTGACGGACGACGGACGACAGACGACAGATGACAGACGCCGGACATAGGGCGATCACAATAGCTCACCTTTAGCACGTTGTGCTAAGGTGAGCTAAAAAAGTGGCTATCATGGATCCATAATTATGTGATGGCTTGATAGGTATAATGTATCATGGAGATGCATTAGGCCCCTTTTGCCAGAGCATGGCTCAAATGTATATTTCATAGATGCTGACACCCTCTAAACATTGTTGCAATGATGCGTGAGAAAGCAGCCTGTGGCTTGGAATGGTGACAATAAGTACTTGGTTCACAAACTCCAGGAACCCACAGACAGGTACACTGGGAGCCTTAATATGACTGAAATAATGTTGAAAATGGATTCATTAAGCATTGTCCATTTATCTTTCAGTGAAGCTTTAGTAATCTAAGAGTTATAGAGTTCCTGAAACAAGTTTACCATAGGTGATTCTTAGCACTTTACCAATCTCGAGTTATAAAGATCTCCAGGCAGAAAGCTTTTGAAAACATGGAACTAGAGGCCCTTGAGGGCCTGAAACTTTCTACTGGCACTGATTATGCTTTTTTCTAGGATACATTATGAATTCATGATGCAAAAAAGAAAAAGACCAACACAGAAAAAAATGGAGGGGGGGATGTTGTTGCAACTGAGCTTGAACCCACTATGACAGCGTAAGTAGGCACGGTAAATTGAACAAAATTAATAGTGAAAAAAAAAAAAGAAGTACAACTTTTCAAAACCAATTGTTTGGAATCAAGCCAAATTTGATAGTGTTTCAGTACTCATTTTATTAAACATTATTAAACAATCACTGCAAGCTTGAAAAAAATGTGACTAATAATGTGGGCTGTGCTGTCAGTATTAAAACAATATTAAGTAATCAAATGGTTTATTTTCCTAAACTCATTGCTAGATTTTCTTTATTTTTGATAGGGTTCAATCCCTTGATGATACAAATAATCTTTGCAAGTTTAAAAAGAATTGGATCAAAAATGCAAACATAATTGCTTAAACAAGAAATGCAAATTTTAAACTTTAACTTGCCACTTTTCCCATATTGAATGTCGAATTTTTTTAAAAAATCAATAGGACTCAAGCTATTGATGATGTAAAGCAACTGTGAAAGTTTCATGAAAATTCGACCACATCATCACAAAAACAAGAAACATATATGTTCAAATCAAAATGGCTTCTTTTCCTATATAGATTGTCAATTTTTTTTTTTTTTTTTCAAAATCAATATGGTTCTAGCTATGGATGAGATAAACGAACTGTGCAAGTTTCACGAAAATTGACCACAAATGCAGACTTTATCGTGTAAACAGGAAATGTAAATTTCAGATTTAAATGGCTACTTTTCCCATACCGATTGTCAGATATTTCTTTCAAAATCAGTAGGATTCAAGCTTAAGATGAGATACACAAACTGTGCAACTTTCACGAAAATCTGACAACAAATGCAGACTTTACCGCCAAAACAAGAAAAGAAACTATCAGACAGATGGACAGATGCCGGACAGACAAATGGACGACGGAAACCACACCATGACATAAGCTCTGCTGGCTTACAGCCAGTAGAGCTAAAAAGAAAAAAATGCTGGCATTTTTTACCTAATGCTTCAATCAGAGATCTGCTGCAAGACAAAGTCATTTGCAGGTAGGAAGGAGTTTGTCAAATAACACTGTGAAACTATGGCTGTGAAAATTTGCACCTGGAAGCTAATGAGACCTAGATTGATGCTTTCTCATTATCCAGACATTCAATTGTTGTTTACCGCTCCTTTAGCCATATGATATATAAACTCAGGGCAGATTTTATCTTAAATGGTTGTTTATACATGTAAAAGTGGAAGGTATTATCCAAGATCAGACGACACATTCTGCGCAAAGAATGTGCAGTCTTATCTTGATATATGGTGTCTACAAATGCCCCTGCTTTTGGCCACTCAGGCTCTGAAAGGGTTAATCCTTTATCAAACTATCCCAGGGCAATAATCTTCCCATAATGTTTTCTAACATGTTAGAGGCAAATTTTATCAAATGAGCCACAATTAATATGTCTTCTGCAACAGCGTAGAATTTGGACAAGTCTAAAATTTTGTTGTTTGGTAAAGAGTTAAAACTCATGTCTTTCTGGTGGACACACTTAATTAAAGATGTTCTGCCACAACCAACACTGAACAGAAAGTAATAAATTGGAAAACTAATCTGATTATACAATGAAACCATCTGCCACATTTTTTACTTTTCAATGGTTTACCACAAATTTTAGGTTTCTTTTGCTTTATGTCTTACTATTTTTTGGGGGAAAAAAATCATGAAATGTGATTGGATGACAAAACTACGATTATGTCTTCAAAAGCCTTTTGTTCTTTCAAATGTTTTACAATACATTCAATAGTACCAGGTATTTCAGTCATTTTACAGTGACAGAACATTAACTAATGCCTATCTTCTGTTTCCATAGAAATAGACTTTAGGTCTGCTGTGTCTTGCCAAAGGAAATTCCCATCTGACATGTGACACCAGCTGAGATCAGACTAGGGTTTCCACATTAAAAATCAAGCACTGTAATAATATAGCGATGGAGGAACCGCCATCTTCAAATGCATGCTCACCAACCATTCTAAATTGCAGTCTTTACTGTAATTCTAGATTTAGAAAGTAACAAAATGTCTGATTGACTGAACAATTTAGCTCAGCCAATCAGAAATTGTGTTACTTTCAAATTCAGAATATTCTTGAGAATTAGACTAAGAATGTTATAGAACGGTTGGTGACTATGATCTCAGGTCTGCTACAATTCAGTTGAACATTTTGTTATGCAAAAAATCACTGATCATGTAAGCTGGTGACTTGTAACCTATTCCAGACCCTACATCATATTGATTCATTTTTGTTACATAAAGCAATCAAATTGGCCAGACTCAAGAGAGTCTTCCCAAGGGAAATCTGAATAGCAGTAATATTCCTTGCTGGGACTCCTTGGCAAGGTCAAGCTGCAAACTTGTTTAAAATGTTAAGCAAATCACCTTAACAGAAGTCAAGCACATTGTTTAAATTTTCAATGCAAATTTGGCAAGGATATCTAAATAAAAACTACATGTAAAGGACACATTAGATAAAACATGAGATTCAGCAATCAGATGTTGGGGCTAAATGTTCCAAGAAATGTAGAGCTTGAAATACCAAACAGCCAAACATGTTGAAACTGCTCTTTTAGAGCACTGAACACAGAAAACAGGCTGATATATCAGACAATTCACAAGCAATGTTTATACTTCAATAAGCTGCATTGCATATTCTATTGCAATATTACACTTACACTTAATTAGTTTCAGTGCATCATATTTTCAAGTTCCCATGCAATGTATGGGGTTGTAACTAATGTGCCAAAGTAAGGTCATTGAATATGCAAATGGCTGGGTTTAATTTCATCAAACAACAACATAAATACATATCTTATCCCTATACCAAGCAGCAGTTAAATTGCCCTGTGGTACAACAAGACACGTTAGTGGTGATTTAACCCTTAACCTGCAACGAAAATTTCAAGCCGACAGTAAAACCCAAATTTTGCTATTTCAAAGGTAGTGTTTGGGAAAAAAATCTCCTTTTTCAACAGTGACAATCCAAGATCAGACTGCACTTTCTATGCAATTTGATTTTGATCTACACTGCCCGCTAAAGGCTTCTGGGTCGCACCTGGCAACCTAAGGACTAAACTTAAGCCCATGTCAGATTCCTCCCCTCATCATAACTAATCCATCCCAAAACTAATCCCTCTTGAACACAAGCCAGTAAAACATACCCTATTGATAACAGTATATGACTGTCTGCTTGAAACAATGAGAACCGGGACTGACATCAGTAAACATGACTGGCCTCTACTGCCACAATGGGAATATTCTGGGTTTATTTGCAGCCACCCATGCCATACAACTGTAGCATGGTACAAACATTCAAGTCTATAAAATGAGGTGATTAGATGTATATGCACTATACAAGTGAATGACAATTTTTAAATGTAAGAGCTTGTAACAGGTATTAGAAAAAGCTCTGCGTATAATAACTAACAATGTTTTTCCATCATTAGTCAAGATTTCTGGACACTAATTGCTGTCTCTCAATGACAAATAATCCATTCACTGTTCAAAGAGTTCTATAAACCTTTAACTCTTTACCACACTGCAACATTTTAGATTGGTCCAAATTCAAAGCATTTGCAGACAGCAAATTATATTAGGCTCCAATTATTAGATTTCTTTCTGAAAGGTTAGAAAACATTGAGGGAAATGGAGAAAATGCCGGTTACCAGAATTTTCTCCTTTTCTCTAACTAGAGCTGTCACTGAATGTGACTTAATACCCCCACCAGCACTTTGACAGAAAAAAAGTGTCAAGTTCAAGGGGAGATAATTCCTCAACCAGGGGGAGTTGACACTTGAAAATTACGTCTTGCAAATCTTCAATATATTATCAATATATGTGCAAAGTTTCAATGCAATTGAAGGAAAACTGTGGGAGGAGTTCACGACACAAAATTGCTAGTATTTTGTACACAGACGGACACACAGACGGACGGACAGACAGGCTGATTCCAGTATACCCCCGAAAACATTCATTTTGCGGGGGTATAAATATTTTCAAAAGTCTAATTTCCCAGGGTTGTTAAAAATCAGGATTGAGTGGTAATGGGTTAATTGAGCTGAAATTCTAAACCCGTAAACCTTTGCCAGAAGACAAAATTTTAGCCTTGTCCAAATTGAGAGCATTTCCAGAAGACCATTTCCATGGCTCAAAATGGTGCAATTTTTCTTTGATAGGGTAAACAAAACATTGTGGGAAAAGGAGAAAATGCTCTGTGAACAGGGAGCTTAATGCAACTGTGAAAAGTATCGACAAAGGTCACCCTGCGCAGTCCGCGCAGGCTGACTCAGGCTGAAACTTTTCACTATCAGTCAATTTTCTGTATGTCAAAGGACCAGTCTACCTCATGATACAGTCGGTTATTAGACATGGTGGATTTTATGGATCCCTACATATGCTACTCAAAATTTGATAGGGATCGCTTTTTATTTCTTAAATATCTCTTTAATGGTAAACCCAAGATAAGTGATTTTTTCATACATGTAGATTATTCTAATGGCATACCAGACCTGTCCAGTAGATATTGATTTTTCACCTATATCTAGCTTGATATCCACTGGAAAAGTGATACCCATGAAAAAAGGGTGCGCCATTGGCATGTACCTTCATCTACACATCTGTTTTATTCAAACTTTGCTTGTGCATGGTAACGTTTATTTCAAGGCTAGCATTGGGTATGGCTTACTAACGAATAAGACAGCGTCTTGACGCCAAAGAGATGAATTAGGAGGATACGGATGCTTGAGGCTGGGCGTTCCCAACGGCATGTGGCAGGTGTCCTTGGGGTGTCCCAGAGCACTGTTGCAAGGATGTGGGAACGGTTTCAAACTCATGGAAATGTCAGGTATAGGCATGGTGGTGGTCGTGAGAGGGTCACAACTCAGCGTGAAGACTGTTTTATTGTCGTCCAAGCGTGACGTCAGTGCTTTGTTATGGCTACCGCCCTGCAAAATGACTTGCAGAATGCCACTGGCATAAGAATTTCTACGCAAACAATCAGAAACTGTCTTCATAGAGCTGGCATGAGGGCCAGACAACCAGCAATCTGTATTCCGTTGATGCGAAACCACATCCAGGCACGTCTACAATGGGCGCGCGCTCACGTCAGATGAATGTTGAATGATTGGACCCCAGTACTGTTCACTGACAAATCCAGATTTTGTGTGGACTTCACTGATAGACGAGTCTGGGTATGGAGAGCGTCCAATCAGTGTTTCGCACCTGTATGTGTTGCTAACGATGACTGTTTTGGCAGGGGCTCAGTCATGGTGTGGGCCGGTATTAGCATGCAGGGAAAAACGGACCTGTGTATCGTTCAAAACGGCACATTGACTGCTGCACGATACATCAATGAGATCTTAGATGTGTATGTTCGCCCATACGCCGGTGCTATAGGCCCTGATTTCATTTTGATGGACGACAATGCCTGTTCACACTGGGCACGGGTCACCAATGAGTACCTGCAGACAGCAACCATAGAGAGAATGGACTGGCCAGCAAGGTCCCCAGACCTTAATCCAATTGTACATGCCTGGAACATGCTGCAGACTGCAATATCTGCCCGCCCAGTGCAGCCAACCACAGTTCCAGAGCTCCAACAGGCACTACTGGACGAGTAGGCTCGAATCTCACAACAAAGCATTAGAAGGCTTATTAGCAGTATAAGAAGGCGATGCCAAGCAGTAATCCAATCAAATGGCCACCACACGCGATACTAAAGCGAAATTCAGGCACCTTACTTGATTTTTCAAAATAGCCTCATTGAATTACCTTTCCGTGTCAGCCTGAATTATTGCCCCTACCAAGTTTCAACCGCTGTTCCGCTTCAACAGTTTGTCGGCTCATTCCTTTTTTGGCACAAACCTGATGTCACATGAACAAATTTTCAGAATCACGGCAAATATTTTAACGTTTCAACCTGTATGGAATAAACACAATCTTATAAGTGATCCTTATCAAATTTTGAGTAGTATATGTGTTGACTTGCTTTGTATGACACCAAAACAATAGACAACAATGTTGAGTCCTCTTCTCGGAGCAGTGTATCTCAAAATAGCAGAAGCCCCAGTAGCCCAGTCAGTTGCATAAAGGACTTGAGAACAGCGGATTGCTTGTTCAAATCCCTAGCTAGGCCAATTTCTTTTCAAAGGTTGATGATAGTCATTGCACCATGATTCATTCCTCTCTCACAGCTGACCACTGTTTCGACAATGGTGATGTGGGAAAGCGGCTAGTGGCTTGTAAAGAATACATGTATTGTATGTAGTACTGGTAAAAGAAACTCTAGAAAGGTATGGATAAGTGCATTGGCCACCTCAACATAACTTAAATAATGTTGAAAATGGTGTTAAACACCATATAATTAATCTATCTCAAAATAGTAGAATGTGAAGATCAAAGATTGACCCCAAATTTTGTGTAGTGCATTTACACTGTCTGCAAATAAAGCTGTCTTGAACTCTTTACCACCAGATTAAACAACATGAAAAAAGAAAGCATTTGCAGATGATACATTAGCTGTGGCTAATTCAGTGACAGAAAACTTCCTAGGAAAAGAGGAAATTGCTGTTTACCTTTTCCCAGTGTTTTCAAAAGCCTTCTTTCTCAAGGTCATCAAAGGCTTGAACACAGAATTGCTTGGCAGAGTGTTCACATTTTGAAGTTCTAGTTGTTCACTATATTCTAAGCAGAAAAGCCAACAACAAGAATACTTAAAAATTCTCATGACATGAGTTATAGAAAGAACCATGCCTGCCAACGGTAGATCACAAAACAAACATTCTGGTCTTTGATCAAGTGTTAAGCCTGAAATCTTGAATTGATGGGCCATTTTGGCCCATTATGGGCCATTTTGGCCCATTACCAGTCAAAATGAGGGGTCAGTTTCCATTTCAGTTGGCCATAGAAAAAAAAAAAGGTTGTGAACAACTTTAAAAGCAACTAAAATAATGCAGGATCTTATCATTTAATAGTTAGTACAAATAGAGAAATTCCAGGGTTATGGGCCAATTTTGACAAATGAAGATGACCCAATATTCTTATTTTATTTACCCCCAATGAGAAATCCAAAAATGGAGTGGCCTGGCAGAAAACACTGTTGATCTACAGCATTTGATATTTTAAAGAGATGTTCTAACAAAAAACAGCCTTGCAAATGCTACAACTGGATCTTTTTAATGTATACTTTAAACTCTTCTACTCCTCTACAATAGAAAGCTTTTAAAAACATTTCTCATAAAAAGAACTGGTCCTTGCTTTGCCTGCAAGATTTTTTTTTATCATTCTACAAAAGATTTTCCTTTCCTTCAAGTGTTTTCCCTTGGACTCACTTGTACCAGTAAGTGGTAGGTCAGAAAAAAGTCTTTAAAGTTATTCATAATAATAAACCCGACCACTGATAGGACCTACCTGAACTGCAGCCTCCAACAGCCCCTCTTCTTTCCTTTCTAGATTCCCTTAAAGCACTTTTTTCAATGTATGTACCCGTTTCCATAATTTAAATTCAGATAAAATGATTAGCAATGACAAAAAAAAAAAGACCACAATGAGAATGATAGGAGTCTTCATAAAATATGCACACCACCAACACTGTCACATAAACAAAACGCACAAGTCCTCATATTCACTTTACCAACACAGTCAAAGTTCCTATGTTGCTTTATTGACATTGTCACATAATCTACCAGACCATAAGCACCACAATGTGATATAGCAGACAGTCATTCTGAATTTGATATAAAAAGCCTCTCAAACACTTCCACAGATACGAAAATAACAGATCCTTCCCTTGCCATCAGTATGTACAATAGTCTGAATCTTCTTTCTGTATAACAGACCTCTTCAATAAAAACCAATATTCAGAAACTAGAAAATAAACAGTATACTTTTGATGCTAATAACAGCAAGAAAGGTTCCTAAAGTAAAAAGTGGAGCTATCTTTTAGGAAGCTCTGAGCTATCAATCATTGCAGATAAATCCAATATCCTTTCCTAAAATTTCCAGTTCATCCTGATTGTAACATAATTACTCTAGTTCAATATTTACACAAAACAACACAATGACTCAGGATCAAGACAGCTGCTTCATTTCTTTGACAAATTCCAGTGTTGCCCTGCAGCAGTATTTACAAAACATTCAAAAAAATACTATCAACATTAATTTCAAGACTAAGCCATATGACTGGTTGAGACAAAACATCTCAGCCAACCAGATGGCTAAGTCTTGAAATCTAAGATTTGGTTAAGACTGGTTGGTTAATGTGACCCCAGAATTCTGACATCAGAAAATTTTATTTCTATAAGTATAAGAAACTAATATCCTCAAAATGAATTCATCAGAAAAATACATTAGGATCTCCCTTGTTTCCAGGGTTTCAAAATTACAACAGTTGTACAGCTTCAAACCAATTCCACAGAGAACATTAGGAACATAAAATAACATTTCAGAACTGAATTTCAACCCTTTTATCTGCAATGGGCCTCACCAACAGTTTTAAACCAATGGAATACATCACTATCATATTGCAAGTTCTTTGCCACTTAATCTTGGGTCTGTACCATTCAATACTGTACTCTAAAGTATGACCAAAGTGTCTTTTCACACAAAAGTTACGATTTTCGCCTATGGAAAATGTAAACAAGAGGGCCATGATGGCCCTGGATCGCTCAACTGAGTCAATAGGCGAAATTTCACCCCAGGGTCATAATGACCCAATTTAAAACTCATCTGAGATATTACTAAGACAAACATTCTGACCAATGGTCAGGTCAACTGAGCTGAAAATGTGGCCTCTGGAGTGTCCAAAATGTATTTCTTCAATTTGACCTAGTGACCTAGTTTATGACCCTATGTGACCATATTTCAAACTCATCCAAGATATCAAGACAAACTTATTAACCAAGGTTCAAGTGAATTGGGCAAGAATTGCCGCCTCTAGAGTGCCCACAAGGTATTTCTGTAATTTGATTTAGTGACCTAGATTATGATCCTATGTGACCCAATATCAAACCCATTCAAGATATCATCAAGTCAAACATGCTGACAAATTTTCAGGTGGCCTCTAAAGTGTCCACAAGGTATTTCTTTGATTTGACCTAGTGACCTAGTTTACGACCCCAGGTAACCCAATTTTGAACTCATCTGAGATTTTATCATAACAAAAATTCTGATCAATCTTCAGGTCAATTGAGAAAGAAATGTGGCCTCTAGATTGCCCTCAACATATTTCTTTAAATTGACCCAGTGACCTACTTTATGACCCCAGGTGACCCAAATTGGGACTCAATCCAGATTTCATCAAGACAAACATTCTGACCAATTTTCAGGTCAATTGAGTAAGAAATGTGGCCTCTAGACTGTCCACAAGGTATTTCTTTGATTTGACCTAGTGACCTAGTTTATGACCCCAGGTGACCTGATTTCAAACTCATCCGAGATTTAATTAAGACAAATATTCAGACAAATCTTCAAGTCAACTGAGCGTAAAATATGGCCTCTAGAGTGCCCACATGGTATTTCTTTGACCTAGTGACCTAGTTTATGACCCCAGGTGACCCAAATTTGAACTCATCCGAGATTTTATCAAGACAAACATTCTGACCCATTTTCAGGTCGTCCAAGTAAAAAATGTGGCCTCTAGAGTGTCCACAAGGTATTTCTTTAATCTGACCTGGTGACCTAGTTTACGACCTCTGGTGACCCAATTTCAAACTCATCCAAAATTTAATTAAGACAAACATTCTGACCAATTTTCAAGTCAATTGAGCATAAAATGTGGTCTCTATAGTGCCCACAGGGTATTTCTTGAACTTGACCTAGTGACCTAGTTTATGACCCCAGGTGACCCAAATTCAAACTTATCTGAGATTTCATCCAGACAAACATTCTGACCAACTTTCAGGTCAATTGAGTAAAACATGTGGCCTCTAGAGTGCCCACATGGTATTTCCAGAATTTGACCTAGTGACCTAGTTTATGACCCCAGGTGACCCAACTTTGAACTCATCCGAGATTTCATCAAGACAAACATTCTGGCAAATTTTCAGGTCAATAGAGCTTGAAAAGTGGCCTCTAGAGTGTCCACAAGGCATTTTTTTAATCTGACTTAGTGATCTAGTTTATGACACCAGGTGACCAAAATTCGAACTCATCCAGGATTTCATCAAGACAAACATTCTGACCAATTCTCAGGTCATTTGAGTAAGAAATGTGGCCTCTAGAAAGCCCACAAGGTATTTCTTTAATTTGACCTAGTGACCTAGTTTATGACCCCAGGTGACCCAAATTCGAACTCATCCGAGATTTCATCAAGAAAAACATTCTAACCAATATTCAGGTCAATTGAGTAAGAAATGTGGCCTTTAGCGTGTCCACAAGGTATTTCTTTAATTTGACCTTGTGACCTACTTTATGATCCCAGGTGACCCAAATTCGAACTCATCCGAGATTTCATTAAGACAAACATTCTGAACAATTTTCAGGTCAATTGAGTGAGAAATGTGGCCTCTAGAGTGTCCACAACATATTTCTTTAATGTGACCTAGTGACCTAGTTTATGACTTCAGGTGACCAAAATTCAAACTCATCTGAGATTTTATCAAGACAAACATTCTAATTTTCAGGTCTATTGAGCAAGAAATGTGGCCTCTAGAGTGTCCACAAGGTATTTCTTTAATTTGACCTAGTGACCTAATTTATGACCCCAGGTGACCCAAATTCGAACTCATCCGAGATTTCATCAAGACAAACATTCTGACCAATTTTCAGGTCAATTGAGTAAGAATGTGGCATCTAGAGTGTCCACAAGGTAAATGTTGACGATGGACGCCGGACATCGGACGACCACAAAAGCTCACCTTGAGCATGCTGTGCTCAGGTGAGCTAAAAAGGGGGCCATGATGGTCCTGAGTTTCTTACCTGAGCCTTTTTGACCCAAAAATATTGCATTTCCAATCTCTTCTGAGACAAAATGATAAACACTCTAAAAAACTTTCATGAGTATTGAAATGAAAAAGCAGCCTCTAGTGTACACAAACTTTTTCCAAGAGTTGTCCAAGTGACCTACTTTTTGACCCAACATGACCCATTCCAAATCAAATTCTATATATCATCAAGACAAACATTCTGACTAACTTCCATGAGGAATGAACTGAAAATGTGGCCTCTAGAGTATGGCCTTAAGAGTGTACACAAAGCTTTACAAAGATTTGACCTTGTGATCTATTTTTGGACACAATGTGACCCTTTTCGAACTGGTCGAGATATCATCAAGACAACCATTCTGACCAACTTTCATGAATATTGGCCTGAGTGTTTTGCCTCTAGAGTATCTACAAAGTTTTTCAAAGAAATGACCTTGTGACCTAGTTTCTGACCCGATGTGACCCATTTTTTAACTCATCTGAAGTATCATCAAGACAAACATTCTGACCAACTTTCATGAATATTGGCCAGAGTGTTTTGCCTCTGAGTGTCTACAAAGTTTTACAAAGAAATGACCTCGTGACCTAGTTTTTGACTCGATGTGACCAATTTTTTAATTCACCTGAGGTATCATCATGGCAAACATTCTGACCAACTTTTATTGGTATTGGCCCCCAAAAAATGGCTTCTAGAATGTACACAAGGTTTTTGAAAGATTTGACCTGGTGACCTAGACTCATTTTTGATCTAATCTAAAATATTATCAAGACAAACATTCTGACCAACTTCCATGAGTATCAAACTAAAATGTAGCCTCAAGAGCATACACAAGGTAAAAGGTGATGATAATGGATGATGCATGACGGACAGAGCACTATCACAAAAGCTCACCTTTGAGCACTTTGCACTCAGGTGAGCTAAAAACTTTTCATTTGGAATCTTAAGAGTTTGTACCAATCATCTGAATGAAAATGCTATGGTTGGAACATTTGCATAAGATAGAAAAGCCTTCTATCATTCATGCTTGAATGCCTATTATGACTGCATAGAAATTTTTAAGCCTAAATATGTGACATGATCGCGTATCTTTTTCTAATTTTTTGCTTTAGTGAACACATTACCATCTGCACTGTCATGACATTTTTGTCTGGCAATGAACCACGTTTAAAATCATTTAGGCAAAAGAAGTTATGGCTTTTAGAAGCAATTTCCTCTTTTGTTAATTTGTTTTTACACACCTACATTTCGATGGCTATGTGGGAAAGCAGCCAGTGGCTTGGAAAGAATGTTGTGCAGAGAACTGGTGAAAGAAACTCCAGGAAAGCATAGATAGATGCACTGGCCCCCACAATATAACTGAAATAATGTTGAAAATGGTGTTAAACACCATACAATCAATCAATCAATCAATCAATCAAACACACCTACATTTATTAATTTTAATCTATACTCATACTGATTATCTATCTTACAACTGAATGTTTTAAAAAGTATTTATGCCGTTCTGAACACAACAGCTTTTGAAATCATTGTGTTAATATAAGTTAATTACTAGCTGCTTTTTTCCCTATCTTGCACTTTAAAATTTTTTGTTCGTTTGGTGTCTAAACATTCAGTCAAATCATGGCATCAAGTACACCTATGAAGCATTCCTAGAGTTTCTTTACCAATATTTCACACAACATCCTATCCAAGCCACTGATTTTTTTTCCACATATTACAGACATACAGGGTTCCCGCTGGGCTTCACATTTGGCGCCATTTGCAATAGATTTTGTAATGTGGCGCAAGAAAAAGCCAAATGGCGAAAATGACCGGCGCCGATATTTTTCACATCGGGGTGCCATACATTTTGATACTGGTCCCCGTCACCTGAATGCGTGAAAGCGTATCTATAACCCAAAAATCGATAAGCAGCTTGTAAATTGTCGCCAATACACCCCATCATGGCAGGTGATCTAAATAACAGTCTGTATATTACATGGGATTTGTCTAGTTACACACAATACACGCATATACACCATGCAATGCTAATAATCAATCAAATGTCAATTTCGCCGCACCCCATCTGAATCCAAGGGTGTGAAAACAGAATTTTTACACAACGTGAAGTACTGCCAACCAATCAGGAATCACATACGAGATTTAGTCACCGCCTTTACTTTCTAAAGCTGCGCCTTGATTCTGTGTTATATGCATGATACATGTGGGGCATTATGGTTCGTATTTCGCGACGACCATGCTATTTTTAGGTGGATTAAATTCGGTAATTAACACATCAATGAAAGAAGATTGGACCTCGGGATAACTGATTTATCGGCTCGCCACTTATGTTTGCAAACTGGAATTTTCGCGATCAATTATTCCTTTCTCAGTTAAAGAAGTCGTTCACTATTTTTTTTTATGTAAACAGTGATCGGTAGATTACGATTATGATCTTATTGCCCATTAATGTTTTCTACCTTTCAAACTATAAGATTTATCACTTGATCTATGAATAACTCAGTAATTTCTTGTCTGCCAGAGCTTTCAATACGGACAAGTTAACATTTTTAGCTCGGCTGTTTTTGAAGAATACAATGTCGAGTTATATTGCCGTAGCCCTGTCGTCGTCATGCAACAAGTTCGAAATTTCTGGATACCTCTGTTATTACTTAACTCTTTACCATACAATCCTGACTTTTAACAACCCTGAGAAAGGAGCCTTTTGAAAACATTGCAGGAAATGGAGAAAATGCTGGTTACCAGCATTCTCTCCTTTTCCCACAATGTTTTCTACCCCTCCCAAAACAAATTTCAATCCTAAAGTCGCATTTATTTTTTCGTCTGCAAGTGCTTTCAATTTCAACCAATCTGAAATTTTGTCGTTTGGGAAAGAGTTAAGATATTTACTTAAAACCTGGGCAAGTTAGTAACTATCAAAAGGGGAACCTATACAACAAGCAGGTAACAATCAAAGCATTTTGAAGCACAGCCATACCCCTTTTTCACCTTGGGATTTTCCCAGAAAATCAAACACCTGCTGCCGAACTATATTCACGCAATGAATACAGATATGGGTTAAAAAACTAATCAAATGGAAAAATGTTTTCTCATTTATTTCATTGCTCATGATACAAACAAAGAAAAGATATTTTATTAACCAATTTTTTATCCTGGCTCACCACACGTACTTTCATTTTAAAAATGGCACCAACTGGCTCCAATTATTTCAATGTGGTGCAAACTTTTCTCATTTGGCTAAAGTGGTGGAGCAAGAAAAAAACATGGCCAGGGGGAACCCTGGACATATGCACCAATTTTCTCTGCTCACCATTTTTCACATTTTTCCTTTTTGTTACTCTATCATATTCCACTGGGTTATGATGACAGTGAGATAGTGTATTTTTATCTGAAATATGTCGAATGCCTTTTAAAAATATGGAAATAACAGACTTGGAAGAAAAATGGGAAATTTATAAATGATCGGGATGTCCGCCAAAACAGGCGCTTCTTATAGAGGAAAGTAATTCTTTGTAACAATAACTCTTAAAAAATGCACCGTATCTCTTAAAAATGCCCTACCTGATAACCCCCCCTTTTTTTTACGAGATAAAAGAAAGTACTATTTCTCTGCAAAATTAAAAAAAATCTGTCCACTGAAAAATTTTTGACTGTAGAAAAATTATCAGCAAATAAGTCTTGTTGACACTTCAGAACATTTCTAATTGTTACTGTGATCTGTCTGGTGCCTTACACTCAAAGGCAGTTAATTGAGCATTTTTGTCTTTTTCTGTGTCACACTTGTTTTTCTGGGTCTTCTTGCTAAAACACCATATTTTAATCATTACCAAACAGCCTTATTTCATGGTGAACCAGATTCAACCAATATCTGAATGGGAAGATGGGCTAAGAGGGTCACAAAATACAGATGATCACCAGAAAATGGTGAAAACTTGCTTGTCGCAAAGTGGATCGGGAAAAATTGACCGATTTACCCAAGATAAATTTTGCACATAACCCTAAACTTTGTAGATTTTTTTAAGTCAAAATGATATTTTATTTTAGAAAATTACCTACCCACATGTTAATTTCCAAATCCAGCTGTGGACCACTGTTTAATCATTGTCACAAATATTCAAGTCAAGAACGTTGACACTTTTTTGTCACACACAAACATACCAGAAAGTACATAAAACAAACACATGTATAGCAAAAAATATCTAGTGAATGTGGATTTGAACAAATGCAAGCAAAACATGCTAAGGGATTAGCATGAAATGACGATTGTGCAATATTTACAATATTCAAAAGTGGGACATTCAGAATTGTGAAGTATGTGAAACATTCTGCTTAGGAAACATGCTCAACTATTTTTGAATGTCAAAACACAAGGTTTTGTTGCCATCTACAAACCTTGTTCCTGTTTAAAGTAACACCAGCATTTCACAGACTTAATATGTTTGCTGCAGAAAATGAATAATGATAAATGCAGTCAAGAACGCCGAAGTCAGGTGCATGCACTTAATTGCGGATTTGACTGTTTTCTTGCCTGACTGTTTACAATTGGATGTGTCCATATTAATGCCCAATGAGTACTAGTCCCAATATAGGTCAGGGTTCCTGTTTACGCTGTAAACATGTCTTTTCATGCAACAGAATTGATTTGGGACGAAACGAAAAAAATCGCCATTGCGTCCACGGGACAAAACAAAAAATCTGCAATGTTTAACCACCATTTAAAATACAAGTAAGGGTTGTTGTGACAAATAATGTTTCCATGCTTGCAAAAGATTGCCACAAAATAAAATATATGTATATATATTTTTTTTCAGAAATCCGGCTTCTAAAACTACTTCAGTTACATGAGAAGCAACCTATTATCCAAGTTACTGCAATTTCATCGCAAAGCAACCACATCTGTTGCAGTCCAATATGACTACCCTGGGGAAGAGGAAAAAAACACACTCGCTCTTTTCAAGAATCCTGGCTGAAAGAGCCCGAATTCAAGCCATGACTAATAAAAGAAACAAGATCGTAAAGCAACATTGTTATGAAATGTTTGTTTTGCCTAGACGTGTTTACTTATGGATGCATGGACTTTCAAAGATCGATGCTAAGTCGGCACGTTTCTTCGGACGGACATCGCCGTGCAGTTGAAATGAACATACATAGACCTTGCTAAATGTTTAGTAGTTTTAGTATTCACATAAGTTTTTTTTCCAAGTTCTACATGTTCCGATTTCTGTATTCCATGGTCAGATACGTGAAGAATGATTCTACTGTGAAAACGGCAAGTCGTGAAATAATCCTATTTACTCTTCCTCTGGAGTTGAGGTTAGAGAATGTTGAAATAAAGATAAAAATACAGCAATGTGACTTCCATAGTTTCATTATGTTATCATCTGAGCAAAAATGAAAAAAATCTGTCCATAGGAAAAAACTGTGACATATGTCCTTAATCACAGAAACAATGCTCTGCAGTAAGATCAAAATAAACCCTTTTCCAACAAGAATCACATTAAGAAATGATTGAAAATCAAAATTTATTACGTCATAAACCTTTCTCCATGGCTGTCTTGAAAGACAATAGTGTAGCAGCCTTCTGCCAAGGAAGGACTATTCAGAGAGGGGTCAACCAGCCAAAAAACCCTACAGATATAGGGGACATTTTCAAAACGAGTGGTACAAAATTTACGGTCCGACGAATCACCGAAATACTGAAATGCCACCGAAACACCGAAATACCCCCATTTTTTTTTTTTTCAATATTAAGTTCAGATAACTGATATTAGTTTGCAGTATTTTTCTTTCTTTTTTCTTTAACTGAAAATGCGCTCAATGAAAGTATAAATCATTAATGAGAAGAATGATGTTGTTAATATATTCATCATTAATTTACGTGGAGATCAGTATCACCGAAACACTCGCATGTCTGGTCTGTTACACACCGAAATACCCGATCTTGATTATGCCAGTCTAGACCCGAAGAATTATCATTATCATGTGATCACATGAATTTATTATTTCTTTGAATGATAAACACACTAACAAAATCATTAGCAGACGAAGTAGACCCAAATCAGAATGTAGATCTCGGATACATCGAAACGCACAAATAGCTCGGTTCTGTTCTGTTCTGTTAAAGTGATGCAATTGTAATTGAAGGCGTTTGGCTGATATGATCAAACTTATTTTGTGTAAGTTTGTCATTGTGATTTTTGAAATGGCATGGTTATTATTAATAAAATTATAGGTGGAATTATAATTGTCTTATCAATTTACGCCTGGTAACGTGCTAACCACAGATTTAAAATGGCTGCCGGTTTTCCCATTTGGTGATTTTTAATTTCATCTATATCCAACATAAAAGTGAAAACTATTTTTGCCAGCATAGTTATGGATAAAAGTCAGACACATCAACCTTGTGCACAAGCACAGCTACTGTAGTTAGATTGTGGATGTAGAATCCCTGAATCGAAAAATTTTACTACGCCGGGCGGGTATTTCGGTGAACATTTACAGTACCGGTGGGATATTCCGGAGCACATTCTTCACGTTGGGTTTCAATGGCATGTTGTTATTTTGTCATTAGGTTTTAAACTAACCCTCCTTCATCAGTATGATTACAAACACCACAACTTCAGTTGTTTGAAATCAAAAATAAAAAAAAAATCTGGGGTATTTCAGTGTTTCGGTTGCATTTCGGTATTTCGGTGATTCGTCGGACCCCAAAATTTATGCACTCAAGACTATCTGACTAAATGCAAATATCAATTTCAAAGAGACAAAGGTCCCAGATATATGAATTACATTAGGATATTTTTTATTATTCAATGGAATAATGTCCCTGAACCCCAGCCTTTGCAGAACACTGGTGTGGGTGTGAAGCGTGACCATTGTGGCAAAGGAAAAAGCCTCGCACAGGTTCCACATTCAAATACCAGTATGAGTGGTATCAGTTTTTTGAACTACCAACACTGCTGTGTGGGTACTGGTTAAGTTTCAAGGAAGTAATCATCCCCAGTAATTAACTCTTTACCAATCGACAAAATTTTGGATTCCACCAAATTGAGAGCATTTGCAGACCACAAATCACATGTTGCTTAAATGGTGATCTCTGTATTTGATCGGCTAGAAAACATCGTGAGAAAAGGAGAAAATGCTGGTTACCAGCATTGTCTCCTTTTCCCACAATGTTTTCAGAAGGCTTCTTCTTCAGGGTTGTTCCAACTTCAGATTGTGTGGTTAATGTTAATTCTACAGCTTGTTTCAAATCAATGTTGGGATGAACAGTTACAGTCAATGCTCCACAGTGGATGTCTAAAACTCATTTCTGAGTGCACAAGGAATAATAATATTCTGCAATGAAAAGCAAGATAATTATGTTTTAGGATCAATACACAAGCAAATATGAAAAGCTTGCTCTTTTGAATTACCTTTGGACTGGTAAAATCATTGACATGGGCATTTTTGCTATACTCTTTGGCAAAACAAGAAGGCTTTTGAAAACACTGTGGAAAAGGGTAACCTGCACTTTCTCTATTTAACACAATGTTTTCAATCCTTTTAGAGTGTGGTGTCCATGGTCGTGAGGTAGAGCATCAGCCTCACAACTGTAAGGCCCCAAGTTCGATTCACGGGAGCGTGTGTCAACTTCGGACTGTTCACAGTGGCCCACACGGTGCGAGTCCAGTTGTACTGGTAGTACCCAGAAAGCAGAACAGAGAGATTTGTATAAGTTGTAAGACCTTGTTTCTCAATCAATGTAAAATAAATATGTTTAAACTAACCCTTTTAGAGACAAGTCCCAATGGGCAGTATTTATTTTTTTCGTCTGCAAATGCTTTCAATTTGGGCAAGTCATATTTTTTTGTTGTCTTCAAAAAAAATTAATAACCTTTAGAATGGTGAAAAGATCAAGAGTGGGTCTGCTTAACCCTTCACGACACAATCCAGAGTTTTTAGGGCCCTCACAAGAAGGGAGCTTTTGAAAACCTTTTGGGAATAGCAGAAATGTTTTCTACCCTGCCATAGCCAAATGCAATCATTTAAGCAACAATGAAATTGTCATCTGCCAAATGCTTTCACTATCAACAAGCCCAAAAGTTTGTCATTTGTTAGAGAGTGAAGATTTTAACACCACCTACAGACAAGTGGCTTCATCCAGTTGCAGACCACTTTGGAAAAATTAAAATCCTTGTGGAAGGTGGAAAAATACTCATACAGAGCAAATTCTCCTTCTACAACAATGTTTTCACATGTATTTACATATAAAACTTGATTTGTATCAATCATATATTTCACAAGGCTGCTGCTTCAGGAGGTAAGGAGACCAAATGACAAAATGTTGGACTAGACCAATTGAAAGCATTTGCAGACAACAAATCAAATTTTGCTTAAACTTCTGTCTTTGATAGCATGGAAAACATTGTGTGAAAAGGAGAAAACGCTGGTTCCCTGAGAGGAATGAGTCCTATCGCAATGACTATCATCAATCCTCGGAAAGAAATTAGTCAAACCAGTGACCCCCCATTCTCAAGTCCTGTATGCTAGCCCAACTGAGCTACCTGGGCTAGGTCTCAGTAACCTATCAAAGAGTACTCACACAACTTTTTAACTCCAATTCAAATCATGTCATGTGAAAATATAAATTCTGACCAACAAAGAGGATAGGAAGACTGAAAATGTTACTCAACTTTTTGCCGATTCTCAATTTGAAATGAAACAAAATGAAACGAAAAAATGTTGGACTGGACCAACTGAAAGTATTTGCACATGACAAATCAAATTTTGTTAAAATGGTGATTTCTGTCTTTGATACTGCAGAAAACATTGTGGGAAAAGGAGACAATGCTGCTTTCCAGAGAGGAATGAATCCTATTGCAATGACTATCATCAATCCTCAGAAAGAAATTGGTCAAGCCGGGGATCAAACCAGTAACCCCCCGTTCTTAAGTCCTGTATGCTACTGACTGAGCTACCTGGGCTATGCCTCAGTAACCTATCAAAGAGTACTCACAGAACTTTTTAACTCCCATTCAAATCATGTCATGTGAAAATACAGAAAATCTGACCAACAAAAAGGATAGGAAGACTGACAATGTTACTCAACTTTTTGTTGATTCTCAATTTGAAATGAAAAAAGACAAAATGAAGCGACAAAATGTTGGACTGAACAAACTGAAAGCACATGCAGATGACAAATCAAATTTTGCTAAAATGGTGATTTCTGTCTTTGATACTGCAGAAAAAAATTTAAGAAACTTTTTGTCGATTCTCAGTTTGAAATGAAACAAGAGGGTTACTGGCACTGAAAAGCTCACCTGTGTAAAGTTAATATAGATCTAGGACAGATAGGGTTGAAGAAAACCTGGTTGAGATGAAATAAACCACATACATATTTGGACCAATTTTCAGGAGCATTGGACTGAAAACATGGCCTCAATAGTGCACACAAGGTTTTTCTCAGATTTGTCTCAGTGACCTATTTCTGAGAAACCTACATGACTGGCATGATGACCAAATTTCAAACTTGTCCAAAATAATATCAAGACAAACAATATGATTGATTTTCATGACTATCTGAAAATGTGGCCTCTAGACTGCACACATGGTTTTTAAAAGATCTGACCCTGTGATCTACTTGTTGATCTGAGCTGACCCAATTTCAAACTTTTCCGAGATATTATTAAGATGAACATTGGGACCAAATTCCCTGCCTCTTTAGTGTACTCAAGGTTTTCCTAAGATTTCACCCAGTGACCTACTTTTTGATCTGATGTGACCCATTTTCAAACTCATTCTTAATATTATCAAGTCAAGCATTCTGACCAACTTTCTTCAGCACTGGACCAAAAGTATGCCCTTTAGAGTGGATACAAGGTTTTTTCCTAAAATCTGACCCAGTGGCCTATTTTCTGATACAACAAAACCGAATTTCAATTTCGTCCATTATATTATCACGACAAACATTCTGACTAATTTACATGACTATCTGACTGTGCATGTGGCCCTCTGGTGCACACAAGGTTTTTCTAAGATTTGACCCTGTGAGCTACTTTCTGACCCAAGGTGACCCAATTTCAAACTCATCAGAGATATCATCGTGAACATTCTGACCAGTTTCCATGAGTGTCTGAATGACGATTTAGCCTCTAGATTGCACACAATGTTTTTCTAAGATTTAACCTACTTTTTGATTGAAGAAGACCTAATTTCAGAATTCTCTGAGATATTATCAAGATATACTACAGTACATTTTCATGAGTATCACACTGCAAATATGCCCCCTTGGATGCACATAATTGTCGAACCCTAAATGAAGAATGATGAATGACGGACACAGCATGATAAAAAAAAAACAAACTATCTTCGTGCACTTTGTGCTCAAGTGAATAAAAAAAAATGCATACAGTGCATGCACATCCAGAATATTTAGCTCCATTCAGAGTGATCCAGTAAATATTTTATCCAAGTCAAACACTCGCTGCAGCCAGTGCACCTATCCATGCTTTCTTTGGAGTTTCTTTGACCAGTACTTCACACAATATTCTTCTAAAGCCACCTGCTGCTTTCCCTTATAACCATCATCCACACAATGATTAGTAGTGAGAGCCAGGAATGAATCTGGTAGCAATGACTTTCATCAACCCTCGGAAAGATTGGCCAAGCTGGGGATTCGAATCATCTACCCCCTAGACTCAAGTCCTGTATGGTACCAACTGCACTTCGGGAGCTCTGCTAAAAAAAAAGAAATAGAGAGAGACCGTGATAGATGGAGATGAGATGGAGAGGAGATGAATAAAAAAAAGTAAAACATGAGGGTAAAAGATACATGAGTAACTTCTCTTCTATCAAAAACTATATTCAAATTGTTTATTGAGAGGGGATACATCTAACCTATGCATTACAAAATATGTTTGGAGATTTATTTAATCCTTTACCTAATGATCCTGAGCTTTAACGACACTGAGGCAATGGGCTTTTGAAAATACTGTGAGAAACCGAGAACATGCTGGTTAACAGAATTTTCACACAACATTTTCTACCATCTTAGTGACAAATCTCATCATTTGAGCCACTATAAATTTGTTGACTGTAAATATTTTTTAAATACTACAAATACCAGTGACTCTGAAATTGTGTCCAAAAGTTTGTCTCGTGGTATGGAGTTAGTTCTTTTTTACACCAATCAAAATCATCAATATTACTCCATAGCTGGATTATAACAATTCTTCACTGTATAACTAATGTTTTTCTTAGCTATGCTTGAAAAGGCCAATGATAAGGAAACAGAAAAACTGAGCTACCATATAACTGTTGCCCAATTTTAACTTTTCTGTGTCTGTAATTATGCACATACAAAAGGATATAACAGTACAGATTTATCATTGTTATTACTCCACTTTAGCTTATTAAACCTTTCCCAAACGACAAATTTTGGACTGGTCCAAATTGAAAGAGTCTGCAGACGACAATTTTAAATTTGATGAAAATGGCAGAAAGGTCTCAAAAAGGGGAGAAAACACTGTGGGAAAAGGAGAAATTGCTCGTTACGAGCAATTTCTCCTTTTCCCAGTGTTTTCAAAAGACTTGTACTGCAGACACGTGAAAACCAGGGCTTGTTTGGGAAAGGGTTAATCAAGTATGCGGCATAATACAGCATGATTACAGGGTTAAGCTTGAAATCTATGATTCAAAATGTAAACTCCAAAGTTAATAACTATAACCCTTTACCAAGCAATCATTACAAAAAAGGTTTTGAAAACACTGTGGGGAAAGGATAAAATGCTGGTAACTAGCATTTTCTTCCTTTCCCATGATGTTTTCTACCCTCTCCCAGACAAATTTTATTTTCTGTGCTTACTTTATTTGCCATCTGCCAATTCTTTCAAACTGGATGTGTCTAAATATTTTTGTTTTGGTAAAGAGTACACCCTTGCCTTTGATGCCCATGTTACTAGTTTGTATCATTGCATAGATGCAGATGAAAGTGTTGACCCTAAGAATACTAAGCATAATTTTTGCTGCTTTTACAAAATTGTAGATCAAGATCAGATTCATCAGATAGCACATTTGTGCAGTCAGATCATGGATCAACACCATCCAATATTCTGCGAGTTATTCTGGCCTATACATCCTTGAGGTAGAAATATTCAATATTTTATTTCTAACTGAAAAACGCACAAATGGTCAAATACACATGCACAAAGATTTTAACAAGTATATACAAGTGCATCAATCAGTCAGCGAGTGAACATGTCTGAGTGCAATCTTGCAAACATTACATGCATTAACCTTTACTTTAGAATGCAAGCACAACTATAATTTGTCTGTGTGGACAGTGGAGATCAGCCTGCTAAACTCTTTACAACACTACAAAAATGAAGACTTGTCCAATCGAAAGCATTTGCGGAAGACAATTTCAGTGTGGCTCCATTGAAGGAATTTGTATTTGGTATGGTAGAAAACATTGTCGAAAAGGAGAAAATGCTGGTTATCAGCATTTTCACCCAGAGCTCCATATAAGAGGGAGTGATGGCATTCTAAATCCATTATTTCTCTTCCAAACACTACATTGTGGGTACTCATTAGCATCGCCTTGACGAGACGATTCTAATGAGTACCAATAACATAGGGTTTAGTGGAGAATAATGAATATTTTCAATTTTGAAATCAAAATCACTCCCTCAATCTGGAGCTCTGTTCTCCTTTTCCCACAATGTTTTCAAAAGGTCTTCTCGTCATCATTCACAGTCATTAAAATTTGGGATTGCGTGGTACAGGGTTAATGATATGCTAGACAAAACTGCTCTGAGACTACATAACTTCAATCTTTATCAAAAACACATACATTTTATTTGTTGCATTTGTAAACTGCAAGTGTTATGTAGCTCAAAATGATGGATTTGTCATTGAAAGAGTTGAAAGCATTGCTGGGTTCTCCTTTTCCACAAAATGTTTTCAGAAGGCCTCTTCCTCTGGATCATTAAAATATGGGATTGTTTAGTAAATGTTATAAGCTTTTGTCTTGACTGAAAATTTTTGTCCATTTGGCATTTTGAAGGGTTGACAGGGGTAAATATGATATTAACTACTGTAATAACAGTAGGTGTAATGAGTATTGATCACAGGTATACATGTTCTATATCATGATGCTAATGATTATTGAATGACAAATTTTATACCCTGGATCCCTCCCCCTTTTTTCTACAGAATATTATCCTTGATAAAGCAAACTTGATCCTTACATAAACAACATACATCTCAGGCCTCTGCCAACTCTCAGACTTTGGGGAGAAGTGACTTCTCCCTAGTCTGAGAATTGGGAGTTTTTCAAAATGGGGAGAAGTGGTCAGACTTTGAGGAGAAGTTAAGATGGACATTAAAACGCAGACGTGGTCGGACCTATAGAAGGAAATAACAATATTTTAACAATTTAACAGTTTGATTAGATAGAAAACCACGTAAATTAAATGAAAATATTTTATACTTTATATCTGTTTAATGATTAATATACTTATTCCTATTAGAAACTACTTAAAACATACTTATTCTGTTTACCATGCTCAATTCATACACTTTTTGGATAAAAACATTATGGAATGAGAAAGCAAATACTTGTTTGGGCAATGGTTGCTCCTAGCACACGTTTTTTTTTTTCTAAAATCTTCAAAGCACTATTTTTTTTTTCTCCAAAATCCTGGACAAAATTTTTTATGCTGAAAATCATTATCTTTACCAGGGATCATATATATTAAAATCCCTTTCCCTGACCAGGTAAGAAAAATTTCTAAATCACAAATCAAAAGTATTTACAGCAGGCAAATAGATAATTACTCAAATTACTCAAAGGATGTAAATATTGTTAAAAAGTTGCGAAAATATTGTGTCAAAAGAAGGAAAGCTTGTAACCAGCATTTTCTCCTATTGGCACAATGTTTTCAACTTCCTCATGGTAATTAAAGTCCAGTTTCAGACAGCTAGAGGCATCGAAGATAAGTTTGTCTGAATACTGTTTGTCTTTAGCTGATGACGGGTAAATCGTTAAAAAGTTTGTTGAAAACATCGCTAAGGACATACATTTCCAACTTGGACACCTGATTTAGCCCGGTAGATCGTTCGTTAATGGTAGATAGGGTCCGATCAAGAAAAATGTCACAATTTTAGCAGAGTATAGAACCAATAACAATGTATATATTTTTCTAATTTCATCTTTTTTGTCATTTCCGTTTTACCACTGCTGGGGAAAGGTCCGACGAATCACCAAAATACCCCCATTTTTATAATTAATGAGTTCAGATAACTGAACTTGTGGTTTCTGACACAAATTGTAACCATACTGATGAAGGATGGTTAGTTTAAAACCAAATGACCAGATAACAACATGCCATTGAGGCCCGACAAGAAAAATGTGCTCTGGAATAGCCTCCCTGTAAATGTCCACTGAAATACCTGCTCGACATAGTAAAATTTGTCAATTCAGGGATTTTAACTCAGCAATCTCACTACAGTAGCTATTGTACAAGATTGGTGTGTCTGATCTTTGTCTGTAAGTACGATACAAAAAAAAAAAGTTTTCATTTTTTATAATGGGCATAATTATGAAATCAAAAAATCAACAAATTTGAAAACCGGCCCCGATTTTGAATCTGTGGTTAGCGCGTTACCAGGCGTTAATTGATATGACAACTATAATTCCGCCGATAAGCTTATGTATAATAACCATATCAATTTAAAAATAACAATGACAAACTTACACATGAAATAAGTTGGATTACATCGGTCAAAAGCTTTAATTGTGATTGCTTCACTTGAACAGAACAGAACATGCCGAGCTACTTCAGAGACCTACATCATGCAATGTCTGATTTGGGTCTTCTTTGTTAGTAAATGCAGTGCATTAGCGCTCTATTGTGTGTGTGTTTATCATTCAAAGAAATAATAACATAAATAATTGATATAAGTGATAATGTGATACTGTAATTGTTTAGTCTAAATTGAAGATGAAGACCCAGTATTTTGGTGTGTAACAGATTAGAAAGGTGAGTGTTTCGGTGATTGTTCTTCCCATAAATATATGATCAACGTAAATTAACAACATCATTCTTCTCAATGACGACTGATACTTTCATTATGCATATTTTCTGTTGAAAGCAGAGAAAGAAAAATCCTGCATTCTGAACTCAATAATAAAAAAATAGGGGTATTTTGGTGGTATTTCAGTAATTTGTCGGACTGCTGTGCACAAATAGGCTAAATGATCAGTACTTTGTTGTATATATAGATATAGGTCTTGACAATTCATAGACATTTTTTGGAAATCCCCTTCGATACTTTTGCTTGATCCGACCTTAGAAAATCTACTCGTCCTGTCAGACAATTGCATAGGAAATGTTACTCGCCCAGACCCATTTTTTACTCGTCAACACGTGTGGACAAGTGGATTTTTCAAATTCTGGAATGAAAATGCCCATCAGGTTTATTCAGGGCTTTAACCCTTTACCGCACAATGCCGCCTTTTGACGCCCCTGGGAAAGAAGCCATTTGAAAACATTGTGGGAAAAGGAGAAAATGCTGGTAACCAGCATTTTCTCCTTTTCCCGCAATGTTTTCTACCCTATGAAAGAAAAGTTGCACCATTTGAGCCACATTGAAATTGAAGTCTGCAAATGCTTTCAATTTGGACAAGGCTAAAATTTTGTCGTCTGGTAAAGGGTTAAGGGTTCATGAACTGCCACAATATCTTTGCTGACATATAATGGGCCAATTTGTTATAGAGTAAGGACATCTTAATCTTTCCTTTAGCAGAACTGACTGTAAGCCCTCACTTGACACTGTCTGCTCAATCAAATCCATGGTGCCTAAATTCAGAGGTCATTCTCCAGACATTTTCTGAGACTTGGTCTCTGCGATCCCACTATGCAGGCTTTCATAAACATATTTTGGAAGCATCTGAATTCCTTCCAGAATACTATTAAGGACTGCCCAGTCAGGTAGTGCAGAAGCAATCATGAATTTAGAATAACAGATACTAGTACCCTAAGAAGCAGGTTAAAGGGGGCTATTAAGATTTTTACAATCTACATTCAAAAATGTTTTATCACTGTATTTAGCATGCCAGTGGTTTGTGTTTATCACAAATCAAATAAATAAGACAAAGAAGTGTCAAAAAAAAAAGTTTAAAAAAAACCGATGTTTCTGTTTTATGGTATTTCCTTAGCTCCAGATTGCAAAACCACCATCCTCTACATATACAGTAAAACCTCTCCTCACGACCACCCCGGTAATACGAGCAACCCGCTATTATGAACGATTTTTGTCAGAACGGAATATTTCCTTCTTCATAATCAATGACCACGGCCCCGGAAATACGGGCACCCCGCTATTCCGAAATTACAACCACCATTTTCAGTACCAGTAAGAAATTACCAATAGATTTTAACCCCGTGAAACGACCACTAATTTTCACAATTTCTTTACGACCAGCTAATTTTCACGCGTCCATAATCGCGAACCAGGGGCCGTGCTTTATGTACGAATATTCTTGGGTCCGATGGAGTAGACAATCAATTATCGGTCTTTTGTTTATCTGTTGACCATAGTAACATAATCGCGTTAAGTGGTCAAGTTGTTACCTTAACCCTTTCCCAAACAAGCCCTGATTTTCACGTGTCTGCAGCACAAGTCTTTTGAAAACACTGTAAGAAAAGGAGAAATTGCTCGTAACGAGCAATTTCTCCTTTTCCCACAGTGTTTTCTACCCGTTTTGAGACCTTTCTGCCATTTTCATCAAATTTAAAATTGTCGTCTGCAAACGTTTTCTATTTGGACCAGTCCAAAATTTGTCGTTTGGGAAAGGGTTAAATAAACCAAACAACCAATGAATTGATAACAATTAATTTGGCTTTTACTCGGTAATCAGGCGTTTATCACACATTGCTGACGGGGGTGAAAGACATGTTGACATCCGGGTACATGGGGTAATTACAATTTGTTGCGTACATCCAGCTTTTGTAATTTGAGACACTTGGGTTAATATCTAGTGATCGGGATGGGATAATTATTTGGTTTTTGTTACACATTAAAGCCATACTTATATCGTAGAGAATATGCGATTTGTGGACTGGCGAACACTTCAACTTTGCGATCGATGATTAGTAGGACTGTTCGAACATTTAACTCGAATCATAATTGGAAAAAAATAGCCTCTAAACGTCAGAGTCTTCAATAAAATTCGAAATTTTTTGTTTAAAAATGAAAGTGAGCACGTGGAATAGGAGTTCTTGAAACTACACAAAATAAAAAAAGCAGATTAAAACAGGGGCTATGACAAGTTCTATCAGTTACATTAATGCACATATCTTACTGTAAGAGTTTAAATAGGCAATTATAAATGGACATGCACTGACATGTGAATCTATTCATAAAATTCAAACAACATACTAACTTTTCAATAAACATGAACATTTTCTTATGGTCATTTAAATGTGGGGGCATAGGCTTCCCTGACTAAAATACATGTACATTACTCGGCACATAATTTAAATTCTACATAAGTCTACACAGAGTCTGGGTTTGATTCAAAATCAGGTGCGTGAAACCCGGAAATCAGACCACCCTGCTAATAAGACCAATTTTCAAAAGTACCACGGGTGGTCTTAATAGAGGGGTTTTACTGTACTGTAAATGCCAAAATCATATACTTTTACTAATGTAACTGTCCACTTTTTCCTAAGGCTTTGCACAGAAAGACAGAGAAGTTAGCAGTGTTTAACATGAAATGTTATTGTTTAATCATGTAAAGTGGCAATATACTGATCTCCACAGCCATTTTGTCTCATCAGAATTGGCTGACAATGTCAAACAAATTGTTGACATTCTTATCTTTTGCAAGAATCACAGATAAATTAAGATTAAAAAGGTAAAAATCTGCATATTTTAAATCAAATAAAAAACGTGACATCACTAAATCAAAATCCTATCCAAAAAAGCAACAAATTATTTCATGACAAAACAATGTTTTTATAAAATGACACTTTCATCAGGCTTAGCTGTTGATGCTGTCACATGACAGTGTCAGCAGGGCAGTTTAACCCTTTACCACACAGTGTAGAGTTTTAATGACCTTAATAGACAAGGCTCTGGAAAACAATGTGGCATTTCTCACCATGTTTTCTACCCTATCAAAGACAAATCTCACCATTTGCGCAATATTTAATATGTCGTCTGCAAAAGCTTTCAATTTGGACAAGCCTAAAATATCATCCCTTGGTAAAGAGTTAAAGTTAACTCTATATTTGAATTCCTCGTTTATTTCCACTCCCTGCAAATATACATGCATAATAAATGGCTGCACTGTGCTAGATGTGCCATACTTAATGAAACGAGTTGTGAAACACAAACGGGAAAGTCTTGAATACTTGAAGGATATTAGTAACGCATACAGCTAAGTACAGTTTCATTCCCTCCACCTGCCCCAACCCCCATAAATAAACAAACAATGAGGCTCTAATAATTCAAAATCAGTTAAAAAGCATTTTCATGCTAGAAAATGGTTGAAAATGAAAGTCACGTTATAATATTTTTAACTTCATTTTAACATTCACTGACCTCATCTCCAATTGAATACGTCAATGGGGTCATTTTCAAGACTTGCCGTTTTCACAGTACAACCATTCTTCATGTACCTGACCATGGAATACAGAAACTGGAACATGGAGAACTTGAAAAAACTTATCTGAAAACTAAAACTACTAAACATTTAGCAGGTCTGCATATGTGTATGCAAGAAAGCATCTACAACACATATAGAACTCATTCCAGCTTGGCTTTAAGATGTAGTTAACATACTTGACATAACATTTCCTCGTGAAGTTTCTGCTGGATGGCAAAGGTGTATCAGTACATGTAGAACCTATACTGGGACCAGTATTCATTTGGCATTAATATGAACACATCCAATTGCAAACTCGGGCAAAAAAACCGTCATAACCACAATTCAGTACATGTACCTGACTTCCACATTCTTGACTGCATTTATCATTATTCATTTTCTACATCAAATGTATTAACCCTTTACCACACAATCCCAACTTTAAACGACCCTGAGAAAGAAAGCTTTCGAAAACTTTGTGGGAAAAGGAGAAAATGCTGGTAACCAGCATTTTCTCCTTTTCCCACATTTTCTATCCTTCCTGGGATAAATTTTAATTTTTGAGTCACATTTATTTTTTTGTCTGCAAATGCGTTCAATTTGGACCAGTCAAGAATTTCATTGTTTGATAAAGAGTTAAGTCTGTGAAATGCTGGTGTTATTTTAAACATGAACAGGGTTTATACAGAGGGTAACAAGACCTCTTGTCTTGACATTTAAAAACAGTTGTGCAAGTTTTCCAAAGCACAATGTTTCACGTACTTGAATGTCCCACTTTTGAATATTATGAATATTGCGCAATCATCATTTCATGCATATGCCAAAGCATGACTTGCTTGCAGTTGTTCAAATCCACATTAATTACGTTTTTTTTTTTTCACTTTTGTGTTTTTTTTTATGCACTTTCTGGTATGTTTGTGTGTGATGAAAATGTGTTAATGTTCTTGACAAGAATATTTGCGACAATGATTCAAATTAGATAAATTTGGAAATTAACGCTTTACCGAACAATCCCATGTTTTCAAGTCCCTGAGGAAGTTCTAAGCCTTTTGAAAATGTGAGAAAAGGAGAAAATACTGGTAACCAGCATTTTCTCCTCTTCCTACAATGTTTTCTACCCTATCAAAAAACCTTTAGTTCATTTGTACATCATTCAAACTTGTCATCTGGAGATGTTTCCAATTTGGAAGAGATTAAAACTTGTCATTTGGGAAAGCATTAACATGTCTGTAAGTGGTTTCCAAAATCAAATATCATAAAAGCTTTAAAAAACAGACAAAGTTTAGGGTTATGTGCCGAATCTATCGTACTCAAAATGGTCATTTTTTCACAATCCACTTTGAGACTGGCAAATTTTCACTGTTTTTTGGCGATCACCAGGTCGTGTATTTTGTGAACATCCGAGTCCATCTTCCCATTCAGATATTGGTTGAATCTCGTTTGCCATGAAACAAGGCTGTTTGGTAATGATTAAAATCATGGCATTTTAGAAAGAAGACCCAGAAAAACAACTGTGACAGAGAAAGAACAAAATATCAAGTTAACTAACTTCGACAGTAATATCGTGATTATCAGTGTGACCAGGGTAAATCATAGCAAAAAATTCAGAATAGGCCCCTTCAAGACAAAGTTATTTTTCAAGTGGTGGCTGACTCTTACATTGATCTTTCATGTATACAGGCACTTGGTTTCCATGACTTTCAGTTTCAAAACTTACAGTATACAGAAATACATGTAAATTGTAAAACTGAAAGTCATGCCCGTCATGGAAACCAAGTGCCTATGCTTTCATATAGATATGTCTTGTAAAAACTCTTTGAATAAAAGTTTAGGCAACCAAGTACATCTATCAGGCTGGGGAACTATTTAGTTGGGGTTTACAACTGGTACAAGATAAACGCATACATAGCAACTCTAGAAACTTGCCTGGCATTGGTTCGTCATCACTTTCATCTGTTTGCATTGGCTCCGATTCTGCAAAGCGAACTCCTCTGCCTTTTTCCGCCAGCTCCTCATTTTTCTTTTCGCTCAATTTGTTAAAATACTCGGCAGCAAATTTTACAAGGTCTGTCGGTCGTTCCTTCAACACGGCCACTGTAAAATCTTGCAAAAGATCCGTCAGACCATTTGGAATTTCAAAACTCATGCTCATTCTGTCAAATGCTATGAAATAAAATAAACACCCGGATATCCCAATACACACATCAAAAGTACCAAGGTATTAGAGACTCAGACTATGCACAATAACGGATTTATGATCCGACATCAAATTATTGTCAACGGATACTTCGACACCGGCTGACTATTGACGTCATTTATCATCTATGAATATTACTACGCCTAATATCTAGAAACTGAAAGTAATGGCACCCATCCACTTAAAAACCTTTAACATCATTTTAACATGAAAATGTTAAGTCATTGGCTTTGATACAACTTGCCAACAGATATCATCCAAACCTTCCGATAGTTGATCACCCTGGTCGATTGCTCGGTTACAGTTGCACTATTTTTTTCTAAAAATTCACAGGACGATTTCCTAAATTTTTTTTTTTTTAAGTTAGAAATGTCAGCTGCATCTTGCTGACATTGTTGGGTTTACTCTGTGAAAAATGGGTACTGACCTTGCTGTTCATTTTGTAAAAATGCCTATTGTTGTCTGTAGTTGCTCAAACACTTGGGAACAATATAATGTGTGCTGTGTGAATGCCGTCTGGTCAAGTAAACTCAAAGTACCTGAAAGGCAGGAAAGGGCTTTTAGTTGACATCGATCAGTCTATGATCAGTATTTCAATTTTCCAAAAAAAGGTTAGACTATGGTGGAATACCTTTTATTTTTTCAAGGTGGTAAACATGTAAAAAATTGGATTGACCTAGATACTCCAAGACCTTTAAACAAAGAATGAAAGAATTCCTTCGTCTACAGAAGTAAACCCCTTTACCACGCAAAATCGTGTTTTAACAACCCTGGATCTGGAAAAGGCTTATGAAATAAATGTGAGAAAGAGAGAGGCACGTAGCAAGTATTTTGTCCTTCTCCTTTAAAAAAGTTTTCCAACCTCTCAAAGTCAACTCCCCTCATTTTAGCCATGTTCGATCTATATTTGTCGTCCGCAAATGTTTTTAATTTGGAAAGATTTAAGTCTAAAATTTCACTGTCTGGAACAGAGTTAAACAGAAATAAAATTGTACATATCTGTGTATTTATCCTATGCAAACAAGCAATATCAACCTAGAGTTACGAAAAAATGTTTCAAATACCCTTGAGCCATGTTCTTTCAAAAAGGGGCTTAATGCATCTACGAAAAGTATCGACCAGGTCAGCCTGCGCGGACTGGACAGGCTGACCTGGGCCGAAACATTTCGCTGTAGATAAGTTGTCTGTATTTCCAATGACCAGTGTATCTCATGATTGAAACAGTTGTTGAAAAAGGTGGCTATTATGGATCAATAATTATGTAATGGCTTAATTGGGATCGCGGATCATGGAGATGCATTAAGCCCCCGTTCTCAGAACATGGCTCATATATGTATATGTGTATGTGGGATTCCAGATTATATTTAACATTTTTCGATGAGATAGAGATCGTGAGTCTTATTTCATCAAGGATCGTATACTATCCCTGTTTCCACTAGATTTAAATATGTAAATCTATATCAGTCTATGCATATTCTATGAAATTCTGTCTGTATTAAAATCTAGCAAGATAGACATCTAATGGACCAACTGTAGATTAGTCCACTCTAAATGTACTATTTGAATGAGACATACTAGAGGTCAACTCTCTCTTTGGCAATTACAGAAATTACAGTATGGTATAAGGGAAGTCATCCAATTTTAGATTTTGAAACTAAACGAGTACTCTCCCTTGCTTTACCTTTGCATTTCCAGACTGGTACCTGTTGTATCTCCCGTAAGGTTGCGTCCGATAGACATAAACAGGACAATTTGAGAATTTTACCAATTCCTACATTGGTCAGAACATACATACACTCTCTGCGAGAAGACAGGAAGCATGTGCAACAATGAGTTTTCAGGGTTCGCTAAATTCATCTTGAGCAGATAAACAAAAATGGGGATTACGAAAGCGACGTTTTAACCATATCTGGTGGCAAGTAGGAGACATTTGACAAATGGGAGGCTTTGACCGTGGGATGTTTTGCCTGTGGGACGTTTGAAATAACCGGACACGTTTTGGAATAGACTTGCTTTTTGAAGTTATTTCCACTAATTTTGCGTTGTTATGACTATGAAAGAAAAAAAAGGTCAGCATTCGATATTAGTAGAATGCTATGAACATTTTTTTTTTCCTTATGCCATAAGGCTTCCAAGTTTAGACTACGTAGTTAATACAGCATGATCTTAATCTACTATTTTAGAAGAAAATGCGGAAACGAATTCTAGGGAATAAAGGGAGTGCAATCCCGGTAGTACTCTTTGGTACGGTTACATTTATTTCCCTTGCAGCAGTCGTACTGAAAATCGCTTCAAGAACCGAGTTCAGTTCAATCAATACTGTTATCATATTGGTGTTTAACAAATTCTGTTTTTTTAAAATAACATTGTTTTTAACTGTCTTTCCTAGGGGTGGGGGTTAAGGACTCGTCTTCATGTGATTTACTCATTCACTTATGACATATATATATGTAGGTCCAACACTACCAAATGTTGGTGCTCATTACTGTAGGAATCACAATACGTACACCGAAATGCTTTCGGTCACTCAGTCACGGTCCTCTCATATGAAATAAAACTATGTTGCACACATTTTGGCATGAGAGGACATGTTTAAATTTTGCGTCTGATATTGACCAAAAAGAAAAACCTAAGGGAAAATTTAGTATTTGTTGGGGGAACTACTTGGTGCCTGTAGGTACATGTAAGGACCTAGGCAGCTCTAGTTTCAAAGAGAATCAATTAGCAAACAACGAACTCGATTGGGTGTTGAGTTAATTTAAATTCACAGATTCTTCTTGTTTTACTAAAAAAAAAAAAAAAAAACACAGTGTATCTATCATTAATTGACATGAATAGTTATCTAGACGTAATTTTAATGAGATATTTCACTGAGAAAAGATAATAATTAGGTTTCAATAAAAAGATTCTACAAAATAAGCGAAAGTCCAACAAAGAATGTGAAAAATTTGCAGCGTAGAATTATTACGGTCATAGGCTCTGATTTTAAGGTTTTTTTTTTTGCCAGTTGATTAGATGCCATACACCCAGAACTTTGTGATGACAGTAGTTTACGGGATGAAGTGTGTCTAGCCTAGTAAGGATGGTTGGTTTACGGATGTTTCGTACCATAACCATTTCGTACCAGTCACTTTGTACCATAATCCTACCATTTCGTACCATAATTTATACTTTATACCATTTTGTACCATAACTTTGCCACTTCATACCATAGTCATACTATTTTGCAACATGTTTTTGGGACATATGACTACGTTTTGAAATCGGAAAACTTTCGTTAATACGGTATGAAACTAATGGTTTCATTTTCCCATCATGTTTTCAAAGCACTGTCTCCGAGGGGCGTTAAAAACGAATTGCTTTTGTAAGGTGTGTAATTTAACCGAACGAATATGGTGGAAAATTATTACTTTATGAGAAATAAAAACGTCACAACCATTGAAAAGAAGAAGACACACACAAAAAAAAAAAAAAAAGGGGGGGGGGGGCAGGCAGTGCAGATAAATAGGCGATTATATCTTATCAACGTTGATTCAATCAAGGGTAAACTAATAATGAAAATCCTTTGATTAACTGTTCAATTTAATGTAATCATTTTGTTCCAAATTCTAATTACCCACCTGCGACAAACATAATAGACATACAGACCAATTACCTATTTTCTCAGTAGCAATCTAACGGATTCCTTTTACTCTTTACCAGACAACAAAATTTTAGACTGGTCCAAGTTTAAAGCATTTGCAAACTACAAAATAAATGTTACTCTACAATTTAAATTTATTTTAACAAGGATAAAAAACATTGTGGAAAAAGGAGAAAATGCTGAATACCAGCAATGTCACCTTTTTCCCCAATATTTTCAAAATGCTTCTCTCTCCAGGGTTCGCTAAAAGTCGGGATTGTGTGGTAAAGGGTTAATGAATTATGATCATGATAAGATGACCAATGATTGGTTTTTGCTAAGTAAATATACTAAATACTACTTTTTGTCAGACTTATTGGTATGTTTGATCATGGTTCGAGGTAGTATTATTGTGGTACGAAGAGGTAACGCTATTGGTATGAAATGGTAAATTTATGGTACGAGGTGGTAAATCTTTGGTACGAAATGGTCATAATCGGAATGGTACGAAATGGTTATGGTACGAAGTGACAGCATACCTATTGGATACATCTAAAGAGGCATCAAGAGAACTCGTACCCTGGAGAACTCGTACTCTGGAGAACTCGTACCCTAATCTGAAGGGTACGAGTTATCTGGATTACTTGTACCCCACAAATAGATATAAATGTAGTTGATCAGTATGTTTTCAAGTTTTATTTTTCGAAAGCGACTAGACTCAAACATCGTTTTAGTTTTGTAAAAAATTTGTATGGATTTATAATGATGTAGATTTGACTTTAAAAAAATGTACATGTGTTGAAATAAATAACGTATATACGGTGGGATTTATCACACCTTATACGTGCACATGACTTTATTGTAGCCGACTCCTTTGACAGCTGACACATTCCATAAATGAATCATTAATATCTAAAGAAGTCTTTCAAAATTATATCTTCGAAACAAAGAAGATATACAGTTATTGTAGATCTACAACATAATTTCATCTTTCTAAAATCTACCTACCCCTTTTCGTTACCCCATTTCCATTAAATCTACCAAGCACTCTTTAACAAAACCGAACATTTCACTGCAAATACCGTAAATTATCGTTCCGTATGTGCTTGATTTATTGATAACCTATTTATTTCACAAGAAGATGATTTATCAGAATAAACTGAAAATAATTTATCCCGATGTATATTAGTAGGGTACGAGTTCTCAGGAGTTCTCTAGAGAACTCGTACCCTTTAGATTGGGGTACGAGTTCTCCAGGGTGCGAGTTCTCTAGCAACCTAAAGATAATGCCTAACATGCTAAGGGAAATAACTCGAACTAATTTCAAATTTGGAAGTGTGAAACCTCAACATTTTACATCGAAACGCAAATCTAACAAGACACCCAAGAATATAGTTTTTGACTTTGAATGAAACGGGGTACCGTTTATTGTTGTGTAAGAATAGATCAGTTCTACTGTATGTAATTAATTATATTGCCTATACTGTACAATTTTTCTGAGGAAATATCCGAATTCGGAGGAGTAAGCTATCATTTTTTTTTTAAAATTCTGCCTGGGTACCGTTCTGCCTTGCTCCAAGTTCCATTTTCGTTTCCGTGCTAGGGAAAATAAATCAGTATCTGAAATTTACATTTGAAGAGACATTAAGATTATTTTCCGACTTCAAAGACAATTGAAGCCTTAGTCTTAGATCCATTTTTTTTTATCGATCAGGAGACAACTCTGGTTAAGGTACCGGGAGAACTCGTACCATGGACAACTCGTACCCAAATGTGACGGGTACGAGTTCTCTGGAGAACTCATTAGTCTGAATAATGAGGCGTTTGCGGTGCTTCTTTTCACGTTTGGACATTTACTGTGCAGCGCACTGTCTGAAGTTCATCGGGAATTTTCTGGTAGCAAAACTACAGCACTGTACTGAGTTTGTTTTGTTGGTTAATCTGTATTGCAGCAAATGCAATTAATTTTTAATAACACACATTACCAAGGACAAAATATTAAAAGTTTTATTACCAAAAGCACTTGTAGAGAGTCATGTCTAATGCGTTATCTCGAACAAAAAACTTCGGAAATTTATCACGCTTGGGGACCATTCTGTCTCTATCTAGGTGAATGTAAACATCTCGGGTGACAGATGAATTATTGTTGATTCCCATTATTCTGTGAATTTTCATATCTTCATGAATCTATGTTTGCTATTAATATTTTCTAGCACACTCTGTTTTCGTGGCTCCTGTTAAACCTTTACAGACGTAAACATTCCAGAAAAGCTTTCTACGCCAAAGAAATGTGTCAAAAACGGAATTGCAATTAAAAAAGTCACATTTTATCAAAAATCATATTCCCCCCCATAACTCATCATTTGTTTGTACAACACATAATTTAATTACACTGAAAGCTCATGAATTCCAAGTTCAAAACAGAAAATGCATCAGTCATAAGTGTAGAGGCTGTTACCTTTAGGAATACCCCCTGTATGATGTCATTTGACTACATTTGGAATGATTCTGATTTTTTCGAAAATGATTCACGGAGTTATGGGAAATCGTCTGGTCAGTTTCTGGTGGTGATCAAATGCATTTTAAGGATAATTTCACTATGAGAAACAGGTTAATTGTACTTTCCCTTGTCCAAAAATGGTTTCTGACTCCTTCCCTGTCTATTAGTATGCCTAAATTAAATCTATGCCTTGTTTGTGTCGTTAATGGCATGAAAATACCAGTTAGGTTCACGAAGGTATGAGAAAAGGGCAAAAACTGTTTTTTTTTGCGGTGCGGCATTTAAATTAGAAATATTTGTTTTTGAAATGAAGGATTAATGAATACATAAGTAACATGTATGTTCAAATTTTAGGTTTTGTGAAATAAGAGAGTTGCTATTTTGTGCAGATTTCAACTGTTTTTTTTACAACCGTCTCTGTACACAGAGGCAACCATTCAAAAATAAAAATCACCTTTAGGGACAGTTATCTGTACTAGAGAACAAACAGATGTAATGATAGTGGATTAGTATGCTTTCAAGTTTCATTTTTCAAAAGTGACTCAGCGTTTCAGAAAGTCCGCGGTTTTTGGCGCACAAAATAATAGCCTTTACACAACAAAACTAATACATCATGTCGTTCTTGACTCAACATAAATCAGAACTACAAAGGAACATAAAGGATTGATTCAATTAATATTTCACAAAATCGTCAAGTTTATAACTGCAGAATCATATCGAACATACTTTCTAACATTCAATTATTTGTTTCCGGTTTACACTGAATCGGTCTAAAACGCAACATATTGCCGTGTGACATCACTGTCATCTATTCTATATTACTCTATGGAATCCATACTTAAACTTTTTGTCCGCATTTTAGACCCTGCTTGGTAATGGTCACCGACTTGCTGGAGTAATCGGGTTGACAGACAACAGTTTCTATTAGGTCATTGTTTTCAACTTTTACCTTTGATACCACATTGTTATTTAAAACTTTTAGCATGTTATGTGACATCTAAAAACTGGCAAAGGCAAACAACATGTGCAAAAAAAAAAAAGGTTAAAGACCATGACACGTAAAATTTCTGAATGACCCCCAAAATTCCAAACAGCGAGTCACAGATGACCCCCAAAATTTACGAGCTAGCAGAAACGCTGGTGACTAGTATGTAACATTGTTATAGTTTCGTTCAAAATTTGTATGGATTTATAATGAGATAGATTTGATGAAAGAATAAAAAATTGTATGGTGGTCTTGCCTGTTTTCGTGGGACTAAATTGACAGCTTTAGCTTACACGTTATAAATGAAGAACTGATTTAAACACTGTTTTATAAACAAAAAACAGGGTTCGAAATTAGCAGTAGCAAGTAGCAAATTTGCTACCTGAAAAACAAATTTTGCTATCTGGGCACAAAAGCAGTAGCAAAATGTTGCTGCCTGGTAATCCTGTCTGCTTGAAGTGCTTTGCCAATTTTCAGTGAAATAATCTTCCACTTGTTAATTTAGAAATCTGTTGAAATGATCTTCGCAATTATCTGCATAGGTACAAAAACATGCAAGCATTACTGAGTCACACAATCAGTATCTGAAATTTACATTTGAAGAGACATTAAGATTATTTTCCGACTTCAAAGACAATTGAAGCCTTAGTCTTAGATCCATTTTTTTTTATCAATCAGGATACAACACTGGTTAAGGTATCGGGAGAACTCGTACCATGGACAACTCGTACCCAAATGTGATGGGTACGAGTTCTCTGGAGAACTCGTTAGTCTCAATAATGAGGCGTTTGCGGTGCTTCTTTTTAGGTTTGGACATTTACTGTGCAGCGCACTGTCTGAAGTTCATCGGGAATTTTCTGGTAGCAAAACTACAGCACATCTACCGTGGTATGTTTGATGATGGCTAACCTCCATATTTATATCTACCTTTGTGAATCTTTGCTAATGTTGGGCCCGCCTGGGTGGCTCAGTGGTGAGCGTGTCGGACTCATGACCTGGTGGTTGTGCATTCGATACCCGGTTAAGGCGAACTTTCTTTCCGGCGTATTTTCGCCTCTCACCTCTGCTGAAGCATGTGAGAAAAGTAGTCGGTGGCTTTGGAAAGAAAGTTGTGTTAGTACTGGTGTGAGAAAGCCAGGAAACACATGTGCGTCACCGACCGCCATGATATGACCTTAGCTGTTAAAGTGGCGTTAAACCCCAATACAACCAACCAATACAACATTGCTAATGTTGTAATGATCATTTGAAAACAGTCTGCATTATAACAAATGAGCAAAAACATGCAAGTATAAATGAGCCACCTGAAATGGAAATTGCCAAACAGCACTGTCTCTATGCCCATGTCTTTGAAGATTTCCTGTTTTTACTTTTGTCAAGCAATTTATGGGCAAAGGCAATAAGTCAGGCATCATTCTATGAGTGGGAGGTAGGGCCATTATTTGTCTGCCCCTATTTGCTTCCAGGAAAGTTCCTTTTGCTACCTTATTTTCAGCCAGGTAGCAAGTACTTGCTACCTGCAAAATATGTTAATTTCTAACACCGAAAAAATCAAATTTAAATGCATATAAAAACATAAATTCTACCTGAATCATGCATATTCAACGGCAACAACATATTTCATCCTTCAGTCGTGTGCCGGAAGCTGAATTGACACATGGAAAAACTTGCCCTTATTTTGTGGCTTTCAATATCTATAGAACAGCTGATAAATAAATCAAAGGTTTGAAAGCACTGGTGTGGCATTGGTCAAGGGAGCCATTGTGTGGAATTAATAATTTGAAAAATAAACCACAGAAATAGTTTTAAAATATTCGCTTGAATGTCAACCTACTGTGTAGTCGTGCACAATCCAATAGAGTAGCGTGCAATCTTGTGGGACGAACAAGTCCTGGCAAACAAGTCCAGGAATGAATAAGCCCAGGAACAAACTCGTTTGGGACGGAATCGGGAGGTCAGGAAACAAAGCTTGTATGTATCATTATGCCAGTAGAAGGCCATAGCAGATCAAGCTATTTTCGATAAAAAAAGAAGTATTTCCATGATCAGTGGCCTAATCCAATTTATTTTAATACGCCATTTTCATTTTCATATCTGAGTGCTATTGAAACACTTATTTGTCATAGAACAAATTGAGTTTATTTGGGTTTACTTCCTTTGGTTTTGCACAAACTACGATACATGATTTTCAAAATGCCGTATTGAACTCATAGTGGCATCGTCTTCGACAAATGCCACAAAAATCTAAAAATCGTTATGTACACCAAAACTCATCAAAATTGTTAACTATCGTAGGAAGGGACTGTTTTGAACAACGAAAATGAACAGCTCTGAGCGAATTATCCCAAGTTTTTGAAGCACGATGAAAAGAAGGATTAATGTCATGGCGGCCGTTAGCCCTCTCGTGACGGCAGCACCAGAATGCCAGAATAACAAAAACTAAGGCATTTTGGTCCCTTCTATCAATTTATATGCACCTATGAGGACAGATTATGAATTGTTTTAAACACCAGATTATCATAAAACCTCTGAAAATACTGAGTTTCTTAATAACGGGGCTGGAAACATTTTCTGTCTAGCAGCGAATGTTTTGGCAAAATTGTTCATTCATAATCGACTGAACGAAATAGGTCACGAAATTCTCTGATCTAATAATGGTTTGGACTTTTGTCACATTATTCTAGCATGGTCACATGACTTTTTGGCTTTAAGGCTGACTGTGTCACATGTCGGCAATTTTTCAGGATTGAAATTAAATATCAGACGGAGAATTTAAATAGTGCATGTATCAGGTTGAAAAAGGTAATAAGAAATTTGTGACTAAAACCAATCTTTCCTTTAGAAACATGCGTACTGTCTTGTTTTTTGTTGCATTTTATAAATTAGCAGGAGTGACATTGTTGTTTACATTCAATTTAGCAGTTCACAGAAAACAGTGACATTATTCACTTCATACTGCACAAGAAAACTTGGATATCATTTCTGGTTCGAAAACAGGTACCCCTCGAAAATAGATAAGTCGAACATACATGTGTTGAAATAACATACATAAATGAAAAATGTGTAGTATTTGTTGTATATAAAGTACCCTAAACATGAAAAGGAAGAAAATAAAGGAAGTGCGATTAAATCGTGTCCTACAAAAACAATCATGTATGGTATTAATCATTGCTATATTAAATCATTCGGGAAAACCTTTAATGAAAGAAATAAGTTTGGAATTGATTGATTGATTTTGGAATGTGTGGGAACAGTTTATCAATAAATTAAAATTTAATTGTATTGGATGAATCAATGTTAGTGGGAATAAGTGGTTGAAATAAACATGTAAATACCGTAATCAAATTTTCATCTTAGTTAACTCTTTACCACAAAATCCCGACTTTTAACGACCCTGAGGAAGAAACCTTTTGAAAATATCGTGGGAAAAGGAGAAAATGCTGGTAACCAGCATTTTCTCCTTTTCCCACAATGTTTTCTATCATATAAAAGGCAAAATTCCTCATTTGAGTCAGATTTAAATTGTTGTCTGCAAATGCTTGCAATTTGGATAGGTCTACATTTTCCTTGTGTGGTAAAGAGTTTACTCTTTACCAAACGACAACATTTTTGACTGGTCCAAATTGAAAGGATTTGCAGACGACAAATTAAATGTAGCTCAAATAATGATTTCCGTTTTAGATAGGGTAGAAACCATTGTGAGAAAAAGAGAAAATGCTGGTTATCAGCATTTTCTCCTTTTCCTACAATGTTTTCAAATGCTGTCTTTCTCAGAGTCATTAAAAGTCGGGATTGTGTGGTAAGTGGTTAAAGGGCATGTTTCCTGGACAAAGGGGACAAGAAAGATGCAATTTTCACAATAGATTAATGACATGGAAAAAAAATTTTAACGATGATATTCAATATTGGACCCTTAACCCTTTTAGCGCCAGGTGAAAACGGGTGGCAAAGACCAAGATTAGAATGTGCAGTCTGAGCTTGGATCTGTACCATCCAAGTTCCTAGTCCAACCTTTCAGTTAAATCCTTCTCTTGGAGAATCGTAATTTCAGCCGTCGATAGGGTCCACTGTATATATTTGGCACCGAAAGTGTTAAAGATGTAGGACAGTGGTTGGTAGAAAGCGTTACACACATAGGATAATGATTGGTAAAGTAAGAACTTCTGAAGGTCAAAATTTCTCCATTTCTGCACAGTGTTTCAGTAATATCAAAATGCCATTGTAGATTTGTCTGTAATGTGGAAAGTATCATATTTGCCATCTGCAGAGGTTTCCAAAATGAACAAGTCTAAAATTTTGTCAGATGTGAATAATGATGGTTTGTTAGCTCACCTGAGCACAACGTGCTCAAGGGGAGCTATTAGGATCATCCGTCGTGCGTCTGTGCTTCGTTCGTCGTCAACAATTCTTTAAACATCATGTCCTCCTAAACCACTGGGCCAATTTGGACCAAACTTGGCAGAAATGTTCCTTGGGAGATCCTCTTTAAAAATTGTTCACAAAATTTGATTCCATCAAAAACTCTGGTTGCCATGGCAACGAAATGGAATTTTCTAAGAAATTCTTTAAAAATCTTCTCCTCTGAAACCGCTGGTCAGATTTTGAAATAATTTCACAGGAATGTTCCTTGGGTGACCCTTTTCAAAAAGTGTTCGCGAAATTTTGATCTGTCAAAAAACATGGCTCTGGTGAATGGGGGTTACTTGCACTATACAGATATGAAGAAATTCTTAAAAATTCTTCTTCTCTGAAACCACTGGTCGGATTTTAAAATAATTTCACAGAGATGTTCCTTGGGTGACCTTTTTCAAAAAGTGTTCGCAAAATTTTGATACGTCAAGAAACATGGCTCTGGTGAATGGGGGCTACTTGCACTATACAGAAATGAAGAAATTCTTAAAAATTCTTCTTCTCTGAAATGGCTGGTCAGATTTTGAAATAATTTCACAGAGATGTTCCTTGGGTGACCCTTTTCCAAAGTTGTTCGCGAAATTTTGATCTGTCAAGAAACATGGCTCTGGTGAATGGGGGCTACTTGCACTATACGGCCATGAAGAAATTCTTAAAAATTCTTCTTCTCTGGAACCGCTGGTCAGATTTTGAAATAATTTTACAGGAATGTTCCTTGGGTGACCCTTTTCAAAATTTGTTCGCGAAATTTTGATTTGTCGACAAACATGGCTCTGGTGACGGGGGGCTACTTGCACTATAGGGATATGAAGAAATTCTTAAAAATTCTTCTTCTTTGAAACAGCTGGTCAGATTTTAAAATAATTTCACAGAGATGTTCATTGGGCGACCCTTTTCAAAAACTGTTTGCGAAATTTTGATCTGTTAAGAAACATGGCTCTGGTGAATGGGGGCTACTTGCACTATACGGAAATGAAGAAATTCTTAAAAATTCTTCTTCTCTGAAACGACTGGTCAGATTTTGAAATAATTTCACAGAGATGTTCCTTGGGTGACCCTTTTCAAAAATTGTTCGCGAAATTTTGATCCGTCAAGAAACATGGCTTTGGTGACTGGGGGCTACTTGCACTATACGGCCATGAAGAAATTCTTAAAAGTTCTTTTTCTCTGAAACCGCTGGTCAGATTTTGAAATAATTTCACAGAAATGTTCCTTTGGTGACCCTTTTCAAATATTGTTTGCAAAATTTTGATCTGTCAAGAAACATGTCTCTGGTGGTGGGGGCTATTTGCACCATAGGGACATGAAGAGGAATTTCTTAATTTTTCTTCTCTGGAATGGCTGGTCAGATTTTGAAATAATTTCACAGAAATGTTCCTAGGGTGGCCTTTTTAGCTCACCTGAGCACAAAGTGCTCATGGTGAGCTATTGTGATCGTGCTGTGTCCGTCGTCCGTCGTGCATCGTCCGTCGTCAACTTTTTACCTTGTGTACGCTCTAGAGGCCACATTTTCAGTCCAATCCTCATGAAACTTGGTCAGAATGTTTGTCTTGATAAAATCTCGGACGAGCTCGAAATTGGGTCATGTGGGGTCAAAAACTAGGTCACTAGGTCAAATCTTAGAAAAACCTTGTGTACGCTCTAGAGGCCGCATTTTCAGTCCAATCCTCATGAAACTTGGTCAGAATGTTTGTCTTGATAAAATCTCGGATGAGCTCAAAATTGGGTCATGTGGGGTCAAAAACTAGGTCACTAGGTCAGAACTTCAAAAAACCTTGTGTACGCTCTAGAGACCACATTTTCAGTCCGATCCTCATGAAACATGGTCAGAATGTTTGTCTTGATAAAATCTCGGACGAGTTCGAAATTGGGTCATGTGGGGTCAAAAACTAGGTCATTAGATCAAATCTTCGAAAAACCTTGTGTACGCTCTAAAGGCCACATTTTCAGTCAGATACTTGTGAAATTTGGTCAGAATGTTTGTCTTGATAAAATCTGGGACAAGTTCGAAATTGGGTCATGTGGGGTCAAAAACTAGGTCACTAGGTTAGATCTTGAAAAAAAAACTTGTGTACGCTCTAGAGGCCACATTTTCAGTCAGATACTTGTGAAATTTGGTCAGAATGTTTGTCTTGATAAAATCCGAAACGAGTTTGAAATTGGGTCATGTGGGGTCAAAAACTAGGTCACTAGGTCAAATCTTAGAAAAACCTTGTGTACGCTCTAGAGGCCACATTTTCAGTCAGATACTTGTGAAATTTAGTCAGAATGTTTGTCTTGATAAAATCTGGGACAAGTTCGAAATTGGGTCTTGTGGAGTCAAAAACTAGGTCACTAGGTCAAATCTTCGAAAAACCTTGTGTGTGCTCTAGAGGCCACATTTTCAGCCAGATACTTGTCAAATTTGGTCAGAATGTTTGTCTTGATAAAATCTCGGATGACTTTGAAATTGGGTCATGTGGGGTCAAAAACTAGGTCACTAGGTCAGATCTTCAAAAAACCTTGTGTATGCTCTAGAGGCCACATTTTCAGTCAAATACTTATGAAACTTGGTAAGAAAGTTTGGCTTGATAAAATCTCACACGAGTTCAAAATTGGGTCATGTGGGGTCAAAAACTAGGTCACTAGGTCAAATCATCGAAAAACCTTGTGCACACTATAGAGGCCACATTTTCAGTCAGATACTTGTGAAATTTGGTCAGAATGTTTGGCCTATTGACTCAGGTGAGCGATCCAAGGCCATCATGGCCCTCTTGTTTTAGGGAAGTGATAGGAAATTTAGAAACTACATTTTTTATGATGTTACAAAGATCACCAAAAAGAATTACAATGCCCCATGTTTGACCAGGTAGATATATTTTTAGCTCCACTGGCCAAAGGCCAGTGAGCTTATGTCATGGCCAGGTGTCCGTTGTGCATCCATGCGTCCGTCCATGTGTCCGTCCGTCCGTGCGTTAACTTTTATTTCAAACATCTTCTTTTCTGAAACTACCCATCCAATTTTCATGAAACTTCACAGAAATGATCCTGCCATGGTCCTCTTCAGAATTTCTTGAAAGAATTTGATTCCTTTAAAAACTCTGGTTGCCATGGCAACAAATCTGAAAAATATTGGAAATCTTTAAAAACCTTCGTGTCTGAAACCGTAAGGCATAGGGCTACCAAATTTGGCATGTAGCTTTATGTAGTAGACCTCTATCATGTTTCTTGAAATTATAGCCCTGGGGTCAAAATTGGCTCTGCCCCAGGGGTCACAAGTTTTACATAGGCTTATATAGAGAAAACTTTAAAAATCTTCCTAGCCATAAGGCCTAGAGCTACCAAATTTTGCATTTAGCTTGATCTAGTAGGGGTCTACCAAAAGTGCCCAATTTACAGTCCTGGGGTCAGTTTGACCTCATGCTGGGGGGGGGGGGCAGGTTCACAAGATTTACATGGGCTTATATAGGGAAAACTTTTAAATCTTGGTGTACATAGCCATAAGGCTTAGGGCTACCAAATTTTGCATAATTATAGCATTATCTAGTGGACAACTACAAAGAGGGTCCAAGTTACAACCCTAGGATGAAGTTTGGCCCTGCACCAGGGGTCACAAGTTTTACATGGGTTTATGGAGTGAAAACTTCAGACACCGTTATGTTACTAGCCATAAGGCCAAGAACTCCCAAATTTGGCATGTTATTCTTCTAATACACATATTCCCCATTTAGTCGACTGTAGCCCTGGGGTCAAAGTTTTATAAGGGCTTATATAGTGAAGACTTCTCTTTATGGTTTATATTTATAAGCCAGTGGAGCGATACAGGGCCATCATGGCCCTCTTGTTTTCAGGTACCGGTAAATTGTAACAGACTACCAAAAAATTTTGCTCTTGCAGAGCTCACAATTTTAACCTCGTCCAAATGCAAAGTTTGCAGCCGACAAATTCAGATTTGGTACAAATGGATTTTAACTTGGACCAGTCTAAATTTTTGTTGTTAGGTAAAGGGTTAAACTATCTTCCTATGGGTCATGAATATGGGATTTTAGCCTAGAAGGTTAAGGTTTTATCTTTTTTTTTCCTACAGGTTATATCTAGATACTAGATGGAGCTGATAACATGATCATGCCAGAATGATAAATGAACCCTTAGTGTTTAGACCCCATTTACCCCTGGGGGACCCCAGCCCAGTTCTCAAAGACTCTACAAATTATACAGAGATAAATGGAAGTTTTCCACTTCAGTCTAATATCTCCACAACTCCTGGAAGTATCACATTTCCCCCAGCTCCAGCTCTGATCAAAGAGCCGTTCTGTGAATGGATATTATATGAAGATATCAAGGAAACTAGGTACGTGAAACAACTAAGTTTATATCTTATGTACCTTGGACAGTCAGGACAGATAATTGAATTTGATTACAAGCATTTGCTGGTTATATAGATATATAAACAATATCATTCTTAGTTATTAATATGTTAATTTTCCATGTTTTCTGTTTTAAATTTGTTACCATAAAAAGATAAAGCAGAGTTCCAGACAGAGGGAGTGATTTTGATTTCAAAATTGAAAATATTAGTTATTCTCTACTAAACCCTATGTTATGGGTACTCATTAGAATTGTCTTACTGAGTACCCACAACATAGGGTTTGGAAGAGAAAAAATAGATTTAGTATACCATCACTCCCTCTTATTTGGACCTCTGATAAAGGTATTTCAGGCTTTTGGTGGTATTTCGATTATTGTGGGACCGCTCTGTGGGTTAACCTCTTACAACACAATCCTGAGTTTTAACAACCCTGGGACAAAAGTCTTTTGAAAACATTGTTGGAAAAGGAGAAAATGCTGGTAACCAGCATTTTCTCCTCTACCCACAATGTTTTCTCACTATTCAAGGACAAATACTATCATATGAAAACATTTGAATTTTCAACAGTAATGTCATTTGATATGAGCGAGTCTAAAATTTTTCCATGTGATAAAGGGTTAAGTTTAAATTAATACAGGCTTTTATGACAATTATAAATCCTTGGAAAAGATTTAGCATAGCTGTATGTTACTGAATGAGCCACTGGGCTTTGCTGTAGTTTTTTAAGGAAAGGAAAGTATCTTAAGTACTGAAATGATATAAAAGAAAAATGATGTGGGAAAAGAAAATCATTATGTGTTGCTTACAATTACTCCTTTTCCAGACATGTTTTCGATAAGGAGCCCATGGCAGAGCCATGAAAAGTAATTTTTATATTCTGTTGGATGAAGAATAAAAAAAAAACTCCAATGGAAAATGACCATAGAAAATTTTTCTGATTGCAGAATTCGCATCTGGGATTTGATCATTTTGATACCTAATGCTCTATTTTTGATGTTCATCATTTGGAATCTGAAGCTAGCTGTGGAAAAACTGAAGCAAACAAGAAGTCCAATTGTCACTGCATTTTATTTACTGGTAAGCTTGTTTTATATATACCATGCTCTGGCAAAAGGGGGCTTAATGCATCTTGGTAATGCATTATAACAAGCAAGACATCACCAAATTAGGGATCTATAAAATCCACTTTGTCTAATAACTGACTGGATCATGAAGTAGATTGGTCCTTTGACATGGAGAAAATTGACCAATAGCAACAAGTTTCGGCCCAGGTCAGCCTGTGCTGACTGCATGGGGTCAATACTTTTTGCAGATGCACTAAGCATTCCTTTTCAGAGAGCATGACTCATATTTTATTTTGACTTGATATTGTTTCCCTTTTGGTTCTTTTTGCTGCTGATATGGTTCAAGAAGAACTGTGTAATGATGATTAAAAAATGTAAAGGTTATTTTTCTGTTTGTCATACTGTAGCAAGGGCGGTAATCACCGACTGTTCTACCAGTAGATATTTTTATAATTTCAATATAGAAGACTAGCCTTCTAATTGGCTGCTAGCCTTCTAATTGGCTGAGACAGAATGCCTTAGCCAATCAGATGGCTAGTATCTGGATTATGAAGTATGACTATGATAAAATGGTCAGTGTGCTTTGATCATGATCTAAATTTACTGTCTGGAAAAATAATTTGAGATCTTCTTGTTACCTTTGGATTCAACTTTGATTTTGTTCTATTACAGGTTGTTACAGCTGCATCAATTAGTGTGTTGAGATGTATAGTTGCCATGACAGTCAATGCTACAGTGCTAGCTGGGGACATCACTGACAAGGTGGATTGTTGTCTTGTTCACATTATATACAACTGCTCATCTGTTTTCATGTTGACATAATTTTAGACATTTTCATATTCGATATTACTAATTTGAGATTTAAGGGATTTTCAGAGAAAATTGGCTTACACATAGAGCTGTCAAAAGGGTTATAGAATTTGGCCAGTTAACCCTTTTCAGTCCCAAGTTTTAATGACCCTGGTTACCAGCATTTTCCCCTTTTCAACAATGTTTTCTAACCTCTCAGAAACAAATTGAATCATTTTAGCCACAGTTAACCCTTTACCAGACAGTCCCATGTTTTAATGACCCCCCCAAGGAAAATGTCTCTTGAAAACATTGTGGGAAAAGGAGAAAATGCTGGTAACCAGCATTTTCTCCTTTTCCCACAATGTTTTCTATCCTTTCAAGAACGAATTTCAATTTTTCAGCCACATTTATTTTTTTTTTTGCAAATGCTTTCAGTTTGGACTAGTCTAAAATTTTGTGGTTTGAGTTAATTCCTTGTCTGCAAAAGCTTTCAATTTGAACCTTTCTGAAATAGTGGCATGTGGTAAAGAGTTAACTCATTACTTTATGACCGAATCTTAGACTCATCCAAATTGAAAGCATTTGCAGATGATATACATGTATTAAATGTTTCTCATATGAAACAATTTGTAGTAGAAAGGGTAGAAAATATTGTTGAAAAAGCAGAAGCTGCTGGCCACCAGCATTTTCTCCTTTTCCCAGGATGTTTTCAAAACCTTCTACCTTGGGGTCATGAGAACTCAGGACGGTGTGGTAAAGGATAAATTATCGGCAGACTTTGGGATGAATTATTGTAATAAGATTTTAACCCTTTACCACACAATTTCAAGATTTGCCAACCCTGAGAAAGAGGCCTTTTCAAAAAAAAAAAAAAAAAAAAAGATAAGTAAAGGAAAAATGCTGGTAAACAGCTTTTACTCCGTTTCCAAAAATGTTTTCCCCATTTACAGAAGCAAAATTCACCGCTTGCGCTACATTTAAGTTCTCGTCTGCAATTGCTTTCAATTTAGATCAGTCTAAAATTTTGATGTATGGCAAAGGGTTAGTGTCCCTTTTTTCAAACTTGTGTAGTCTTGAACCCATAGTGAAACCTGTCTCAGTGGACACTCCTATCAACTCTTTACCAAAGGACAAAATTTAAGAGTCATCCAAATTGAAAACATTTGCAGGCGACAAATTCACTGTAACTCTGAAATGTTAATTGGGAAGGGTAGAAAACATTGTGGGAAAAGGAGAAAATGCTGGTTACCAGCATTTTCTCCTTTTCCCACAATGTTTTCAAAAGGCTTCTTTCTCAGGGTCGTTAAAAGTTGGGATTGTGTGGTAAAGAGTTAAGCAGGCAACCTGTATTATTCAACAATACTAGTAGTAGGCTATATTGAGTTCCCCAAGAAGGCAAATTTGCCATCTAACTACTTAACAAGCACCTTCTTGACTCTTAAGAGTGCAGAAATAACCAACTGTCATTTTAAAACTGAAAAAAAAAAAAAAAAAAAAAGACCCAAATAAATGCTATGACAAGGTCGATTTTCCAATATGACTGTGCAAAGCGGACAGCGTAGATCAAAGGTCAGACTGCATGTTTTGTGCAGTCTGATCATGATATACACTGGCTACAAATGCAGCTGTAGTTGTGAAAGGTGCTTTAACTGTTAAACTTTAAAGGTGCTAAATCTGCCTTTGATAGATTAGATTGTGGGAAAAGGAGAAAATGCTGGTTACCAGCATTTTCTCCTTTTCCCACAATGTTTTCAAAGGCTTCTTTCTTAGGGTTGTTAAAAGTCGGGATTGTGTGGTAAAGAGTTAAGCAGGCAACCTGTATTATTCAACAATACTAGTAGTAGGCTATATTTAGTTCCCCGAGAAGGCAAATTTGCCATCTAACTACTTAACAAGCACCTTCTTGACTCTTAGAGTGCTGAGATAACCAACTTCCATTTTAAAACTAAAAAAAAAAAAGACCCAAATAAAAGCTATAACAAGGTTAATTTTCCATTATGACTGTGCAAAGCAGACAGTCTAGATCAAAGGTCAGACTGCATGTTTTATGCAGTCTGATCATGATATACACTGGCTGCAAATGCAGCTATAGTTGTGAAAGTTGTTTTAACTCTTTACCAGAGGACATAATTTTAGACTTGTTCAAATTGCAAATATTTGCAAACAACAAAAATGCAACTGAACAAAAATGAAATTTGTTTTTGGAAGGATAGAAAATATTTCCCCTCAATGTTTTCTAAAGGCTTCTTTCTTAGCTTCATTAAAAGTCTAGATTGTGTGGTAAAAGGTTAAGCAAGCACATTTTGAGTGTCCAGTAAGTACCTGCTTAACTCTTTACCACACAATCCCGACTTTTAACGACCCTAAGAAAGGAGCCTTTTGAAAAGATTGTGGGCAAAGGAGAAAATGCTGGCAACCAGCATTTTCTCCTTTTCCCACAATGTTTTCTACCTTCCCAAAACAAATTTAAACTTTTTAGTCATATTGAAATTGTCGTCTGCAAATGCTTTCAATTTGGACAAGGCTAAAATTTTGTGGTCTGGTAAAGGGTTAATACAGATTGGACTGTATAAGATTAAGCAAGCATATTTTGAGTGTCCAGTAAGTACCTGCTCAATACAGATTAGACCGTATTTCAATAAAAAGAATTCAGCTCATAATTCAAAGTGCAAGCTTCAGATATTTGTATCTTTTCTTAAGTTTGTATTGTTAGTCTTAACCCTTTACCAAATGACGATATTTTAGATTTTTCAAATTTGAAAGCTTTTGCAGAAGGTATATTAAATATGACCCTAAAACTGAAATTTGCTTTGGAACGATAGAAAACATTGTGGGAAAAGGAGAAAATGCTGGTTACCAGCATTTTCTCATTTTCCCACAATGTTTTCAAAGATTTTACCTCAGGGTCATTAAAATTCAGGATTGTGTGGTAAAGGGTTAGAATAGCCTGTAACACAGATTTACTCTTTACAAGACAACAGAATTTTCAACTTGTCCAAATTGAAAACATTTGCATACGACAAATTTATGATGGTTCAAATGAGTATCTTATTCCTTTACCAAAGAAAAAAAAGTTGGAGTCGTTTAAGTTGAGAGCATTCACAGATGACAATTTCGATATGGCTGGAATACAGTATGCTTCTTGGCTGTGAAAGGGTAGAAAATTTTGTAGGAAAAGAAAAAAATGCTGCCCAACACCAGCATTTTCTCCTTTCACACATTGTTTTCAAAAGCTTTCATTATCAGGGCCATTAAAACTCAGAATGGTAGAAAACGGAAAAGTAGAAAACACTAGTGACTGGCATTTTCTACTTTTCCCCTAATCTTTTTCAAAATTCCTTCTCTCTCGGGGTCGTTAAAACTGGTCATTATTTTGTGAATGATTAAGGCTGACTTCTGTTTGAGAGGACAGTTTTTAAAATTTGGATGGATACATGTAACATTCGTTCAGACTCACTTTTTATTAAGAAAGTTTTCAAGACCAAGATGTTTTACTTAACAGGTTCTATGGCTGGTACTTAGATTTGTCCTGCTTGCAACAGAGCTTAGTGTTGTCGTGTTTGGCCTTGCCTTTGGTGAGTATTTATCATTTCTGTCTATATGACATCCTAAGTTCAGGTCTACTTCAAAATTCCAAGACTCATCATCTGAATGACTATTTATCTTTTTATCAAATAACAAAAATGTAGACTTGCCGAAATTAAAAGCATTTACAGAAGACAATTTGAATATGACATAATTGATCGAAATTATCTTTAATGGAGTAGAAGTTGTGGGAAAAAGGAAAAAAATGCTGTTTACCAGCATTTTCGCCTTTTCCCGCAATGTTTTCAAAAGGCTTCTTCCTAAGGGTTGTTAAAACTCTGGATTGCGTGGTAAACAATTTATTTTAATCGTTTACCAAATGATCCCAAATTTTAATGACCCTGAGAAAGAGGCCATCTGAAAACATGGGGAAAAAAAGAAAATACTGGTAACCAACATTTTCTCCTTTTTCCACAATTTTTTTGTACCCTTTCACAGGCAAATTCCATCCTTTGAGTCACATTTAATTTGTCACATGGAAATGCTTTCAATTTGGCCAAGTCTAGAAATTTGTCGTTTGGTAAAGAGTTAATTCAAGTGTGAAACATGTTCTTACAGCTTATGTTAATCACCCTCAATGACCGCCTACTGGAAACGTATACCAGTATTTCCACTGTATTGTGGACAGTTCCAAATGTTGAACCAGCTCATTGTGGGAAGCTAATATTTGTTACGTTTAATGTGAGAGACTGACACTCTAGCTGTGCACCAGTGTCTCCCTCTAATTGAGAGACATCTGATTGGCTATGATAGAATGTCTCAGCTACCCTGTTAGATGGATAATCTGGGAAATTCAATGGTTTATCTTGTAGACTGGACTTTTACAAGGTTGGTCTTTTAACCCTTTACCACACAATCCCGACTTTCAACGACCCTGAGGAAGAAGGCTTTTGAAAACATTGTGGGAAATGGAGAAAATGCTAGTAACCAGCATTTTCTCCTATTCCCACAATCTAATCCATCAAAGGCAGATTTCATCATTTGGGCTACCTTTAATCCTTTACCACACAATCCCGACTTTTAACGACCCTGAGGAAGAAGCCTTTTGAAAGCATTGTGGGAAAAGGAGAAAATGCTGGTAACCAGCATTTTCTCCTTTTCCCACAATGTTTTCTACCCTTCCCAATACAAATTTCAAGTTTTGAGTCAGGTTCATTTTGTCGTCTGCAAATGCTTTCAATTTAGATACGGCTAAAATTTTGTCGTTTGGTAAAGGGTTAATATGTCGTCTGCAAATGCTTTCTATTTGAACCAGTCTAAAATTTTGTTGTTTGGTAGAGGGTTAAATAAGAACTGTCCAGTACTGCCAATACTTACTGACTTCCATGGAAATCCTTTGATATTTTTGACCCATCTGGCATTTCAACTAGCAACATGTCTATTATAGGCTGACAGAGCTCCAAGGTAGATCAAGATTCTTGATACTATTTTTCTGTACATTTATACATCAGAATTCACAATCATTAGAGCTCTAGGGCCAACTTACAGACCTCCAGATAAAACGAGTAATGGTATTCTAAATCCATTATTTCTCTTCCAAACCATATGTTTTGGGTACTCATTAGAATCATCTGGATGAGACGATTCTAGTGAGTACCCATAACATAGGGTTTAGGGGAGAGTGATTAATATTTTCATTTTTAAAATCAAAATCACCCCATCTATCTGGAGCTCTGAACTTAAGTTGCTTTTGGGGATAAAGTAGGCCAAGAGCAGAATGTACAAAATGTTTTAGCCATGCTCTGGTAAAAAGGGACTTAATGTATCTCTGTGATGCATCATACAACAAGTCATCACATTATTATGGATCCATAAAATCCATTTTGTCTAACAACAGACTGAATCCTGATGCAGACTGGTCCTTTGACGAACAGAAAATTGACCAATAGCAAAAAGTTTCGGCCCAGGTCAGCCTGCGCCTGCGCAGAATGTGCAGGCTGACCTGGGTTGATACTTTTTGCAGATGCATTAAGCCCCCTTTTCAAAGAGGATGGCTTGTTAACTTATGAGGTGTTTTCTTGTTTCAGGCCACCTTGATAGTAGGACAAGTATTCAGAGAGTTCTTCTAGTCACCTCCACATCTGCCTTCTTGTATTCATGTGTACAGGTAAAGTCTCTGTCAGTAACAACACAATTATCCCTTCATTTACTCATTGCCTACAGACAACTTGTCTGGTCCTGCCGTCATACTCCTTTTAACCCTTTCCCAAACAACATATTTTAGACACTTTCAAATTCAACTCATCGGCAGACAACAAATTCAAAATTGGCACAAATGAGCTTGAGCTCTCTGATAGGCTAGAAAACATCACGGGAAAAGGAGAAAATGCTGGTTCTTCTCCAGGGTCTGGAAAACCCCAGATTCTTTGGTAAAGGGTTAAGGAACATTATATCAAAGGGCGAAATTGCCAGCAGTTAGCAATCTCTTATGCTGCAATGTTTTTATATGTATTCTTATACTTATCACTAACTCATTTAAACTGCCAATATTTTACAAACATGGTTTCAAAGTAATATGCATACTTTTTCAGAAATGAACTTACTCAATACACACACTGGCAACATGTTAGAACAGTTTAGTCGGCAGCCACTACTGATGACAACAATATTATCTGGGGTAAAAAAAAAATAAAGCTTTTGCAATGAAATAGTCAAATGCTGGGGGGGCGGGTCCCCTCAAATTTTGGGAGTAACACAGGACTTGCGATTTAATTAATGAGAACAGCATTTTACATGATTTCAATATAACGAGGTTCTACAGTTTTCACCACAGAGAAACTCACTATACCTCCAAATGCTAAATATCAACCCCTCCAACCCTCATTTTAAAGATTGCATGTACATACAGTAAAGGGTTACCATGAAAGTTTAAATTTATTTCTAGGGCACACTGGAGTTTCTTAATCCAGATCCTAAGTTTCACGTGGCAGAAGGTGCTGTAACAAAAAATTACGATCTTTTTGCACATGGAGGAATGATTTTCTGGATGACAAGTTCGGCATTCTTCACAATAGTAAGTTTGTTTTCCCTTCTTGATGCCCTAACTCGGGGTGTAGCGGTTGACCAAACTACAACATTTTAAACTTGTCTAAATTGAAAGCATTTGCAGATTCCAAAATAAATGTGGTTCCTGTGATTTGATTTGCTCAGGAAAGGTCTGAAAATTTTGTGGGAAAAGAAAAAACATGCTGATTACCACCTCTCACTACTTTTCCAACAATGTTTTCAATAGCTTTTTTATTCAGGTTAGTTAAAACAGGGGATTGTTTGGTAAAGAGATTAGACAATACCACCTGCAGGTAACTTTCTTCTTCTTCGTAAGACTAATTCTGAAAACCTTGTGGCCGATGAAGAAATTGGAGATAATAAACATATTGTCCTTTGGCCACTCAAATGCAGAGATTGGAGATATTGAGCATTTTTTTCTTCTGCCACTCTAATGGATTTTTTGGAGATAATGAGCATTTGCTCCTTTGGCCACTCCAATGAAGAAATTGGATATAATGAACATTTTCACCTTTGGCACCTATGCTTTCTCATGCAAAAAAAATACTTAAAACTATAATTCCTATTGAAAGATGAATTTTGATTAAGCCTTCAGCAAACAATTGAACATTTGAAAAAGCCTTGGGAAGGACTCTTTTGAAAACATTTGGGAAAAGGAGAAAAGGCTGGAAACCAACATTTTCTCCTTTTCCAAAATGTTTTCTACTCTGTCAGAGACAAATTTCATCATTTGAGCTGTGTTTGATATGTATTTTGCAAATGTTTTCAAAGTGTGCTTCTGAAGTTTTGTTGTCTAGTGAGAGGCCATATGTTTATTTGACCACTGTCTATTTCAGGTCTATACAGTTATATTTACTCTGCCTTACACAACAATCAAAAGTCGGGTTAATCTACCTTGTAAGTATCTCTTGATTTATCCTGCTTCCTGGTAGTCATAGGTTTATTTCTAAGGCACAGAGAAAAGGGTAGTAAAAATAAAATGGAATAAAAATTAAACCCGCTACCAAATGACAAAATTTAAGACTGGTCCAAATTGAAAGCTTTTGCAGACAACAAATCACATGTGACCAAAATGATGAAATATGTCTTGAAAAGGATAGAGAACATCATTTGGAAAAGGTGAAAATGCTGGTTACCAGCATTTTCTCCCTTTCTCATGATGTTTTCCAAAGCCTTCTACCTCAGGATCATTAAAACTCCAGATTATTTGGTTAACTCTTCCACTACTAATGAAGACTTGATTACCTGTTGTGGACAACATAGATCAAGATCAGACTGCACAGAACATACAGTCTGATCTTGATCTACATTGTCTGCTACTCTGTTTTTAAACTATGAAGAAAGCCATTGTCATTAGAAGTGGAAATCTATTTTTAGAGCTCGGAAAGAAAGTGGAATTTATAGAGTTAGTAATGAAAGAGTTAAGGGTTAACAGAAAAGGAAAGGAACATTATTGGATTCTGATCAATAGAAAGGTTTTGGTAAAATGAGCAGTAGGTCCATTGTAAAAAATCTGCAGATCAAGAGTTTTAAACAAACTGGTGTATGGACCATGACAGGTGGAGAAATTCATAGCCATTCTCAAGTAAGGATTCTTTTAAAAAGATTTTTGATGGAGTCAATGATTTGGTCAACCAATGGATTTAAAGACTGAAAAGATGATGAGTGCATCGACTTGGGGTCAAGAGGTCAAAGGTGCTGACATGGAGTAAAACTTAACTCTTTGGCAGATGACATATTTTTTAGACTTGTCCAAATTGAAAGCATTTTGCAGATGACAAAAGAAATCTGGCTCAGAACTTGAAATTTGTTTTGGGAAGTGTAGAAAACATTGTGGGAAAAGGCTTTTTCCTCAAGATTTTTAAACATGGAATTGTTTGGTAAATGGCTAAAGTTTATGTCAAATCACAAGCACTGGGAATTGGAAGGATGGATTGAAAGAGAATTTTAAATTTGTCTTTGTGACAAATGGACAAAATTTCTTGTAAAGGGTATTTTCTATTAATGTCACGTTTGATATTTGCAATTGCAGGGGTGGGAGCACTTGAGAGGATTTTATGTGGTCATGATAGCTTTGACCTTCATTTATTTTTCAGCAAAGAAATCCTTCTATTACTATTGCTTGTTTTTGGCTGTGTTGAATTGTACCCAAGCAGTTGGCAGTTCACTATTGTACTTTGGTGTTTTTAATGGAATGTGGTAAGATAATACATTCTTTTTCTGATTTAGGGGGAGGGGGGTCCTGTGTGGCTCAAAGTGGAGGACTTGTGACCTGGAGGCCCTGGGCTTGAGGCTCAGTTGTCTGTGGGAGTGTCGTTGGGCAAGACACGTCGGAGCACTAGCCTAGAACTAGTGAAATGTAGGAAATACGTGAATTTGGAGCTTTGTCCGTGATATGACTGAAATGATACTGAAAGCAGTGTAAAACACTGTTGTTAACGGTCTTAAATACCTAACAAAAGTTCAGAATGCTTTTTGTGCTTTAATACCTTGTCGTAATTCTTCACAAGACAAGAGAAATTTGGGACTGTTCATATGAAAGCATTCACAGATGAAAAGTTAAATGTAACTTAAATGATTGGATATATCTTTGAAAGACTAGAAAACGATATGGGAAAAGAAGAAAATGCTAGTTACCAGCAAGACACAGTTTAACCCTTTACTACACATCCCGAGTGTCAACGACCCCGAGGTAGAAGGCTTTGGAAAACATTCTGGGAAAAGGAGAAAATGCTGGTAACCATCTCCTTTTCACACAGTTTTCTAGCCTTTCAGACACAAATTTCATAATTTGTGCTACACTTTTTTTCTTCATCTGTAGATACTTCAAATTTGGACCAATCTGAAATTTTTTGTCAGGTAAAGCTGTTTGTCATTATGTTTCAGTGTGGTTGATACAACAACTTACATTTATTTTACCTGTTTCCATCCACTTGTGTATGGGACATTTTTACGGGAATTTTTCAGGTAATTATAAATCTTTTGTAGTTTTAATTCAGTAGCTTCTTTATTTAAAACAGTTTTTAAGCCATTCTAACCTCCTTAAAAAAAAAAAATGCAGCAGGTGACTCTGCAGACATCTTTGTTAAATGTGGTATGTACAATAGAATTAATGAATATATGTGAAATCATTGTGACATCAGGAGAATCTGCTCTATACTAAGATTTTGCCACAATGTTTACAAAAGTGACATAGTGTAAGATGCAATAAATTGTATGCATGAAGACATGGGTTTAGCATCATGAGCATTGTCTTTTTAACTATGTCCCTCTATAAACTATCTTTATTAAAAAAAATGGCTAGCTCAGTTGTTAGGGTTTTTGGTATGGTATACTTCATTACCTTCTGAAGCAATGTTGCAGAAGATTCTTTTGAAATGTAGGTAATAAGTAGGAAGTAAGGTTTCATATAAGAATGGATGCAAAAACAGTGTAGTAAAAAAAACCCACACTTTACATCTTTATCACACAATCTCAAGCTTTAACACCCCTGCAGGAGAAGGCTTATTAAAACATTGTGGGAAAAGGATAAAATGCTGGTACCAAGCATTTTCTCATTTTCCCACCATGTTTTGTGCCCTATCAAAGACAGAAAACATCATCTGAGCTACATTTGATTTGTTGTCTGCAAAATTCTCTCAGTTTGGTTGACTCCAAAATTTTGTCGTTTGGTAAAGAGTAAAAGCTTGGGAAATAAAATCAGTTGCTATACATTTATCAAAAAAACATTTTTTCTGTTTCTTTTCCTGTTTTTCGTTAGACCTTCTTTTACACATGTGCCATTCTCCTACAAATATCAAACAGACGAAGGCACTGAAGAAGACACTGTGAGCTTACCGTATCAAAGAGACAGCAAATACATACAGGATAATTTGAGTGATAGTGAAAGTTTTGACAGCACCCACTTTGACAGACAACAGAACTGCAGTGTGAATCCTGACATTTATATCCCTAGTTCTTACTCTGGAAACAGCACAGGTCTTTATCAAAATGCCTGATGTTGTTTGACTTTTGTTTTTTAAAAATTCTAAATTCTTTGTGATTTTTGTAGATGTGATCGTTTCCATGACATGTTGAAATATTGTTTAACCTTTTACCACTTAATCTGACTTTTAGCAACCCTGAGAAAGGAGCATTTTGAAAATATTGTGGGAAAAGGAGAAAATGCTGGTTATCAGCATTTTCTCCTTTTCCCATAATGTTTTCTACCCTTCCCAAAACAAATTACAATTTCAAAGTCGCATTTATTTTGTCGTCTGCAAATAAATTCAATTTCGACCAGTCGAAAATTTTGTTATTTGGTAAAGAGTTAATTGTTTTAATCTTTATAAAATTTAAGATTCATATTGAAAGCATTTGTAGACGGCATGGAATTGAATATGGCTCAAATGATGGGATTTTTTTTTCTTTAGAGGGCAGAAAAGAAAACAGACAACTAAACGTGTTTTAACCCCTAGGCAGCTAAGCCAGACTCAAGAACCTTTTGCAGACAGTATAGATCAAGATCAGACTGCACAAAATGTGCAGTCTGATCTTGGACCTTCACTGTTCGATAAGGAGATATTTTTCTCCAAAAAGTAAGTTTGAAATAACATTATTTGGGTTTTTACTATCGGCTTGAAATGCTTATTTAACTTACTTAATTCCCCAGTTCAGCCAATTTTATTCCAAAGATTGATGATAGTCATTGCAAAGGATTCATTCCTCTGTTGCTGCTGATCATTTTTTCGATGATTCGAAAGGAGCCAGTGGCTTGGGAAGACTATAATGGGTAGTACTGGTCAAAGAAAATCCAGGAAAGCATGGATAGGTGCACCAGCTGCATCAATATAACTGAAATGGTATCAAATATGGTGTGAAACACAATACAATCAATCAATCAATCAATCCTGGGTCTGTATTCACCAACCATTCTTAAGAACATTCTTGGTCTTGTTCTCCAAAATTTTCCAAATTTGAAAGTAACACAACTTCTGATTGGCTAAACCATTTGGTTTAGCCAATCAGAAGTTGTGTTACTTTCAAACTTGGAAAATCTTGAAGAATAAGTCTAAGAACGTTCTTAAGAATGGTTGGTGAATACGGACCCAGAACTCACAATGTTTTTAATTGCTTTATTCTTCAAGATTATTAAAGGACAAGATTGTGTGTTAAATATATTTATATATTCACAGGTGATAGCAGGTACACAATGACAGAATGAGTTAAGAAGTATTACAAAAAAACCAGGGATAACTGTTATGTTTTTGTATACATTTACTTAGATTTAAAGCCATCTTTATACACAATGTAAACTTATAGTTTTACTATTTTTTTTCCCCATGCAAACTTCGCACTGAGAAATCTTTTGTCATTTAAGTTAAAGATGATTTTCTAAACTTCAAAAAAACAGTATGGTTAGAATATTGTGATGTTGCACTGCTTTAAATTGGCTGTCCATTCAAAATTAACCCTTTACAACACAACAAAGTTTTAGCCCTGTCCAAATTGACAGCATTTACAGACAACAAATCAAATGTTACTGAAGACATGAAATTTGTCATTTTAAGGGTAGAAAACATTGTGGGTAAAGGAGAAAATGCTGGGTACCAGTATTTTCTCCTTTTCCCACAATGTTTTCCAAAGGCTTTTCCTCCAGGGGATTGTGTGGTAAAGGGTTATCATGCTAGCTGCAAAGAAAACAAGGAGCAACTCCTTCTAGGTTTGGACCACAACTTGCAGTGAAGAAAAGAATATAAACATTTCAGATACGAATTTTTTGGTCCTGCAGACTATTTTTGAAAACATTGTGGAAATAGGAGAAATAATTTGTAACCACTTAACACTGATTATTTATACTCTGTAAGGATATCTGCCTCAAATTTTTTTCATGCATATTGGATCCATATATAAATAATTGTTATCTTAGAAGGAAACTTTCCACAAGCCCTCAGTTAATGGCTTCTGAAAACTTGTTTGAAAAAACAAGCCATTTCTTTTTCCAGTAGTTTTCTGTACAGTTTGAATAAAAAGTGTTTTGCTTTATTTCAGTTTTACTTTTTTCCCTTTGGACCACTTGATTTTTGTGGATGGTTTGGAAAACATTCTTGTAAAATGTGAATAACCAACAACAAGGTTTAATTCTTAAATATTTGTTTAAATATTGTTGCAAAAGGTGTTTTATTAGTCCCCTACCAGCGAAGCCGAAGGGGACTTCAGGTTTGCACTCCGTCCGTCCGTCCGTCAGTCCGGCAATTCAGTTTTCCAGACTTTTTTTCTAAACGCTGGTACATATTGAGCTGAGTTTTGGTGTGTAAGTCACCCACCATCACTTACAGATCAAGTTCGACTTTCGTTCCGGTCCACTGGTTTTTCACGGATTTACGGGCCTTGGACTTACAAAATTTCACTGATAAAACATTTTACTGCACTTTTTTTTCTAAACGCTGCTACATATAGAGCTGATTTTTGGTGTGTACATCAACCACCATGACTTACACATCAAGTTCGAGTTTCGTCCCGGTCCACTGCTTTTTGACACATTTACGGGCCTTGGACTTTTAAAATTTCACTGACATGCCAGCGATACATACGGCCGGTAGGGGACTGTGTATTGCTATGCAATACTATCAGAATGCTTGTTTTACTCTGAGATTAAGAGCAATTAGCCTCTTTTGCCCGGGTGTTTTCAAAAAAACTGTCAGAGTCAAAAGATGAAAGGCCTTCTGCTGATTTTCATTTCTTATTGATGAAAGATGTAGAGGATTTAATTACAGATCTGTTTCTGTTTGGAATTATGGCAGGGATTTACTCAAAAATATTTTACCGCTTAACCCTTCCCCACATGACAAAATTTTAGACCAATCCAAACCCAAAGCATATGAAAAGGCCACATTAAATGTGGCTAAAATTATGGAATTAGTCTTTGATAGATTAGAAAACATTGTGGGAAAAGGAGAAAATGCTGATTACCTCCATTTTCTCCTTTTCACACAAGATTATTTAGAGGCTATTTCCTCAGGGTCGTTAAAAGTTGGCATTGCGTGGTGAAGGGTTAATCTGTATCGTATGAAATACTTACCCTAAATATGCTAGAGAAAAGCTCTTTAGGGTGCTGTGTAATCCTTTACCAAACAAGCTTCAGTTTTAGTGACCAGACAAGGAAGGCTTTTGAAAACATCATGGGTAAAAGAGAAAATGCTGATAACCAGCATTTTCTCCTTTTCACATGTTTTGTACTATTTCAAAATGGACAACCATTTGAGCTTCATTTAATTGTCATCTGCTAATGCTGTGAATAAGGACCAGTCAAAACTTTTTTTGTTGGGTAAAGAGTTTAGACATTATAGATTGTGATCAAGTAAGTCTTATCTTGTTTCTGCAAAGTGTGTAAACATGTTTCTTAACCCTTTCCCAAACGACAAATTTTGGACTGGTCCAAATTGAAAGAGTTTGCAGACGACAATTTTAAATTTGATGAAAATGGCAGAAAGTTATCAAAAAGGGTAGAAAACACTGTGGGAAAAGGAGAAATTGCTCGTTACGAGCAATTTCTCCTTTTCCCACAGTGTTTTCAAAAGACTTGTACTGCAGACACATGAAAACCAGGGCTTGTTTGGGAAAGGGTTAATTGAAATAGTTTGGTCTTATTTTGAATCTGTATGGCTATTTCATTTGGAGGCTAAGCATTTATTGATTGATGTACGAGTAATTTGTATCACTGATTAGGCTACCTCTAGAATAAATAATCAGTTGTCCTGCCTTTGTTATAGTCATAAAACTTAATTGTAATGATCTATATGAGCCATGCTCTGGCAAAAGGGGGCTTAGTGCATCACTGTGATCTACGATTCTAATCAAGCCATGACATCATTAAGGATTCATAATTGCATATTTTTTCTAAAGAATTGACTTAATCATGAGGTAGACTGATCCTTGGGCATACAGACAATTGACCAGTAGAGAAAAACTTCAGCCAAGGTCAGCCTGCGCAGACTGCCCAGGCTGACCAGGGTCAAACTTTTCGCAGATGTATTACGCCTCCTTTTCCCAGAGCATGGCTGATATATATTTCTTCACTGCAATAATTTTTTTTTCCCACACATGATGTGGTGCTCTGTATTTTGAGTCTGCAGATTTTCTTTCTTTTCTTTTTCAAACTCATGGCCTTCTTTTCACAAATGCTTAAAACAATTAAAAGAAAGAGTTCATTGACCTGGCAATTTATTATCTGATTAATCTTTTGATTTTTCAATCTACAGCAAAATAAATATTTATGTACTACAAACTGCAAAAAAGTGAGCTCCATCCCAATGGAAATTTAGGATTTTTTAAGCTGGCCTAAACTCCCAGTGGTCCAGGTGAGCTTTTGTTACTGCCTGTGGTTTGCTACATCTTTATGAAATGAGAAAATTATTTAATTGTCCAAATTGAAAGCATTAGCATACAGATGTGATGGTATTTGTACCATTATGGTATTCGTCTTTGAAAGAAAAGAAATGAGCTGTGCTCTGGCAAAGGGGGGCTTAATGCATTTCTGTGATCCATAATACCTAACAAGTCATCATAAAATTTTGGATCCATAAAAATCCATTTTTTCTAACAACTGACTCAATATAGAGGTAGACTAGTCCTTTGAAATGCAGAAAATTGACCAAAAGCAAAAAGTTTCGGTCCAGGTCAGCCTGCACGGACTGACCCGAGTCGATACTTTATGCAGATACATTAAACCCCCTTTTCACAGAGTGTGGCTCAATTTTTTTTGGTAAAAGAGGAAAATGCCGGCTACCTGTATTTTTTTCTTTTTACCACAAAGCTTTCAAAAAGCCTTTTTCTCAGATGGGTTAAAACTTTTGATTATGTGATAAAGGATTAAGACTGCAGTGGCTACAACTTTCATACAAGGTTAAGGAAATTTTAAGTTAACCCCATTGCCTCTAGGCCAAGAATGAACCTTACCTCTTGATCAAGAATGAAGTGGGTCAGCTAGGGTTAAATAATAGGTCACAAGGGCAAATTGATGGATTTTTTTTTTCAAAATTGCAGGGACCATAACTCTGTGAAACTATGCTCACTTGACAATGCTCATTTTGTCTGAGAACTGATTTTAACTATATTTTTCTTTCTGGCAATTTGGAAGAAGCAGCTGCTGTTTTGAATCGGGAAAACTCTCAGATGGGTAATATAGAAACATAACCATTCCCTTGTAGGAAGAAACTTTTAAGCATGTCTCTCTCATTTTGCCAAATATGCCACTCTTGCAAATGACCAACAAGATCTAGGGTAATGGTAAAAACCAAGATTAGAAATTTCTAAATGTGCAATACATTTATTCTTCTTTCATATCAAATATAGAGAAAGATATATTTGAAATTTATATATGAGCCATTCTCTGTGAAAAGGGAGCTTAATACAGTTGCAAAAAGTATCAACCCAGGTCAGCCTGCACAGTCCGTGCAGGCTGACCTAAGCTGAAACATTTTGACTTTGGTATGTGAAAGGAGCAGTTAACCTCTTGATTCAGTAGGCTGTCTTACAAAAATGGTTTTAGTTAATAGAGGTGTATATTACTGTGATGACTTACTAGGCACAATGCATCATGGAAAAGTATTACCCCCCCCCCCCCTTTTTGGCCAGAGCATGGCTCATAAGTTTTTTTTTGTGTGTGTGCGTGTTCATGTAGATGTTGCTTTTGTTATGTAATTGACTACAAAGCTTTTTTCTAATTCATGCATCAGTTGAGTCACATTTACCTGTTTTTGTACAATATAAACTTTTAATATCCTGAAGTTAATTTGCAGCAGGGGCCTGTTTAACCCTGTACCAAACGACAAAATTTTGGATTGGATGCAGTTGAAAGCATTAGCAGACGACAAACTGAATTAAGCTCAAATGACGATTTCTGGTCTTGATAGGGTAGAAAACATTGTGGGAAAAGGAGAAAATGCTGGTTACCAGCATTTTCTCCTTTTCCCATAATGTTTTCAAAAGCCTCCTCTTTCAGGGTTATAAAAACTCAGGATTGTGTGGTAAAGAGTTCAGCAACCTTTTAACTGTTTACCAAATGACAAAATTTTAGACTGGTCTAAATTGAAAACAATTTATGAGTAATTTCTTCTTTTGCCACAATATTTTCAAATTTTATTATGCTGTAAGAGCACATAAGTTGCAGAGGTAATGAGTTAACCCATTACCAAACAATTCCGAGCCAAGGAAAAAGGTCCATTGATAGTATTGTGGGAAAAGGAGAAAATGCTGGTGACCAGCATTTTCTCCTTTCCCTATAATGCTTCCTACTCTCTGACAAATTTTGTCATTTGAGGAGCATGTAATGGGTCTTCTACAAATGCTTTCAATATGGACAAGTCTGAAATTTTATGGTTTGGTAAACAGTTAAAGTAAGTACTGGGATATGCCTTTGAGCCATGCTCTGTGAAAAAGGGGCTTTATGCATCTGCAAAAATTATCGACCAGTGACAGCACAGGCTGACATGGGTCGAAACTTTTTTCTATTTGTCAATTTTCTGCATGTCCAAGGACCACTCTTTCTCAAAATTCAGGCAATTGTTAGACTTCCTGGAATTAATGGATCCATAATTATTTGGTGACTTACCTGGTATAGTGCATCCCAGAGATGCATTAAGTCCCTGTTTGCCAGAGCATGGCTCAATTGCATTACTCCTGGTAGTTGTGTTCTTGGTTCCTTTGGAAAAAGTCATGAAATTAACCCCTATCGGGCTATCTAGATAAAATGGGTGTTCGAAGTCAGTACAAAATGTGCAGATATTGCAATTTTACGACAAGTTTTTGTCAAGCTATTTGGCAGAATAACAGACAGTGTAGATCCAAGATCAGATTGCATGTTCTGTGCAGTCTGATCTTGATTTGCATTGTCAAGAAAAGCAAATAAATACAGGATCAGCACTTTAAGCCTTTACCACACAATCCAGAGAGGAAAGGCCTTTTGAAAACATTGTGGGAAAAGGAGAAAATGCTGGCAACCAGCATTTTCTCCTTTTCTCACCGTTTTCTATCCTTTTAAATAGAGATATAGCCATTTAAGCAACATTTAATTTGTTGTCTGCAAATGCTTTAAATTTGGTTTAGTCCAAAACTTTTCTTCTTTGGTAAAGAGTTTCTTTTTTAATGAACTACAATTTTTTTTTATTGCTATGTGACTGGAGAAAGACAGGCTATACTAGTACCTTAAATTCAAACTGTGTGGATTCAGAGAAAAAAGTCTTAGGCAAATGAAGATACATGTATTGCTTAATTAGCTTTTTCTTAGTTAAACATACAGCAGTTACTTTGTAATCCAGTGGTTCTGGATTATATCCTTCGACTTCTGATGAGTATCCTTCGGAAAGGTGATACAGAGCGGAATGGTGCTGCTCGTGTCAACCTTGGAAACACATGAAAAGGAGAGCTGCCTCCATAAGATAATCTGCTCATCTTTGAAAGTTTCTCATTTTAGAGTAAAATTTATTCTAATTTTATATGTATGTTTGGTATTGTTGTGTTAGAATGTCCCTATTTTGTAATGAAATAAACCCCCTTACAAAACTGTCCCATGACCCGGAAGAAGAATGCTTTTGAAAATGCCACAGAGATGGTAGGAAATGTTGTTAACCAGCACTTTCTCCTTTATCATAACATTTTCTTTCCTCTCAAAGTCAAATGCAATCATTTGAGCAACATTTAATTGGACCTCTGCAAATGCTTTTCAAAATGGTCAAGTCTAAAATTTTGTCATCTGGGTAAGAGTTAACCATTTACCAAACAGTCCTGAGTTTTAAAGACCCTAGAGAAGAAGACTTTTGAAAAGATTGTGGAAAAAAGAGAAAAATAATAGTAACCAGCTTTTTCTCCTTTTCCCACATTGTTTTCTACCCATCTAAAACAAGGTTTAATTTTGGAGTCAACCTTTTTATGTTGTCTGCAAATACTTTCAGTTTGGACAAGTCTAAAAACTGTTGTTTGGTGAGGAGTTAAATTACCGGTACAAGGCTTTTTGAATATGCACTGGTCTAGTTACACACGTCATGCTTTCATGCATTTCTTTGTACTGTTGGATGGGTAAAATTGTGTTTAAGAATAAAAGTTTATATGCCAGGGAATAATAAATATGTGTATGTCTACCATTTACAACAATAAGTATAAAACAAAGCTAACAGGAAGTTTTACTACCTGCCTCTAACTTAACCACACCAACTGAAGGTTGGACCAACCCAAAACTACATGATTTAATGCCCCTGAAAAAATTTTTGGAGCACATACTTATTGTTTGGTCTGTTGGTCTGTCCATCACTGATGTTTGCGTGTCCCAGCCATAACTTTTTTCTACATTTCTTAATTTCAAAGTAACTTCGAACAAATGTTAACCACATGGAAACAATGTGTCATGAGTAAGAGTCATGTTCCCAGGTCAAAGGTCAAGATCAGAGCAAGGTCAAATGTGTTTTTTGGGGGTAATGTTTGTGTTAGACAACTAACATTTTTGATCATGAAATAATTTCATTGTAACTTCACAGAATTGTGGATCACTCACAAACTATGTGTCATGCCCAAAGACCCTGTCCGTAGGTCAGTCATTTTTAACTATGAATGTATTTCAGTATAGCTGCCAAATTGTCAACCACATAAAGAAGACATGTCGAGTACAAGAACCATATCTGTAGGTCCTGTTCAAGGCATTGTTAAATTTGTCGAAACAAATGGAAATTTTGAGGATGTGATTATATTTGTATGGGGCCTGTAACTTTTTATAATCAGCTAAAATGATTCAGTATAACTGCAGAAATGTCAACCACATAAAGATGTGTCCCATGCAAGAATCATATATAAAAGTCAAAGGTCAAGGTCACAGCAAATGTCAAGTGTGTTTAAAAAATGGAAATTTTGGAAGGGGTATACTTTTGTTTTGACGTGACTTATTTTTTTTAAATTTGGAAAAAATACAGTATAACTGCAGAAACATCAACCACTTGTCATGTGCAAGAATCGTATTTGGAGGTAAAAAAGGTCAAGGTCACAACAAGGTCGAAAGTGTTTGTAAGATTTGTGTCCATAGTCAGTGTTCATTTTCAGAGCTATCAGGAAAGGGTTATATTAACTTAGGGGGCATTAGTCAGTTCTCAGTGACATATCTTGTTCAGTTAATGCAAAGGGCATTCATTCAATTTTGAAGGGAAAATGCCATTTTCCATAATGTGGAAAATGATGTAAGAAAAGTTGCTTGTAGAAATTAAATGCTCCTTTTCCTATAGTTTTTTAAACACAGTTTAGAGCAGTGATGTAAAAAGCCATTTTTGTATGCACTTCAGTTAATAATTTAAGGTTTGTGTTTGTATTACATTTCTACAACATTGAGTTTTTTGTTTGTTTACTAACAAGTTGATTTCTGTTGCCCATCTATGTGATTATAGAATGCTTGTTGACTTGTAAATTTATAATAAATCTATAAAGCTAAGTCAAACATGGACTAGAGGTATTTGCTTGCTTGTTCTAGTGAGGGAAAGAAAACTTAACCCTTTACTGCACAGTGCCACCGTTTAACGACCCTGGGAAAGAAGCCTTTTGAAAACATTGTGGGAAAAGCAGAAAGCAGGTAACCAGCATTTTCTCTTTTTCCCCACAGTGTTTTTTTCCCTATCAAAGAAAAATTACACCATTTGAGCCACATTGAAATTGTTGTCTGCAAATGCTTTCAATTTGGACAAGGCTAACATTTTGTCGTCTGGTAAAGGGTTAAATACAAAAGAAATCTTGAAAAACATATTTTTAGGAATAAGTAACTTTCATTGTTTACTAAACAGACCCAACAATAATGACCATAAGGAAAAGGGCTTATGAAAACAATTTTGTAAAGAGAAAATGCTGGTACCCAGCATTCTCTCCTTTTCCCACAATGTTTCCTACTCTTTCAAAGCTAAATACCAACATTTGAGTACCAGTAACTTTTGGGGCTGCAAATGCCTTCAATATGGGTAAGTCAAAGATTTTTAGCTCCACTGGCCGAAGGCCAGCGGGCTTATGTCATGGCCCGGTGTCCGTCGTGCGTCCGTCCGTCCGTCCGTGCGTTAACTTTTATTTCAAACATCTTCTTCTCTGAAACTACCCATCCAATTTTCATGAAACTTCACAGAAATGATCCTGGCATGGTCCTCTTCAGAATTTCTTGAAAGAATTTGATTCCTTCAAAAACTCTGGTTGCCATGGCAACAAAACTGAAAAATATTGGAAATCTTTAAAAATCTTCTTGTCTGAAACCATTAGGCATAGGGCTACCAAATTTGGCATGTAGCTTTATGTAGTAGACCTCTATCAAGTTTCTTCAAATTATAGCCCTGGGGTCAAAATTGGCTCTGCCCCAGGGGTCACAAGTTTTACATAGGCTTATATAGAGAAAACTTTAAAAATCTTCTTGTCTGAAACCATAAGGCATAGGGCTACCAAATTTTGCATGTTGCTATATCTAGTGGGCCTCTACCATGCAGGCCAGAATTTTAGCCCTGGGGTCAGAATTGGCCCTGCCGCAGGGGTCACAAGTTTTACATGGGCTTACATAGTGACAACTTAAGAAATCTTCCTGTTTTGATTTTTGTTTTGAAATTAGCCTTGCATTAGGGGTCTTATGTTTTACAGAGGCTTCATATGGACAAAACTTGAAAATCACCTTATTTATAACCATACAGCATAGACTTGTATTATTTTGGCATGTGGCTTTATCTTGTGGACCTCTACCAGGGTTCAAGTAATTATAGCTCTGGGATCAAAAATGGCTTTGCCTTGCAGGTCTCAACTTTCACATGGGCTTTTACAGAGAAAACTTTTGGAAGTCTTCATTTTGAAACCATTTGGCTCAGAATTGAAATGTTTAGTATTTATGGTTTATAAGCCAGTGGAGCGATACAGGGCCATCATGGCCCTCTTGTTTGTCATTTGGTAAAGATTTACATACTGGTTGAAAATAATCCAGGAAGAAAGATAGTGCACTAGTAGATTGTCACTGTTAGGCTAGTCTGGTACCCCACCATACTTCAAAAGTACTTCAGGCAAAGCGCAATGATGGCGGCCCCATTGGCAGGAATATTGTTATTTCACTTGATCAAATTGGAATGTAGGCTAAATTCAAAACAAATTTGTTGCAATAAAGTAATGGCAGTGAGTTTTTCAATAATCATTCTTATTTAGCAAGAAAAACTACATATCAGATATAATTTAAGTATCTGAAATGTCAATGGACCTATATAACGTCTGAAAATATGACGACTTTTAAAAATGATTCATAGTCAAATTTATATTAAAACCATACCCCAATGGCATATTTAAGATTTGGTAATGCATATTTTGTACAAGATTGATCTCATTTATTCATTAATCAAGCTGGATCACATGAAACTGGGAAAAATAGGAAAGCACATAGGGCTATGCTTGAGGCCGATATTTTTGCGCTCTGCCTTACCCGATAACGTAGTGTTAACTCTTTACCAAACAACAAAATTTTAGACCAGTCCAGATTGAAAGCATTTGCAGGCAACAAACTAAATGTGACCCAAAAACTGAAATTTGTTTTGGATAGAGTGGAAAACATTGTGGGAAAAGGAGAAAATGTTGGTAACCAGCATTTTCTCCTTTTCCCACAATGTTTTCAAAAGGTTTCTTCCTCAGGGTAGTTTAAAGTCGGCATTGTGTGGTAAAGGGTTAAGAGCAGGTAATCAAGACTACTGTTTGGCTGGATAATTGATCTTGACCCTTGTCCGGCTAAATAAGTGTAATGAAACTTTGAAGCTGATTGTATAAACCCAAATTTTGCCATTTCAAAGGTATTTTGTGTATTTTGGTCTACACTGTCCGCAAAAGGTCAGTTAGTCACGCTTATGGCTTAGCAGCCTAAGAGTTAACCCTTTACCAAACAGTTCTGAGTGTTATCAACCCTGAGGAAGAAGGCTTCTGAAAACATGAGGAATGGAGGAACTGTTGGTTACCAGCATTTTCTGCTTTACCCACAAAGTTTTCTACCTTTTCAAAGAGAAATTCCATTGTGTGAGCCACATTTAATTTGTAGTCTGCAAAAGCATTCAGACTACGCTAGAATCGTGTTTGGTACAGGTAATATTATGCAAATGCCTGGAAGAGAGTAAGAGACAAATGACAAAAAAAAAATCAACAAATTACTTTATGAAATCCTTTATTTACACCAATTATTTTCATTTGTACAAAGCCGATATAAGTATCTGTTCAAATATTACCTCATTTAAATATCCTAAAATTAAATTTATGTAGTATCAAGCATAATACAGCAAAAAATCATATAAAACTGAAGAAATAGAGGCACTGCTTTTAATAAGTAATTTCTTCATTTGTTGCAATGATTGCTTGACCCCATATGTATGTTTCAACAGCAGCAATTGCATACAATTTGATATATAAGAGAAGCAGCACCACAGTGTTCAAGAGTCTTGTGTATAATAAAGGCAAATCCAACATTCTTTGCCTACAACTCTCCACATTTCCTTACATAATTGCCATGACCAGCTTCCACCCTGCACATGGCATGAGCAGTTGGCCTACAATGTTGAAATGCACTCGTCTTGCCAATTTAAGTCTTTACGATAAAAAAATTTCAGATTTAACCTTTTACCACACAATCCCGAGTTTTAAAGACCAAGAGAATGGACTTTTGAAACCATTTATGGGAAAAGGAGAAAATGCTGGCTTCCACCCCAAACATGGCATGAGCAGTTGGCCTACAATGTTGAAATGCACTTATCTTGCCAATTTAAGTCTTTACCATAAAAAAATTTCAGATTTAACCTTTTACCACACTATCCCGAGTTTTAAAGACCATGAGAATGGACTTTTGAAACCATTTATGAGAAAAGGAACAAATGCTGGAAACCAGCATTTTCTCCTTTCCCCAAATTGTTTTCTACTTTTTCTAATAAGGGTACAAGCATTTAACCCTTTCCCAAACAACAAATTTTGGACTGGTCCAAATTGAAAGAGTTTGCAGACAACAACTTTAAATTTGATGAAAATGGCAGGAAGTTGTCAAAAAGGGTAGAAAACACTGTGGGAAAAGGAGAAATTGCTCGTTACGAGCAATTTCTCCTTTTCCCACAGTGTTTTCAAAAGACTTGTACTGCAGACACGTGAAAACCAGGGCTTGTTTGGGAAAGGGTTAAGCAACACTGAATTTGTCCCTTGCAAATGCTTTCAATTTGGACAAGTCTAAATCTTTGTTGTGTGGGAAAGAGTTAACCAAATTGAAAGCATTTGCAGACAACAAAATATGGCTCAAATGACGGAACTTGTCTCTGAAAGGTAAGTAAACATTATGGGAAAAGGACAAACTTCCATATACCAACATTTCCTTCTTAAATGTTTTCAGAAGCCTGGTTTCCAACTGAGATTGTTTAGTAAAGGGTTCATGACTTTTATACCCCAAATAGTCGTATACATTTACCATTATCCACATACTTTATCCTGTTACCAAACAACCAATCACCCTGAGGGAGAAAGCTTTTGAAAACACTGTGGAAATCTGAGAATGTGTAGGTAACTAATATGTTCTCCTTTTCCCATAAGGTTTTCTAGCCTTTCAATGACAAATCTCATCATTTCAGCTAAAATTTGCCATCTGCAAAAGCTTTCAATATAAAGTAATCGAAAATTTTGTTCCTTGGTTGAACATTTAATCCAAGACCTTACAGCAGTGTCAAACTATGGATCTGCAACAAACAGCTTTTAACCCTTTACTCCACAATTCAGAGTTTTAATGACCCTGATGTAAAGTGCTTCTAAAAACATTGTGGGAAAAGGAGAAAATGCTGGTAACCAGCATTTTCTCCTTTTCCCACAATGTTTTCTACCCTTTCTGATACAAATCCCAACATTTGAGTATGCAAATGCTTTGAATTTGGACCAGTCTAAAATTTTGTTGTTTGGTAAAGAGTTAAAAAGTGATGAGAGACAGGGGGCAAATCTCTACTAATGACTTGAATAAGCTGGCAACTTAAATTCTTGTTATACAACATATTTTTCTGCCAGTGACGGGATCTCTGACAGACCGCACTATAACAGATTGTAAGACTCGTATTGATTGTTGATTGATTGGTGGTATGGTGTTTAATGCTGTTTTCAACATTATTTCAGTTATATTGCAGCTGCCAGTGCACCTATCCATGCTTTCCTGGAGTTTCTTTTACCAGTACTACGCACAATATTCTTCCAAGCCACTGGCTGCTTTCCCACATAACCATTGTCGAAACAATGGTCAGCGGTGAGAGAGGAATCAATCCTGTTGCAATGACTATCATCAATCCTCGGAAAGAAATCGGCTGAGCTGGGGATCAAACCAGCGACCTCCTGTTCTCAAGTCCTGTACGCTACCGACTGAGCTACAGGGGCTCGGCGAGACTCAAAATAATATCCATCATACAACATGAACTGAAAAAAAAATAAAGTAGATGTTTCCTTTTCACATCTTATCCCAATACATGATTCAGTTCCAAAATAGATCTTTACCAAACAACAAAATTTTAGACTAGTCCAATCTGAAGAGATTTGCGGACAACAAATTATGTGTGTCGCAAATCATAGGATCTTTCTGGGTGAAAAACATTGTTAGAAAAGGAAAAAAAGCTTGTTGCCAGCATTTCTTCTTTTTCCCACTGTGTGTTCAAAAGTCTTTTTTCTAACAGTCATAAAAACTTGGGATTGTTTGTTAAGCTACAACCACACAATCCCAAATTTTAATGACACTGGAAAATTAGACTTTTCTAAACTTTCAAAACCAAATCTTTTGAGCCATGTTTAATTTGTTTTCTGCTGATGTTTTGAATTTAGACCAGTTTAAAATATTGTCGTAAGGTAAAGAGTTAAAGGGTTAAAAGAAAAAATGGAAATGCATGTCCCTCTTCCACTTTTATCGCTGTATTTCCCCTTGCTTCAATGGATCCCTCCTTCCCATGATCTAAATACAGATGAACAACAATGCAACTCTATTTACACCCCCATCACAAATTGTGTGCTATTTCAAAAATACCACATACACTGCCATTAAAGTACATACTAATGCAGTTGCAATATGAAGTCTTGTTCCTATCACAGAAGCTGAAAACGAAAAAAAAAGGGACGTTAACTCCTTACCAAACAATCTGAAGTTTTAACAACCTTGAAGAAGATGACTTCTGACAACATTGTGGGAAAAACAGAAAATGTTGGTTACCACAAACTACACAAATCCCAAATCTTTACCAAACAATTATGAGTATTAATGACCTTGAGGAACAAGACTTTTGGAAACATTGTTCAAAATGGAGAAAATGCCGATAACAAGCATTTTCTCATTCTCCCACGATGTTTTCTACCCTTTCACATAAAAATTCCATCACTTAAGTCAAGTCTAATTTGTGGCCTGAAAATGCTTCCAGTTTGGATTTAAGTTTAAAATTTTACCTTCTGGTATAGAGTTAACTCTTTACAAGATTACAAAATTTCAAACTTGTCCAAACTGAAAACAAAGTAAATACAGAAACAAGAGCACCGCATGTTGGTGCCAACGCTTGGCTGTGGTTGCTTAGTTTTCACTAAAAATTCTAAGTCAAAAAAGGGGCATAACTATGTCAAAAAATACTTTGATGGTTATCTGTCCATGCCATATTGGTTCTCCTTTTGATAATAAACAACTGGTTCAAGTTTGAAGCAAATATCTTTGGTAATAACAGAGATATCATAAAATGTAAAAGTTTTTGCATGGCAATACAGATGAGTGAGACGACAACGCCAGGGTCACAACAATACATCAAAGCTTTTTCAAAAAACAGCTGGGCTAAAATGATCGACATGGTTAGCAAAGTGCTGAAGGGTTCATACTTAATTTTCCCTTTACAAAACATTCCCATGTTTTCATGATCCTGAGGAAAATAGCTATTAACCTTTAGGCTGCTAAGCCGGACTCAATGACCTTTTGTGGACAATGTAGATCAAGATCAGACTGCACAGAACATGCAGTCTGATCTTGCATCTACACTATCAGATAAGGAAATAATTTGCATCCCCCAAAAAACTTTGAAATACCAACATTTGGATTTTTACTATCGGGTTGAAGATTTCATTTGACTTATTTTGCAGGGCAAGAGATAAAGACACAGTGTGAAAAGGAGAAAATGCTGGCAGCCTTTTACTACAACGCTTACATGCCCTTCAAAAGACAAATACGTCATTTGAGCCATATTTAACTATTTGTCTGCGAATGTTTTTGGTACACATGGCTCTAAAATTTTATCATTCAGCAGAGAGTTGAAACATTTTTTTGGGGGGAAGGGGCAAGTATTTCAAGTGTTTAAACTGCTGTTTGGGTGTCCTTTGGAAACTATTTCCCACATTTCATCTATACCACCATGGCCAGTTCACCTATCCTAGCATTCAATCAATGTTGTGCAGAAGACTCTTTCCAATCTAGTGCTTGCTTTCCAAAATAACCAAGTGATGAGTTTTAGAGACTCAAAACTAAACTTTGCTTCAGACAGTTATACAAATTATAATCTATTACCGAACATGATAGTATGTACATGTATTTGTCAACTACTTTTTGATGCTCTGTTCACTCGAATATTAACAAAGAATGCAGATGTTTGTAGAACATGTTTTAACCCTTTACCACACAATCCCCACTTTTAACGACCCTGAACAAAGAAAAGCCTTTAGAAAACATTGTGGGAAAAGGAGAAAATACTGGTAACCAGCATTTTCTCCTTTTCCCACAATGTTTTCTTCCCTTCCCAAATCAAATTTGAATTCTTGAGCCATATTTGATTTATCGTCTGCAGATGCTTTCAATTTGAACCAGTCTAGAATTTTGTCGTTTGGTAAAGAGTTAATACAACTCAATTAGTTGTGTTACAATTTATATTCAATATTTTTGTCTGTTTTCAACTCCTCAATTAACATTAACAGCAGTGGCTCAGTCATTAAAGCCATTGAATCATTTACCAGTTCTTTTAAAAAAGAAAAACTTATAAAGGTTGGGTCAAAATCTAGCCAAAATTTCTATATGATTGAATGAGAAAAAATTGAAATAATACCTTTATAAAATACACCAAGAAAGCCTTTCTTTTCTGACAAAAACCACTGTTTTAATCTGGGGACCCTTCTCATATAGGCACATGTGCAGATCACCAACAAACCAAATATCAAAACTCCATCAAATGAATATGCTGAAAATACAGATATTGTTGACATAACAGATTATAATCCTTTTTATATTTAACCCCTCACCACACAATCCTGACTTTTAACGACCTTGACAAAGAATCCTTTTGAAAACATCGTGGGAACTGGGGAAAATGCTGGTAACCAGCATTTTCTCCTTTTCCCCCAATGTTTTCTACCTTTTGAAAACAAATTTCTATTTTTTTCAATTTTTAATTCACATTTATCTTGTCCTCTGCAAATGCTTTGAATTTGGACAAGTCTAAATTTTTTTCGTTTGGTAAAGAGTTAACCCCTCACCACACAATCCTGAATTTCAATGACCCTAATGATGGCTTTTGAAAACATTGTGGGAAAAAGAGAAAATGCTGGTAACTAGCATATTCTCCTTTTCCTAAAATTTTAAATCTACCCTTTCAAAGATATAGCCTGCCATTTGAGACATATGACATTGTGATATGTGATCTGCAAATGCTTTCAATTTGATCAAGTCAAAAATTTGTCCTCTGGTAAAATGTTAAATTCAACCCTTTGCCACACAATCCGCAGTTTGAACGACCCTGAGGAAAAAGCCTTCTGAAAACATTGGAAAAGGAGAAAATGCTGGTAACCACAATGTTTCTACCCTATTAAAGGAAAGTTCCATCATTTGAGTCTCATAATAACAGTCTTCTGCAAATGCTTTCAGTTTTGACTAGTCTACATTTTTGTCATTTGGTAGAGTTAAAAGCCATTATGTGTTTACCCTTTACCAAAATTTCCCCTAATTTCACAATCCCAAGAAAGAAAGCCATTGAAAACACTGTCAGATTAAGAAAAAGTTGCCAGCTGATTGGAGAGACCACAAAATTTGGAGACCCATCATCTGATTACATAAACAGGTGGTTCTGTAATGGCAATATCAACTAACACATGCCATAATATTATCAAGTGTTCTTGAAACCCTTTAACCCTTTACCACACAATCCTGAGTTTTAAGATCCTGAAGAAGGAAGCCTTTTGAAAACATTGTGGGAAAAGGAGAAAATGCTGGTAACCAGCATTTTCTCCTTTTCCCACAATGTTTTCTACCTTTCCCAAAACAAAGTTCAATTTTTGAGTCACATCTGTCATCTCCAAACACTTTCAATTTGGACCAGCCTAAAATTTTGTCGTTTGGTAAAGTGTTAAGGAACAATCAAGCAATTTAGCCAGGCCTCTACCACACTATGATGATTTTGAATGACCCTGCAAAAGGTTTTCCAAAACACTGTGAGAACAGAAGAAAAAAATTAACACTGGTACCTAGCATTCTTTTCTTTCCCAAAGTTCTATGTTTTCTATGTTTACACGGACAATCCAATCATTTCTGCCACTTTTAATTTGTTGGCTGCTAATGTTTTCAATATGGACTGGTACACAATTTTAAAGCTTGGTAAAGAGTTAACAATCAGAGAAAAGGACTTTTGAAAACATTGTGGGGAAGGAAGAAATGCTGTTAACCTGCTTTTTTTTTTTTTTTTTCCATTAACCACATTTAATATTATGTCTGCTTATGCTTTCAGTTTAGACTTGTCTAAAATCTCATCATTTGGCAAAGTTAAATTGAGAAGCTAGTGAATGCTTAAACCAATTACCAAACCAGCCTTTTCACACAAAAACGTTTCAAAAAGCAATAGACAAAATGGGGAAAAACATGATGGAAATGATATGCTTTTTTGAATAATCATGGCCCCTATACAATGGTACCCACAACTTTTTTGTAACCTATCTGTTGGAGAAAATAGTAAAGGGTTAAAATAAAGTCATGCCAACATGCTACTTTAAATATAAACATGAGTATCAGTGTTTATTCCACGTGTCGTATTTTCACAGAATTGAGCTCGCAGTCGGAATCTGCGAAAACTAGTGACTTCCAACAGAAAACGCTCGTTCATGTCACATTCAAAGCTAGAATTGCTTCTAAAAATTGTTATTTTGAGTAAAACATATTATACCGTTTGTCATGGCGATTGTTTACTGAGTCAGCTTGTTGAACGGCATGTTACGATTTGTTGACAGATTATTTGGCCACCGCTTTTCACCGTGCATTAGGAGTTTAGCTATAGTCACGTGACTACTAAAACGGCCTTCAGTGGACAGTCAAATATGGAAGGGAGAAGGTTAGTTGAAAGTGAGTACCGTCAAACTCAAGAAATTAGAGAATATATCTAAATCTTTGAGGTTTGTCACTTGTTATTATTTGTAGATGCATAGTTTAAATATTTTCTTGAAAATAATTCAGTTAAGAAATTCGTTAGGTACGTTGCATATACCAGTTCAAGTAAATAATATTTTAAACTTAACCACAACGAAAATGATATTTTAAAATAATCAAAGGGCTCAAGTTCGGAAATGCTGAAATGGATTAGTGGGCAGTGATCTAGAGGAATGAAAAACAAGAGCACTGCATGCGGTTACCAACGCTCGACTTAGTTGTTTGATTATCAGTGAAAAAAATGGTAAAAAAATCAGTCAAGAAGGGGCACAACTTCAAAATACTTGGATAATTAACAGCCCTTGTTTTATGGGTTCCCCTTTGGATAGTGAACAATTTTTCCAAGTTTGAAATAGCTTAGTATGATTCATCACAGAGATGCATTAACCCTTTACCACCTAATCCAGAGTTTTAATGATCCTGAGAGAAAAGGCTTTTGAAAACATTGTGGGAAAAGGAGGAACTGCTAGTAACCAGCAATCTTCAGCAAATGCTAGTAACCAGCAATCTCTTGTAACCAGTTTTCGCCTTTTCTCACAACGTTTTCTCTCCTTTCAGAGAAGAATCCCATCATTTAGATAACATGTAATTTGTCATCTGCATTTGCTTTCAATTTGAACAAGTCTAAAATTTTGTCTTGTGGTAAAGAGTTAAATGCCCTTTTCCCTTAGTGGATATGATAAATGGATGTGTACATCAAGTTCCCCAGTTTTAAGAGAAACTTGTAACTTCAAGAGCCTAAAAGGTGGGTCATGTCAGTACAGTAATTTTTTTTATTCAACTCATAATATTTCCTTTTCTGTAGGAATGTTTTCTTTCAAAAACATGTGGAAGTCATGGTCGGGGGACACATCTAAACCCCCAGAAAAGAATGAACAATTATTGGTGACAGAATCTTTGATGGTTGAGTTGGAAGAACAGTGTCGTGCAGTGGAAGAAAAAATGCATGAAGAAGAACAAGAAGACAATAGAAGACGAACAGGTGTGGATTACAGTTGGCTTGTAAGTGCTCCAAGAAAAACATTTGAAATCTCGCAGATAGAAAGATTAGAACTGGAAGAAATGTTTTACAAAGTGAGACCAACAGAGTGTGGTCAAGTCATATCCCTGTTTAGAGATGCCCTTTTAAACGATCCAGCTTTAACAGAGTTTCCAAGAATCTTTAAAGCATGTGTTAGGCAAGTGTTGGATAAAAGACCAAAAGAAGAGACCCTTACAGAGTGGCTTACAAAACATACAGTTGGCTTGGCAAATATGAAATTACGTCCCCCATCTCGAATTGTGCCGTTTGCAACAGAGGATGTTGAAAACCAATCAGACTACTCCGAAACCACACCAGTTCAATCTGTTTCAATAAGATCTCAAAGTTTACCAAGCTATGGCAGAAATAAAGATCCATTTGATCTACCAGTATGACAAGATTGCCTCAAAACAGCTCATCACTTAACTCTTTACCAGACAATAAAATTTTAGCCTTGTCCAAATTTAAAGCATTTGCAGACGAAAATTTCAGTGTGGCTCAAATGGCGCAATTTTCTCTTGATAGGGTAGAAAACATTGTGGGAAAAGGAGAAAATGCTGGTTACCAGCATTTTCTCCTTTTCCCACAATGTTTTCAAAAGGCTTCTTTCCCAGGATTGTTAAAAGTCAGGATTGTGTGGTAAAGGGTTAACCCTTTACCAAACAATCTCAAGTATAAACGACCTTCAGCAAGGTGTTTGCAAACATTTCTGGAAAAGAAGAAATGCTGGTAATCAGTATTTTCTTCTTTTTCACAATGTTTTCTACCCCTTTATGGACAAAATTTATTATCTTAGCCACATTTAGTTTGTCGTCTACAAATGCTTTCAATTTGGACAAGTCTAAAACTTTATTTTCTGGTAAAGAGTTGAATAGGGAACAAGTTTGACTACTACATGCACTCACTACAACATTTGTTTTATTGAAATATACTTAAAGCATTTAACTCTTTTTCATACAATCCCTACTTTTACCGATCCTGAGGAAGAGGCTTTTGAAAACATTATGGGAAAAGGAGAAAATGCTGGTAACCAGCATTTTCTCCTTTTCCCACAATGTTTTCTACCCTTTCAAAGAATGAAATCATCAATTGGGTCACATTTAATTTGTCGTCTGCAAATGCTTTCATTTTGGATGGGTCTAAAACTTTGCTGTGTGGTGTAGAGTTAAATAGTGTATTTTTGTTGTATGAAAAAAATTCACAAGGATGGCTTTTAGAAAGTAAAGGGTTCTGATATGAAAACAAGCTGACAGTAATAATATCTATAATGTATTTTTATATCAATATTCATGGTAACATCAAATTGAAATAAATTAAAATTGAAATTTAGTCCTTTACCACATGAAAAAATGTTAGACTCATCCAAATTGAAAGCATTTGCAGACGACAATGTCAGTGTGGCTCAAATAATATGATAATTCTGTGATAGGGCAGAAAACATTGTTGGAAAAGGAGAAAATACTGGTTACTAGCATTTTCTCCTTTTCCCACAATGTTTTCAAAAGGCTTCATCCTCAGGGTCATTAAAACTCGCAATTGTGTGGTAAAGGGTTAAGGATTAGCATTTGTTTGGCGGAGAGATTTTGTTAGAATCAGTGTTTTAGCCTATCATTGATAGATTTAGTTTAGCGCTGAATTAATGAAATGGACATTTTCAGTCAGAAAAAGTATCCTAAATATTGTTATTTCAAGGTAGTATTGGCCAGAATATGTAACATAAAAAGCCGATGGTGCAGATCAAAGATCAGACAAAAACAACTTAAGTCGGTTCCAGTTCTTAAAGGGTTAATGTCATTATACCCTGAAACAAACTTGCATCAGACACCACTTGAAACGTCCTATTTAACCCTTTACCACTCTACAAAATTTTAGACTTGTCCAAATTGAAAACATTTGCAGACGACAAAATAAACATGAGTCAAAAGTTGAAATTTGTATTGGGAAGGTTAGAAAACATTGTGGGAAAAGGAGAAAATGCTGGTTACCAGCATTTTCTCCTTTTCCCAAAATTTTTTCGAAAGGCTTTTTGTTCAGGGTCGTTAAAACCTGTGATTGTGTGGTAAAGAGTTAAATCTACCAGCATTTTCTCCTTTTCCCACAATTTTTTCAAAAGGCTTTTTGTTCAGGGTCGTTAAAACCTGTGATTGTGTGGTAAAGAGTTAAATCTAGAAAATGCAGGTCAAATTTGTATACAGGAATATGTGTTAAAATGTGTATGCAAAAGGAGAAATTGCTGATTATGTGCATTTCTTCCTTTTGCCATAATGTTCCTGAAAGTGGTCTGCTGCAAGACGGAAAAAAATCATTAATTTTGCAGAAGCAGACGGTATTGTTTAACTCTTTACCAAACGAAATTTTAGACTGGTCCAAATGTAAGTGTTTGCAGATGACAATTTAAATGTGGTTCAGATGATGGAATTTGTTTTTTAATGGGGTAGAAAACATAATGGGAAAAGGAGAAACTGCTGGTAAAGTCTTTGTAACGGTCATCAAAAGTCAGGATTGTGTGGTAAAGAGTCAAGTAAACTCCCATGTGTGAAACTTGACAGAAGAATTTATTACAATATCTGATCATTGGGGAAACTATAAAATCATTATTGCCATGGCAACTGTTCATTTATTTTCTGTTCGTATTAAAACTAGATGAAAGGGTCAATAATTAGCAATCAGCTTTATTTTCCTTCTCAGCTGATTTTTACAGAATTTACCTTTTTTTGTCAGAAGGCAGATGTTGTCCCATACCCTTAGAGAGCTGATGTAATGAATTTGACCTTTCCAGTCAGGAGAAACAGCTGTGCCCATATTTACAAACCATTCTTAACCCTTTACCAAAAAATCCCAGGTTTTTCATCCCTGAGAAAGAAAGCTCTTGAAATCATTCTGCTTTTCCCAAAATGTTTCCTACCTTTCCTAAAACAATTTTTAATTTCTGAGTCACTTTAACTCTTTACCAAAAGAAAAAATTTTAGACTAGACCAAATTGAAAGCAACTGCAGACAACAAAATAAATGTGACTGAAAAATTGAAATTTGTTGTGGGAATGGCAGAAAACATTGTGGGAAAAGGAGAAAATGCTGGTTACCAGCATTTTCTCCTTTTCCTACAATGTTTTCAAAAGGCTTCTTTTCTCAGGGTCGTTAAAAGTCGGGATTGTGTGGTAAAGGGTTAATTTTGTAGTCTGCCAATGCTTTCAATTTGGACTAGTGTAAAATTTTGTCATCTGGTAAACTTAAAAGGTTAACAACATTCTTAGTATTATTCTTCAAAATTTTCTAAATTTGAAAGTAACACAACTTCTCATTGGCTAAACCAAGTTGTTTGGCCAATCACAAGTTGTCTTACTTTCAAACCTAGAAAATTTAGGAGAAAAGGACTGAGAGCATTCTTAAGAATGATCGGTGAATACAGACCCAGAAGTATTGCAATTTCAAGGTTGTTTTGACTAGAATATGTTACAAGTAGTGGACAATGTAGATCACAAATCAGGCCGCATGTTTTGTGCAGTCTGATCTTAATCCAGATGGTCTTTAAAAGCAGTATGAATTGTGCTTAGACCTCTATATGTTGAAAGGCCAACAGCAATTTTAGTCATTTTTTGTTGACAGTGAAAATCAAAATCAGGCTGCAAATAACAGAGGCTGAATTTTTGCATCTACACTGTGAGGTATTTTTAGTGATATTTATTCAAAAAAAATGATTCAGACAATCACATTGCCTTGACAAGGTCTTTTTGAAAGCATGGCTTCATTTCTAAAGTGTGTTTTCACAACCTGGAGCAGGAAAAATTTTCAAAACATTGTGGACAAAGGAGAAAATGCTTGTAACCTTTTTTTTTTAAATTGTGGGAAAGGAGAAATGGCTGGTAACCACAATTTTCTCCCTCTCTGGTCAGGTGTAAAACAGGTATTGATGCTGTATTGATCTTTTTAGCTTACCTATACCACAGGCCTTTGAAGCTCCATTGGTCCGTCATGGAACACAAATTTTCCTTGGTCAGTACTCGAACACTTTTGCACATTGGTGCATCACCTGTATATCACAGAATACTCAAATTTTCATTTACACTGTTACTATAAATAACACATTGGCGACTGCCTCTATAGACCCTTTTACAACGCCGTTCGTTGCCAAGGAAATACGATCCCAGAATTCCACTTTCCGCGCATGCGTACTGTTTGTAGGGCAAAAAGTTCAATATTACCACTGTTGAAAGCTATTTTCACACGCAATGTTTGGGACTTGTCGAAAGATTTTATTGATAGAACTGTGAAGATTAATTGTGTTACAGGATGCCGTTATCATGCTGTGCACCGGGATGTACAAACAGATTAGTAAATTAGTATCTGGCTTAAATGTCCCAGAGTCAACACGTCCTACTTTTGGTTAAAACGTCCATTCCGAGTTGATTAAAACGTCCCCCTAAAACGTCCCCGTATATTTTATTCAAACTATTTGTTTGATCTCTTATGTTTTTTAAAGAAATATTTAACCGTTAATATTTTGTTTTTTATTGACCATCGTCATTTAATGTTATTGATTTTTGACCCATATCCTGTCGTACTAATAGTTTTGACCAGGACAAGAGGAATTCGCGTTAAGTTTATGTCATAAATCTTAATTAGTATCACTTAAACCATAATCAGGATTTGTAACAGTATATTTCAGGACCACGCGATCCCCAGGTGCAAACAGATCTCTCACTATGCTTTTTGCAAAGTAAATTCAAGATCACCGTCACGTAACTGAGGTTAAGGGTTAAGGCTGTAAGGTCCATATTGTTTCCCTACATTATCATGTATGACACGCTAAAATGCCTCCCCGTATACGATGGGCTCCACTAATTACTGTTACAATTTCCATTTAACCCTTTACCCAACAATCACAAGTCTTAACGACAAAGAGAAAGGAAAGTTTTTCAAACATTGTGAGAAAATGAGAATATACTGGTAAACATTATTTCAACCTTTTCCAACACTGTTTTCGGAAAAGGAATGCTTTTACATTTCACGTTACATACGATCCCTGGTGGAAAGCAATTATGGAAAAGAGCAGCCACAGACGACAACAAGGCATTATATAGTTGTTCGTTCGTTCTTCGTTCGCGCGTTAGTTCATCCACCTATCTATCCATCCACCTGCTCGCTCGCTCATTCATTCATTCATATGTTTTCAAATACGACTACGCCAAAATTTGTTTCCTGATGAAATTGTTCATAATACACTCTCTAAACTATTAGAGGTTACAGCATGTTATGCCGATCTCAACCGACACTCTCCGCCATTAAAGTCAAACTAAAATATCCACTGTATTGTCGATTAAACTAACAAATGTGTGATATATCAGATGGCTACCCTTTATAAACCCTTTACCTATCCCACCCTCGTCTTAATTAACGACCCTACATCAATGGGCTTGTGGAAACACTACGGCAAAAGGTAAAAATGCTGGTAGCATGCATTTTTCCCATTCCCGCAGTGTTACAGCCCATGCTTCATGGGGTTTGACTGTTACTGCTTGGGTCGGTTAACATTTCCTTTGATGGTAACCTCAACCACAACAGCGACACCTTTTTTTTTTTACGTTTTCGTCGTATGTTGTCACTAAAATACGGATCGTTTTCTTCCACGTTACTGAACTGTTAGCAAATAAGTCTGGTCATCGTTTCTTTTTCATATAATCGCACATAATTTAACAATTTTATGTACACTTTCAATAATCAGCTACTGTTTTATTTTGTCTTTTTGCCCTACACTAGTGCGCATGCGCAGTTTTCCGGTCCCGTTACTAGGAAGTGGTCAGAGACTAAAAGGGTCTATATAGAGGCAGTTGCCAATATGCTATTTATAGTAACAGTGTCCAATAAGGAAAAATTTGTTACCTGTAATAGACCAATGGAGTTTCAGTGCCTATACTTTCACAAATAAGGTCTGTTTAGCTACCGTGAGCTTTCACAGAATAACAGACAATAACCATGATAATCATATCTTCTGATATCTCTGCACAGTTAACCCCAACCTGCTGAATAAGTGAAATGAAACTTTCAAGCCTATAGTAAAAACCCAAATTTCGCTATTTCAAATGTAATTTTGGCAAGAAAAATATCTCTTTATTGGACAATTTAGATCCAAGGTCAGACTGCACATGTTGTGCATTCTGATCTTAATCTATGTTGTCCGCAAAAGGTCAGTGAGTCGAGCTTAGCAGCTTAACTCTTTACCAAACAACAAAATTTTAGAGTAATCCAATTTGAAAGCGTTTGCAGACGACAAATTAAATGTTGCACAAATTATGAAATTCGTCTTTGAAAGAGTAAAAAGCATTGTGGGAAAAGGAGAAAATGCTGGTTACCAGCATTTTCTCATTTTCCTACAGTGGTTTCAAAAGCCTTCACTTTTAGGGTCGTCAAAAGTCGGGACTGTGTGGTAAAGGGTTAAGGGTTAAAACATTACCATACTATTATGTCTCGAACCCCTCTCATAAGGGAGTTTATGAAGACATGGTTGATTTTGTAATGTTATAATCTATGTTACCTGCTTGAAAGATGAACCAATAATTCTCCATTCATAACCAGCAAATCAAGCTTGCAGAGGCCACATTTTCAGTCCAGTACTCATGAAACTTGGTCAGAATGTTTCTCTAGATAATATCTTAGACTAGTTTGAACTAGGTCATGTTTGGTAAAAAAAGTAGGTCACTTGGACAAATCTTAGAAAAACCTGTAGAGGCCACATTTTTCATTTAACTGTACCAAACGACAAAAATGTAGACTTGTCCAAATTAAAAGCATTTGCAGACGACAGTATAAATGTGGCCCAAATTATTGAAGTTGTCTTTGATAGAGTAGAAAACATTGTGGGAAAAGGAGAAAATGCTGGTTAACAGCATTTTCTCCTTTCCCACAGTGTTTTCAGAAGGCGTCTTTCTCAGGGTCGTTAAAAGTCGGGATTGTGTGGTAAAGGGTTAATATACTCATGAAACTTGGCAAGAATGTTTGTATTGATGAGATTTTAGGCAAGTTTGAAATCGGTTACTTCATGATAAAAAGTAGCTCACTGGGTTAAATCTTAGAAATACCTTGCGTTTTCTCTAGAGGCAATATTTTCAGTTTGATACTCATGAAAGTTGGTTAGAATGTTTGTCTAAATAACATCTCTTACAATTTCAAAATGGGGTTACCATATTATGTTGGGTCAAAAAGTAGGTTACTGGGACATATCTTCGGAAAATCTTGTTTGCAATCCACAGGTCTGACACTCACTTAACTGGTCAGAATGTATGTCTTGATGATATCTATGGTAGTACAAGTTAAAGATTGAGTAACTCTGGGTCAAATCTGAGAAAATCCTTATGTGCTTTTTAGAAGCAATATTTTCAGTCCAATACTCATGAACCTTTTTCAGAATGTTTGTCTTGATGGTATTTTAGACAAGTTTTGCAATTAGGTCATGTGGTGCAAAAGGTAGGTCACTGGGACAAATCTTAGAAAAACCTTGTGTGCTCTTTAGAGGCCACATTTTCAGTCTGATGCTCATGAAAGGTGATAAGAATGTTTGTACTGATGATATCTTGGACCATATGAAAAAAGTGGGTCATGTCTTATCAAAAAGTCGGTCACTGGGACAAATCTTAGAAAAATCTTGTGTGCACTCTGGAGGTCATCTCTCCAGCCTGAGATTCATGAAATTTGATCAGAATATTTGTCTTGATAATATCTTGAACAAGTTTGAACAGGGTTATGTTGGATCAAAAAGTAGGTCACAAACACTTAAATGTTTACATCATCACAACCAGGATGTCTTCAACTTTATCACTCATAGATGACTTTACTCAGGTGAGCCCTTGTTTAATGTTGGGTATATACTGAAATCGGTGTAGCCTAGGTACAGGCACCAATGATTTCTCAGTCACTCCTTTCATTCATCTCTTTACCAAACAACAAAATTTTCAACTGGACCAAATTGAAGGTATTTGCAGACGACAAATTAGATTAAGAACAAATGACAATTTCTGCCTTTGATATGGTACAAAACATTGTGGGAAAATGAGGAAATGCTGGTTAAGTATTGAAGAGTGATCTCCTTTTTAACTTTGACATTATTTTTTGCAGAGTACATAATCTTTGACTGAACATCTGTCTTGTATCATAGCACTTGATGGGTGTATCATGTTGCTTTTTTTGTGACTCTTTACCACACAATCACAGATTTTAAAGACCCTGAAGAGGAAGTCTTTTGAAAACATTGTGGGAAAAGGAAAAAATGCTGGTGACCAGCTTTTTCTCTTTTTCCCACAATGTTTTCTACCCTTTCAAAAACAAATTTCAATTTTTGAGTCACATTTAGTTTGTCGTCTGCAAATGCTTTCAATTTGGACGGTTGTAAAATGTTTCTTTTTTTTTGCGACTCTATTAACCCAAAGAGCACCAAATAAACCTATCAGACATTTCAACCCAGAAATATGACCCAAATGATACGCAAAACCCGAATAATGGAATTTCATGCTTGCTTTTGTTGACTGTTTCAGCAAAGCTGGCAGTGTAGATCAGAGATCAGGCTGCATGTTTTGTGCAGCTTGATCTTGATCTACCTTGGCTGCAAAGGCAACTATAGTCTTGAAAGGCCCTTTGAGGGTTAAGTTTAAGCTGTGTAAACCAAAGATCAGTTAACTTATTACTAGTCATGAAACTTTAATTGTTATAGTCATACAATTTTGTTTTGTTTTATTGAAGAAACGACAACTGCCCCATTTTGAATTGATTTTATTATTTATTATTGTTTATTTAACTCTTTAACAGATAACAAAATTTACCGGAAAGACTGTTTGAAATTGATAGCATTTACAGTTGACAAATTACATGTTACTCAAAAGATAAGGTTTTTTTGTGAAAGGGTAGAAACATTGTGGGAATTGGAGAAATACTGTTTCCCAGCATTTCCTCCTTTTTACACATTGTTTTCAGGGTCAGTAAAATATGGAATTTTGTGGTCTATCAATCTTTTTGTTGACTTGAACTATTTCTGTTACATTAATCCTTTACCATGCAATCCTGAGTTTTCTCGACCCTGCAAAAGAAGCCTTTTGAAAACATTGTGGGAAAAGGAGAAAATGCTGGTAACCAGCATTTCCTCCTTTTTCCACAATGTTTTCTTTTCTTTCAGAGACCAGTACCATCATTTGAGTCACATTAGATTTGTCGTCTGATAATGCTTTCAATTTGGACGAATCTAAGATTTTGTCATTTGGTAAGGAGTTAAGGTTCACTGGTAAGTAACTGCCAGAGGGGCAATTTAGGTCCTTTGTGGGCCTCTTGTTTCCAACAGCTTTTTTTAGCTACGTCAAATTTATGAAACTGGTATGATTGGTGTGCTGATGTTTTATGGTAATTTTCACAAACTCTGTCATAATGTGTTCAAGAAGAGTCATACGTCTAGTGTTGTCTACTTCATTTAACGACATATCATTTTACGTTGTGCTGCCTTGAAAAGCTTTGTTGTCATGTGACTTTTGTCAGTTTACTTGTTCACCTGTTGAGCACTCTACAAAAAATAAAAGTAATTCTACATACGAGCCATGCTGTGGTGAAAGGGGGCTTGAATCATTTCCATGATGCATTATACCAATCAAGCCATCGCATAATTATGGGTCCCTGATAGGCACTTTTTTCAACAACTGACTGAATCATGAGGTAGACTGGTCCTTAAACATACAGAAAATTGACCAATAGCGAAAAGTTTTGGCCCAGGTCGGCCTGCGCGGATTGGGAAGGCTGACCTGGGTTGATACTTTTCGTAGGTACATTTAGCCCCCTTTTCACAGAGCATAGTTCATATATAGAAGGTGGTCTCCAATGAGTACTAGATGATCACAAAGTTTTGTTATTATTTTGAAAGAAACATTCTTGTTGTGATCAGTATCATTGTTTATTGCAGCATGCATCCCATTGCCATACACTATAGTAACTTTTTACTCCCATTCAGTGGACAGCTGTTGCAAACATTGTGGTAACAGGAGCAAGTACTTGTAACAAGCAATTGCTCATTTTTACTCAAAGTTTTTGATATTACTCTGCAGATTAATGTTCATCTCCTTCTAGCATTTTTTCAGGGTCCTGAGTGGCTCAGTGGTAAAGTGAAGGACTTGTAACCTGGAGACATCGAGACACTGAAGCACGGGTTTTTTTTGTAGGAGTGTCCTTGGGCAAGACACTTTAGAGCGCTAGCCTAGTACAGGTGAAACTCAGGACTTATATGAAAATGCGAAGTGTCGCTGTGACATAATTGAAATAATGTTAGAAGAATTGTAAATCACCATTCAATCAATCAATCCAGTGTTTCTGCTTTGTGTCACCTGTACAAGTAGTATATACATGTATACCTAGTTGTCTGAACTCTAGAAAGAATCTGTATGGTAATGGGTCAAGACAGCTGTGTCTGTTATTTTTGCCAGATTTTATTAAATATTGTTAAAAAATATTTGCTGTTGCTTACTTTTGTTCGTTTAACCCTTTAAAACACAATCCTGAGTTTTGAAGACCCTGAGGAAAATAGCAAGCAAGCTTTTGAAAAGAAGAAAACGCTGGTAACCAGCATTTTTGCCTTTTTCCATTTTCCCACAATGTTTTCTACCCCAACAATAACAAATTCCATCATTTTAGCCACATACATGCATGCTAGTAATCAGCATCTAAATATAACAATGGTACTACCTTCAGATGCTGGATTGTTAACTCTTTACTAATCGACACAATTTTAAACTGGTCCAAATTGAAAGCATTAGCAGATGACAATTTAAACGTGGGTCAAATAATGGAATTAGTCTTGGATAGGGTAGAAAACATTGTGGGAAAAGGAGAAAATGCTTGTTACCAGCATTTTCTCCTTTTATCACAATGTTTTCAAAAGGCTTTTTTCTCAAGGTGGTTAAAAGTCTGGATTGTGTGGTAAAGGGTTAAATCATTTACAGTCAAATTATGAATTGCCAAAAACAACTGAAAAATGTGATACAAATTTTGGTTGATGTGCCAGGGTCCTGCATGGCATAGTAGTGAAGATGTTGGATTTATAATCAAGAGGCCATAGGTTCGATCCTCATTCAAGAACCTACATTTTTCATGCAAGTGTATTTGGGCTAGACACATCAGGGCCCTGGCTTAACCCTTAGCCACACAATCCTGAATTTTAAGAACCCTGAGGAATAAGCCTTTTGAAAACATTGTGGGAAAAGGAGAAAATGCTGGTAACTAGAATTTTTACCTTTTCTGACAGTGTTTTCTACCCATTCAAAGACAAAGTCTGTCATATGAGCCACATGTAAATTGTCGTCTGTAAATGCTTTCAATTTGGACAAGTCTAAGATTTTGTTGTGTGATAATGAGTTAATCCTAAGAGTGCCGAATAAACCCAACATACATTTTTAGCTCCTCTGGTCAAAGGTCAGCAGGCTAATGTCATGCTCCAGTGAGCATCAGTGTGTGTGTGTATCTGTGCTTGAGTTAACTTTTTTTCAAACATCCCTGAAAGTACCCATCCAATTTTGATGAAACTTCACAGAAATGATCCTGCCATGGCCCTCTTCAGAATTCCTTGAACACATGGGATTCCAATGAAAACTCTTGCCATGGCAACAATACTAAAAAATACTGAAAATCTTCAAAAATCTTCTTGTCAGAAATCATAAGGCCTAGGGCAACCAAATTTGGCATGTAGCGTCATCTAATAGACCTCTACCAATTTCCTTGAAATTATAGCCATGGAGTCAAAACTGCCCCCCTCCCCGCAGGTCACAAGTTTTACATGGGCTTATAGTGAAGATAAAAATCTTTTTTCTGAAGCATAAGGCGTAGGGCTACCAACTTTTGCATGTAGCATCATCTAGTGGACCCATACTAATGTTATTTAAATTATAGACCTGGGGTCAAAATTTGCCCCAGCCTAAGGGTCTCAAGTTTTAAATGGGCATATAATTATAGTGAAAACATTCAAAAAATCTTTTAGGGCTACCAAATTTGACATGCTGCTTCATATAGGAGACCTCTATCATGATTGTCCCATTTATAGCCCTGGGGTCAAAACTGGCCCCACACTTGGGGTCACAAGTTTTATATGGACTTACAAACTGAAAACTAAAAGAATCGTCCGTTTCCTAACTGTAAAGTCTAGGCTTACAAGATTCATTTAGTGAACTTGTAGTAGGACTGATATTTAACTGTAGCCCTACAGGTAACACATTTTACAAAGGCTTAAAAAGTGAAAACTTGGCAAATATTCTTTTACCATTATGAATTCACCACTTAAACTGTTGTGTACTGAACAAGGGAAATAATGCTGCTATAACAAAAGTTTGTTACCATTTACCTCCCTTAACATTCATGCGGCACTAATACATAATTAGTGCTGGGTATTCAAGTTTTTGGCAAAAAAAAAATGTTCAGTTTTCAGTAAGAGTGATTGATTTTGATGTTCATATTTGATGACCCGAGGTATGCCGTATGGTACTTCAGGGTACCCTTTGAAAAAAAAAATAGGTCCGGTAAGTTGGAAAAAACAATTTTTTTTTTTTCCAAATTAATGTAATATCAAAGAATTCAAGCTAGTTTTTTTGCTTGTCCCACAATGTTTTGTACTTACCGCTTACCCCTTGTCTACTTTTGTTACAGAAATTTACAGGATAATAATATTGATGAAAAATAAATAATATAAGTGACAAAAGACATAAGTAGCCTCTCTTCTGGGTGTTATAACTCATTAGAAATTTTCCAAAGTAAGTAGATAAGTTCTAAACAACCTTTACAAGCTTTAGAAACGAAAATTAAAACTTAAAAACTTAGTAAGAGATATCAAATAATGGGAAGACAAAATCATAGCCATTCTGGAGCGAAATTTAACATGATTTAGATTGGGGCAAAGTTCAAAAGCAGTATTCTTTTGGCAAGCATTACCAAAAAGCATAATTAAAACTAGGTGCTGAATGACACCCCCCCCCCCCAAAAAAAAATGATATTTAAAGCTGGGTGAGAAATGACCAATGTGGATACGAAATGACCAAAGTGGGTATGAAATGACCAAAGTGGGAACGACATGACTGAAATGAAAAGGAAAGGTGGGTACGAAAAGCAATAATAAAAAGCAGTACTCATTCAGAAAGCATCACCAAAAAGTATCATTAAAACTATGAGCTGAATGACATAAAGATATAATCAAAGCTGGGTACGAAATTACCAAAGTGGGTACGAAATGACTAAAATGAAATGTATAGGTGGATTCGAAATGACCAAAATCGTACGAAACGACCTAGGTACGAAATCACTGGACTGGAAGCCGAGCTCTTTAGTAGAGGAGACACAAAGCGACTTGTTGTTTTGATGCGGAAATTCCCGTCTGTCAGTGTGATTTGAAGTGAAATATCCATGGTGCTTCAAAAGCTGTAATTTTATTAATTTTAACTATATACACATTTTCTATATTTCTAACTCTTGCCGTTAAGGAAGAGAGTAAAGAGTGACAATTCAGTTGTTCCAAGTTGTTTCAGCTCTAACCTCACAAAAGTGAAACCGGAAATGGCTTTCCCTCCTGATATGAGTCATCCTGCATGCGTGTTCTTTGTTTCATTGGCTTAGAATTTCTGAGGAATATAGGTCAGTGGCTGAGAAACTTGTGTAAAACGTCATCTGTATTTGTCCACATGTTGAATACTACACACAACCTACAAGAACGGATTTTCAACGGGAAAATGTAACGCTTTATTCTCTTTTCTACACTGTTTCTTTAACTTCATCAATGATATCCATTTTCTCATTCCATGTAATCTCTTATAAGAGTGTGCAAGCTCGCTTCTGGCCAAACCATATATCACTAGGAGTGTAGCTGAAAAAGGTATTTGTCTTCATGGAAATCACCTATTTCATGAAATCTTAGGCCAAGACAAGAGAGGTGATAGATCAGAATATGATGTATTGGAAAGTGACCTGCCCTTTCACATTTGGCAAGCTATCAAGTTCGACAAATATGAGTAGCACAAACCCTGGATCTCATTTGAAGTTTGCCAGAGCAGTACCGTTACTTCTGTCAGAAAGCTTGCAATTTGCCAGAGATATATGGTTGTCAGTACTTGTAATACTCCATGTATTTTACCCTTAGCTGGATACTGCAGATATTTCTAATATTGATACATCCATAATACTATAGGCAAGATAATTTTGAAGTGAGATGATGATGGTATCAGGTTTAATCTTTGTTGAATAACATATTACCTCCTGATTTTGAAAAGAAAAGTTAGCCATGTTATGTGAAAAGAGGGCTTAATACATCTGCCTAAAGTATCCATGTCACCCATACAGTCTGCGCAGGCTGACGTGGGTCTAAACATTTTGCTGTTTGTAAATTTTCTGCATGTCAAAAAGTTTTCTACCTCATATCCAGTTGACTGTTGGACTAAATGAGGTTTTATGGATCCAAAATTATGTGATGACTTGCTCGGTATAATGCATGACAGAGATTCATGAAAACTACATTTGCCAGAGCATGGGTCATATGTTAGCTCTTAGTTGATTATCCTAACCAATAATCAACATGAATTATTGTTTAATTCATAGACATAACAGGGTTCCCATTCACACACATAATTATGTGCGTGATTCACACACTGAATTGTATAATCACGCACAAAAGTATGAAGTGAAACATGCATGCACACACAGGTTTCAGGGCTCCCATTGTTGATCACCATTAGTGCCAGTTGGGACAAGTTATCAAGTGTGAAAGTCAATGTTTATCAATGCTAATCAAACTTGGTATCAATCCGCTTTTCTAGTATAAAATTACAGGTTTTGAAGTTACATGCTATTCTTATTGATGGATCTATGTCAAATCATGCGGACACTTAACAGGCATGAAAAAAAGATCGCTGCAAGAAACATGAAAACCCATAACACAACAAAAATTGGTTTGACAATGTCAGATCATAGGCATTTCAAACTGTCTATTCAGCTTTATCAGTGACTTTGAACAGTAAATTTACATAAATATCTCATAAGTGGAAGCTAATTAGTGTCTGAAATTTACAGTGAAATGGAAAATTCTACTGGCCGTCAGGCTGTAAGTTGTCCCTCTGAAATTGGTCCTGTGAATAAGTAAATTATAACAAGCATCTTCTTTTTTTAAATTACCTATATTGTTTTCAAGAGCAGCCAACTGCAGAGTTAGACTCATCAAAACAAATTCTCAGTACAACAGACCCTTACTGGCCTCCATAGATGTTCTATAATTGTCAATATTAAGTGCACTCCTAATATTTCTCTTGCACTCCCAAACTTGTATTCCAGGGAGCGCATGCACTTCCAAAAAGAGATGTGAGTGGGAACACTGCATAAGGGGAAAAGCACAATATGTGTTGCTGTTTTGGAATAGAATGAGATCAGGCTGCACAAACATTATGTTCTTGTGCTTTGATCTACATTGACCACTGCTTTGTAATAAGTTTTAACAAAAACAGCTCTGTAAATGCAGTATACCTACTGGAGCCTAGGGCATATTTTTCTGACATAAAGTGTATATTCCAATGTTATGTTGGGGGGTTCTGTCCATGATTAATTGTAAAGACACTTGTGCCAAATCAAGAAATTTCTTTAGCAATATATTCCTTTGCCACAATATTTTTCAAAAGTGATATGCTGCAAGATGAATAAAGGATTTGGGAGATCCAGATCTCTGGACCAGAAAGTAATGCTGCATTTTCACTAATCACTACTCTTACATGTCAGTCAGTGAAGCTGGTAGTTTCAGGTCACTTTCAGCTGTCGATTCACTGCTGCAGCAAAATGGCCAAACATGGAAACTTGACCTCTTTGATGGCTGCAAGTATGGTCCACTTTAGAAAGACTTTATATTTTAGGCTTGACTAATCAAGCGGATGGTATAGGTGCAGATTCAGATTTTATGTTCTGTGTAGTTTGATCTTGATCTTTGCTGTCTGTAAAAGCCCATTTTGCTTATGAAGATAGAAGAGTAAACAGGCTTGTAACAATGAAGGATTGAAGGAAGTATTGGGAAGTATGATATATCAATATAAAGCTGCCTTTCATTGTGTACTTACCACATTACAAAATTTTAGACTTGTCCAAATTGAAAGAAATTGTAGACGATAAGTTAAATTTGTCTCTCAAAAGGTAGAAAACATTGCGAGAAATGGAGAAAATGCTACTTTGCAGCATTTCTCCTTTTCCAACAGTGTTTACAATAGCTTTCTTCTCCAGGGCTGCTGAAACATGCGATTTGTTTTATAAAGGGTGAATTACTCAGATGATGAATGTTTAATCAAGGTGTTATTACAACAAAACAAGGCTTGACAATAACGTTAGAGCAGGTGTCTGAAATTCATTGTTTAGCAAATTGGGGCTCCTCACTCTGCAAGATACTAAAATTTCAGGAATCCATACCAAAATTTGAGAATCTTTGGAATAGGGAGACACTCTGACTGTCTTAGAGTCTCTGAGAGATTTCTTTATCTTCATTCACTTCTCAGCAGCTCTTGCTTGTCAAGGGTTGGTGTACATCTATTGTAAGCAATGAAGTTATGTCATTGGTACTTGCCAGTCTTAAAGCTAAAATCACTTTGTGTGTTTGTTTATTTGGTTAGTGTTTAATGATTTTCAACATTACTTACGGTAGTCATATTACAGGGACAAGTGGACCTATTCAGCCATAAGATTGTATCATCTGTCTCTGTTTTTTTACATTCTCTTAGAATGCACAACTATCAAAGTATGAGAAGGCAGTGTTTACAGCAGACAATCTTGAAAACATTCTTTTAAAGAAGACATCAATACATGTGAAAACATTGAGTCAAATGGAGAAATAGCAAATCAACTCTTTCCCACACGATCCTGGTATGCAACGACCCTAAAAATGGAACCTTTAGAAAATAGTATGGGAAAAGGGGAAATGCTGGTAACCAGCATTTTCTCTTTTCCCCATATTGTTTTCTACCCTTTCAAAAACAAATTCTGTCATTTCAGCCATACTTAAAATGTCGCATGCAAATACTGTCAATTTGGAAAAGTCTACATTTTGCTTGTGTGGTAAAGAGCTAAGTCAAGTTTCTTTTTGTGCTACAGTTTTTGAAAAGCAATCAAGAGCAGGTGATGAAGTAAACAGGAGTTCTGCAACGGTGCAGATGTTAGAGGGTAGGATAAAGGAAAAAGATTATTTCTAGTTAAGAAAACAAAAAAATTGCATATTACACCTTCACCAGAGGCATTAACTCTTTACCCAACGGCAAAATATTACACAAGTCCAACATGAAAGTATTTTAGACAACAAAATCAATGTGACTCCAGCATTGAAATTAACCCTTTACCACACAATGCTGTGTTTAAACCACCCTGCCAAAGAAAGCCTTTGAAAACATCGTTGGAAAAGACAATGCTGGTAACCAACATTTTCTCCTTTTCCCACCATATTTTTTACTCTACATACAGAAGTTTCAATTTTTGAGTCGCATTTATTTTGTCGTCTGTAAATGCTTATACTTTGGACCATTCTTCAGTTTTGTTGTTTGGTAAAGAGTTAATTTTAGGAAGGGTAGAAAACCATGCGGAAAACAAGGAAAATGCTGGTTACCACCATTGTTCCTTTTCACACAGTTTTTTAAAAAGGCTTCTTTCTCGGTGGTCATTAAAACTGGGGGTTGTTTGGTAAAGGCTATGATTACCAGAATATCTTTTGAAAAATTTAGTTTAGTTCCAAGGTAAAGCTGCTTATTTTATGCAGTCTGGACCTGTATTCACCAATTATTCTCAAGAATTTTCTTTGTCAAATTCTAGATTTAGAGTGTAACACAGCTTCTGATTTGGTTTTGGCAATCAGAAGTTGTGTTGCTTTCAAATTTAGAAAATTCTTGAGAGTAAGATAAAGAATGTTGTTAAGAATAGTTGGTTAACCCTTTACCACACAAATTCCAACTTTTAACGACTGTCTGAAAGAAGCCTTTTGAAAACATTGTGAGAAAAGGAGCTGGTAACCAGCATTTTATCCTTTTGCCACAATGTTTTCAAAGCATTTACTCCTTTTCCCACATTGTTTTCTACCCTTCCCCAAACAAATTTCAATTTTTGATTCACATTTGTCATCTGCAACTTCTTCCAATTTGGACTAGTCTAAAATTTTGTTGTGTGGTAAAGAGTTAAAACACAGGATTATGTGGTAAAGGGTTAAGTCATGTTGTGTTTTGCTGTAGGATAGACAAGAATGTGATGCAGAAATCTTCAAACTGATCCAAAGTGTGACTGACCATAGATGGATTGCCCAGACAAGAACTGTACATTTCATGAATATCGGATTTGATGTTAGTGCTTTTTGTGATTGAACGTCAACAAGAGAAGTTGCTGTTACAGCACGATTTTGAATGTACAAAAGAACAAGCAAGGTTCAATGGCCAATAAAATGGAGAGATCAGTGAATAACCAAAAAGACTTTGGACAGCTAAACAGTCCGTCTGGTGAAGGTGTTTTTGGTGTTATCCGAAATGGCTTGAGAAACTACAGAAGTGTTTTCGATTTTATTCCAATCTTTTCGAGAAGAAGTAGTGCAAATGAGGACCACTATGTTCATACTAGTGAGCAGATTGAAATGTCTCATCTTCAAAATGGAATCGGCTCAGATCATGACTATGGTACCATTTTGAGAGCCCCTGCTAAAGGTCATGACTTTAGAGCTCAACAGTTGACCAACCCAACCTGGTGTGACGAATGTGGAGATTTCATCTGGGGTGTTTATAAACAGTGCCTCAAGTGTGAAAGTAAGTTAAATTTAATGTCTTTTATACAATTAAGTAACTTATCCATGCTCTGGCAAAAGGGGGCTTAATGCATCTCGGTGATGCACCATACCAAGCAAGATATCACATAATTAGGGATACATAAAATCCATTATGTCTAACAACTGACTGTATCATAAGGTAGATTGGCCCCTGTGACATAAGGTAGATTGGTCCTTTGACACAGAAACTTGACCAATAGCGAAAAGTTTTGGCACAGGTCAGCCTGTGCGGACTGCGCAGGCTGACCTGGGTTGATACTTTTTGGAGATGTATTAAACCCCCTTTTCACAGAGCATGGCTCCAATTTATCATCAGCTAGACAAATTGATAAGATCCAGTTACAACCATGTCACATTAGTAGAAGAGGATGTACTCATATGTTACTTTGCTATTGCTGCTAGCAGTCAATGTGTTGATCTCTATGGTATTTGATATTCCATATCTTAGCCAGACAATAACCACAGTGGGTTTTTGTAACTTGACTGAAGTTTTTGTAACTTGAATGGTACAGGTGTTCACCATGAAGACTTAAGTGTAGATAATTCCAGAACAGAGGTCTCAATGAGACAATTTAAAGCACCAACAACACGGGTTTCACTGGAGAACATGAAAGAAATTATCATATAACCCTAGACAAGATTGAACATTTTTTTAAGTCCAAATTGAAAGTGTCTTCAGACCACAAAATCATTGTTGCTAAAATGGTAAGATTGAGCTCAGACAGTTTAGAGAATATTGTGGAAAAAGGAGAAAATGCTGGTTAGCTTTTTTTTTCCACAATGTTTTCAAAAGCCAGCTTTCTCTGGTTGGTTAAACCTAGGATTATTTGGTGAAGGGTTAATCCCATGTGTTTCCAGTTTGGATTATTTGCTCTCAATGGTTCACTCGCCAGTTTGGTGAGAGCATCCAGACCCTCTCCTTGTGCAAGATAGTATCTCTTCTGAACATAAAGAGAGTTATTTTGACACATCTGCAACAGTTTACTTTTTAAACAGTTTACTTTCAAAAACATTATGACATGTGGAGAAATATCAAAGTGCCTCCTTAGTCATGTTTTTAGTATGGAAGTGCTGATTAGAAAATAAAATTATACAATTAGGCCATTGGTCATTTTGCGATTTACCAAACAAAATCTAGTTTGAACAAACCTGAGGGAGAAGGCTTTTGAAAACACTGTGGGAAAAGAAGAAAATGCTGATAAACAGCATTTTCTCCTTTTCCCACAATGCTTTCTACCAATCTATAGTCTAAAGGATATTCCATCATTTGTGCCACATATAATTTGTCATCTGAAAATGTTTTCAGTTTGTACAATCATGAATTTATTTTCTTTGGTAAAGAGTTAAATTAGTTAAGGAGAAAAGTGTTGATCAAGACCAGACTGGACAAAACTTGTAGTCTGATTGTGAATCTACACTTTTTGCCTTGTAAAGATAATTGTCAAAACCAGCCTTGAAACTGTGATGCCAAGCCCCTGGTAGATCAGTCGACAGTCCACAGGGAATCGCTGGTTAGATCCCCCAGCTCAGTCAATTTCTTTCTAAGGATTGATGATATTCATTGCAACCAGATTCATTTCTCTCTCACCGCTGACCATTGTTTCGATGTTGGTTATGTGGGAAAGCAGCCAGTAGCATGGAAAGAGTGTTCTTGGGAGTATTGGTTAAAGAAACTCCAGGAAAGCATGTATTGGTGCACTGGCCATTGCGATATAACTGTTGAAAATGGCGTTAAACACCATACAATCAATCAGTCAATCAGTTGAAAGTGTGATATTTGAATTGTCTCCCTTTGCTCACATGTCCCTATTGTTTGTTTATTTGGCTTTAAACTTTAACCCTGTACCTAGCAATCCAGTATACATGTATGTACAACCCTGAAGATGGTTTTTGACATTGTTGTGAAAAAAAGGGAAAAAAAATCTAGTAACCAGCTCTTTCTCCTTTTTATCTTCATGTCTTCTACCCTTTTGAACACAAACTGCATCATTTAACCTTCATTTGGTTTTTCATCTGCAAACATCAGTATGCATTTCTAAAAATTACTTGAATGATGTAAAGTTAACCCTTTACCACATAATCTGATGCTTTAATGACTCTGAAAATAAGGCTTTTGAAAACATAGTGGGAAAAGGATGAAATGCTGGTAACCAGCATCTTTTCGTTTTCCCACAATGTTTTCTACCCAATTAATGTCAAATCCCATCATTTGAGCAACAGTAGATGTGTTATCTGCCAATGCTTTTGATTTGGACTGGTCTACAACTTTCTCATCTGGTAAAGAGTTAACCTGTTACCACTTAATGCCCACTTTTAACAACCTTAATAAAGAAGATTTTTGGAAAAGGAGAAAGTGCTGGCAACCAGCATTTTCTCTCTTTCCCACAATGTTTTCAACCCTATCAAAGACAACTTCCACAATTTTAGCCATGTTTAATTTGGCATCTGCATTATGCTGTGATTGGACAGGACTAGAATTGTGTTGTGTTGTAGAGTTAATCCTTTACCACATGATAAAATTTTAGACTTGGCCAGATTGCAAGCATTAAAATTGCCTACAACTAATGAAATGTAGCTCAAGTGATGATTTTTGTCTTCAAAAAAGTAGAAAACATTGTGGGAAAAGGAGAAGATGCTGGTTTCCAGCATTTTCTCCTTTTCCCATCTTGTTTTCAAAGGTTGTCTACCTCAGGGTCGTTAAAGCTCAGGATTGTTAGGGTTTAGTCTTAACCCTTTACCGTACAATGCCGCCTTTTGACACCCCTGGGAAAGAAGCCTTTTGAAAACATTGTGGGAAAAGGAGAAAATGCTGGTAACCAGCATTTTCTCCTTTTCCCACAATGTTTTCTACCCCATCTAAGAAAGGTTGCACCATTTGAGCCACATTGAAATTGCCGTCTGCAAATGCTTTCAATTTGGACAAGGCTAAAATTTTGTCGTCTGGTAAAGGGTTAAGGGAAGTAATAATTAATACAAATCGTCACTTTAACCTTTAGACTTGTTACCATATACTGCACAGGCTAATTTGAAACTTAACAGGAACGCAATCGATTACAAAGAGAAATAGTTATTTGGAGAAAAGGATATGGTATTTTTTTCTACAGTAACTGTATGGAAAACATTGTGGAAAAAAGGACAAGTACTTCTCACAAGCAATGGTTTCTTTTCCCACAGGGTTTTTCAAAACCAACACCCAAATGGGTGTGGACAGTTGTATTTTTATGGTTATATGTTAAAAAACGAAATAAATATATCTACCAAATATTCTACCAAACAGTCAGGCATTTTAATGACTCTTTGGGAAAAAGGCCTTTGAAAATATTGCAGGAAAAAAACCTTTTTCTATTTTCCCATTGTATTTTCTACACTCTTATTGAAAAATTTCATCATTTGAATAATGTTTAATTTGTTGTTTGCTTAAGCTTTCAATATGGACAAGTCTAATATTTTGTAGTTTAGTAAAGAGTTTAAAAAAAAATCCAAGTCCTGTCACATTCAGGCTGCAAAATTTGTGCAAGCAGGAGAAACTGCTGGTCACAAGAATTTTCTTCTTGTTCCGTAATATTTTTAAAAACATTCTTCCTCAAGGTCTTTGAAACTAGAGATGGTTTGGTAAAGGGTTAATCCTTTCCCACCAAGTCCCCGGTGTTGACGACCTGGAAGAAGAAGGCATTTGAAAACATTGTGGGAAATAGAGAAAATGCTGCTAACCAGCATTTTCTCCTTTTCCCACAATGTTTTCTACCCTATCAAAGAAAGAAATCATCAGTTGAGCTACATTGAAGATATCATCTGCAAACACTTCCAGTTTGGTTGTGTACAAAATTTTGTCATTTGGTAAAGAGTTAAATGGAACTGCTGTATATAGCCTCTGAAAGCATTATGTATAAAATTACAAATTGCTCAAAACCAGAAAATTCTGCAGTAACATTAAATTTTGCTTTCAAACAAATTGCTTTCCTTAGGATTTAATTCTGAACCTCTCTTCTTTAAATAGGGATATTCTGTGCTTAGCCTTAACTCTGTACCAAGCAACTGCATTTTACAATTACCAGTACCCAAATTGAAAGCATTTGCAGATCACAAAATAAAAGTGGCACAAACACTGAAATTTGCTTTTGGAAGGGTGGGAAACATTTTGGAAAACAGAGAAAATGTTGGTTATCAACATCTTCTCCCTTTAACACAATGTCTTCAAAAGTCTTCCTCTTAACCCTTTACTGCACAGTGACGCCTTTTAACGCCCCTGGGAAACAAGCCTTTTGAAAACATTGTGGGAAAAGGAGAAAATGCTGGTAACTAGCATTTTCTCCTTTTTCCCACAATGTTTTCTGTTCTATCAAAGGAAAATTGCACTATTTGAGCCACATTGAAATTGTCGTCTGTAAATGCTTTCAATTTGGACAAGGCTAAAATTTTGTCGTCTGGTAAAGGGTTAAAGGTCATTAAAGCCAAGGGTTGTTTGGTAAAGGGAAAAGTAAGACCAATTCCAAAATTTTCTATGGTAACAGTTTAAAAAGGACATTGTAAGGCTGTCAGTTTCTGAACATGAAAAGCATATATCATATTATACTGTGTTTATCTTGACTCTATTTACCATGTGTAAGTGTTGATTAATCTCTGCTGTTGACACTTCGTGATAAGCCACTTGAGGAAAATACACGCTGGAGAGGTAACACTTTCTTTTTTTTTTTTATGGAAAGGGAGGCTAATCTTGTCAGGTTTTCTGTTCATCCTGTAAGGTAGCCTCCCTTGTCCAATGAGAAAACTTCATTTTACAACATATGTCAAAGTCCTCTGCTTCAGGCCTATTTCCAGAGATAATGAGTGGGAACCTCAGGTTTTTATAGCCCTGTTAAGAAAAGCTTTTGAGAACATTGTGGAAATAAAGTTTCAGAATATTTTCCCATACATTTTTTTTTCTTACCATTCAAAGACAAAATGTGATCGCTGAAGCCGTATTTGATTTGTTGCCTACTAATGCTTTTGATATGAATTGGTCTGATTTTGATGGGCTTGAGAAGGGGCATTTAAATGAGGAAAAGGGTGTAAAAAAGACCTATTTGATAAATGATCAGGGGTCGTGCATGATTCAGTGGTAAAGTGTAGGACTCGTAACATGGAGGCCCTCACTGAAAGCACAGGGTTTTTTGTGGGAGTGTCCTTTGTGTAAGACACTTCAGAGCCCTAGCCTAGTATGCTTGAAACCCAGGACAGACATGAATTTGTGAATTATTGTCATGATATTACTTAAATAATGTTGCAAGTGGCATTAACTCTTTACCAAACGACAAATTTCTAGACTTGTCCAAAATTGAAAGCTTATGCGGATGAAAAATATACTCTTTACCACATAAAAGTCAGGATTGTGTGGTAAAGGGTTGACCACCATTCAATCATTCAGTGTTTGTACATAATCATACTCTGCCTCTGAATCTTTGTTTTGGTGATAACCATCATGAATTTCATGGAGTGATTGTTCGTTGTATGATATCATTTCAATGTCATTTATTTGTCCATCAAGTATGACCAATGAGGGTGGACATTTGACAGGTCGATGTGACGTGTATTGATTCAGGTAGGTGGCATCCCACAGGCTGTTTATTTAAGCACAAAAATTATCAAAGATATATCTGCGTACCATAAGGTTGACAGTTTTTGAAAAGAAGATAGAGGCTTTATCCTGTTTGGTAGTGTGTATCAAAATATGATTCAATGATAACACAAAAATACATTTGGATTTATGTTTTCATATTTAGGTTTTGGAGACTTGTGTACTTTATCACTAGTTTCAGTTTTAACCCTCTACCACACAATTCTGAGTTTTAAGTACCCTAAACCATAGAGCTTTTAAAAACATCGGGAAAAGGAGAAAATGCAGGTAGCCTTTTCTCACAATGTTTTCTATCTTTTCACAGACAATTTCACCATTGGAGCCACATTTAATTTGTTGTCTGCAAAGCTTTCGGATTTGAATAAGTTCAGAATTTTGATGTTTCATAAAAAAGTTAAAATCAACAAGTTGTGAACCCTTACAACCCTGAGGAAGGCTTTTGGAAAATTTGTGTGAAAAGGAGCAAATGCTTGTAACCAGAATTTTTTCCTCTTCTCACAATGTTTTCTAACCTTTCATTGATTCTCATTTATGTTGTTTTCTGCAAATGTTTTCACAGTTGTCAAGTCTAAAATTTTGCCTGGTGAAGAGTTAACTCTTTACCAAATGACAAAATCTTTGACTGGTCTAATTTGAAAGCAGTTGCAGATGTCAAATTAAGTGTGACTTAATCAATGAGATTTGTCTTAGTAGGGGTAGAAAACATTGTGAGAAATGGAGAAAATGCTGGTCACCAGCATTTTCTCCTTTTCTCAAGATGTTTTCAAAGGCTTTCATCTTTAGGGTCGTTAAAGCTTGGGATTGTGTGGTAATGGTTTAAAGACTATTTTTAGTCTAAGTAGAAACTCAGGTTTTTTCCATTATCAAGGCTGTTTGGGTAGAATAGCTCACAACATAGCATATTGTGATCCACTGGTTCAATAGATCTAGTATCAACCTGCTTGCTGTGTGCTCTTTGTGATGTCAGAAAAGTCTTTTCTAGATACTTGTCACCCACAAAGCAATTTTTGTCATTACCAGTATTTTGAGGTGCATGGTGGTTCCATAATTAAGTTGGGGGAAAAATGAGATTTGATAGCAACCTTTCCGTATAATACCTATAAGTATAATGGTGAAAGGCAACTATCAGTATTGCAGGTGATTTGGTATAGTAGTTGGTTGTACTGTACTTAATGTAGTTTTATTATATAAACTTTAAATTTTATGGTTGATTTAGGAAGTGAGGAGAGGTTATCTCTAGTTTCATTTTCTTCTCTAAAGGGTGCAGTTCTCTGCATAATAAATACCTACAAACATCCAGGGAATGTCTTCATGATGTAGAAATTGGTGGTTGGGAGAAATTGATTTCTTCCTACATAGCTTATGGTAGATTCCAGATACTTTGCTGTGAATTGTCTGGTGAATTTTCAATACACCTGACAGATATATATGTGCACAGCCAGTTGCTTGGAGAGTGTCGTTCAGATTACATGTACTTTTTAACTCTTTACCAAACAACATTTTTAATTTTAGGTTTGACGACAAAAATTAACTTGACTCAAAAATTAAATTTCTTTTTGCAAGGGGACAAAACTGGGGGGAAAGGAAAAATTGCTGGTTACCAGCATTTTCTCCTTTTTTTCACCACGATTTCAGAAGCCTTCTTTCTCAGGTTGTAAAAACTCTAATTTGAGTGGAAAAGGGTTAAGAAACTCAAGAAAAACAATGGTAAGTGTACTGACTGTCCTGATATAATTGAAATAATGTTAAAAACTGCATAAACAACAAATAAACAAACAAAATAAACAAGTTAATGTGACAAGCCATAATTTCATTGTGAAAGTAGAATGTTTGAAATTTACATCATGTAAAGGCATAGATTTATATAGATAAATATTTACTGAATGGCCATTGAAAATATTGAAGATGAGTCAGACCATAAAGGAAATGACAGGTCTAATTTGACTCCCCTCTTTGACATTGCTTTTAAAGATATTCTGTAAAAATGTGACTTTTTATGCCACTACAGTTGACAGCTTCATGACTCTTTCTTTACTATAGACCACACAAGAAGCTTTTGTGGCCAATGTAGATCATGATCAGACTGCACAGAATGTGCAGTCTGATCTGTGATCTACACTGTCCACTACTTCCTTCCAGATTATGACAGATTGACTGGCTCTTCATCCTGCAGCACCAGGCTCAGAAGAGCAGTCAGTAGCATACAGGAATTTACACCAGGGGTTGCTGGCTGGTATCCTCAGCTTGACCAGTTTCTTTTTTAACCCTTTGCCACACAATCACCAGTTTTAACGATCCTGAAGAAGAAGCCTTTTGAAAACATTGTGGGAAAAGGAGAAAATGCTGGTAAGCGGCATTTTCTCCTTTTCCCACAATGTTTTCTAACCTTCCCAAAACAAATTTCAATTTTTGAGTTGCATTAAATTTTATTTTGTTGTCTGCAAATGCTTTCAATTTGGACAAGTCCAAAATTTTGTTGTTTAGTAAAGAGTTAACTCTTTGGTTACCAAACGACAGATATTTAGACATGTCCAGATTGAGATTATTTGCAGACGACAGTTTAAATGTGATCAAAATCTTGGAAAGTCTAAGAAAATATAGAAAACATTGTGGGAAAACGAGAAAATGCTGGTAACCGTCATTTTCTCCTTTTCCCACAATGTTTTCAAAAGCTGTCTTTCCTGGAGTAGTTAAAACTTTGGATTCTGTGGTAAAGGGTTAGGGATTGATGATAGTCATTGTGGCAAGATTCATTCTTCTCTCACCTCTGACCATTGTTTCGATGATGATTATGTAGGAAAGCAGCCAGTGTCTTAAAAAGAAGATCATGTAAAGTACTGGTACAAAAAAAATCCAGGAAATCATGAATAGGTGCACTGGCTACTTCAGTATAACTGAAATATGTTGAAAGCTACGTTAAAATCATACAGTATTACCCAAACAAATCCTCTGGCAGCATAACTGTATTTTTCGTCCTTGAAATAGCATACCTTTTCTGCGTGTATTCGGTAGTGAAGAGTTATAACATTCTACTCACCATTCCGAGTATTACTCTTTCACTGCCAATGTCACCTTGGCACAAAATGTGCAGTCTGACCTTGAATCTAAACCATCAGCTACAGGATGCTAATATTTGACCAAACTCAGATTCAATAGCAACAAAAATCGACTTTTAGACTTCAAGGAATTTCGAATCTATTTATTTGGCAGCGAAATAGTTAACTCTTTAACAAACGACAAAAATGTAGACTGGTCCAAATTGAAAGCATTTGCAGACGAAAATTGAAATATGAACCAAATGATATAAATTGTCTTTGATAGTGTAGAAAACATTGTGGGAAAAGGAGAAAATGCTGATTACCAGCATTTTCTCCTTTTCCCACAATGTTTTCAAAAGGTTGCTTCCTCAGGGTCATTAAAACCCAGGACTGTGTGGTAAATGGTGAAAGACCTTAACTCTTTACCACACAACAAAAACGTACACTCTTCCAAATTCAAACCATTTGCAGACGACAAAATAAATGTGACTGATAAATTGAAATTTGTTTTAGAGAGGGTAGAACACATTGTGGGAAAAGGAGAAAATGCTAGTAACCAGCATTTTCTCCTTTTCCCACAATGTTTTCAAAAGGCTTCTTTCACAGAGTCGTTAAAAGTCGGGATTGTGTGGTAATGGGTTAAAGAAGAAGCCTTTTGAAAACATTGTGCGAAAAGAAGAAAAAGCTAATAACCAGCATTTTCTCCTTTTCCCACAATGTTTTCTACCCAGTCAAAAACAAGTTCCATCATTTGAGTCACATTTAGATTGTCGTCTGCCAATGCTTTCTGTTTGGACAAGTCTACTTTTTTGTCATTTGGAAAAGTGTCAAAATATATTGGGACTACACTAATTGTGAGAAAAGTATGGTTTTCCAGCAATATGGAAAATACTTTGGGAAAAGGGGCAAGTGCTTGTAACGAGTGATCACTATCTTTTCTACATTGGTCTCCAAGGCTGTCAATTGCCTAGGCATTTAAAGTAAAAATATCCTAGGATGTACAGTTATTTTTTTTTTTTAAATGCACTGTAGATTTTAAACGTTTTTGTTCTGGCTAGGAGATCAATAAATTGTTTACAGGATATAAAGCTAAATATAGCACAATAGTCGGAATACCCCACCTGTCAAAGTACTGAATGATGTCATCAGGTGACTTGTGCATGTACACCTTGTACATTGTAGATTGCCAATAGTATGTAGTGTGTCACTGCTCGTGTAAGGTTTATATTCTGTATATATCTGTTGTCGGTAACTCAGAAATACAAGGAAATCAAATCTTTTGTATAAAATGGAGAAAGTTGATGTGTCACACATTTGGATGGTGTTTTTAGTGATTTTCCTTTAGATGTTTATCCTTGTTCAGTGTTTAAAGGCAAGGAAGTGGAATTTATATCAAAAAGTGTTCTGAATACTATGGTTCATTTCGTTTAATTAGCAAATGGTTTGAATGATGAACAGTTCTTTTATTGATGAAACTTATTTAATGTTTTTAGGTGATTTGTAAATACTTGTTTGTTCTTCTGTGTGTTTACAAAACATTGTTTGAAAAGCTCAAGTTAGTCATTTCTTAACAATTTCACAGGGTTTCAATTTATTTGATCACCTTGGAGGTTTCTATACAGTTGCTTTTGCAAGATCAAATTGTTCAGGTTCTAGTGTCAGATCTTGATCTACACTCCTATATTAGATGTACCAACAAGAGCATGTACGGATGCCGGATTGGTTATCAGGAAGTAATTGTTTGATCCCTGCCACCAACTGGAAATTTGAGATTGCATGGCAAAGGGTTAACAAGTTTATTAAAGTGCATTTCCCCCTTTTGCAGAAGACTAAATAATAGATACGCTGATATTGTAAATGTTTGACAACAACAAATGAAATGTGATTCAAATATTGACAAGTTTGCCTTCGAAAAGATAGTAAACATTGGGGAGAAGGAGAAAATGCTTGTTACCAGCTTTTTCTTCTTTTCTCACAGTGTTTTCAAAAGCCCCCTTCCTCAGGGTCATTTAACCCTTTACCAAACAATCCCGGGTTTTTTCAACCCTGGGAAAGATGGCTTTTGAAAAAGTTGTCGGAAAAGGAGAAAATATAGGTAACCAGTATTTTCTCCTTTTCCCACAATGTTTTCTTACATATCAGAGACCTTAAGCTCAATTGTGCCAATTCTGAATATGTCGTCTGCAGATGTTTTGAATTTGAAAGAGTCTAGAATTTGTTGTTTGGGAAAGGGTTAAGCCTTTTCTACACAATCATGAATTTTAAAAACCTTGAAGAAAAATACTTTTGAAAACATTGTAGGAAAAAGACCGTTTTCTTCCCTATCATACTGTTTTCTATGCTATTAAAGATAGAATTCATCATTTGAATTACTTATTTTGTCATCTGCAAATGCTTTCAATTTGGCCGAGTCCAAAACTTTGTCGTTTGGTAGAGAGTTAAACACACACTGGATCATTTGGCGAAGGATTAACTCATTACCAGAAGACAAAATTTTAGCATTTGTCCAAATTGAAAGCATTTGCAGACGACAGTCTCAATCTGGCTGAAATGGTGCAATTTTCTCTAGATAGCTTCCAAAACATTGTGGGAAAAGGAGAAAATGCTGGTTACCAGCATTTTCTCCTTTTCCCACAATGTTTTCAAAAGGCTTCTATCCCAGGGTCGTCAAAAGGCAGCATTGTGCAGTAAAGAGATTAAACAAAGAAACAGATGATATCAGAATGTGTATGTAATACAGTTGATTAGGGATACATTTACACATATTCAAAGGTCAATCCTACAAGATTTTATTATAACTAAGTAATTAAATGTCACTCTTTGCCCTTCACATTACATTACATAATTTGCATTGCTTTGCTAAGTTCAGTTGAGATTGTTTGGTTCAAAGTGTTTAGTTCCTGGAGTTTATATTACCAATACATTGCACAAGGTCCTCATCAAGCCACTGTCTGCAGCCATGTAGGAATCATATAAACAAAATGTAGCAATGACTTTCATCAGAAAAAGTTGAATGACTTTCATCAGAAAAGGTTGGCCAGGCTGGGATTCAAACTCTCATCCTCTTGATTAACATAGCCTTGAATAATACCAACTGAGCCGTGGTCACAAACTCAGCAGTGTTCCCACTCACATCCCTTTTTGGGAGTGCATGCGCTCCCTGGAATACAAGTTTGGGAGTGCAAGAGAAATTCTTGGAGTGCACTTAATATTGACAATTATAGAGCATCTATGGAGGACAGTAAGGGTCTGTTGTGTTGAAAATTTGTTTTGACGAGTCTTACTCTGCAGTCAGCTGCTCTTGAAAACAAAATGGGTAATTTAAAAAAAGAAGACGCTTGTTATAATTTCCTTACTCATGGGACCAGTTTCAGAGGGACAACTTACAGCCTGACGGCCAGTAGAATTTTCCATTTCACTGTAAATTTCAGACACTAATTAGGTTTCACTTACTGTTTTATAGAGATATTTATGTAAATTTACTGTTCAAAGTCATTGATAAAACTGAATAGACAGTTTGAAATGCCTACGATCGGACGATGTCAAACCAATTTTGGTTGTGTCATGGGTTTTCGTGTTTCTTGCAGCGATCTTTTTTTTCTTGCCTATTAAGTTTTAGAGTAGTATTTCTGCATGATTTGACATAGATTTGTCAATAAGAATAGCATGTAACTTCAAAACCTTCGATTTTACACTAGAAAAGCGGATTGATACCATGTTTGATTAGCGGTCATAAACAGTGACTTTCACACTTGTTAACTTGTCCCAACTGTCGCCACTGGTGATCGACAACGGGAGCCATGAAAACTGTGCGTGCATGCACGCTTCACTTCATATTTTTGTGCGTGATTATCCAATTCAGTGCGTGAATCACGCACATATGTGTGTGAATGGGAACCCTGCTCAGCATGTTCAGATTAAATTGGCAGTTTCAAAATGTCATTGTATTTTGAAGTACCGTTAGATGCACATTTAGGGTCAGAGCATTTCATCTGAAATGTTAAATATCTGTTGTTTGCAAAAGTGCTCTAGCTCTAGCTTTAGCTAAACATTATCATCACATTCGACTGTTGGGCTATGTGGTTTAACTCTTTACCACACGACAAAAATGTAGACTTGTCCAAATTGAAAGCATTTGCAGACGACAATTTAAATGTTGCTCAAATTGCAGAAGTTGTCTTTGATAGGGTAGAAAACACTGTGGGAAAAGGAGAAAAAGCTGGTTTCCACAATGTTTTCAAAAGGCTTCTTTCTCAGGGTCATCAAAAGTCGGGATTGTGCGGTGAAGTGTTAATTGCAATACTTGGTTGTAAGAATATCATGAATCAGTCCAAGGGAAGGATACTTCTGAAGCCCCAAATACAGTAAATAATACAGGTGAACATAAAGACCAGTTATGGCCATATAAAAGTTGTAGATGTCTTGTTTGTCGCTTTGATCATTTGTGAAAGTGTCATACACTCATTAACTTAACCAATAAACACAAGCTCGAATTATTCATAAGGTTGACCAGGCTGAAGCCTAGGCGCCACCGGGACCCATCAAAATAGTAGGGACCCTACACTGAATGGGGATAGAAGGGAGTTTGAGGTCTAATTGGGCTGTACAATTAGTTTACTAAACTCTTTACTAGAATATAAAACTTTATAAAAGACTTGTGCATTGTTATTTAAAACAGTAACTGTTGCAGACACCAAATTAATGCATTTTGGCTTAAATCAGAGCTCCAAACAGAGGGAGTGATTTTGATTTCAAAATTGAAAAAAATTGATTATAATGTCCACTAAACCCTATCTTATAGGTACTCATTAGAATTGTCTCATCAAGATGATTCCAATGAGTACCCACAACATAGGGTTTGGAAGAGAAATCATGGATTAAGAATACCATCACCCCCTTTTATCTGGAGCTCTGGGTTAGATGATATTATTTGTGTATGGAAGGGTAGGAAACATAATTATTATGTGCATGCTTTAAAACTTGGGATGTTGTGGTAAACGCTTAGTTCATATGTGTTCCCACATCATTTTGGGTTTTGGTAAAGAACGAAAGGGTGGATACTCTTTGAAATCCTATGTTACTTAAATAGCATGTATCCCTGACACAAGTTTTGCACGCATATTTTACGGGTTACAGACTTATTTGAAAATCCTGTTGACATAGTTGAGTTGTTGGAGAGCTGTGTTTAAATTTTTGTGGTTTTTGTTTGTGAAACATGCATGCCAGCTGGATTTTGTAAGGCCAAGTGACATAAGTGGAATTGTTTAATATTCTGTTGGATACTCCATTTTAGAACATTATAGGATTTTTAGTTTCGGATCCATTCAATTTTCGAATGTGTGGGGTTGATTATGAGAGAAGATGGACACTTTTTTACATTTCCTTGATCTCTTTCGCCTCTAGTCTAATGCTAAGCTGTCAACAATTAGATAGAAAAGAACTTGACTGTTTAGCGATACCTGGTTGTGGTAAATTTCTTTCCGGCGATTTTTCGCCGCTCATCTCTGATGCACGTGAGAAAGTAGTCAGTGGCTTGGAACAAAAGTTGTGTCAGTACTGGTGTGAGAAAGCCAGGAAACACATGTGTAGGTGCATTTGAACTAAGCTGTTAAAACAGCATTGAATTCAAATACGAACAAACAATGTTTATCTGGGCCCATATTCACCTGAACCTGAGTCTTAGTCTATTTCTCAAGAATTTTCCAAATTTGAAAATAATGTAATTTCTGATTGACCAAACCAAATACTAAGACTTAGAATGCAATTTAAAATGGCCGGTGAATACGTACCGTGGTATTCACCACAGAATTCAGGTGCATGCCAAGGCAGCTTGGGAACCCTGCTATATCCATCTTTTCTTCAATTTTCTTTACCGTTTCTTGTAGTAACACTGAAGTCTTTTCAAAGCAACTGACTGCATTCTTGCATAATTATAAAGGGTGTTCAGTGATGAGAAGGGTAATATCTTGGTGTCTAGTATGGCTTATTTCATAATTTTTACTGGAAAAAAAACTCAAACTTAATTACAACCAGTATATTACATTACAAGCCTTTAGTATCAAATGAGCACAATGCCTGTACATGACTACTAAAGTGTTTATCCCTTTATTCAGACAACAAAATTTTGGACTTGTCTATTTTGTAAGCATTAAATAGCAAGATAACAAATTAAAAGTGGCAAAAATGATAGGATTTGTTTTTGAAAGGATTGAAAACGTCAGAAAAGGAGAAATTGTTGGTTACCAGCATTTTCTCCATTTCCCATAATGTTTTCAGGACCATTCTTCATGGTTTTGTTTGAAGGTTCAAGTAAATATTACCTGTAAGTTCATACATGGTTGAGATTGCAGTGACTCATCAAATAATGTACTTTCATATTTCATATCAAATATCAGGTTATTTAACACTTTTAAACCTCATAATACAAATCAGGCTTCAAATGTTTTTTTCTCCATTTACTAAACAAATGCAGCTGTTTAGGTGTCTGTAGCATACAGCTTTTGAACAAAACTTGTCCAGAAAGAAGCAAATGCTTTGCTCTGTTTCCTCAATATCTTAATTAAAATTTAATGTCATATACTAGGTCAACGTCCATTTCTTCAAGTCTTTCTCCTTTGTGTCACATGTACAAGAATAAGAAAAGGAGAAGACGCTGGTTACAAGCATTTTCTCCTTTACCCACAAGGTTTTCTACACTTTCACAGGCTGTTACCATCAGTTAGATTTAATTTTTCGTCTGTAAATGCTTTCAGTTTGGACAATTCAAATATTTTGTCGTTTGGTAAAGAGTAAAATATATATCAACTTAACCTTTCTATCTACAGCTGAAAATACAATCCTCCAAATTCATCTTATATGCTTGACTACGGCAACGGCTATGCTGTTGGCACCAACTAAAACCAGGACAGAAATGTTATTGTTGTCCACAGAAAATTCTATGTCATTTTACTACTATTCATCCCCCCCCCCACCACCACTTTCAGAAAATGTAACACCCACAGGGGTGTTAAAAAGAGACAATACAGACTCATGAATTGTTGCTGTTAAATTTCTGGTGTAGCATCAGAATGGCATAGCACAACAACAAATAATCTCTATCAATTTAGGAGACACAATAAAAAAAAGTGTTCATGAAGGAAACTAAGTGAACAATACTGCAGTTGGTTATGGTCCAGATTTCATAAATAGAGCAAAAGTGTCTTTTATACACCAGAAGCCATGTATCATTTCTACATCACTGAATACTTCGAGCAGACATTTGGTATTTAATAACTCTTTACTGGATGGCTTTTTCAGATGACCTATTAAATGTGACTTTAATGATGAAATTGTCTTGAAAATCTTAGAAAATAATATGGGAAAAGGAGAAAATGCTGTTGCCAGCATTTTCTCCTTTGCCCACATTGCTTTAACAAGACCTCTTCATAGGGTGCTTTACAACTCGAAATTGTTTTGTAAAGGTTAACTCTTTTCTAGATGACAAAATTTTAGACTGGTTCCATATTTAAAACATTCACATACAACAGGTAAATATGGGTATAGAAAAGATTTCCAACATAATTTGTCTTTCTCACACTTTGTTTTTAAGACCCTTCCCCAGGGTCATAAAAACACAGAATCATTTGATAAAGGACATAGCCCCTTACCAGACGACAAAATTTTAGCCTTTTCCAAATTGAAAGCCTTTGCAGACGACAATTTCAGTGTGGCTGAAATGGTGCAATTTTCTCTTGATAGGGTTGAAAACATTGTGGGACAAAGGAGAAAATGCTGGTTACCAGCATTTTCTCCTTTTCCCACAATGTTTTCAGAAAGCTTCTTTCCCAGGGGCGTTAAAAGGTGGCATTGTACAGTAAAGGATTAAGTGAAGCATGTGAAATAGTATGGGTTGCATTGGTAAAAAACAGTTTTTTTGTAAAATGTGAATGTGGTTAATAATGATCGTTACAAATGAGTATACAGAGAAGTCAAGGATGGTATGATAACAAGAGGATTTTATGAAAATTGTTTAGTTTCAGAAAACTAAAAATGGAGTCACTTTTTGTCCTTTCACAATGTAATCAATATTTTTGCCTCAGCTGTTGAATGGAAGCATATGGATTTTCATCTGATTTTCTTTGTGCAACAAGGTGTTGACTGGACCAGTATTGTGAAATATTTAAATTTTGAAATTGATTTATGGTGGGGAGATAGAGTTAATTCGAAATGGGTTTAAGAGTGAAATACCTGATTAACTAGGTGTAAAGATAAAAGAAAGTGAAGATACATGAATGTTGAAGAGTTCAGATTTATCATTAGAATAGTGTAATTCTATACCAGACAACAAAATTTAAGCCTGGTCCAGATTGAAAGCAATTACAGATAACAAATTAAGTATTGATACAGTGAAAGAAATTGTCTTGAAAGAGAAGAAAACGTAGTGCAATAATGAGAAAATGCTGATTACCAGCATTTTCTCTATTTCACATAATGTTTTCATAAGTCTCTTTACTAAGAAAGGTTAAAACACAGGATTGTTTAGTAAAGGGTCAAGTATTTAACTTTTCCTCCAACAAAATTATTCTTTTGTGTTTTGGTCGGAGCAGACTACTTTTTAAAGTCTTTTGGTTAACATGAAATCACTTAATATCAACAATTACTTCTTTCATCATAATATTTTCTGATTCATGGATATAACCGTTTTTCATTATGATTATCCATGTTTTACAAAAAAGCTTTCAAATGTGTGTGCTCCAAAATTTGCTAAAAAAGTTACGAGTTAACTTTTATCACCTTTATAATAGAGTACCAAGTTTTAGACTTTGGCCAATTTATACGAAAGCATTTTGCAAACAACAGATTGAGTTTGATTCAAATGATGGGCTTTGTAGTCAAAAGTATAGCAAACATAAATAAGAGAGCAGAAAATGTTGTTTACCAGCAAAAACTGACAAAACTTCGCACTCGTCCAAATTGAAAGCAGTCGAATACATGTATGTAAGTTTTTGAAATTACATGTGGCACAATTGTTGGAATTTATCTTTTGAAGGGTAGAAAACGTTATGGGAAAAGGAGAAATGATGGAAAATAGTGTTGAAAAAAGAGAAAATGCTGGTTAACATTATCTTCTCATTCTCTCACAGTGTTTTCTATCACGTAACCGTTTACCACACAATCCCGACTTTTATTGACCCTAAGGGAGAGGACTTTGAAAACATTGTGGGAAAAAGAGAAAATGCTGTTGCCAGCATTTTCTCCTTTGCCCACAATGTTTTCTACCAAATTTTCCCACAATGTTTTCAAAAGGCTTCTTTCCCAGGGTCGTTAAAAGGCGGCATTGTGCAGTAAAGGGATAAGAGTCACACAAGAAGTTTCTGCTGTTCTTTTTATGAAGAGATCTGTTGACTTTTGAATCAGGTGCAATAAATCATAGATTATAGTAACCAAAATGTACTTATATAGTGCAATGAAAAGTGACACATTCATATGTCATGTAAGACCTTGATCAACAGTCAGTTTCTCAGAGGGATCTTGCGTGGCACAGCCGTAAAGTGTAGTATTCATGACTTGGAAGCCTCAGGTTCAAGCCTCAGTGGATGCACTGCACTGGGGCTTTCATGGGAGTGCCCTTAGGCAAGACACATGAAATCAAAGCCCCAGCGTAGTACTGGTGGAACCCAGGAAATACATGAATATGTGACCTGTCGCCATGATATGACTTAAATAACATTGAAGGTGGCATAAAACATTATTCAATCAATCGTTTGATCAGTTTCTCAAAGCTATATGTTTTTGTAGCCTGATTCACTTTCATAATCTTGTACTACTATGATAGTTATGACACTGGTTACTATGGATGTTCTCTCCAAAAGAGTGATTTATGGGGTGAATATGATCTTTTCCACAAGAAAACAGGTGTGATAATAATGTATGGTATACTTAGGTTTATAGGTAGATCACAAATTCTACAGATATGTCCAATCAGCAAGTCACTTTGGCTTATCAGTCAGAGAGGTACATCTTTCCTATCTGATGAGTTCTCTGCATCCAATATATGGTTCTATTTTTAGAACAAAAGATTACAAGCTTTCTGATGATCAAGACTCAGTAGACTGTTTTTACCTAGACTGTGTAACGTTTCTTTCTCGAGTTTACCTGAAGCAGTCGGCAATAGCTACTGCTTGTACAGGCAAAAAATAACATTGAATGATGAGATATTGTAGATTAATTGGACATGGAACAAAGTTTCAGAGGAAATGGGGTGAATTCTTCTGAACAGAGAAATTCAGAGCGGCATAAACTTGAGCTTGATACAAGAAATTTGAAATTCTTCAAAGAAGATATTTTTCATTTGCCATTCAAAGAATTGGATGACTCAAGTACATATAGACATTTAAAGCATGTCTTTGTTGATGAGGATGATTATGAAGATTTTAAACAAGACTTGGTAGACTTTCATTGTATGAGAACACGCTGGAAGGAGGATCGAAAAAAGTTATCTAGGGATAGATGCAAAGTTAATTCTTGTAGTAGCGAACAGTTAGCAGAGTTTGCTGGAGGTGATTCAAATTATATTGATGATTCATCTGGGAATTCTTCAGGAAATTTATCACCAAAACTTGGCATTAAACAACTCAATTCACCTGTTTTGGATGCATCTAAAAGCTGGATTGATCTTGATTTGGAATCAATGCCCATGATGGAGTTCTTTCAGAATGATGAGCATTTTCAAGAGTTTGATCGGGTCTTTGAAACATTCAAAACAAAGAAAAAGTATGCCAGTAACTCCAGCCTTGATAAGTATAGATGGTCACCTCATCCTGAAAGTGACGGGAATGATGATGCTGACCAATCTAATGATTTAGAAGATGGTGATGGCGAAGTCTTTGGTGTAAAGATCGATGATATTTTTGCAGACTTTTTTGATAATGATGATGCTTTTAAGCATTTCGAGGAGGAGTTTGAAAAGTTTCAGTTCAAGCGCCATTCAAAGGCTTTGAACAGCTTACATCGAAATTCAGTCTGTGATCTGATTGAGGATTTGAAAGCATTCTGTGATAATGAAGAAACCAAAAGCTCAAGAACAGAAAATTCTTTGCAAGTGGAGAGCAAGTTAAGTTTGCCAAAATTGTGGAATCAGGGTGGTGAGTGGGACTATATTTTCACCAAAATTCGGCAACATGGTAAATTGACATCAGAAAATTCTGATACAGGCAGGTCAGATTTAACTGTCAGATACGATAGTGACAGTGGTGATTGTTTGTTAGATGACTTAAGTGATTGTTCAGAATCCAACAGAGACACTGGATATTACTCTGAAGCAAGATTTGATGGAAATTCTTGTTTGTGCCCTTCAAAAAATGATGGTAAGTGATTCATCATTTGTTGTACATCATGACATTATAAACATGTATTTTAACCTTTAACCAGACAACAATAGTTTTCAATACATATGAGTCATGCTCTTTGAAAAGAGAGTTTAACTCATTACCACATGAGAAAAATTTAGACTGGTCCAAATTTAAAGCATTGCAGACGACAATTTAGATGTGGCTCAAATAATGGAATTTGTCTTTGATAAGGTAGAAAACATTGTGGGGAAAGGAGAAAATGCTGGTTACCAGCATTTTCTCCTGTTCCTACAATGTTTTCAAAAGGCCTCTTCCTCAGAGCTGTTAAAACTCAGGATTGTGTCGTAAAGGCTTAATGCATCTGCAAAAATCACCGATCCATGTCAGCCTGCGCAGTCAATACAGGCTGATATGAGTCACAGTCAATACAGGCTGATATGAGGCACAGTCAATACAGGCTGATATGAGTCGCAGTCAGTACAGGCTGATATGAGGCACAGTCAATACAGGCTGATATGAGTCGAAACCTTTTGCTATTGTTAAATTTTCTTCATGTCAAAGGATCATTTTACCTCATGATTCAGATGGTTATTAGACAAAATTTACTTTATGGATCCCTGATTATGTGATGACTTGCTTGGTATAATGCATCACAGAGATGCATTAAACCCTCTTTTGCCAGAGCATTGAATCACAATACAAACTAGAAATATCTGTAAGATGACAGTGAGTGCCTGCTTCAGTTTTCCTAGAGAAGTATGTGGGCCGAATTGAATTCAGTTCCCGTTCCAGATTTAATATTAATTCTCAATTTTGAGACAAGCTATCTTATTGTCTGAGGTGTCTTTATCTAAGCCAGTTGATGCTAAAAAAAATCCTCTGAGAGTTTTAGAAAAATAACATTATTCTGAAATCTTAATGAAGATTGCCCAATTAGTGGCAAGAATTATGGATCTGAGGTACATACTTGTATTTTGGTAACCTTGGTCAATTTTAGTAATAAAGCTGTAATTCTGTTGAAATTTTCACTGCATCATGGGTAATGCTGGATGTGAAAAGAAAGAAAATATGTAGGTGATTTCCTGTGGAAATCATGCACATGTCTTGATGTATCTTTTACATGTAAGCAGAGCTCCAGATAAGAGGGAGTGATAGTATTCTAAATCCATTATTTCTCTTCAAAACCCTATGTTGTGGGTACTCATTAGAACTGTCTCGATGAGATGATTCGAATGAGTACCCATAACATAGAGTTTAGTGGAGAGTGATTATCATTTTCGATTTTGAAAGCAAAATCACTCCCTGTATCTGGAGTTCTGCATGTAAGTTTAACTCTTTACCAAACAACAAAAGTTTGGGCTGGACAAAAAAAATTTGCAGACGACACATTAAATGTTGCTAATGTAATAATTTCTTTCCTTGATAGGATAAAAAACATTGTGGAAAAAGGAGAAAATGCTGGCTACCAGCATTTTCTCCAACAATGTTTTCAAAAGGCTTCATCGACAGGGTCATTAAAACTCAGGATTGTCTGGTAAAGAGTTAATTTTTTGTTAAGCTTTTCTCTAGTAGATGGAATAGGTAGTGTTGCTAGTCCAAAATGTGTACATGGGGTTACAGGTTAACCCTTTACAATACAATCCTGAATTTTAACAACCTTGAAGAAAAAACCTCTTGAAAACATTGTGGGAAGAGGAAGAAATGCAGGTAACCAGTGCTTTCAATGTTTTCTACCCCTCCAAACAGAAAAATTCAGTTTTTGAATTGCATTTGTCATCTGCAAATGCTTTCAAATCAGACTGGCCCAAAATTTTGCTGTTTGGTAAAGAGGTAAAGGAGCAAATTATAATGTGGTGGTGGGTAAATTAGAAATATATATGACCTATCTGTTAGACGAAAACTTCAAATCAGACTCCAGGGAAACATTAAAATCAGTGAAATAGCCATGGGGCACTACGAAAGGGATTCATTACCATATAAATGGACTCTTGGGTATTGAATCTTTAATTGGCTATGAATTAACTCTGTACCACAAGCCATAATTCTCAGACCAGGTCCAGATTGAAAACTGTTTCAGATAAAGAATAAAAGGAGCCTCAGATGATGGGAATTGTCCATTAAAAGGGAGGAAAAATTATGGGAAATGGAGAAAATTGTGTCTCCAGCAGAAGCCTACTTCCTCAGGGTCATTAAAACTGCAAGATCTTTTTGTAAAGGGTTAACTCTTTTTTGAAAATAAAAGTTTTTACTTGTCCAGATTGACAGCTTTTGCAGACAACAAAGTAGGTTTTATTCAAATGATTGGATCCTTCTCTGAAAAGGTAGAAAGAAACATTATGGGAAAAGGAGAAAATGCTGTTTACCAGCATTTTCTCCCACAGTGTTTTCAAAAGGCTTCTTTCTCAAGGTCATTAAAACACAGGATTGTGTGGTAAAGGGTTAACTCATTACCTCTTGAAACAATTTTAAAGCAGACAACTTCAAAAACAACCTTTTTAAATATCAGAAGTTTTAAGTCACAGGGACCATTTTGCTTTGCTGTAAGAGTGTCAAAATCAAGAAAGAGGAGAGTGCCTTTAGTTTGTCTGTCACACTATCTTTGACTGTCAATCTAAAAGTTTATTTCTAGACTCCAAAAGATTTTTATTGTAAGATTTATGCGAATTTAATACTGTAGAGAATTTTGCTAGGCTTTTTTGGTGCCAGAATTTTTAGAAAAAAAGTTTCCAGGTGCACTCTGTGATAGTCATCTACACTGTTGCAAAAACAACTTAACCCTTAGAGCGCCGAATAAACCCATCAGACATTTTCATCCTAGAAATACGACCCAAATAATTGCAATTTCATTGTTGCTTTTGTCTGCTGTGATACAGCAAAGCGGACAGTGTAGATCGAAGATCAGGCTGCACGTTTTGTGCAGCCTGATCTTGATCTACAATGGCCACAAAGGCAATAATAGTTATGAAAGGGGCTTTAGGGGTTAAGATTAGGAACTCTTTCAGCAAAGAACTATATTTTAGACTTGTGTATTTATCCAAAGCGTTTGCATACGATGCATCACATCATCATGTGACTCAAATGACCAGTTGTCTGTTTAGGGTATACGATGGAAAATGGAGAAAAAGCCGGTTATTTCTCCTTTTTACACAATTTTTTTTTCTCCCTCAAAAGCATTAATTGTAGGCTAAGAGGTTTACAACAAAGCTATAAAGGTTTAACCCTTAACCGCAATCCCGAGTTTTAATCACCCTGAGAATGAAAGCTTTTGAAAACATTGTTGGAAAAGGAGAAAATGCTGGTAACCAGAATTTTGTCCTTTTCCCACAATGGTTTCTATTCTGTCACAGACAAATCCAATTATTTGTGCCACATTTATTGTATCGTCTGCAAATGCTTTCAATTTGATGAAGTCTAAAATTTTGTGGTTTGGTAAAGAGTTTAACTCAGGTGTAAGAACAAGTAGTGAAATAACATTACATAGTTGAAGATCAATGAGCAAACAATAGGTAATGATGCAGATTTTGTGATGCAGGGTAATGTATACACTAGTTAGGCAATGATTATTGTCTGGTAGCTTTTGTCAATAATGAGCCAATCTGATACTATCTCTTTACCAAACAACAAAATTTTGGACCTATCAAAATTCAAAGTATTTTGCGCACAACAAATTGAATGTTGCTCAAATGATTATTTCTCTCTTTTGATAGGGTAGAAAATATCCTGGGAAAAGGAGAAAATGCTGGTTACAAGCATTTTGTCCTTTTCCCACAGTGTTTTCAAAAGCCTTCATCCTTAATGTCATTTAAAGTTGTGATCATGAGGTAAAGGGTTAACTACCTGCATGCTAAAGGTAGCATTGGATGGTCAATAATAGTAATGCCCCTGCCTTTACTTTCTCCAGAGGCCTCTGGACAACCCCCACCCACACCCAAGCAGTGTTTCTGCCAGCTTCAAATTTTTGAGGGTCATTTGTTACCCCCTATCCTAACTTTGGAGGGTCATACAGGAAAATTATGGGTCACTGTTATAACCCATTATCATTCAATCCCATGTTTTCACTAACTCTACAGTGGAAGGTTTAGAAAACAGTGTGGTAAAAGGAGAAATATTATTAGTCGGAGTCTGACAAGGCTCTGGTGTTTGTTTGATTCGATCATAGTCTGGCTTTTCTACGTTTTCGGTGGTTTTACTAGTGGAAGGAAAGGCGAAGAAGTCTGCTAGTTTTTTCTGTTTCTTTTTACTTGGTTCGTCTGCCATTTCTGTATTGGAGAGCGACTGGACTACTAAGACCGAATATGTGTAAAATCCAGATATATTCGGAAGCGACGACCAATTGACGCTGGGAGCCGTAACATAAACTGTTCATGTAAATAAACATGGCCGACGAAATTTTCAACCTTCACTTACGAAGCATTCTTTTACACCTTGGTTTCGCTAAAAGTCACGGTTTTGTACGAAATTGTTCTTTTGGTTGAACTGATATTTTGGTTGCGCCAGAAAAAACGCACAAGGCCAATTCTATTGCGCCCTGAAAGAAATAACTGCGTCAAAAACGCAAGATACGCTCTAGCGGAAACACTGCCCAAGCTTAGCTTAAAATCAACAAATGGAGTGGAAAACTTCTAAACGCAAGATAACTTTATTAAAAATTTTCAAATGCAGACTTGAGATAGTTCCAAGCAAAATGCATTCAAGATAAACCCCCCCCCCCCCCCCCTGCATTCAAGATACCCCCCCCAATACATTCAAGATATACACCAATCATTTGATTAGTTTAGCTCTTTTTGACCAAAAACCATGTTTTAATGATCCTGAGGAAGACAGTTTTTAAAAATATTTTGGGAAAACCTGAAAATGTTAGTAATCAGTGTCTTCTGTTTAATCGTTTCTAAAACAAAACATTTTAGACTTTTCAAAATTTGAAAGTATGTATTGATTACAAAAACAAGAATTGTTACAAAAATAAGAAATTCTTTGACAGAGCAGATTTAGCATTGTTAGAAAAAGAGGGAATGTAGGTTACCAGCACTTTCTATTTTTCCAAAAATGTTTTCAAAAGGCTTCTTTATCAGGGTCTCTAAAACCGCACAGAATGTTCAGTCTGATCTGGGATCTATGTTGTCTGATAAGGAGATATGTTCCTAAAAAAAGTGTCTTTGAAATAACAAAATTTGGGGTTTTACTAACTGCCTCAAAGTTTCATTTCACTTATTTAGCAGGTTAATGGTTAACCCTTTACCATACAATCCTGAGTTTTAACGACCCTAACATAGACTAAGGCTTTTGAAAACATAGTGGGAAAAGGAGAAAATGCTGATAACCAGCATTTTCTCCTTTTCCCACTATGTTTTCTACCACATCTAAAACAAATTCCATCATTTGAGCCACATTGAAATTGTTGTCTGCAAATGCTTTCAATTTGGACCAGTCTAAAATTTTGTTGGTTGGTAAAGAATTAAATGATTCTGATTGTCTGGTTGAGATGTGCCCATGATGAATGAACCCTATAGGCTTATGCCTTTGTAGGGTATAAAACATGTTATTCTGCCATGTTTTCAGACATTATCCACTTACAAGAAAAGTTTCTATCAAGACAGAAAAGGATCAGACATACCATGTTGATTACATTAATTATTCAAGGCTGAGGTAGCAAGGTTTATTATCATTGGCAGCATGGTAACTGTTACAGTGTCATGTGTTGTCTACTCCAGCTGTAACTGTAAATTATCTCTATACCAGCCAACAAAATTTCTGATGTGTCCATTTTACAGCATTTGCAGACAACAAGTTGCATGGTACTTGAATGATTGTATTTGGCTTTTAGAGAATAGAAAATGCATGAAAAGGAGAAAATGCTGGTTGCCAGCATTTGCTCTTTTTCCCACAGTGTTTTTTATTAGTTTTCCTTCTCCAAGGGGCATTGAAACATGGAAACACCTGATACAGAATTTGCTCTGAGACTGAAATAAATGAAACTCAGCAGAAAAGGCCAAGATATTATGCGTTCAAGGCAGTTTTTATCTTACAAAACATAAGGATTATCAGACTGCAGATTCTGTGTAATCTCATCTACACTCTCCCCAAAGCTAATTTGAGGATTTTAATTAATAGCTTAACTCAAACTCTTAACCAAAGGATAAAATTTCAGACTTGTCCATATTCAAAGCATTTGTGGACAAGGAAATAAATTTGACTAAAAAATTGATATAATTATGCTTTTGGAAGGAGAGAAATCATTTTGGGAAAAGGAGGAAATGCTGGTTACCAGCATTTTCTCACAATGTTTTCAAAAGGCATATGTTTCAGGGTCATTAACACTTGGAATCATGTGGTAGTGTTAAACTGATTTTGAACACAGCAAAAATGAATGAATGCAAAGAAGTTATGCTGTGTGATCTCAGATCTTAACTGTTTCCAATTTTGAGCCCTGAAGAAACTTAGGCAATTTATGCATTAATACGTAAGATTTTGCAGTGATCTAAATAACATACTGTTGAAGAACATGTAAAACTTGACTCAAAGATAATACCCTTCTTGTTAACTGCTTTTGGTTACATATTTTCTGCCTGTCAGCCTCGCAAGTAGCACTGATGGAATTAATGTAATTTATAATATTGTATAAATGGTTTAATTATGTAATTTATAATATATAAATGCATATAAATGGTAAATGGTGAATGAGGGAGGAACATTGCCATGAATCAGCCCTTAAAGCACCTTTTATAACCATGGATGCCTTATTGGCCTGTATAGAACAAGATCAGATTGCACAAAACATGCAGATTGATCTTAAACCTACATTGTCAGCCTTGCTGACACATTCTGGATAGGAACAACCTAAAGTTGCAATTATATGGGTCTTTTTTCTAGACTGAAAGTCTCTCTTTGGTTTATTTAGAGCTCTAAGCATTAACTGATTTTTATGATTTGGCTTTTTACTGTGTGAGGCAAATTTGCGACAGGCAGCTATTGAAACGATCTTTTAAAATAACTTATAAAAATTTTCTTCTGAGGCAGTATAAAACATGAGCATGCCCTGAAACATTATGGTTTAAAAAAGAAACTGCTTGTGTTTGCGGTTTCTCCTTTTGTTTCAGTGTTTACAAAAGTAGTATGCAGTAGCAGGAAAAAAAGGTAGTGTGCACGAGATGATGTGTTAAACCAGATGTTTCAAGGAGAGTGCAAGGAGAGACAGCAGAAAACTTGTTCCTGTCAATCATCATTACACATGCACCTATGAAATGTCAAGGTCATTTGATTTGCTATATGAAGTTTCCCATGTTTTTTTTTACAGTCTTGAGCTAGAAGGCTTTTGAAAACATTGTGGAAAAAGGAAAAAACACTGGTGACCATCATTTTCTCCTTTTTCCTCAATGTTTCTAAGTCTCTTTTACGGACAAATTCCAGCATTAAAGCCAAATGTTGTCTGCAGACGGTTTTAATTCGGAGGAAATCTAAAGCATTGTCAGTTGGTCAGGTAAAGAGTTTGAAGGTTACTTTTGGCTCAAAAAGTCTTGTTGACAGATCTTGGCGTATTTTGTACTGTACGTTTTTACCAATTGAGAATGGTTTGTGGTTTCAAGGGAAAGTGCAGATTGCACATTGAAAATGGATTCTCAGACATTTTGGTTTTCATTTTCGGCACAGAAATGCCATTTATTTGACATATTTCCAGGGTCTTTCTTCCTGACTGGAAAAAATCCAACATAACTTATTCACCTTTTCGTGTCAGAAATCTGACTTTATGGACCCCTACAGTTGACTTGGAAAGCTTTGGAAAGCATTATGAGAAAAGTAGCAGTTGCTTGTAACAGGCAACAGTTACTACTTCTTTTGCCATTGCTTGTAACGGGCAACAGTTACTACTTCTTTTGCCCAATGTGCTTGCCATATTGAGGAAGAAGGCCATGCTCTGTGAAAAGGGGGCTTAATGATCTGTGAACAGTATCAACCTGAGTCCAAGTTTGTTATGCCCCAGAATATTTTACTGTCAGGTCAAAGTGCTGGCAAATTGCTACATTTTCAACTGCTTTGGTGACGACCACCTAGTATATGCCTTAAAAAAAAGAGGCAAATTCACAAATATGCCAAATAAAAAGGAAAAGGCAGTATCTGGGAACACTTTTAGCTGAAGGTAAGCAAAGACACACAAAAATGTAAAATGCAATTTAAAAAAAATTTGAACTCACAATTATCATTAATCACCATCATCCAGGTCGTCGCTAATACACAGCACATAATGCTAGTCATAGATTCGTGACAGGATACACACCATATAACACAAAATCAAAGCATGGCTTTAGAAATTATGGGCAGCGAGTAAATCTCATATGTGATTCCTGATTGGTTCACAGTAGATATTGTGTGAAAATTCAGTGTACACACCATTGGATGCAGATGGGGTGTGACAAAATTGAAATTTGATTGATTTGCATTGTATGGTGTGTATACATGTACGGTGTGTACCAGTAAAGACAAAACCAGTGTTTGTTTGTTGATTACCACCCCTGCAAGGAATTCAAGAAACTGTTTTAGAACGGTTCTTGAATCTAGTTCTTGAATAGTTCGTGAACATTAAATGGCCATTCTAGAACTGATGTTCAAGAACTAAACCTAGAACTTCCTGTGAGGAATTCAAGAAACAGCTCTAGAACAATTCTTCAATCTAGTTCTTGAATAATTCATGAACATTAAATGGCCATTCTAGAACTGATGTTCAAGAACTTAATCAAGAACTTGCTGTGAGGAATTCAGGTCTAGAACAATTCTTGAATCTAGTTCTTGGAAAGTTCATGAACATTAAATGGCCATTCTAGAACACTGATGTTCAAGAACTTACTCAAGAAAAAATGTTCTCCAACACATTCTAAAACATATTCTTAAACCTGTAATTCTAGAAGTATAATTTAATGTTCATGAATAATTCTAGAACTGGTTAAAGAACTGATCTAGAACAGCAATTTGGTATTCAAAACTTAATCTATGGAATCCTCGTTACTCCTCCATATCTGGAGCTATGGACTTGGCATTTCAAGATTCAAGCTGCTGTATTCTTTTTTCCTGGTGAGTTACTACAAAGAAAAGACAATCAAGACAGCTAACAATACACAGTTTAGAATTGTTTTTTCTGGGTTATCATCTCTTTACCAAATGACAATAATATTAACCTCCCCCATACTAAAAAACTTGCAGACATCAAATTAAATGCAACTCAAATTACTGTATTTGCCGTTGAAAGATGAGCAGCTGTGTGAAAACATGAAATGCCAGCACCATTTTCTTTCTTATTTTTTTCTGTATTCAAAAGCTGTTTTCAGGATTGTAATAAAACATGTCACTGAGAAGTGACACATTACATGTTGATGTGGTAGTAACCCTTAATTGTATCTAATATATCTTGGTCTTTAAACAGATTAAAAAAAATGTAAATCTAATGCAATTAAGGTCTAATTAAAATTATTGCATAGATCTACTAGACACCAACAAGATATGTCATTCTCAGTAAAATCTCCAAACTGGGATAAAAAACATGAAACACTCTGGGATGAACTTGTTTGGCGACGAAGGAGCAACGGCCGGAGCAAAATAAAAAAAAACGACGGTCCACAATGATAATGGAAAGCATTGCAAGACTAGATCTATTTAAGGATTTTCTCAATGAATTAATGTTCCTCAGTCAATTAATATCTGTTTTGTTGCGAGTTTCTGCTGAAAACACACAGAGAAAGGAACACAAAAGTTCAAACGATTTTTACCTCACTTTCAAGCATCATCCATATTTCTTCTCGATGATGTCATCATCCGAGTCTGATTGCGCTTTACAGAACTAGCCAATAAAAACGAACAAGAAGAAATGAATATCCAATCGCAAACGACTGACTGCATCTAACGGATTTAAATTGAGCAAAAGTTGATATTGCGCAAGTTATGTATTTGAAAATGCCACCTAGCGGAAGCTAATGAAGAACAACAGATCACCCGAGATTTTCAGCATGAAAGTAAACATGAACTGTTCCTCCATATTCTGTACGCTTCTTTTTCAGGAAACTGCAAATTTGCGATTTTGTTGAACAGCATGACACTTGGAACGGTTAGTAAAATAATACATCTAGATCTTTATCTATTAATATGACGAGATTAATATGAACAAAGTTGATACACGTAAATAATTTTTGTGATATCTACTTTCGGTTTCGTTCTCCAAACTTGTCCTCAAGTGGGGGTTCCCCTTTATAAATCATACAATTTCTGCTTTTCGTTGCGCTTATTGATGTTGTTATCAATAATGCAAATGTGATAATATCCAGAAAGAAAAAGATTTGCAATAATATCATTGAGTCATGATGTAACCAAAAAATTCTTGCCCAATAAAATTAGGACTTCACATAATTCTGGATGGTACTAGAAATCAGATAAATAAGTCTTATTTTTATTTCAGCAAAGTTTAACAAAGGACTTCTGAGTGAAATTAATTGTCCATAATTTTCTTATTGATTATTTAGGTGGACAGGGTTTTAACCTTGGCTTCCTTGAACATGACTGTACCACTATTAACCAAACGCCAGCTGTCGATCAAAAAAATCAATAAGCAAATCAGCGATCAGTATTTTTCCATTCAGAGCGGAAGCTGTCTTGCCATTGTAAAACCTAGACATTCTGAATCATTAGGAGTTATAACTATATATAAATGTATAGTATATTTATGAGAAAAAACTGATGAATAACTTTAAACTTGATACCCATTATTAATCCTTACGACTGCAATTTCAAGATGCAGAGTTACACCAGGTAAAATTATTGTTGCAGAAGACAAATTCAGATTTAAAAGGAGAAAAATAAATGAATACTTCTTGTTAACATGCTTTTTTATTGTCATAAATTTTCCAGAATTTCAATCTTGGCAACAGATTCCTGTTTCTTTACTAAAAGAAATGTATAGATAATATTTTAGACAACTGATTGGATTTTATCATGTTCAGTTATTTATTTCCTTTACCTTATTTTTCATTTAAATATATACTCGGTAATTCATTTTCTTACCAAATTGAGTTGACTTGTTATTTTGAATGCTGGTTACATCTCTTTTGTTGAATCTTTTCCCCCCTCGCAAATTATCCTTAAATAAAATTTGAGTCGACGAAATTCGGGTAAAAATGCTTTTCATATAGTCTTCATAGAAGTCAAACCTAAACAGCGCCCCCCAGCTTTTAAAGTAAATGCAATGTAGGCACAGTTTTGACATTTGTTTAAATTAACCCTTTCCCAAACGACAAATTCTGGACTGGTCCAAATTCAAAGAGTTTGCAGACGACAATTTTAAATTTGATGAAAATGGCAGAAAGTTCTCAAAAAAGGTAGAAAACACGGTGAGAAAAGGAGAAATTGCTCATTACGAGCGATTTCTCCTTTTCCCACAGTGTTTTCAAAAGACTTGTACTACAGACACGTGAAAACCAGGGCTTGTTTGGGAAAGGGTTAAAAATAAATGCCATCTTCCTCCATCAGTAAACCATTAAAAACGTTGTTCCCATTGGTCTCTGTATTTTAACATATCTATGAATGCAGACTTAAAGCCTGTTAAATTAAAGACGATATGCCACCCTATATATATAACCATCTTTCCCCTCCCTTTATTTTCAATCTTTTAATCTCCCTTAAACTATTATTTATTTATCGAAAATCAATCCGGTACCAATCAAGCCGTTTTTGTTTGATTTGTTGTACATATTGCCACTTTTTACGCAAAACGTGGAGCAAGGGTGTATGCGGTATTCCTTTGATATCGGTATACCACCCCAAAAGCGTCTAGTACTATCCTACTTGTAAAATTACACACACGTGTCATGTCAGTCTGACTCTTTGTGACCGTCTATAACCCCTTTCAATGATTATTAGTGTTTGAAATTTGGATTATACATGTTCAGTGTGTAAGTCAATTTATTTTTCTATTACTCTTACAGCATAGTATTTACCGGCGAATGCTTAGAAATATATTCATGTTTTTATTCTTTTTATTCTTCGCCTCGGGTTTTTCCCCCAAACTTGAAAAAATCAATTTGGTAAACCTATCATTTGTTAATGTATCTTCTAATTTCAATTCAAACATCTGGTAATCATATTGCCCTGTTAAAAACATTGGTAATGTAAAAGTCTTGCAATTTGTGGTGAAATTATTGAAGCATATATCACAGACTAAGTAATGGAAAAATCTCTGTAACTTTGAAAAAGCTTATTTTTGTCCAGGTAAAAGATGAATTGCATTTGAAGACCAATGACTTTAAGAAGTATTCAGGAAGCATGAGTTACATGTACACGTACTGTACCAACATTATCAAACGTAGGTGGCGTAAGAGGTGTAAGTCAACTGACTTTGAAATAGACAGTCTCTGTTTCAATTTTCACCTATAAAACTTCGAAAAACCTAAATCCAAAAGATGTAACTACCTTTTCTCAAATTGTTCCCATGCTTATTTAACTTGAACAATTATTTCCTGTTAAAGTATCTTCTGGTAACTTGCATATGTCTCCTAGCTAAGCCCACGTGTCTGGGTAATGTTTGTCTAGGTTTTTAGATCCGCGGGTCACGTGACATCAGTGGGAGGAGCGATTTATCGTCTGTCGTTCGGTTAATTGGTCACTTCACTTGCTTATTCCAATATTATTGATAAGTCCAACAACAACAGAAAATTTACCTCACTTCACATCTTTATTGCAATAGTAATTATAAGTCTAACAACAAAGAAAAAGTTTTCTGTAAACTCATTTTCTGGTTTGACTCATGATTTTTTTTGTTTGACTCTTGAAAAATTAGATTTGACCCCTGAAACTTTCAGATCAATGGAACATTGACTCCTGAATTTCAGAGGCAAGCCAAAGCCCTGCCCATTCACCAACACAACTTATTCAGTTCTGGGCTTGACTTTACTGTTATGTTAGAGATTGCAGCAATGCCTAGATTGCTTTAACTTAAGTTTAGTAGCAAGATAAAAGTTGATAATGAGCCATTGTGTAAATCATCTGTAGCATATTATGCGATCCCACTTAGATCAAGTGGAAAACAAAGTGGCAATTTTCAAAACATTTTAACAGAAAAAATTTCAAATTATCTGATTGACTTCAAAAATGTAAATGTGTGTGCAACATTTATTTTACTGCCATTTCAAATAAATAAGGGATAATATATAAATACACTAGACCTCATGGCTTCTAATGTTTCTGAAAATTTGCACATGTGTGCATCTGAAATGTAAGCAAGCATCTGAACCAAATTTTTTTGCAAGTTGAAGGAAAGACAACTTGCTAATTTTTGCCACCACACACAGTTTCAGCAAAACATACTTACCAAATTCTAGGTTTTCAACTGCTGAAGAACTGGTACTGTTCTAGAACCAGGGTCTGTAGAATGTAGTCACCCCTGCGAGGAATTCAAGAAACAGTTCTAGAACAGTTCTTGAACCTAGTTCTTAAATAGTTCATGAACATTAAATGGCCATAATTCTAGAACTGATGTTCAAGAACTAATTCAAGAACTCCTGCAAGAAATTCAAGAAACAGTTCTAGAACAGTTCTTGAACATAGTTCTTGAATAGTTTATGAACATTAAATGGCCATAATTCTAGAACTGATGTTCCAGAACTTATTCAAGGACTTTCTTTAGAAAGTTCTAGAACAGTTCTTGAACCTAGTTCTTGAATAGTTCATGAACATTAAATGGCCATAATTCTAGAACTGATGTTCCAGAACTAAATTCAAGAACTTCCTTTAGAAAGTTCTAGAACAGTTCTTGAACCTAGTTCTTGAATAGTTCATGAACATTAAATGGCCATAATTCTAGGACTGATGTTCAAGAACTAATTCAAGAACTTCCTGTGAGGAATTCAAGAAACAGTTCCAGAACAATTATTTACTCTATTTCTTGAAAAGTTCATGAACATTAATTGGCCGTTCTAGAACACTGATGTTCAAGAACTTAATCAAGAACTTAAAATTCTTGAACCTGTAATTCTAGAAGTATAATTTAAGGTTCATGAACAATTCTAGAGCTGGGTTACAGAACTTACCTAGAAAAGCAATTTTATGATCAATAATTATCTGAAGCTATGGACTCTGCATTTCAAGATTCAAGCTGCTATGGTCTTTTTCTGGTCATTGAGTTGCTACAAAAAAAGGACAATCAAGACAACAAACAATACACAAACAATTTACAATTGATGTTTTTGATTGTCATCTCTTTACCAAATGACAATAATCTGATCCTCATCCACACTAAAAAAAATCTTGCAGACATCAAATTAAACGCCACCCAAACAAAAGGATTTGCCATTGAACGAAGAGCAAATATGTGAAAACAAGAATGCCAGCACCATTTTCCCTTTTTTTAATTCAAAATTTGTTTTCAGAAGTGTAACAAAACATGTCAGTGAGAAGTGACATATCTGTCAATGTGGTAGTATCCCATAATTGTATCTTATATTTTGATCTTTAAACAGACTTAAAAAAAAAAAAATGTAGGTCAACATCTAATGAAATTAAAATCTAATTCGAATGATTGCATAAATGTGCTAGGTACAAACAAGACATTTTGAAATTTTCGGTAAAATCGCCAATCTGGAATCACAAACACAAAAAACTCCGGGATGAACTGGTTTGGGGACGAAGGAGCAACGGCCGAGCAACATAAAACAACGGTGGACGAAATACTGGAAAGCATCGCGAGATTAGACCTACTAAGAAATATTCTCGATAAATTGGTGTTCTTCAGTCTTCTGTTCTGTTGCGGGATTCCGCAGAAGACACACGCAGAAAACATGAAAATTGAAATGTTTCTTCCCTGACATTCAAGCATCGTCCATATTTCTTCCCTGTGAAGTCATCATCCGGGTCTGATTGCGCTTTACAGAACTAACCAATGAAAACGAACAAGAGGAAATCGACATCCAACTGCAAAAGTGGAGAAGAGCTCGGCTGATATAGTCTATGCATCAAACGGATTTAAATTGGACAACCGTTGATTGCGCACGTCATGAGAAAAATGCCACCTAGCGGAAGGTAATAACGGATTACCCGAGATTTTCTGGGTGCATGAAAAAAAAAACCAAATTCCACAGGATTTCAACACTTGATGACCAAATTTCACCCAAAAATGACAATTTTTATTGCCGTAGTGATAACTTTTGACCTGAAATGAAATATATTTATGTATAGTATAATTTTATGCTAATTTTCTGGAAAATATCTTTTTCTAACGATAATTTGTTGCGGTTTGGGGGCTATATAGGAGTCAGCTTGTCGGTCCGTCCGTCCGTCTGTAGCTTTTTGTCAGCTCTATTTCTCATAAACTATTGGAAGAATTTTATTCAAACTTCACAGGTAGACTCAGTATCAAGCAGAGATGTGCATATGAAATGTTGGTTATGGTTCATTGATTTTTCACTGAGTTATGGCCCTTTCATGAAATTTCTTGTCCGCTCTTTTTCTCATCAACTATTGGACAGATTTGGTTCAAACTACACAAATAGATTCAGTATCAAGCAGAGATGTGCATATCCTATTTTGGTTATGGTTTATTTAGGTGTCATGGAGTTATGGCCCTTTGATGATTCTGGACAAATTTCTTTCAAACTTCACGGATAGACTTTGCACTCAGCAAAGATGTGCATATCATAAATTGTTCTTAGTTAATTAAATAAAATTTCCAAGAGCTAAGCCCTTTTTTGTCGTTCTCTTTATGATGGTGCCCTTGCTGAATTGATGAAAATAAATTATACTTTTGATAGAATACTTTTAACACAGCTGTCCGTCCGTCGGTCGGTCTGTAGCTTTTTGTCCGCTCTATTTCTCATAAACTATTGGACGAATCTTATTCAAACTTCACAGGTAGACTCAGTATCAAGCAGAGATGTGCATATGAAATGTTGGTTATGGTTCATTGATTTTTCACTGAGTTATGGCCCTTTCATGAAATTTCTTGTCCGCTCTTTTTCTCATCAACTATTGGACAGATTTGGTTCAAACTACACAAATAGACTCAGTATCAAGCAGAGATGTGCATATCCTATTTTGGTTATGGTTTATTTAGGTTTCATGGAGTTATGGCCCTTTGATGATTCTGGACAAATTTCTTTCAAACTTCATGGATAGACTTTGCGCTCAGCAAAGATGTGCATATCATAAATTGTTCTTAGTTAATTAAATAAAATTTCCAAGAGCTAAGCCCTTTTTTGTCGTTCTCTTTATGACGGTGCCCTTGCTGAATTGATGAAAATAAATTATACTTTTGATAGAATACTTTTAACACAGCTTCTATGTCATGCTTACTTTCAAAAACTATTACACCAAATAATTATACCCCCCCAAAACTCTGTTTGGGGGGTATATAGGAGTCAGCTTGTCGGTCGGTCTGTCCGTCCGTCGGTCGGTCGGTCTGTAGCTTTTTGTCCGCTCTATTTCTCATACACTACTGGACGAATTTTATTCAAACTTCACAGGTAAACTCAGTATCAAGCAGAGATGTGCATATGAAATGTTGGTTATGGTTCATTGACTTTTAGCTCCACTGGCCGAAGGCCAGCGGGCTTATGTCATGGCCCGGTGTCCGTCCGTCCGTTCGTCCGTCCGTCCGTCCGTCTTTGCGTTAACTTTTATTTCAAACATCTTCTTCTCTGAAACTACCCATCCAATTTTCATGAAACTTCACAGAAATGATCCTGCCATGGTCCTCTTCAGAATTTCTTGAAAGAATTTGATTCCTTCAAAAACTCTGGTTGCCATGGCAACAAAACTGAAAAATATTGGAAATCTTTAAAAATCTTCTTGTCTGAAACCATACGGCATAGGGCTACCAAATTTGGCATGTAGCTTTATGTAGTAGACCTCTATCATGTTTCTTGAAATTATAGCCCTGGGGTCAAAATTGGCTCTGCCCCAGGGGTCACAAGTTTTACATAGGCTTATATAGAGAAAACTTTAAAAATCTTCTTGTCTGAAACCATAAGGCATAGGGCTACCAAATTTGGCATGTAGCTTTATGTAGTAAACCTCTATCATGTTTCTTGAAATTATAGCCCTGGGGTCAAAATTGGCTCTGCCCCAGGGGTCACAAGTTTTACATAGGCTTATATAGAGAAAACTTTAAAAATCTTCTTGTCTGAAACCATAAGGCATAGGGCTACCAAATTTGGCATGTAGCTTTATGTAGTAAACCTCTATCATGTTTCTTGAAATTATAGCCCTGGGATCAAAATTGGCTCTGCCCCAGGGGTCACAAGTTTTACATAGGCTTAAATAGAGAAAACTTTAAAAAATCTTCCTGTACCTAGCCATAAGGCCTAGAGCTACCAAATTTTGCATTTAGCTTGATCTAGTTGGGGTCTACCAAAAGTGCCCAAATTATAGTCCTGGGATCAATTTGGCCTCATGCTGGGGGGGAGGGGTTCACAAGATTTACATAGGCTTACATAGGGAAAAACTTTTAAATCTTGGTGTACATAGCCATAAGGCTTAGGCTACCAAATTTTGCATAATTATAGCATTATCTAGTGGACAACTACAAAGAGGGCCCAAGTTACAGCCCTAGGATCAAGTTTGGCCCTGCACCAGGGGTCACAAGTTTTACATGGGTTTATGGAGTGAAAAGTTCAGAAACCGTCTTGTTACTAGCCATAAGGCCAAGAACTCCCAAATTTGGCATGTTATTCTTCTAATACACATATTCCCCATTTAGTCCAACTGTAGCCCTGGAGTCAAAGTTTTATAAGGGCTTATATAGTGAAGACTTCTCTTCATGGTTTATATTTATAAGCCAGTGGAGCGATACAGGGCCATCATGGCCCTCTTGTTCACTGAGTTATGGCCCTTTCATGAAATTTCTTGTCTGCTCTTTTTCTCATCAACTATTGGACAGATTTGGTTCAAACTACACAAATAGACTCAGTATCAAGCAGAGATGTGCATATCCTATTTTGGTTATGGTTTATTTAGGTTTCATGGAGTTATGGCCCTTTGATGATTCTGGACAAATTTCTTTCAAACTTCACGGATAGACTTTGCACTCAGCAAAGATGTGCATATCATAAATTGTTCTTAGTTAATTAAACAAAATTTCCAAGAGCGATTCGGTTCGGAGGTTGCTTTCGTTAGTTTCCGTACTGTATAAGTAAGATGTAGAGTCTGGTCAAAAACATTGCATGAAAAGACATTTGTTGTCTGCAAAACCTTTTCATTTAAACCAGTCTCAATTTGTCCAACTGGTAAAAAAAAATGTATCAAGTAAGTTTTATTCTCTCCAAGTTTTCAGTCTGTAACAAAGAGTAATTCTTTGGCAAGAAGCCATTGCAGGATATTCATCACCTTCAGTGATAGCTCTGGTATAATTGACTCTCCAGTCACTTATTTTGCATTCCTGTGACATTAATCTGTTTTGTGACAAGGAGCTGTTGAGGGGTATGATCACGTTTAGTGATAGCTCTAGTTTGGCATGTTAGTGATAATTACATAATAAATTAGCTAAATGAGTATAGCCATGGCGAAGAATTTACTATTTGATGTATAATACGGTCACAAGAGGTGAAATATGGTTATCAAGCAGTTCGAAGTGAAACCCGGTGTTTCCATGCACCCTTCCGAATGAAAGTAAACATAAACATGTTCCTCCATATTCGCTACGCCTCTTTTTCAGAAAACCGCAAGTTTACGATTTTGTTAACCAGCATGACAATTAAATAAGGGTTAGTAAACTAGTACATCGTAGATCTCTATCTGTTAATATTTATGACGAGATTAATACGAACGAAAATGATAGGCGTAAATAATTCCGGTAGCTGTATAGATCTACTTTCGGTTACATTCTCGAAACTTGTCCTCAAGTGCGAGTTCCCCTGCAACATCATACAATTTCTGCCTTTCATTGCAATTTTTTTTATCAATGATAATACTTATATGATAGTATCCAGAAAAAAAAGTTTGCAATAATATCGTCAAGTGACGATGAAACACAAAAATCCAGGCCAATGAACATTAAAACTTTACATGTTTTTGGATGGTACTAGAAGTAAATAAGTCTTATCATTATTTCAGAAAAGTTTAACAAAGGACTTCTGAGTGAAAATGATTGTCTATAATTTTCTTATCGATTGCTTAGGTGAATAACGTTTTAACCCTAGCCACCTTGAACATAATCACTGTTCACTCCACATCTATATTGCAATATTAATAATATGTCCAACAACAACAAAAAGTGACTATAAACTCTTAAAGTTTCCGTTTTTAGCTTGTGATTTTTTTTGTTTGACTCTTGAAAAATTAGATATGACCCCTGAAACTTTTGGGTCAATGGGTCATCTACTCCTGAATTTCCGAGGCTAGCTAAAGTCCTGCTTATTCACCAATTGGACTTACTCAGTTTCGGGCTTGACTCCACCATTACATAAGAGACTGCGGCAATGCAGAGATTGTTTGTAACTTAATTTTAGTAGCAAGATAAAAGTCGATAAAGAGCCATTGTGTAAATCATCAGTAGCATATTATGCAATCCCACGTAGATCAAGTGGAAAATGAAGTCGCAATTTTCAAAACATTGTGATGGAAAAAAAACACATGTGTGATCCCTGCATAAATACACTAGACCTCATGGCTTCTAATGTTTCTGAAAGTTAGCACATGTATGCATCTGAAATGTAAACAAGCATCTGAAACCACTTTTATGCAAATTGAAGGAAAGACAACTTGCTAATTTTTGCCATTACACAAATTTGCAGCAAAACATACAAGTTTACCAAATTCTAGATTTCCAACCATTCAAGATCTGGTGCAGTTCTAGAACCAGGGTTTGTAGAATTTGGTCAATGTATTAAAAGCAATGTTCTGGAACCATTTGTATTCTAGGTCAACTGTTCAAGAACTTTCAGATCTGTTCAAGAACTGGCAGTGTTGTAGAATTAATGTTCTTTCACTTTGTGCGTTTAGAACCAATGTTCAAGAACCATTTGGGTTCTAGAACCTCAGTTCAAGAACTGTTTTAAAAGTTTAAGAACAGGTCTGAAGGTTCAAGAAAGATTCTTGAAAGTTCATGAACTTTCAGATCAGTTCAAGAACTGACGGTGTTCTAGAATTAATGTTCTTTTACTTTCTTGCTTTTAGAACCAGTATGCAAGAACCATTTGGGTTCTAGAACCTCAGTTCTTGAACTGTTTTATTGGTTCAAGAACAGTTCTTGAGGTTCAAGAAAGGTTCTTGAATGTTCATGAACTTACCACAAGTTCTTGAACATTTTTCACAGGGGCAGTGTATTAAAACAAATGTTCTAGAACCATTTGTATTTTAGGCAAACTGTTCAAGAACTTTCAGATCAGTTCAAGAACTGGTGGTGTTCTAGAATTAATGTTCTTTCACTTTCGTGCTTTTAGATCAAGTGTTCAAGAACCATTTAGCTTCTAGAACCTCAGTTCAGGAACTGTTTTATTTGTTCAAGGACAGTTCTTAAGGTTCATGAATGGTTCTTGAATGTTCATGAACTCACCACTTGTTCTTGAACATTTTTCGCAGGGGTGTTTATACGCTGTATGGAATCTGTTATGGCCGACTCAGATAAAAAATTGGTATTTACAGGTATATGCAATTCATATCGCAATACTATATTGGCTAGGGTCTATCCATTCCTGCAATATACACCAGTTTATGTTAAACCACTTCTAAACAAGACCCTCTTCTTTAACCCTTTACCACACAATGCCAACTTTTAACCATCCTGAGAAAGAAGGCTTTTGAAAACATTGTGAGAAAAAGAGAAAATGCTAGTAACCAGCATTTTCTCCTTACCCACAAATTTTTCTACCCTATGAAAAACAAATTTTATGTTTTGAATAACTTTTGTTGTCTGCAAATGCTTTCAGGAGTAAAGCACTGACACAGGCAAGGATGCTAGTAGTTAGATGGGAAACATCTGAGTGTCTCTGAAAAACTAATACCAGAGCTGAGGAATTGAACCTATGACCTTACTGGTGGTCATGTGTTTACCTCTATCCCATTCCTCCAGCCTTGCTGAACTAAATAACTCTTTACCACGCAATCCTGACTTTTAATGACCCTGAGGAAGAAGGCCTTTGAGAACATTATGGAAAAAGGAGAAAATGCTGGTAACCAGCATTTTGTCCTTTTCTCATATCGTTTTCTACCCTAGCAAGAACAAATTTTGTCATTTGGGCCACCTGTACTTTGCCATCTGCAAATGCTTCCAATTTGGATAAGTCTAAAATTTTGTTGTTTGGTAAAGAGTTAACTTTGGTATTACCATAGGACAAAAGTTAAACATTAAACTTGTCCACTATTGAGAAAATTTGCATCAGCAACTTTAATTGGGCTGAAATGATGGAATTTTTCTCTGAATGAGTAGAAAGCATTGAAAAAAAAAAAGAGATTAATATTGGTTATCAACATTTTCTCCTTTTCCCACAATGATTTCAAAAGCCCTTTTCCTCAAGATCACTAAACTCAGAATTGTTTGGTAAATGATTGAAGCTTGCACATCTACATATTAGCATCTGAAACTGGAGAATTGAAAGGAAATTGGTAGCTTTTGTTAACAGATGAAATGAATACCCCTATTCAAGTAGTTTTTACCCCAGGGAGCCCTATCAAGCCCCAGAAAGTCATGCCTGGACATATGTTACTGATTTTCAGCCCTTTTTTGTATTTATCCAGTTGTTACATTGTGTAAAAGCCATTACTGTAACTTTTTTTACATCCCTGCAGTGGGCAGATATTCAAAACAATGTGGTAAAAGAAACAACTTTGTGTAACAAGCAATTTTCCCATAATGTTGAGAAAATCATATTTATGGGGTGTTAACCCTCTAACCCTCTAACTACTTTTTAACAATATCAGGGACTGTATTCACCAACCATAGTTTTAGTCTTCCTCTTCAAAATTTGCAAAATTTCAAAGTAACAAAGTTTGGTTTAGCCAATCAAAAGTTGTGTTACTTTGAAATTTAGCAAATTCTCGAGAAGAAGACTGAAAATATTCTTAAGAATGATAAGTAAATATGGGCCCTGAACCCCTTGGTCAAAAATCCTACACCAGTACCACTAAGCAATATAGGATCTGCACAATGTGTTCATGAACTTGGATACAGAAAATTTTCATCAAGGGTTAGCCCTGAGTAATGGGCTAACATTCCAGTTGTTCATATTTGTGTGGCCACCTGGTGGTCAAAGGTTTCAAAGAGGATTATCTACAAAAGTCTACCTTTTTACTTGTTTGTTTTGGCAGGCCATGAACAGGAACAGCATGTCATGCTTTTGTTGATCTATCTCTTTACCTCACAATCCTGACTTTTAACGACCCTGACAAAGAAACCTTTTGAAAATATTGTGGGAAAAGGAGAAAATGCTGGTAACCAGCACAATGTTGTCTACACAACAAAAGGCGAAATCCCTCATTTGAGTCACATTTAAATTTTCGTCTGCAAATGCTTTCAATTTGGATAGGTCTACATTTTCCTTGTGTGCATGGTAAAGAGCTATCAAATGACCCCACACCTCCAACAGATAAACTGTACCCACTGACAATGTTTTTGACTTGTCCAAATTTAAAGCATATTCAGTGTGACACAAATGAAGGGATTTTACTTTGAACAGATGGAAAACTTTGTGGGAAAAGGAGTAAATGCTGGTTTCCAACATTTTCTCTTTTTCCTACAATGTCTTCTAAGGCCTTCTGCAGCAGAGGTGTTAAAACTGTGGATTGGTTGGTAAAGGGAACATAAATGTAACTTTCATTTTGTACCTACAAATATTGTTCTGCTGGGTGAGTCCAGTGCCCCTTTCATGTGTGGGTGTTTGATGAGGTAGAAGAAAAACCTTACTTGAAGTGCATACAATAATTGGTCCCTCTTAAATCAAAGCACTGAAGGTCTGGTTCACCATGGAGGCTTACCTGTAGGCAAGTAAACTGGCTTGGGCAGTCTCTTGATTTGCAAACTTTTTCATGATAAGAGGATTTTTTGGTTTTCATTCTGAATTTCTACTTTGACTGTCGTTACCCTAAAGGGCAATATACAAGGGCAAAGATTATTAGGGGAAATTAAAAAAAAAGGACCAAAAACAGGCAACAAAAATTTGTTTAGCATACTGTTATATGTACAAACTATGATGGTCATAAGGAAAATGCAATCAGTTTTTTTCTTAGACAGTTTCAAGTTTTTTTTCTACCTTGTCTCTAGTTTCATCCTGCCTTTGCACATGTTTAGTCATTATTCAACTATCTTACAACCCCAGGTTCGCGCCTCACTGAGAGCACTTGGTTTTTCGTGGGAGTGTCCTTGGGCAAGACACTTTGGAGCCCTAGCCTAGTAGTGGTAAAAGAAAGGACAAAATTTGAATATGTGAGCTGTCGGTGTGATATGACTGAAGTAATGTTAAAAGTGGCATAAAACACCATCCAGTCAATCAGTCAAAAGTATAAATGCCTAGGAAGCTTATTATTTATTTCAAAGAATGTCTGTAAAATTTGGTTGTATTTTGCAACAGCAACACGAGATTGGCAACAGGAAAATTTTCATGCAGAGTAAACCACATTGTTATAATTATTATATTTTTAATTCCACCAGGTGTGTTAACTCTACCTGAAACTTGAAAGTAGTTGCTTACAACATCTTTACTCAAATATTGGGATTTGTCTTTAAAGATATAGAAAACATTGTTGGGAAAGGAGGAAATGCTGGTAACCAGCATTTCCTCCTTTCACACATTGTTTTCAAAAGCCTTCTTCTTTGGGGTCATTAAGACATAGGATTTTGTGATAAAGGGTTAAAAAGAGATGTCAGTACAAATAGGAGATTTAAGCAATTTTTAGCTCCACTGGCCGAAGACCAGCGGGCTTATGTCATGGCCCGGTGTCCGTCGTGCGTCCGTGCATCCGTCCGTCTGTCCGTCCGTCCGTTAACTTTTATTTCAAACATCTTCTTCTCTGAAACTACCCATACAATTTTCATGAAACTTCACAGAAATGATCCTGCCATGGTCCTCTTCAGAATTTCTTGAAAGAATTTGATTCTTTCAAAAACTCTGGTTGCCATGGCAACAAAACTGAAAAATACTGGAAATCTTTAAAAATCTTCTTGTCTGAAACCATAAGGCATAGGGCTACCAAATTGGCATGTAGCTTTATGTAGTAGACCTCTATCATGTTTCTTGAAATTATAGCCCTGGGGTCAAAATTGGCTCTGCCCCAGGGGTCACAAGTTTTACATAGGCTTATATAGAGAAAACTTTAAAAATCTTCTTGTCTGAAACCATAAGGCATAGGGCTACCAAATTTGGCATGTAGCTTTATGTAGTAAACCTCTATCATGTTTCTTGAAATTATAGCCCTGGGGTCAAAATTGGCTCTGCCCCAGGGGTCACAAGTTTTACATAGGCTTATATAGAGAAAACTTTAAAAATCTTCTTGTCTGAAACCATAAGGCATAGGGCTACCAAATTTGGCATGTAGCTTTATGTAGTAAACCTCTATCATGTTTCTTGAAATTATAGCCCTGGGGTCAAAATTGGCTCTGCCCCAGGGGTCACAAGTTTTACATAGGCTTAAATAGAGAAAACTTTAAAAAATCTTCCTGTACCTAGCCATAAGGCCTAGAGCTACCAAATTTTGCATTTAGCTTGATCTAGTTGGGGTCTACCAAAAGTGCCCAAATTATAGTCCTGGGATCAATTTGGCCTCATGCTGGGGGGAGGGGTTCACAAGATTTACATAGGCTTACATAGGGAAAAACTTTTAAATCTTGGTGTACATAGCCATAAGGCTTAGGCTACCAAATTTTGCATAATTATAGCATTATCTAGTGGACAACTACAAAGAGGGCCAAAGTTACAGCCCTAGGATCAAGTTTGGCCCTGCACCAGGGGTCACAAGTTTTACATGGGTTTATGGAGTGAAAAGTTCAGAAACCGTCTTGTTACTAGCCATAAGGCCAAGAACTCCCAAATTTGGCATGTTATTCTTCTAATACACATATTCCCCATTTAGTCCAACTGTAGCCCTGGGGTCAAAGTTTTATAAGGGCTTATATAGTGAAGACTTCTCTTCATGGTTTATATTTATAAGCCAGTGGAGCGATACAGGGCCATCATGGCCCTCTTGTTTGTGTATTCTTCAATGTAATTTTTTCACTGCTGCGCTTTTGACAAGATGTCTGGATTTGATATCTCCCAAAAATGTACAGGGAGTGATTTTTAGCTCTACTGGCTGAAAGCCAGCAGAGCTTATGTCATGGCGGGGTTTCCGTCGTCCATCCGTCCGTCTGTCTGTCTGTCTGTCCGTCTGTCCATCCGTCCGTCTGTCCATCCGTTAGTCTTTTTCTTGTTTACGCGATAAAGTCTGCATTTGTTGCCAGATTTTCATGAAACTTGCACAGTTTGTTTATCTCATCAATAGCTTCAACCCTATTGAATTTGAAAAAAATCCAACAAACAGTATGGGAAAAGTAGCCATTTCAAGTTGAAAATTTCCAGTTCTTGTTTACGCGATAAAGTCTGCAAATAACTTCAGATTTTCGTGAAACTTGCACAGTTTGTTTATTTTATCAATAGCTTCAACCCTATCGACTTTGAAAAAAATCCAACAAATAGTATGGGAAAAGTAGCCATTTAAAGTTGAAAATTTAAATTTTCTGTTCTTGTTTACGCAATAAAGTCTGTATTTCTGGTCAGATTTTCATGAAAATCACACAGTTTGTTTATCTCATCAGTAGCTTCAACCCTATTGATTTTGAAAAAAAAACAAAGAAACAATGTGGGAAAAGTAGCCATTTCATGTTGAAAATTTCCAATTCTTGTTTACATGATAAAGTCTGCATTTGTAATCAGATTTTTGTGAAATTCACCCAGTTGTTTTGTCTCATCAACAGCTTGAATCCTATTGATTTTGAAAAAAAATCCAAGAAACAATGTGGGAAAAGTAGCCATTTTTTTTTGTTGAAAATTTACATTTCCTGTTTAAGGGATTAAGCTTGTAGTTTGGGTTGGATTTTGGTCCCTGCCAGTAGAGCATATTCAGGCCCTTCAGGGCCTTGTAGTTTTGATACTGGATGACTACATTTTGAACTAGATAACTAAAGATATCTGCATGCTTTGTAATCAGGCTCTTTTTTTTAGCTCTACTGGCTGAAAGCCAGCAGAGCTTATGTCATGGCCGGGTTTCCGTCGTCCGTCCGTCCATCTGTCTGTCCGTCTGTCCGTCCGTCTGTCCGTCCGTTAGTCTTTTTCTTGTTTACGCGATAAAGTCTGCATTTGTTGCCGGATTTTCATGAAACTTGCACAGTTTGTTTATCTCATCAATAGCTTCAACCCTATTGAATTTGAAAAAAATCCAACAAACAGTATGGGAAAAGTAGCCATTTCAAGTTGAAAATTTCCAGTTCTTGTTTACGCGATAAAGTCTGCAAATAACTTCAGATTTTCGTGAAACTTGCACAGTTTGTTTATTTTATCAATAGCTTCAACCCTATCGACTTTGAAAAAAATCCAACAAATAGTATGGGAAAAGTAGCCATTTAAAGTTGAAAATTTAAATTTTCTGTTCTTGTTTACGCAATAAAGTCTGTATTTCTGGTCAGATTTTCATGAAAATCACACAGTTTGTTTATCTCATCAGTAGCTTCAACCCTATTGATTTTGAAAAAAAAAATCGAAGAAACAATGTGGGAAAAGTAGCCATTTCATGTTGAAAATTTCCAATTCTTGTTTACATGATAAAGTCTGCATTTGTAATCAGATTTTTGTGAAATTCACCCAGTTGTTTTGTCTCATCAACAGCTTGAATCCTATTGATTTTGAAAAAAAATCCAAGAAACAATGTGGGAAAAGTAGCCATTTTTTTTTGTTGAAAATTTACATTTCCTGTTTAAGGGATTAAGCTTGTAGTTTGGGTTGGATTTTGGTCCCTGCCAGTAGAGCATATTCAGGCCCTTCAAGGCCTTCTAGTTAATATTATATAGGAAAAGAGTCTTTGCTCATAATTAACTATGACATTCTCCTCTAAAAAATGGGAGGATCCTTCATTTGTCAGCGATAGGGCATTAAATTTTCTGGCAGCTCTGGCCATATGGGAGTGTTCTTGGGCAAGTTTTGGCAGAGCCCCATCCTTGCAGTGGTGGCACCTAGGAGAGACATGAAAAAGTAAGCTGTGAATCCAAAAATGATACTTTTACCACTTTCCTGGTAATGGCCTGATAAGAGCTTTTGCAAGTGTTATCTAGGAAGTTGGAATTAACAAACTGATTATTTTTCCCCCATACCACTATTAAATTTTGTGAAAACAGTCATAAGTACAACTTGCCTTACTATATATATGAATACTTTGCAAAGTTTTGAATTTCTATGTTCACTAGGTAAATTTATTTCTAAGTTTAGTAGGGTAATCAAACCTAACACCCACCCACCGCCTTTTCCCCCCTCCAGCATGCATACAAATGATGTATAATATTTATAATTCTTTCTGGAGTCAAAATTTATAAGATTGGATTGTCATACCAAAGTGGAAAATTGTCAGCATATTTAGTGGTCATTTGAAACCTGAAAAATAATGCATATCTGAATCTTAACACTAAGTCTTGTTGGCATTTCAATTTAAATTCACTGAGCCAGTTAATTAATATATCCAGAAATGTCAATTTATCCAGACTGTCTACAAAGTGGAGTCTGTCTCATACAAATTTTAATCCTTTACCAAACAGTCACAGAAAGCTTTTGAAAACTTTGTGGGGGTGGAAAGGGGTAATTGCTTGTTACAAACAGTTTCTCCTTTTCCTGCAATGTTTTCTACCCTAACTGAAATATATTCTACCCTTTGAACCACATTTAATTTGTTGTCTGTAAAATTTTAATGCTTTTAGTTTGGATGACTATCTGAAGTTTTTGTTGTTTGCTGAAGAGTTGATAGTAGCGTTTCAGAAAAATCATACTGAACTGGCTTTCTAACACTGAATTGTTTCCGGTTTACACATGAATCGGTCTAAAACACAACATTATCCTGTGTGACATCGCTGTCGTCTCGTCTATATTACTGTATGGAATCCGTACATAAACTTTTTGTCTGCATTTTAGACCCTTTTTGGTAATGGTCACCGACTTGCTGGAGTAATCTGGATGACAGACAACAGTTTCTATTAGGTCATTGTTTTCTACTTTTACCTTTAATACCACACTGTCATTTAAAACTTTTAGCATTATGCGACATCTACAAACTGGCAAAGGTAAACAGCATGGAAAAAAAAAACACAGGTTAAAGACCATGACGCATAAAATTTCTGAATGACCCCCGAAATTCCTAACAGCGATGACCCCCAAAATAGCAGAAACACTGGATAGTATTTAAATCTTATTGTAAATTGTTATTGTAAAATGAATTACCAATTTTCGTATCATACTAATTTTGTATTCATTTAGCCACAGTGGGCTTTTGAGAAAGGAGATGAAAAGAAGCAAATTAACTCTTCAATTCTTCCAGCCCAAAATGTATTTAACTTCACCTGTTTGGACTGCTGAAAATAACATCCACCAAAAATTCAGAAAAAAGTTATTATAGGAATAAAGATTTTCTAGGCTTGATTTATCTGATCTTGATCTATACTGTCTGCAAAAGTCCCTGGTTTTCGGCTCACCTGAGCATGAAGTGCTCAGGGTGAGCTATTGTGATCATGCTGTGTCCGGCATCTGTCGTCCATCGTGCGGCATCAACATTTTACCTTGTGTGCACTCTAGAGGCCACATTTTCAGCCAGATATGCATGAAGTTGGTCAGAATGCTTGTCTTGATAAAATCTCAGACAAGTTCGAAATTGGGTCATGTCTGGTCAAAAAGTAGGTCACAGGGCCAAATCTTAGAAAAACCTTGTGTGCACTCTAGAGGCCATATTTTCAGCCTGATACTCTTGAAACATGGTCAGAATGATTGTCTTGATAATATCTTGAATAAGTACTAAATTGGGTCATGTCAGGTCAAAAAATAGGTCACTGGGCCATATCTTAGAAAAACCTTGTGTGCACTCTAGAGGCCACATTTTCAGTCAGATATGCATGAAACTTGGTCAGAATGTTTGTCTTGATAAAATCTTGTACAACTGTTAAAATTGGGTCATGTCGGGTCAAAAAATAGGCCACTGGACTAAATCTTAGAAAAACCTTGTGTGCACTCTAGAGGCCATATTTTCAGCCTGATGCTCTTGAAACTTGGTCAGAATGTTTATCTTGATGATATCTTGGACAAGTTCGAAATTCGGTCATGTGGGGTCAAAAAGTAGGTCACAGGGCCAAATCTTAAAAAAACCTTGTGTTTGCTCTAGGGGCCACATTTTCAGCCGAAACTCATGAAAGTTGGTTAGTATGTTTGCCTTGATTATATGTTTGACAAGATTGAAATTAAATTATGTCGGGTCAAAAAGTAGGTCACTGGGCGAAATCTTAGAAAAACCTTGTGTGCACTCCAGAGGCCACATTCTCAGCTTGATACTCTTGAAACTTGGTCAGAATGTTTGTCTTGATGATATCTTGGTCAAGTTCTAAATTGGGTCATGTTGAGTCAGAAAGTAGGTCACTGGGCCATATCTTAGAAAAAACCTGTGTGCACTCTAAAGGCCACACTTTCTTTAGATATGCATGAAACTAGGTCAGAATTTTTATTGAGATGAAATCTCGGATAAGTCCGAAATTGGGTCATGTCGGGTCAAAAAGTAGGTCACAGGGCTAAATCTAAGAAAAACCTTGTGTGCACTTCAGAGGCCATATTTTCAGCCTTATGCTTTTGAAACTTGGTCAGAATATTTGTCTTGATAATATCTTGGACAAGTTTGAAATTGGGTCATGTCAGGTCAAAAAGTAGGTCACTTGGCCAAATCTTAGAAAAATCTTGTGCACACTCTAGGGGCCACTTTTTCAGCCTGTCATGAAAGTTGGATAAAATGTTTGTTTTGATGATATCTCTGACAACTTCAAAATTGGGTCATGTCTAGTCAAAAAGTAGGTCACTGGGCAAAATCTTAGAAAAACTTAACATGCACTCTGGCGACCACAATTTTAGTCGGATCCTCATGAAATAATAGGTCAGATTGTCTGTCTTGTTGATACCTCAGAGGCCACATTTTCAGCCTGATATACATGAAACTTGGTCAGAAAGTTTGTCTTTGTGATATCTTGGTCAACTTCCAAAGTGGGTCACATCCGGTCAAAAAGTAGGTCACTGGACCAAATCATAGAAAAACCTTGTGTGCATCATAGAGGCCACATTTCAGCCTGATACTCATAAAACTTGGTCAGAATGTTTCAATGATATCTTGGACAAGTTTGAAATTGGGTCATATTGGTTCAAAAAGTAGGTCAGTCTTACACGCATTTGTTTTCCATCTTTAAAACCAGGCTCTCTTCAGCTTTATCAACTGTAGATGGCTTTACTCAGGTGAGTGTTTTAGGGCCAATGGCCCTCTTGTTTATGGCTCTGAATGAAAATTCTTGTTAGAACTATGAAGGTTAGAATACTTAGATAATGCCTTATTTTATTAGAATGTTTGTCTCCAAGAGAGACCATAATTTTTTTCACCCAAGCTCCTTGAAACATTGTTAGGATGTTGGTATTTATGAAAATATTAACACTAAAACACCTTAAAATGTCAAACGGTTGATTGTTTATAAACCTTATACTTCTGCAGAAGCTATAGGTTTTATTATACTCCTATTCTTTCCTGCAAATTGCCATAATGTTTTCATAATTTAAAATCTTTAAACTTATCCTGCTAAATAAATTAAATAAAACTTTCAAGCCAATAGTGAAGACCCAAATAATGTTGTTTTAACTCTTTACCAAAGGACAAAATTTTAGACCAGTCCAAATTGAAAGCATTTGCAGACGACAAATTAAATGTGGCTCAAATAATGAATTTCTCTTTGATAGGGAAGAAATATTGTGGGTAAAGGAGAAAATGCTGGTTACCAGCATTTTCTCCTTTTCCCACGGTGTTTTCAAAAGGCATCAGAGGTCTTTGGGTCGTTAAAACTTGGGATTGTGTGGTAAAGGGTTAAACTTTTTGGAGAGTATCTCCATATCGGACAGTGTAGATCAAGGATCAGACTTCACGTTCTGTGCAGTCTGATCTTGATCAACACTATCCGCTAGGATTAAGATTCATGAAATTTTTGTCAAAAGCTACAATATCAGATCAAATCATTTGACCTTTTCCCACACAACAGTATTAAGTCTTGTCTAAACCGAAAGCATTCACAGACAGCAAATTAAAATGGCTTAAATTATGGAAGTTGTCTTTGAAAGGAGAGAAAACATCGTGGGAAATTATAGGATAAAATGCTGGTTACCAGCATTTTCTCCTTTTCCCATAATGTTTTCAAAGGACCTCTTCCTCAGTGCTAAAACTCAGGATGGTGTGATTAAGGGTAAAAAGTCAAGTAAAAAATTAAAAGGCCTCTAGGAATCATCATGAAACTTCTGTCATAGTTAGCTATCTAGGGCAAGTTGGAAACTCGGTCATGAGTGCCAAAAACTAGGTCAGTTGGTCAAAATGGAAAATTATGGTAACCTAGAATGAAAAAATTTTTTCAATCTTTATGAAACTTTCACATAATATGTTCCCATGATACCTTTGACAAGTTTAAAACTGGATATTATGGGATTAAATCTAGGTCACAATGTCAATTTGATTAAAAAGCTTTAACCCTTTACCACACAATCCTGAGTTTTAATGACCCATAGGAAAAAAACTTTTGAAAACATTGTGGGGAAAAGGAGAAAATGCTGGTAACCCTCATTTTCTCCTTTTCCCACAGTGATTTCTACCCTTTCAAAGACAAATTTCATAATTTGATTGACATTTAATTCGTCACCTGCAAATACTTTCAGTTTGGACCAGTCTAGAATTTTGTCGTTTGGTAAAGAGTTTAGAACAGTGTTAAGCTATGATGTCTCCTCTGAAGGAGGAAATGAGTTCAGATACCTGATGAATTTTGTTTGTTTGGTGTTAACCCTTTACCACACAATCTTGACTTTTATTGACCCTGAAAAAGAAAGCTTTTGAAAACATTGTGGGAAAAAGAGAAAATGCTGGTAGCCAGCATTTGCTCTTTTTCCCACAAAGTTTTCTACACTACCAACAACAAATTTCAGCTTTTGAGTCCACTTACTTTGTCATCTGCAAATGCTTTTCAATTTGGACAAGTGTAAAATTATCTCATTTGCTGAAGAGTTTAGGACCATTGTAATTGTTTCAGTTGTATGACTGGCCAGTGGCACCTATTGATGCATCTATGGATTCAATTTTCTTTCCAAACCTCTGGCTGTTTTCCCACATCCAAATTGTGGGAATGTATTCAGCAGTGACAGAGGAATGAATTCTGTTGCAACGATAATCAGTCCTCAGAAAGAATTTTGCCAAGCTAGGAAAGATCAGGGGTCCTTGGGTTTCACCACATGAATGTCATTAACATTAACTCTTTTCCCACAAGGTTTTCAAAAGGCTTCTTTCATAGGGTCGATAAAAGTCAGGATTGTGTGGTAATGAGTTAAACCAGCATAGAAACAGCATTCAATCAATCATTTTTGAGGAACATTCTTCAGCTGTATTTGCCAGTGCTATCTTTATCCTTTCCTGTTATGCCATGATTTCAAAATAGGATAAAGGAATAAGGAAATTTTTCAATTGTTGCAAGCTGACTCAAGGTGTACCCTCATGGAGCTACATTTATATTAATGGACGTATGTATTCTGTGGGTGAAAAGTTTACCTTGCTAAAAAAATGCCGAGTTTTAAAGACCCTGAGAACGAAGGCTTTTGAAAAAATGGGGGAAAAGAAGAAAATGCTAGTAAACAGCATTTTCTCCCTTTTCCACAATGTTTTCTACTCTTTCAAAGAACTTCAGCTCATTGTATCAGTTTCAAATTTTATTTGAAATTCGAAGAATTTGAAAAAGGCATTTGAAGGAAGAGAATGTATAAGTGTTTTTAACATGCACACAAATTATGAAGGACTTTCTATTTTTGTTTAAGAGCGTGTCAGGGTGGAACTGTTCTTGCTATTCCTTATTCTTGTTCACCCTTATCTCACCACTTCTTGAACAATATTTACAGCAGATGACTTTGTTATCATCCTCGTTTAACTCTTTCACCACTAACTCTGGAAATTCCTTTGTTTTCTGAGCACTAAAAAATAGATTTCCACTACTATTGAAAATGTCCCCTCATCCAAGCTTTAGTGAAGGAGGAGCATTATTTGAGTAAAGCCGGAGGCTGAGCATGTATACAATAGCACTTCATTCTGTACATTATTCGATTACCCGCAGTTTTAAAGGAACAAACACACCTCTTACGTCACTACCGGAAATAAGCTCCATGCGAGTTCATAATTTAAAGGCAACAATTAGTGTCTGCTGAAAAAACACTCTGTGTGAATGAGATATCTTTACCAAGTGAATGTCTCAAGTAGAACTTTTTGAAATTTTTATCAGAAGACCAGTCTGCTGTTTTAAGAATATTGTCAAGAGAACAACCTTTATTAAAAGCTGCTGAGGTTGATGCGCCTCTGAAAGAATGAGCTTTGAACATATCAGTATCTATACCTGAATCACTTAAAACACATTTTAACCATCTAGCTATGGTACTGGTAGTGACTGATTTGTAAGTTAAATATGAAACAAGAACATTCTGACTCAAACGAACCGATTTGGTCTTTTCAATGTAATAAAGTAATGTATGCAAAGCACAAAGTCGCTCATCATTATAATGTTCAAGTTTTAACATGTATGAATGTCCATGTCTGGAAGTCTTCAACCCTTTAGGAAAGTGAAATAGAACGTGATCATTCCGAACAATCATCTCATCCAAACACATGGATTGTAAAGTCTGAGCTCTGGGAGCTACAGCCAAGGCAATCAGAGCTGTTGTTTTTAACGTAAGAAGCTTTAAAGTCAATTCTTCCAGTGGAAATAAACCTTTGAGGTAATTCAGAACTAACGACACATCCCAAGTGAACATATATCTTGGTTTAGGAGGTATTTCATTATATAATCCTTTCATGAATCTGTTAATAAGAACAACATTTGAGCACCAACTGTTACCAAGAAAAGGTAAAGTCTGTAAAAGCATAGCTTTGTGAGTATTCAAAACGCTGTACGACTTACCAGTTTTATACAGAAAAAACAAGAACTGGAGAACTAAAGTTTCAGTCATAATAAAGGGATTGCCAAACCTGATACCGTTCCAAAACAACCACCTTCTCCAAGCACAAGAGTACTGCTTTCTAGTTCCTTCTTTCCATGAGGAAGAGATAATGTCCATAATTTCTTTCTGAATTCCTCGATGACCAAGGGCTGTCCTGAGACTGTCGTTGCGATGATCTGTAAACTTCGAACAAGTGGGTGTTGATTTCCATTGTGAGCCAGTGTGAGCAGATCTTTGTGTCGAGGTAATCTGACAGGAAAAGAACACATATTTTCTAGAAGCACTGGAAACCATGTTTCAGTTCTCCAAAGTGGGAATATAAGAATAGCTTTCTCAACCCTATCCTGAATAACCTTATTAATGACCCTTCCAATCAAATTAAAAGGAGGGAAAATATATGGTTGTAAATGACCCCAATCCAAGGTAAACGCATCAAAATGAAAGGCCTCAGGATCTGGGAACCAAGAAACATAAAGACTTGTTCTTTTATTTAATCTGGAAGCAAACAAGTCTACTTCTGGAACAAAGAACTGTTTACATACTCTTCAGAAAACATCATTTTTCAACATCCATTCTGTTGAATCTGAAAAGTTTCTCGAAAAGAAATCTGCAGTATTGTCAGAGCTAGTCACATATGTTGCCGATATATGAATACTTCTGTCTATGCACCATAACCATATGGTTTTAGCTAAAGTATCCATTGAAGTAGAACTCATGCCACCCATATCATTAATATATGCAATGGCAGAAGTGTTATCACACTGGAAACTTACATGAACATTGGAAGAATATTTGTATAAGGCTTTCAGAGCTAAATAAATAGCTAACAACTCTAAGAAATTAATGCTTTTAGTTTTTTCTGCTGATGACCGTCTTCCCTGACTTATCTTATTTAATTTCCTGTCAATAGCTCCCCAGCCGTCTAGACTGGCATCTGTAACACAGTGTTCTGTAGCTTTTAATGGTCTGATATCTTTGCCATTTTTGGACCTAACATTATTTAACCACCACAAAATTTCATCTCTAGAGCAATTTGTCAGGTAAACTTTATTATCAAAACATCCATTGGGTTCTAAACCTGAAATTTTGTTTCTTTCCATATTTCTATAATATAATGGTGCTTCTTTTACTGCATAAAAGGCATTGATAATCAAACCAATAAAAGATGCCAAGTCACGAACAATGACTTTCTGGCTTTGGAGTAAAGAGTGAGCTTTGCAAATTATCTTATTCACCTTTTCATCAGTCAGAAAAACTTTGAAACTTTTCGAGTCCAGCAAAAACCCAAAGAAAATTATTTTTTGATTTGGAACCAAAGCAGATTTTTCTCATTTATTAAAAAACCAAGACTTTGCAAGGTTCTGTCTATGATCTCTGTATTAGTTTGACACAGTGAAAACCTTTGGTTCATATTCAAAGAATCATCAATATAATAATTGCATCTGATGCCCTGTTTTCTAAACCAAGAAAATACAGGTTTTAGTACTTTGGTAAAAACATATGGTGCTGATTTCAACCCAAAAGGTAAGCAAATGAACTTGTACAAAGAACCATTCCATGAAAATTTCAGATATTTTTGGAACTCTCTATGAATTGGAATAGAGAAATAAGCATCACAGAGGTCAACTGATGTGAAGAAATCTCCTCTTTGGACTAAGTCCAAAACTATCTTAAATGTTTCCTGTTTGAAATGATCATAGTGAACATAACTATTCAAATATTTCAAGTTAATGATAGGTCTGAATTTACCATTTGGTTTAGGAACAATAAAGAGTGTGGAAATAAATTCTCCTTCTTCATGAGAAGATGGAATTATAGCACCTTTAGACAACAGATTTTTTACTTCTTCATTAACAATGAGCCATTGCTCTTGACTGAAAGGATTTTTATTTCCATTGGAATGTTCTGTTGAACAGGATAATTATCGAACTGAATTTTGTAACCTTTAACAGTATCTAAAACCCATTGGTCATTGGTAATTTTGTGCCATTCATGTAGAAAATTTTTTATTCTTTGTTTTGGGTCGTGGGGACTCACCCCCTGACAAGTCATGAGGATCGAACTCAACTGACAATTTTGGCAAATTGTCCAACTGGTACCCGAAATACGAATGCAAATCGTCATCACTAGCAAAAACATCGTTCTGCTGCAAGTTACTTTGCTGGGGCTCCCTAATGCCCAGTAAATTTCTAAGTTGTACAATGTCCGCCAGACTTAAAGAAGTAATGTCAAAATTTGAAACGACGGGCTGAACATCGTTCGAACCACTCTGTTTTTCAGTTGGCTTTACAGCTTTCTGCTTATCTTTAACCTTCGACGAAGGTTTGCTTTTCGCTAAATTTTTCTTCCCACGAGCCGGGACGTCGGTAATTTCAGACTGGCTAAAGCCAGAGAATTCCTCGCTGGAATGTTCAGAAACCGCAAGGACATCATCCTGTTCTGAAGCCATAGCAAAAGTTGAGCTGTAAACTCAATAATCAGAGCGATAATTCGGGACAGCGTCCACGATATGGCATTGGTTTTCAACTTACCGACCATGAGGGTCGAATGCCAGAATGAATATGAACTCACATGGAGCTTATTTCCGGTAGTGATGTAAGAGGTGTGTTTGTTCCTTTAAAACTGGGGGTAATCGAATAATGTACAGAATGAAGTGCTATTGTATACATGTGAAAGCCGAAGGCTTACGAAAAACAATGATTTAGTTTAAAAACAGGGTAGCGGACGGTGTAGATCCAAGATCAGACTGCACATTCTGTGCAGTCTGATCTTGATCTATGCTGTCTGCAAAAGCTACTCAAGTCATCATTAGTAGTAAAAGAGTTAACTCGTTACCACGTGACAAATTTTTAGATTTGTCCATCTTGAAAGCAAATTTTGCAGACAAGGAATTGTATATGGCTGAAATATTGGAACTTGCCTTTGAAAGAGCAGAAAACCTTGTGGGAAAAGGAGAAAATACTGGTTACCAACATTTTCTCTTGTTCCCACTTTTCCAAAGCCTTCTTTCTGTGTTCTTGTATTGTTTTTCAAAGCTTAGGCCTTTACCATACAATCCCAACTTTTAACAACCCTGAGAAAGACAGCTTTTGCAAACATTGTGGGAAAGGGAGAAAATGCTGGTAACGAGCATTTACTTCTTTTCCCACTACGTTTACTACCCTCCCCAAAACAAATTTCTATTTTTAGTTTTTTGCCTGCAAAATGCTTTCAATTTGGACAAAATTTTGTCACTTTGTAAAATGATATTGAAAAAGTCAATATTATGTATGTTTGTTACAACATTGTGGTAAAATGAGAAATATCTTTTTGTAAGTATTTTCTTTTTTTACCACTTGGTTGTTTAACTCTATACCACACGAGAAAAATTCAGACTGGTCCAAATTGAAAACATTTGCAGACGACAGTTCCAATGTTGCTCAAATGGTGCAATTTTCCTTTGATAGGGTAGAAAACATTGTGGGAAAAGGAGAAAATGCTGGTTACCAGCATTTTCTCCTTTTCCCACAATGTTTTCAAAAGGTTTCTTTCCAATGGGCGTCAAAAGGCGGCATTGTACAGTAAAGGGTTAAAGTGATATGCTAAAACATTTCTATTACAACTACTTGATGTAACATGTCAGGAAGTTTTCTGCCGACAAATCAGACTGATAGTACTTAGTTCCCAGAGGAACATGGCAGAATATAAATAGAGGATATTCTTTTTCTTGGTGAAAGATCAAAATCTATTTCTTAGAGTGAACGTCATTAGTAATATTTTCTAGGAAAAGAACATAATATTATTGAGCTATGCTTTTGTTTCAATCCTATTGACTTGTTTTGTATATTTATGACATTGTAAATTATTGATCAATAGAATAAGTTTAAACTAGCTATTAGTAATATTTTCACGAGTTGCACAGCCACGAGTGAAAATATTACCTTATGATGTTCATGAGATGAAATAAATTTCAGTCTTACACCAAAAAACTCCAAATATTATATTTATTTCATGCTTCTAACCCCTTTTTTGTTTGGACTTGCAAAGTACACTGGGGAGCTCTTTGTATTTGGCTGTACCAGTGAGTTTATCAGCTGGTAAATTCACTGGTCGAAACAGTGAAATTATCCAACCGTAATCTACCATTATTTCCCGATAAACTAATGAAAAGCATGAAATAAAACAGTGAAATTATCCAACCGTAATCTACCATTATTTCCCGATAAACTAATGAAAAGCATGAAATAATGATGAAATCTATCTATACTAAGCAAGCACCTGACTTTAGCTAGCACATTTTGAGTGTTCCACGGGCGCTTGCTTAATACATATTGGACGGTACTACTTCTTTATTTGCTCATGGTTTTATGTCAGGCAGGTTTGACATAAGCAAAATAAAAGTCACTATTCAGCAAAATTGTGAACATGTTTTCTTATCTCCTCATAACTAGTTTAATATTAATCTGCCCCTCACCCTTAACCCTTTATTAAATGACAAACTTTAGACTCTTCCAACCTGAGAGAGTTTGCAGACGACAATTTTGAATTTGATAAAAATGGCAGAGAGTTCTCAAATAGGGTAGTAAACATTGTAGGAAAAGGAGAAATTGCTCATTATGAGCAATTTCTCCTTTTCCCACAATGTTTTCAAAAGATTTGTACTGCAGACACGTAAAAGCAAGGGCTTGTATGGGAAAGGGTTAAGGTGCAAATGGCACAACTTCATTTGCTTTTTTGGGACATGGTGATTTAGCTCAGACTGCACAGTATAGGAAGATTAATTTTCGATCTACAGTCTGATATTCTTTCACATTGTTGCTAGGTTACAGACTTAAACCTGTGATATTAACCCTTTCCAAAACGACAAATTCTGTACCCTTCAAAACTGAATGCATCTGTAGAGGACAAGTTAAAAATTGATACAAATGATCTAAAGTCTCTTTTGGATAGAAAACATTGTGGGAAAAGGAGAAAATGCTGGTTACCAGCACTTCCTCCATTTCCCACAATGTTTTCAAAAGCTTCTCTCTCAGGCTGGTTACCAGCTTTTTCTCCTTTTCCCACAATGTTTTCAGAAGCTTTCTTTCTCAGGCTAGTTAAAACTGTGTATTGTTTGGTAACAGAAAAACCCATAGAGCACTAAACTAATGAAAGGGTCCTCTTAAGTTAGGCGAAACATCTAACAGAATATTGTTATTTAAAGGCTATTTTTAGCATGCAGTATAGAATTAAGATCAGACTACAGTCTGATCTTGTTAGCACAGTTCCCTAAAGCATCTCAAGCTTCGTTAAGGGCTTTCAAGGTTATACAAAATATTTTCACTGGCTGTAAATGTCTATTCACTCATCAAAGTCTTTACTCTCTACCAGAAAGCTAAATTTTAAACTTGTCCATATTAAATAATTTGTAAATGGCAAATTACTTGTGACTCATAAAGGTGGGATTTGTTGTTGTTATGATAGGAAATTGTTACTCTCAAATTTAGTAAATCTTGGAGAATCAGAATAGTTGCACTTAAGAGTGGTTGGTGAATGATGGACCCTTGTAATGAAAACCCCATTATGTGTCAAGGTAACAAAAATTATTTTTGTTATTGCCAGAAATTTAGATTTGGCAAGATATGGGTTATGAGCGCCAAGTCATGTAAAGGAGAACAGTAGATGTGGATGATTTCATTACAAGAAGAATTTCTTTGTATTTCTTTTATCTTGGAAGGAAAGACACAATTCTGGAAGGCAAGACACAGTTCTGCCATCACTTCTGCAATATCAATTAGAGTATTATGTCAGTCTGGAAAAAAAGGTGCAGGTATTAACAGGTTTTAATTACCACACTTTTCATGGATTGTTACTCTTACAAGTGCACCCAAGATACCAGTGGATTTGGAGGGTTTTCTTTCATGGCATTTTCCTTTAGCCCTTTACCAAACTATCTGGTGTTTTCAAGATCCTGAGGAAGAAAACTTCTGTAAACTCTCTGGAGAAAGGAGAAAATGCTTGTAATCAGCATGTTCTCTTTTTCCCACAATGTTTTCTAACTTTCTAAAAAGGGATTTTAATTGTTGAGTCAATAATTTTGTTGTCTGCAAATGCTGTCAAAGTTTGACAAGTCTAGAATTTTGTTATTTGTTGTTCGGTAGAGTTTACACTTTCCTGTACTTTAAATCCCTGCAGTTGACAGCTTTGGAAAACATGGTTGGAAAAGCAGAAACTGCTTCAAAAGAATAGCTCCTTTTCTAACAATGGTTTTCATTCTGTCTGAGTAAAATTTTAACCAATATTTTCTTTCCTTGAAATGTTAGTCTATGAGGGCTAATCTGTAATAATTTTCGTAGGTTTACAGTAATAAGTGACATACATGAATTTTCTAGGCTTTCTTTGCAAAGTGTTGGAATCATAAAAGGTTTGAAATTAATTTACAAAGTCTGAAATTAAAAAGAAATAACATTGTGCATATTCATAAGAATCTTTCAAGGTATAAAGGTCAATTATGGGTGCTGTAAGATACAAAGTTGATCAAGATCAGACAGCACTCTGAACAACAAGAAGTGCAAGTAGTAACCCTACCAATAAATTCCTAGTTTTAACTACCCAGAAGTAGAAAGCCTTTGAAAACATTGTGGAAAAAAGGAGAAAATGCTGGTAACCAGCATTTTCTCCTTTTTACCACAATGTTTTCTACCCTTCCCAAAATAAATTTCAATTTTTGAGTCCCATCTTTTTTGTCACCTGCAAATGCTCTCAAGCTTTTGACAAGTGTAAAATTTCGTCATTTGGTAAAGAGTAAACTCTACCACACAGTCCCGAGTTTTAACGACCTTCGGGAAGGGGGCCTTCTGAAAACATAGTGGGAAAAGAAGAAAATGCTGGTAACCAGCATTTTCATCTTTTCCTACAATGTTTTCTACCCTTTGAAAGACAAAATTTATGCTTTGAGTATCATTTAATATGTCATCTGCAAATGCTTTGAATTTGGACCAGGGTAAAATTTTGTTGTTTGGTAAAGAGTTAATTACAGGTTTATTTAATGTTTTCATTGATTGTTACTGTTACAAGTCAGGGCTGAGATCTAAGATACTCTTGGAATTACACAGGTATTTTTTTAACTCTTATCCTGCTAAGTAAATAAAACGAAACTTTCAAGCCAAAACTAGAAACCCAAATGTTGCTGTTTCAAAGGTATATTTTGGTGGCAAATATATAACAGTGCAGATCCAAGATCAGACTGCATGTTATGTGCAGTCTGATCTTAATCTGCACTGTCCGCAAAAGCACTTAAGTCATGCTTAGCAGCCTAAGGGTTAAAGCTGTATTCTTTAACTCTTTACCACACAATCCCGACTTTTAACGACCCTGAGAATGAAGCCATTTGAAAACATTGTGGGAAAAGGAGAAAATGCTGGTAACCAGCATTTTCTCCTTTTCCCACAATGTTTTCTACCCTTCCCAGAACAAATTTAAATTTTTCATTCACATTTGTTTTGTCGTCTGCAAATGCTTTCAATTTGGACTAGTCTATAATTTTGTCGTTTGGTAAAGAGTTAAATGAAGACATGAATTACCCAGAAATTTCTTGCAAATCATTCTAACCAAACCCTGAATTTACCAAGTGTCGAACATATGAAATAATTAATTACCGCTAATTCCCAAGGTAAAAGCTTCATTCTGATATAACTATAATGTATAACCCTTTCAGCTCTGAACCTGGATTTAATTGATTCTGAGGACAATATAGATCAAGATCACACTGCAAAGAACATGCATTCTGATCATGGATCTACAATAATGGCTTCTTTGAAGGATATTCTTACAAGAAAGAAAGGCCTTAAAATTACAATGTCGTCTTCTGTATTTTTAAAGAAACATTCAAGGGAAAGGTAAATGTCTTTTTGGAATGATGTTTACCGTTTTCCGGCGATTTTTAACTTCTTACCTCTGATGCAAGTGAGAAAAGCAGTTGGTGGCTTGGAAAGAAAGTTGTGTCAGTACTGGTGTGAGAAAGCCAGGAAACACATGCACAGGTGCACTGACCGCCATGATATGACCTAAGCTGTTAAAATGGCATTGAACTCCAATACAAACAAACTGAATGATGTAGAAAAACAGTATGGGAAAAGGAACAGTTGCTCGTAACAAACAATTAAAAGTTGCATATTAGTGCCATAATGGGTCAAATCATGAACTGGGCTTTTGAAAATAGACAGAGATCAGAAAAACTGATAAGATGGGAAATACCACTGATAACTAATAAACATTGGTTCTCAGAAATCAGCTAATCAGCATTCAGAAAGATTGATAAGCAATCAGTGACCCCTACATGTAGAATAAGATCATCCTTAACTCTTTGCCACACAATGCCAACTTTTAATGACCCTGAGGACGAAGCGTTTTGAAAACATTTTGGAAAAAGGAGAAAATACTGGTAACCAGCATTTTCTCCTTTTCCCACAATGTTTTCTACCCTATCAAAGAAAAATCACATTTTTTAGCCCCATTGAAATTGTCGTCTGCAAAATTATGCTTTCAAGTTGGACGGGTCTAAAATTTTGTCAATGGACAAGAAATTGTAGTTGTCCAAATTGAAAGCATGAATTTGCAGATGGCTATTTAAATTTGAGTCCTCCTTCTTGGTTTTGAAAGGGTAGAAAACATTATGGAAAAAGGAGAAAATGCTGGTTACCAGCATTTTCTCTTTTCCCACAATGTTTTCAAAAGCCTTCTCTTTTAGGGTCGTTAGAAGTCGGGGTTGTTTGGTAAAAACTTAAGTGTTAACAGACACCTTGTCCTGATGAAAGATGATAATGTAATGGAAATCTTCCCCAACTATCTTGATATTACCTTCAGTTCCATTATCTAGGCAAATGAAATTTTCAGACTGGAAAACAACTATTTTTTGCCATTGTCTGAGGTCATTAACTCTCTACCACAAAATCCCGACTTTTAATGACCCTTAAAAGGAAGCCTTTTGAAAACATCATGGGAAAAAAAGAAAATGCTGGTAACCATTATTTTCTCCTTTTCCCACAATGTTTTCTACCCATCCCATAACTGTTAACGACCCTAAAAGGAAGTCTTTTGAAAACATCATGGGAAAAGGAGAAAATGCTGGTAACCATCCTACCCATCCTGTAACAAATTTCAATTTATAAGTCACATTTTATGTGTCCTCTGCAAATGCTTTCTATTTGGACTAGTCTAAAATTTTGTCCTTTGGTAAAGAGTTAACTTGATTATTCATCTTTTAACCTTGGTGTGATCTGTCTCCCAGGGGAAAAGAAGACATATTGATATATTTTGACCCCCTTCAGACAACTTTGCTATTTTGTAGTAGATTACTTTATAGCCCATTGTAACAAAAGAAGACATTGCTCAAAGAAAATGATTTCTCCGTGTGCCATGATTTTGATTTCACTATTTCCCTTATTGTACATGTGGTATATGTTCAGAGTTGTCTTCTGCAAATTTTTTTCAGACCTAAAGAGTTACATGTATAGTGAGTTGAAAATATTTGGTTTATATTATAGTTTATGAAATTACTAAATATGTATCATGATTGAATAATTATAATTTCATTATTTCATTTGCAGATTGTCAGTTCACATGTCACCACAACTGTTTACCTCTCATCCAGTTAGAATGCAAATCTACATCACATGACCCTGAACAAGAGGATGAGGGAGCAGTCCTTACAGGGGAGACATCATTATCAGATCTCAATTCAAAACAACAATCACAATCATCAGAACTCTCATCGGAACCTGCTACAGTAAGTTTTTACTGACTTAACCCCTTACCAAAAAATCCCTTATTTAACGAACCTTAGGAATAATGCTTTTCAAAACATTTTAGGAAAAGGAGAAAATACTGGAAACCAGCAGTTATAGAAACTAAAGTATCTTAAAACCAGGAAACATAACCAGGAAGCATAACGATCACTCCCAAGTATAAACCCTCCCTGGAAGTAATGAGTCAGCCCTTTATCAGACAAGAAAATGTAGACTTGCCTGAATTGAAAGTATTTGCAGATGACAAATTAACTCTGTACCAAAAGACAAAATTTTGGACTGGTGCAAATTGAAATTAGCAGACAACAAATTAAAAGCTCAAAATGATGATTTCTGTCTTTGATAGGTTAGAAAACATTGTGAGAAAAGAAGAAAATATTGATTTTCCCTCAAGGTTTTCAGAAGGCTTCTTTCGTTAAACTGTGAATTGTGTGGTAAAGGGCTTTGTGCAGCTCAAATGATGGGTTTTGCTTTTAAAGGGGTTGAGGACATTGTTGGAAAAGAAGAAAATGTTGGTTACCAGCATTTCCTCCTTTTCCAACCATCTTTTTCAGTCAGCTCCTTCCTTGTGGGTTGTTAAAACTTGGGATTGTCTGTTAACCCTTTACCACACAATCCAAACTTTTAACAACCCTGGTCCATTACAATTTTAAAAATATTGTGGGAAAAGGAGAAAATGCTGGCAAACAGCATTTTCTCCTTTCCCCACAATGTTTTCTACCCTATTAAACAGAGAAATCATCATTTTAGTAGTGTTTAATTTGTCGTCTGCAAATGCCTTCAATTTGGTCCAGTCCAAAATTTCGTTGTTTGGTAAAGAGTTAAAAAGTAAAATGTTCCTTGGTGATCATTATTTTCCTCATTCAGAAAACTTGCAGTGAATATTTGCTGTAGGCTTTCATGCACAAAAAAATACATCCTGCATGATAATACTTACAGCAATTTTTTTGCACGCCACATAATTCATAGTTGAGTGCTTCATGTGCGCATTTTATCCCTTCATCCCTTTCTTTTACAAATACCCAGCCACTGTCTTGGAGGAAACCACTGCTTTTGTGGGGTTTTTACTCTTTACCACATAACAGAAATGTCCAAATTGAAAGCATTTGCAGACCACAATTCAAATGTGGCTCAAATAATGAAATTTGTTATTGATAGTGTAGAAAACATTGTGGGAAGTGTAGAAAACATTGTGGTTATCAGCATTTTCTTCTTTTTCCACAATGTTTTTTCAAAAGCTCTTTTTCTTAGGGGTGTTAAAAGTCGGATTGTGGTGTAAAGGTTTAAGCCTTTCTGCACCATAGTGGGAAACAACAGCTTTTGTGGATGGCATAGAGCAAGATCAGATTGCACAGGATGCACAGTCTGATCTGTGATCTATGTGCTTGTTTAGTCAAGCCTGTAAGATGAAATCTTTGAGTTCCAGTCATGGTTGCCAAGCCCTGTAGCTCAGTCAGTAGCATACAGGACTTGAGAACAGGAAGGCTGGTTCGATCCCCAGCTTTGCCAATTTCTTTCTGAGGATCTATGATAGTAATCGTGACAGGATTCATTCCTCTGTCACTGCTGACCATTGTTTCGACAATGGTTATGTGAGAAAGCAGCTAGTGGCTTGGAAAGAATATTGTGCGAAGCACTGGTAAAAGAAACTCCAGGAAAGCATGGATAGGTGCACTGGCCGCCGTGATATAACTAAAATAATGTTGAAAACGGCATTAAACACCATACAATCAATCAATTGCAGTCGTGGATAGAGTCTATAATGCTTGACCATGGTGATGTTATAGTTAACATTAAGTTTAATCAAGATCAAGTTTACCTGGAATATACAGTCTGATTTTGGTTTGATGTCTGCCATTAATTGAAGGATTATAGCCTAAATTTTCTTGGACTGTTTCCTAGACCCTAAGAGTTTAGCCTCATCCAAATTGAAAGCATATTAAGACAACCAATTAAATGTAGCTCAAATAATGGGATTTGTCAGTAAAGGGATGGAAAAAACATTGATTGGTACCACCATTTTCCCCTTTTCCCACAATGTTTTCAAAAGCCTTCTTCCCTTGGGGAATTTGTAAAGGGTCAAAATGCAGTATTTTGGTATGGGCATGTCCGAAGCAGTAGTCCATTTTTTGTGGCTGGTTGGTTACAATACAAGCTCTTTAATGGCATACCTCTTAACTCTTTTGGAACAACAAAATTTTAGACTGGTTGAAATTGAAAGCATTTGCAGATGACAAAAAAAACTTTAAAACTTGAAATTTGTTTTGGGAATGGTAGAAAGCATTGTGGGAAAAGGAGAAAATGCTGGTTTCCAGCATTTTCTCCTTTTCCTACAATATTTTCAGTAGGCTCCTTTCTCATGGTCACTAAAAGTTGGATTTGTGTGGTAAAGGGTGAATGAGACAACTGAGATTTTAGTTCAGTACCAAGTATCAAAATTTTAAACTCCCCTAAACTGAAAGCATTTGCAGATAAGAAGTAACATGTCCCACCAACAGAGACATAAAAACATTTGATTGTCTGATAAAAGGGTTATAAGGGAACTAAAAATGCATTATTTTCTTCTTTTTCATTAAAACAGGAGAAGGATGAGACAGATTCAGGGTACAGATCAGGGACAATTCCAGACGAGAAATTGCCTCACAAACCAAGTGAGGCCACACTCAACAGGGAGGAATTGAAAAAACGAATAGCGGAATTCAACAGGGCTATGCCTGGTGCTAACTTTGCTCTGGTAGGTGTCAGCTTAGTTTTTATAGAGTCTCTGAGTGTTCACAGACACTCTACTTCATATATTTTCTGTCATTTTAGCAATTTTTCCATCACTTTCTTTCTTATTGAACAAAAAAATTAGACTTTTTCAAATCCAAAGCATTTATTTTGCAGACAATTAAAACATGATTCAATTAGTGGACTTTGTCTTTGAACGGGAAGAGAGCATTATGGGAAAAAATAACCTGGAGAAAATGCTGGTCATAAGCATTTTCTCTTTTTCCCTCAACATTTTTAAAAGTCTTCATCCACAAAGATATTAAAACTAAAGATTGTGTGGTAAAGGGTTAACTTGGCCACTAACAGATTACTTTTTCTGGTCTTGAAGAATAGTACAGTTGGAAGACTTGCTATAGGAAAAATTACTTGTAAATAGTGAAGTTTTAAGAGCAAACTTACAAATTAATGTATAGTTTAGACTAGTGATCAGGCTGTGCCTTTGGTGCAGTCGGATCTTGATTTACAATGTCCACAGGAGCCAGCAATGTTGTGGTTGGCACAGTGCAGGCTAGCCCATGCATCTCTGGTATTGACTGTGAATGGTAATTTCATCTGAGCCATGCTCTGACAAAAGGGGGTGATGCATCATACCAAGCAAGTCATCACATACTCATGGATCCATACATTTGTTTTTGTAAAACAGTTGACTGGACCTGGAGGTAGAATGGTCCTTTGACATGCAGAAAATTTACAAATAGCAAAAATTATCGACCCATGTCAGGCTGCGCAGGCTGACATGGGTCGAAACTTTTTGCAGATGCATTATGCCCCTTTTTCACAAAGCATGGCTCATTTATTTTACACCAGTTACACCATTTATCTTACCCAGTTAAGAATGATTTGTGCTCATGATTTTCATGTTGTTAGATCAATTCTAGATTTAAAAAAATGTTGATAAAAACTTGCCTGTTATTGTGGTGTGAAAAAAAAAATATTTTTTTTTTTGCAGAAAGAGGATGAAACAAGTAAAGATGCATTCCAGGGGTTCATAAAAGTGACCTTGAACTTGGTCCGCCCCATCAGTATGTCCTTGGGGGCCCGACCACCCTCAATATATGAAGTTCTTACAAGAGAACATATCATAGAGCAGAATACTCAAAATATTTCTTTCTATATGCCTCGGGACACTGTTCGGTCAATACATGCTACAAGGTAAGTCTCAATGTTCGTTGTTCAACTTTCAACCAGATTCCTCTAAATTCAAAGCATTTGCAGATGATAGACAGAGGTGGAAAGAATTGGACTTGTATTTAAAAGAGTAGACAACATTTTGGGAAAAGGAAGAAATGCTGGCTACCAGCATTTTGTCATTTTCACAAAATGCTTTCTGTCCTTTCAGGGGGAAAAAATCATCATTTGAGCCAAATTTAATTTTTCAAACCCCTCTGTCTTAAGATAGTTTGGGAAAGGGTTCAAGTTGCTTTCAACAGTGTTCAGTTATATTATGATAGCCAGTGCACCTCTCCATCCTTCCTGGAGTTTCTTCACAAGGTACTAACCACAACACTCTCTTCAGGCCACTCACTGCTTTCCCTAAACTGTTCAGTGGTGAGAAGCAATGAATCCTCTTTGTACTGTCTGTCATCAATCTTCTGAAAGACTGTTGGCTGAGTTTGGATAAGAACTTTCAAATTTAGTCATTAACTCTTTACCAAACGACAAACAACAAAATTTTAGACCAGTCGAAATTGAAAGCTTTTGCAGACAACAAAACAAATGTTATTCAAAAACTGAAATTCGTTTTAGGAAGGGTAGAAAACATTGTGGGAAAAGGAGAAAATGCTGGTTACCAGCATTTTCTCCTTTTCCCACAATGTTTTCGAAAGCTTTCTTTCTCAGGGTCATTAAAAGTTGGGATTGTGTGGTAAAGAGTTAAACTAATTAGTATTAAAATCTTTTGTGTGGCCGTTGTAGACAGCTGTTGAAAGCATGGTTGGGAAAAGAGCAGATGCTTGTAATAGTCCATAGCATTGCTTCTTTTCCAGCATTGTTTTTCATGTCATCAAATAAACATCTTCCCTTACTTCAATGAATCATTTGGTGAGGCCTACCATTAATCTAGTACAAATATCCAATATCCAAATGCACGAAGTAAATGAAAAAAATGAGCAGTGCTCAGAGAAAAGCAGGTTGAATTAAGTAATAATCTTCTTTCTACTGTGGTTTATGGTTCAATGAACCATGGTTTTGAGTTATGAGGTGCAATGAATAAATCACTCGGGTAATAGCTAGAGTGGTTTATTCATTGTGCCTCATAACTCACAACCGTGTTTTTTTAAGTCCCCTACCAGCGAAGCCGAAGGGGACTTTAGGTTTGCACTCCGTCCGTCAGTCCGTCTGTCCGTCTGTCTGTCCGTCAGTCCTGCAATTCAGTTTTCTGGACTTTTTTTCTAAACGCTGGTACATATTGAGCTGAGTTTTGGTGTGTAAGTCACCCACCATCACTTACAGATCAAGTTCAACTTTCGTTCCGGTCCACTGGTTTTTCACGGATTTACGGGCCTTGGACTTACAAAATTTCACTGATAAATCAGTTTTCCAGCTTTTTTTTTCCTAAATACTGGTAGGTATTGATCTCAGATTTGCTGTGTAACTCAACCACCATGACTTACAGATCAAGTTCGACTTTCGTTCAGGTCCACTGGTTTTTCACGCATTTACGGGCCTTGGACTTAAAAAATTTCACTTATAAATCAGTTTTCCGGATTTTTTTCCTAAACGCTGGAAGGTAGTGATCTCAGATTTGCTGTGTAACTCAACCACTATGACTTACAGATCAAGTTCGACTTTCGTTCCGGTCCATTGGTTTTTCACAGATTTACGAGCCTTGGACTTACAAAATTTCACTGATAAATCAGTTTTCCGGACTTTTTTTTTGAATTGCTGGTAGATATTCACCTGACTTTTGCTGTGTAAGTCAACCACCATTACTTACAGATCAAGTTCAAGTTTCGTCCCGCTCCACTGCTTTTTCACGCATTTACGGGCCTTGGACTTACAAAATTTCACTGATAAAACATTTTTCTGCACTTTTTTTCTAAACGCTGCTACATATAGAGCTGATATTTGGTGTGTACATCAACCACCATGACTTACACATCAAGTTCGAGTTTCGTCCCGCTCCACTGCTTTTTGACGCATTTACGGGCCTTGGACTTCAAAAATTTCACTGACATGCCAGCGATACATACGGCCGGTAGGGGACTGTGTATTGCTATGCAATACTATCAGAATGCTTGTTTTTTTTTTTAATGATAAACCACAAATTGCTGGAGTGGTTTATTCATTGTGCCTCATAAATCACAACCATGGTTTATTGAACAATAGAAAGAAGATTGTTTCGATTCTAATATGATCAACTCTTGATGAAAGGAAAACCAGTTTAATACTTAGTATACAAAAGCGGATGCGGATTAGTTCTTACTTTACATAGAATGTAGAACGAAGTCAATTTTACCATGCTTACATTGCACTCTGGTTATAGAGCAGAATTCACTTGTCATGTTAGAATCAACTTCATTGTATCAAGCAAGTTCTGATATAACCCTTTCCCAAACAAGCCCCGGTTTTCACGTGTCTGCAGTACAAGTCTTTTGAAAACACTGTGGGAAGAAGAGAAATTGCTCGTAACGAGCAATTTCTCCTTTTCCCACAGTGTTTTCTACCCTTTTTGAGAACTTTCTGCCATTTTCATCAAATTTAGAATTGTCATCTGCAAACTCTTTCAATTTGGACCAGTCCAAAAATTGTCATTTGGGAAAGGGATAATTATGCATCCATAAAATCCATTTTGTTTTACAACCAACTGAATCAGGAGTTAGACTAGTCCTTTGACATGCAGAAAATTGACCAATAGCAAACAGTTTTGACCCACTCGTCAGCCTATGCAGACGTTTTTTACCCCTTTCTTTATCTTCATGTGATGATTGTTTTGTTTTCATGATGTTTTCTTTTTGCATTCATTTATCCATCTCTGTACAGAGAGAAGACTTGGCCCCTGCAGGATACAGCTTTTGAATTTTTATACCCCCCAAAACTCTGTTTGGGGGGTATATAGGAGTCAGCTTGTCGGTCGGTCGGTCCGTCCGTCCGTCCGTCCGTCGGTCTGTAGCTTTTTGTCCGCTCTATTTCTCATAAACTACTGGACGAATTTTATTCAAACTTCACAGGTAGACTCAGTATCAAGCAGAGATGTGCATATGAAATGTTGGTTATGGTTCATTGATTTTTCACTGAGTTATGGCCCTTTCATGAAATTTCTTGTCCGCTCTTTTTCTCATCAACTATTGGACAGATTTGGTTCAAACTACACAAGTACACTCAGTATAAAGCAGAGATGTGCATATCCTATTTTGGTTATGGTTTATTTAGGTTTCATGGAGTTATGGCCCTTTGATGATTCTGGACACCGTCGGTCGGTCTGTAGCTTTTTGTCCGCTCTATTTCTCATAAACTACAGGACGAATTTTATTCAAACTTCACAGGTAGACTCAGTATCAAGCAGAGATGTGCATATGAAATGTTGGTTATGGTTCATTGATTTTTCACTGAGTTATGGCCCTTTCATGAAATTTCTTGTCCGCTCTTTTCCTCATCAACTATTGGACAGATTTGGTTCAAACTACACAAATAGACTCAGTATCAAGCAGAGATGTGCATATCCTATTTTGGTTATGGTTTATTCAGGTTTCATGGAGTTATGGCCCTTTGATGATTCTGGACAAATTTCTTTCAAACTTCATGGATAGACTTTGCACTCAGCAAAGATGTGCATATCATAAATTGTTCTTAGTTAATTAAATAAAATTTCCAAGAGCTAAGCCCTTTTTTGTCGTTCTCTTTATGACGGTGCCCTTGCTGAATTGATGAAAATAAATTATACTTTTGATAGAATACTTTTAACACAGCTGTCCGTCCGTTGGTCGGTCTGTAGCTTTTTGTCCGCTCTATTTCTCATAAACTATTGGACGAATCTTATTCAAACTTCACAGGTAGACTCAGTATCAAGCAGACATGTGCATATGAAATGTTGGTTATGGTTCATTGATTTTTCACTGAGTTATGGCCCTTTCATGAAATTTCTTGTCCGCTCTTTTTCTCATCAACTATTGGACAGATTTGGTTCAAACTACACAAATAGACTCAGTATCAAGCAGAGATGTGCATATCCTATTTTGGTTATGGTTTATTCAGGTTTCATGGAGTTATGGCCCTTTGATGATTCTGGACAAATTTCTTTCAAACTTCATGGATAGACTTTGCACTCAGCAAAGATGTGCATATCATAAATTGTTCTTAGTTAATTAAATAAAATTTCCAAGAGCTAAGCCCTTTTTTGTCGTTCTCTTATGATAGATTCCTACACCTGTAGATAGTTAACAGTAGACTTACCATCACTAACCATCACTAGTAAGTTTTCATGTCACTTCACTTATGTCATGTCATGTCAATTTCATCTTTTCATCGGAAGTTTACTCAAATATAAGACAGATTAATCTTTCAGATATGTTTGGAAAAGGAGAAAATGCTGATTACCAGCACTTACTACTTTCTACACAAAATTGCAAAGATTAATCTTTGCAGTTACTTGGGAAAAAAATGAAATGATGATTACAAGCATTTACTACGTTCTCCACAACTATTCCAAGTCTTCAACTTGTGATGTGTTAAAATAGATACTAATACCGTACGGAAACTAACGAAAGCAACATTTTTTGCGGTTCCGCTTCGGCTTCGCTGCGGTTTCAGTGCATTCCGTATTATATGACTAAAAAGGAAAACATTGTAAACATCGTGAGCAATGGCTTCTGTATTTACAATGTTTTCTTGAGTTTATTACTTTCGGTTCAGTTCAGTTACTATTACGGTTCCGATTCGGTTCGGAGGTTGCTTTCGTTAGTTTCCGTACTGTATAAGTAAGATGTAGAGTCTGGTCAAAAACATTGCATGAAAAGACATTTGTTGTCTGCAAAACCTTTTCATTTAAACCAATCTCAATTTGTCCAGCTGGTAAAAAAAAATGTATCAAGTAAGTTTTATTCTCTCCAAGTCTTTAGTCTGTAACAAAGAGTAATTCTTTGGCAACAAGCCATTGCAGGATATTCATCACCTTCAGTGATAGCTCTGGTATAATTGACTCTCCAGTCACTTATTTTGCATTCCTGTGACATTAATCTGTTTTGTGACAAGGACCTGTTGGGGGGTATGATCACGTTTAGTGATAGCTCTAGTTTTTAATGGAGCCATTGTGCCTTTTTCCGAAACTGCCTTCCATTGGTCACAATGTTAAATTATGTGTCACTGACCAAATATGTGTACATGTAAGGAAATATGATGTTTTAAGAAAGAGGATTGTCAGTGTAAAAAAAAAACACATTAAAACTTGTTACCTTGCCATAAATCATCTCTACTATTTATGTCACAATGTGTTTTCTTCATGTCAGATTGATTATAACATGTCAAAAAACTCACATTATGTTCCGAATTAAACATTTAACTCTTTACCAGATGACAAAATTTTAGCCTTGTCCAAATTGAAAGCATTTGCAGGTGACAATTTTGATGTGGCTCAAATGATACAATTTTCTCTTGATAGGGTAGAAAACATTGTGGGAAAAGGAGAAAATGCTGGTTACCAGCATTTTCTCCTTTTCCCACAATGTTTTCGAAAGGCTTCTTTCCCAGGGTGGTTTAAAAGGCGGCATTGTGTGGTAAAGGGTTAAGAGTGCTAAGTAAACTTGAATATTCATTTGAAAAAATAACATGCAATATCTGGGCTTTAAAGGTTGCTATGTGCCAGGATGTCTCAGCGTAGCAGACGGTGTGGATCCAAGATCAGACTGCATTTTTTGTACCATCTGATCCTGATCTACATTGGCTGCAGAAGCAAGTATAGTTGTTAGAGGCTTTTCAAGGGTAACAAACGCTCAGCATTACATGGCTTACCAGAGGGATACATGTATTATGTAGGTTACTACTGCTTGTATTGCTTATGCAGCTTGTTACAAGCAGTTTGTCCCTATGCTATGTTTTCAGAAATAGGCTGCTGCAATCAAAAGAAAAATCATCTGACAGTGTTACTTTACTCTTTACCGCCTTACCTCACAATCCTGAGTTTTGACAACCCTAAAAAAATGGACTCTTGAAAACATTGTGAGAAAGGAGAAAATGCTGGTAACCAGCATTTTCTCCTTTTCCCACAAAGTTCTCTACCCTTTACCAAACGACAAAATTTTAGACTGGACCAAATTGAAAGCATTTGCAGACGACAAATTTAGTGTAGCTTAAATAGTGATTCATGTATTGGATAGGTTAGAAAACATTATGGGAAAAGGAGAAAATGCTGGTCACCAGTATTTTCTCCTTTTCCCACAATGTTTTCAAAAGGCTTCTTCCTCACGGTCGTTAAAAGTCGGGATTGTGTGGTAAAGGGTTAAAGAAAAAAATCCTAAGCGATGCAACATTTAGTTTGTGGTCTGCAAATTCTAATTCATTTTGGACCAGTGTAAAATTTTGTCGTATGGTAAAGAGTTACCGTACAACAAAATTTTAGACGAGTCCAATTTGAAAGGGTTTGCAGACTACAAATAAAATGGGGGTACAAACGACAGTATCTGTCTTTAAAATTGTTGAAAACATTGTGGGAAAAGAAGAAATTGCTGGTTACCAGCATTTTCTTCTTTTCCCACAATGTTTTCAAAAGCTTTCTTCTTCAGGGTCATTAAAACTGGGGATTGTGTGGTAAAGAATTTACTTCTTTCTAGATATGTAAGAATGCACAAGAAAAAATATGCTTCATAAACTTTTATGATGCATATTTTTTCTTGTGCATTCTTACATCCAGACGGCAAAATTTTAGATTAGTTTAAATTGAAAGCATTTGCAGACGACAAAGTAAATGTTGAAATTTGCCTTGGGAAGGGTAGAAAACGTTGGGGGGAAAAAGTAAAAAATACTGGTTACCGGTATTTTCTCCTTATTCCACAATGTTTTCTAAAGCTGCCTGGATCAGGTTCATGAAAACTAGGGATTGTGTTGTTAAAGGTTAAATACATGAATACATGTACCTTTTACCACACAATCTCGAGTTTTATTGACCCTGAGGAAGAAGCCTTTTGTAAACATTGTGGGAAAAGGAGAAAATGCTAGTAACTAGCATTTTCTCCTTTTCAAACAATGTTTTCTACCCTATCAAATACAAAAATCACCTTTTTAGCAACATTTAAGTTGTTGTCTGCAAATGCTTTCAATTTGGTCCATTCAAAAATTTTGTCACTTGGTAAAGAGTTCGGTGCATAGTGGCAGAAAAAGATATTGCTTGTAAAGAGCAATATCCCCATCTGCAATGTTTTCATCATAGTCTGCTGCAAGACAACAAAAAAGAACTAGTTAGTTGTTAACTTGTTTACTGCACGACAAAAATGTAGAGTAGTCTGAATTAACCCTTTCCCAAACGACAAATTTTGGACTGGTCCAAATTGAAAGAGTTTGCAGACGACAATTTTAAATTTGATGAAAATGGCAGAAAGGTCTCAAAACGGGTAGAAAACACTGTGGGAAAAGGAGAAATTGCTCGTTACGAGCAATTTCTCCTTTTCCCACAGTGTTTTCAAAAGACTTGTCCTGCAGACACGTGAAAACCGGGGCTTGTTTGGGAAAGGGTTAAAAGCATTTGGAGATGACAATTTAAATGTGGCTCAAATGATGGAATATGTCTTTGTTAGGGAAGAAAATATTGTTGGAAAAGGAGAAAATGCTGGTTACCAGCATTTTCTCCTTTTCCCTCAATAGTTTCAAAAATCATCTACCTCTGGATTGTATAAACTCAGAATTTTATGGTAGAAGGTTAAATCTGTCTGCAGGTGTTAAAGGAGTAGCCAGAATTCTGAATGAAATCTATGAAAGATAAAGGAGAACAAAATTTAGAGTCCAATTTAAAATTTCTAACATAAAAACAGGTAGTTTTTCACATGATAAGAATCTTGGCAGCTTTTAACCCTTGAGCGCAGAAGAAATCCTATGGACACTTCAGTCTAGAAATAAGACCCAAGTAATTACAATGTTAGGGTTGCTGTTGTCTAGAATGTTTCGGCAAAGCAGACAATGTAGATCAAAGATCGGACTGCATGTTTTGTGCTGTCTGATCTTGATGTACTCTGGCATTAACTCTTTACCAAACAACAAAATTTTAGACTTGTTGAAATTGAAAGCATTTGCAGACGACAAAATAGATGCTACTTTAAAATTGAAATTTGTTTTGGGAAGGGTAGAAAACATTGTGGGAATAGGAGAAAATGTTGGTTACCAGCATTTTCCCCTTTTCCCACAATGTTTTCAAAAGGCTCCTTTCTCAGGGTCGTTAAAAGTCGGGATTATGTGGTAAAGGGTTAAAGGCAACTATTGTTGTGAAAGGTGCATTAACCCTTTCCCAAACAAGCCCTGGTTTTCACGTGTCTGCAGTACAAGTCTTTTGAAAGCACTGTGGGAAAAGGAGAAATTGCTCGTAACGAGCAATTTCTCCTTTTCCCACAGTGTTTTCTACCCTTTTTGATAACTTTCTGCCATTTTCATCAAATTTAAAATTGTCGTCTGCAAACTCTTTCAATTTGGACCAGTCCAAAATCTGTCGTTTGGGAAAGGGTTAAGGGTTAATTTTTTTGTTGGGGGGGGGAGGTGTATTTGGCATCAACTTATCATGTATTGGATCAACATTGGAGGGAATCAAAGTGTTTCCAAGTTTGTTACCGGCTTACATCTGTTTTAGACTGATAATCCTTAACCAGCCTACCTGACGTTTTTACAAACCATGTTATAACATTTTGGAAAATTTTGTTGGAAAAGGAGAAAATGCTGGTTCCCATGTTTTCTGGCCTTTGAACTCTTCACCAACGACAAAGTTTTAAATTTGCATAAATTGAAAGCTTTTGCAGACGACAAAACAAATGTAACTCAAAACTGAAATTTGTTTTAGGAAGGGTAGGAAATATTGTGGAAAAAGCAGAAAATGTTGGTACTAGCATTTTCTCCTTTTCCCACAATGTTTTTTAATGCTTTCTTTCTCAGGGTCGTTTAAAGTCGGGATTGTGTGGTAAAGGGTTAAAGGCAAATTACTTAGGCTTTTTAGACAAGATATTACTCACATTTGAATATAATGTAGACACCAACTTAATATACAAATATTATGTACAGTCATATATTATTTAGTAATTCATTAGATACAGTCAAGAATTATGACTGCACTGAGTTGAACATAATGTGAAGTCAAACATCATCATACAAACATTTTGTAGTCAGCATTATGTAATATCAAAGATTATGTACAATCAAACATTTTTTATGTCAAATATAAAGGACAGTCAAATATCATGTTCAGTCAAACATCATCTAGTTTCAAAATTTGGATGGAATCAAACATGATGTGCAGTCAAAAATGACATAGGCACCAACAGTATATGCCAATAAGCTTTTAACGCTAGAACACCAAATTTTCATTCGAGAAATCCGACCCAAATGAGTGCAATTTCATGGTTGCTTTTGTCTGCAGTGTTTCAGCAAAGCAGATAATGTAGATCAAAGATCAGGCTGCACATTTTATTCAGCCTGATCTTGATCTACATCGGCCGCAAAGGCAAGATTAATCATGAAAGGCACTTTAATGAAAAGGTATAGAAAAAGAAGGAAGATTGAATAAATTTCAGAAGTGAAAGTTTCATATAATTGGAAGGTTTTGAATGTAGAGTTTGCAAAAGTTGAGTGATACTTTCCAGAGAATTTTTTGGGGGTACTTAACCCTTTCCCAAATGACAAATTTTGGACTGGTCCAAATTGAAAGAGTTTGCAGACGACCATTTTAAATTTGATGAAAATGGCAGGAAGTTCTCAAAAAGGGTAGAAAACACTGTGGGAAAAGGAGAAATTGCTCGTTCCGAGCAATTTCTCCTTTTCCCACAGTGTTTTCAAAAGACTTGTACTGCAGACAAGTGAAAAGCAGGGCTTGTTTGGGAAAGGGTTAACATATCTTTAGAAGACAAAAACATAACAAAAATATTTTAACCCTTAACCTTTACCACATTACAAAATTTAAGACTAGTCCTAGTTGAAAACCTATATGCAGACCCAAAAATTAGATATGGCTAAAAAGTTGGGAATTGTATTTGGAAGGGTAAGAAACATTTTGGGAAAAGGAGAAAATGCTGGTAACCACAATGTTTTCAAACAGCTTTTTCTTCAGCCGGTCTTTAAAACTGGGAATTGTGTGGTAAACTGAGTTAAAGCACTTTTCACAACTCTAGAACCTTTTGCAGACAATGTAGATTAAGATAAGGGCTTGTATTTACCAACCCTTCTTAAGCATGTTCTTTGTCATATTCTAGATTTAGAAAGTAATACAACTTCTGATATTGGCTAAACCAAATGGATTAGCCAATCGGAAGTTGTGTTAGTTCCAAGTTTAGAAAATTCTTGAAATAAGACTAAAATTGGTAACCAGAATTTTTCTCCTTGTACCCAATAGAAGACATGTACTTTGATTTCAGTCAAAATAATTTGCTGTCTGTAAATGCTTTCAATATGGACTTGCCCAAAATTTTGTTCTCTTGTAAAGAGAGAAGGATTACAACTTATGTAACTATCATTTTAATTCATCGTACTCAAGATAAAAGCATTAGGACTTGGAACAGGTTTTATATTTTATACTTTGATATTAGATGGACTATTAACCAGATAGCAAAAACACAAAATGAAAGTAAATTTTCAAAACTGACAAAATAATATATTTTGTTTTGATGCAGGGTATCATGAGATGAGTCTGTGAAAGAATTAGGTTTGGGAGCAAGAAGAATTTATCATATTTAGCTTGACTTTTTTCGAAAAAAGAATCAAGCTGTTGCTGTAGTCCTGTTGTGGTCTGCGTCATCATCGCAGTTGTGCAAAAACTTCGAAATTTTACAATATCTCTTTTATTACTGAAGATACTTAAACTAAAGGACACAGGTTTCCAGAGTATTTTCATTGAGCATGTCCTAGGCGAGTCCACCACTATTGTGATGGTACAGCGATCAGTAGTAGATGCATTTTGACATTTTGCCCTGATATGGGGTTGACAGGCTTCCATTTCCTTCAAAAACGAGAATTTCACTTGAAGCATTGCAATTAGTAGTAATAAAGATTGTATAGTATTTGCAATGATTACTTTGTATGCAATGATTGCCTTGTATTCACAATGCAATTCGGTCCTCTACAAATATTCTCTTGGTAAGAGCATTATGGTGTTGAGTTGTTTAATTTCAGAGTAAACCTTTACCACACAATCCCGAATTTCAACGACTCTGAGGAAGAAGCCTTTTAAAAACATTGTTGGAAAAGGAGAAAATGCTGGTAACAGCATTTCAAAGGCAACAACATATCAAAGGCAAAGTTCCTCATTGAGTCACATTTTAACTGTTGTCTGCAGATGCTTTCAAGTTGAACAGGTCTACATTTTCCTGGTGTGGTTAAGAATTAAATGTTACAGAAAGTAGATTACAGCCCTTTCAAATACACACTCCCATATCAATACAAAATTCTTCATTGTGTGAAAGGATCTTGTCAGCTTATTGTCTAAACTCTTTGCCAAACGACAAAATTTTAGACTGGTCCAAATTGAAAGCATTTGCAGATGGCAATATAAATGTGACTAAAAAATTTAAATTTGCTTTGGGAAGGGAACAAAACATTCTGGGAAAAAGAGAAAATGCTGGTTACCAGCATTTTCTCCTGTTCCCGCAATGTTTTCAAAAAGCCTCTTTCTTAGGGTCGTTAAATGTTAGAGTTGTGTGGTAAAGGGTTGAAATAATCTGGATGCTAAATAAATCAATGGAAAATTTCCAGTCAGTAATAAAAAGCTAAGTATTCAGTATTGTGTTAAAAGTTATGTTTCTTGTATATTATAGATCCAAGATCAGACTTCTTATTCTATGCAGTCAGATCATGATCTTTATTGTTCACTAAAGCAAATTCAGTCACAGGTAGCAGCATCATTGTTAACCCTTTTCCAAACAAAAAATTTTAGAATTATATAAAGTCATAAATCTGCAGACAATAAATTTGATGTTGGTACAAATGAGCTTACCAGTAAGTTCTGTGATCAGGTAGAAAACATGGAGGGAAAATGAGAAAATTGCCGGTCACCTGAGCAAAAAGGTTTTGGAAACATTATGGGAAAAGGAAATAATGCTGGAAACAGCATTTTCTCCTATTCCCACAATGTTCGATTAACCGGTTACGACACAATCCCGACTTTTAATGACCCTGAGAAAGAAACCTTTTGAAAACATTGTGGAAAAAGGAGAAAATGCTGGTAACCAGCATTTTCTCCTTTTCCAACAATGTTTTCTGTCCTTCCCAAAACAAATTTCCATTTTTCGGTAACATTTATAATGTCGTCTGCAAATGCTTTGAATTTGGACCAGTCTAAAATTTTGTCGTTTGGTAAAGGGTTAAAGGCAACCTATTACATTAGGGCCACCTTTGATTTCTTGTCTGCAAATGCTTTGAATTTAGACTAGTCTTCAAGCTTTTCATGTATTAACCTTTTACCACACAATCCCGAGTTTTAACGACCTTGAAAACAGAAGCTTTTTGAAAACATTGCACACAGTAACCAGCATTTTCTCCTTTTCCCACAGTATCTTCCAAAAATAAATTTCAATTTATGATTCACATTTATTATTTTGTCTGCAAAAGTGTTCAATTTGGATCAGTCTAAAATTTTGTCGTTTGGTAAAGAGCTTAAAAGGTTTGATGAACTGGTCTGTGCATTCCAAAGTTCTGGAAAACACTTGATAATCCTTGTATTGGATGAGATTGAAGAGAATTTCACCTGAAGATGCAATTAGTGTTTTGTAATTCCTGGAGGGAAAGAAATCCCTCTTCTCTTCCTGTGTTTCCAATTAACCCTTTACTACACAAGCACCGCATCCACGTAGTCAGCAGCATTTGAAAACATTGTGGGAAAAGAAGCAGTTGCGTGTAACAAGCAACCGCATCTTTTCCCATAATGTTTCCTTTATCATTCAAGAGTACAATCTTTTTAATGTTGTCTCTGACATCATTATTTGTGTCATGTTGTGGAAGGTTTAATTTTAGTCTGAGTGGGAATGGGTTAATGAACAACAGAGCAAAATGTGCGGGGGAGGGGGTTAACCTTAAGGCCACTGTAGCCACTGCCCATTACACTTTAGATTTTTTTTCTATATTAGTGCAATAGATGTAGATCCAGAACAGAAATAATACAGAATCAGACGAGTCAATTGTAAAAGCCAAAAACTGGCTGGCTGATCTTGTATCTTCACTGTTTGATATTTTAAAAAAAAAAAAGTATTGTGACTGCAGCAGCAGCCTGCCCGGGTAGCTCAGTGGTTAGTGTATCGGACTCGTGACCTGGTGGTTGCGAGTTTGATACCCGGTTGAAGCAAACTTTCTTTCCGGCAATATTTCCCTCTCACCTCTGATGCATGTGAGAAAAGTAGTGAGTTGCTTTGGAAAAGAAAGTTGTGATATTACTGGTGTGAGAAAGCCAGGAAACACATGGGTGCGTCACTGACTGCCATGATATGACCTGAGCTGTTAAAATGGTGTTAAACTCCAATACAAACCAAACCAAACAGACTGCAGCAGCCCTGAAATTGAAATGTCATTGATCTAGCCAACTGGGTGAGGTTAATCCATAATGTGAAGAGTTTATGAGATGTTTTTTAAAAATGAATTTGCTTTCTTTTATTCATAGAAAAAAGAACACTGCTATATTGTACAAGGAGGTAAAAAGTTAACTCTTTCAACACAACAAAATTTTATACTCATAGATGAGAAATGAAAAATTGCAAATGTGATCAGATGTGTCTTTGAAAGTGTAATAAACATTCATGGAAAAGGAGAAAAAGCTGGTTTTTTTTCCTTTTCCAGTGATGTTTTCATTAGCGTTCTTCCTCAAGGTTGCTATAACCTGAATTGTTTAGTAAAGCATTAACTCTTTACAACACGACAAAATTGTAGACTGGTCCAAATTGAAAGCTTTTGCCGACGACAAATTAAATGTGGTTGAAATGATGGAATTTGTGTCCGAAAGAGTTGAAAATATTGTGGGAAAAGGAGAAAATGCTGGTTACGAGCATTTTTTCCTTTTCCAACAATGTTTTCAACATCCTTCTTTTTACAGGGTGGTTAAAAGTTAGGATTGTGTTGTAAAGGTTTAATCGAACATCATCGACACACCTTCAGTACTGATACACTGATAACCTGGCTCTGCTTCCTTAGGGTGCCATTTTTTCTTGGGGAAAAAATATTGGGGAATAAAAAAATGTTCAATAATATACCACAAAAATGTCTGTTGCCTTCCTCATTTCCTTTGTGGACGACTATTCCTGTAAATCTGGTTAGATTTGGTTTTGAAAACTGTTCATGTAAAAATAGCACCTTACATGTTATCATTATGTCACACCTATTTTTGATTTTAAACAATTACACAATGGCTGTGAAATATGTACAAGTGAGAAGTCTTTTTGTCACAATATTTTGAAAGGTGTTTTACTATACTAACAGATGAGTACAGTAATATGATAACCCTTTCAGTGTCATTAGCAACTTAGTAACAGATGTTGTAGATCAAGATCAGACCTTAAAATAACATGCACTCTGCTGTATAATTCTATATCAAACAAACCGGTGTTTCAAAGACCCAAGGGAGGAGGGCTTTTGAAAACATTGTAGCAAAAGGGAAGATGCTGGTAACCAGCACCTTCGCCTTTCCCACAACATTTTGACCAAGTAAATAGCGTACTGGAATTCTTTACTGGGGAAAAAAATCAGGGGGTGTTGCCTGAAGAGGCAAGTCAGTTTTTCTAGGCATTGTAGATAATTTTTTATCATCATCTTCATCATGGTATCATTCCTTTCTTTTGTCCATTTATGGTTCAGTGTTTAACTCATTACCACACAATCCTGAGTTTTAATGACCCTTGGAAATTGGACTTTTGAAAACATTGTGGGAAAAGGAGAAAATGCTGATAACCAGCATTTTCTACTTTTCCCACAATGTTTTCTGACCTTTCAGACACAAATCAAATCATTTGAACCACTTCAAATTGTTGTCTGCGAATGCTTTCGTTTCTGTCGTGTGGTAAATAATGTCGTGTGGTAAAGGGTTAACTCTTTATCAGACTAAAAGATTATAGGCTGGTCAAATTGAAAGCATTTGCAGACAACAAATTAGATATGGCTCAAGGATGTGATTTGTTTTTGAAGTGTTAAAAAAATATGGGAAAAATAGAAATTACTGGTTACTCGTTGAAAGACACACCCAATGTCAACCAGCATTTTCTCCTTTTCCCACAATGTTTTCTACCTTTCCAAAGACCAATTCCAGTTTCTGAGTTACATTTATTTGTCGACTGCAGATGCTTTGAATTTGGAGGGGTCTAAAATTTGGTCGTTTGTAAGGAGTTAAGGGTTAAAAAACAGATGGTAGTCTACTACATGTAAACTAGAAATTGGGAAAAGCTGGTAATTATACAATTTTTTTCCTGTTTCCTGTGAGGCTGGGGGAAATGTAGATCTTGTCTGTGGTAATTAACTATTAAAAGATGGGTTAGCAGTTAGAGCCCTGAATGAGTGAAATAGACATAATTATTCAGCCTCTAAGACTTAAAAGTACTTGGAGAAAAACAGTTCGTAATTCAAACTACGGGACTTGGCTTAGAAATTGTAGAAATTTTTGTGGAAAAGGGAGAAAATGCTGGTTACCAGCATTTTCTCCTTTTTCCACAATGTTTATCAAAAGCCTTGTTCCTCATTGTAGTTTTAACATCATTGTAAATGGATTAACCCTGAAGCTGCTAACCATGACTCATGGATGCATTGCAGACAGTCTAGATCAAGATTAGACAGCACAAAAAGTTCAGTCTAATCTTTCATTTAAAGACAGGATTCATTCCTCTCTCACCACTGACCATTGTTTTGATGATGGCTACATGGGAAAGCAGCCAGTGGCATGGAAAGAATATTGTGCATAGTACTGGTAAAAGAAACTCCAGGAAAGCATGGCTAGGTGCACTTGCCACCACAATATAACTGAAATAATGTTGAAAACAGTGTTAAACACCATACACTCAATCAACTTTAATATAAAATGTCAGAGTTGAAATTGCAACAGATTGGTTTACTGTAGTATAACTTTGAAACGATCCATTAACTTTATACAGTAGAGTTTCATTAGTTCGCATGTCACTTGTGCGAAGCTATGTGTTGGTTGGCATGCTATCTCCAGTTCCAGTTTATACCCTTCTTTATCACTGTTAAATTCCTCCGAATACTTTGAACTTCGGTGGTCCATATTTCGTGGTGTATATCATGCCCCGAAATTAGTTTTTGAACGCAAACTACTACCTTTAATTGGTATATAATAAATCTGCTTGCAGACTTGTGAAGGTGTGAAAACCCATGACCAACCTTGATTTTCACACCTGTTGATTGACAATGTCACCTGGTATCATGCAGTCGTTTACTGCGAGCGAACGTAATTAAAGGCGTTATTTGGTTTGTTACACCAATTAATCGATCAGAATGATAATTGATTATCCGGAAATTCCTTAACCCTAAACCTTCTAAAGAGGTGAAAGGTAACTTTCAAACCGGTGATAAAAACCCCAACCTTTGCTATTTTAAAGGTGTTAATTTGGGAGAAAATATCTCTTTATTAGACAATATAGATCCAAGATCAGACTGCACGTTCTGATGTACACTGTCCGCAAGAGGTCCTTGAGTCGTGCTTAGCAGCGTAAGGGTTAAAACATCCGATAAGGCATAAATGGATAACGGTCTTAAATGGTTAGTAGAAAGACCGGAAAACACCTCATGACCGGAAAACACAGGAAAACGACGAAAAACACCCAAAATTTGGCAAAGTATATATCCAAAGGGGGAGGGGCAAAAGGGTAGGGTTATATGTTAACAGGGGTATTGGGGAAGAATGTTATCAACCTATAGTCGCCGAAAAATACCATAGATGCTACCTATTCCTTTTCCATTCTTATCACCGAAAATCGTCGCAAAGCGCCCCCCCCCCCCCCCCCCCCCCAAAAAAAAAAAAGAAACGGGAAAAAAGCAAACCATAAAGGTGGGGGGTTCGTTTGGTTACGGTTATCTGGTCATTAGGGATATGGGGGGAAGGATATTACCTTTTACTCGCCTAAACCACCTAAATATGCCGGAAACACCATTAGCAGTATTGTTCGGTCTTTCTACTAGTGACCCGGTCTAAAGTCCTCGGAGTGATTTGATCTCTATTAGTGGAAATCACTCCAACAGAATTCAACAAATGCAAAGACAGTTGATAAATTTGTTTTATTTTTTATTACCCCCGATTCTGAAGTTTTTTCTTTTCTTTAAATGTGTCTTACCTAGGTGAGCGGAGAAAAAATCACAAAAATAACATTGGATCAAGCCCTCAGGTTGAAGGAACGGGAGATATACATGTATAATCGGTACTAATTCAGGATGCTGCTAGACATGCTGCTTAAATCTGACTGTCTATTTCTGCATATATGGCACTGAAAATACCCGAATAGTCATATTTTTGGTTCGTACTTCGTTTAGTTCAAATAAAATACTGTGGTCCCGTGCGCTACGAATATCGAGATTTTACTGTACCACTCAACAAAATTTTAGACTTGTCTAAATTCGAAGCATTTGCAAGTGACAAATAACATCAACTTTTGCCCAGTTTTGCATGTAGCTTTATCTAGTGGACCTCTGCCAAGGGTGTACAAATTTCAGCCTTGGGGTCAAATTTAGCGTGGCCCCAAAAGTTCTGAGTTTTACATAGGCTTCTAATAAGGAACATTTTAAAATTTTCTTGTTCCTAACCATGAGGTGCAGCTGTATTTTGTCAGTTTCAACATCCAGGAAGCGTCTTTCAAAATTGTTCAATTTACAGCTCTTGTGTCAAAATTTGCCCCACCCCATGGGTCATAAATTTACCATTTGGTTATAGTGTGAACATTTAAAATAATTTCTTGCTCTTTACCATAAATCCTTTGGCAACCAAATGTGGCACATGGCATCATCCAGTGGATCACTTCCAAATTTGTTCAAAATTTAGCCTTTTTATCAAAATTAGTCCTGCTTCGGGGAGTCTCATGTTTTACAGGGACTTTATCTTGAGAAAAATTTGAAAATTCTCTTGTTTATAACCATATGGCCTAGATCTGTATTGTATGGTATGTTGCTTTATCTTGTGGACCTCTACCAGGATTCAAGCAGTCATGGCTCTGTGGTCAAAAATGGGCTCGCCCTAGGGTCACAACTCTCTACTGGGCTTTTATAGAGAAAACTTTGAAAATCTCCTTTGAAACAATTTGGCCTAGAATTGTAATTTTTGATACACATGGTTTGTATTTATTAGGCAGTGGAGTGATACAGGGTCATCATGGCCCTCTTGTTATCAGAATATATGGCAAAGCAGCAGACAGTGTGGATTGAAGATCAGACTTCATGTTTTGTGCAATCTGATCTTGATCTATGCTGCCCATATAAGCCATTAAATCCGGGTTCAGCATTACAAATGTTAATGTGAACTTTGTTTTGAAATGCTGATAGGTTATTTTCGTTCAGTAGGTCTCCAATAATTTAGACAATTAAGGGTAAAAACTTCCTTTGGCCTAGTGGTTCTTTCCAAGAATCCCATTCATAACTGCAGTTGCTTTTGGAGACAGTGTAGATCAAGGTCAGCGTGCACAAAAATGCATTGTGATCTGAGCCTACACTGTCCACTAATTGGTCTTGCGGAAAAAAAAGGTGGTTAATATTGCAACATTTGAGTTTAATTTTTCCAGGAGTTTGGTAAAAACTTCAGAACTGAATTTCTCTTGCAGGCAGTGTAGTTCTACTAAAACCTAGGAAATGCATCATTTAGTGAACTATGGCCTAGATAACTAAAATGAATAAAAACACCATCAAACACTATTCAAACGAATTAGACTGAAGCTCAATAAGCCTGTTTAACCTATTACTCAACAATTCTGTGTTTTAGAGGTAGGGTTTGAAAAAATTTTGGTAAAGGAGGAAATGCTTGAAAGCAGCATTTTCTTCCTGCAGCCAAGCCCCTGTAGCTCAGTCAACAGAGTACAGAACTTGAGAACAGGAGGTCATTAGTTCGATCCCCCGGCTTGGCCAATTTCTTTCCGAGGATTGATGATAGTCATCGCAGCAGGATTCATTCTTCTCTCACTGCTCACCATTCTTTCGACGATGGTTATGTGGGAAAGCAGCCAGTGGCTTGGAAAGAATATTGTGTGGAGTACTGGTAAAAGAAACTCCAGGAAAGCATGGATAGGTGCACTGGCCGCCATGATATAACTGAAATAATGTTGAAGACGGCGTTAAACACCATACAATCAATCAATCAATCAATCAATTTCTTCCTGCAATATTACCTGAGCTTTTAAATGCAGATTACATCATTTGAGCCATGTTTTAATTTGTTGTCTGCAAATGCCTTCAAATTGGACCTGTATAAAATTGTGGTCTGGTAAATACTTAACCCTTAGTGCTAAGTGCGGCTCAAGGACCTTTGCAGACAGTGTAGATCAAGATCAGACTGCACAGAACATGCAGTCTGATCTTGGATCTACACTGTCCGATGAGACGATATTTCCCTCTTCCCCCCCCCCCCCCCCCCCCCCCAACCAAAAATACCTTTTAAATAGCAAAATTTGGGTTTTTACCCTAGACTTGAAAGTCTCTTATTTAGCAGGTTAAGCACTGAATGGAAGGAAAAGTCAGTATATTCTCAGGTCATGTTCTGTTTTATCAGATACCAGAAGGGATCCAGTTCAGATCAGGTTATCTCCACCATCCAGAGATTGCTGATAAATTTTGTAAATGTCACATATTACTTGGTTTTGATCTAATTTTCTTACCTGAAGTTTTTACCTGGCATATATTGAATGATTCTCCTTCTCTTGGCAAATTGCTTGATTAATTTTAAAATCAAAGTATGAAAAGTACTGTGGGTGTTTCTCTAGATGAGTTCTGTCAAAATGGCATGAAAATGAGCCGTGAGCTATTGAATACTGAGAAACATCTCTCTGTAATACAGGTGCATGCAGTGTAGGAGGATAATGGATCAATCAGTCGATCAGTAAAAAATGATAAAGTTTGTAAGAAAAAAAAAATCACTTACATAGGTTTAAATATAAAAGAAAAGAAGTCACTATTATCATTCTGTAAGATATTGGTAGGGTTTGACAGATAGTTCCATCTGTATTTTAATTTTTAGCTCCACTGGCCGAAGGCCAGCGAGCTATTGTCATGGCGTTGTGTCCGTCGTGCGTCCATCCGTTCGTCCGTGCGTGCGTCCGTAAACTTTTTCTTTAAAAAACTTCTCCTCAGAAACTATTGACTGGATTTTTACCAAATTTCACAGGAATGTTCCTTTGGTGGTCCTCTTTCAAATTCCTTCAAATAATTGTGTTCCATGAAGAATTCTGGTTGCCATGGCAACCAAAGTAAAAAACCTTTAAAAATCTTCTCCTCCCAAACCGCTATTTGGATAGCATTATTATTTTGCAGGAATGTTCCTTAGATACAGGTTTACAGAATTCCTTTAAAAAAAAATGATCTGTCAAAAAACATGGCTTTTATGGGAGACTCATTTTCCTTTTATGGTATAAAGTAAAATCTTTGAAAAATTTCTTCTCTAAAACTCATTGTTGTTTTGCAGGTAAGTTCCTATGGTGGTTGTCTGCCAAATTGTTTCTATGGTGGTTGTATACCAAATTCCTTTTAAAAAAATGATACACCTAAAAACACATTTTTTTATAGACAAGGCTTATATTTCAAAAAAATGTTCTTCTCCAAAACTATTTATTGTGTTAGTTTTATCGACTAACAAAGAAAAAGGAAGAAAATTGGATTGACTTGACCTAGTCAGGGCTGTCCTATTTAAGCCCACACATTTTCCTTGGTATTAAGATCACAATTTACTCCAATGATATGCTATTAGTTAGTACTAGTAATGAAATATCACTGGCCATAAATAAGATAAAAGCTTGAGCACCTTTCACAACTTGAGCTTTTCAATTTTGCCTTATTACTAAGCCTGAGTAACCATGCCAAGATAAAAAAGAAAAAGTATTTTAATAACAAAACCCCCATGTTGTAGGTACTTTATAGTCCTTTTGATATAGAACAAGAGAACCTCTGCACTTTTATTAGTTCTGGTAAAGGTTTGTTGACCTACTAATGAGTAAATGCAGAGTGGACAGAGAAGGGGTGTAAATCCTGGTGACCTGGTACACAGTGGGACAGGGCTTTACATTTGTGATAAGGCATTATGTTACCCAGTCAAACTGATCCCGCAACTTCAGTACACCAGAATTAATCTGTGCCCTGGAGCAGGATATTTGATTTATGTAAATGCATTTGTAGACCATTTTGTGTTGTTTGCCACAGAAGACATTCTAACTGTGAAAAGTTGATTATTAGGGATTAGGTGTTCATTGTATGCCAGCATATTTCATTCTATCTGGTGTATTGATGTAAGTTGATCTATATTGCTATAACATTCATTCATTTGCCCTCCTAGCTGTTCTTTTAGATTACCCCTTTACCACACAATCACAACTTTTAACGACCCTGAGAAAGACATATTTTCTATATTTTAATGTTTCCCCACCCAAAATGGTTTGTGAAAGGACCTGTTGCAGACAACATATCTTCAAATTAGTAAGACATATATAAAAAAGGATAGAAATTATTGTGGGAAACTAAGAAAATGCTGGTTACCATTTTTTTCTTCTTTTCTCACAAGTTTTTTCCATACCTTTTTTCTTTAGTGAGCTAAAATGCAGGATTGAATGGTAATTGTTAAAAACTTCTTTTTCGCCATTATAGAAATATCAGGCCTGTGGAGCGATACAGGCGCTCAAGCGCCTCTAGTTTTAATTCCTTCAAGGGCTGATCTAGCTTTAGTTGCATTTGCATGATGATCAAGATCAGAATGTGCAGAATGTGTAGATTAATCTTGGATCTATACTGTCCGCTACTTTGTTTCAAGTGCAGACGAAAGCAAACTTGAAATGCCAATGCTTTTGCTGTTCTTCCAAACTGAAGAGCTTCCATTCATTAATTCAACTTTCTAAGGGTTAGAATAACAAAAGCAATTTAAATGCTATCACTTCATTTAACTCTTTACCAAACGGCAATATTTTACACTCGTCCAAAATTGAAAGCATTAGCAGACGACAATATAAATGTGGGACACATAATGGAATATGACAGGCTAGAAAACATTGTGGGAAAAGGAGAAAATGCTGGTTACCAGCATTTTCTCCTTTTCCCACAATGCTTTCAAAAGGCTTTTTTCTCAGGGTCATTAAAAGTCGGGATTGTGTGGTAAAGGGTTAAATAGCTTTTTAAGGACGGTGAAAAAACAGTGAAGCAAAGAAATGGCAGAAACTGCCAACTACACTGATTCAACACAGCTTTGGAGCCTTTGTAGTCTACAGGTTTGGAGAGCAGTATAAGAACAAGGAATATTGCTTCTTTTTCCACAATGTTTCATATAGCTTCAAAAAACAGTTTCATTATTCTAGAGGCTTCATTTTTGTGGCTCATGAACTAGTTGTCGACAAATCTAAGAAAAGCCAGGTTTGCGAAGGAGCTACCATTCACCAGATGACATAATTGTGGACTTTTCCAAATCTAAAGCATTTGTAGACAACAAATTAAATGTGACTCATTTGATGGAAATCATCTGTGAAAGGGTGGAAAACATAGGAGGAAAATCAGAAAATGCTGGTGACCAGCTGGTTACCAGCATTTTCTCCTTTTCCCACAAACTTTTCAAAAAGCCATATTCCTCAAGGTGCTCGGGATTGTGTGGTAAGGATTAAATGAAATTAATTACATGAAAGTGAGTGCCAGTTTTTCCAAAAATAACATCACATTACAGAATTCTCTCTTTGTTCGCAGTTTGCTGGATAGTTATCAAAATAAACATACAAGCTTTTTTTCCTGTTTCCAAGAAAAAAAGAATCGGCAAAAGTATCTCAGAGGGTGTTTATGTTTAAAGTGGTGTCCTGTACCTTGTAGTGGTAAAGTGCAGAACTAGTTATCTGGATTCCCTCTGTTCAAGCCTTGCTGGAAGCACTGGGCTTTCATTGGAGTGTCCTTCAGCAAGACACTTCAAAACCCTAGCCTAGTGTGGGGAACCTCAGGACATACATGAATATGTGGGCTGTTGCTTAGATATGACTGAAATAATGTTGAAACCAGCATAATACACCTGTGGATCAGTCAATTAATCGAGTCAATCAATCAATCAATCATGTTTAAAGATACATCATAAGCCAGAGAGAAGAAACTGCAGTCAGAATTTTGTAAACTTTTGATTGGTTCAGAATTTAGCCAGCTTTGTAAACATAGATAAATTACTGATACATATGGTGTAAGGGATAAATGCATAGATTGGAGAGCTTCAATCTAAGACACAATAGTGATTTCTTTCATGGCCTCCAGAAAATGAAGTGCATTTCTATCAGTCATAATCTGTGCAACCTTGCAACCATCAGGGGCAATGTTTGGTATGAATTTACAAGAATGGTAATAGTTTGATTTAAAGTTTGATTAAAAAAAAGAAAAGGATGAAATGGGTTAAAAACTGGCTAAAAACCAGGATAGATGTATCTTTCAAAGTTAAGCATGGGTGATGCTACTAGTGTTGGAAGAATTTAACTCTTTATCAAACAACAAAATTTTACTTTGATCCAAAATAAAAGCATTTGCAGACAACAAATTAAATGTGGCTCAAATGATGAAAGTTGTCCTTGATAGGATAGAAAACATTGCGAAATGCTTGTTTCCCATAATGTTTTCAAAAGCCTTTCTCCTCGGGGTCGTTTTTCCCAAAATGTTTCCAAAAGCCTTCTTACTCAGGGTTGTAAAAAGTTGCATTGTTTGGTTAAGTTTTAACTGGACAAAGACAAAGAAAACAAGTTTATGAAATTACCTGGTGCTAAACAGAATATGATCCTCTTGAAGATCAGAAGGAATATGGAATGGATGTTGCATGATATTCTGGCATATCCACTCAGAAATGTATGCCAGCTTGTTTTTGATAATTTGTTTAACATTTCATCCAGCATGTTAACATTAAATATTTAGATGATGGAGGTCAGACAAGTTGATATCTCACAGCAATATTTACTAATAATTTATCTTGGAAGTAAACTGGTTCAACTTCTATTGGTTCTCTTCACTGTACACCTCACAAGGAGTTCTGGCTCCCAACCGTGAAGCCCTGTCAAGCATACAGCAGTCTTTTTTTTTTTTGAAGAGCAGAAATCTGACTGGCAGACACACAATTTTTTGCCCATTTAGATGGCTTGCATGGCTGGGACAAAATGTTCAATCAGTCTGATGGCTTGTCATGAAATTAACTTTTTGCAAGATGACAAGAGTTTTGTCCAACTTCAAAGCAGATGCAGACAAGAAATGTGGCTCTGAAAGAGCTGACATTGTCTCTAAAAGAGTGAAAAGCATTGATGGAAAAGGGGAAAATGCTGGTTACAAGCAGTTTTTAAAGGCTTTCTCCTCAGGGTTGTTAAAACTTGGCATTGTATTGTAAAGGGCACTTGGTTTTAAACCTGTTCTTGGAATGATTGATGAATAGGATCTAGGGATAAAGCATATTAGAATTTTTAACTCGAATGACAAAATTTTAAACTTGGCAAAACTGAAAGCATTTGCAGACACTTTAAATGATTGTATTGGTCGTTTAAAGGTTGGAAAAAATAGTAGTTACCAGCATTTTCACCTTTTCCCACAATAATTTCAAAACTTTCTTCTTCAGGGTTGTTAAAAGTCAGGATTATTATATTGTGCTAAAGGGTTAAATGGCCTTTCAGACATTAAACTTGCTTTGGACTTGTTGATTTTGTATAGCATCCATCATGCTTATTAGTGTTGAAATTTCTAAACTTAAAATATCAAGATGAATTCTAGGAAATTTATGACATAATTTCCCATCCAAGGTTGTAAAATGAACCATAGTAAAAATGATGATCAATAACCATGGGGGAATTTAATTAACCTGGTTAGAAAACAGACATGTTTACCTGTATACAAACACCTGAGATGGACCAGAGGTGCCTGTTGCTAATTGTGTGGATTGAAAGCTTAAACTTTAGTATACCATGCAGATTAGGCCTTTACCAAACAATCCTGAGTTTGCATGACCCTGAGAAAGGAAGCTTTTAAAAACACTTGGGGGAAAAGGAGAAAAGGCTGGTAACCAGCATTTTCTCCTTTGACAACAATGTTTTATAGCCTTCCAAAAATAAATTTAAAACGTTTAGCTCAAATTGATTTGTTTGTCTGCAAAAGCTTTTGATTTGGACAGGTCTGAAATTTTGTTGTTTTGTAAGAGTTAACACATTACTGGTACCTGATGCAGACACCTTTTTCTTTCTGAAATTATTATGACTAAAAGGGTTTTCATATCAATTTTTTCATGTCATGTGTTCAATGGATTAACCTGAAGTCAAGGTGGTTATCCACATAATACACTTTATCTCTTTACCAAACAACAAAATGATAGACTATTCCAAAGTCAAAGCATTTGCAGACGACAAAATAGATATAACTCAAAAATTAAAATTTGTTACTTTTGCAAAGGGTAGAAAACATTGTGGGAAAAGGAGGAAATGCTGGTTACCAGCATTTTCTCCTTTTCTCACAATGTTTTCAAAAGGCTTTCAGGGTTGTTAAAATTTGTGATTGTGTGGTTAAGAGTTATAGCATAGGGTGCACAATTATGGAGTAACCTGTCTTGAGTATAACTCTTAACCACACAGTTCCTAGTTTTAATGGCCTTGAAGAAGAAGGCTTTTGAAAAAAATGTTGCAAAAAGAGAAAAGGCTGATAACCAACAATGTTTTCAATTAGACAAAGCCCATAATTTGTATACAAATAAAGCCCGTCATTTGAATTATATTTAGTTTATCCTCTGCAAATGCTTTTAATTTGGAGGAGTCCAAAATTTTGTCATTTGGTAAAGAGATAATATCGGGAACTGTCAACATAAATCTGCACATTTTCCTGATCAAGCTGATCCTCAGCATTCCGAGCACTGGGTCTGCAATGTGATGGCAGATGGTAGAAGCATATTGTAGTCTACTTGTATTATTTTGTGTATGTAACCTGACTTTTATTATCCCATCAGAGTGTAGAATGTTATCACATTATTGTCTGAATTATGATGACCTAGGGTAAATGGGTGTCTGTAATTGAATTTGTTACTGTCCCAAGTTGTTGGCACTGGTCTGTGGTTTTATCTGTAAGTTTATCTAATCCTCGCTTCTCATAGGTGTATTCCAATACCTTGGTAAAATGTGATTGTATTGTAGCCCCAGAACTAGCTGCTTGACTATTCAAAGCTTCTATATGCCGAATGCTTCAAAGAGAATGTTCAGTACTCAAAGCAGAATGTTTAATACCTGAATTTAAAGACAACCTAGTATTTTGTTCCAGAATGTTTGTATGACCCCTCAGTGTTCTTTCTTTGAATTGTTTTTAAACCTTTTACCACACAATCCCTACTTTTAGCGACCCTCAGGGGTACAGCTTTTGAAAACATAGTGGGAAAAGGAGAAGATGCTGATTACTAGCATTTTTTCCTTTTCCAACCATGTTTTCTGCCCTTTCAAAATCAAATTTCGATTTTTCAGTAATAGTTAAGTTGTCTTCTGCAAATGCTTTCAATTTGGACTAGTCTACATTTTTGTGGTGTGTCCAGCTTCATATCCAAACACTGTAGATACTAATATGTGTAGTAGGCTTGTGTTGAAATCTTATTCCTGCAAGATGCTATTGTATAATGGTTTCTTGATACCCTTTGTGCATTTTAATTGTTGGCAACTCTTATTAAGTCTTTATCATACAATGAAATTTCATACATGTCTGATTTGAAAGCATTTGTAGACTACAAATGAAACAAAGCTCAAATAATTGGATTTGACTCCAAAAGCTTAGAAAATTGTGGGAAAAGGAGAAAATGCTGGTAACCAGCATTTTCTCCTTTTCCCACAATGTTTTCAAAAGTCTTCACTCTCAGGGTCATTCAAACTTAGAATTGTGTGGTAAACGGTTCATAGGCTCTTGACAAAATGTGTCACACTGCAAACTTTAAAACTTCCTAACTGTTATTACCATCTCATTCCAGCACACAGACCACAAAAGAAGTAGTTGCCTCCCTGTTGAAGAAATTCCATATACTAGACCATCCCAGAAAATTTGCATTATATGAGCAGGAACTCAAAAATAACAAAATAGGTGAGTAAGCACATTTAAAAGTACATCCCATGAGATTTTGTTTTCCAGAAAATCATGCAACGATGGCTTTAAATCTGAAATATATACATGGAAATATATGCAGAAAACATTAGGAATTACCCAATTTTGGCATTGTTTCCATTACTGTTTAACTCTTTACCAAACGACAAAATTTTAGACTAGTCAAAATTGAAAGCATTTGCAGATGACACATTAAACGTAAATTAAGAATTGAAATTTGCTATGCGACAGGTAGATAACATTGTGGGAAAAGGAGATTCTGGTTACCAGCATTTTCTCCTTTTCCCACAATGTTTTCAAAAGGCTTCCTTATTAGGATCGTTAAATGACGGGATTGTGTGGTAAAGAGTTAATAAGGGATAGATACTGTTTTACATCTTGAACACAGATCATTGACATTAGCCTTAAACTTAACCCTTTACCATGCAATCCCAAGTTTTAACTATCTTGATGAACAAGGCTTTTTTAAATGTCTAAGGAAAAGGAGAAGATGCTAGTAACCAGCATTTTCTTGTTTTCCTACAATGTTTTCTATCATGTCAAAGACATATCCAATCATTTGAGCCACATTTCATTTGTCATCTGCAAATGTCTAGAATTTGAAGTGCAAAAATTCATTGTTGGTGATGGGTTAAGACTTAACCTTAAGAGCGACCCATAAACCTAAAAGAAATTCCAGTCTAGAAATAAGACCCAAATGAGTACTGTTGTGTGGTTGCTTTTTTGTATTGTGTTTAAGCAAAGTGACCAGTGTAGATCAAAGATTAGACAGCATGTTTTATGCAGTCTGATCTTGATCTACATTGGCCGCAAAGGAAAGTATAGCTGTGACAGGTGTACTAAAGATTAAGTGTCCCAATGTTGGCCCAAAAATGGTTTTCGGACATCTATCTATCCTAGAAGTTTCTTGCTCTGGCCAGAGATAAGAAAGGTCCACAGGGCTTTGAAATATTCAAAAAGAAAAGAGGTAAAACAAATAAGGTTTTTCTTTTATTGTAGCTAAATTACGCAGGGTCAAAGATCATGAATTTCCACTTGCAATCTGTCTGTCCTGGGACATGGAAGGTGAAGGTCAGAACAGACTGGTATTACAAGAAAATGAAACGGGAGAAATAGATGTAAGTTACCCGTATTTACCCATCACTGCATTTATGACATTTAAGACACCTGCAAAATACAGCTTTTGAAACAGTTAAGCTAAAGGAGGCATTTGCATCTATTGTACCCATTTACCCTTTACCAAACAATGCCCTATTTAATTGGGCCCATGGAAGACAGCTTTTAATCAAAGCGTTGAAACCACTGGTAAGACATTTGTCAAGGAAGCCATTGTGTTGAATTAATAATTTGGAAAAAAAAAACAACAGAAATAGTTTAAAAATATTTGCTTGAAGTCAGCCTACTATATAGTCATAATTGAAACACTTATTTGTCTGAGAAAAATTGAGTTTAATTGGGTTTACTTCGTTTGGTTTTGCACAAATTACAATACATGATTTTCAAAATGCCGTATTGAACTGGTAAGCAGCGTTATCTCCTTTTTCCACAATGTTTTCTACACTGTAACTTGTACCAATAATTTGTCATCTGCAGTTGTTCTGTAACTTCTTTAGCCGTGCAGTTTTCGAAGAAAACAATGAGGTATTATTGTAGCCTTGATGTCATACTCTGTGTCGTTGTCATCTGTGTTGTCCTGCAAAACTTTCATATTTCTCTGTTATTACTGAAGATATTTACTTCAAACTTAGACATGTTGTTAACCCTTAAAGCGCCAAATAAACCCAGCGGTCATTTTCATTCTAGAATAAAACCAATATAATTGCAAATTCATGGCTACCTTTTGCCTGTATTGTTTTAACATAGCAGACAGTGTAGGTCAAAGATCAGGCTGCACGTTTTGTAACTATATTAGTGAAAGGTGCTTTAAGGGTTAAATTTCAAAAGGGGAAACCCATACAACAGGGACAGGTAGCCATCAAAATATTTTTGACAGTCATTCCCGTTATTTGACTTGGAATGTTCAAAAACTTTGACATTATATAATATCTCTGTAATTACTGTAGATATTTTCTTCAACTTGGACTAGTTGTTAATGATCAAAAGGGAAACCTTTACCACAGATGCAGGTAACCATCAAAAAATATTTTTGACCCATTTATGCCTCTTTTTCAACTTAGAATTTTCAATGAAACTCAAGCACTTGCAGTCGAGCCTTGGCACAATTTTCAATGAAACTCAAGCACTTGCAGTCGAGCCTTGGCACCCGCATGCAGTTGTGTAATGATGGTAAATCTTAACATTCTTAGCAAAGCTTTTGCTATTTTTTCAGACAGTATAGATCATGATCAGACTGTACAGGCTTCAGATATTCTTAGATATTCAGGGGCTGTATTCACCAATGATTCTAAATTGCAGTCTTAGTCTACTTCTAGATCTAGAAAGTTACAAAGTTGGCTAAACCCCAGTGGTTTTAAAGCCAGTTTTGTTTTATAGCCAGTTAGAAATTGCATTACTTTCAAATTCAAATTTTTGAGAATAAGACTTACAATGTTATTTAGCACAATTGGCAAGTATTGGCCCTTGTTTAATTTTGTGAGATATTGTAATCAAAATAGCTTTAAAATTAATTGTTTGCGCATGTTTTTCTGATAGAGAAATTTACTGTTCCTTGCAAGCTCTCTTAACCCTTTACCGCACAATGCCGCCTTTTGACGCCCCTAGGAAAGAAGCCTTTTGAAAACATTGTTGGAAAAGGAGAAAATGCTGGTAACCAGCATTTTCTCCTTTTCCCACAATGTTTTCTACCCTATCAAAGAAAAATTGCACCATTGGAGCCACATTGAAATTGTCGTCTGCAAATGCTTTCAATTTGGACAAGGCTAAAATTTTGCCGTCTGGTAAAGGGTTAAGGTTAGGATAAGCTGTTTTAGAATGAAGGATAATTTTCTCAGACCTTTCAGATGGGGTAATTGTTCTGGCATTTCTCTGGTAACCTTTAATCCTTTACCACATGGCAAATTTTAGCCTTGTCTGAATTGAAGCATATGAAGGCAACAAATTGAGTGTTACTTGAAACACTAAATTTGTCTATCATAGGATAGAAAACGTGGTGGGAAAAGGACATTTTAATGGGAATTGGGCAATTGCCTGTTGCAAAAAAAATGCTCCTTACTCCCAAAAGGTTTTCAAAAGCTGTGTACTGCAAGGACATAAATATACAATCATCATTTTTGCATAGTAATTGTTTGATCTATCACCAAACAATCCCATATTTTAACTCTTTTCCAAACGACAAAATTTTAGATCAGTCCAAATTGAAAGCTTTCGCAGACGACAAAATAAATATGAATTAAAAATTGAAATTTGCTTTTGGAAGAGTAGAAAACTCTGTAGGAAAAGGAGAAAATGCTGGTTACCAGCATTTTCTCTTCCCACAATGTTTTCAAAAGGCTTCTTTTCCAGGGTCATTAAAAGGCGTCATTGTGCAGTAAAGGATTAATTATATGCTAGTTGTTGTTTGCAACTTTTCAAAAGTAGGAGACTCTAAAATGTTGTCATCGGTTAAAGGGTTAACCCTTTCCCAAACGACAAATTTTGGACTGGTCCAAATTGAAAGAGTTTGCAGATGACAATTTAAATTTGATGAAAATGGCAGAAATGTATCAAAAAGGGTAGAAAACACTGTGGGAAAAGGAGAAATTGCTCGTTACGAGCAATTTCTCATTTTCCCACAGTGTTTTCAAAAGACTTGTACTGCAGACACGTGAAAACCAGGGCTTGTTTGGGAAAGGGTTAAAAGGGTCTAATATAGGTAGGTCATGACTGGCTCATGGCTTATCAGTTACAGTTCCTTTTTCTGTAAGAAACAGTTTATCTCACAGGAAACCTGTTTGAAAGATTGGCCAATTACCCAGTCTCTGTCTTTGCACAACAGTCTGATCAAATCAGGGAATTGACCAAAGATTCTACAGCCCAGTTTAACCCTTAGGTCGCAAAGCACAACTCACTGACCTTTTGTGGACAGTGTAGATCAAGATCAGACTGCACAGAACATGCAGTCTGATCTTTGGTCTACACTGTCTGATAAGGAAATATATTTCCTCCCAAAAATACCTTTGAAACAGAAAAAATTGGGTTTTTACTAATAGTTTGAAAGTATCATTTCTTTTCTTTAGCTGGATGAGGGGTAATCTATATGAGAAACTTAAAAGAAAGTTAAGACTTATTCAAACTGAAAGCATTTGAAGATGACAAGTTAGATATGGCTCATATAATAAAGTTTGTCATTGGAAGGGTATAAAACGTTGTGGAAAAGGGCAAAAACACTGGTTTCATTTTCCCCCGTAGTCTTCTTCCCAAAAATACATGTAGTAAAAGCATGGCATCATTTCTTAACTCCATAGCACACAATCCCAACTTTTAACGACCCCAAGAAGGAAGCCCTTTGAAAACATTGTGGGAAAAGAAGAAAATGCTGGTAACCAGCATTTTCTCCTTTTCCCACAATGTTTTCTACCCTTTAAGAGACAAATGTTATGTTTTCAGCCACATTTAAAATGGCATCTGCAAAATGCTTTCAAGTTGGACTGTTTTTGTCGTAAAGTTAACTCTTTACCACACAGTGCAGAGTTTTAACGACCCTGAAAGGGAAGGCTTTCGAAAACGTGGGAAAAGGAGAAAATGCTGGTAACCAGCATTTTCTCCTTTTCCTGCAATGTTTTCTACCCTATCAAAAAAAGAAATAATCATTTGAGCTACGTTTAATTTGTCGTCAGCAAATGCTTTCAATTTCATTCAGTCGGAAATTTTGTCGTTTGGTAAAGAGTTAAAGGGTTAAAGTTACAAACCCTTATGTAACTGACAGATTGGAGACAAAGATAGGATTTTAAAGAAATTATTTTTCCTGATTTATGCAGAACTTTAATGGAAAAGGAGTTGTTGGAAAAAGAGTAGTCATGTACTTTCACATCACTCTTTATCAAACGATTCTGTGTTCTTATGACCTTGATGAGGACGGCATTTGAAAGCAATGTGTGTGTGTGGGGGGGGGGGTTAAAATGCTGGTAGCCAGCATTTCTCTTTTTTCCACTTCTTGCTCTTTTTCAAAGACAACTCCATCATTTGAACCACATTTAATTGGTGTCGTCAAAAAGTTTGTCATCTAGTAAAGGTCAGCCCTTTACCACACAGTCCCGACTTTTAACAACCCTGAGAAAGAAGCCTTTTGAAAACATTGTGGGAAAACGTAACAAGCACTCCTTTTCCCACACAGTTTTCTATCCTTCCCAAAACAAATTCAATCTCTGAGTCATATTTATTTTGTCGTCTGCAAATGCTTTCAATTTTGACCTGTGTAAAATTTTTTCGTTTGGTATAGAGTTAATCTCTTCTGGCAAGACTTGTCATATTTGAGTGGGCAAGGTACAGCACTTGTGTTTGCTGACCTTAACCCTTTACCACACAATCCCGACTTTTAACGACCCTGGGAAAGAAGCCTTTAGAAAACATTGTGGGAAAAGGAGAAAATGTTCGTAACCAGCATTTTCTCCTTTTCCCACAATGTTTTCTACCCTATCAAGAGAAAATTGCGCAATTTGAGTCACATTGAAATTGTCGTCTGCAAATGCTTTCAATTTGGACTGGTCTAATATTTTGTCGTTTGGTAAAGAGTTAATTTTGACTGTCTAGAAAAGCATCTAAGGACTATTGTTTAGTTTTCAGATAGGTACATGTATGGAGTTCTATAGATAACCTCTTTCATGTGTTACTGTTGAGATACCATCTTTATGGTAATTAAACACAACTGAACTTTAGATTGTTGCCAGAAAAGCCAGTTGTCTGCTCATTCATGGTTTACTTGAGAACCTGGGTCCGTATTCACCAACCATTCTTAGGAACGTTCTTAGACTTATTCTTCAGGCTTTTCCAAGTTTGAAAGTAACACAGCTTCTGATTGGCTAAACCAAATGGTTTAGCCAATCAGAAGTTGTGTTACTTTCAAATGTAGAAAATTCTGGAGAATATGACTATGAACATTCTTAAGAATGGTTGGTGAATACAGGCCCTGTTTGTATTGATAAGGTTGTTTTATGGGTAATTGGTGGTATTCTGAGAAAAAAACACTTTAGAGTTTTTGTGTACAATATAGGTCAAAATCAGATTGTACAAAACAAGCAATCTGATCTTGGATCTGTACAATCCACTGTGTGGCTAGGTGTTTCTGCCAGGTGAGTCCTGGAATTGAAATCTATGAAAGATATCTGATGATGGTTTAAAAAAAAAAACACAAAATGTCAAGATTTACATGTAGAGTGCTGAAAGAATTTAATGATAAATTGAAATTTTCAGTTCATAAACTGCCCTAGCTACATCAATTTCAAGTGTGTTCTAACCACAATATCTCACAAAATATAAGTGTAGATCTTAGATTAGACCGCACATTCTTTGCAGTCATATCTTGATCTAATTTGTCTGCAAAAGCAAAGCAACAGAATGAGAAATGAACCCTGTACCAAACAATCCCGTGTTTTAACCCTTTACCAGACAACAAAATTTTAGCCTTGTCCAAATTGGAAGCATATGCAGACGACAATTTCATTGTGGCTCAAATGGTGCAAATTTTCTTTGATAGGGTAGAAAACATTGTGGGAAAAGGAGAAAATGCTGGTTACCAGCATTTTCTCCTTTTCCTACAATGTTTCCAAAAGGCTTCTTTCCCAGGGGCGGCATTGTGTGGTAAAGGGTTAACAACCAAGAGGAAGATGCCTTTTGAAAAGATAGTGGGAAAAGGAGAAAATGCTGGTAACGAGCTTTTTCTCCTTTTCCCACAGTGTTTTCTATCCTGTCAAAGAACATCAGTTTATTTGGACCACTTTAAGATTTGTTGCTTGCAGCTGCTCTCAACTTGGAAGAGTCTAAAATTTGTCATCTGGGAAAGGGTTAAAGCTTCTGTCATTGCCATAGATGTTGTAGATTGTACCTTCCTGTGCATCCCTCGAGGACAGCTTTGGAAAACTTTGTGGAGGAATCAGAGCACTTATATGGCAAGCAATTGCTCTTTTCCTCACAATGTTTTCTTTATTATTAAAAAATGTTTATACTTTGTTCCTCTGTCTGGTTTGTAATAAACTTTGTAGGTCCAAAATTAGCCTATACATTTAATGAATTACTGGTAACTCTTTACCACAAAATCCTGACTTTAACAACTCTGAGAAAGAAGACTTTTGGAAACATCATTGGAAAAGGAGAAAATACTGTTAACCAGCATTTTCTCCTTTTCCCTTAATGTTTTCAAGCCTTCCCAAAAACAAATTTCAATTTTTGAGTTACATTTATTTTGTCGTCTGCAAATGCTTTTAATTTGGAGTAGTCTTAAAATTTGTAGTTTGGTAAGGAGTTAAATACATAATATGCTAATATGTTTCTCAAATATTTTCAGTGGGATGCATTCTGTGTACCAGAACTGAATAATTTCATGATGGTGTTGAACAGAGAGGAAGATGAATGTCTGGAGCAGCTCAAATACAAGTACAAGGTCATGAAACGGATTATACGTCAGCGTATGAAAGAGCTACGACAAGAAGCAGAACGACAAAAACGCATCTCAGTGGCTCAAGAATCGGTTTCCTGATATTTACTGCATAACTGAGATTGCCTCTGTTGGATATTTTTGTAAATTAATTGTTAATAAGATAATGATTATAAAGACTTTGTAAGAAAGCATTTCAATGGCTAACTTAACTCTTTACCACACAGCAAAATGTTAGACTAGCCCAAATTGAAAGAATTTGCACATGATAAACTAAAAGTGACTCAAAAATTGAATTTTGTTTTGGGAAGGATAGAAAACATCGTGGGAAGAGGAGAAAATGCTGGTTACCAGCATTTTCTCCATTTCCTACAATGTTTTCAAAAGGCCTCCGTCTTAGGGTTGTTAAAACTCGGGATTGTGTGGTAAAGGGGTTGAATAGCTATGACCAAATATTGACATTGTGTTATTACACACACAGAGCTCATTTGTACTTGCCAGTGGCATGGTATGTTTCATATCTATGTGGCAAATTCTGAATTATATTCTTGTAGCCACAACATGAGAAAATTACAGCATTTACTTGCCAACTATTTTTAATTCAGGCCTAAGCCCAGATATAAAGGCTTTTTCCAAATGGCATATAACAAACTGATCTAGCCAATAATACAGCTAGTTTTGGAATTCATATAAACCCATCACTGTGCAGGCCTTGTATAGATCAACCAAAATATATGAGCCATGCTCTATGAAAAGGGGGCTGTATCTGTGAAAAGTACCAATTCAGGCCAGCCTGCGCAGGCTGAACTGGGCCAAAACTTTTCACTAATTGTCAATTTTCTGTACGTCAAAGGACCAGTCTACCTTATGATACAGTCGGTTGTCAGACAAAATTGCTCTTCTGGATCCATAATTATCAGATGACTTGCTTGGTATAATGCACCACGGATATGCATTATGCTCCCTTTTGCCAGAGCATGGCTCATAGAAATGACAGAAACAACTAACAGTGGAAGAGACAGAAAAAAGAAAATTTCATCAGAAAGGAAAATGATGTGGGCAAAAGAATCAGTTGCTTTGACGACAATGTTTTCCAAATTTTTCAAGTGAAGAGGGTGTTAAAGTAAAACTCTTTACAAAAAGTTTTAAGACTTGTGTAAATTGAAAGTATTTGTAGTCCATAAATTAAAGATTGGCTTCTTATATCTGGTTTGTATTTGAAATAAGGTAGAAAAAGTTGTGGGAAAAAGAGAAAATTCTAGTTATGAGCATTTCCTCCTTTAGCCACAGTGTTTTCAAAAGATTTCTGTCTCTTGATTGTTAAACATGGGATTGTGTGGTTAAGTGTATAAGAAGGACCCAATTGCAATGATTTTAGCTGTCTCATGCTGAGGCTGTTTTAGTTTACAAGTTTAGACCAAAGAATCAGTATTCAAGTCCCTTCATGAAGTATTGTAATTGTTAGTGTCTGTAAATGTACTTGTGATCTACTATGGGATTTAACTGTACCACACAATCCCGAATTTTAAAAACCCTGAGAAAAAAGCCTTTTGAAAACATTGTGGTAAAAGGAGAAAATGCTGGTAATCAACATTTTCTCGTTTTCCCACGATGTTTTCTACCCTTCCCAGACCAGATATCATTTTTTCAGTCACAACCATTTTGTCGTCTGCAAATGCTTTCAATTTGGACTTGTCTATGGACTTGTTTAAAATTTTGTCATTTGGTAAAGAGTTAAACAATTATTAATAGAATACAACAAAATTAAATTCCAGAGGTCAAAATAAACAAAACTGAAAAGTTTATATAAGAAAAACATGAAAATAACTTACTTTTTAAACCTTAATTGCACGATGCCGACTTTTAATGACCCTGACAAATAAGGCTTTAGGAAATATGGTGGGAAAGGAGAAAATGATGGTAATCAGAATTTTTTCCTTTTCCCACAATGTTTTCTACACTATGAAAGACAAATTCTAGGTTTTGAAAAACATTTAATTTGTTGCCTGCTAATGCTTTCAATTTGGAAAAGGCTAAAAGTTTCTTGTCTGGCAAAGAGTTGAGGTTGTTTTTTGCCAGAGTGTCTGTTAACCCTTTCCCAAACAACAAATTTTGGACTGGTCCAAGTTGAAAGAGTTTGCAGACGACAATTTCATATTTGATGAAAATGGCAGAAAGTTCTCAAAAAAAGTAGAAAACACTGTGGGAAAAGGAGAAATTGCTCGTTACGAGCAATTTCTCCTTTTCCCACAGTGTTTTCAAAAGACTTGTACTGCAGACACGTGAAAACCAGGGCTTGTTTGGGAAAGGGTTAACTCTTTACCACACGACAAAATTTTACACTCAACCAAATTGGAAAGCATTTGCAGATGACAAATTAAATGTAGCTCAAATGATGCTTTCTGTCTTTGATAGGGTAGAAAACCTTGTGGGGAAAGGAGAAAATGCTGTTTACCAGCATTTTCTCCTTTTCCCACAAGGTTTTCAAATGCCTTCTTTTTCAGGGTCATTAAAAGTCGAGATTGTGTGGTAAAGAGATTGTTGCAGACAACTTTGAAAACATTAGATTAATATTTAGCTATGTTTGATATATATATGCCTACAAAAGAAAATTTGGTGGCAAAAGAAGAAATTTTCCTATTGCGTCAATTTTTGCCTAGATATTCATGTGTTTATATATGAACAAGGCTTTACAGGAAAAAAAGTGTCCCCATTTATCTAGATCTCGGCTATCTCTTTACCACACAATCGCAACTTTTAACGACCCTGAGAAAGAAGCCTTTTGAAAACATTGTGGGAATAGGAGAAAATGCTGGTAACCAGCATTTTCTCCTTTTCCCACAATGTTTTCTACTCTTCCAAAAACAAATCTCAATTTTTCAGTCACATTTATTTTGTCGTCTGCAAATGCTTTCAATTTGGACCAGTCTAAAATTTTGTTGTGTGGTAAAGAGCTATATTTTCAATAAAAGGTGTATGTCCAGATGATGGTGTAGATATATACAGAGAATCTCTCTTCTTGCATAAATACAGCTGAACAGTTCCTTGCATAATAATGAAAAGTTGATTGAAGTATAACAAAATCAGTCACAAATAGCAACCATTATGGTGACAGATACTTTGCTGTGAGTGCAAACTGTATAATTGTACTAGCATTTCAAGAGCAGCCAGTTCGTTAACTCTTTACCACACAACAAAATTTTAGACAAGTCCAAATTGAAAGTGTTTGCAGACAACAAATAAAATGGGGCACAAATGACAGTATCTGTCTTTGAGATTGTTGAAAACATTGTGGAAAAAGAAGAAGATGCTGGTTACCAGCATTTTCTTCTTTTCCCACAAAGTTTTCAAAAGTGTTCTTCTTCGGGATCGTTAAAACTCGGGATTGCGTGGTAACAAGTGAAGAAGTTGTGTCTTCATTTTTCAGGTAGCTACCTTTTACAGTTTGATACTAGACTAACACTTGAAGAATTTGCATAGACTAACAAGACTCAGTTGTGACCCACAAAATGTGATTGGATTTAGTAAATGCTTTTAATTTAACTGTTTATCAAATGACAAAATTTCACTCTGCTCCAAATTGAAAGCATTTGCAGACAACAAATTAAACATAGCTAAAAAACTGAAACTTGCTTTTGGAAGGGTGAAAAACATTGTTGGAAAATGAGAAAATTCTGGTTACCAGCATTTTCTCCTTTTCCCACTATGTTTTCAAAATGCTTTTTTCTAAGGGTCACTAAAAGTCAGGATTGTGTGGTAAACTGTTAAGTAAGAACAATCTTAGATTTGTTGTTATGGAAAGAGTGAAGCAATATTTACAAATTTCTACATTATCCAATGATTGAGATTCACTGTAGACATTGCTACAAGTACAGTATTTCCAAGACATTTCTTGTTATAACATAAATTGAAAGTCGATTGTTACAACATGAATTATATCGGAAGTCGATTGATATAACATGAATTATATTGGAAGTTGATTGTTACAACATGAATTATATAGGAAGTCGATTGATATAACATGATTTATATTGTAAGTCGATTGTTACAACATGAATTATATAGGAAGTCGATTGATATAACATGATTTATATTGTAAGTAGATTTTTACAACATGATTTGTATTGGAAGTCATTTGTTACAACATATACTATATTTGAAGTTGATTGTTACAACATGGATCATATTGGAAGTCGATTGTTACAGCATGATTTATATCAGAAGTCAAGAGTTACAACATGATTTATGTTGGAAGTCGATTGTACTTATAATTAGTTGTGTATATAATCAAGAACAAATTACTGTCTCGTGCATTTCTAGTGAACTGTAAATGACAATTATATCAATTTACTGAAAAAAAAACCACTTCCTATCATCTGCTGGTCTCATTTGTAAGATGTAAGTTATGCAACTTTGGGGATACTTTTTATTTTGAATTTCTAGAGAGAGGAAATTTTTATTTATCTCTATACCAAACGTAAAATATTTAGCCTTGTCCATATTGATAGCATTTGCAGACGACAAATTAAGCATGGCCCAAATGTTAAAATTTGTCCAAGAAAAGGTAGAAAACATTGCGGGAAAAGTGGAAATGCTGGTATCCAGTATTTACTCCTTTTCTCACCATGTTTTCAAAAGCCTTGTTTCCTGGGGTCATTAATACTCTGGATTGCATGGTAAAGGGTTAACCCTTTCCCAAACGACAAAATTGAAAGAGTTTGCAGACCTCAATTTTAAATTTGACGAAAATGGCAGAAAGTTATCAAAAAGGGTAGTAAACACTGTGGGAAAAGGAGAAATTGCTCGTTACGAGCAATTTCTCCTTTTCCCACAGTGTTTTCAAAAGACTTGTACTGCAGACACGTGAAAACCAGGGCTTGTTTGGGAAAAGGTTAAAGTAACAAAATGACAAGGAGTGAATAAAGAAAACATTGTGATTCCAGGGGCTTTTGCACATAATACAAAATGTCTCCATTTGTCATAATGTAGTCATAAGTGAGCTGATGAGATGGATTGAGAAGGCACCTTCACATGTATGTGGAAATAGGTGAAAACACTGTTATGAGGAATTACTCCTTATACGGCAAAGGTTTCAAAATGGGCGTGCTGCTAAGGAACAACCCCTGAAAACGCCGCCTTTAGATGGTAACGGGGTAACTGATGATTTGCTTGTCTGTAAATACTTGATCTTTCAAACACAGCTCTATTAACCCTTCACCACATAATTCTGAGTTATAAAGACCCTGAAAAATAAAGCCTTTGACAAACATTGTGGGAAAAGGAGAAAATGTTGGTAACCAGCATTTTCTCCTTTTCCCACAATTTTTTCTACCCTTCTCAAAGCAAATTTCAATTTTTGAGTCATATTTATTTTGTTGCCTGCAAGTGCCTTCAATTTGGACCAGTCTAAAATTTTGTCGTCTGGTAAGGAGTTATCTCTTGAATTTTGAAAGCATTTGCACACAACAAATTAAATGTGGAACAAATTAATTAGACTTGACTTTGAAAGGATAGTAAACATTTTGGGAAAAAGAGAAAATGTTGGTTACTAGCATTCTCTCCTTTTCCCAAAATGTTTTCAAAAGGCTTCTTCCTACGGACCCATAACTCCGGGATTGTTGGGTAAAACGCTAAGACTAACTTAATGTACATAAAATGTACATATTTTAATTATATACAACGTATATATCAAAGAACTAAGGTGGTAAATTTTGTTCTCTTTTGATACAAACAGCCCTGTACTTTGTCAAAACATTTTATTGTCTGATGATAACTTAACAGTTACTGTTCTGGGTATGTAATCACCAACCAGTCTTAATTAGTCCCCTACCGGCGAAGCCGAAGGGGGCTTTAGGTTTGCACTCCGTCCGTCCGTTCGTTCGTCTGTCCGTCTGTCTGTCAGTCTGGCAATTCAGTTTTCTGGACTTTTTTTCTAAACGCTGGTACATATTGAGCTGAGTTTTGGTGTGTAAGTCACCCACCATCACTTACAGATCAAGTTCGACTTTCGTTCCGGTCCACTGGTTTTTCACGGATTTACGGGCCTTGGACTTACAAAATTTCACTGATAAATCAGTTTTCCGGACTTTTTTCCTAAACGCTGGTAGGTATTGATCTCAGATTTGCTGTGTAACTCAACCACCATGACTTGCAGATCAAGTTCGACTTTCGTTCCGGTCCACTGGTTTCATTCTGAGTCTTATTTTAGATTCAGAAATTAACCCAACTTCTGATTGGTTATACCATTTGGTTGAGCCAATTGGAATTTGTCTAACTTTTCAAATTAAGAAAATTCTTCAGAATATGACTAAGAATGTCCTTAGAATGGTTGGTGAATATGGACCCAGGTCTCTGTAACCCATTTTTTAGTGTATTGGCAATTCAAGTCTCTACCACACACCAAATTTAAACTTTTTTCCAATTTGAAAGCATTGCAGATGATCGAAAAGTGAATTTTGGCACAGATGATAGTATTTTCCTATGAAAATTCAGACAACATAGTTGCAATCAATGGCTCCTTTTTCCACAATGTTTTCCTTTTGTTGCCCACTGCAGGGGCATAAAATTTCACATTTATTTACTCTTTACCACACAATCCTGAGTTTTAACTATACCCTGAAAAAGAAAGTTTTTGAAAACATTGTGGGACCCAGCATTTTCTCCTTTTCCCACAATGATTTCCACCCAATCAAAGACGTCAATCATTATTTGAACCACATTAAATGTTGTCTGCAAATGCTTTCAATTTGGTCTAGTCCAAAACCTTGATATTTGGTAAGGGGTTGAGTATCAACTAAAACTTTTCAGCACATAAAAAATAACAGTATCTATTGGCCAACAGTAGAGACAGTTGTGTAGGGTCAAGGCTAGGCCACTCACATCAGAGGTTCTGGGTTTGAACATGGTAATGGGGTGGGTGGGTGTTTCAACCTTTGGAACTAGCCTCATCACTGCCTGAGTACTGGTAAAGATTTCCAGGAAGCAGCCATCGAAAGCAGTTAACCCTTTACCAAGCAATGCCTAGTATTTTAATGACCCTCAGAAAATTTTTGAAAACATTATTAGAAAAAGAGGAAATGCTGGTAAACAGCATTTTATCTTTTTCCCACCACGTTTTCTATCCTTTCAGAGACAAAGTCCATTATTTTACCCACAGATAATTTTTGGTCTGCAAATGCTTTCAATTTGGCAGAGTCTAAATTTTATTGTCTGGTAGAGAAATGATACAAGTTGCAGAAAGTGTTTTATAACTGATTTTCAATGAAACAGGTTTAACCCTTTACCAAATAATCCTGAGTTTATCAACTTTGAGAAAGAAAGCTTTTGAAAACATTGTGGGAAAATGAGAAAATGCTTTTCCCACAGTGTTTTCTACCCTTTCCCACAACGTTTTCTACCCCTATCAAAAAAATAAAAAATGGTTTCATTATTTATATCATGTTTAATTGGTTGTTCACAAATGCCTCCAATTTGGACAGATCTACAGTTTTGTATTTTCGTAAAGAGTTAAACTAACGGTACAGATATTTGTCTGAATAAGAGAACAAGGGTGCCACCTTGGTTTTCAGGAAAATAGACTGTGTTCAGATTGTTGTAGAAATTAATGATGTGCCTTTTAATGATATTGATTGTTTGAGATAAATTTTGTTCATAGAATAAAAAGTGATCTGGAACAGTGTGTGATTTAATGTGAGTTTTATCATGGATGGGCGATTCACTACGTCTGTAGTCTTGTAGATGAACAGGATTCTGTACAGTATTCTAGCCAACAATATAAACCCTTTACCACACAATCCTGAGTTTTGTGACCCTGAAGAGGAAGGCTTTTGAAAACATTGTGAGAAAAGGAGAAAATGCTGGTAACCAGCATTTTCTCCTTTTCCCACAATGTTTTCTACCCTATCAAATACAGAACTCATCACTTGAGCTACATTTATCTTGCTGTCTGCAAATGCTTTGAATTTGTTTGGGTTCAAAATTGTCGTTTGGTGAGGAGCTAACTTTACCAAACAGCATAATTTTGGACGTTATCTAACTGAAAGCATTTGTAGACGACATAATAAACCAAGCTCAGATGATGATTTCTGTCGTAGATAGTTTGAGAAGGTAGAAAACATTAAAGGAAATGAAGAAAATGCTGGTTACCAACATTTTCTCCTTTTTCCACAATGTTTTCAAAAGCCTTCTTCTACAGGGTGTTCGAAATTTGGGATTGTGTGGGAAAGGGTTAAAAACATTCTTGTAAATTTATCCAATGTCGTCCAAAAATTGAAAATGATCTGTCAAAGTGTATCATCTTTGGTTTTACAGAAAAAATGACATGATAACTAAAATAATCTTTTTATTTCTCTCATTCAGATACATGGATATCTCTTTGTAACTCTTCCGTCTATTAAACCTTTACCTCACAACCCTGAGTTTTAACGACCCTGGCCCGGGGTAGCTCAGTGGTTAGCACATCTATTTGTGACCTGGTAGTTGTGGGTTCAATACCTTGTTGAGGCAAACTTTGTTTCCGGTGATTTTTCGGCTCTCACCTTTGATGCATGTGAGAAAAGTAGTCTGTGGAAAGAAAGTTGTGTCATTACTGTACTGGTAACCAGCATTTTCTTCTTTTCCCATGTTTTGTACCCTATCAAAAAGAGAGAAATCATGATTTTAGCAACATTTAATTTGTCGTCTGCCAATGGGCTCAATTTAACTCTTTACAACACAATGCCGACTTTTAACGACCCTGAGAAAGAGGTCTTTTGAAAACATTGTGGGAAAAGGAGAATATGTTGGTAACCAGCATTTTCTTCTTTTTCCCACAATGTTTTCTGCCCTATCAAAGAAAAATTGCATCTTTTGAGCCACACTGAAATTGTCATCTGCAAATGCTTTCAATTTGGACGGGTCTAAAATTTTGTCGTGTTAAACAAGTCCAAAATTTTGCAATTTGGCAAAGAGTTAAACATGGGATTGTTTATTTAAGGGTTTATAATAATGAATAGTCTGAATACAGATCATGAAAAGAAATGTAAGTTTTCATCAGAATGTGAGAAAATAATATATCCTATAACATGCATTATTTTACTTAACTCTTTACCAAACGACAACATTTTAGACCTGTCCAAATTGAAAGCATTTGCAGACGACAATATAAATATCATTCAAAAATTGAAATTTTATTTGGGAATGGTAGAAAACATTGTGGAAAAAGGAGAAAATGCTGGTTACCAGCATTTTCTTCTTTTCCCACAATGTTTTCAAAAGCTTTCTTTCTCAGGATGGTTAAAACTTGGGTCTGTGTGGTAAAGAGTTAGAAAGAGTAAGGTAGATCATATTTCAAAGTGTTTCATAATACTGAAAACTTTCCCTTTTTATCTGGTACTTCTAGTCAAGACTTGTTGAGAAACAGGTCTCATAATAATGTGTATATATAGGAAGTTTCATTATGGGAGAGAACTCTCTCTTTTTCTCCCATCTGTACCAGATCTAGTACAAGTTTTTTGAAAGTACATAATGTAAATTTTTTGTTTTAGAAAAATGTAATTTTACAAGGGGAAGTTTGTCCTGTTACAAATAAGTAATGATGATTACAGTTTGCCTACTTTGTTAATCCTTTATCAAACAATCTAGAGTTTTAATGACCCTGAGAAAGAGGTCTTTTGAAAACATTGTGGGAAAAGGAGAAAATGCATTTTCTCCTTTGCCCACAAGGTTTTCTGACTTTTTACTCACAGTCTCACCATATGAGCTATATGTAATTTGTTTTCTGCAAATGCTTGCAGGTTTGACATGTATAATTTTGTTCCGTGGCAAAGGGTTTATCACTGGAAAAATTGTGATGAATAGAGTGATTGCATAGAAAAGAAACTCAAGTAGCCCGAGTTTCTGTCTGTACAGGTAATGCTCCAATTAATAACATGTGATTGCTCCGTTTTCCACATATTTTCCCTCCTTTTGAATGAGATATTTTCTTCACCTTCAAATGTAAGCTGGTCTAAAATTTCCCCTGAACAGTAATAGATTTGACTCTTTATCAGACAACCATATAGTTTTAGACTTGCTTAATTTGAAAGCATTTGCAGACGACAAATTCAATGTAATTAAATGATATGAATTGTTTTTAAAATGGTAGAAAACGTTGTAGGAAAAGGAGAAAATGTTGGTTACTAGCATAGTTGCCTTTTTCCATGTTTTTATAAGCCCTCTTACTTAGGTTGATTAAAACAAAGAACTGTTTGGTAGAGAGTTGAAAATACATGTTTACTTACATTCTAAGTTCTTACAGTCAGCCTTTGTTTGCATTCTAAGTTCTTACAGTTGGCCTTTATTTTCCAGAATGCAAATGTAGGGTAGATCCCATTTACAACAGTTACTGTACATTTTAATATTGTTAGCTGTTACAGAATTATGTCAGGATTATTTCAAAAATAAAAAGAATGAATTCATAAAAAGTATTTATCTGTTGTTAATTTTATATGTTTATTCCCTTTTGTGTAATGATCTTACTGCACATGTAGTTACCCTGTGAAATGCTGAACTTCGATTAAATTGGCTGATGCAAACTGTTGTAGATCAAGATCTGACTGCACAGAACATGCAGTCTGACCTTGGAGCTACACTCACACTGATGTAGCTTTTGCAGACAGCTTAGAGAAGACCACACAGCTCAGAAAACGCAGTCTGATCTCGCATCTACATCATCTGCCACCTGATAATAAACGATTACCTACTTACCAAACAGCAGAATTTTGGACTGGACCAAATCGAAAGCATTTGCAGACGACAAATGTAAATGGCAAGATTTGTCTGTAAAAGGGCAGAAAATATTGTGGGAAAGAAGAAAATGCTGGTTACCAGCATTTTCTAATTTTCCCACTATCTTTTGGAAAGCTTCTTCAATGTCTTTAACCCTTTACCGGATGACAAAATTTTAGCCTTGTCCAAATTTGCAGATGACAATTCCTATGTGGCTCAAATGGTGCAATTTTTCTTTGATAGGGTAGAAAATATTGTGTGAATAGGAGAAAATGCTGGTCACCAGCATTTTCTCCTTTTCCCACAATGTTTTCAATAGGCTTCTTTCACCCCTTTCACCACAATATTTGTAAAAACAGTGTGCTGTAAAGTAAACACAGCCCTTTCCAGGTGGTTTTATCCCATACCAAACAATCCCAACTTTTAATGACTGAAGAAAGAAGGCTTTTGAAACATTTTGGGAAAAGGAGAAATGCTGGTAACCAGCATATTCTCCGTTTCCCACAATGTTTTCTACCCAATCAGAGGCAGAAATCATTATTTGAACTACATTTATATTGTTGGCTGCTCATGATTAATTTGGTTGAATCTATTATTTTGATTGGTAAAGAGTTTATCCTTTAGCACACTATCTTAAAGAAAGCTTTTGAAAACATTGTTGGAAAAGGAGAAAATGCCTTTTCCCAGCAAATTTTCTACCCTTCCAAAATTGAATTTCAATTTTTGAGTCGTATTTATTTTGTTGCCTGCAAATGCTTTCAGTTTGGTCGACTCAAAAATTTTGTCATGTGATCAAAATTTAATTGTCACTACAGCAGCCTGTTCAACTCTATACAGGACATATAGATTTTAAACTTGTCTAAATGGCATGTACTGTCAGACTACAAATAGGTGTGTCGCAATGGGATTAGTATTAGGTAGGGAAGTAAACATTTCAGAAAATGTTTGTGACCATCATTTTCTCCTTTTTTGAAATGTTTTCAAAGTCCTCTTTTTCAGGTTTGGTAAAGGGCTGAGTCTTTACCAGACAACAAAATTTTAGACTTTTCATAATTGAAAAGTATTTGCAGATGACATAATAAATGTGACACAAAGGATGGCATTCATTTAACTCTTTACCAAATGACAAAATTGTAGACAGGACCAAAATGAAAATATTTGCAGAGTACATGTACGATTTAAATGAAGCTTAAATGGTGATTTATGTATTGGATCAGGTAGAAAACATTGTGGGGAAAAAGGAGAAAATGTCGGTTACCAGCACTTTCTCTTTTCCCACAATGTTTTCAAAAGCCTTCTCTCTCAGGGTTGTTTAACCCTTTACCACTCAATCCCGACTTTTAACGACCCTGAGAAAGAAACCTTTTGAAAAAATTGTGGGAAAAGGAGAAAATGCTGGTAACCAGCATTTGCTCCTTTTCCCACAATGTTTTCTACCCGATCCAACACGAATATTAATTTTTGGGTCACATTTATTATGTCATCTGCAAATGCTTTCAATTTGGACTGGTCTAAAATTTTGTCATTTGGAAAAGAGTTAAACTCGATATTGTGTGGTAAAGACTTAGGAAAAGGTAGTGAACATTATTGGGAAAATGAGAAAATGTTAATGATCAATGTCTTAAAAAGTCTTTTACCCAAGTGTTGTTGGTTAGTTTGACAAATACAGGGCCCATTTTCACCAACCATTTTTAAGAACATTCTTAATCTCCAAGAACTTTCCAAATTTGAAAGTGACACAACTTATCATTGGCTAAACCAAATGATGTAGCCAATCAGAAGTTGTGTATCTTTCAAATTTTGAAAATTCTGGAGAATGAGAAAGAACGTTCTTAAGAATGGTTGGTGAATACAGGCCCAGGGCTTGAAACCAGAGGTGGCTTGTTAGTCCCCTACCGGCGAAGCCGAAGGGGACTTTAGGTTTGCACTCCGTCTGTCCGTCTGTCTGTCTGTCCATCTGTCCGTCTGTCCGGCAATTCAGTTTTCCGAACTTTTTTTCTAAACGTTGGTACATATTGAGCTGAGTTTTGGTGTGTAAGTCACCCACTATCACTTACAGATCAAGTTCGACTTTCATTCCGGTCCACTGGTTTTTCATGGATTTACGGGCCTTGGACTTACAAAATTTCACTGATAAATCAGTTTTCCGGACTTTTTTCCTAAACGCTGGTAGGTATTGATCTCAGATTTGCTGTGTAACTCAACCACCATGACTTACAGATCAAGTTTGACTTTCGTTCCGGTCCACTGGTTTTTCACGGATTTACGGGCCTTGGACTTACAAAAATTTCACTGATAAATCAGTTTTCCGGACTTTTTTTTCTAAATGCTGGTAGATATTCACCTGACTTTTGCTGTGTAAGTCAACCACCATGACTTACAGATCAAGTTCTAGTTTCGTCCCGCTCCACTGCTTTTGACGCATTTACAGGCCTTGGACTTACAAAATTTCACTGATAAAACATTTTTCTGCACTTCTTTTCTAAACGCTGCTACATATAGAGCTGATTTTTGGTGTGTACATCAACCACCATGACTTACACATCAAGTTCGACTTTCGTCCCGCTCCACTGCTTTTTGACGCATTTACGGGCCTTGGACTTACAAAATTTCACTGATAAAACATTTTTCCGCACTTTTTTCTAGACGCTGCTACATATACAGTAGAGCTGATTTTTGGTGTGTACATCAACCACCATGACTTACACATCAAGTTCAAGTTTCGTCCCGCTCCACTGCTTTTTGACACATTTACGGGCTTTGGACTTAAAAATTTCACTGACATGCCAGCGATACATACGGCCGGTTGGGGACTGTGTATTGCTATGCAATACTATCAGAATGCTTGTTCAATTCAGAACTCAACCAAATTCTTTTTGAGGATTGATGCTACTCAGCACTTATTTCTCTCTCTTCACTGAACATTTTTTGACTAGCTTTATCTTGGAAAGTCGCCAGTAGCTTGGAAAGAAGTTGTGAAGTACTGTCAAAAAGAAACTCAAGAAGACATAGTTGCAGAAAAACCAACCGAATGTTAAGGTGTGAAACACCAAACAAACTTGCCACAAAATACTTGCCATAATGTTTTCAACCCATATGTGGGAGGTAAACCAGCATAAAATAATACAGGAGAACACACATATTGTAGGCATTAATGTTGAGTAACTAGATAAATGGATTTTCTGTCTTGTTGAGGTCTAGATAGCAAATGCAAGACTTCCGCAACATGTGTGCTCTGGGGAAGGGAAATAACTACAAGGATACTAAAGCATTAATGAAAATAGGTTACCTCCCTTGCACACACCCCGCTCCCTTCACTCCTGCGTCCTTCGTCAGATACACGCTCTATGAGTAGAGAGTGTAAGCTTTCTTAGAAAACGATTTTTGTTGAAAAAATATAAAGACCTCCAACCTTTAATTAAATTGTAATGTGGCTCTCTTTTATTTACTATTAAAAAAGACTGCATATAAGTTATAACAGTGCTTTAAGATGCAATTTGTCCACACGTGATCAAACAGTCGGCGATAGTTCACCGATTTCAGGAATCTAGCTTATTAGCTTTTTACCGAGCAGCACGGTGTTTTCAAGACCTGGGGATATGGACTTTTGAGAACATTGTTGAAAAAGATGTTGGTCACCAGCATTTTCTCTTTTTCCCACTTTCTTTTTTACCTTTTAATAAACAATCCCATCATTCAAGACAGTTTCAATTTGTCGTCTGCAAATGCTAAGTCTAAAATCTCAACCACAGAGCTAATGAGGACATCTCTATTCGTCCTTCGTATGGTTTATGGTATTCCGATAGGTGGTTTTTTTTTTGTGGGGGGGGGGGGGGGGGGGTAGGGTGTCAGGTCTATAGTCATTATGTTTAGTAAATAACTCTTACCAGAAGTTTATAAAACTTGAAATGGTTGGTGGGTATTGAGACGGTTTTCCTTTTTCAAACCAATTTTTAACAAAGGTTTTATATACAGTAGGCATGGGCCTACGCCCTCATGTGACAATGCACGACTTTTAAATATAGTCACTCGCGTGAAACAACAAAAAAGGGATATAGTGCTGGGGATTCGTGTTTCTACTATCTCTGGTAAAGGACCTAATTTAAGATTAACTAGTGTGAACTTAGTGAGAAGTTCGGGTATTATTTCTTGTAAATAGTAGATCTAGATTTTGTGACTTCATTCATGTCTGCTCTTCATTTATTTCATTTTTTTTATTTTTACATTTCTTGAATGACAAAGGGACGTAGAATTTATATGTACACGGATATCAAAATAAGACATAGAGAGATTTCCAAACAAGATTTACAAAATCTTTAGTGATTAAAAACGTGTTAATTACTTAATACTCATCGAAGGAGGACGTGGTCTGATTTTTAAATTGTGTTACATATTGTGCACATTGTGACCTTTTTTTGTTAAAAATGTGACAAAGAAAAAGTAATCCAGTGTGGTTTCATGCGATGATGTCAAGTGTAATTACGACATCATGGTCAAAAAGAAATTCAAAGTAGTGGAGGGCATACAGACTGGAGTACATATCCGGTTTCAGACAGTCAGGATGGTAAGTTGCCTACAGATTTATGAATTCTACCAATACTCATATTTATGAACGCATAAGATTTATTTTATCCTAAATGAGATAACTATTTGCGCCCCTCCCCTCGAAAAAAAAAAAAGGAAAATGTCGAAGTAAGGAAAATAGCAGTAGAAGTAAGCATTGCGTACCGGTAAAATGCAGTCTTAGCTTCATTAGCATATACAAACGACTTTTTTTTGCATATTGCATCAGATCTTTCAAAAGCCTGCTTTTGGGAAAAAAAATCGTGGCAAAACATGGAATTGCCTGTGACAAGTAATTTCTGCTTCATCAGCCATATAAATCAAAGTACTGAAAGTACTGACAGACTAGCGAATTTGATTGATTGATTGTTTGTATGGTATTTATCCCTGTTTTCAACATTATTTCAATTATGTAGCCCTGGCCAGTGCACATATCCATGCTTTTCTGGTGTTTCTTTTACAAGTACTCCACACAATATTCTTTCAAAGCCAATAGCTACTTTCCTGCATAACCATCAACGAAACGTAAGAGAGAAATGAATCCCGTCACAATGACTATCATCAATCGTCGGAAAGAAATTTTCCGAGTCGGGGATCGAACCAGCAACCTCCTGTTCTCAAGTCCTGTACGCTACCGACTGAGCTGCCGGGGCCATGCGTGCTATTGGTTAACTATAATCCAGTTTAAGTTTAACCCTTAACCTGCTACAAAATGTTAAATGAAACTTTCAAGCTGATGGTAAACACCTGAATATTGCTATTTCAGAGTTACATTTTGGAGAAAATACATCCTCTTATCTGACAGTGTAGATCCAAGATCAGACTGCACGCTCTGTGCAGTCTGATTGTAATCCACACTGTCTGCAAAAGGTCACTGAATCGCGGTAGTGCTGGTAAAAGAAACTTCAGGAAAGCATCTATAGGTGCTCTGGCCTCCGCAATATCACTGAAATAATGTTGAAAACGGCGTTAAACACCATGCAATCAATTTGTCAATATCCAGTAGCACAAGATGTAGATTACTGTCTGTCTTTACAAAAAGAAAATTTTACACTTGTCCAAATTCAAAGCTGTTACAGACCATAGATTAAATGTGGTTGATCTGATGAAACCTGATTCCAAACAGGCAGAAAACAATGTGGGAAAAGGGGAAAATGATGGTTACCAGCAGTTTCTCCTTTTCCTGCAATGTTTTCAAAGGGATTCTTCTCCAGTGTCGTTTAAACTTGTGATTGTTTCATAAAGGGTTAAGACATTAGTAGTATAGGAGGGTAGACCTCGGACAAAAACCGTTTTGTCCGAGGTCTACCCTCCCTGAGTGCCATTTTGTCCGAGGTCTACCCTCCCTGAGTGCCATTTTGTCCGAGGTCTACCCTCCCGGGGAGGCAAAAGACCGGTCAAAATGTCAAACCGGAAGTAGATGTTCACTTTTTCTGCCCCCCCATGCCACGGTCAGAGCCCCTTTTTAACTATCTCTGTGAAAAGGGGTCTTAATACAGCTGCGCACGCGCGCACACAGGACGTAACGATATGATTCAGACATGCCGCGGTCAGGTGTTTATGAGTCATGATCTGGTAGAAATGGGGTCGTAATGACACGGCTCAGGCAAAGATCATCGTTGGACTTAGTCTTTTTTCTCCGTCTTCGTCCATCTCTGTAGGACTGAGCCATTTCTCTGTCACCGTGTTGGGCTTAGTCTTTTTTCTCCGTCTTTATTCTGTGAGATGTGCCATCGTCTGTAGGACTTAGCCATTTCTCTGCTTTCGTTCAACTTATCCATTCTCTCTATTAGGATAAAGTTGAACTTAGTCTTTTTTTCCGTCTTTGTTCGTCTTAGACTATCTTTATTAGTGTATTTCCTTTTTTCCTGGGAAGGAATCAAAACATGTGACTTTTTAATCATTTTTTATTCAAGTTCTTAAAAGCATCATCGTTAAAAGCAAAACATTCTAACACTATAACATTTTTACAAAGACAATGTTTACAAAACAATATTGAAGATACATTATATATATATATACAAAACATTATTAACAATACAGTTTTTATCTACAACAATGCGAATTCACAGATACCTCGATTTTTCCACTTGTCTTCATATTCCGTAATAACTTTGTGCAAATGGTCATTACCCAAAAACATTGGATATATACTATCCAAATCACAGTATTCACTTATTCCATTTGATGGAAAAAAGAATTTAGAAACGTGTTTTGCTGAAAGAGTTGAATATACGATTTCTTCTGTGACATCTCTATCGAATAGAATATAGCCTTCCAGTGTATCCACGTCTTCTGTATTATCTCTTGTTCTTGTATAGCGTAAGTAAAAGTTAAGCAGAACTGATTTCATTTTCACCACGTTCAGAAAACATTCTTCTGTTCTTCCTACGATAATGAACTGCCACCGACTTGTGGTTCGCATCTGTTTAGCAATATAGTTGTCTTTCCACAAACAAGCTGTTAAATAAGCTTGGAGATTGAGATCGAATTCTGAGTCGTCCACCAATGTTATAATAAAGCTATTTATCCCATACATTTTGCAGGATGTCTCTCCTTTTGCAACTCCCTTGTGCAATTTATCTATCCAAAATTTCACACAGCTGAATTTAAGGTTGAATTGTGTTCGTTCATCGAGCGTGTGCAGATGGATGAAATCTCTATAAACTTTTTCACGTAGTTCTATCGGCAAAGGCAGCATTTCACTTGACATATTTTTTCACTACAAGATTTCTGTCTGCAGGTTTTTCAATCGATAGAAATTTTTTCTTTGCACTACTCGAGAGAACGAGAGTTGAATGGTTGTAGAGAAATATCGCCAGTGTTTTATAGGTTGGTAGGGGGATTGACCTACTTTTGTCTTGGAATTAAGAGTACGAACGTGAGCGAGAGTATGTAGATAGAACATAACAATTTTTATATGATCTATCTACAATTTCCAAGACTGATCTTTTTTTGGAAGAAATGTTTGAATAAAAATGGTTTCATTGTTATTTATGTTGTCCTTTTATTACCAACCCTTAAAGAGAAAAGTAAAGAAATCATGGAGGTGGATGCGCAAAGTATTTTATTTCAACATCCATGTAATATTTTCATCACAGGGCCGAGTAATTGTGGAAAAACAGTCTTCGTTCATAAATTAATTGACTATCGAGAAGATTTGTTCAATATCGTTCCTGAAAGAGTTGTCTGGTGTTACAAAGAATGGCAGTATGCTTACAATCTTATGCAGGAGAAATTCAATTCACAGTTTGAATTAATAAAATTCGTGGAAGGGATTCCTGACGATGAAAACGAACTTGTCAGCGATGTGTCTATACCGCATTTAATCGTCTTTGATGATATGCTGGGTGAAAAAGATGAGGAAAAAATTAAACTTTGGTTTACAAGAAAAGGACATCACCGTAATGCAACCGTAATTTATATCACACAAAATATGTTTCAACAATCGAAATCGAGTCGAACCATTAGTCTTAATTCAAGATACATGATTTTATTTCGAAATGAGCGAGATAAAAATCAGATTAAAACACTAGCTCACCAAATGCAAGCTCCACATTTACTGTCTGCTTATGAAGATGCTACATCGGTGGATCATGGATATCTTGTCATCGATTTCCATTCACGAACAAATAAAGAATTAAGACTGCGAACAGATATATTTCATCGTTATGAAGAAGACGAAAGAGGTCCAACCGTTTATTCCCCTGCTTAATCGTTACAATGTTTTTTAAAATAAAAATGACTTCATTTTAATTTATATTGTCATTCTATCAATAGGCGACAGTGAGTAAACATGGCTTTACCAACCACACCAACTTCAATTTTAGCTGCTTTGCGAAATTTAAGTCAACAAACCAATAGATATGAAAGAGAATCTGTGTTGAAAGCAGGATTAAAAGAAATTTTAAAATGGTTTACGTTGGCAGCACAAAACATCATTGAAGATAAAATCAAATTACCAAAACAAACCACCACGTATATGACAAAACATAGAGCAGATATCGAGCAGTTAGCAGATCCGAATATTGATGAGGAAATTAAACGTAGAATTATTTTAAAACCTGGAGGTGGTGGATTTCTAGGTGGTGTTATTATCAGAAGTTTACTGAGATGGGATGGAACTAAAACCGTTAGGAAATTTGGGGGTGAAAGGCAACCTCGAAAACGTGCTCCGCGAAAGAGGAAATCTCCAAAGAAGAAAAAATCTCCAAGGAAGAAAAAGTCTCCAAAGAAGAAAAAATCTCCAAAGAAGAGAAAACCCCCGAAAACGCATGCAAGAACTATCACCTCACCACCTATAATTGATGCAAGAACTACCACCTCATCACCTATGATTGATGAAAGAACCACCACCTCACCACCTATAATTGATGAAAGATTTGTTACTATGCGAAGACCTGTAGGAAGCAGCATTTCAGAACATCAACGCTATCCGAAATCCAGAAAGGAACTATTAAGTGAAAGAATGCAAAAACTCAGAACAAAGTATTCACAATTTATAGAACCAGGGAAAAAATTGAAGTTTCAATCCATTCCATCCGCCTCATGGTCTCCAAATACATTAGCTAAATATAAAAAAGGTAGAAAGGCAGAAGATCGACTGTTTGGGGATATAATCCAATATAACCTTGACACAGGAAAATATCGTGTTGACTATGACAAGCGTCTGATTCATCTTGGTGGTGGAAGAACCATTCCTCTGCCCGACAGAGGGTCAGATGTAGAAGAAAGCGAGGATGAAGAACTCACTGATTCCGATTCGTAGTTTTCTTTTGTAAAAAAGACAGTATGATAAAACATCAGGTATAAATGATAGTGACATGGAACTTTTATTTTCATTTGATGTGAAATAGTGATAAAGTCAACATGAAGAAAAGACCTCTGATAAAAAAACACGGCTCAATGGTTATGGCCATGATACAGGCTACACCAAAAATACGTAAAAAGCTTGTCAAAGATTCACCCTCAGAAGCGATAAGGTGTATATCGGAATGCTGTCATAATGTTTTAAAAGGCAATGTACATTTATCACCAGATCAGAAGAAGAAGTTGTATTCAAGCCGACAACATCTCAGACGTTTAGCTTCAAAATCAGTCTCTGTAAAAGATAAAAAACAAATTTTAAATCAAAAAGGTGGATTTCTTTCATTGCTTGCACCTGCATTATTACCTTTGTTAGGAAAAGCCGTTATCGGAAGAATAGGAGGAGCTCTAAAAGCCTTGTAGATAAAAAATCTTGTAGATGAAAACATTTTCAATGAAAAAAATCTTATAGATAAAAATCTTGTAGATAAAAAATCTTATAAATAAAAAATCATGTCTGTTAGAAAAATGGTTATCGTACCTTACCAGGTCTAGAAAACATGAAACGATGGAAAGCCGAACAAGCTCAAAAACCTCGTTTACCACCTAATCCACAAGTTGCAGATGCATCACATCTTCGGCAAGATATGAGTCAAATTTTACAAAGTACCGACCTGTCAGAAACAGAAAAGGCTCAAAGATATGGCGAAACTTTGATTAAGTTACAAAATTCGCTTCAGAAAACAAAACCGACTTCGATCAATTTTCCTCCAAAAACCGGTGATGGTGCACAGGAATCAGCATCTGTTGGCCTGCAATCTGTTGCCTTGTATGATCGAATTTTGCAAAGTGTACCAAAAACCATGAAAAGAAAAGCTGAGTTACTTTTGAGTATGATAAAAGACAACGATAATTTAACTTGGGACGAACATGGGGTGGTGTCATATAAAGGTACACGCATCCATGGCTCCAATATTATTGATCTTGTCAATGATGCGATACGTCAAAGAAAAGGCATTGAGCCCAGAGGATGGAAAACATTTTCAAAGGCATTACATGAAAGTAATATACCTCAAGAAGTTATTGGTAATTTGAACAGATGGAAATGGATACAAAAAGTCCATGATAAATCACCGAGTAAATCATTGAGCGAAGATGAAGATTCCCATGCAGAATCCTATGGAGATTCCGATTACTTATTTCACACACCAAAAAGCGTACGAAAAAGTACTAAGTTAACTCCTATAAAAAGAAGTATGAAAAGAATAAAAGAAAAATCTCCATACATGAAACCTGAAGAAAGAGAACGATTGAAGCAATTCTATGTTAAAGAACTGCTAACTCCCCCAAAGTCTATAAAAAAGACTCCGAGCCGTAAAACACTTCAGTCATGGGAGGCATGGTAAAGTCAAAACTTGATTACGTGTTAAGAAAGTTGTTTTATGATCCTAAAAGTACTGTAGCATTTAGTGGAGTAAAGCAATTGTATCACGCTGCGAAATCTGTTTTGAAAGGAATAAGATACAAAGATGTTCAAGAATGGTTACAGGGTGAATCCACCTACACCTTACACAAACCGATTCGTCGTCGTTTCAAAAGACGAAAAACTATTGTAGGTGGTATAGATTATCAATGGCAAGCTGATTTGGCTAACATGCAACATTTAGCAAAACAAAATAATAACAAGAAATATTTACTTTGTGTGATTGATGTGTTTTCGAGATTTTCATGGGTTATCCCTATTCCAGACAAAACGAGTAAAACTTTAATCAAAGCATTTCAATCTATCGTTCAGAAATCAAAACGAAAACCTTTAGCGCTTCAAACAGACAAAGGTTCGGAATTTAAAAACAAATCGTTTCAAGACTACTTGAAAAAGAATCAGATTCATTTTTTCACCACTGAAAACCCAGAGACAAAAGCAAGTATTGTTGAAAGATTTCAACGAACTTTGAAAACGAGAATGTGGAAATACTTTACGTACAAGAAAACAAGGCGTTACATTGACGTATTGAATTCTTTAGTTAAGAATTACAACCATACTTTTCACAGAAGTATAAAAACATCTCCTGTAATGGTAACAAAATCCAATGAGGCAGAGATTTCAAGAAATCTGTATTCTCAATTACCGACAAATGTAATGATGAAAAAGCCGAAATTCAAAATTGGAGATCATGTTCGAATCAATAAAACAAAACGTACATTTGATAAGGGCTATTTACCGAATTGGACGCAAGAAATATTTGAAATCAGCCATGTCAACAAAACATTTTCACCTATTACCTATAAAGTAAAAGATCTACTGGGAGAACAGATTTTAGGAACTTATTATGAATATGAACTTCAATTAATAAAAGATGATGATATTTATGAGATTGACTCAGTTCTTGATAGACGTACAAGACGTAAGGGTAAAAAATTAATCAAAGAAATAAAAGTCAATTGGAAAGGCTATCCAAAAAAATTTCAAAGTTGGATACCAGAATCCTATTTGGTGTAATCCTATTTGGTGTAATCCTATCTGGTGTAATCCTATTTGGTGTAATCCTATTTTAGTGTTTTGAAAACATCTTTTCTTATAAAAGAAATCATATAACTTAAGAAAAAGTTATAAAAAGTCAGTACATTCATAATGAATCCACAGTCAAACATCGAGTGTGGAACAGAAAAGTCTGGAATAGAAGAAAAGTTCGGAATAGAAAATTTCGATAGCAGTAGTAGTAGTAGCATCAGTAAGAACTACAATTGCTGTGGAAATCGTGTCCCAAAGAATCAGTTTACCTATATTTCACAGATTTTAGTCATTTATGCAATTATTGCGACGTCAATAGTACATTTAAGTATTCAAAGTCAAGATCGTGAATTGTGGCTGATCCTGTTAAGCAGCTCACTTGGATATATTCTTCCATCACCAGGGTTAAAATTCAGCAGATCAGAACAAAAGCAGTCAGGGTGGATTGATAGTAAAAAATGAATTCGTTTTATCTCACTCTACCCAGTGATAGTTCCATGGACTTTTATCCGAACAACAGCTAATGCTGTTTTAAGGTTCATTTACCAAAGACAATTCATATTGACAAGGAAACTTGGGAAGTCGCATTAGTTCAACTTATTACTCCCTCTCAGTTCTTAAACATAAGTGAAGAAGAAGCACAGTTCGATCTTATAACAACGGATAAGGACTTAGTCAAATTAATATCACAGATAGACAGAAGAGGAGATAATATGAAAATAAATATATTAAGACAAAATAGTGGAGGTGATATAATAAAATGGGGAATTCGATTTAACTTTCCATCCGGGAATTACACTACACCTGCTCATCTTATAGAGACGATCAATGATGTGATTCAAACCGCTATAGGTCCTGCTCTTCGTAAGAATTCGTCGGGTTTGCACATCGCTTATTCAGCTTCAACCAAACGTCCGAAAATTACATTTGATAATATTATAAAATCAGGACTCAAATTACATCCATCCCTGTTTTTAAAACTGGGTGGATCACCAGAATTCAAACATGATACAATTTTTCAGGGTAAAAATATTTTCAAATACTTTAAATACAATCCAAATATTGATGCTGGCTACAATCATCTGTATATTTATTCAGATATTGCTGAACACACTATAGTGGGTGATACACTTGCTCCAATACTTCGTGTTCTGCCTTTCAAAACATCCGATTTGGTTGAAAATGGTTGTGGTTCTCAACATGTCAATCATGAAATTACAATACCGCATTATATTCCCGTTTCGAAATCCGATTTCGATCATATTCACATTCAAATAACAGGGGATTTAGGTATACCGGTTCATTTCATTACTGGTAAGACAATAGTGAAGTTACATTTCAGACAACGTTCAACTGACAATCATCGACAATCATTGAAAATCATTTAAAAATGCTACCAGTTTATCGTGGTGTAAAACATCAGTATGGCTATGGGTTAGGTTCGCTATTTAAATCGGCAATTAAAGTAGTGACTCCATTGCTTAAACCGTTGATTAAATCTGGTTTTAATGCCGTGAAAAAAGAAGGAATCAAACAAGGGATAGGCGTAGTAGAAGATATCTTTTTACGTGGTGAAAACCCCAAAAAAATTGTAATTTCACGGGGAAAACAAGCCATTCATGATCTAGCAGAAAAGGTAATACCAAGGATAAATAAAAGAAAATCACGAAAACAACGTCATTCCCCCTACCGCCTTCACAGTGGTAAGATCATAAGACAAAGAGACAGACGACCTCTTGATATATTTGATTAATATAATTGATTCATATATTGAATTCATCTACTTAAATTATATAAAAATGATGCAAAGTGGGTCCTGTGAATGCAGTAAGTCAGAACTCGATGTTCTTTCTGTACCACCTACAATGACAACGATGCAAGAAAGTCAATGGATTGAACATTTCCCAATATCGTCTTTGGCAAACAATGCACCAATAGAATTCATCATACCACCTCAAACCGAACATTGGACAGATTTGTCACAATCGTATTTGTATGTCAAATACAAAGTCGTTCAAGCTGACGGTGGCAATTTACTTGCCAATGCAAATGTGGCCCCTGTAAACAACTTCCTACACAGTTTGTTTAGCAGTGTCGATTTGTATCTAAATAATAAACTAATCACCAGCAATTCAGACACCTATCCATACAGAGCATATATTGAAAATCTTATGTCATATAATTCTGACAGCAAAACTACGCATTTGAAAGCTGGTGATCTTTGGACTGAAGACACCACTGGTCATTTCAATTCACTCAACCATGATGGAGATAATGCAGGGTTAAAAGAAAGAATGGGTGAAATTGCACAAAGTAGAACTGCCGAACTTTTTGGACGCTTGCATCTTGATCTATTTCAACAAGAAAAATATTTACCTAATGGTATCGAAATCAGACTTAGATTAAACAGATCTTCGGTAAACTTTTGTCTCACAGGAGGCGGTGGTGCACCAGCTTCAAAAATTGTACTGGAAACAGTCAGTTTTCATGTGCGAAATGTCGAATTGTTGCCTGTTGTTGCAAATGATCTAAATCATGTTATTGCTCAGCAAAACATGAAAATCCCTATTCGTAGGGTTGAAGTAAAAACTTTTACCATTTCTACAGGTCTTCAGTCTAAAGTTGAAGATCATTTGTTTCAAGGACAACTTCCAAAACGCATTTTCATTGCAATGGTAGCAAATACTGATTATAATGGGGATTATGGTAGAAATCCATTTTTCTTTCATCATTTTAATCTGTCAAAAATTGATGTATCATGTAATGGTCACAGTATTCATAACAGACCCTTTGAACCTAACTTTGAAGCAGGCTTGTATTTGAAATCCTTTCTATCATTGTATCAGGCTAACTCATCTTTAGCACTTAATAAATCATTTAATATTGGTAAAGAAGACTATGCTGGTGGATACTGTTTGTGGGGATACGATTTGACAGCGGATCAAGGTAGTGAAGAAGGACAACTTCATCCTATAAAAACTGGAAATCTTCGAATTGAACTTCAGTTTGCTCAAGCTCTGGCAGCAGCTATCAACGTTATTGTCTTTGCTGAATTTGACAATCAGATTGAAATCAACAGTTTGAGAGAAGTTATCACAGATTATTAATCCTGGAAAAATCAACAGACACTCTCTGATCAAAAGATAGCTTTCACAAAAACAGTCCTTTTCAGGACTAAGGAATATAATATCGAAAACGACAGTTCTTTTCAGAACTATTGAAAAACAGTCCTTTTCAGGACTATCTACAGGACTAAAGAACTAAAAAAACAATGTTGGGACTCAGATTTGCTATAACACTTAGAGAAGAAGCAGAAAAAGTGAAATATTCCGTATCGAAGTGCATCTCTACTCGGAAAAATGACATTCATAATAGCTTCGAAAAACATATGACTGAAAAATTAAAAAATCTTATTGTCAGTGAAGTTACCAACCAGTGTTACGGATGTCAAGTGGATCATCCCAGTCAAACACAGCATGAACTGTGTTTATTCAAGGATAGACAAGAACATACAGATATGTTCATAGAAAAAGCCATGATGGAATTAAATCCATACGAAATCATGGAGAAATGGTATCCTGAACTCATAGAAATGAAACTCGATGAAAGTGACTATGTGGAAGCCTACAGATTATGGCGAAATATAAAACAAAACATTTTATCTGAATTCACGGAGTCGTGGTTACAATACTGGTGTGACAAAGTAAAACAATCCTGGGAAGAAAGTGATTAGAAAAATGTATACTTCTGAAATTCAATACATATTGGATCACGGAACATGGATAAAAAATCTACAGGCAAAAGTCTGTGCAAAAGATCAGATACCTCGACAAAAACCCAATCATGTGAAAGCCTACATTGTGAACACAGAGAAATCAACCGGTCCAGGAGAACATTGGGTAGCCGTGATATTCAACAATAATGGTGATGTACTATACTTTGATCCCTACGAACTACCACCACTTGAGCCAGAAATCATTAACTTTTTAGACAATCATTCTTATTCGTGGAGATACAATCGACAAACTCTTCAGAGTCCACAGGGAAAAGTTTGCGGATTTTACTGTATCTTCGTATTGGATGCTGCCGCCAGAGGATACAACATACAGAAATATCTTCAACAGAAATTCCTCTCAACGGAACATCGACGAAACGATCGAGATGTAGTGTTATGGTTCAATCAGCAGTATGGAATTCTATTCAATAAAGCTCAAAGACTTTTTCCCACAAATAGTATATAAATGTATAATAGTTCTTTTATCTATGTGTTTGTTGTAAATATGTTCATTGCTCAGTTCATTGTTCAGTTCTGTTCAAATAAAAGTTATACTGTTTAAATGGTGTTTTTTCATTCTTTTTTCCACAAAATATCAGTCTTGGAAAAAATGTAGATAGATCATATAGTACATTATGTTCTATCTATATGGTCTCGCCCACGTTCGTACTCTTAATTCCAAGACGAAAAGTAGGTCAATCCCTCCACCAAGCTATAAAATCACCAAATTTCTCTATATACCATTTCATTTCCACGATGGGTTTGTTCAGATTCTGCTGTGGACTATTTGGTAAAAGTCGAAGGAACAAGGAGAAGAGAAAACGTCAAAAGACAAAGACGTCGGCTGAGTTCTCTGCAAGACAAGGGGACAGCCCCTATACCCAGAACCCAGCACCTAATTTCTACCCCGATCTTTGGGTTATACCAACTGATGATCCAATCTTTGGGGAGTCTGTGATATCAACCAACCAATGAGTTGATGATGAAGAGGTTTAGAATCCTCTATCTTTCTCTGATTTTTGGAATTAACTTGCTCGGATGATTAATTTAATTCCAATCCAGAGAATGGTAAAAAACAGCTCTTTTCAGAGCTAACATTCATTCCAGAAAGTCCTATCTTCGAGACTTGTCAATTTTACGACTGAGTACCATTCCAAGAGTTACATTCCAAGAGTTACATTCCAAACGATATACTTCAATTCAAATTAACTCAAAAAAGGTTAAGCCCCAACACGACGCTTGTATGGTAAGGATTTATGCTATAAACCATCTCTGACCAACTCGGAAGATAGCGTATAGCATAAAAGTGTCAAATCTTGTCTGCCTAATTCAACCAAATCGACAAATAGTGGTATACATCACCTCAGCTCTCAGATCTTATAGACAAGTTACAAAGCAATACGATCTTTATTCCTAAAGCTAGTTTTTAAAAAAAGACTGAGTTCGTCAGACAAATATCTAAAGATCATACTGCTAGGAGCCAAAGAAAAGACTAAGCCCAACGGTGATAGAGAAAAAAATGAGGCGAACAAAGACGGAAAAAAGACTAAGTCCAGCGATGCTCTCTACCTGAACCAGCATGAGGAGGGGAAAATAACCCATATCGTGGTGAAAAAGACTAAGTCCAACGGTGATAGAGAAAGGTTAAGACGAACAAAGACGGAGAAAAAAGACTAAGTCCAAGGTGATAGAGAAAGATTGAGGCGAATAAAGACGGAGAAAAAAGACTAAGTCCAACGATGCTCTCTGCCTGACCCAGCGTAAGTAGAGAATATAGTCCATATCGTGGAAAAAAGACTAAGTTCAACAAGGGTCTTTACCTTGATCCAAGCTGAAAAGGGAAATAACCCATCGAATTTTGGCGGGAAAACGTCTCGACCAATCAAAACGTTTGTTTACGTTTGTTTACATCAGTCGGAACTACTTGTTTACATCAGTTGGAACTACTTTTTAACCCAATTGTGGAAAAAAGACTAAGTCCGACGGTAATAGAGAGAGAAAGATCAACCCTCCAAAAAAGACTAAGCCCAATGGTGATAGAGAAAGATTGAGGCGAATAAAGACGGAGAAAAAAGACTAAGTCCAACAGTGATAGAGAAAGGCTGAGGCGAACAAAAGACGGGAAAAAAGACTAAGTCCAACGGTGATAGAGAAAGGTTAAGACGAACAAAGACGGAGAAAAAAGACTAAGTCCAATGGTGATAGAGAAAGATTGAGGCGAATAAAGACGGAGAAAAAAGACTAAGTCCAACGATGCTCTCTGCCTGACCCAGCGTAAGTAGAGAATATAGTCCATATCGTGGAAAAAAGACTAAGTTCAACAAGGGTCTTTACCTTGATCCAAGCTGAAAAGGGAAATAACCCATCGAATTTTGGCGGGAAAACGTCTCGACCAATCAAAACGCTTGTTTACGTTTGTTTACATCAGTCGGAACTACTTGTTTACATCAGTTGGAACTACTTTTTAACCCAATTGTGGAAAAAAGACTAAGTCCGACGGTAATAGAGAGAGAAAGATCAACCCTCCAAAAAAGACTAAGCCCAATGGTGATAGAGAAAGATTGAGGCGAATAAAGACGGAGAAAAAAGACTAAGTCCAACAGTGATAGAGAAAGGCTGAGGCGAACAAAAGACGGGAAAAAAGACTAAGTCCAACGGTGATAGAGAAAGTTCGAGACGAACAAAAAGACGAAAAAAAGACTAAGTCCAACACGGTTATAGAGAAAGACCAAACCGAGTGAAGATGGTGGCACACCTTCTTTTTTCCCGATTCAGGCTGTGGTGTCACACGTTTTCAATTCAAATTTTTGGTTGGAAAACGTCTCGACCAATCAAAACGCAGGATCAACCCGAACAAAACATGGTGACACACCATTCTTTGCTAGGAATTCCACTTCCGGTTTCCTCTTTTGTTTTTTACATTTTTGCAGTGGTGTGAGGAGGGGGGGCAGAAAAAGCGGACATCTACTTCCGGTTTGATATTTTGACCGGTCTTTTGCCTCCCCGGGAGGGTAGACCTCGGACAAAATGGCACTCAGGGAGGGTAGACCTCGGACAAAATGGCACTCAGGGAGGGTAGACCTCGGACAAAACGGTTTTTGTCCGAGGTCTACCCTCCTATACTACTGACATTGAATAGCAGTTTAGCATAACAGTTTAACGGTACACAATGATCTAAATAATGAATGATTGAAGGAATGACAAGGGTTCCCTGTCCAGTGAGGGTTAATATAGCTGGGATTTGCTACAAGTTACCTAGGTGTATCTATTAATAGATTCATTCATAATGTAACAGTGGTGTAGGGATAAGTGATTCTCTGCTTTGCGTAGGTCACTTAATTTACATATAAGCAAAGGTCTTGTACCTTATAAATGACCTCTTGTTCAATTTATTACTTTGTAAGACAACATGTTCAAATTGGAGTGTTAGAGATTTAGTAGTTTTTGTCAAAATTATCATATATAACGGAATTAAAGATTTCTAACAGAAAGAAGTATTTTCTGTGAGGCAGTATTTGGCAACTGTGGGGTTTTTTGTTTACTTTGACTCTAGGTCAGTCTTGATGCCTATAGACTAGCTTCGCTAGTCTAAACATGGCATATTTTCATCCATGTATTAAACCTTGAGAAATCATGTGGATTATCCATTTTTAGTCAAAGGCACATGAGAGAGGGAGGGCATCAGGGACCAGTTCCCTAATTTGGTGTATGCGCGGGGGAGACGCGGTTTAATGTTATTTAACCCAGATATTTCAAATAGGTCTCGAGCTCTTCCTCACTTAGAGTGTCATTTTTCGCGCACGAAATTAAACCTCCCGAATAATCCAAACTTTCCAATACCTTTGTTTATTGGGCTGTTTTTAAAGATATCGTATGCGACTATGTCTGAGAGGGCAATTACATGTAGTTATATTGACCATATAATGTACTTTTTGCAAGCTATTCATTTTATACGCAAATTTAGGAGTTCTAGGCCTATGCAAGTTTGAACAAACAGGCAATTCCGTTTCCGGTTTTGCCGCAATATACAGATGTGTAACACTTTACCAGACAACAAATTTTTACACTCTTTAAATGTTTCTTTCGACTCGAAGCCGTCGAGAAACACAACAAACCCATTATGCTCACTTAACAGTAATCAAAGTACTGAAAGTACTGACAGACTAGCGAATTTGATTGATTGATTGTTTGTATGGTGTTTAGACCTGTTTTCAACATTATTTCAGTAATGTAGCAGTGTGGTCAGTGCACTTATCCAAGCTTTCCAGGAGTTTCTTTTGCCAGTACTCTGCACAATATTCTTTCCAAGCCCCTGGCTGGATTCCCACATAACCATTGTCGAGACGTGAGAGAGAAATGAATCCTGTCGCAATGACTAGATCATCAATAGTCAGAAAGAAATTTGCCGAGTCTGGGATCGAACCAACAACCTCCTGTTCTCAAGTCCTGTATGCTATTGACTGAGCTGCTGGGGCTATGCGTGCTAATGGTTAACTATAATCCAGTTTTAGTTTAACCCTTAAAATGCTAAAAAATATTAAATGAAACTTTCAAGCCGATGGTAAACACGTGAATATTGCTATTTCAAAGTTACATTTTGGAGAAAATGTATCTTCTTATTGGACAATGTAGATCCAAGATCAGACTGCACGCTCTGTGCAGTCTGAACTTAATCCACACTATTCTCAAAAGGTCATTCAGTCGCGGTAGTGCTGGTAAAAGAAACTCCAGGAAAGCCTGGATAGGTGCTTTAGCCGAAATCAATATCACTGAAATAATGTTTTAAACACCATGCAATCAATTAGTAAATATCCAATAGCACAAGATGTAGTTAACTATTTAACTCTCTTTACAAAACAATAAAAAATTACACTCTTCCAAATTCAAACCTTTTGAAGACCATAAATTAAATGTGGCTGAACTGATGAAACCTGATTCCAAAAGGGCAGAAAACAATGTGGGACAAGGAGAAAATGATGGTTACCAGCGTTTTTTTCGTTTTCCCGCAGTGTTTTCAAGGAGATTCTTCTCTGGTGTCGTTAAAACTTGGGAATGTTTGGTAAAGGGTTAATATTCAAGACGTAAAATAACAGTTTAAAATAACAGTTTAACTGTACACGTTGATCTAAATAATGAATGGCTGAAGGAATGACAAGGGTTCCCTGTCCACCGAGGGTTCATACAGCAGGGATTTGCTACAAGTTACCTAGGTAATATCTATTAATAGATTCATTCATAATGTTACAATGAGGGCCATTCTTGTAAATAAAATTGTCTCCCTTACCAGATAAAGACTAAAGGTAACCAAGTAACAGATTGGTCCTTTTACCTGTATTCCTTGGTTTTTATCCTTGATTTATGACATTATGTAGGGTCCCCATGTAATTTTAAAGCAAATCATGTTCTCAACCATCAGAGAGATGCATATATCTCGACTTGTAAAACAATCTAGCCCGATTTTCCAGAGATATTATCTCAAGAATATATTTGTGTAGTGCAAGAAAATCAAGAATAAAATCCAAGTAATCCCCTGATCAGGACCAATGTAGTACTGGAGAGGAATCAAGGGAAATAACTGAAGGATGGCTCTCATTGTGTAGGAATAAGTGATTCTCTGCTTTCCATAGGTCACTTAATTTACATATAAGCAAAGATCTTGTACCTTATAAATGGCATCTTGTTCAGTTTATTACTTTTTAAGATGACTTGTTCAAATCTGACTGGTAGAGATTTAGTGTATTTTTGTAAAAATTGTTATACGTAACAGAATTAAGATTTTTAACAGAAAGAAGTATTTTCTGTGAGGCAGTATTTGGCAACTGTGGGGTTTTTTGTTTACTTTGACTCCAGGTCAGTCATGATGCCTATAGACTAGCTTCGCTAGTCTAAAAATACACTGACTTTTCACCCATAATTTCACTGAGGTTGTTTATGTCGTTGCTAAGCGTTCACAGGGGCGCCGCCATGTTTAAGATCATGTGATTGGTAATTCAAAATGGAAGGCTCCTTTATACGGACGAGGTTAGATGTAGGTACGGAATCAGACGAGTTGTGACGAGTGCCAAGAACTGCACACGTGTGTGTGTACATCTTGAAGGCAAGGCTAACTCCCGTGGACTACAGGCATCGGTGCGTCAACATATTACTTATTGTTGGCTATCGCTTTTGTCCAATCTCCGAGCAGAGTTGTCGTTCGTTACTCTCACCATACATCTCTGCAACGGGCTAAATGACAACAATCTTGTCAAACCGAGGAAAACATGTTTTGTTTCATGTGTAACATAATAAAGTAGACAAAGGAAATATGATTCCGGATACATTATAGGTGCCTTCAAACTGATGAATTTACCTGTATACAGTGGAACTATTTTTTCAAGCTTCTTTACTGATCAGAATCTTACGCCAATTGTAAAAAAAAAAATGGCTGCGCCCATGAATGATGACAATTTAACACACCGATGGATCTAAGTTTGTAAGATTAAAAAACAAGTTATCGTCCTTTGAAAGACATTTAAGCTTTTCAGAAAATCCCTCTTTTTCACATTTCCTACCACTAAGTCTGATTGGCCGTATGCTGTTTGAACAGCACACAAAACAATCGATTGGTCTTTCTTTCACCGGCGTTTGTGTCACCATTTTGAGTTATGGTCATGTGACGAAAATATCACGTGATGACGGACTACTTTCTGAGTCAACTACAGAGGTGAATGGGAGTGATCTGTAGTGCAAGAGAGTGGCTTTTGTCTTGCGGTAGCATTCGGCATACCTCGGGTGATCCGGTGATCAAGTCTCTCCTCTGTATCACGTAGCTTGATATGCACCTACGCGATACATTTTTTTTCGTCGGAAGCACACCGTCTTACCGTTATTGATATTGTAAGGCTCCTCTTAAAAAAAGAAAACATGAGTCACAATTTTCTGTCAATATATTTCTGAGATTATTTTCCCCGGCAAAAAGTTTGTACATTAAATTTTTAGCATGGTTTATCAATTCAGTTGGGAGCTTTCATCGACAGATCGATAGATGTGAATAACTTCACCGTGGTTGTTCAAGTCGTTGCTAAGTGATTTACCAATCTCCGAGCAGAATTGTCGTTCGTTACTCTCACCATACATCTCTGCAACGGGCTAAATGACAAAAACAATCTTGTGAAACCGAGGAAAATATGTTTTGTTACTGTTTAACTGTTTCATGTGTAACATAATAAAGTAGACAAAGGAAATATGATTCCGGATACCTTATAGGTGCATTCAAACTGGTGAATTTACCTGTATACAATGGAACTATTTTTTCAAGCTTCTTCACTGATCAGAATCTTACGCCAATTGTAAAAAAAAATGGCTGCGCCCATGAATGATGACAATTTAAACAAAATTAAAAAACAAGTTATCGTCCTTTAAAAGACATTTAAGTTTTTCAGAAAATCCCTCTTTTTCACATTTCCTACTACTAAGTCTGATTGGCCGTATGCTGTTTGAACAGCACACAAAACAATCGATTGGTCTTTCTTTCACCGGCGTTTGTGTCGCCATTTTGAGTTATGGACATGTGACGAAAATATCAAGTGATGACGGACTACTTTCTGAGCCAACTAGAGAGGTGAATGGGAATGATCCGTAGTGCAAGAGAGTGGCGATTTACAGGGACGCCGCCATGTTTAAGATCATGTGATTAGTAATTCAAAATGGAAGCCTCCTTTATACGGACGAGGTTAAATGTAGGTATGGAATCGGCTGAGTTGTGGTGAGTGTTGCGGCAGGCCACTTTTAAAAGAATTGTAGCTATGGCGAAATTGTTCTTACCCTTTCGGCTTCATAGGAGAAAACAGGGGCTTTTGCAGACGGCATAGATCAAGATCAGACTGCACAGAACGTGCAGTCTGATATTGAATCTACACCGTCTGCCTGTTTTTGAGCAAGCTTGTAAGAAAAAAAAAAATCTTGGTTTCAGTGGATTGTATTTCGAGCTGTGGGAAAAATGTTGACTTCATATATTTAGCGCTGAAAGAGTTAAAAAGCAATTGAGCCATTCTCTGTGAAAAGGGGCTTAATGCATCTGCAAGAAGTATCGACCCAGGTCCAAAACTTTTCGCTATTGGTGAATTGTCTGTATGTCAAAGGACCAGTCTACCTCATGATATAGTCGGTTGTTACACAAAATGGTTTTTATAGATCCCTAACTATGTGATGACTTGCTTGGTATCATACATCACAGAGATGCATTAAGCACCCTTTTGCCAGAGCATGGCTCAATTTCTCTATAGCCTCTGCGTTTTCACGTTTGTTCACTAACTAAACCATAACCCTTATACTACTAAGTACGTTAAATGAAACTTTCAAGCCGATAGTAAAAATCCGAATAATGCTAATTTCAAACTTATTTTTTGGAGAAGGAAAAAATGTCTCCTTATCGAACAGAGTAGATCCAAGATCCGACTGCACTTTCTGCAAAAGGTCAATGAGTCGCGCTTAGCAGCCTGAGGGTAAATGACGTTTTTGAAGTAGTCTGCAAAAAAAAAAAAAATGGTTCGGGAGGTAAAAATGTCAAGGGTGAGAATTTTTGTCATAGAAATCATCTCTTATCTATGCTCTCTTTGTACACGTGTACTCAGTTTACACGCATAAAAAAACATGGAGTTTTGTCAAACAGTTGTGTTAGTTGTCGGAAGTTTTATTCTAGGGGCTCATGGCCAAGTATTTCCGACCCCTGCTTTTTCTCCAAATAACCCTGCAGTTCGTTATGCCCAGATTTTAAAGGAGTTATCGGAAGTGACCCAGGGTCGACAAGCAATGGCTTCCAGACTCCAGCAGTACAGGGAGACATTGGACATGTTTCAAAAACGGGTCAAACAGAAGAGAGGTGAACAATACCGTCTTCATATAGTGGCATATATATAGCTATACTCTCTCTCTCTCTCTCTCTCTTTGTTTGAAATTTTGTGTGAACGCGACCCTATGTTACTGCTTCTTAAAAACAGAACACAGGAACATCAGACTTTTTTAGATTAAATTAAAAGAAGTGTACAGATGTCTCTTCTCTGTTTGGAACATCCAACACAATTTCAATCTAGCTTTGGGTGACTATTTTAACAAAGCTCAAACCAAGCTATCGACTTGTTTCTTTCAAGTGATTGGAAATGCTCCTACTTGGTACATTTGTATAGTATCTTTACAATTTATTTTCCAGATAATTGCGCTTGTTACAATACCTCGGTTGTCGCCTTTAACGCCCATCTTAGCAAGAATGTGGCAACACTCGGCAAAGACCAACCTATTCCGTTTGACAATGTGACCTTGAACTCTGGTGGCGGATACGACAAACGCCACAGTCAATTTCGTGCACCCGTTAACGGTGTATACCAGTTCTTTGTCTCCTTGACAACCCATGCCGGTTACAAGCTAGCTGCAGATGTTCTGCAAAATAACCAGGTTGTTCTAAAGGTACGCACCGGAAATCCAGATCAGGTCAACACAGGAGCCAACGAATTTTTAGTACATATGAACGCCGGGGAGGACCTTTGGGTGCAGCACTCCCACAACATTACAGATTCTAATCGTTTGTTTTATGACGAAGGATTGTTCACTACTTTCTCAGGTTATCTTGTTGCTCGTGATTAAATAACGCATCGCCTACATGTATATATATTTTCTTTTTATCAAGCTGTTAACATGGCGAAAGATGCCGAACGTTGGCCATTTGTTGCTGCCAGATTCAAAGCGGGGAAGGCGCCGTATTTTGGTGATGTAGTATGTTTGTTTATTTGTAACATGAATGACTAAGTAACCTCAAATCAGCGACACCAATTGTAATATTTATCAGTTATTAATACCGCATGGTGCTTGTATGGTTTGGGGTTGTTTTTTCATTGTATGTTACAAATAAACATAATAATTTTTTATTACATCATCCAACCACCATGCTGGTCCCCTTTGGTTAAATCGGACCGATAATCTACCTTCCAAAACGGATACAGTACAGGACAGACCTTTTATTTTCACCCAAGTATTTACAGAATACAATTAGGGCAATATACAAAATAACAAGAAATATCTTTAGAGAAGATAGACGGAGTAAATTTGCCCGCAAATAGGCAGGGCCCTTGAAATAAACATGTCTACATTTTTGACCGTTACAAATTTCTATTTATTCATTTTTTATCAGTACCAAAAAGTAGGTCAAAAGCTAGCACATTCAGCTACGCCGAAAAAGGTTTCAGCAGTATAATATAGGACTTCTGGTAAATTAATCCTTAGGCTGCTAAAAGCGCGACTCGCTGACCCTTTGTGATAAGGAGATATTTTTCTCGAAAAATTAAGTTTGAAATAGCATTTTGGTTTTTTTTACACTGACCCTTTTGTGGACAGTGTAGATCAAGATCAGACTGCACAGGACGTACAGTCTGATCTTTGATTTACACTGTCCGATGAGGAGATATTTTTCTCTAAAAATTAAGTTTGAAATAGCATTTTTTGGGTTTTTACTATCGGCTTGAAAGTTTCATTTAACTTATTCAGCAGGATAAGGGTTAAGTTAAGAGATGAGAACAAAGGAGATTGTGGTGAGGGATAGAGCCGAAACAGTTAGTTTACGCCTATTTGCTGTTCACGTAACTGGCGTAACAAAAACAGATCGACACAAACGGACTCGCTATTAAACTGGGATGGCTAATAACAGAAGTAACAATACTATTGTTAAATTCAAACAAGTATTCATTGAAGAAAGCAGACAAAGATGAAACTGCAGGGAAAACTGGCTGATCTTGGTATACACACTTCTCAGAGGATATGACGTGGGTCCCAACACTCGGGATATTGGCCACAATGTTTATGCCATCTCTTCATTTCTTTTCACTTGCTCGAAACTGTTCATTTTCGGAACAAAAACTTTTCCAGTTTCTCCTTCAAACTAACCACAGCTAACTTCTGGTATCATCAAGATATGATGTTACTAATTTAACCCTTTCCCAAATGACAAATTTTAACCCCTTCCAAATTCAAAGCATCTGCAGATGACAAATTTGAAAGTGGTACAAATGAACTTAAGGTTTTTTGACAGAGTAGAAAATGTTGTTTGAAAAGGAGAAAATGCTGGTTACCAGCATTTTCTCCTTTTCCCACAATGTTTTCAAAAGGCTTCTTTCCCAGGGACGTGAAAACAAGGGATTGTTTGGTAAAGGGTTAATAGGTACTCGTATAATGAAAGTACATACAACTGCATTTCGAGTTCCACTTAACCAGACAACTGTAAAAACAATCACCTAAGTTTCGATGTTTTTTTTTACACAATTTTGTGTTGTTTATCTTGCATCATAGTTCATCTAAGATTCACAGAATTCTGAAATGTCTTAAAAATCACGCAGCATTCTGATATATTTCATCCATGTCGTAATGAAAGTTCACCTATTTATGTTTTACCTTGGTGTCAAACTGGTACAAAACTGTGGCTCTGCTATTCCTTACGCAAAAGGACGCCAAAGTTAGCGCCGCGGACGGGGTTACTAAAAAAAGAGCCATGCTCTGGCAAAAGGAGCTTAATGTAAGTCTGGTCCTTTGACATGCAGAAAATTTACCAAATAACAAAAGATTTCGGCCCAGGTCAGCCTGCGCGAACTGCGCAGGCTGAACTGGATCGATACTTTTTGCAGATGCATTAAGTCCTCTTTTTACAGTGCACGGCTCAAATACAACTCATAGGCCTACACATAAGCTAGTTTACTTGTTTTATTTTCAGATTTCAATAAATTTTTAGTCGTCAGTAAAGCGATAAGTGGATATAGTTAGATGAGGACATGCAACATCCTTGTAAACACTTGTCATTACGTTCGTTTCGTTCTAGCCGTGCCCGCGTTGCGCAGTCGGTAGCGTAAAGGACTTGAGGAATGGGAGTCGCTGGTTTTCAAGAATCCCAAGCTCGTCTAATTTCTTTCCGAAGATTAATGATAGTCATGGTGACAGGATTCATTCCCCTCTCATGGCTGATCGTTGTTTGGTCGATGGTTTTGTGGGAAAGCAGCCATTGGCTTGGGACGAATATTGTTCGCAGTAATGGTTAAAGAAATTCCAGGAAAGCATGGATATGTGCACTGTCCACCGCGTTATACTAACCGAAATAATGTTGAATAAGACGTAAAACATCAATCAATCAATCAGTCAATCAATCAATCGTTCCCTTCCGTATCTATGATATCAACCGTCCATGTTTTATTTGATATTTCCTTTCCTTCAAATGTTTGTAGTGTTTGTAATTTGTATCACTGTGCGTCCGGTATAACACTAGCCTGGTCATTAGCGAAATAAATATCACTGGCTTTTTGTAATCACAAATCTCGGCGGATGAAGAAAAGATGGCGGAGGATGTTGCTCTTGTTCTAGAAAGTTCAGTGATGTTCTGAAAGGTTGTGGGGTGAAGGTCGAGGACTGTAGGCGTGGCGTATTGTACACTAGGGGTACTCGGACCGGTGGGGAAGGGACGGGGATCTCTTCTGAAATTTAAAATCAAAGCACTGACAGTTGGGAGAAGCAGACTTGAAAAAAAAAGAAAAAAAAAAAAAAAAGTGAGCTAGAAGAGGATCACTTAACTTTGGATGAAAATTTCAGCACTCGTTTTAGAATGTGTGCCTTGCGACAAAGGCGTGTATCTTATGAAGCAGTAGAAATCTTATCTTGAGGCCCAAACTGGCACATAGGTTTCTTGTAATGGCGGTATCAAGAATGGTCCAGTGTCAAATACGTTATCTTCGTTTCTTCATTCTCTTGAATCATATACCGGTATAAGGCAACAAGATTTGTGATCTTGATATCTTCATGAGAAGTTTTAGTCAATTTATCTCAAATAATAACAATAATGACAAAAAGTACTTTGTTTTAAGAGGGTGGAAGGACTCATTTAATTGTTAAACTTATCTCCCATGAGACCATCTCGAAAAAAAGCTTATTAGACAACTAATAATGTTCATATTATATAGTAATAGTACGGATCCTACATAATGGAACATCCATTGTAACAGAGATAGAGGTCAAAAAACCTTTCTGTCGAATGGTTCAGATGTTTAACACAAAAAGGACCTATAATATGCGACAGCATGTTTGGTATTGTGCATTATAAAAATGCATTAAATCCCCATTTCCCAGACCACTGCTCATATATAATGATAAGGAAAAACGTGGACGAAAAGTAAATATATCTTGATTTTCATACCTTCTTGTATCTCGGGAATGGTTTGCAGTTTCCGACGCTTCCTCTGTGTGTAGTTTACATAACAGACAGAAACTGCAGCAGCAATTACAAGTATTGCTATTACGACCCCGAACGTAACTGCTACCGGAACTATTGGTCTGAAATAAATTTGAACTAATGTAATAATATTGAATCTTAGGGGAAATGACTACACTGGGACACACTTAAAATGCGCCCTTTGCTTATAAAAGAAAACAATCGGATCGGACAGACGGAAAATATGTTGATTCTAACAAAATCTTACACTGAACCGATTTTGTTGTTATAGTTGTTGCTTCAGCACAATATATGCGCTAAAAGACCATTTGTTTGGTGAAAATTAGAACGTGCCATCTGCTGTACACCGTACGCTTTTTCGTCTTAAACTATTACATGCATGTGCTAAATTAGTCAGATTTTTATCATTGTGGCGTGTGCAGGTTCTCGATACTTTGTACATGTTTATTCTTCAGATTGCACCATGATCATGTGACTAGAATGACCAATCAAATTTTGTATCAGATTGTTCCCTTTCTCAGGGATTGAGCAATCAAATTTTGTATCAGAATTTTCTCTTGTTCTGGTCTCGGGATTGGTCATTTCACATTGGTCATTTTACATTTATTCAGCTCTTAAAGGGGCTAATCTTTAAACTGTTGCTTTAATTCCATGTTTGAAAAATTCAGCAAGGGAAAGGAGACTGATATTACATTTTTCAAAGCTGCTATGGGCAGATTATCTCTCAATATTTTGAACAGCGTAGATCTAAAATCAGGCTGCATGATCTTTACAATCTGAGCTTGATCTACTCGGCTGCATAAGTTGCTATTTTTTCCATTGCATATAAAATTTACTGGAAATGTTTAAAAGTACCAACCCGCGACAACAATGCCTGCCTTTGAAAGAACCACAGCAGCCGGAGTGTTTACAGTCTAGATAATTGGTGTTGTCCTTTGTACTGGGATCCCAGTAGTCACAGTTCTTTTCATACGCCTCTGTTATATCTGCAAGATATTTTCGTAACTTTCGTAACTTTATTCATAGCAAGTTTGTTCTCCTCCTTTGATGTAAGCATAACTAAGTCTAATATCAAATTTGCACGACCTGAAAAAGTGGATTTTTGAAAACATTATGGGAAAATGAGAAAATGCTGGTATGACCTCTGAATACATGTACATTGTGGCAAGAGCAAAAATTGCACATTGTAAGAAGCGATGTCTCCGTATAGCTCAGACTTTACGCACGTGCTCATAATTCGACCTAAATGTAATTGAGCCATGCTCTGTGAAAAAGGGTTTTAATGCACCTGCAAAAAGTATCGACAAAGGTCAGCTTGCGTAGTCCATGCAGGCAGACCTGGGTCGAAACATTTTGTCATTGGTCAATTCTCTGCATGTCAAAGGACCAGTCTAACTCATGATTCAGTCAGTTATTAGATAAAATGAATTTTATGGATCCATGATTATTAGATGACTTGGTTGGTTTGTATACAATGCATGACGGAGATGCATTAAATCCCCTTTTGCCAGAGGATGGCTCATTTCGATTTTGCAAATGTGGTCTGCTGCAAATTTGTTTCAGAAGGCCAAGTATTTAGAAGTAGACCACAATTAGACTGACCTCTGCATTGTTATACACAGTTAGCCATATGAAAGGGGATACGGGTGTGTAGAAGTTGGTTGTTTGCTTGGAAACCAGTACAGGTGTTTAAAGTAATCTCTCGTAACACTTGAGCCTAGCTGAAACCTAATAGACTTTGTTTTTGTATCATTTTCATATAGTACATGGTGTATGCACAAATTATGCAGCAGGTATCTGGAATAGGTTAATCACGAATTATTCACATGTTCAGTGGAAGTCCATCATTGGTCAAATGGGCTGATGGAGAAGTTGATCGTTGAGGAACTACTTTTTCACTCGCAAATTTTCGTAGCGTCATCAAGATCCTTATTAGTCTGGATTACCTGCCCCTACCACTACGTTATCTTGTAGTACGGCGGGGTACCAGACTAGATCCTTATACGCCTTTCAGGACCAAATTGCTTCAGAGACGGGAGTAGGAACATAAGCTGAAGCAGAAATTACTCAAACGAAGTTCTCTTAAGTGTTGTTTTGTTACCGCAAAACCTTTCAACGGCAATATTCGATGCTGTAAGAAGTGAGGTGAAAAACGTGACTTTATATGTTTCGGTCGAAAAAACTTCTAAAATGCTTGTCTGCTAATCAATTAAGTTTAACCTTATACTCGTACTAAACCATTTCCAGTTTTAACGACGTTTCAGAAGAAGGCTTTCGAGAACATTGTGGGAAAATGAGAAAATGCTGGTAACCAGTACTTTCTCCTTTACCACATTGTTTTTTTAATTCTCCCAGAGACAATTTAAATTTTTGAGCCACACTTATCTGTTCGTCTGCAAACGCTTTCTACTCGGATATGTGCGTTCCATGTCCGTTAGCCTTTCCTATATATAGTTTCCATAAATTCAGTTTATAGTTCAAAAAAATAATTACAACAAAAACAAATTCTAAATATAGTAATAAAGTACATGAATGCATTTGACAGGAAAAAATACTTACATGTACAAACGATAAATCCTAGACAGAGAAACTGCAAAACGAATGGTTGTGTCCCGTCGCGCGCCATTTTGCCTTCCTGTCGTGGGATACTGATAACATTGTAAATAACGTGGGTGTCGGCTGTTCGACTTTTGGTCAGTTATCAGTTTCTTTTCAATTTCAAAATATACCATTCTTTAATCCTTTCATGAAACCTGCGATAAGGTAATGAACCCTTTCAAATACAAATGAGCGTCACTTTGGCAAAAGGGGGTTTAATTCATCTCCGTGATCTATGCATTATACCAAGAGAGTCATTACATAATGGATCCGAAAAATCCATTTTTTCTAACAACCGACCGGGAATCGTGGAGTAGAACGGTCCCTGAATATGCAGAAAATTTACAAACAGCATAAAATATTTTTTTCTAACAACCGACCGGGAATCGTGAGGTAGAATGGTCCCTGACGATGCAGAAAATTTACGAACAAAAAAAAGTTTGAACCCATGTCAGCCTGCGCGGACTGCGCAGAATTCAAATTTATACAACGATGGCAAGAAATAATCATTGACCTTGCTCAGGGATCGTATATTACAGTAATATACGATCCCTGCCTGGCTCAACTGAAGGAGTGGTCCATAGGCCCCAGACCACGGTTGTCGATGAAACGTGTGTCGATTGTTAACACTCCAAACAGAACTTCTTCGACAAAACGTCTATAGAATCAGCCTGAAATGATAAAGAACACTTAAATGCAACAGCATAACCCCATTTTTTAGACTACATCAAGAAATCATGTGAAACTTGTGAAATAGTGAAATTACTGACCAATACAGGCAACTGGCATGGTCGGAAAAAAGTTGACAAAATAAGCCATTTTAGCCTTTATTCAAAAATTCACAAAATGCAAACCCAGGAGACTAGCCTGAAAATGCCAAGCTAAATTGAAACTCGAAACAATAAATAATTTGGGGATAAAATCAGAAATAACACGTTACCATGTCATTTTTTCGCAATCTTTCATGGCACTACCCCACCATTGCTTTTACGGCTAAAGCTAGCCACTAACTCTATGACCCCTCAGTTTCGCATTTGGGTCAAAACTTATGGAACAAAAAGGAAACGTCATGACCTCCCGTTTCAAAGACAAACTGAATGCTTCTTTTCAATAATCTTACACAATTCATGGGTGTAATAATTAATCAAACGCCAGCTGTCAATAAAAAAAATCAATAAGCCAATCAGCGATCAGTATTTTTCCATCCAGAGCGGATGCCGTCTTGCCGTTATAAAACCTAGACATTCTGAATCATTAGGAGTTATAACTATATATAAATGTATAGTATATTTATGAGAAAAAAACTGATGAATAACTTTAAACTTGATATCCATTATTAATCCTTACAACTGCAATTTCAAGATGCAGAGTTACACCAGGTAAAACTATTGTTGCAGAAGACAAATTCAGATTTAAAAGGAGAAAAATAAATGAATACTTCTTGTTAACATGCTTTTTTATTGTCATGAATTTTCCAGAATTTCAATCTTGGCAACAAATTCCTGTTTCTTTACTAAAAGAAATGTATAGATAATATTTTAGACAACTGATTGGATTTTATCATGTTCAGTTATTTATTTCCTTTACCTTATTTTTCATTTAAATATATTATACTCGGTAATTCATTTTCTTACCAAATTGAGTTGACTTGTTATTTTGAATGCTGGTTACATCTCTTTTATTGAATCTTTCCCCCCCTCGCAAATTATCCTTAAATAAAATTTGAGTCGATGAAATTCGGGTAAAAGTGCTTTTCATACAGTCTTCATAGAAGTCAAACCTAAACAGCGCCCCCCCCCCCCCCCCCGCATTTAAAGTAAATGCAATGTAGGCACAGTTTTGACATTTGTTTAAGTTAAAAATAAATGCCATCTTCCTCCATCAGTAAACCATTAAAAACGTTGTTCCCATTGGTCTCTGTATAGAGAAATAGACGCATGCGTGAAATATGGCGGTTTGGATTTTTCGTTCGACTGAAAACAAAGTGTGATATTGTAATTTACTCTTGAACTATACCACAACTTCTTGTTATTTTTGGTGTGCGACTTGTTATTTAAATGGTCCAAGTTTTAAGCTGATGACAAGAAGCAAAAAAAATCGGAGTGGTCAGCAAAAGCGTGGTTTAACTTCACCTGATAATGACGATACTCAACCCGAGAAACGTTCAGCGGTGAGCAATATGTCCGCTCAGGAGAATAAAGGGCAAGTACAAAACTATTTAAATACATCTGGATACATTCAACCTATGAACATGGCGTCTACGAATGCTTACGGTAATTACCAAACACCTGCAGGAGTTTTTCATACACCTATGCAACAGCAGTTCTTGCCACAGATGGTTAATCAGTCTTCAACACAGCAGTCTAGTCCGGGTGTCAGTTTTCAACAAGCTATTCTGGATCGTCTAGATTCTTTGGATAACCGTCTCGGAAAACTTGACTCTATAGAAAAACAACTTTCGAACTTGACCATGAAAGTAACTTCCATGGAAAGTCGTTTATCAGTGTTAGAAACTACTTGCACAGAGTCAAAACTTAAAATCACGGAATTAGAGAATTCTCGGTCATTTGATAGCCATATTTTAGATGAAGTTAAGAACAAACAGTCACATTTCGATGATCAGTTAAAACAGGAAAGAGCGAAAGTAGAATCACTGACGGATGAATGTGAGAAATTGGGATCAGTCCGAGAAGATATTTTGGATTTGCAAGCGAGATCGATGAGAGATAATCTGTTGTTTATGGGTTTTCCAGAATGTGAAACTGTTGAATCCAGAAAAAATGAGAACTGCACTAAAACTATTCTTGACTTCTGCCACGATGTTTTAAAAATCCCGGATGCATACGAATCTATCAAAATTGAAAGGGCACACAGGCTTGGAAAATTTAACAGAAATAAGAGTCGCCCAATAGTTGTTAAATTCAATCATTTCCCGGATAAAATGTCTGTGAAAAGTCGGGCTTATGAGCACTTGAAGGGATCGGACTACAGAGTGGTCGAACAATTTCCGAAAGGGATACAGGACAGGCGAAGAATTTTGGGAGAGTCTATGAAAAAGGCACGTGATGCAGGAAAAACAGCCTCATTGTCATATGACAAGTTATACATAGACGGAAAAGTTTACACTGTTGATAACATTACGAGCTCAGGTTTTGCTTAGGGGTGTATAAATGAACACCTTCAGTTTGCTGTATGGAATGTACAGGGTTTAAAATCAAAATTAGATGACCAAAGTTTCAATTATCTCATTTCGTCTTATGATGTCTTATTGTTTACTGAGACGTGGCATTCAAAAGTCACAAATTTATCTATTGAAGGGTTTGAATACATAAGCTGCCCTCGTCCGAAGTTTAATAAGCGAGCAAAGCGGGACAGTGGAGGAATTGTAGTTTACTTTAAAAAATGTCTCAGTAAATATATTGAACCTGTGGAAGTGAACAGTAACGGTATAATTTGGTTCAAATTGTTGAAAGCTGTTACTTTTTTAGACAAAGATTTATACTTTTGTTTATGTTACATTCCGCCTGAGGACTCACAAGTTTACAAAAACAGTGGATCAGCATTATTTCAGTGTGATTTTTACGAGATTTTGGATAACGGTATAAGGAAATACTGTGACTTCGGGCATATATTTCTAACAGGCGATTTCAATGCGCGCACGGGAGAAGATTTAGATTTTATTCCGAGTGCGGGTTTAGATCGCTTTGTTGATTTGCCGTGCACCGTGGATAATCACTTACCTGGTCGTATGAATTGTGACAAAATTGTAAATACTTTCGGGCGTAAGCTTTTATCTCTTTGTAAAGAAAATAGTTTATTTATAGTTAATGGCAGGTTAGAAAAGGGAGAGTATACATTTCATGGTACCCATAGAAATAGATCTATAAATAGTACTGTCGATTATCTTATTACAAGTGAATCTGATTTTCAATTTGTTGACAATTTTCGAGTAATTCCATTGACAGAATTCTCCGATCATAGTCCTTTAAATTTTGAGTTACGTGCCAAAGTTGATTATGCTATTGTTCTGCTTGTTGCTTACTCGTGTTACGTAATGTTACGTAACACCGGCTCACTCTCGAGATCTAAATAGAAGAACAAAGAGGATCCTAGTGCAAGAACAGATGTATTTTATTTTCCACAATCTTCGCCTGTATTTTTTGTGTGTGTTACAAATAAGAAATAACCACGACTTTCAAATAAACAAAAATAAACATGATAGATGAAAATTCTAAAACTCAGCAGACGACAATTTTGTTTTGCCTACGTTGTGTGTCTAATGACATTTTCCATTCTCCGAAAATGCCGCCAGCACAGAACGCGAAGGCGAACTGTATTATTTTAAACAAGGCAGATTTCTATATACAAATACCCTGAAATTTTCAAGATTTGCGGCACATTTTCATACGGCCTGTAAGCCCCAAAATTGTTTATTTAATCAATCTTTTCACAACAAATAAGTATAATCAACATTACCAGTTTATTCAAAACATAGCGACAAAAGGTGACAACCATGTTTAGATGACTAAAGTGTACAGTATGACATTGGTCCATGACAGAATACGTACAATGATCTGACGGCCAGAGTGCGCCGGTCGATCTTTGTAAGATTCTTTGGGTCATGTTCGACTTTATAATGCTTTTGTCGCAATGTTTTTGAATTCAAGTTATACGTCATATTAATATACATCTAATGAGTTTCACTGCGTAACTAAAGTACATAACATGAAAAAGCATAGTACATTCCTTCTCACAATGTTTTCCTTTCCTTGCAAGTTCAATAACTCGTTACTCAAGTGTTAACGTCATAACGCGAGAAATCAAGTACTTCCATGTAACAATGACTTTACCTTTTTGTTTTCAATGTTTTCGTTTCCAGTTGTAAAACTCGCTATTTTAGGGTAAATAACGTAAGAAATGCAGCATATTTCATGTAACAATGTTTTCCTTTCTTCGCACTGTTTTCGCTTTCACTTGCAAAAATCGATATTTTAAAGTAAATTACGTGAGAAATGTAGCACGTTCGATATTACAATGTTTTTCCTTTTTCCGCAGTACTTTTGCCTTCTTCACAATGTTTTCGTTTCAATTGTAAAACTTGTTATTTTCTTATACATACAAACGTTGAAATGAAATAGGTATTTAGGCAAAAATCTTCCATTAACACATTTTATCAAGACATCAATTTCAGAGTTATCTAAATAGATTTAAGCATAAACGTTCAAGAACAAATTTTACTACAAAGATATTAACACATAAAATTCAGACTTACCTAAATAGAAGAACAAAGAGGATCCTAGTGCAAGAACAGATGTATTTTATTTTCCACAATCTTCGCCTGTATTTTTTGTGAAAATACATTGCGAAAACGCAGAATGTAACCGATCTCGAGTCGGACATCTGAACCAATCACGATCCTCGTTACATAGATCTTACTCAAGTCAACGAATGAAATTTTTGCCGAAAATCAGAGAACGAGTAGCGCTTCTCGTGTCAAAGAGGTGTAAAAGTGTCATTTCTTTGTCGGTGTCAAGCCATAAGGCTTAGCCGACGGTTGTTTTGCCAAACAATCAAGACCTAAATGATTCGGCGCGACCGTAAATCAATTAGATAAACAATTAGATTTTTATCAAAGAAGGTATAATTGTCTTGCCTGCCATCAAAGGGTCTCAATGAAGTTGTGGAATTTTGTATTTCCGCGTGACTAAGAATTGCTTCGAGCTATGAAATGTTTTTGTAAGGTCTACTTTTGTAAGAATCTATCAAAATTTATGAAAATTGCAAAATCAAAGAATTTTGTTGATAGATCTTTTCTCATCGTAAATATGAAATTTAAGTTCAGTTATAAAAAATTATAACAAAATTATGAAAAATTATGACAAAATGTTATAACAAAAATGACACCTTGTGTCTCTGCATAAAAATTCTCCCTCCCTTATTGTGCTTTATTCCTATAAAGCGAAAAGGAGGTTGAGGCTTATTGGCCATAATTAACACACATATATATATATATATATATATATATATATTATTCTACAAAATGTAGAATCACATTGTTCAAAGCAAGTAAATTGAAATAAAATGGCAAATGACAAACTTGTTGTAACCATCAAATATTCAAAATATATGCATGCGACGGAGACAAGAAACTCTACCGTAAACACTAGTATGCATATACAGTTTGGTATACATATTCAATAAGATTCAAACGTAAACAAAAGAACAAAGAAAAATATGGTAGGTGAACTTCACGTCTCATTGAACTGCACGTCAATATCTACTCATTAATATTTTGGGATCAGGAGATTCTGATGTTTAACATAAAAATGAACTGAATATGGGTTTCTTACAATATGTCTAAGGTATCTCGCTTTAAACATATTAACATGCACAGTCTTGGGTACTGTCCAGGTTTTCCCATTCAGTTTGTTTTCTATAAGGAAATTATCCCATTCGAACGTAATAACTGGTTTCCATCGACCCTGAATTTGAATGCATGTTATGTCTTGTGGTACTGTTATTTGCCAGTAGGTTGGGCATAAAGACAAGTCATATAAAGGAAACTGCACACAGGTAATGCTATTTGTTATTTCTATTATAACTTGTGTTGTTCTACATTTCAAAGTAACATTTTTCATAAGCATAAGTATTACTAATACTGTAGTCACAATGCAAAAAGCTAAGATGTAGTGATCCAAGGTAACATCGAGATTGTTCCAAAAATATGGACTTGGTTCTGGAGTTGTACTTGGATTTTTATAGACAAAAGAAGGTATTGTAGAAGCATGTACTTGTTGAATGGAAGAACTTTTAAGAATGGACACAATTATCATTAATTTTCGTAATTTCAGAATTACCAAAATTAATGCTACTAAGCAAAAACCCGCAATTGCTGATGTACAGTACAGAAGAATATCATCGGTTTCTGGCCAGTTACTATCTATTTGTATTTCGCCAGACAGCAGAGGGTCTGTCAATGATTGAAAGATCATAGCATCGTTTTTCGCAGATTTGGCCATTTTTTCCAAACTTAAGTGTGATTTTCTATCATCAGCAATGATATTCTGAATAGAATGTTTATAAATTTGGAATTGTGGTACGTTCACTGAGAGCGGATTTTCAAACAAAGAATTACTTTCAATATTTTGTAAATCTGTGTCATTGAAAAATTGTTGAAGAACAGCTAAATTAACTGGATGTAGTGTACTTGTCGTATTTTTATGACATGACGATAAACGAGGCGGTAAATAAAGTTTTGTTGTTATTATCGCACATCCACATGGAATTTCAATTATACAGAAATTACAGCCCTTTTTCATGGTTTTAGACTTTTTGCAATCGAATTCCATTGCTGGTGTATTATACACTAAAACAGATGTATGTGAAAGCTGAAAAATACCGGACTCGAGATCTGATAAACTGTTCAAAAGAAATCTAAAGTTACATTGTTTCTTGATTTGAGGTTTGTCGCCTTTGAACAAAGCGGATATGCAACTAGGGCTGATCATCGGAGTTAAAGTTTTTCTCAGTTTACATAAGGTAATTCTGTTTGACTTACACTTACTACAGTCAGCCATGTTTAATGTGACGTAGTACTGCAAGTCGTTTGAAACGGCAAAAAGGGTTGGTAAATCAAGTAACTGAGTGGCATGGTCTGATGAACTGTTCACCGGAACAGGAAAAGACAAAATTTTGTATAGTGATAAGGGCTGTCGAAATGGAGAAATTGGAAACTTGACTGATATATACAAGGTCAACCCTTGCCTAGTATAGAGTGATTGACAGTGTTTGTAAATTTCATCAGGGTGGTTATATACTAAATGGTGTCCATTGAACTTCTTTTGTAATGTATCATGAATGTCTTCAATTGTTTTCTGCATTACTGATACAGGGATTAAATATGGAGATAGTTTGCCTTCAACCAAATCATATGTTCCCTTTAATAGTTCCGAAAAACTCTTCTCCAGTGCTCGGGATTTTTCGATTTGTTTGGCTATTAGTACATTCATGGCTGAAAATATTTGTTCGAGATTGTTAAAAGATTCAAATAACTGCGTTTGAATATGTTCGATAGCCAGTTCATTTTCTTTAATACCTTTGACTATATTGGCAACTCTATTGTCCATAGTATGCATGTAAGACGCGAGATTATTGTCGTGTTGTTGCATACTGTGTGCCATCGTCCTAGTAAGTCTATACAATGCATTGACGTGATTTGCTAACATTTGAACGTCATCAGATGTTGCTGTTCCGAACAGTGATTTCGAAATCCTACCTATAAATGGTAGTAAGGACCTGCGCCTTCTTGATTGACGTTTAGTCACATTCCTTTCAGGAATTAGACTAATAATTGAATTTATTGTGTTATTCATGATATGTTCAGTATCTTGTCTGATTTGGTTAATTTCCAATAATACATCATTAACAATTTTACACTTATTCTGATCAAGGTTACAACCTGCTATGTCTAACACATTCAGTCCCTTTGGTAATTGGATTGCAAACGTGTGCATCCAGTGCTCTGTGACCAGGTGTATCTGGTCCAGTGGTTCAAACACAACACCATAGTTCAACCGCTGTAGCTCATGTGGTATTTTTCCAGAAGCCAAATTGACACAGAAAGTGAGGGAAATTAGAAACAGCAAAAGTCCATTCCAGCCAACTAGAAAAATAAAAATAAGATTGTTATCTACCCGTGGTTGTAATACCTGCAGTATATTACAACCTAACAGGGTTGATTATTGTTTCGGCTATCAATCATTCTATCACACACACTACCTTACACCCTTTTTCTCCAACAACCAACCACTGTTATGGGGATAATCTTGGTTCAGTAGACTTCGTCGTAAGTACAAAGAGACTTAGACTGGACTCTGCCTTTCAAAAAGCCCAAATTAGCTTTCTATGCTACAGTGCAATTGGCTACCTTTCCCGAAACCAAACTGATGTTGTTACAGAAATAACGCAATGCGAGCTTCTGTGAGCTTAACGGAAATTTGAACAAAATGTTCCATGTCTATAAGTACTAATTGTCAACATTTATGTAACCTAACGTGTACTTACGGCATGGTCAAACCAATATTATTTTGTTTATTATTCAGTCTTTCTAAAATACTTTAAAGCTTTACGTTTTCGCTTTTTCCCGGTTTTTGTGTGTCTAACATAAAATATTCTTTTGAGTTCGGGTGACACATCGTCTTCGTGTTGCCACGATGGGCTGTACGTGTTGTCTTCCCATTCTAACAGGAATTCCTTTTTACCATTACGAATTCGTTGTTTAAGAATCCTGTTAACTCTGTACCATTTTCTTGGTTGATCGTTCGTGTTTATTTCATTTTTGGGATGGGGAATGGTTTTATTATTTACGTCCGTGTCAGTTACTCTGTCACATTGAGGAATCTTTGATTGTTCATTGCTTTTATTTGTATCACTATTTGTTTCTTCAGGCATTTCATTTTGACCTTTCACTGTTTTCAACTGTCATTTCAGGTGGTAAAAGTTTATTGTTAGTCCCCTGATTGGCAGATTCTTGTGGGATATCAATATCAGCCTGATTGTGCTCTTGCTCATTATTTTCCTCGCTAGAATCAGTATTATTTTGGATGTTTTCATTTGCTTCAGCGGTTTGAAGTGCATATCTATATACCTCCGGGTCATAATATCTTTTCAAATTTTTTGCTGTATCAAAAGATCTGGATAGTTTTTTTGTTTGGTAATTTGCTAATCTATAGGTATTGTTTGGACCTTTTGCCGCAATGTAATAAGGCCCGTCCCATTTTTCTTCTAATTTTTGTGATAGACCTAGTGTATGCTTATGAACCTTCCGCAGAACTTTTTCTAAAAGTCTAAACTCTGAATCTTTGGCTTTCAAATCATGTCTTAATTTACTGTCATTTTGTGTTTGTTCAGTATTTGCCTTAGCAGTGCCATGAATAAGCTTCAGTGTATCAAGAAGCTCCCTAACAATGATTTTATCTTCAGGTTTAAGAGTATCTCGTGGAATAAGGTTTGTATCGAAAGGCAAGCGCATTTCTGCACCAAACAACATTTTAAATGGACTAAAGGCAGAGGTTTCGGTGTTCGGGTGGGAACGCATCCCCATCAGAACCACGGGAAGTACTCTGTGCCAGTTTCTTTGATCTTTTCTAATGTATTTTGCGATAGTTTTGCTAATTGTAGCGTTTTGCCTTTCAACACAACCGTTTGCTTGTGGATGATAGCTTGCAGTTTTGTGTCGTGCTACTTGATAAATTTCACAAATGGCATTTACAAGTTTTGACAAGAAATTACGCCCTCTATCGGTTACTATTGTTTTACTTGCTCCATATCTGCAAAATATTTCATCATGTAATAATCTTGCAATTTCGGCAGCAGACTGAGTCTTTAGAGGAAAGGCTTCAACCCATCGAGTAAAGCTACAGACACACACGAGGATATAGGAATGACCTTCATCAGATTTTGTTAAAGGTCCTATTATATCCATATGGAGTCTTTCAAATGGTCCAACTACAGGCAGTGGGTTTAAAGGTAAAGATGATGCATTTGGGTCCCGCTTTACTCTTTGACATTTTTCACAAGATTTTATGTAGTCAGAAATTTCCTGGTACATATGGGGCAAGTAATATTTATTTTGAATTGAGCTGAACGTTTTCTTTACTCCAAAATGTCCATTGTTATTGTGAACTTGTTCCAAAACATTCATTCTTAGTGATTTTGGTAGGGCAACTTGCATAATGAAACGTTCATCAGTGGGCTTTTTTTTAGCTCTGTTTTGAAAGAGATGTAAAAATATACCATCTACCAACTGATAATACTCTTTTTGTATTTCTAGGTTCTTTTTGAGTTTATCTTCTTCCGGTATTGTCCCATTTTCTAAATATGCATAAATATGTTTAAAGTCTGGGCATTCTTTTTGAAGTTGCATTAAGTCCTTAAATTTTGGTGTATTAACTTCTTGATTTAAATCTGAGTTTTCATCACTTTCCAGAGAACAGACGTTTATTTGATCTCCATATTCAAGAGTGACTTCAAGCCATTCCTTATTTTCTATTTGTGTTACATCCGGAGGGATTTTCATAAGGTTGTCATTTTCAGTATCTAAACTGCTTGATTCGGCATGTAAATGACTTTTGTTTGCTTCGTTTTCGTTACAGTTCACTTCATTTAATGTAACTCTACTATTTGAGGAGATAGATTCGATTGCTTTGTCTTTTCTGTTTTCACCAATGTTTTCAGGTATTCCAGATAGAATGTCAGCATTATTATTTTCACCCTTTCGGTAGACAACTTCATACCTATAACCTGTCAGTAACATGTGCCACCTAGCAATTCTATCATTTGTTGAAGTATTAAGTGTGTTCAATGTTTTCAATGCCTTGTGATCGGTAACAATGGTAAATTTTCTGCCAGTAGATAAGTAAGCCTTGAAAGTTTTAATACCTTGAACAATGGCCAGACATTCTAATTCAGTAGCAGAGTAGTTCTTTTCTGCTGCTTGCAATGATCTACCATTATATTCAATTACTCTTTCCTTGCCTTCATGGTCTAGCTGACCAAGAATATAGCCGAGTCCAGACCTAGACGCATCACAAGTTAAAATAAAAGGTTTTTCCATATCTGGGAAAGCCAAAATTGGGGCAGTTGTCAGAGCTGTTTTCAATTTGTCCAAGGCGGCTTGACACTCTCCAGTCCAAATGAAAGGCTTATCTTTTTTTTGAGCAATTCAAAAAGAGGTGAGCATATTTTGCTATATCCTAAAATAAATTTCTTGTAGTAATTTGTGAGTCCTAACAGACTCTTAACCCCTTTTTGATCTTTAGGTGGAACCAAATTTTGAATTTTCTCAACTTTCCGTTCATCAGTTTCGATCCCATTTCGACTCAAAATGTGTCCTGAATAATGAAGTTTTTGTTGTGCAAATTTACATTTATTTGGTGATAATTTCAGTCCTGCATTCTTAATTCGGTTTAAAATCTCGTCTATGTGTTTTAAATGTTCCTCAAAATTTCTGGAGAATATTACATCGTCAACATAGCAAAGTGCATATTTCCAAGCCACACCCTTCAAAACCTTCATCATTAATGATTGAAAGGTAGCTGAAGCCCCAGAAAGACCAAAAGGCATAGTTTGGAATTCAAATATTCCGTTTTGCGTAATGATAGCTGCCTTTTGCTTGCTTGAATCACTAAGGGGTACTTGCCAGAAAGCTTTTCCAAGATCTAAAGAAGTGAAGAATTGTGGGTTAGCTTCGCCTATTGCATCAAGCATGTCAGACAGTCTGGGTAATGGATAAGCAATAGGTTTTGTAATTTTATTCAGTTTTCGATAGTCTACTGCAAATCGGTATTCACCAGTTTCATTTGTATCAGATTTCTTGACTAAAACAACAGGAGAATCCAATCGGAATTACTTTCTTTAAGTATACCCTTGTCTATCATGTCTGAAACCATTTCTTCTTGTTTTCGGCGCATATGAGGTGTTTGTTTATAAAAAGGTGTACGCACTGGTTTTGAATCTCCAGTATCTATGTCATGTATTTGTAAGTTAGTTTTTCCTAAATCATAAGGTCCTTTAGAAAATACGTCAATGTTTTTCTTAAGTACGCCTAGTAAAAGATCTTTTTGTTTGCTGTCTAAATTAGTATTGGTCAGATCAAAATTTAAGTTTGGATCTGTAGGTGTTGGCATTTTGGAAGAATTTTTTGAGCTAGGTTGAGCTATATTTTCACATGCTTGATTGTTGTCTTGTTCCAAGCTAAAAACATTTTCTGAACTCACTTTTGAAACTAATGCTAAGACTTTATTTCCTTTTAAAGTTATGTTTTGTTTTGTTGGATTTACTAGCCTAAGTTGAGCCTTTCCTTTTCTAACGGTCACCAGACTTTTAGCACCTAAGATATTGTAGTTTGCTAAATTTGGCAATGGATCAAGTAGAACATCGGTATCAGAGCACACCCGTGCAACCTTAACCGGAAGTACCACTTCAGAATTTGCCTCAATGCAGACTGGTTTGATAGTTCGGGCATACCCTCTATCAGTGCGTATACTACAGACTACAATATCTGCTATTCTAAGTTTTTTTGCTGGAATATCAACGATACACATATATTTATCTAAAAAGTCATGGCCAAGTATTAGAGAATGATGTAGATCTTCAACTACTAAAAAGTCATGAACTAAAGACACTGTTTTGAATTTGACTTCAAGCGACACTGAACCAGAGACTGGATGTATTGTACCACCTACACCTTTTATTGAAGTATATATAGAAGGTATGAATTTAGGTTTGTTATGACTGAAAGCTTTATCTAAAAATGATTTGCTTACACAGGACATATTAGCACCCGTATCACAGAGAGCATTTGTTTTGTTGCAATTAACTGAAACGCTGACAGTGTTTTTAATCATGTCTAATGAAAAATTTGCGTTTACCTCAGCAACCCTTGCAGTGGGACTATAAGCACTTTTTGTAGAAATAGGTTTTATTGCTTGACTTTGAGCACATTTATTGACATTTTCCTGAACAGCCTTGCCTGTTTGCCCACCCACTGGATTGAAAAAATCATTCCTGTAAGTAGGCACGCACCTTCAACTTTGGTTCGAATTAGGATAATTTTGTGTTTGGAAATCTCGAGGGTGTGATCCATGAGCTTGCTGAGATTGGACTCGCGAAGCTTAAGACCACTGAGCTTGAGCTTTCCTGGCCTGAATAGTTTTTTCTGTTGTTAGACATTTAGACTCAAAATGACCTTTAAAATGACATTTTGGGCAGATTACTTGACGTGCAGGACAATTTTTAAATGAAGTGCACCTACCTCCACATCTTCTGCACGCTACTGCGTCGGTGTGATTCCGTCCATGGTCTTGTTTACCTGCCAATACACTAGTAAGTTGGGCAACAGCTGCCGAGAGGACGCTCATGGTGTTGTCCAACGAAGACGGAGTGGCTGTAGCTACAGGAGCGGCGTACCGTATGTTCGTCAGACGACTGGCTAGCTGTCGGACCTCCTGCAATGACTTGGGTGCATGTGTGGATATTGCAGAGCTCACCGTAGGATGCAATCCATTCAAGGCAATTTGGACTTGAAATTCGTCACTAATTTTTGTTTTAAATGTTTCAATTTCCAAACGACTGAGAAATTGTTCGGCACTTTCACTGGGTTCCTGCCTCATATTAAATATTGTCAAATTTACAGGTCTAGTTTTTTGGAATTTCTCTAACAGCACTGTTTTAAGTCCATTCACAGTAGTTGGCATAGATGGTAAGCTTTCGATGTAAAGCCTAGCCATACCATCAAGATGCCATGATAATTGAGCCAGAGCTTGTTCATTTTTGATATTCAGACACATACAATATTGGTCGAATCTTCGAAGAAATTGATCGATGTCTTGATTGGCGTCTCCAGAGAATGTTTCTAATCTAAGTGATGCCGCCATTGTTGTGTACTGAAGAAAAGAAGTACCTTGAGTAGCAAGTGTTAGTTCCGCTGGAGCTGCTATAGGTGGAGCTGTTTCTGACGACGCTGATGTTGCAGGAGTGGTTGTCTCTGACGAGCTTTTAGATCTTGTTTCTACGATATTTGCTCCTGACGGCCGCCCTCCAGTAGCTGCTATAGGTGCTGTTATTTCCGATGACGTTGGTGTTGACGTTGTAGGAGTAACTGTCTCTGATGTGCTTCTAGATCTAGTTTGGACGATGTTTACCCCAGACGGTCGTGTTGTCAAAACCATTCCCTACTCACTTAGCTAATATTGGAAGGTTGGAAACTTGGAGATACCCACCAAGTGTTCTGCTTGTTGCTTACTCGTGTTACGTAATGTTACGTAACACCGGCTCACTCTCGAGATCTAAATAGAAGAACAAAGAGGATCCTAGTGCAAGAACAGATGTATTTTATTTTCCACAATCTTCGCCTGTATTTTTTGTGTGTGTTACAAATAAGAAATAACCACGACTTTCAAATAAACAAAAATAAACATGATAGATGATAATTCTAAAACTCAGCAGACGACAATTTTGTTTTGCCTACGTTGTGTGTCTAATGACATTTTCCGTTCTCCGAAAATGCCGCCAGCACAGAACGCGAAGGCGAACTGTATTATTTTAAACAAGGCAGATTTCTATATACAAATACCCTGAAATTTTCAAGATTTGCGGCACATTTTCATACGGCCTGTAAGCCCCAATATTGTTTATTTAATCAATCTTTTCACAACAAATAAGTATAATCAACATTACCAGTTTATTCAAAACATAGCGACAAAAGTCGACAACCATGTTTAGATGACTAAAGTGTGCAGTATGACATTGGTCCATGACAGAATACAATGATCTGACGGCCAGAGTGCGCCGGTCGATCTTTGTAAGATTCTTTGGGTCATGTTCGACTTTATAATGCTTTTGTCGCAATGTTTTTGAATTCAAGTTATACGTCATATTAATATACATCTAATGAGTTTCACTGCGTAACTAAAGTACATAACATGAAAAAGCATAGTACATTCCTTCTCACAATGTTTTCCTTTCCTTGCAAGTTCAATAACTCGTTACTCAAGTGTTAACGTCATAACGCGAGAAATCAAGTACTTCCATGTAACAATGACTTTACCTTTTTGTTTTCAATGTTTTCGTTTCCAGTTGTAAAACTCGCTATTTTAGGGTAAATAACGTAAGAAATGCAGCATATTTCATGTAACAATGTTTTCCTTTCTTCGCACTGTTTTCGCTTTCACTTGCAAAAATCGATATTTTAAAGTAAATTACGTGAGAAATGTAGCACGTTCGATATTACAATGTTTTTCCTTTTTCCGCAGTACTTTTTCCTTCTTCACAATGTTTTCGTTTCAATTGTAAAACTTGTTATTTTCTTATACATACAAACGTTGAAATGAAATGGGTATTTAGGCAAAAATCTTCCATTAACAAATTTTATCAAGACATCAATTTCAGAGTTATCTAAATAGATTTAAGCATAAACGTTTAAGAACAAATTTTACTACAAAGATATTAACACATAAAATTCAGACTTACCTAAATAGAAGAACAAAGAGGATCCTAGTGCAAGAACAGATGTATTTTATTTTTCCACAATCTTCGCCTGTATTTTTTGTGAAAATACATTGCGAAAACGCAAAATATATAACCGATCTCGCGTCGGACATCTGAACCAATCACGATCCTCGTTACATAGATCTTACTCAAGTCAACGAATGAAATTTTTGCCGAAAATCAGAGAACGAGTAGCGCTTCTCGTGTCAAAGAGGTGTAAAAGTGTCATTTCTTTGTCGGTGTCAAGCCATAAGGCTTAGCCGACGGTTGTTTTGCCAAACAATCAAGACCTAAATGATTCGGCGCGACCGTAAATCAATTAGATAAACAATTAGATTTTTATCAAAGAAAGTATAATTGTCTTGCCTGCCATCAAAGGGTCTCAATGAAGTTGTGGAATTTTGTATTTCCGCGTGACTAAGAATTGCTTCGAGCTATGAAATGTTTTTGTAAGGTCTACTTTTGTAAGAATCTATCAAAATTTATGAAAATTGCAAAATCAAAGAATTTTGTTGATAGATCTTTTCTCATCGTAAATATGAAATTTAAGTTCAGTTATAAAAAATTATAACAAAATTATGAAAAATTATGACAAAATGTTATAACAAAAATGACACCTTGTGTCTCTGCATAAAACTATTAACACGGATAACCCAACTTGTGTTGACAAAATTGTATGGAATAGTTCCAAAAAGGAAGAACTTCTCCGTTATTTGAATGAAAACTGCTTTCTGTTTGATAATCTAACGGAGCGCCTTTTAACAAATGAAACTGATTTAAATCAATGTATGACTGAATTTTCACAATTAGTGTATGCTACTTCGTTCGCTTTTTGTGGAAAAACAGTACATACTGTTTCACATGAAAAGCATTATAAACAACAATCATCATGGTTTAATTATGAATGTAAAAATGCAAAATCTAAATTTTATACAGCTAAAAGAAATTGAAAAATCCCACGGATGAAAACAAACACTTATTATTAAAAAGTAGATCAGATTTCATAAAAATCAAAAGAGATACAAAGTGTAAATTTGATTTTAGAGAGAAATGTAGACTTAGTAATTTGAGAAAAGAATCTCCACGGCAATTTTGGAAATATATTAATAAGTATAAAAGATCGGGCTCTGCAATGCCCGAATTATCAGCAGATGACTTTGCAGCATATTTTTCAAATTTGTCTGATGCAGTGCGAACGGATAACGTTTTCAATGAAAATGAGATCGGCTCGCATTGCATCGATGAGTTGGACAGACATATAACTGTGTATGAAATTGAAAAGGTAATTTCTTCTATGAACAGGAACAAGACTTGTGATCTTGAACATAATGTCGCTGATTTCTTTATTGAATGCAAAAGTTTTATATCACGTTATCTTTGCACTATTTTTAATCATATTTTTGATACATGTTCCTACCCTGATGCATGGACTAAGGGAGTAATTGTTCCCCTATATAAAAAAAGGTGATCCTCAACAACCTGAAAACTACAGAGGCATAACTCTTATGAATATCACTGCAAAAATGTTTTCTTTAATTCTTAGAAATCGCATTAACTCATGGTGCGAAGGACAGCAAATTTTCATTGAAAATCAGTTTGGATTTCGTGATGGCCATTCCACTGCCGATGCTATTTTTATTTTACATTCTTTAATTCAAAAGGTTTTATAAAAAAAACCGTAAGCTCTGGTGTATTTTTATAGATTATAAACGTGCATTCGACACAGTGGATAGGGATCTCCTTTGGTATAAACTTTTACAAACTGGTATTAGTAGTAAAATGCTAAATATGATCAGATGTATATATCAAAAAGTCCAATCTTGCGTAAAACTATCAGAAAAGTCTGATTTATCTTACTTCTTTGATGTTTCGTTAGGCTTAAAACAAGGAGAACCTCTCTCACCTATTCTCTTCATACTTTTCATTAATGATATTGTAGAAAATATTGATTTTGAATCGTTAACGGACATGGATTTAGAACTGTTAACGAAGTATATGATTCTTTTCGCGGATGATCTTGTTTTATTTACCACTAGTCCAGTTAGTTTACAAGCTCAGGTTAACAGTATTTTGCGTTACTCTGAAAAATGGGGATTAATTATTAATGTTGATAAGACTAAAGTATGCGTCTTTGAGAAAAGAAAGTCAAAACATGATTGTGATATTTTTATTAATGGTAGAAATGTTGAAATAGTTGACAGTTTCACTTATTTAGGTCTCAAATTTTATTATACAGGCAGTTTCATACATGCAGTCCGTGCTCTGAATGAACAAGCACAAAAAGCCTATCATACTTTACTTAAAGTCTTTGATAAAGTTTCATTAGGCATAAAGACAAAAGTTTCGCTTTTTGATTCTTTGGTTTTACCAATCTTATTATATGGAGCAGAGGTTTGGGGAGTATATAGTTTTAAAGACATTGATAAGCTACATGTCAGATTTCTGAAGTACCTTTTAGGTGTAAAACAGCAAACACCAAACTTTGCAGTTTTAGGTGAATTTGGTAGACTTCCTCTTTCTGTTCTATGTAAGCAACGAGCACTTAAATTCTGGTCTAAAATTATGTCAAACGATCAATCACCTTTACATGATTTATATCTAGATCAATGTAATAATGTTGCTGGAAATTGTTGGTAAAAAAGAGTCCATTCAATCATTGATCACTTAGGCTATACTAATATTAGATTAAATTTTAATCGGGAGTTGAATAATTTCTATGCTTTGAAATTACGATTAAATGATCAATTCGTTCAAGATTGGCACCATATCATTAATAATTTACCAAAACTTTCATGTTACCGTTCATTCAAACGGAAATTTTGTTTTGAGGCGTATCTTGACAAAATCCAAAATCAGAAAATGTTGAAGAGTTTTGCTAGATTTAGACTAAGTTCACATGAGTTAGAAATCGAAACAGGACGCTTCAGTAATATTCCACGTGACGAGAGATTTTGTAAAATGTGTAATAGTGGCTACATAGAAACCGAATTTCACTTTCTTTTATGCTGTCCAAAATACAATGACATGAGGAGGGAATATTTTGGTAACAACTGCCGGCCAACCCAATCTAAATTCATAAGTTTAATGTCTTGCAGTAGTAAAAAGATAATTCTTAATATTTGCAAGTACATTTCAACTTGCTTAGATTTTCGCGAAGCGATCTATAATTCTAGTGAATCGTAACATTTTTCATATAATATTTGTGTTCAACAAAATAGCCCCTACTTTCCTATTGTATTAGAATGTGTACTTCTTATATTTCCAATAAGCTACATCGTTTTTACTCACATATTGTATTTTATAACTGAACTGATATTGTTACTTTCATTTGCCTTTGCCATATTTCGTTTATTTGTAAATGGCCAAAGACATGTGATGTGTCGATATTGCCAATAAATGAAATGAAATGTATTTTAACATATCTATGAATGCAAACTGAAAGCCTGTTAAATTAAAGACAATATGCCACTCTATCTATATAACCATCTTTCCCCTCCCTTTATTTTCAATCTTTTAATCTCCCTTAAACTATTATTTATTTATCGAAAATCAATTAGGTACCAATCAAGCCGTTTTCGTTTGATTTGTTGTACATGTTGCCACTTTTTACGCAAAACGTGGGGCTAGGGTTTATGCGGTATTCCTTTGATATCGGTATACCACCCCAAAAGCGTCTGGTACTGTCCTACTCGTAAAATTACACACACGTGTCATATCAGTCTGACTCTTTGTGACCGTCTATAACCCCTTTCAACGATTATTAGTGTTTGAAATTTGGATTATACATGTTCAATGTGTAAGTCAATTTATTTTTCTATCACTCTTAAAGCATAGTATTTACCGGCGAATGCTTAGAAATATATTCATGTTTTTATTCTTTTTATTCTTCTCCTCGGGTTTTTCCCTCAAACTTGAAAAAAGTAATTTGGTAAACCTATCATTTGTTAATGTATCTTCTAATTTCAATTCAAACATCTGGTAATCATATTGCCCTGTTAAAAACATGTATGTTTCATTTGGTAATGTAAGTCTTGCAATTTGTGGTGAAATTATTGAAGCATATATCACGGACTAAGTAATGGAAAAATCTCTGTAACTCTGAGAAAGCTTATTTTTGTCCAGGTAAAAGATGAATTGCATTTGAAGACCAATGACTTTAAGAAATATTTAGGAAGCACGAGTTACATGTACGCGTATTGTACCTACATTGTCAAACGTAAGTGGCGTAAGAGGTGTAAGTCAACTGACTTCGAAATAAACAGTCTCTATTTCAATTTTCACCTGTAAAACTTCGAAAAACATAAATCCAAAAGATGTAACTACCTTTTCTCAAATTGTTCCCGTACTTATTTTATCTTGAACAATTATTTCGTGTTAAAATATCTTCTGGTAATTTGCATATGTCTCCTAGCTAAGCCCTCGTGTCTGGGTAATGTTTGTCTAGGTGTTCAGATTCGCGGGTCACGTGACATCAGTGGGAGGAGCGATCTATCGTCTGTCGTTTGGTTAATTGCTCTTTTTATCAAAATTGCATTGAAAACCTGCCTTTCTCCATTATTTCTAATTTTGACATGGCCAGTTCGAAAAGAACTGTTTACATGTGCCATAGAGTGCGAGATGAATAAATATGTGTATGTGTTCTGCGCAATATTTCAGAATATTTGTACATAGGATTATTTCGGGGGGGGGGGGGGGGGGGGGCGTCGGAATAATTCAGGCGACTTTTACAAGCTCCTAAACTGAGAATGGAGATTAAGCTCGATGAGGCCAGGGGTGGGGGAAGAGTCTCTGAAATGTGAAAAATTGAAATCTAGGACTTCTGGAAATGATATTAAACTACTGCTTGAAAAAAACATATACCTCGTATTGAGAATTTAATGCTCAATTTTAATATGCTTACCAAATGTAATGAGCAGTGTATCCAACTATTTCTTCGCGGCTTATCGCTATCTGCTCTCACTTCTACTGCATTTTCACCACCTTGTACGTCATAATATTGCATCACCATAAATAATATATGAGCCATGCTCTATGAAAAGGGGCTCAATGCATCTGCTAAAAGTATCGACCAGATCAGCCTGCGCGGACTGCGCAGACTGACTTGGGCCGAAACTTTTCGCTATCGCTCAATTTTCTATATGTCCAAAGATCTGTCTACCTCATGATTAAGTCGGTTGTTAAAAAAGTGGCTTTTTTGGATTCAAAATAATGACATTGCATGATTGGTATCATGCATCACGGAGATGCATTAAGCTCTTTTTGCCAGAGCATGGCTCACATAGTTAATACTACGACTCCTGTTATCATTTCAACAGCAGTGGTAAGTAATGACGACAAGGATGATTACGATCATCATCATCATAGTCATTACATAAAATATGACCGAAACATGTTGTTGCAGATGTTGTTTTATGATTGATGATATTGCAGAAAAGTTAAAACGTTCTGAGATCAAACTTTTTATATTAACGGGAATGTTATATAACACAGGCTAATATAGTCGATACGCTGCGTATACGATCCCCGACAGAAAAAACATCGAACACGATTTATTTCTCTGCGTAATATTGCTTAGCATAATTACGGTCTGAAAAAAAGTGTTCTATGAGAAAACAAAGAAGAGAAAAGTAATAGACTTGCATATGCATGACCTTACATAGGTGTAGAATATGCGATAGTAGCACGTTTTTCTTGAGAACCCGCATAATTAACTTTTGTAAACACTGGATCCCGTTTTCTGTTTGCGCGCAAATACAAACTGGTAAACTGTATGTTGCTCTCTACAAAGAAGAATGTAGCAGAAGTACGAAAGAGGATTCTTCTCAAATTTGGACGCAAATAGTGAACGATTTCTCGTTTTCTTGGTACTAATTCTATATAAATATTACAAAACCACAAAAACGCATCATAAGCCCTGATTGTAGGTCAAAAACATATAAGTTGTAGATATGATCATGTGTGAGAATTAGCCCACGTTCGAAATAGTCTTGTAACAAAAAAAAAAAAAAAAAACCGACGAAAGCGGGAAGAAAACAGTACAGTCTCAGGAACAAAGTAATCAAAATACTGCAAGGGCTCTGATAATCAGCGGGTCGTGCATTTACTCTTTCGATGCTAGTGGCATTAGAAGCATTTGCAGACAGAACTAGCGAATCAGGGGTGGTGAGTTCAGCTTAGCCAAACTGTTTAATCCTTTACCAGACGACAAAATTTTAGCCTTGTCCAAGTTGAAAGCATTTGCAGACGACAATTTCAATATGGCTCAAATGGTGCTATATTTCTTTGATAGGGTAGAAAACATTTTGGGAAAAGGAGAAAATGCTGGTTACCAGCATTTTCTCCTTTTTCCACAATGTTTTCAAAGGGCTTCTTTCCCAGGGGCAATAAAAGGCGGCATTGTACGGGAAAGGGTTAAGGATCGGTAATCTTATCATTGCGACAGGACCCCTTTCTCTCTCACTGCTGTTTGACATATTCATGACAGTACTTCTATCAGAAAACAGTGGCTTGCAACAGATGTTTCACGTAGCACTTAAATAGAAACTGTAGGAGTGCATGGATCAGAACATTGTCCAGGGTAACATGATGAAATAATGCAGAAAACTGCAAACCAATGACTCGCCCTTGCAAGAGAAACTTTTTCATCTCCTTTTCTGTATTAGAATTGGACAAAATATTTGGCTGGTGGCTGCAACCTCTATTTCGACACCCGTGAATATTTTGGATATCTATATATCAGTAACCCAGTGAAGGACTGATCCTTCTTATGTCTGAGTCAATTTCTTTCACAGAATTGTCTTATTAGATATCTTTCATCAAAAGAGCTGTAGTATATGCCAGGTAGTAAAGATTCATCGGTTGGATCAGTCAAAGTCATAATATTTGTAGCCTTACAAAAACAAAATTCTAGGGTAAAACTGTAAATAGCCTGTCCATCTGTCAACATAGACAATGTATGTTCTGGTAAAGTTGTGTTGAGAATTCCTTACTCACTGCTCAAGGTTGATGCCTTTGTATTGAAACCTTCTATAGGTATCAACCTAGCCTGAATTCCATATTCAGACATTATTTTGTCAAAACTTGTACGGTAATAATTAAGGAACTGATCATCAGTTCATTGCCATAGATACGTAACGGTATAGATTGTGAAAAGAGACCACGATAGGGAGTGATATAAAAGATTACCAAATGGACCCAGGCTATTATCGACCAAAACTCTAGATGTGCAGTTGTCTCCTTTTAACCTTTGAATACCAAATACATGGAATGGACAATCTCAAACAGTAAAAATACGTAAGCATCACTCTAGAAAAGTGGTTTAACCCTTTCCCAGACAAGCCCTGGTTTTCACGTCTGCAGTACAAGTCTTTTGAAAACACTGTGGGAAAAGGAGAAATTGCTCATAATGAGCAATTTCTCCTTTTCCCACAGTGTTTTCTACCCTTTTTGAAACCTTTCTGCCGTTTTCATCAAATTTAAAATTGTCGTCTGCAAACTCTTTCAGTTTGGACCAGTCCAAAATTTGTCGTTTGGGAAAGGGTTAATGCATCTCTGTAATGAATTATACCAAGCAGGTTATCACATAATAATGAATCCATGAAATCCATTTTGTCAAACAACCACCTGAATCCTGAGGTAGAATTGTCCTTGGCCATACAGAATATATACATAAAGTAAAAAGTGTCAGCTCATGTACATGCAGAGGCATTAAACCCCACTTTCACAGAGCATGGCTCAATTGTAAGTATTTCAAGACTTTTTTGTTAAAATATCTGACAGAGTAGCTGACAGTGTATATCAAGATCAGACTGCAAGATTTTCATGCAGCCTGATCTTGATCTACTCTGTTTGCAAGAGCAACTTAACCCTTTACCACACAATCCCAACTTGTAACGACCTTGAGGAGGAAGCCTTTTGAAAACATTGTGGAAAAAGGAGAAAATGCTGGTAACCAGCATTGTCTCCTTTTCTTTCCCACCATGTTTTCTTCTCTATCAAGGACAAATTTTGTCATCTCAGCCACCTTTAATTTGTCATCTGCAAGTGCTTTCAATTTGGACCAGTTTAAATTTTTGTCCTTTGGTAAAGGGTTAAGCTTCAAGCACTTTGAGGATTAATGAAGTGATGAAGAATAGTCTTCTTATAAACATACCGTAATTGCATTTTTGTGTGAACTATATGTTACAGGCACATTGATATTCAACCCTTTACCAAACAATCCTATGTTTTATTGACGCTGATGTCAACAGCTTTTGTAAACACAGTAGGAAAAAATGGGGAAAATGCTGGTAACCTACATTTTCTCTTTTTTCCACAATGTTTTCAACCCCTCCAAACATGGATCACATTATTTGAGTCTCATTTAATTTGTGGCCTGCAAATACTGTAAATTTGGTGGAGTCTAAAATTTTGTCATCTGGTAAAGATTTATGTTGCTTTCCCCTCTCTCAGTTTTGCTGTCTTTAATTGAAACTATGTACAGCCGTATATCTGAAACTGTATATAGTCATGATGCAATTTTCAAAATCAACTTGGAAGCATGGCAGAATTATCTTCCCTTAGCCCAAGGCATTTTTATGCATAACACATAAAAGGCTTGAAGATAAAAGTACTTGAACAAGTATCTGTACTGTTCTGTTCTATTTTAAAGGTGTTTACAAGATGACAAAAGTCTTTATTTGTCCAAATTCAAATCACGTACAGAAGACATATGTACCTCAAATAATTGGATTTTTCATTGGAGAGGTCATCAGACCTCTCCAACAGTGGTGAGTTTAAAAGGCAGACTGCCACTGAAATCACTGTCTAAATCCATTTGTTTTTGCGAAATTGTTCTGATACACAGTCTATTTCGTCATGGTTTTATAAACAAACCGAAATCAAAAGACTGAAATAGGAAATAAACGTTTTTTTTTTTTATATGACGGATTTCCAAAAAGATTTATTATACTATATTGATTGTAAATGATCTCTCCAGTAAATGCAATTTTTTATTAAACAAATAAATCTAAGCAAAGAGAAACAAATTTCATTAAAAAAAAAAGAGAAAGAACACCGCTGGAAAAGATCACGTGACTTCATACTATCTGGAGGATTCGTACCGTGGAGAACTCGTACCCTAATCTCGAAAGCACGAGTTCTCTGGAGAACTCGTACCCCACAAATAGATATAAATAGGTTGATCAGTATGTTTTCAAGTTCTATTTTTCAAAACTGACTAGATTCTTGCATTTTTCTCAGTTTTATACAAAAATTCTATGGATTTATAATGATATAGATTTGATGAAATAACACACAAGAGTTGCCTCTATTATGCGGGATTGCGAGAATCCCGTGAAAATCAACTTATGAGCGGAAAAAAAGTCCTGCCTCTTCGCCCTACGTACCGCACACCTCAAAAGAGTCCGTGGTCCTTTGGTTTTGGGCGGATTGCGCAGGCTGACATGGTCGATACTTTTTGGCAGATGCATTAAGCACCCTTTTCTCAGAGCATGACTCATTTATCTACTTTCTTAAATTTTTAACGTTTAGACAAACAACCTCTTCATTTTATATGTCTGCAGCAGACAACTTTTCAAATTATTGTGGGAAGAGGAGAAGCTGCTAGTCACTGCAGTTTCTTCCTTTGTCACAATGGTTTCCATCGCATCAAAGCACCATTTTCCACATTAATTATCAAAGTTTGAATTGTCGTCTGCATGCCTTTTCTGTCTGGGACAGTCCAAAAATTGCTGTTTGTTAAAGGATTAAAAAAATGTTACATTTATTTTTAACATGTCTGGTACTAGTATTATGTATAGGCCACCTTTATTTATTGTTATCAGGTAAGATTCTTGCATATTCAGTGGAATTAGCATATTGTATCAAATTTTAATTGAACGTTTTCTCCTTTCCAAAAATATTTTGGCTTATCTGAGCACACATTACAAACATTCATTAGAGGTTTGTTCCTTTTGAAAATGAGCCAAATGTGTCATCATCTTCAGTTTTGTGTCCTTGAATTTTGAAAAAAAAAATGCATTTCTGAGCATGTTAATAGCATATGGCCTACAATTTCTAGAATATTATAAAAATGTGGAAGATGTACTGTTTTGTGCCTTTACACCAGCAAAAAAAGGATGTTTTTTCTCATTCATTTAATTCCTAACTTGTTTGTTTACATCTACCAAAATATATTGAAATCAAAAGCCATTAAACTATTTGAAAACATTGATGCCGACTTCTCCTGGCTTTTTTTTAAAGAAGACAACTTGTTGTAGAATACTTTGGATTTGAACTAGGACACTAGAGTTGAAAGACATTTTGGATTTGTACAAGGATACTTTGGATCTGAACAAAGACTTTTTGGATTTGAATAAGGACTCTGGACTTTAACAAGGACAGTTGGATTTGAACAGACATTTGGGATTTGGACAAGGGCTCTTTGAATCTGAACAAGGATATACTTTTGGATTTGATCATGGTCAGCATGGCTTTGAACAAGGACATTTTTTATTCTAACAAGGACACTTTTGATTCTAACGAGGACACTGACCTTATACTACAACATAATGGATTTGATCAACAACACTGTGAATTTGAACAAGGCACTGTTTGGACATTTGATTTGAACAAGGATACTTTTGATCAAGGGCATTTTGGGTCAAATACCTATACAAAGACGGTTTGGCAGCTCTGCATTATTGTAAAGAAGAGAAAAATAAGAAGATGGCATACAAGTCAAAGTTGCAGATACAGGTGAGTATTTTTGGGTTTCAAACAGTGATTATTTATGTAAGGTATTCTTGAAATCTATACAGTGGGACAGGGTACTGATTAGAATGGTCATACCACAACAAAGCATTTAGCTAAGAAATAACAAAGAAACAAGTTACCCTCAACTTATCTGCACCTTTTGACAAATGCATGGATGCTAGGAAAATAACCATTGGTCCAGTAAAAACAAAGATAACAGAGGAAGTTTGAATAGACCTGTTAAGGGCCAAGTAATATTTTGGTTCCTTTTGCAGACACAGATTGCACTGAACATTCTGTCTGATTTTGGATCTGCATTGGCTGACATTTTTTGACTTATCACATACACAAAAAAAAAACAGCCTAGAAATTACATAGATCTATATAATAAAAAGGGAAGCATGAAATTATCAAACAGATAGAAAGCACACATACAATGTATTTATACATTGTACAGAAACATAAAACAAAAATAGTACAATCATCATGACTGAATTCAGAGCATAGGAAATTTTTATACACCTGTCCTTCAAAGACAATCTTGTTGCATTCTGCCACAAATGACTTTGGAAAATATTTAGACTAATAGTTAAATTGCCATCAGTTGGTAACATTTTCTGATTGCAAACCTTTTTCATTGACAGTCAGCTTTTCTTTTCTTTAACTCAAAAAAATGAAGGGCATAAAAGAAGTAATAAGTAAGAGGTAAAATAATAATATAGTGCTACTATCTCTTTAACCTTATATCTTAACCCCTGTAGTGTCAAACCCAGATTTAGTTGTTTATGTGGATAGTGTAGACTGTAGATGAAGATCAGACTGCACAGAGCATGCAATCTGATCTTGGATCTGTACTGTCCGCTTGTTCGCTAGATATTTTGATAGAAGCAGCTTTGAAATTGCAATATTTGCATCTCAAGCAGTGATGGAGAATGTCCATTTCATTTCTTTAAGCACCACACGGTTTAGATTTTAAACAAAGACAACAACCTACATATATTCAATTACAGGCTAAGCTAAACAATACATGTTTAATAATTAAATAAAGTGGTATAAACTAATAATGGCAATAACCCATTGCCTCCTGAAGATGCCTTTTTTTCTTGTCATTTTGCTACCAGGCACATAGCCACATGAAAAATCTCGAAAGCAAGGTTTTCAACATCAGATTTGCTTAATTAACCCTTTACCACACAATCCTGAGCTTTAACTACCTTGAGGAAACAGCCCATTGAAAACCCCGTGGGAAAAGGAGAAAATGCTGGTAACCAGCATTTTCTCCTTTTCCCACATAGTTTTATACACTTCCACAGGCAATTACCACCATTTCAGCTAAACTAAAAATGTCATCTGCAAATGCTTTCAATGTGGACCAGCCTAAAATTTTGTCATTTGGTAAAGAGTTAACCCTTTACCACATGATAAAATTTTAGACACAACTACATTGAAAGCATTTAAAGATGACATAATGAATTTGGCCAAAATGATACAATATTTCTATGAAAAAGTAGAAATGTTTTCAAAAGCTTTATTGTTCTGGGTTGTTAAAACTCTGTATTGTATGGTAAAGAGTTGATGCGCTATTTTGAGAGAAAGAAAGGCAACAGTTGGAGCCAAAGGCATGGACACTCTGTCCACATTGCCTTTACCATGGGCTGCATCTTTCCTACAAAATTGAAAATGTTTCAAAAAGAGAAATTGATCATCACAAGTAATATTTCCTTTATCCACCATGTTTCCAAAATGTGTTAAGTTTTAATTGGTAGATCTATTGATCATTTGTTGTTATTTTTTTCAAGGAAGATTACAAAAGTTATCTTTCCCCAAATTTGTCTCAGGAAGCAATGAGATAAAGCACTTTGTGATTAAATACATAGTTAAATTTTACAAATAAGTCCAATGTTATAAATTCAAAGTTATCAAGTATTGGTCAGGCCAGTTTGACCAACTGTTCACGCTTTAGGCAGACAGGGCAATGTCCAGGGAAGCATAGTTTCTGCCCTCTTTCACCACATGGATTGGAAGGAATGGCCTCTTGGTCTCCTTACAGTAGTTCTGAAAGAAATTTAAATATGAGCTGTGCTCTGTGAAAAGGGGCTTAATGCATCTGCGAAAAGTATCAACCCAGGTCAGCCTGTGCAGTCCATGCAGGCTGACCTGGGCCGAAACTTTTCGCTGTTTGTCAATTTTCTGCAAGTCAAATCCATGCAGTCTACCTCATAATTTAGACAGATGTTCAATGAACTGGAATTTATGGATCCATAATAACATAACAAATTTCTCGGTATCATACACCACACAGAGGTGCATTAAACCCCTTTTTGCTAGAGTGTGACTCATATGTATATAACAGGTTGGTAGCTTTGCAATCGGTTACTCTGTCAATTTTATTGAATCAAATATGACATCATCATACTTTTTCTTACTGTAATTTACAGTCCCGCAAAATCAACATGTGTTATTGATCACATGACCTTCAAACAGGGCTTCGCAAAATTCTGGTGCTAAATCTGAACATACCTTAACCCTTTACCGCACAATGCTGCCTTTTAACAGCCCTGGGAAAGAAGCCTTTTGAAAACATTGTGGGAAAAGGAGAAAATGCTGGTAACCAGCATTTTCTCCTTTTCCCACAATGTTTATTACCCTGTCAAAGAAAAATCGCACCATTTGAGCTGTGAAATTGAACTTGTCGTCTGCAAATGCTTTCAATTTAGACAAGGCTAACATTTTGTCATTTGGTGAAGGGTTAATGGGCTACACAGCCTATTGAGAAAATACCGGTAAAAATATCTTTTACTAACATTTGTCTTTCTTCTCTACTGATTGTAGCCAGCTATTGCCTTGCTTAACTCTTTACTTTGAAGTGTAGAAGTGTGCGAGACTTTGCCTTTGAGCTTTTATTGTGACCTTGACATTGAAGTAAGAAATTCATTCCTGTTCTAGCAAAGGACAATTTGGGAAACCATTTAACCCTTTACCAAACGACAGAATTTTAGACTAGTCCAAATTAAAGGCATTTGCAGATGACAAAATAAAATTTAATGTTTCTCTAAAATTGAAATTTCTTTTGGGAAAGTTAGAAAACATTGTGGGAAAAGGAGAAAATGCTGATTACCAGCATTTTCTCCTTTTTCCACAATGTTTTCCAAAGGCTTTCCTTTCAGGGTTGTTAAAACCTGTGATTGTGTGGTAAAGAGTTAAAAGTTTCAATACATTTTTTTTTCACTGAGCCCCCATAGCTCAGTAAGTAGTGTACAGGACTTGAGAACAGGGGGTTGCTGGTTCGATCCCCGTCTTGGCCAATTTCTTTCTGAGGATTGATGATAGTCATTGCGACAGGATTCATTTCTCTCTCACCACTGACCATTGTTTTGACAATGGTTATGTGGGAAAGCAGCCAGTGGCTTGGATAGAATATTGTGTGGAATACTGGTAAAAGAAACTCCAGGAAAGCATGGATAGGTGCACTAGCCACTGCTATATAACTGAAATAATGTTGAAAATGGCATTAAATACCATACAATATATCAATACATTTTTCACTGTTTCCCAAGAGCACAGCAAGTCATGCACAGCTGCATGCAAAAGGTTTACTCTTTGCTAAACAACACAGTTTTGGACCTTCCCAAATTCAAAGCATTAGCACATGACACAACAAAATTGATTTGGTTCAGATGAAGGTATTTGCCTTTGAACGGATAAAGAGTATTTTGGGAAAAGGAGAAAATGCTAGCATTTTCTCCCTTTCTAACAGTATGTTTTCAGAAGCCTTCTTCTGAAAGGTTGTTGAAAGGGATTATGAGGTGAAGGAATAAAATTCTGTGAAATCCTTATCATAATGCTTACATGTGCATAGGTCATTCCATTCTTCTTTTCTGCGGGAGATGCCTGTGCTCCTATCCAGACAAAAATTTGTTCTATCGAGTCAAAGAGGAAGACATCCTGAATTAAAAATATATTACAGAAATTAACCCTTGAGGCGTCTTTTACAACTATAGATGCCTTTGCGGTCAGTGTAGATCAAGATCAGGCTGCACAAAATGTGCAGGCTGATCTTTGATCTACACTGTCCACTTTGCTGAAACACCGTAGACAAAAGCAACCATGAAACTGTTATTACCGTATTCGAATCATATTTCAAGGATGAACAATCTGTTGGTTATATTTGGCACTCTAAAATATTACCTCCTCAAACATATTTGCAGCAGACAAATTTTAAATGATTGTTCTAAAATATGGTTAAAATCACCATGAATTTAGGCTTAACCCTTTACCACATGGCAATATGCCAGACACTTCCAAATTGAAAGCATCTGAAGATGACAAAATGAAATGACTCAAAAATAGAACATTGCTTTTGGAAGGACAGAAAACATTGTGGGAAAAGGAGAAAATGCTGGTTACCAGCATTTTCTCCTTTTCCCACAATGTCTTCAAAGCCTTCTTCATTAGGATCATTAAAACATGGCATTGTGTGGTAAATTTAAGGGTTAATAAATATCATGCGTTTGAAAACACTGTAGTAAAAGCACAGACTGCGTATACAGAGCAATTTCTAATGTTGCTGAGCAATGATTTCAAAAGTGGTCACCTGATATGTAAATGAGTATTATTATTGCATGACATGGAAAACATTGTGAGAATTCGGACTTCTTGCTCACTTTTTTGCAATTGGGTACATGATATGCATTCAATAAGATCTTGTGGAGACAATGTTGCCTTGAGAAAAATTTTTGACACCTACCGTATCTGTGTATATAAAGAGTCCCTGAATAAACAAAAGTACTTTTTTGAAATTAAATCTGACTGCTATGTTAACGTCATTTTGGCAAGATATCTTACAAACTACCAGACCAAGGTCAGACTGCATCATATGAGCAGTCTGATTTTAGTCTACATTTTGTCTATATAAAGCTAAACTCATTTGTTAACACTGTAGTAGAAAAAAATATTTTGGAAATGTCCAAATTCAAAGCATTCACAGACACAAAATTAAACATGATTCGAATTGTGAGATTTGTCTTTGTAATAAACAAGAGGGCCATGATGGCCCTGGAGTCGCTCACCTGAGCCTTTTGACCAAGCACAACCAATTTCCAACGTCTTGTGAGATATATGTATTACCAAACAATAAAATTTTAAACTCATCAGTCTGAACCTTCTGCATAAAAGAAATAATATGTGGATCAAGCTGTGGGATTGGTCTCTCAAAGGGGTAGAAAACATTGTGAAAAAGGGAAAAAATGATGGATACCAGCATTTTCTCATTTTCAAACAATGTTTTCAAAAGGCTTCTTTCTGAGAGTCATTCATACACTAGGTTTTTCTAAGATCTGACCTAGTGACCTAGTTTTTCAGCCAACATGACACATTTTCAAACTGGTCCAAGATATCATCAGGACAAACATTCATACCAAACTTCAAGAGTATTGGACTCAAAATGTGGCCTCTACAGCGTACACAAGGTTTTTCTAAGATCTGACCTAGTGACCTAGATTTTGACCCAACATGACCCATTTTCAAACTCATCCAAGATATTACCAAGGCAAACATTCTGAGCAACTTTAAAAGAGTATTGAACAAAAAATGTGGCCACAACATTGTACACATGGTTTTTCTAAGATTTGACCTGGTGACCTAGTTTTAGACCCAACATGACCCATTTTCAAATTCTACTGAGATATCATCGAGACAAACATTCTGACCAACTTTCAAGAGTATTAGACAGAAAATGTGGCTTCTGGAGCTTACACAAGGTTTTTCTAAGATTTGACCTAGTGACCTAGTTTTTCACCCGACATGACCCATTTTCAAACTAGTCAGAGATATTATCAAGGCAAACATTCTGACCAACTTTCAAGAGTACTGGACAGAAAATATGGCCTCTAGAGCATACACGTTTTTCTTAGATTTGACCTGGTGAGGTAGTTTTTGACCCAACATGGCACATTTTCGTACTATTTCAAGATATAATCAAGACAAACATTCTGACCATTTTTCAAGAGTATTGGACTGAAAATGTGGCCTCTATAGTGTATAAAAGGTTTTTCTAAGATTTGACCAAGTGACCTAGTTTTTGACCCCAGATGACCCAATTTCAAACTCGTCCGAGTTTTTATCAAGACAAACATTCAGACCAAATTTCACAAGTATCTGACTGAAAATGTGGCATCTAGAGCGTACACAAGGTTTTTCTAAGATTTGACCTAGTGACCTAGTTTTTGACCCCACATGACCCAATTTCGAACTCGTCTGAGATTTTATCAAGACAAACATTCTGACCAAGTTTCACAAGTATCTGACTGAAAATGTGGCCTCTAGAGCGTACACAAGGTTTTACTAAGATTTGACCTAGTGACCTAGTTTTTGACCCCACATGACCCAATTTCAAACTCATCCGAGATTTTATCAAGACAAACATTCTGACCAAGTTTCATGAGGATCGCACTGAAAATGTGGCCTCTAGAGCGTACACAAGGGTTTTCTAAGATTTGACCTAGTGTCCTAGTTTTTGACACCACATGATCCAATTTCAAACTCGTCTGAGATTTTATCAAGACAAACATTCTGACCAAATTTCACAAGTATCCGACCGAAAATGTGGCCTCTAGAGCGTACACAAGGTTTTTCTAAGATTTGACCTAGTGACCTAGTTTTTGACCCCACATGACCCAATTTCGAACTCGTCCGAGATTTTATCAAGACAAACATTCTGACCAACATTCATGAGGATTGGACTGAAAATGTGGCCTCTAGAGCATACACAAGGTAAAAAGTTGACAACGGACGACGCACACCGCATGACTGACGACGGACGACGGACACAGCACGATCACAATAGCTAACCATGAGCACTTTGTGCTCAGGTGAGCTAAAAAGAAATTTTGGAAAAAGTAGAAAATGCTGATAACCAGCATTTTCTCCATTTTCAACAAAGTTTTCAAAAGCTTTGTTCTTCAGGGTCATTATTAAAGCATCGGATTGATTGGCAAAGGGTTAACTAGTCAGGAAAGCTTGACTGCTAAATGACTCACATCACTCTTGAAATCCCCAATACAGATGTCCCCTTCTTTCACGTCACTCATGGCAACCTTACCACAGTCATCAGATACCCTGGAACAGTGGAGTCAACATACCTTTTAACCCTTTCCCAAACGACAAATTTTGGACTAGTCCAAATTGAAAGAGTTTGCAGACGACAATTTTAAATTTGATAAATAAGGCCAAAAGTTCTCAAAACGGGTAGAAAACACTGTGGGAAAAGGAGAAATTGCTCGTTACGAGCAATTTCTCCTTTTCCCACAGTGTTTTCAAAAGACTTGTACTGCAGGCACGTGAAAACCAGGGCTTGTTTGGGAAAGGGTTAACTCTTTATCAAATCACAAAATTTGAGACCTGTCCAAATTTAAAGCATTTGCAGATGACATTTTCAGTTTTGGCTAAAATGATGTGATTTTTCTATGATAGGGTAGAAAACATTGTGGGAAAAGGAGAAAATGCTGGTTACCAGCATTTTCTACTTTTCCCACAATGTTTTCAAAAGGTTTCTTCCTCAGGGTCAGTGTATTCAAAAGCTTTTTCTGTCAGAGTGGTTAGAAGTCTGGATTGTATGGTAAAGGGTAAAATTGTCATATTTACTTAACTCCTTATCAGATGACAAAATGTTAGACTTGTCCTAATTCAAAGCATTTGCAAAAGAAAAATGGAAGAGAAGAAAACATTGTGGGAAAAGGAAAAACAATTGCTGGTTACTGTATTTTCTCCCTTTTTTCCCAAAGATGTTTTCAAAGTCTTGTTCAAGGTTGATAACACTCGGGGTTGTTTGGTAAAGGTTTAATACATGTTGTGATTATTTGATACATGTCATAATTATACAAAATAATTATTTGTGTATGCTGTTAATAAAACATGTCACCATTATATATATTTATTAAGTCTACGAAACAACCAAGTTTTCGGGTTTTTTTTATTTGAAAACTAGGCATAGGTCAAATAATAGGAATCATCTTTGAAGGGTAGAAAATATTTTAGGAATATTTGTTGCTTCATAAAGGTAAAGGTTTAATACATGTTGAAATTATTTGATACATGTCATAATTATTTTGAAAATATTACACGTATAATTATTTGTGTATGCTGTTTATAAAACATGTCACCATTACATGCATTTATTAAGTCTTTACGAAACAACAAAGTTTTTGTTTTGTTTTATTTGAAAACTAGGTATAGGTCAAATAATAGGAATCATCTTTGAAGGGTAGAAAACATTTTAGGAATATTTGTTGTTTCATAGAGAGTAAATAAATACAGTTACCTTGAAAATTCATCTCAAGTATGAGATTAGAGAAATTCAACCTTATCATTATTTCTTTATTGTATACCAAGTGATAAACAGTAAACTTATTGTAACTTTAAAACTTCTGAAAAGTGAGTGTCAGGATTTATTTGTTATTGTTTAAGTTACAAAACAATCAATTTTTATGTCCTTTAGGAAGAAGGCTTTTCAAAACATTGTGGGAAGAGAAGAAACTGCTGGTAAACAGCATGTTCTCCTTTCCCCACATTGTTTGGTACTTTTTTAAAGGCGGATGCCATCATTTGAGCCAAATTCAGTTGATCGTCTGCAAATGCTTTCAATTTAGATGAGTCTAAAATTTTGTTTTCTGGTAAAGAGTCACAAGAGCTGGATGTTGATCATGAACATTTAACCCTGTACCAAACAACAAAATTTTGAATTTGTCCTAATTGATTTGCAGACAAAGTAAAATGTGACTTAAATAGTGAAACTTGTTTTGGAACAGTAGAAAACATTGTGGGAAAAGGTGAAAATGCTAGTTACCAGCTTTTTCTCCTTTTCAGTCAAGTTTTTCAACAGCCTTTTTCCACAGGGTTGTTAAAGGTCTGGATTGTGTGGTAGAGAGTTAAAGAAATATGACTCAAATGATGGCATTGTTTGTTTCAAGCAAATGCCCATTTTCATGCCACCTTTCAACCGGTAAATCAAAACTAAACAATGCCAAGATAATTTACTGTAAAAATGTGAAAAAAAAATGGTATAATTAATTCAGTACAATGATACCATTACTACAAAAAGAAAAAAAAAATCAGCAGATGCCTAGACTACGGTGGCACTGAGGTGAGATGTGCATTTTTTTGTACAAGGGTCAGTCAAAAATAAGTGAGCACTGCCTCATAACTTTTTTATTTTTTTACGTAGGCTAACAAAACTTGGCACGATTGTTCATTAATGTCTTGTGCAAAATTTGCGCGGGAAAAAATAACTTTACATGACGTCACGTAAATATGACGTCATTTACAAAACTGTCATGGCGGATGGTGCGTTCACGCTGACGTGCGACGAACAAGTAACATATATTAAGATTGAGGCTAGGCGGGGTAAAAGCGCGATAGATATTCAGAAAGCGCTCGAGGAAGTAGGTTCAGAGTTTGTACTTCCATATAGTTCTATCACCCGATGGGTAAGACAATTCAACAACGGGCGAAATACAGTTAGCAACAAGCACCTGTGTGGAAGGCCTTTGTCGGCAACGACCGGTGAAAATGTGGAAAATGTTGCAAAACTGCTGAACGATGACAGAAGATATTCATGTGATGAAATTGCTCATGAGTTGGACATAAGTCACGGGTCAGTTCATCGAATTTTAACGGAACGTCTGCAAATGAGAAAGATCGCGGCCCGATGGGTGCCCCACATGCTGTCGGAAAGTGAAAAACACCAATGTGTAAACATTGCCCGTAAACTTCTAAAAAGATATGGTGAAGATGGCGATGAAATGTTACAACGAATCGTTGCAATCGATGAGACATGGATTCGGTCTTTTGAACCCGAATTAAAGCGCCAAAGCAGTGAATGGCATACAAAAAACTCCCCAAGACCCATAAAATTCCGTCAAAGTCAGAACTGTGCCAAAATGTTGATGATCTTTGCGTATGATTTTCGTGGAGTATTGATGGCACATAGGATACCAACTGGTGAGACTGTGAATAAAGAGTACTAGAAGATGTATATTAGAACAATACTTCGTCCAGCGATACGCCAAAAGTGCCAAGAGATGATTGACCCCACGCCGCTAATTTTACACGATAACGTGTCACCCCATAAAGCCAACGTTGTCAAGGAGCTGCTGGAGTCATACCAGTGGGAAGTTCTTGATCATCCCCCCTACTCCCCTGACTTGAGCCCCCCCTTACTTTGATTTGTTCCCAAAACTTGAGGAGCCCTTATGGGGAATACGCTACGAGAGTTTGGATGAACTTGAGTGTGCCGTGAACAGGGAGGTACAACGAATCAACTTAGGTAGCCTAGCTACTGGCATCCAAGGGTTCCCAAAGAGATGGAATTCTGTCATCCAGTCCAGGGGAGATTACTTTGAGGGATTATAAGCACGTAATTTGTTTACCACATAGTTTTAAAAAGTTATTAGGCAGTGCTCACTTATTTTTGACTGACCCTCGTATTTATCTCGTTCCCACGAGATAATAATTTGTTTTCTCGAGTTTTTTTTTATAAAAAATTATGCAAAAAACAAAGTTCGTTTTTCTCGATTTTTTTTTTTTTTAAATAAAAAATTATGCAAAAAACAAAATTTGCTTTCTCATTTTTTTTTTTTTTTTGTATAAACAATTTTGCAAAAAAAAAAAAAAAAAAAACATCTTTCATTTCCTCGATTTATTTTCATATAAAAAATTATGCAAAATACGAAATACTATCTTGTTCGAACGAGATAATCAGCCAATCCAAGTCATCCATTATGTCGTTCGCACGTGATAATAAATTGTGCTCACGACATAATCATCCAATCAGATTCCTCCTACTAATTCCTATTTTTACATGGCGTCCATGTTCTTCATAGTTTCATTCAACATGGTAGTTTGCATCCACGATTGTTTCAAAACTTGAGAAAACAATTTTTGTTTTTTGCATAATTTTTCATAAAAGAAAAAAAAAAAAAAAACCTCAAGAAAACGAATTTTGTTTTTTGCATAGTATTTTATTAAAAAAAACTCGAGAAAACAAATTATTATCTCGTGGGAACGAGATAAATACAAAAAAATGCACATGTCACCTCAGTTCCACCATACCAGACTACTAGTATGAAAATTAAGTCATGTACAAGGATGAAATACTAGCATATGATTATAGTTATAAATGCCAAAATTGTTCTATGCAGAAATTCGATACAAAAAGCCAACACTTGAAAAAGTTTATAAAAGGCTTTTGACATGTAAAACAGAAAAGCCAACAAATATGATAAACAGTACACCTAAGTCACTCTAAACATTATACATGAAAGGATCAGAAAACATTTTTCAGTGCTGTAATCGTTATGCATGTTATTTTTTATGAAATGGGAAACTTACTGATAGAATGATGAGATATGTTAGTGCCTCTTTCCTATCAATAATTCCCCTACCATTGAACAAAGGCATTTATCTTTCAAAGATTTCTCAATTTTGTCACTTGTACAAAAGTATATCAAAAAATAGCTTGCCTGGTGATGGGTGATCTCTTTTTAAAACAAGAGGGCCATGATGGCCCTGGATCGCTCACCTGAGTCATTAGGTGAAATTTCACTCCAGGGTCATAATGACCCAATTTAAAACTCATCTGAGGTATTGTTAGCCCTTTACCACACAATCATGGGTTTTAACGACCCTGTAGAAGAAGCCCTTTGAAAGCATTGTGGGAAAAGGAGAAAATGCTGGTAACCAGCATTTTCTCCTTTTCTCATGATGTTTTCTTCCCTATCCATAACAAATTTCAAATTTTCAGTCCCATTTATTTTGTCGTCTGCAAATGCTTTCAATTTGGACCAATCTAAAAGTTTGTCGTTTGGGAAAGAGTTAAGACAAACATTCTGACCAATTTTCAGGTCACTTGAGCTGAAAATGTGGCCTCTGGAGTGTCCAAAATATATTTCTTCAATTTGACCTTGTGACCTAGTTTATGACCCTATGTGACCATATTTCAGACTCATCCAAGATATCAAGACAAACTTGTTAACCAAGGTTCAGGTGAATTGGGTAAGAATTGCCGCCTCTAAAGTGCCCACAAGGTATTTCTGTAATTTGACCTAGTGACCTAGATTATGACACTATGTGACCCAATTTCAAACCCATTCAAGATATTATCAAGTCACACATGCTGACAAATTTTCAAGTCAGTTGAGCAAAAAATGTGGCCTCTAGAATGCCCACAATACATTTCCTTAATTTGACCGAGTGACCTAGTTTATGACCCTATGGGACCAAATTTCTAACTGATCCGAGATATCATCAAGTCAAACATGTAAACAAATTTTCAGGTCAATTTAGTTAGAATTGTGGCCTCTAGAGTGCCTACAAGGTATTTCTTCGGTGTGACTCAGTGAACTTGTTTATGACCCAATGTGACCCAATAAACAAGCTGACCAATTTTCAGGACAATTGAGCAAGAATTGTGGCCGCTAGAGCGCCCACAAGATATTTCTTTAAATTTGACCTAGTGACCTAGTTTATGACCCTATGTGACCCAACTTTGAACTCATCCAAGATTTTATCAAGACAAACATGCTGATCAATTTTCAGATCAAATGAGAAAGAAGTGTAGCCTCTAGAGCACCCAGAAGGAATTTTTGTAACTTTATCTAGTGAGACCTAGTTTATGACCCTAGGTGACCCAAATTCAAACTCATCCTAAAATTTCATCAAGACAAACATTCTGACCCATTTTAAGGTCAATTGAGTAAGAAATGTGGCCTCTAGAGTGTCCACAAGGTATTTATTTAAGTTGACCTAGTGATCTAGTTCATGACCTAAGGTATCACAAATTTGAACTCATCCGAGATTTTATTAAGACAAAGATTCTGACCAATTTTCAAGACAACTGAGCAATAAATGTGGCCTCTAGACTGCCCAGAAGGTATTTCTTTAATTTGACCTAGTGACCTAGATTATGTCCCCAGGTGACCCAATTTTGAACTCATCCTAGATTTCATCAAGACAAACATTCTGACCAATCTTCAGGTCAATTGAGCAAAAAAACGTGGCCTCTAGAGTACCCAGAAGGTATCTCTTCAATATGACCTAGTTTATGACCCCAGGTGGCCAAATTTCAAACCCATCCCAGATTTAATTAAGACAAACATTGTGACCAATTTTCTGCATGGACAGGTGCAGTGGCCGCCGCGATGTAACTGAAATAATGTTGAAAATGGCGTTAAACACCATACAATCAATCAATCTGACCAATTTTCAAGTAAATTGAGCAAAAAATGTGGCCTCCAGAGTGCCCAGAAGGTATTTCTTTAATTTGACCTAGTGACCTAGTTTATGACCCTAGGTGACCCAAATTGAACTCATCAGAGATTTCATCAAGACAAAGATTCTGACCAATTTTCAAGTCAATTGAGTAAGAAATGTGGCCTCTAGAGTGTCCACAAGGTATTTGCTGACGACACACGAGCACAAAAGCTCACCTTGAGCACATTGTGCTCAAGTGAGCTAAAATGTTCAAAGCAAATAACTTTGAAAATGTCCTCGTAATATATGGACAATCAATATGAATTATCATTCAGTGTGATAATAAGTCAAAATATTGTTGTAAAAGAAGAAATTGATTGTTGAAAACAATTTCTTTCTGAAACTATCGGAAATAATTTTCAATCTACAATGCTGAAGCAACATTTATTTGTAGATAGCAACAACACTCAAAATAATACTTACGAAACCCTGCCATTGTTAAACAAACCAATGATTATATTACAGATCATTATGCACAAGGAATAAAATGATTAATAAAAGACCTTATGGTTTTGTTTTTGGTAGTTGCTGATCTAAAATTTCAGTTTTCTTGCAGTATTAAGCCTATCGCACCCAGCCAGCTCAGTGGTCAGCATATCTGACTCATGATCTGGTGGTTGCAGGGTCAATACCCTTGATTGAGTCAAACTTTCTTTGTGGCGATTTTTCACCTCTCACCTCTGATGCCTGATAGAAAAGTAGTCAGTGGCTTGGAAAGAAAGTTGTGTCAGTACTGGTGTGAGAAAGCCAAGAAACACATGCTTAAGTGTACTGACCTAAGCCTTTAAAACAGCATTAAACTCCAACAGAATCAAACATTTAACTCTTTACCACACAATCCCGACTTTTAACGACCCTGAGAAACAAAGGTTTTGAAAACATTGTGGGAAAAGGAGAAAATGCTGGTAACCAGCATTTTCTCCTTTTCCCAAAATGTTTTCTACCCAACCAAAAACAAATTTTAATTTTTGAGTCAAATTTATTTTGTCGTCTGCCAATGCTTTCAATTTGGACCAGTCTAAAATTTTGTCGTTTGGTAAAGAGTTAACCTGTACGCACAGACAAAAACCAAAAAGAGAAAAAAAATGCTCATCTCCTCTTTTTATGTAGTTTATAAATATTCAGCACGTTGCTTTTGTCCAACTAGTTACTTACCCCAACTGAAATGATATTATTTTTTTTTTACGATCCCGAAGCAAGTGAGTTTTTGGACTACTTGAGTAAAATGGAGAAAATGCTGGTATCTAGCATTTTCTCCTTTTCCCATAATGTTTTCTATCCTTGCAAAGGCAAGTACCAAACCAAAAGTTAGTAAGCCATGTTTACCTAGTTGTCCGCAAAATGCTTTCAATATAGGCAAGTCTAAAATTTTGTCATCAGGTGAAGAGTTAACCTTTTACTACACAAACTGAGGCTTTTATAATTCTGAGAAAAGGTGCTTTTGAAAACATTGTGGGAAAAAGAGAAAATACTGGTAACCAGCATTTTCTCTATTTCTCACAATGTTTTCTAGTCTACCCTTCCAAAGAAAGATCTTATTGAATGAGCAACATTTGATTTGTTGTCTGCAAATGCTTTCAAATGGACGAGTCCTACATTTTATAATCTGGTAAAAAAAATAATTATGTACTTACTTCATCAATTTCTTTGTAGGAGGAAGTTCGACGTCATCCTCATCCTCACCTACCTCGTCATCGCTGAGGTATGAATAGAAAACATGCTGCAATGGAGATTATAAAAGCTTACAAGGTGAAACTGTATTCAATTAATTTCAACAACAGTGAGGTAAGAATTGATCAATTGAATAGTGTTTATGGCTTTTTAACCCTTTACCAGACAACAAAATTTTAGCCTTGTCCAAATTGAAAGCATCTGCAGACAACAATTTCATTATCTCACAATTGGTGCTGTTTTTCTTTGATAGGTGGTAGAAAACATTGTGGGAAAAGGAGAAAATGCTTGTTACCAGCATTTTCTCCTTTTCCCTTGATATTTTCAAAAGGCTTCTTTCCTAGGGTCGTTAAAGAGCGGCACTGTGCAGTAAGAGGTTGACCATTATTTCAGTCATATCACAGTGACAGATCACATATTTAATAGGACTAGGCTAAGGTTCTGAAGTGTCTTGCCCAAGGACATTCAAACTAAATAGGAGATACATGTAGCTTCATGCAACATGTTTGCAATAATTAAGTTTAAATAAGATGTATAGGTTTGGGCAAAATGGGTGAATTTCATTTGCGGAAAAATGAAAAATTAATAGCATATCAAAAGTGGAACAAACTACCCTTTCATTAGTGCACAAAAATTTAACAGTTCGCTATTTCAAAAGAGAATAGGATAAAATTCTATTAAATTTGTCCTGAAAAATTCTCTCCAAAAGCTTGATTACTAGTAATTTTTTTAACTTGTTGAACTCTTTACCAAACAGTCCCTGCTTTTCACGACCCTGGAAAAGAAGGCTTTGAAAACATTGTGGAAAAAGGAGAAAATGCTGGTGACCTGCATTTTCTCCTTTTCCCACAATGTTTATTCTGCTTTATCAGAGAGCTTAAGCTCATTTGTACCAAAGTTGAAGTAGTCATCTACAAATGCTTTAAAATCCATAGTCTGATATTTTGTCGTGTGGTAAAGGTATACTGAAATTTCATTTCAAACACCAACCTATGTCAGATCCCGTATATCTCTTTACAAGACAACAAAATTTTTCTTGTCCAAATTGGAAGTACTTGCAGACTTGCAGATGACCACCAAAAAGAAGCTGAAATGATGGGCTTTGTCTTTTGAAAGGATAGAAAACATTGCGTGAAAAGTAAGAAATGCTGGTTACCAGCAATTTCTTCTTTTCCCACAATGTTTTCAATAGCTTTATTCCTCTAGGTTGTTCAATTGCAGACTGTTTTATAGAGGATTCATCCAAGATAGGCAGCCTCTACCATGGTATAAACTTACCTCAGAACCAATAGAGTGTTCATCAACGACCTTCCCCTCTGTGTGGCCAGACCTCTCTCCCTCAATATTCTGGAGGAACTCCATTGCCTGTAATATACATAACAGTATTAAAACGGTGACAGACCTCACAGTCTGATCTTGTATATAACACTTAATCAGAGGAAAAACCATTTTCACCCTTCTGTTCTGTTCTGTTCCCACACAGCAAAATTATGGACTAATCCAAACTGAAAACATTTGCAGATGACAAATTTAATCTTGGTCAAGAAATAGAATTTGTCTTTAGAAGGTTAGAAAATATTGTGGGAAAAGGAGAAAATGCATTTTCCACAATCCCACATTTTCTGCTTTTCCCACAATGTTTTCAAAAGCCATTGTCACTGGGGTCGTTAAAACAAGAGATTGTTTTGTATTGGGTTAAAACATTGGCTTATTTGGTACAACCTTGAAGAACCAGATAGTTTTGTTTGGATAACCCTTTCCCAATGATGAATTTTAGACTGGTCCAAATTGAAAGAGTTTGCAGACGACAATTTTGAATTGATGAAAATGACAGAAAGTTATCAAAAAGGGTAGAAAACACTGTGGGAAAAGGAGAAATTGCTCATTACGAGCAATTTCTCCTTTTCCCACAGTGTTTTGAAAAGACTTGTACTGCAGACACGTGAAAACCAGGGCTTGTTTGGGAAAGGGATAATCTGGCTTAACCCTTTACCAAATGAAAAAACTTTGGACTAGACCAAATTGAAAGCATTTAACTGTTTACCACATGACAAAATTTTACACTTGTCCAAATTGAAAGCATTTGCAGACAACAAATTTGATATGGCTCATATGGTGAGATCTGTCTGTAAAAGGGCAGAAAACATTATGGGAAAAGGAGAAAATGCTGGTTACCGGCATTTTCTCCTTTTCCCATAAGGTTTTCAAAAGCCGTCTTCAGGGTTGTGAAAATTTGTGGTAAAGAGTTAAACAGCCATGAATATTGCTGTGTTTATATAATGTTCACTCTTTGCCAGACAACAAAATTTAAGATTTATAAAAACTGGCAGCGTTTGCAGATGACAAATGGTGTTTCTTGCTATCTGTAGATGTTTTTTGCAACTTACTACAGACACATCATATACTGTAAAACAGGAAATGTCTGTGTTGTGCAAATCTTCAAAATTTTTTCAAGTATTGATGAAAACTAAAGATATCCCCTAGGGTAAATTTAAGCTACATTAAGTTATGTTTTACCTAGCCACAGGGTCTAGTGGGAGTGATTGACTGGGACCCTTGTGAACATCAATGACTGCCTTTTTTCATGAAAGTATACCAGAACACCAGTCTAGAGGCGGTTAATATTGCCAGTTAAACGAGTTGATGTTCATCATTACAGGACACAAAAAGCACAAAAGCAACTTTTATGCAAGATCGTCTGTTGCAGCTTTTCTTAGAAATTAAAACACCTGACTAAGGTCAGTACGTGTATTTGGTAATTCAGAAAATTTTAGACTTGCAATAATATCCACTTTTACAGTAGCTAATCCTTCAACATACCTTTGAAAGAGTAACTCTTTAACCCTTTACCACACAATCCAGACTTTTAACGACCCTGAGGAGAGAGGCTTTTGAAAACAATGTGGGAAAAGGAGAAAATGCTGGTGACCAGCATTTTCTCCTTTTCCCACATTGTTTTCTGCGCTGTCAAAGACAGAAATCATCATTTTTATCAACATTTGGTTTGTCGTCAGCAAATGCCTTTAACTTGGTCCAGTCCAAAATTCTGTTGTTTGGTAAAGAGTTAACTATGAGTTTTTGCTGAGCAATGCTTGTGAGATTTGGCTAATTCTGATTGATCTAGCATCATGGTGTAGAGAGTCTTATTTGTTTAAAAAACAAGAGCACCACATGCCGGTACCAACACTCAGCTATGGTTGCTTGATTTTCAGTGAAAATTCTGAGTCAAAAAAAGGGGCATAAGTGTGTCAAAAATACTTTGGTCATTACCTGCCCTTCTTGCATAGCTTCTCCTTTTGATAGTTAACAACTTGTATAGAGTCTGAAGTAATAACAGCAATATAAAATGTCAAATTTTTTGCACAACCACACAGATGATGACGCTGCAGACAATGCCACAGCCAGGGCTATGACAATAACTCAATGTTTTCTTTGAAAACAGCCCAGCTAAAAATGGCAGAGGAAGTGTATCACCCAGTCAGGCCACATCAACTTGCACCTGAACTGAATGTGCTTATAGACATGCTTGTAATGTGAAATACCTTTCACTTCATTATAATATTTCAGATCGTACCTCAAAATTTGTCTGACAGGTTTTCCATAAGTATTTTATTAGTTAAAACTTTTTATGATGAAAACACTAACCAAGTATTTTTAGCTCGGATGTTTTTGAAGAAAATGTCAAGGCATTGTCATAGCCCTGGCATTGTCTACAACATCGTGCAAAACCTTTGACATTTTATAATATTTCTGTTATTTTTGAAGATATTTGTTTCAAACTTGGACAAGTTGTTGTTGTTAACCCTTTACTGCACAATGCCAAATTTTAATGATGCCGGGAAAAAAGCCTTTTGAAAACATTGTGGGAAAAGGAGAAAATGCTGGTAACCAGCATTTTCTCCTTTTCCCACAATGTTTTCTACCCTATCAAAGAAAAGTCGCAACATTTGAGCCACATTGAAATTGTAGTCTGCAAATGCCTTTAATTTGGACAAGGCTAAAATTTTGTTGTCTGGTAAAGGGTTAATTATCAAAAGGGAAACCTATAAAACAAGAGCAGGTAACCATTTAACTAGAGCTATCACTAAAAGTGATCATACCCCCCACCAGCTCCTTGTCACAAAACAGCTCTTTGTCACAGAATGCAGAATGGTTTTGTAAAAAAATAAGAGTTGAAGAAAAAAGTGGGAAAAGAGTTATGGTACTTGTAAACTGCGCTTCTCATTAATGTGGTCTATCTGTATATGAAGTTTGATGTCACTAGCTTAAATGATTCAGAAGTTATGCCCCAGACAAATATCCAAAGTTAAAACTTACAAAGGGCAATAACTCGAAAAATAAATGGAATAGAGTTATGGTTCTTGTACACTGCACTTTGCCTTATAGTGATCTATCTGTGTGTGAAGTTTGAAGTCATAAGCTTCTATACTTTGGAAGTTAAGACCTGGACAAAAATCCATAGTTAAAATTCACAAAGGGCAACAAGCTTAAGGGGAGATAATTCGGCAACCAATGGCAGCAAGGTCGTGAAAATTGCACAAGCACAATTTCATATGTACCCAAACATTATGTGTAAATTTCAGTGCAGTACTTGAAAAACTGTAGGAAAAAAACTCCGGACAAAATTGTGTCTACAGACAGACAGACGGACGGACGGACAGCCATGGCGATTCCAGTATACCCCCCCTCCATTTCGTTGTGGGGGGTATAACTATTTTTGATAGAGTTATTCCCCCTTCCACCTTAGAATTTTCACTGAAAATCAAGCATCTGCATCTTGGCACCTGCATGTGATGCTCTTGTTTTTAGACTAATGCTAACCATTGTGTTGGCTGGGTACTGTCTAGAAATTAGCAAGTGGTCAATTTGTCACTATGTTTTAACCCTTTACCACATTAACTAAACGTAAGACATGTCCAAATTGAAATCATATAGATGACAAATTAGATGTGGATCAGACATTTGACAGAGAAGAACACATTTTGGAAAAAGGAGAAAATGCTGATTACCAGCATTTTCTCCTTTTCCGAAATTTTGTTCAAAAGCCTTATTCCTCAGGGTCACAAAAATTCATGTGTGGTAAAGGCCTAATTGGTTTACGATTGCTTTAACCCTTGTAGTGATAAAAAATGAAATGGACTTTTTCAGTCAGTTTTAAAAGCACAAATATCACAATTTCAATGCTGTTTTTGTCAGAATATATATATCTGGCAAACAAGTTGAGATTTTGGGTCCAAAACCAGACTGCACCTTCATTATAGTCTGATTTTGATTATACAGTCTGCATGAGTAATTAAACCTGGGTTCAACACTACAAGGGTTAACTCTTTACCACACAATCCCGAGTTTTAACGATCCTTAGAAAGAAGCCTTTTGAAAACATTGTGGGAAAAGGAGAAAATGCTGGTAACCAGCATTTTCTCCATTTTCCCACAATGTTTTCTACACTTCCCAAAACAAGCTTTAATTTTTCATTTGCATTAATTTTGTCGTCTGCAAACGCTTTCAATTTGGACCAGTCTAAAATTTTGTCGTGTAGTAAAGAGTTCATATACAACTTGGAATTTATCAGAAACACACTTACCCTGGCTTTCTCAAAAGGATTGGCATTATTACCATTGTACTGCCACACAGTGGTACCAGCATCCAGAATAAACACATCATCTGAGTTAAGACTTTTCTTGGACAAGGGAACCTGTAAAGACAGGAAAACTGTTACCTGTATTTTAACAAGAGTAGATATAACTTTTCAAAATATGAATCATACATTTGAGGTTTTTATTTGTTGCAACAAAGAGATGCCTATGAGTGCTGTGACACCAAATGTTTGATAAGCAGCCATTATCATAATATAATTCATTTCTTCTGCGTACAATAAGCCTTATTGTGAATAAACAACTCTGTATTTTGAATGTTATTGAACTCATCCTGAATTTCATCATATAGGGACAAACACAAAATTTTGAATTAATCTGACAATAAAGATTAAAGTTTTTTTAAGTTAAAAAAGATTGAAGTTAATTTGAAACCGCAAATTTCAAATTCTACATAATTACAGTCCCATAACTCTCCTAAATAGCACATGATTTTGATTGTTATTTAACTCAACCTGCACAATTATATTGACACATACAGAATTCGAAATAAATCTAAAAAGAATAAACTGGAGTTATTAAACAAACTCCAGGAATTTTCAATTTCTCATGAATTCATAGTCTCATAACTTTTTCCAAACAAAATCAGATTTTAACTTGTGGAATTAGCACATAAGGAACAAGTAGGAATAATGAAAAAACTGCCAGACAACTAGTACACAATCAAATGTAAACTAATTAAATTTACCTTGTTTAAAGACAGGATATCCTTAAAGGCACGCTAGCAGCAAAAAGTTAACAATTCAGAGGCCAAAATATAAACAAATTTAATTTCTGCTATTTTAACTCTTTACCACACGATGCCGACTTCTAACGACCCTGAAGAAGAAACCTTTTGAAAACATTGTTGGAAAAGGAGAAAATAATGGTAACCAGCATTTTCTCCTCTTCCCACAATATTTTCTACCGTATCAAAGGCAAAATTCCTCATTTGAGTCACATTTAAATTGTTGTCTGCAAATGCTCTCAATTTGGACTGATCTACATTTTTCTCGTGTGGTAAAGAGTTAACCCTTTACCACACGCAAAAGTTTACACTTGTCCAAATTGAAAGCATTTGTAGACGAGAATTTCAGTGTGACTCAAGTGATGTGATTTGACTTTGATAGGGTAGAAAACATTGTGGGAAAAGGAGAAAATGTTGGTTACCAGCATTTTCTCCTTTTCCCACAATGTTTTCAAAGGGCTTCTTCCCTAGGGTCAATTAAAGTCTGCATTGTGTGATATAGGGTTAACGTATAACTGGTAACCAGCATTTTCTCGTTTTCCCACAATGTTTTCTACCCTTCCCAAAACTAATTTCAATTCCTGAGTCATGTTAATTTTGTCGTCTGCAAATGCTTTCAATTTAGAGAGCATAAAATTTTGTCATGTGGTAAAGAGTTAAATGGTATGAATTGATTTGTCTGAAATTTGATCCAAATATTGTTTACTTAATGCCAGCTTGCAGGCCTTTAAGATCAAGATAGATTTTGAACTTATTTGCACACATTTTCATGCAACACTGAAAATAGAATTTTCTAGTAAATTTCTGAATCTCTTAATTTCAAAAACCGTCTGCTTTTATGAGTCAACGTTTTAGTTTTGTAATGATTGAAAACTCCAACCTCTCTGATAGAGACACCTTTTCCTTTCTCACTTCTGACTTTCATCAGCCTTGTCGTGTACTTCTTTGGTTCAACATGGCGGAATCCAGTCTCGGCGCCTCCGCCCATTATTCTGAAAAAGTTGCAGTCCCTGTAGTATTTCATTAACTGTTTTCTGTGAGACTTAACACTTTATTAAATGGCAAAATTTTAGACTTGTCCGATTTGAAAGCATTAATTTTGAAGATGACAAAAAGAAGAAAGTGACTCAAAAATTGAAAATAGTTATAGGAAGGATAGAAAACATTGTGAGAAAAGGAGAAAATGCTGGTTAACAGCATTCTCTCCATTTCCCACAGTGTTTTCAAAAGCTACATTTTTCAGGGCCATTAAAAGTAGGGATTGTGTGGTAAAGGGTTAATTACTGATTGTCTCATGAACGCTTGCAGACAACTTTTAGTATCCATCAGCAGACCGCTTTTGAAAATATTGCAGCATAAGGAACAAGAGGGTCATGATGTCCTTGTCTTGCTCAAATTCCTTTTAGATAAATATAGTGATGCTCTGAATTGGTATTGACAGAGACATTGAGTTTAAGCATAGAAAGTCTGTATGGCAATAAACTTTCATAGAAAAAATAGCCTAGCCCCCCCCCCACCCCCCCATACACGAAAAAAAAAAGTCGTATGTTTTTCAAATGCAAAGATGATGACAGTGTTTACAAACAGGTCTTCTTAAGTATCACTTATACCAAATATCAATGGATCTGATAAAAGAGTGCTTTGACAAGAGGATTTCCAAAAGTTTAGTAGCAGAAATTATTTTTTCAATGGCAGTTCTTGATCAAAAAACTGATTGATACAACCTGACTTCATATTAAATATTCAACTCATCTGAGCATAACAATTTCCATCAAACTTAATCACTCTTGCTAAAAACTGAACATTTTCTGTCCAAAATACCCAACACAAATCATGTAATTTTGCAGTTTGATAATCAAGGGAGGTGAATGTTACAAGCTACATATGTTACAAGTGAATAGGAGTTAAATATTTTGATATGTTACAAGTGAATAGGAGTTAAATATTTTGATCAGCATAAATTACAAGCTTTAAAAGTCAAATTAATTCATGTACTACAAGAAGAATTTTAAAGTTTTTACTATATGAGCTGTTGTAAAACCTCTTGCCCCTTGGGCTGACTATAGGGCTATACATGTAGTTATAAAAATCTTGCTACTGGTCCACTAGGAGAAGCTACATGCAAACCTTAGACCTTACAGTTAGAAACCAGAAGATCTTTTTTGTTTTCAATATATAAGCCCATGTAAAAATGGTGACCCCCGGGGTATGGTCCTTAGTTATTGTCAGCAGATGCTCTCAAATTTGAATGAGGCTAAAATTTTGTTTATCTAATAAAGAGTATTTGTGTTTTCTTTTAACAGCTCAAACAAAGATAAACATAAAAAGTAAGGCAAAAATGATATTGATGAAATCCTTGTGACAAATTGACAATATGTTTCTCTATGGGGGGGTTAGAGGTGGTTGGAGGGAGAAAAGTTTCTCAATACTGTTACAAGCTGTCTGCTAAAAGATTGACCAGTCTGAACAATTCTTTACCAAATGACAAGAAATGAGTCTCATCTAAATCCAAAGCATCGAAGACGATAAATTAAATCTGGCTCAAATGGTGTAAATTGTCTTTGGTTAGGTAGAAAACATTGTGGGAAGAGGAGAAAATGCTGGTTACCAGCATTTTCTCCTTTGCCCAAAATATTTACAAAACTCTTCTTCTAAAGAGTTGTTAAAACTCGGGATTATTTGGTTAGAATAAAGAATCTGTCAATCAATCTAAATGAAAGACATGACAAATGACTTACACAAGTTCCTTAAAATAGGATTTAAAGAGATCAGACTCAAAGTCTTGTACTTCACGATGTTGGACAGCTTTATCATCAAGAAGCGTGTCCAATTCCACGGTCTTGTAGGCTGCAGTACCATACTCATCCTGTAAAAGATGTTATATGCTTCTCATCTGAGAACTGAAGTGATATGATGTAGAACTCTTATGTTTCACTGTCTTGCAAGATGGTAGAATAGAAGAGAAACACTCAATGTAAGCTTTTGGTTTGTGTTCCTGCTTTACAACAATGACTTCAAAAGCCTTTAACTGTGTGGTAGGTGAAACCCAGGATTAACCATAGACCAAATGATCCCCAGATTTAATAACCCTGAGCAAAAAGACTTCTGAAACAATGTGGACACAAGAGGGCTATGATGGCCCTGTATTGCTCCACTGCCTTTTGAATAAATACATCATGCATTTAATGGGCATTGACAGAGACATAAATCATAAGAAGTCTGTATGCCAATACACTTTCAGAGGAAAAAAGTCTAGCCCCAAGCCCCCCCCCCCCCCGACTCACTGAGAACTGAACATTTTCTATCCAAAAAACTTGAATACCTAACACCAACCATGAAATAAAGCAGTTTAATAATCAAGGGAGGAAAAGGTAATGAACAACATATATCTGTCATGAGTGAATGGGAATTATTTCCCTGGATCAGTATATTAGATAAGTTATATTGACTTATTGTATAACAAGAAGAATTTTAAACTTTTTACAATATAAGCCTTTGTAAACCATGTTGACCCCAGGACTGACCTAAGGGCTATAGTTTTTACAATCTTGCCACTGGTCCACTAAATGAAGTTACAAGCAAATTTTTGTAAACGTAGACCTTTTTGTTGAGAACCAAAAGATTCTTTCAGTTTTTAGTTTATAAGCCTGTGTAAAACTTGTAGTCCCAGGGGAGGGGCCAGTTTTGATCCCTGGGCTATAACTGGGACAATCTTGGTAGATTGATCTTACTAGATAAAGTTGTATGCTGTATTTGATAGCTGTAGGCTGTAGGGTTAGGTACAAGAAGATTTTTGAAGTTTTCACTAATTAAGCTTATGTAAAACTTGTGACCCCTTGGATGGGGCCAACTTTGACCCATGGCTATAATTTGAATAATCCTAGTAAGAGTCCACTAAATAAAGCTACGTGCCAAATTTGGTTGCCCTATGGTTAAGAATAGGAAGATTTTTTTATTAAAGTATATAAGCCCATGTAAAACCTGTGACCAACGGGGTTACTTTTGACCCAAGGGCTAAAATTCGAAGAATTTAAGTAGAGGTCTAGTAGAAGAAGCTGAAAAGGTTGGTAGCCCTAGGTTTTGGACAAAAAGATTTTTAAAGATTTTAATATTTTTTCAGTTTTGTTGCCATGGCAACCTGAGTTTTTACTGGAATCAAATTCTTTGAAGGAATTCTGAAAAGGACCATGGCAGAACAATTTCTGTGAAGTTTCATCAAAAGTGAATGAGTATTATCAGAGAAAAAGGTGTTTGAAATAAAAGTTAAAAGACACACAGATTCACAACTGACACAGGCCGTGACATAAGCTTGCTGGCCTTTGGCCAGTGGAGCTAAAAATATAAGTTCAAAGAACTGAAAGTACTGACAGACTAGCGAATTTGATTGATTGATTGTTCGTATGGTGTTTAACCCTGTTTTCAACATTATTCCAGTTATTTAACAGTGGCCAGTGCACATATCCATGCTTTCCTGGAGTTTCTTTTACCAGTACTCCGCACAATATTCTTTCCAAGCCACTGGCTGCTTTCGCACATAACTATCATTGAAACGTGAGATAGAAATGAATCCTGTCGCAGTGACCATCATCAATCCACAGAAAGAAATTTGCCGAGTCGGGGATTGAACCAGTGACCTCCTGTTCTCAAGTCCTGTATGCTACCAATTGAGTTGCTGGGGCTATGCCTGCCATTGGTTAACTATAATCCAGTTTTAGTTTAACCTTTAACCTGCTAACAATGTTAAATGAAACTTTCAAGCCGATGGTAAACACCCAAATATTGCTATTTCAAAGATACATTTTGGAGAAAATATATATCCTCTTATCTGACAGTGTAGATCCAAGATCAGACTGCATACTCTGTGAAGTCTGATCTTAATCCACACTGTCCGCAAAAGGTCATTAAGTCACAGTAGTGTTGGTAAAAGAAACTCCAGGAAAGCATGGATAGGTGCTCTGGCCGCTGTAATTTCACTGAAATAATATTGAAAACGGCGTCATACACCTTGCAGTAAGTTAGTCAATATCCAACAGCGCAAGATGCAGTTTACTATTTAACTCTCTTTACAAAACGAAAAATTTCACACTTCAAATTCAAAGCTGTAACAGACCATAAATTCAATATGGCTGAACTGACGAAACCTGATTCCAAAAGGGCAGAAAACAATGTGGGGAAAGGAGAAAATGATGGCTACCAACATTTTCTCCTTTTCCCACAGTGTTTTCAAAGGGATTTTCCCCAGTATCAATAAAACTTGGGGTTGTTTGGTAAAGGATTTATAATCAAGACATAGAATAACAGTTCAGCATAACAGTTTAACTGTACACAATGATCTAAATAATGAATGACTGGAGGAATGACAAGGGTTCCCTGTCCAGTGAGGGTTAATATAACTGGGATTTGCTGCAAGTTACCTAGGGGTATCTATTTATAGATTCATTCATAATGTTACAGTGGTGTAGAGATAAGTGATTCTCTGCTTTGCATAGGTCACTTAACCCTTTCCCAAACGACAAATTTTGGACTGGTCCAAATTGAAAGAGTTTGCAGACGACAATTTTAAATTTAATGAAAATGGCAGAAAGGTCTCAAAAAGGGTAGAAAACACTGTGGGAAAAGGAGAAATTGCTTGTTATGAGCAATTTCTCCTTTTCCCACAGTGTTTTTGAAAGACTTGTACTGCAGACATGTGAAAACCAGGGCTTGTTTGGGAAAGGGTTAATTTACATGTAAGCAAAGATCTTGTACCTTATAAATGACATTTTTTTCAGTTTATTACTTTGTAAGAGGACATGTTCAAATTGGAGTGGTAAAGATTTAGTGGTTTTTGTCAAAATTGTCATATAACAGAATTGAGATTTCTTACAGAAAGAAGTATTTTCTGTGAGGCAGTATTTGGCAACTGTGGGGTTTTTTGTTTACTTTGACTCTAGGTCAATCTTGATGTCTATAGACTAGCTTCGCTAGTCTAAAAGCAAGGGTTGGTAAGACCAGGAGTTGCTTGGTAAAGGGTATAATTGGTAAAGGGTATAACCCCAGATTATTAAACAAGAGGGCCATGATGGCCCTGGGTCGCTCACCTTAGTAGAGTGCCTTAAAGGTTTTTCTTTAATTTGACCATGTGACCTAGTTTTTGACCGCAGGTGACCCAATTTCAAACTAATATTTCATGAAGACAAACATTCTGACCAATTTTCAAGTCAACTGAGCAAAAAATGTGGCCTCGAGTGCCCTAAAGATATTTCTTTAATTTGACCTAGTGACCTAGATTATGACCCCAGGTGACCCAAATTTGAACTGGTCTTTGACTATATCAAAAGAAACATTTTAACCAATTTTCAAATCAACTGAATAATAAATGTGGCCTCTAGAGTGCCCACTAGCTATTTCTTTAATTTGACCAAGTGAACTAGTTTATGACCCCAGTTGACCCAAATTCAGACTCATGTGAGATTTTACAAAGACAAACATTCTGACCAATTTTCAAGGCAATTAAGCACATAATGTGGCCTCTAGAATGCCCACAAGGTATTTCTTTATTTTGACCTAGTGACCTAGTTTATGGTTCCAGGTGACCCAAATCCAAACTCATCTGGTATTTCATCAAGACAAACATTCTGGCCAAATTTCAGGTCATTTGAGCAATAAATGTGGCCTCCAGAGTGCAAACAAGGTATTTCTTTAATTTGACCCAGTGAACTAGTTTATGACCCAAGTAGACCCAAATTAATCTTATGTGAGACTCTATAAAGACAAACTTTCTAACTAATTTTCAAAGCAATTGAGCAAATAATGTGGCCTCGAGAGTGCCAACAAGGTATTTCTTTAATTTGACCTAGTGACCTAGTTTATGACCCAAGATGACCCAATTTTGAACTCAATGAACTTGTTGCGCTTAGATGGGCAAACAAACTTAGAAGAGAATCACTACAGACCAAATATCAAAGCTCTATGCCTTCCAGTTTTAAAGAACAATTTTAAATTTTTCCTTCTTTGTTCCTATGTTCGAACATGTGACCCCAGGGGCTGGGCCAATTTTGACCCAAGCAGCATCCTTGGAACAAACTTGGTAGAAGTCCACTAGGAGATGCTACATACCAAATATCAAAGCTCTGTGCCTTCCCATTTAAGAGAAAAAAAAAATTAAAGTTTTCCTTCTTTGTTCCTATGTTTGAACTTGTGACCCCCGGGGCAGGGCCAATTTTGACCCCAAGGGCATCATATGAACAAACTTAGTAGAGGTCTACTAGGCGATGCTACATACCAAATATCAAAGCTCTACGCCTTCCAGTTTCAGAGAAGATGATTCTTAAACTTTTCCTTCTCTGTTCCTATGTTCGAACTTGAGACCCCCGGGGCAGGGCCAACTTTTGCCCCAAGGGTATCATATGCAGAAACTTGGTAGAGATCCACTAGAAAATGCTACATACCAAATATCAAAGCTCCATGCCTTCCTGTTTCAGAGAAGAAGATTTTTAAAGTTTTCCTTCTTTGTTCCTATGTTGGAAATTGTGACCCCCGGGGCGGGGCCAGTTTTGACCCCAGGGGCATCATATGAACAAACCTGGTAGAGGTCCACTAGGCGATGCTACATACCAAATATCAAAGCTCTACGCCGTCCAGTTTCAGAGAAGATGATTTTTAAAGTTTCCCCTCTTTGTTCCTATGTTCGAACTTGTGACCCCTGGGGCAGGGCCAGTTTTGACCCCAAGGGCATCATATGAACAAATTTGGTAGAGGTCCGCTACGAGATGCTTCATGCCAAATATCAAAGCTCTATGCCTTGTAGTTTTAGAGAAGATGATTCTTACAGTTTTTCTTCTTTGTTCCTATGTTGGAAATTGTGACCCCCGGGGCGGGGCCAGTTTTGACCCCAGGGGCATCATATGAACAAACTTGGTAGAGGTCCACTGGAAGATGCTACATGTCAAATATCAAAGCTCTATGCCTTCAAGTTTCAGAGAAGATGATTTTTAAACTTTTCCTTCTTTGTTCCTATGTTGGAAATTGTGACCCCCGGGGCAGGTCCAGTTTTGACCCCAGAGGCATCGTATGAACAAACTTGGTAGAGGTCCACTAGGCAATGCTACATACCAAATATCAAAGCTCTATGCCTTCCAGTTTCAGAGAAGATGATTTTTAAAGTTTCTCCTCTTTGTTCCTATGTTCGAACTTGTGACCCCCGGGGCAGGGCCAGTTTTGACCCCAAGGGCATCATATGAACAAACTTAGTAGAGGTCCGCTACGAGATGCTTCATGCCAAATATCAAAACTCTATGCCTTCTAGTTTTAGAGAAGAAGATTTTTAAAGTTTTCCTTCTTTGTTCCTATGTTGGAAATTGTGACCCCCGGGGCGGGGCCAGTTTTGACCCCAGGGGCATCATATGAACACAGTTGGTAGAAGTCCACTAGCAGATGCTACATGCCAAATATCAAAGCTCTATGCCTTCAAGTTTTAGAGAAGAAGATTTTTAAAAATTTCCTTGTTTATGACTATGCTCAAACTTGTGACCCCCGGGGCGGGGCCAGTTTTGACCCCAGGGGCATCAAATGAACAAACTTGGTAGAGGTCCACTAGGAGATGCTACATACCAAATATCAAAGCTCTGCGCCTTCTAGTTTCAGAGAAGAAGATTTTCAAAGATTTTGCTTTTTTTTTCCTTTTTGTTGCCATGGTAACCAGATTTGTGGGTGGAATTCAATTCTTTGAACAATTTTGGTAGAGCTTCACCCAAGGAACATCCCTGCCAAGTTTCATCAAGATTGGCCCAGTGGTTTAGGAGAAGAAGATGTTTAAAGAAATTGTTGACGGACGACGGACATAGGGCGATCACAATAGCTCACCTTTAGCACGTTGTGCTAAGGTGAGCTAAAAAGGAGAAAATGTGATAACCCTTTTACCCACATAACCAGCTTTTTCTCCTTATCTCACAATGGTTTTTACCCTATCAACGACAAATTCATTTGATTTGAGCCTCATTTGTATTCTGCAAATGTTTTCAGTTTGTACAAGTCTATGTTTTTTTTGTCAGGCAAAGGGTTTCACTGTTTACCTTGTGCAAAAAATTGAATTAGACAACTGTGAAAATATTCTAGTAAACTTTATATTAACAACACAATTAGATTACAATTAGCATAGTGGCAAATGGACAACTTGCTTATTATAAGTGATTTCTACTTTTGCCATAATGCTCTCAAAATTTTAAGCATACCTGAGAGCTTTTACTTCCGATCCAGAAGTGTACATCATATTTCAAGTCCTTTGACGGAGGTTCTACATATGTCTGAAATGATACAACAAACTGTGTTATCACCATTAACCCTTTACCGAACAATCCCAAGTTGTAACCCTTAAAGTGACTTTTTCCTTTAGCCACAGCCAGCGTAGATCAATTTTAGGCTGCACAAAACATGTAGCCTGATCTTTGATTTACACTACGAAACAACCATGAAATTGCAATTATATGGGTCGTATTTTGAGGATGAAAATGTCTGATAAGTTTATTCGGCGCTATAATGTTTTTCAAAAGAACACTTTTGAAACATTTTGGGGAAAAGAGAAAATGCTTGAAAATAGTATCATCTACTTTTTCCCAAAATGTTTTCTATCCTTCCTAGACAAATCTCAATATATATATGAGTCACATGAAATTTGTCGTCTGTAAATGCTTTCATTTTGGGGAGTCCAAGATTTTGTCCTTGTGTGACAAGTTAATGCTTTTCTACCTGTAGAATTTTTTTTCAACCTTATTAACTATCATTAAAACAGTGATCAGTAGTGAGAGAGGAATGAATCCGCTCACAATGACTATAATCAATCCTCAGAAAGAAATTTGCTGAGCTGGTGATTCAAACCACGAACCCCTGCTTTTATGTCCTATATGCTACCAACTGCTCTATTGGGGCTTGGCACCCATCCAATTGAATTAGACAGAAATCCTGTGTTGCAGTGACTATCATCAATCCTTGGAAAGAAATTGGCCTGGCTGGGGATTCGTACTATTGATCACCTGTTCTCAAGTCCTGCATGCTACCGACTGTGCTACCATGGTAGGGGATGCTGACATCAAGAAGGAGAGGTGCATTTAAGAATTGTAATTCTGGCTTACTCCAACTATTCTCAGTGATCCCCCCTGGTTGCAAAACCTTGTGCAGGCCATAACTCTTTAACCAGTATGGTAATTGTAATGGTAGTTGGTAGAGCTGCTATGAACATGAAATAGGGGTATCACGACATACTGTATAAGAATATATCTGACCTGAGTGTTGGAGTTATCTCCCTTCCTTATAATTCGAATGCAGATTATCAGCAGCGCATGCAGCAGGCCATTTTTTTTTCCTCATGATTTCTAGATTTTTGTGTTGAAGATCACTTACTTGCAAAGACAAAAGTGAGTTTCTCAGACTTGCGCTTTGAAAGTTATTGTCTTTGTAGACAACTGCCCCTTATTATGCCTTTACAATAAAATGGCAGATGAGCATATAGTGTTACCCCTTTCTCTCTCTCTCTCTCTTCTTGGAAAAGCTGGTGTTCATGTCTGGCCCCTAACTTTGATTTGCACTGTTGGATCTCAAAATAATTTGGCACAAGTGATTGCCATGAATATTCAACATGTTGCACCTTGTTGCCAGCTCAAGGATCAAGGTCACAGTGATTGGCCAACATTTTCAAATATACAGTGTATATATATTTTAAAATGTTTTTGTCAATAAATATTGCTATAGGTCCCTTTGGTCCTATGAGACATTCAAAATGCAAAGTTAAAGTCAGACTATCAGTCAGAATTATTCATTAGTTTGACAAAAAAATAAATTGAAACTTGTCCCTCACATTCAGGATGATGTAGGAGTCACCATCGAAGAATTTCCCATAATCCTGTTCAGGCCAGTCTGTGACAATGAATTTCTGAAAGAAAGGTAAACATATTTGAGCCATGCTATGAGACAAGGGGGCTTAATGCATCTCCTCTATGATGCATTATACCAAGCAAGTTGTCATATGATCATGGGTCTGTAAAATTCATTTTTAGTCTAACAATCTATTGAGTCATGAGGTAGACTGGTCCTTGGACATGGAGAAATTTGATAAATAGCAATAAGTTTTGGCCTAAGTCAGCCTGCGTAGGCTGCATGACCTGGGTCAATACTTATTTTGCAAATGCATGGAGCTGCCTTTTCACTCAGCATGGCTCATTCATTAGAGTAAGACAACTGAATTTTCAGACATAATGTCCAAATTGAAGCGGTTTCAGACAACCACTGACATTGAGACTCAAATCAAGCGGTTTCTAAAATTCTTTGAAAGGGTTATAAACATTCTGGGAAAAAATAATGGTAACTGGGATAGCAAGCATTTTCTCTTTTTCCAGCAATGTTTTCTTCTTTTTCACTTCCTTCCTTCCTTTTTGAGCCTCATATTAATAAAGCATTTTTGTAAGTTTGACAGCAGCTACGTGTTGCATGTTCAATACTATTTTGACAAGAGCATCTCCCCAAATTCCATTGGGGCTAAATCAGTGATCAGGCTGCAGGCTGATCTTGATAAACACTTCCACAAAAGCATCTCACAGTACCTGCATAAAATTTGCTGTTTTACAAGGAGTGCTCCCAAAGTCCTGTTGCAGAGTGTGAGCTGCTGTGCTATCATAACCCAGAGCATTTGTTACATTCTAGGACGCAACTGGTTTAATACTTAAAACACTATTTCTAAATGCATCTCAAGTTGTTAGCACTAGTTCTTTGCGGATTTGAATTATCGTCGGTGGGGAGTCAAATTGTCGTATCTGAAATTTTACAACTTTTCAAGAGAATGAAAAAACTGTTTTACTCGGACTGTACATTATGTATCAACACCATATGTCTGGCATAAAAACCATACTATATATGTATTTTTTCTGATATATCCGGAGTTTGCTCCCAATCTTGTATCAACGGCTTCGTGACTTACGAGGTTTTGATACAAAATTAGGTTGAGTTACGACAAAATGTCACTTAATGCTGACTCAACTCTGACACACCTTTGCTCCTTTTTCAGTTACTTTTGCCATCAGATGTACAAATATAACCGTAGCCATTTATATGCCGACCTTTTCCAGGAAACTTACTACTTGTAGGCAAAAGTTTTGTCAGTTATCAAAACTATAAGGGATTGTTTCATTGTTTTCAAGCAAATAGATCGAAGCAATAGTAAACTTTATGACTAGGAATTTTAATTCATCGTTAATTCACATGCAGTGTAGAATCTACTACAGCCGATAAAACTAGAAAACAAGTTCCGTCTAACCAAAGTACATAGTACGTTGTTAACTAAACAAAGTTTAGGAAGAAGCACAATAAATTGTGATTCCTTTTGCAGCACTTTTATAGTACTTGCATGGTTCTATTTGCTTTTGATTTTGCCAGGTAGATTATTATATAATAATTCTCATGCTTTGTGACAAAAGGGGAAGATGAATATGTGATAATAATTGGACGTTAATTGTGATTAAAAAAAGGATCAAGTCCTTCGAATTTGCCGAATAAACATCATTTTAGCAGAAAATCTACCATAAGGGAAAGTTTCTCCACGGATTCGCCTGCATTAACTGTTATGGTGGATCTGAATTGATACTTTCCGGCACAAATGCAGTAAGCTTTCTCTTCACAGAGTAATATCTAAATGTTCAAGAGGAAAATATTACTCTAGGCAAATAAACAGTCCCTTTGAAACTTTGACTTCGGCAATTCCATGGGCTCTGCAGTAGCGTAAATGGTACCACGAAAAAAAAAAAAAAAAAGAAACTATAAACATGAAACTACATTAAAAGTTCTCTCACCTGAAAGTTATCATGTAAGCTAGTAAATAAATACTACTACTAGGGGCCATAATTATTCACCAATTTCTCTAAATTCAACTCAGTTTCAGAAATCTAAGGCTAGCCATTTGTTTTTGCCGAGACTGAATATCTTTGCCATTTGAGTAATGGCATTAAAAGGGCAAACACTTTTTTTATTCATTAACGCTGTCCGTTTTTACATTTGAAAACATCCACGCTGTCCGTTTTTACATTTGAAAACATCGAAAACATGCTTATTTTACTTAATCTCTGTACATGTACTTTGTTTAGCAACACTGTGATAAACTATATTGTGATATACTAATCTGTGATACATATGAAAATGTGATAATTATTATCGTATTTATAAAATGAGATTGCAACCATACAGTGTGGGTTTACTAATGAATTTGTAATTATCATTATTATTTCTTGCGGATTGATTGAATAAAATACTTTTTTTTCTCAATCAGTTTGTGGCTTTGTCATGATCGATATCAACTACTATTTCCTCGTCAGACGATTGTTCATGGGTTTTGTCAGATTCATAATTAGAGTCATGCATACTGTCATCGCCATCAACATCATCAGTTAAATCTTCACTTTGGACATGTTGAGTAGCATTTTGAATCATAATGTCCTGATTATGAAGAGAAAGCTGTACTAAATACTGTCCCCTAGACAATGCCATTGTAGGACTAGTACTTTCTAGGTTCGTGTCCGGGCGCACAGAGAGCATAGTGGATTCTGTTTTCCTGTAAATCAGGTCGGTGAAAATGGTTCTGGTTATCGTCTGGAAAAGTTGGATGTAGACATCTCAATGTAGACATTGTACCACTCACAATTTTCAAAATGACATCTAACGTCCTACTCTTTGGTAACCTTATTAAGAATGAACCTAGTTCGAGAATCTGTGATAGAATGCATACAAAAACTGTGAAATTGGGATTGTATTGACAAAGGTGATACTTAAACTGCTGAAGATTTGTCTCACCGGATGACTCCCGAGTAAGACATACACACCTGAAATTGAACCATTGGCATTATTGCACAGTCTTCGAATTCAGATTTTGCATCTTGCTGATAACCACACATGCTTTGATTTGTTTGTACAATCAAAGATCAGTCTGTTGAGTTGTTCGGTTTTATCCACACTTTCCACTACTTGATTGGTTTTATCAAAATGCATCTAAATTTTCTAGCTATCCTTGTGACTTGAATTTGTGATAATTGATAATTACAGTGAAAAAGGATCGCAGATATCCGTGTACAATCGCACTGCCTGAAAAATATCTTCATGCAGGTCAACTTTAATACAGGTTAGGCATGGCTATAAAATGCAAATATGAGCGGACGTTGATGTTTATAGGGCTATATGAATAAACGATCTTAGACTTGTAGGTTCAACTACAAATGGCTGCCCTTATAAAAATATATAAAATGGTCTTTCCACAGTAAAAATGACACTTAATCCCACAGAATCATGTACATACAGCTGTAGTTAAAACATCGTAGCTCATCTTATTTGATCAATAAGGTTAGATTATCAAAATCTCGTATTGCATAAAAATACGAAAAAAAAAAAAGGAATTTAAAAGCCATTTGGCTCAAATTGTAAGATGTAGATGTTCAGTACCACGTATCTGATACTTATTTAACAATTTACTCTGGGATTCTGAAAGTATGTGCAAACTACTGAACATTGAAGACGGGACATTGTTATGATTCCTAGAAAAAAAAAACAAATTAATAATTCTCTACAGTATAAAGTTCATCATCTAACATCTAAATGTTGAAATAGGTATATCAGAAAATGTTAGAAAATGCATTTAGGTGAGCTTATACGCATTAAAAAACACTTTAAAACTCACGTTGCAGTGTCATATGTACCAAAATATCTCAAGACCATGAGATACGATTTTTTGATGACGCTCCTTTTGTTGCAAACCGTATACGAGAATTTATCATGTGATCATAACTCATGAACCGATTGGCGTAGAGCTACGAGGATTTGAGGGATGGCGCGTTGGTTCTTAGTGAAATCCGCTATGTCAAAAAGTCATTTTCTGAAAAATATGGAGTTACGAGGTTTTGATCCCCCACCAACGTTATGTTTTGGTGCAGATCTAGAATCTACTGCTACATTCATACTTGGTCAAAAAATTTCAGGCAGACAGCGATTACTTTGAAAATCCTGGGGGGAGACATCCTCGTTGACCCTGTTCCGATGTATTTCGTACACTACATTCATCGCCCCTGGGTTATCTCTCGTATGTTTTCTGTTTTCATGAATTATTCATGAGGCATTATGATTGGTAATCTCAGTTTTTCAGTGAGAAAATTTAATCTATTTTTATCATCCATATGCCATCATTTCTATTTTTACCTCATCTACAACTAATCAAATCGATAAATGTAGTTTATGCAATACATCAGAACAACTGGGTCAACGAGGATGACGTCACCCCTGCTACATACCCCTATGGACTGCAACAGCACGCTGTATTTCTGAATATTTGCCTTCGTATACAAGGATTTGTAATGTCTACCCTGGATTGTTGTAAGGCAAATGCCACAAAAGCAAGGCCCACTGGCGGCCTACACATTCGTTGATAATGGTGTGGGTTTTACCCGGTTTATTCATAACAAGGGAAGAAATGTGATTATCCTCCACTACTAGAGAGTAGCATTATGTCATCAACAATTCGATTGGCTATTGGGTGTAATTTGCAATCTTATGAATATTCATAGAAATGACAGTTTCGCAATTGGATGTCCCAGGGGTGATGAATGGTAATACTTCACACCTGGGTTAACGAGGGTGGATGTTGGGGGAACAACAAATTAAATTTAGCTCAAATGATGATTTCTGTCTTTGATAGGGTAGAAAACATGGTGTGAAAAGGAGAAAATGCTGGTTAACAAGCCTTCACTTTCAGGGTTGCTAAAAGTCTAGATTGTGTGGTAAAGAGTTAACATTTTATGACCTTGAATAAAAAGCCTTTTGAAACCATGGTGGGAAAAGGAATAAAATACTGCTAACCAGCATTTTCTCCATTTCCCACAATGTTTTTCTACCTGTCGCAGAACAAATTTCTATTTTTGAGTCACTTTTATTTTGTTGTCTGCAAATGCTTTGAATTTGGATTTGTCTAAAATTTTGTCGTTTTGTAAAGAGTTACGGTTATTAATTTTATGGGCCACATTCTGGCAAAAGAGGGCTTAATGCATCCCCGTGATCATGATGCCTTGCAAGCCATCTCATAATCATGGATCCATATTAGGCACTTTTTATTTAAACAACCAACTTATCATGGGGTAGACTGGCCCTTGGACATACAGAAAATTGACCAATAGCGAAACATTTCGGTCCAGGTCAATCTGTGCAGGCTGACATAGGTCAATATATTTCGCAGATGCATTAAGCCCCCTTTTCACAGAGCATGGCTCATATAGACTTACCACAATCCTCCAGATTTTGAGACCTGGCTCTGTTCCAGCACCCTGCCAGGCGGGTTCCCCCAGTGCAGCAGCCTCTACAATATAATTCACACAAATTTATTTCACCTGCTTAGAATTTACCTGGACATAAGGTTTTGTGTTCATAGGCAGACAAGGTTATGTTTTGAATAAAAGCAAATTACTTTCCTGGCTTTTATCCTGACCTGGCTTTCATCCTTGATATATTAACCCCTTACCAAACATTCCTGTGTTTTAACGACTCTGATAAAGTAGCAATTTGAAAACATTGTAGAAAAAGGAGAAAATGCTGGTAACCAGCATTTTCTCCATTTCCTGCAAGGTTCTCTATGCTTTGACTGACATTTATCATCATTTCAGCTATATTTTTCATCTGCAAATACTTTGAAGTTGAACAAGTCCAAATAAAATTTTATCATTTGGTAAAGGGTTAAATACCTGAGGGATTTCTGAATATATTTATAACATTTGTCATATCCCTATAGGAATTCAGACTCGGGCTCACAAAGCTGCTTCAAGATCAGACAACACAGAAAACATTGTACTGCAAAGAAAGATCTTTCAAGCAGTTTTAAGACCAGGCAAGAGAGAGTGATCTTTCTAGCTGTTTCAAGATAGAACTGCACAAAAAGACCTTTCATACAAATTGAAGATCAGACAGTGCAAAAAAGATCTTTCAAGCTGAATTCATGATAAAACAGCACCAAAACTTATTTCACGGTGATTCAAGATCACATAGCACACAAATGATAAAATAGAAAAAAAAAAAAAATTATTCAGGCAAGTTCAACATATGACAAAACAAAAAGATCTTTCTTTGCTGTCTGATCATGAATCAGCTCAAAAATCTTTTTGTTTTGTCTGATCTTAAATTTTCTTGATTTAAGATGAGATAACCCAAAAAGAGTTTAAGGCGGATTAAAGATCAGACAGCACAAAAAAATCTTCCAGGCTGATTCAAGATCAGACAGCACCAAAAGATCTTCCAGGGTGAGATAGTAGGAGTTCACAAAGCACCAAAAGATCTTCTAGGCTGATACAAGATCAGACAGTACCAAAAGATCTTCCAGGCTGATTCAAGATCAGACACCTACAAAAGATCTTACAGGCTGATTTAAGATCAGACAGTACCAAAAGATCTTCCAGGGTGATTGATGATCTTACTGATGTACTTTCTGTCCTAAAGACTTTCACTTGATTCAGCTGTTACTTACTCTTGACCTGACGTTCAAGGTCACTACCAAACAAGGCCAAGTTGCTGTCCTTCCAGTTGTATTTCTTGGCTTTCCTTAGACCTGTAGGATTAAAAAAGGTTATCAATGTTAGTTTGTTCATATTTCTTTTTTCTGATTTTCTCTTCTCACATTTTACTATATAAGCTCTACTGGCCTGTGAGCTTAAGTCATGGCCTTGCTGGCCTGTGTTTGTTGTGTGAGGTTGTGCTTTTATTTTAAACATCTTCTTCCCTGAAACTACATATCTAATTGAGACCAAACTTCAGAGAAATGATCCTGCTATGTTGGTCTTTGGGATTCATTCAAAGAGTTTGATTTCCTTTAAATTTTTGAATGCTATGGCAACAAAACTAAAAAATATTGAAAATCTTCACATTATCTTCTTTGCCTAAATTGCAGGTTTGAATTCTGTACAAACTGGCATAAATCATCCTTTGTTGGACATCTTTCAGATTTCCTGATATAATTTTGATTCTGCAAAATAAATGGCTGCTGTGGGCTAGGATTGATTTTGGATAGTTAACTCTTTACCACACATGTAATCCTGACTTTTAACAACCCTAACGAAAAGGGCTTAGGAAAACATTGTGGGATAAGGAGAACATGCTGGTAACCAGCAACTTTTTTTACTTTAAAAAAGAAAAAAAAATCATGTTCTGAGTAACACTGAATTTTTTGTCTGCAAATGCTTTCAATTTGGACATGTTTAAATCATTGTCTTTTGGTAAAGAGGTAAAAGCTACATTAAAGCTTAGAAAATGAACAAGGAGAATAACTCCTGTTTCACTCATAACATGTACACTGCAGTTTCTTCCAAGATTATCAAACTAAACTGTAACATGAAAGGTATTGTGCAGTCAAGGGTTTTGGATAGGAAATGTTCAGTTTTCAATGATAATTTTTTTTTTTTAAGATGTCAATGGTTATGCTGAAATAAGTTGAATATTAAACAGACCTTTCTGAACTGAAAGCAACTAAAGATCACAAACAATTATAAAAAATTGATATTTGTCTTTAGGAGGGTAGAAAATATGGTAAAAGGAGAAAATTCTGGTTACCTGCAATTTTTCCTTTCCTAACAATGATTTCAAAAGTCCTCTCCTGTAGGGCTTTGAAAGATTCGTTTGGATCATTTAGTAACCGATTAAAGTCACAGTGGTGGGCAAATTTAAAGTTAACAAAGGGGGGTGAAAAAATGCATTTAAATACAAGTCATACCATCCAAAAGTCTGAGAATTATTGTGAAGATGCTAATCTGTTATTGTAAGGTTGGTACAAATGTAAGTGGCTGGCAGGAAAATAAATTTCAAAACCAGGTAAAAAGTAAACGGAAGATAGAGCAATCTGGCAACTTTTGACACAGTTTTAAAATTAATTTTCCTGCCAGTGACTAACACCTGGACCGACCATACAATTATGTAGTAACAGATTGTCATCTTCACATTTATTGCCATACTTTAAAACGGTATGGTTTAAATTCAGTTGCACATGACCACCGGCCATTGCTTACTTTTGGCTGCTATTGAGACTTTGAGTAGACAAAAGGAATTTTTAATATTTCATCATTCCCTATCTTATTTTCCATTTTCACAAAGTTATGACTTTAAAAACAATCATGACATGAGGATGCTGGAAATCCACAAAGAACCATTATCTGATTACAGCAATGTGGAAATACTTTGACAAAAGGAGTAATTGCTGTTATTTGCTGTGCTTTGCTAGAAACCAGCATTTTCTCCTTTTCCCAACATGTTCTCTACCCATTCTAAGACAAATTTCATCATTTGAGCCACATTTAAAATTGTCGTCTGCAAATGCTTTCAATTTGGACAAGTCTAAGATTATTTTCATTTGGTGAATAACTATTCCTTTACCATGCATTCCTGAGTTTTAACAACTCTGAGAAAGAAGCCTTTCGAAAGATTGTGGGAAAAGGAGAAAATGCTGGAAACATTCTCCTTTTCCCACATTGTATTCTTCCCTATCAAAGACAAATTCCATCATTTGAGACACATTTACATTGCTGTCTGCAAATGCTTTGAGTTGGACAAGACTACATTTTTGTTGTGTGGTAATAGTTGAAAGCATTGTGAGAAATGAAAAAAATATGAAGGTAGGCAGCATTTTCTCTGTTTCCCACAATGTTTTTTTTCTACAACCAATCAAAGACAGACTCCATTTTTGAGCCACATTAATTTGAATTTGTCGTCTGCAAATTCTTTCAAAATAAAGAAGGCAAGATACAGTTAAGAATGGCACACTTGATGTTTGTTTGTTTGCTTTTTCTAGACTTTCTTTAACCAGTATCTGCATTACACTTTTACAAAGCCACTGGCTGTTTTCCCACATAACTATCCTGGAAACACTAATAAGCAGAGAGAGCAATGAATCCTAGCTGTCACAATGACTATCATCAGTCCTCAGAAATAAAATTGGCCCAGCTTGGGGGTTGAACCAGCCACCCCCTGGTTTCAAGCCCTGTACTATACAAACTCCGCTGGCACACTTGAATGTTTAATTATTCCTTTACCACACAATCCTGAATTTTAACAACCCTGAAGAAGAAGCCTTTTGAAAACACTGTGGGAAAAGGAGAAAATGCTGGTAACCAGCATTTCCTCGTTTTCACACAATGTTTTCTACCCTCTCAAAGACAAATTCTATTGTTGGAGCCACATTTAAATTGTCCTCTTAAAATGCTCTCAATTTGGACCAGTCTAAAGTTTTGTTGTGTGGTAAAGGTTTACTAAGAACAAGAGGGCCATGATGGCCCTGGATCGCTCACCTGAGCCAATAGGCAAAATGACCCCAGGTGACCAAATTTCAAACTCATCTAAGATTTAATTAAGACAAATGTTTTGACCAATTTTCAAGTCAATTGAGCGAAAAATGTGGCCTCTAGAGTGTCCACAAGGTATTTCTTTAATCTGACCTAGTGACCTACTTTATGACTCTGGGTGACCCAATTTCAAGTTTTCTGAGATTTAATTAAGAAAAACATCCTGACCAATTTTCAAGTCAATTAAGCGAAAAATGTGGCCTCTAGAGTACCCACAAGGCATTTCTTTAATTTGACCTAGTGACCTAGTTTTTGCCCCCATATGATCCAATTTCAAACTTGTCCGAATTTTATCAAGACAAACATTCTGACCAAGTTTCACAAGTATCTGACTGAAAATGAGGCCTCTGGAGCTCACACAAGGTTTTTCTAAGATTTGACCGACTGACCTAGTTTTTGACCCCACATGACCCATTTTTTAACTTGTGTGAGATTTCATCAAGACAAACATTCTGACCAAGTTTCACAAGTATCTGACTGAAAATGTGGCCTCTAGAGCACACACAAGGTTTTTCTAAGATTTGACCTAGTGACCTAGTTTTCGACCCAACATGACCCAATTTCAAACTAATCCTAGATTTTATCAAGACAAACATTCTGACTAACTTTCACAAGTATCTGACTGAAAATGTGGCGTCTAGAGCGCACACAAGGTTTTCCTAAGATTTGACCTAGTGACCTAGTTTTTGACCCCACATGACCCAATTTCAAACTTGTCTGAGATGTTATTAAGACAAACATTTTGACCAAATTTCACAAGTATCTGACTGAAAATGTGGCCTCTAGAGTATGCACAAGGTTTTTCTAAGATTTAACCTAGTGACCTAGTTTTTGACCCCACATGATCTATTTTCAAATTTGTCCGAGATTTTATCAAGACAAACATTCTGAACAGGTTTCATAAGGATCGGACTGAAAATGTGGCCTCTATAGCGTACTAAAGGTTTTTCTAAGATTTGACCTAGTGAGCTGGCTTTTGACCCCACTTGACCCAATTTTGTGCTTGTCCGAGATTTTATCAAGACAAACATTCTGACCAAGTTTCATGAGGATCGGACTGAAAATGTGGCCTCTAGAGCGTACACAAGGTTTTTCTAAGATTTGGCCTAGTGACCTAGTTTTTGGCCACACATTACCCAATTTCAAACTCGTCTGAGATTTTATCAAGACAAACATTTTGACCAAATTTCACAAGTATCTGGCTGAAAATGTGGCCTCTAGAGCACACACAAGGTTTTTCTAAGATTTGACCTAGTGAGCTAGTTTTTGACCCCACATGACCCAATTTCGAACTCGTCTGAGATTTTATCAAGACAAACATTCTGACCAAATTTCACAAGTATCTGGCTGAAAATGTGGCCTCTAGAGCGTAAACAAGGTTTTTCTAAGATTTGACCTAGTGACCTAGTTTTTGACCCCATGTGACCCAATTTTGAACTTGTCCGAGATTTTATCAAGACAAACATCCTGACCAAGTTTCATGAAGATCGGACTGAAAATGTGGACTCTAGAGCGTACACAAGGTTTTTCTAAGATTAGACCTAGTGAGCTAGTTTTTGACCCCACATGACCCAATTTCGACCTCGTCCCAGATTTTATCAAGACAAACATTTTGACCAAGTTTCATGAAGATCGGACTGAAAATGTGGCCTCTAGAGCATACACAAGGTAAAAAGTTGAAGACGGACGATGCACGACGGACGATGGACACAGCACGATCACAATAGCTCACCATGAGCACTTTGTGCTCAGGTGAGCTAAAAAGCAAAACTTAATGATGTATCCTAGCTAACCTGTAAGAGGAAAGATCAAAGACCACAGACATAGTGAACAGCTGGGAAAAGGACTATTTGTGTACATGTATGTTTAACCTACCTGCCATAGTTTTCTGGTTTGCTGGAGGCTTCTTGGGAATTAAGTCTGAAACATTAGAACACATTTGCTGAAGTAGTTACACATGTGGTGATCTCGGAAAAAAGGGGGTTTAACTCTTTACCAAACGACAAAATTTTAGACTGGTCCAAACTGAAAACACTTGCAGACAACAAAATAAATGTGACTCAAAAATTGAAATTTCTTTTGGGAAGGGTAGAAAACATTGTGGGAAAAGGAGAAAATGCTGGTTACCAGCATTTTCTCCTTTTCCCACAATGTTTTCAAAAGGCTTCTTTTCAGGGTCGTTAAAAGTCGGGATTGTGTGGCAAAGGGTTAAGGGTGCTCCTCAATGTGCTATATATAACAAGTTGGACCAGTCTAAAATCAGCCCAAATTATGAGGAAAATGAGGCCTTTAACATGCATGTAGAAAATTTACCAGAAGAAAATTAGCAGTATCGACCAGGTCAGCCTGCATACACATGCTTGGATACTTTTTGCACATGCACTAAGCCCCCTTTTCACAGAGCATGACTCATGTATATTGGTTTTGGAATTTACCATAGTATCACCTAACCCTTTACCAAACAATCTCATGTTTCTATAAAACACCCTTAGGAAGTTTTAGCACTATTGAAAACATTTTTGGAAAAGGAGAAAATACTGGTATGTAACAAGCATTTTCTCCATACCACTATGTTTTCTGCCCTTCAATTTGTCTTCTGCAAGTGCTTTGAATTTGGACCAGCCTAAAATTTTGTTGTCAAGTAAAAGACGAAATAGATGTATTGAAATTTATCTAGCTCTTTTGCTGCCAACTAAATTTATTCATTTTTGTGGAATTTGTCGAAGACAATGCCACTATGAGTTCAAAACGGTATTTTGAAAATCATGTATCGTAGTTTGTGCAAAACCAAAGGAAGTAAACCCAAGTAAACTAAATTTTTCTAAGACAAATAAGAGTTTCGATAGCACTTGGATATGGATATGAAAATGGCGTATTAAAATAAATTGGATTAGGCCGTTGATCATGGAAATACTTCTTTTTTATCGAAAGTAGCATGATCCACTATGGTCTTCTATTGGCGTAATGATACACACAATCTTTGTTTCCTGACCACCAGATTCCGCGCTTGATCGTCCCAAACCAGTTCATTCCTGGGCTTATTCGTGCCTGGGCTTGTCCGCCAATTGCCAGGACTTGTTTGTCCCACAAGATTGCTCTTTACTCTATTGGATTGTGCATGACTATAGAGTAGGCTGACTTTCCAGCAAATATTTTGAAACTATTTCTACAGTTTATTTTTCAAATTATTAATTTCACACAATGTCTCCCCTGACAAATGCCACACCAGTGTTTTCAACGCTTTGATTTTTCCAAGGTTTACAATTAGATTTCCTCAATGACTGAAAATGATTTTGATTGAATTCAGAATCAGGATCTGTATAATTCTAAGCCCCCTGGGTCCGTATTCACCAACCATTCTTAAGAATATTCTTAGTCTTTTTGTCCAAGATCATTACCACATGACAATTCTTTACCACATGACAAAATTTTGGGCTCAACCAAAACTGCAGATGACAATATAAATGTTGCTCAAATGATTATTTGTGTCTTTGATAGGGTGGAAAACATTGTGGGAAAAGGAAAAAATGCTGGTGACCAGCATTTTCTCCTTTTCCCACAATGTTTTCAAAAGCCTTCTTTCTTCAGGGTCGATAAAACTCGGGATTGTGTGGTAAAGAGTTAATGCATCTCTGTGATGCATTATACCAAGTATGATATTGCAAAATAATGGATCCATACAATTCATTTTGTCTAACAACCAACTGAATCATCAGGTAGATTATTTCTTGGACAATCATAAAATTGAGCAATAGCAAAAACTTTCAACCTGTGACAGCCTGCGAGGACAACTTGGGCTGAAATGGGTCGATACTTTTGCAGATGCATTAAACCCCCTTTCACATAGCGGACTCATTTATTTAGGACTACAGGGGTTAATCCGGACTTTCTGGATGTGTAATTTGGATAACATGTGTTTTACGTTTGTGTTATTATGTTTTGTTGCATGTTCCAGAAATCTTCTCTCCAACCCATTCTGATACAGCAACAAGTTTACTTGAACCTAATACCAAACAATAAAATTTTAGACTCATCTAAAAGCATTGGTAGAAGACATATTAACTGTGGCTCAAATGGTGGAACTTGTCTTTGATAGGGAAGAAAAAATGTTGGAAAAGGAGAAAATGCTGGTTGCCAGCATTTTCTCCCTTTCTGACAATATTTTCAAAAGGCTTCTTATTCAGGGTTGTTAAAATATGGTATTGTGTAGAAAAGAGTTAATCCTTAGACTGCAAAGCACAACCCACTGAACTTTTGCGGACAGCATGGATCAAGATCAGACTGCTGATCTTGGATCTACACTGTCCTATAAGGAGATATCTTTCCTCCAAAAATACCTTTGAAATAGGAAAATTTGTTTTTTTACAATTACCTTGAAAGTTTCATTTCTTTTATTTAGCAGGATAAGGGTTAAAACTGTACCAAACAACCCATGTTTTAACAACATTTGGGGAAAAGGCCTTTGGAAACATTGCGGGAAAAGAAATAAAAGCTGGTAACCAGCATTTTCTTCTTTTTTTTTTCTCAATATTTTCTGGCCTTTTGAAGACAAGTCTGACCATTTCAGCCACATTTGATTTGTGGTCCAAAAATGCTTTGGATTTGGACAGTTCAAAAAGTTTACCTGTGCTGAAATTTAAAAAAAAAATGTGCAGAAAGTTCTAAGTCAAAACTTGCTAGAATAAGTTCTTCAAAACTTAGGACTACCGGTCTGATTATCTTAGATACTATGCAAAAGCCTCTACCTAGACTGGTATCAGTCCATTACATAGAGTATTTTTATTGTAAAAAAAATCAAAAAATAAAACAGCAAAACAAATACACTCATATGATAATCTAAATGTCCGATTTAGCTATAGATAAAGAGCAAGTAACAACATATATTTCTGAGTCTACAGTAGTTGTGTACCTTGTTTATTAGAATGACTCCAATGCAGGGCCTGAATGCCAGGCTAGCCTCTACCCTAAAGGATGCTAAAACATGGGGTCGTTTCATGTAAATGGGTTAACACAGCTGTAGTCACTGAGATAAAGAGATGGAATCATGCGTGTTTACAGCATTATACTGGAATCATCTTTGCAAAAGTCAAGATAAGAGAGGTACTGATATCTGTATTTTGAAAGCTCTATCTTACTTCAGTGAACCCCATAATCATGTAATTGTGGGTTCTCATTAAAATTCTTTCATTATGACAATTCTTAGGTGAGCGCCAAAAACATAGATTTTTTTGAAGATCTAGGGTGATATATTGCTTGCTAATTCTCAACATTATGCTAGATATTTGTAATTCTGAATTCTTTACTTATCAAGAACCATCTAAGATTGTGTCAGTACATTACATACCGGTAAAAATTTTTGCATATCCCAGAGGATAATCATTTCCCAAAAGAGCCAAAATTTCAGTAGCACTGAGAAAGAAGACCTTTAAAAAAAATGCCATTAAACAGCATTTTCTCCTATTTGTATACTTACTCTCCATCTACATGTTCTTGAATAAATTCCATTATTATGTACAGTCATACTGAGTTTGTAATGTCAACTATTGTTAACTCTTTACCAAACAACAAAATTTTAGACTTGTCCAAATTGAAAGCATTGCAGACAACAAATTAAATGTAACTCAAAATGTTGGATTTCTCTGGAAAAGTGTAGAATATATAGTGTAAAAGGACAAAATGCTGGTTACCAGCATTTCTCCTTTTCCCACAATGTTTTCAAAAGCCTTTCCTCCCTTGAGTCATTCAAGAGTTTTAAAACCCTTTACCAGATGAGAAAAGTTTAGACTTTTCCAAATTGAAAGCATTTTCAGATGACAAATGTGGTTCAAAATAATGATATATGATAATGGTTATACCAGCATTTTATCCTTTTCCCACAATGTTTTCAAAAGCCCTTTACATCAGGGTTATTAAAAGTTGGGATTGTCATAGAGAGTTAAGGAGCACTTGCTTGCTACCAGCAATTGCTTCTTTTTCTATCATGTTTTAAATGTCCTTTTATTCAAATGCTTTTCTGTTTTGTTTCTTTTGCTTGTGACAGGCCTGTCTAAAAGAAGCCTTTTAAGTGAAACGGTATTTTAACCCATAACAAACAATCATGCATCTATGAAGAAGGATTTTGAAAAATTTTAACCCTTAAAGTACCTTTCATGACTATAGTTGCCTTTGTGGCCAGTGTAGATCAAGAGCAGGCTGCACAAAATGTGCGGCCTGATCTATGATCTACAATGTCCACTTTGCTGAAACACTGTAGACAAAATCAACTATGTAATTGCTTTATTTTGGAGGGTATTTCTAGGATGAACTGAGTTCTGTTGGATTTATGTGGCACTTTAAGGGTTGATATCATCAGAAAATGTCAAAATCCTGTGAACTAGTATTATCTCCTCTTTCCACAATGTTTTCTACCCTTCAATGTAAGATTCCCTCACTTGAGCCATTTCTGATTTGACATCTGCAATAGCTTTCAATATGGATGATTCATGTTGTCAGGTAAAGAGTTAACCCTTAATCCTGCTAAATAACTCTTTCACTGCCATCTTGGAGAGCTTTTGTGGACTGCGTAGATCAAGATCAGACTGCACAAAACGTGCAGTCTTATCTTGGATCTACACCATCTGCAATGTGATGCTAAACTTTCACTAGAATTGACTCCGGTTTCCATGAAAAGATACTTTTAGGGATTGAAGAAGAGTCGAATCCATTTAGTTGGCAGCGAAAGAGTTAAATGAAACTTTCAAGCCGATGGTAAAAACCAAAATGGTGGTATTTCAAAGTTATGGGGCTTGGAGAAATATTTCCTTATTGGACAGTAAAGATTGAAGATCAGACTGCACATACTGTGCAGTCTGATCTTGATTCACATTGTCCACAAAAGGTCTGTGAGTCAACCTTAGCAGTCTAAGGGTTAAGGGTAAAATGAGTGTACTTACCAGTCTTGAATCTGCAGTGAGTCATATTTTGTACCTGATTATGCATAATTTTGGTTCCTTTGCATAGAATTAAAGCTTTGGGGAAGATGGTTGTTTTACACAGAAAACATTAGGGATCAGTTTACCAATGTGGAAAAAATTTTTGCACTTGTTTCACATTTTAATCCTTTGGCTGCTAAGGGTGCCTCAATGACCTTTTGCGGACAGTGTAGATCCAAGATCAGACTGCACAGAATGTACAGTCTGATCTTGGATCTACACTGTCTGTTAAGGAGATTTTTTTTTCTTGCCCAAAAATGTAACCTTTAAAATAGAAAAATTATGGTTTTTACTAATGGCTTGAAAGTTTCATTTCACTTATAAATTTAGCAGGTTGAGGGTTAAAGAAACATTAATTGTTTGCCATTTGTATTGATGGTTTCAAATAAAATAGATTTTTGAGGAACAGAAAGTTGAAACATGTTACAGTTTTATCTGGTATGCACATAATTATGCATATTCACTCTCATGGACATAGGAGCCAGCTCCTCCTGACCCCTCTCCCCCACCCCAGGTCCCCATTTATTTGGGAAAGGGGGCAAAACTATCTTTCTTCACCATTGACTTGGTACTTGGTTTTGTCCATACTCATACTCTGACATACCTTCCCTAATTTTGTGTATAAATGATGCTTTCCAGGGAAATGATGCTTTCCAGGGTTTTTCTGTGATGACTAAGTGAAGAAGGTATATCAAGCTGCATTGACTAGTAAGCATAAACAAAGCCAAAATGGCCATAACCTTTGTATACAATACTTGGAAAACCCAACCTGGAAACATTCATGGAGTTAAAAAAAAAAGAGAAAATAAAATGGACAAAGAATTACATGAATATCTGGATTTTTATATAAATAAGATAATGTTTTGGCAAATTAGAATACATTTTCCACAGTATCTTTAACCCTGTAACAACAATCCCAAGTTTTAACAATCCTGAAGAAGATGCCTTTTGACAATATTGTGGGAAAGGGAGAAAATGCTGGTTACCAGCATTTTCTCCCCTTCCAGCAATGTTTTCTGTGCTTTCATAGACAAATCATTATGTAACTTACTTCAAATATTTCGTCTGCAAGTGCTTTCAATTTAGACAAGTCCATAGTTTTGTTGTTTGGTAAAGAGTTAACCCTTTACCACATAATCCCAACTTCTAACGACTCTGAGAAAGAAAGCTTTTGAAAACATTGTGGGAAAAGGAGAAAATGCTGGTTACCAGCATTTTCTCCTTTTCCCACAATGTTTTCTACCCCTCCCAACTCAAATTTCAATTGTTCAATCACATTTATTTTGTTATCTCTGCAAATGCTTTCAATTTGGACAAATCTAGAAGTTTGTTGTTTAGTAAAGAGTTAATGTACAACAATCCAATCCAGCTGTATCCAAGGGGCCTGTATGGAGGAGTGGGTTTAGTAGAATGATAAAAGTGGAAGAGAAAACAGACAGGGAGAGTTCAAGGTAATGAACTGTGGGTGTATAATGTTTATATTCCAGGAAAATTATTGAGATACTTTAGCCCGCTACACAGATGGATTTGATGTTAACCCTTGAACTACTGAGTAAGTGAAACGAAAATTTCCACTCAGTTGTAAAAACCATAATATTACGATTTCAAAGTTTATTTCACTTGGGGAAAAAAAAACATATTGGACAGTGTAGATCCAAGATAAGACTGCATATCCTGTGCAGTCTGATCTTGATCTGCACTGTCTGCAAAAGCACCTTGAGTTATGCTAAGCAGCCTAAGGGTTAACACCTATACTGTATGTGCCTAGGGATGAACTTTGCAAAAGTACAAAGCCTACACTCATGATGTTAGCAAGTTTACCCTAAGGCTGATCAGTGCCACTCATTGCCCATTTTGGGACCTTGTAGATTAAGATCAGATTGCACACTCTGTGCAGTCTGATCTTGGATCTACTCTGTCCAACATTGTGAGATTTTTCAGGTGAAAAGAACTTTGCAAATACAATATTTGTGTTTTTTAGCTCCACTGGCCAAAGGCCACAAGTTTATAGTAGCACAGGCCTACATACATCTCCTGTGAAACTACCCATCCAATTTTGACGAAACTTCACAAAAATGATCCTGCCGTTACACTCTTTAGATTTTCCTAAAATAATTTGATTCCAATCAAAACTGTGGTTGCCATGACAACACAACTGAAAAAATACTAAAAAAATCTCCTCAAAAACAGCTCTTTAGATTTCTTTACAAATTGACCAAAATGATCTTTTGGTTGACCTCTTTAAGATTTCTTTATATAATTTTGATCTGACAGAATATGGCTGTTTTTGGTTTGGCTCAATTATTGGCAGTAAAAAATCATAGTTAAAATAAAATGTTTAGGGGAAGTAACTCCTGTTTTCCTCAGGACAATATGTTGTCATCTCCTTTGGTTGTCATCTTAAACTTTAAAACGATAGATACATGTAGATCTATTGTATATTTAAGTTATTTAGATAGTTTTTATCAATGACTATTTAATTTGATGTAAAGCTAGTGGTTTTGCTCTGATGTGTTGAATATTTACAAGTAGCAGGACTTGTATCATTTTATTTTTTTCTCATACAAAGTAACCTTTCAGGCCATATTTTCTTTTCTGCTACTTATCTAAAGCTCATCAGAGCACAAAGAGCTCAGAGCAACCTTTTGAGATCATGCAGTGTCTGGCATCTGTCCTGCAATGTCTGTCATGAACTTTTATCCTGTACATGCTCTAGAGGCCACATTTTCAGTCTGATACCAATTAAACTTGGTCAGACTGTTTGTCTCGATAGTTCCTTGGATGAGTTCAAAACTGAATTAAATCAGGTTCAAAAGCAGGTCACTGGGACAACCCTTCAAAAAAATTTTGTGTACACTGTAGAGGTCACATTTTTAGTCTGATACCCATGACACTAAATACGAATGTGTGTCTCAATGATATCTCAGATGAATTAAAAAATGGGTCATGTCAGGTTAAGAAGTAGATCACTGGGATAAATCACTTATGAGAACCTCAAAGGATTGCAGGAATTGCTCTTTTTATAAATGCAGCAGCCTTTATCTATAACTGCCTAAAAACAATTTTCGTAAACCCACCTCCTACCACACAAACACTAACCATTTTGACATGAAGAAAATTGGCCGATAGCAGAGTTTTGGCCCAGGTCAGCAGGCTGACCTGAATCGATACTTTTTGCAGATCTATACATTAAGCCCCCTTTTCACAGAGCATGGCTCATTTATAAAGCGAAGAAGTGGTCATTTTCCATTCGTTCAGGCATAGAAATATTTTTCAGCGTTCATACTTTCTAAAGGTATGTATGTACATGTACAACGATTGTTAATTTTCTTAGAGATCTGTGATTCCTGGAAGTGGAAGCCATGCGTACAAATTAATTCGCCATGACACGTTACGAGGGTAGCAACATTCAAATAAAGGATAAACATAAGTAAGACATGAAAAATGTGTACAACTTACATGACGAACTGTCCGATCAAATCCAGGCAGATGAAATGATGCTGATGGGTACCAAAATTTATGGGAAGCTTCCGCGTTGCCATGTATGGCTGTCTGACCCGGGGTCATGAACGCTGGCAGCCAATCAAAATAGAAATTGAGTTCGTCTGCGCGTTATCAAGAATCGACAGGTAGAAGAAAAAATTCTCTGTGCAAGAAACAGGTGCGCTTGGCACTTGGGATTATCCCTTTAGCGCACAATCCCGAGTTTTAACGACCCTGAGAAATTGGTCATTTGAAAACAATGTGGGAAAAGGAGAAAATGCTGGTAAGCAGCATATTTTCCTTTTCCCGCAATGTTTTCTTACCTTTCAGAAACAAATCCTATCATTTGAGTTACATTTAAATTGTCGTCTGCAAATGGTTTCGGTTTGGACCAGTCTAAAATATTATCATTTGCTAGAGTTAATCAGAAAAGTCTCAACAAATAAATGGAAACGTGAGTGAACCACAACTGGACTTTCTTTGTCAATGGAAGAGTGAATTTGTAAATTTAATTGAAGAATTATAAGAGAAATGCAGTGTGAAAAGCGGGTTTGAATGCATCTGCAAAAAGTATCGACCAAGGTCAGCCTGGGCAGTCTGCGCAGGCTGACCGGGGCCGAAACTTTTTGCTATTGGTCAATTTTCTGCATCTCCATGGACCAGTTTACCTGATGATTCAGTCGTTTGTTAAACAAAATTAACTTAATGTATCCATGATGATGTGATGACTTAAAATGTATCACGAAGATGCATTAAACCCCATTTTGCCAGAACATGGCTCATGTACGAATGTAAATGAAGAAGTGCGTGCTAAATTGATGGCGGAAACCAATGCGCAGATGCCGGTTAAGTTTGAATCCAGCTTCGGTCAAGTTCTGTCAAAAATATTTAGGCAAAAAGGTGACATGAAGGTAATAAGTAATTTCTCGTCCACAAAATATTTTTAGAAGTGGTCTGCTTCAAAAGCATTATCTTCGTTAGGTGGCATTTTTCAAATATGCCTACATAACCTATCAGACACATTATCTTCCGCTAGGTGGCATTTTTCAAGTGTTCCTACTTACCTATCTGATATAGGCATTCTGGGCATTATCTTCCCCTAGATGGCATTTTTCAAATATATAACCTATCTGATATGGGCATTCTGGGTAGGCTACTGAACCGGAATACTTTTGAAGGCGGCAATCAATGCAACGAATTTCAAAATAAAATATACGTTTACTCACTAAAACCCACCTTGTATGATTCATCAAGCCGTTGTTAGCTAGTATATAATCTATGCACCAGCCATTTATAAACATAGCCCCTATAAGCTTGGGAAGAAGTCCCGGTATAAGGCTAGCAAGGCGAGGACGTTATTTTTGTTGTCAGTCTGTTGCACAAATCCCGTTTTCCCCATGTCTACATTTAGAATTTGTCTACAGAGATTTGCAGTAATCAATCGGTATTTAAAAAAAATTGCCCCTTTGAAATCATTTTGTTTTTTTGAGAAATTTGTAGTGAAAAACTGGCTTGATTTTTCCACAGACGTATTATTTATTGCCATTCTCCGCCTGCAATTTTTAAGCGGCAATTTACGCACTGCGTATTAATATTTGCTCCGTAGCCTACAGGACTATGATGCGTTATAGCAGACAGGTCAAAAGGACATGCTCAGACAAGGGCTCATCTTCGCAAGCCAAGGATACTAAGGTAGTACGTAACGAACAAAGTGGAGTTAGTATCCTTGGCTTGCGAAGATGACAAGGGCTTTGAAAGGGAAAAACGTCGTCGCGTATAATGGATCAGTTTTGTACAATCCCAATTTGTGCAATTTTTATAGGGATACTTTGGAGGTAAAAATATTTTCTTATCGGACAGCGTAGATCCAAGATCAGACTGCGCGTTCTTTGCAGTCTGATCTTATTCTACACTGTCTACAAAAGGTCCCCGAGTCGCGCTTAGCAAACTAAGGGTTAATACAGGCCTATCTCAGAGAAGAATGATATTATTCAGTTTTAAATAATAATAGTCGGTCAATCGCTCCTTACAAGACCACAAACTAGGTGTGGCTCAAATAAATGGAATCTCTTTTTTGTTGTTGTTGTGAAAAGGTAGAAAACATTGTGGGAATAGAATAAATGCTGGTAACTGATTTTTTCTCTTTTTTTTTTCCCCATAAAGTGTTCAAAACCTCTTTTTCCCCATTGTTCGTTAAAAGTCGGGATCGGTGGTTAGGGGTCCAATTTTTTTTATAAACCCATTATAAAACATTCCAGTGTTTTAATGACCCTTAGGATAAAGGCTTTTGAAAGCATTGTGGGAAAACCCACATTTTTTCAAACCCTTTCAGAGACCACTTACATCATTTGACCCATTTCCTACCCGTCGTCTGCAAAATTAAAGCTTTCAGTTTGGACATTGTCATGTCTGGAAAGGGTTATAAGCCAGCCATTTTACACGAGTTAACATTTTATTTTTAAAACCCCGGATGTTACAGGATACAGGCTAAATATACAAAACTAAAATTACTATCGTCCATATATTACATCTCCCCTCTCAAAATGTTTGTAAATGTTCTTCAGTGTTCTCTTCAGTTTTTCCACATTAAGAAGGGAGATAACCAGTGATATACTAAAGTTTCAAGTTCACAGTTTTCCATAGTTGTTCCTCTTTATATATAAATGGTTACACTCGTGTGAAAGTTTTATAGACTAATAAAAATTGTTAACAATGCTACCTTGCATTTTATTGTAATAAACAATGACTACAACTTACTCAATACTGATTGTTATTTTTACGTATCAGACGACCTTAGAATGTCTGTACTTTGGAAAATGCAACTGTATGACTAGAATTAGAAAAACTTTCACAAGGACTAAATCAGATAATAACGTGCAAACAATCTGTATTAGCTGATACAGACAATAAGCCCATGCTGAGACTTGCATTCATACTGACTTTCTGAATGATCTCAAATTTAAAAGTAAATAATTAAAGAATGAAAACTTTAAATCACTAATTTGGTGGTTTCACGAGGATTATTGTGCCTCTTAAACACAGTAAATACCACATATGGTCGGATTACCAAATATCTACGTAAAAATGTTTACATATATGCAATGCATGCCATGTGATCTGACTCCACATTTCTTTTGATCTTCCTGAAGTGCAAAAATCAGTATACTGCAGACTGGAATCTGATCTTGACCCACACATTTTATGAACTAACTTAAAAATCATCATATTTTGCTTGCATTTTAACAACTCTTCCTGATCTTGTCATACTTGTTTTTTCGTCACCAAAATTATTTTGATCAGATGGCTTATATTGCTCTAACCCTATTGCTTCATGAATATCACCACACTCTTGATCACTTTCCTTGATGTTGGCTTTTGTTGGAAGAATGTGACTCCTGTTTCGTCTGTACGTCTGTCCATTCTTTTTCTCTAGAATATAGGATCTCGGACTAGAATGTTTCTCGACCACTGTTGCTGGTTCCCAGTTTGTTGAATGTTCACGACGCATTAATACCTCATCTCCTGTTTTGAGTTGTTTTTGCTCTTTGCCAGAGAGTGTCAAAATAGTGTTTCTGCTTTATCTGAGAATACCCTTTTCTACTTTGTATCAAATCAGGACTATGTTGGTGTGGTTTCAACAAAGGTGTAGTAACTGGTAACGTAGTCTTCAAACGTCTTCCTAAAAACATTTGTGCTGGTGACAAGCCTACTTCTTGGATAACAGTATCTCTATATATCATGATAGACATATATGGATCTTTGCCTTTTTCAAGAGTGATTTAACCGCATGTACGCCCCTTTCAGCCAGTCCATTTGATTGTGGATACATTGGTGAGCTGGTAATATGCTGAAAGCCGTAATCTTTTGAGAATTTTTTGAAACTTTCAGACGTGAACTGCGGTCCATTATCACTGTATACTTTGTCAGGAATTCCATATCTGGAAAACTGACTTTTCATATATGTAATAGTATTGTCACTTGACAGGTTATCTAACTTTGCAATTTCTGGCCATGAACTGTATTTGTCTACAGTAAGTAAATAGTTGTTTCCGCGAAAACTAAATAGATCCACGCCTATCACTGCCCAATGCCTATCAGGAAGTTCAGTTTTGATCAGAGGCTCTTTTGGATTCTTATTCTGGTTCACAGCACAAATTTCACATCTTGAAACATGATTTTCTACATCTTTCACCATTCCTGGCCAAAACAATGCTTCTCTGGCAAGCGATTTACACTTCACAATTCCAGTGTGAGCTCCATGCACTCTTTGTAACATTTCTGGTCTAGGTTTCTGTGGCACTATCAGTTTATGACCTTTGAATATCATTCCGTCAATGCATGTTATTTCATCATGAAAGTTCCAGTATGGCTTTAATATTTCTGGAATTAATTCTTGTTTATCTGGCCAACCCTGTTCAACAACTTTCGTTAGAATGTTCATTTCTCCATCCTTTTCAGTTGCCACTTGAAATTCTTTGCGTTTCTCTTCGGATACAGGTAAGTATGTTAACAAGTTGTCTGATAGTTCTTCAGAACTGAGATCTTCCTTGGTTTCATCTAGATATGCGCGACTAAGACAGTCGGATATGTACATTTCCTTACCCGGCTTGAATTTCACATTCAAATCATATCTCTGTAGACTCAATAAAATTCTTTGAAGTCTTGGAGGAGCTTGATGCAAAGGCTTTGCAAATATGGATTGAAGTGGGCGGTGGTCTGTTTCGACAAGAACTTCCTTTCCAAACACATATTGATGGAATTTGGTACATCCATACAGGATTGCCAACGCCTCTTTTTCAATTTGAGTATAGTTTCTTTGTGAGTTAGTCAGTGCTCCGGGCCCATAGGCCACTGGTTGCTCATTCTGGAGGATAACAGCCCCAAGACCTCCTTGAGATGCGTCTACTTGAAGAGTTATTGGTTGGCTCTGGTCATAATACTTGAGCACAGGTGCTTTAATGACAGGTTCTTTCAGGCATTCAAAAGCTTCATCTTGTTCTTTTTCCCAGTGCCACTGGATATTCTTCTGAAGTAATCTTCTGAGTGGTTCACTCTTTTCTGACAAGTTTTTAATGAATTTTTCCAGATAATTGACAAAACCTAAAAAAGTCATTAACTCCTTTACATTCTCAGGTTTTTTCATATCCTTGACTGCTCTAATTTTCTCTCCATCAGGTTTCAAACCTTTCTTTGTAAGAGTGTGACCTGCAAAACTTATTTCTGTCTTTCTGAATTAACATTTGTCTTTGTTCAATCTGAGATTGTTGTCATTTATTCTGTGGAGGACTTTGTACAGTCTTGAATCATGTTCTTCTATGTTTGATCCCCTAACAATTATGTCGTCCACAACTGACTCATAGCCTTCCAAGTCTTGGACCATGTTTGAAATCAGTTTTTGGTAAATCTCTGGAGCCGGCTTGATTCCATAGGGTAACCTCAGAAAACTGTATCTGCCAAGGGGAGTATGCATTGTGCACAGTTTCTGTGAATGTTCATCTAGTTCACACTGACAAAATCCACAGCTGGCATCCAGTTTACTAAAGATTTGAGCATTTGACATTAACGGCAAAATATCCTCAATGGTTTTCATTGGGTAATGCTCTCGCTTAATAGCCCTGTTCAAATCTTTGGGATCCATACAGATTCTCAATTTCCCGTTAGGCTTTACTACAGTCACCATTGAATTAACCCAATTCGTTGGTTTATCTTGTTTGACGATAACTTTCTGCTTCTCCATTGATTCAAGTTCTTTTTTTATTTTTTATTGTTGGAGGCGTTTTTCTTGGAGGATGTACAACTGGAGTGACATTTTCATCCAGAGTTATTCTATGTTTTGCAGGTAGTTTCCCTAATCCTTGAAATAACTTTGGGAATTCTTCCTCTATCTTACGGTATTGTGGCACCGTATAAGTCCTTTTAACAAGATTCAATTTCTCGCAAGTTTCATATCCTAAAATTGTTTCTGCCGGGTTTTGCACAATGTTAAATTTAGCACTGTAAGTTTGCCCTTTTATTTTGAAATTTATCAGTGTAGTTCCTATGACCGGAATTTTATGGCCACTGTAAGACTTGAGCAGTCTTGTATTACCAGTATTGGTATTTTCACACTTTTTTGAAGTTCTTAAACCTATCTTTTTCAATGTCTCCAATGACATCACATTACACTGTGCCCCTGTATCAAGATTCATATTTATGGTATGTCCCTCTATTTGGGTCTCTACTGACCAGTGTTCATTGACAGAATTAATGTTACATCTGTCATCTATTTCTATGACACCTATGTAAAGGTCATCATCGTTTTCACTTTCTACTGCATGCACCTTTTTCTCCTTTTTTCTGTACCTTTTTTGTCTTTTTGGTGATTCTTTTGTCTCGCATACCGCTGCAAAATGGTTGTGCTTTTTACATTTAGCACACTGTTCTCCAAATGCAGGACATTTATCTTTCACATGTGTTTTACCACATCTTGAGCATTGAATTTTTTCAGCCTTTTCAAATTTCTTCTTAGTTTTGGGTCGAGCTCCGTTTTTAACAGTGTTTACCTTTTCCGTTTCTGAGAGTTCCATGCACTTTGTTTGTGTTTTGGAAATTTCATAAGCTCTGGCAATGTCAAGTGTTTTTTCAAGAGTCAAGTCCGAGCCGATATTAATGAATTTCTCCCTTACTTTATTATTTCGTACACCAAATACTACGCGGTCACGAACCATTTCGTCAGGTTTGTCATAACTACAGTCTTTGACAAGGATCTGTAGGTCTGTCACAAACTGGTCAAATGTTTCATGTTCATTTTGTGTTCGACTGCTGAACCGGTATCTATTGTAAACAATGCTTGACCTGGGTTTGACATATTTTTCGAAATTATCGGTGTAACTCTGCAAGATTTTTTTCTCATCATCGCTCAACTCCCATGTTTGGTAGATCTTTCCGCCTTTTTCCCCAGCCCAGATCATGAGGTAATTACATTTTTCCTCTTCTGTCTTCTTTTTCAAAGGACCGTTGAAAACGGAAGTACAATGTTCCCAAAATCTTTTCCACGCAGATTCTAAATCTGGGGATTCCCAGTCCATTACAGGGGAATTCATGGCAAGCCCGTCCATCTTAAATATTTCTTCTTACAAAATACGTCGATGGTTATGCCACTGGCGCTCGATCATTATTCAAAATCGTTGCTCGATGTGTAACCTAATAAATAACATGGTAATCAAGGCAAATTGACCTCTTCCGTATCGCCGTAATTTTTTCGAATAAACATAGTCGTGTGCAAAAAGTATCAAATGGCTGGAAGGAAAATATATTTATTCAAGTAGAAATGGTAAGTAACATTTAACTTACTTACATGTATCGAAGAAATTTAAGTTTTTTTACGAGTTACTTTTGCCCAGAAGATTCACTTTACGTCCACTTCCGGTCTGATTGACTTTCAACTGACTTCAACAGACTCTTTTTACAACAGGCGATCTGATTGGACAAATAGGAAAGGTGTGTTAGGCGTGTCTGGCGTGAATTTTCCCGCGATCTGTCAAACTTTTTCAAGAGACAGATTGCTAGACTTGTAATTATGCTGACAGAACTCCAAAATAGAGCAGCTTTAAAATTTATTTCAGAAGAACACAATGTTGTTCTTACTGCCCAGGCAGGGACCGGCAAGAGTGTTGTCCTACATTTTTACGCTTCAAAACAGCCGTTAAAAGTTTGACCAATCAGATGACTCGTATCATTTTGAAAAGGTCATAGGAGGTTACCGGAAGTGAGCCAGTGAGGAAACTGACGTTAATATGCCTAAAATTGTGAATGCAACGAAAAAAGTGTCGCGTGCAGTATTAATTGGTCGTTTATGAATAACTTTACCATGTAACTGTCGATTTAAACATGTATTCTGATGAATAACATTCAATTATGGAGCGAATTACATTCACGATATAAATTACGACCGTCTCAAACGAGGTGAGTCATACTAAAGTAGGGTCATACTAAAATATGCCCTACGGGAAAATTCGCCCTACGACGCCCTACGGATAATTTATCGCCCAACGGGTATATGAACTGTATCGGATTCAATTGATTACTTACATTTATCAAAATATACTTTATCTAAGATATCCTAAAATATTATGACTTTATTTTGTATAATTTTGGAGATATTTGATCGATAGTTTTCATATTGACGATGAGTGACAGGTGCTCTGTAAGACCTACCACTTCATTGCTCACCCTACTTGTTTTCGGGGAATATTTTCACCAATTAATACTATCTGTAGCTAGAATAATGTATTAATTTACTTAATTTTCTTTATTTGTGGTTTATTTCGATGTTTAACAGATGCAAAGACGAAAACTTCCAGACATGCAGCGATTCAAAGGGAGATAATTTGATAAACAGAATTTCCAAGAGATAGAGTTACCCTTCTGAGGGGGTGACAGATGTACATATCGGTTAACAGACAATTTCGGTAAATTGGACTTATAATATAAATCGATTGGATGTTTCAGTAACAAGGTAACCATTATATAATGGTAGGCCAAATGCATCTTGATGTTTTTCACACCAAATAAAGTTTTAGTTCTGATTCCTTCAATCTTTCTTTTTTTTCCACAAACTTTTGAGACATCATATTTTTATTATGTTGCTACTGTCATGCTGTACGTAAATTAAAACCTGAATTCACGTTGTCTTATTTTCGACCATTTCTATGGAATGCCACAGCAGAAAATATTCAAGATATAAAAACACTATCAAGATATTTAAAATATTCAATCATGATAGTCGCAATTATACCAAAATGATATATAAAGTTGATATATGACAGCAAAATTATCATATCAAAACATAAAACCACTTCAAGACAAATAAATATACTTCAAGATGTAAAAACAGCATCAACATTTTAAAAACCACACCAAGACAAATAAATATACTTCAAGATGTAAAAACAGCATCAACATTTTAAAAACCACACCAAGACAAATAAATATACTTCAAGATGTAAAAACAGCATCAACATTTTAAATACCACACCAAGACTCCAGTATGATCTCGAAGAGAGGGTAGGAGACATCCTGGGAAAAGAAGAAAATGCTGGATACCAGTATTTTCTACTTTTCTCACAATGTTTTCATTAGCTTTCTTCCTTCAGGGCGTTATAACTTCGGATTGTATCGATCTCAGAAGGGTAACTCTATCTTTAGGAAATTATGTTTATTAAATTATCTCCCTTTGAATCGCTCCATGTCTGGACGTTTTCGTCTGGAACATCTGTAAAAACTCGAAATAAACTGCAAATAAAGAAAATAAGTAAATGAATACATTGTTCTAGCTACAGATGGTATTAATCGGTGAAAATATTCCCCGAAAACAAGCAGGGCAAGCAATGAAGTGGTAGGGCTTAAAGAGCACCTGTCACTCATCGTCAATATGAAAACTATCGATCAAATATCTCCAAAATTATACAAAATAAAGTCATGATATTTTAGGCCATGTTAGATAAAGTATATTTTGATAGATGTAAATAATCAATTAATACGGCACGGTTCATATACCCGTAGGGCGATAAATTATCCGTAGGGCGTCGTAGGGCGAATTTTCCCGTAGGGCGTATTTTAGGGGTGGATGGGTCATACTAAAATATTTTGTATGAAATCTAAGAGAAAAAAAAAAAAAAAACTCATAAACTATCTCCGATTCGTGCATAATTGAAAGCAGAGAATCACCTGTCATCGAGGCTTTTATATTCAAAGCATATCAAAATGTGATGTAAAGGAATAGTTACTTTGACCAGTTTCTTTTATAATTAGATATTAAAAGGTACGTAGATTATGGTTGTTATGATGTGTTTAATAAGTTTTGTAATCACTTTAAACAGAAAAAAGACCGAAAAATTCAATCGAATCGTAAGTTTTTCTTACTTAAATTTGAAATCACCTGTCACCTTAGAAAAACGAAATCACCCCACACAGTGGTGAAATCACCCGTGACTTAATTTTGCTCAAATCAGCTTGTTGTGTGTTCTTTTTGTTTGACAGAAAAAAAATCATGTAGGGGCCATGTGTTTTAATTTTGGCTATTCCCAAAGAACGACCCGGCTTTCGAACCTTAAAATTGCACACCTATATACTCAAAGTACAGACTATGATCAAAAAGTCTCTTCACTCTTTCACTGAAAATAAGAAAATAAAAAGTTGTATTCAGCAGTGCTTTCCATCAATTTAATCAGGGATCGTAAGTGTAATATACTGAAAGAACGGAAATCGGTTCACGCGATCATATTGAAAGCACTGCGTACTTAAATTTGTTAGAAATCAATTAATTGGTGATTTCACTAATTTCATTTATCCAAGGGTGATTCCTGTAATTTCTTGAAGGTGATTTCGCCGATTCAAAAGGTCATAAACCGGGCAATTTTTTTATACCTTTTATTATCTAATCATAAAAGAAAATGGTCAAAGTAACTCTGCCTTTGTATCACATTTTGATATCTTTTGAATATAAAAGTGTGTTTCTGTAAATAAAGAGGTCATTTCACTGATTTTGACGAGTCATTTCGTTAAATTTGAGCCCCGATGACAGGTGATTCGCTGCTATCAATTATGCACGAAACGGCCGCCGGATAATCTATGGATTTTTACCTCTTAAATTTCATACAATAGGAAACCACTTGATCCCCCAGATGATTTTTTTATAAAAAAAAAAAAAAAAAAAAAAACGAAAAGAAAAGAAAACTGATTTGAGCACAATTAAGTGTTGATTTCACCACTGTGTGAGGTGATTTCGTTTTTCTGAGGTGACAGGTGATTTCAAATTTAAGTTAAAAAAACTAACAATTCGATTGAATTTTCTGACTTTTTCTGTTTAAAGTGATAACTAAACTTATTAAACACATCACAACAACCATAATCTACGTCCTTCAATTTGTTAGACGTCAATCAATTGGTGATTTCACTAATTTCACTTATCCGAAGGTAATTCCTGTAATTTCTCGTAAAGGTGATTTCACCGATTCAAAAAGTCATAAATCGGGCATTTTTTCTAAAGCTTTTATTATCTAATCATAAGAGAAAATGGTCAAAGTAACTATACCTTTGCATCATATTTTGATATGCTTTGAATGTAAAAGTGTGTTTCTGTAAGTAAAGAGGTGATTTCACTGATTTATGGGATGATTTTGACGAGTCATTTCGTCAAATGACGGGTGATTTCGCTGATAACAATTACGCACGAAACGGAGATAATTTCTAGATTTTACCTCTTAAATTTCATACAAAAGTAATCACTTGACCCCTACATGACTTTTTCTGTCAACTCAAACAAAGAGAAAAGAACAAGAAACTAACTGATTTGAGCTCAATTAAGTGGCTATGGAAAACATTGTGGGGAAATGAGAAAATGCAGGTAACCAGCAATTTCTTCTCCCACAATGTTTTCTATCATTCCTGAAGCAAATGTCAATTTTTGAGTCACATTTTTGTCATCTGAAAATGCTTTCAGTTTGGAGTAGTCTAAATTTTGTGGCTTGGTAAAGAATTAAGAAAGAACACTTGGCAGAGAAACACAAATGATTTTAGGGCTAGGCAAGAAATTTTACACAAACTACCTAAAGGCAAATAACATTTTGATGACTTTCATAGTTTTTTCAATCGTTTGCTTGAAAATTCAGGCAATTTTCTGCAGTCGGGGCAATACCAAAGTTTGCTTTTTGGTTGGGTCTTTAAGTTCAAGCATTCAAAGTGAAACCACTTGATATCACAGTTCTCATTATCACAACATACCATGTCTCCATATTCTATCTGATCACAGTAACACCAACATTCTCTTTCATTTTTTGACTTTTCTACAGTGTTACTGGAAGTTGAGGCGACCGGCTGAAGCGGTAAACATGTCTTTGCGGAAGGTTCTAATCCTGGAAGCCGTGTGTAGAATTTCCCCACAAGCTCTGGGAGTACTGATGTGTAAAAGAAATGTTCTGCACTTGTACACATCTCCTGCCACAAATCATAATCAAATAAAACCTGTTCAATATGAACATCCCTAGTTGTCCACACAACAAATACACATGAATCAATTTTTGTGACGCCCGTTTGTGTTTGAACCTGATAAAAGTACTCATGCTTTCTGTTCAAACGGAGCTCCCCATCTTCATCTTTAGTAAGATAGAAATTTTCTTGATCCAGTAGTAGATCGCTTTTTTTTGAATATGGGCACTTGACTTCCACCACTTGCTTGCCACAACAATCACATGAAATAATGCAGTCTGGTGTTGCAGCAATAAATGGACATTCCTCACTTATAAATAATCCACAGTTTTCAAGTTGAACATTTTCGTGCCCTTCTTCTTTTAGTTTACACATTAAGTTTTGAATGGCTGTTTGCTCATGTCTTAATCCCCATTGTATAGCTTCATTTGTAAATTTCTTACTGAGTGGATAACACAATGATTTAATCAGTGACTGGGCAGGATTGGCAGGATCTGTTCTTAGTATGGATTTCATTTTCGAGGCGGTTATTCTGCCAGCTCTGAACTGAAACCAGAGTTTGCTCTTGCATTGCTCTCTTGTGGCTTGTTCCAAGTTTTCATCTTCCTCCAAAGTTACTTGTATTTTGATACCTCTACATTTTTCAAGCAGTTCTTTGTAATTTAAAGTAATGGCAGAGCTGTCTCGGAGTTCAGTCAAAATTTTAGGCATTGGTACACTTAGAGTCTTTGGAATATAATGGTCTGCAAACTCTGGAATGATTGATAGTAGTGCTGACCTTTTTCCAGTTGCATGTAGATTGCTAAAGAGTAATTGAAGCTCAGCATCTGTGGGAGGTGGAACTGGTTTCTTTGCCTTTTTTGCTGAAGGAGGGGCAGGTGTGCCAGTAGTGATGGGGTTGTCACACAAGCTGTCAAACTGCTTTTTCATTGTTTTTGCAGAGCTGAAGTTAATATCGCGAACTTCGGCTTATGATACCTTTTTCACAGATGTCGGCAATAACCAATAGGCTGGTTCTTGTGTGACGGTCCTCGAATCTCTCACTCTAACAGTCCCATCAATGGCAAAAAGGAGTGACCCAATATGTGTGCATGCCTCACCGAGGCCTGCTGTGCAGTCACAGTGGGATGCAAGGACCTGTCCATTTTCAGTCACTATGGCCCATGGATTTAGTGGTTTCAGACCTACTTTCATAGAATGCATCACCTGCAATACAAAGATAAAATGCATCAATGATTATATGGAATCACTTTTGTATTTGTCATCTTCAGTATAGGAATACATACATAATTATAAATAGTCTAAAATACGGGCAGAAGCTAACACACAGGGCTGCTGCATTTGAGTTAAAATTGTAGCAAACATGAAACCACCCACTGACTCCTCCATCCCTACATCTAAGAAGACATTCAATTTGAACCTCCATCCCAAAGTCTACACTGTTCGCTTGATACCTTCTTTGTAAGCTATATATTAAAGAATTATTTGAACACTGTGCAAATGAATGCTGTAAAAAGTATAGACCTATCGTACACAACTTACCTTCGCTCTAACAACATGTTTCCCAGCCATTACTGTAGTCGACATTCCTGATACCCAACCTGCCAGAAGCTGTTTGTGTGCGTCTAGCCCTTTATAGCATTTTAAATCGTCCAAGGTAAAGGGGCTTGGAGTAAACAAAAGATAGTTCACAATATCTGGATATGATACTGACGGTAAAATTTTCACATCATCCCTGAAATTTTCAAGTTCATACGGGTCACTTCCGCCGATAATTAAAAAAAAAAGTACAGTTTCACAATAGAATTTTACGCTTATTGTTTATGTTCCGCTTTCAAAGTATACCTCCAAAATGGCGGCTGAAGCGGTGTTACCATAAATTGATACCGCTCTTGCAAGGGGTCTATTGTGTTGGGTGATTTCGTTTTCCGAGGTGACGGGTGCTTTTAAATTGAAGTAAAAACTTACTTCGATTCGATTGAATTTTCGGTCTTTTTCTGCTTAAAGCTGTTCTAAAACCTTTAAATCACATCGTATTTATCATATTTAATGTAATTCAATTTGTTAAATATCAAAGAAAAGGTGATTTCACTAATTTATATGGTGATTCCAGAGATTTCGGTGATTTCACTAAATCGCCCTACCCTTATTTTAGTGTGACCGGAGTCTACTTTGCCTTGATTACCATGTTATTTATTAGGTTACACATCGAGCAACGATTTTGAACAATGATCGAGCACCAGTGGGTTATGCGTGTCTACCTACTGACTTCCTAATATTGTCGTTTTCTGACACCATGTCATGTCTGGAAAGGTTATGAGCCAGCCATTTTACACGAGTTAACATTTTATTTTTAAAACCCCGGATGTTACAGGATATAGGCTAAATATACAAAACTAAAATCACTATCGTCCATATATTACAGACATGTCTTAAATTTTGTCCTAGGATGAAGAGTTTACCGTATTAGTTAATCTTTATAATAGAACCAAATTACATAAGTGTCATCCTCTGTAAAAATGGGGCTTAATATATCTGCAAAAAGTATCGACCCACGTCAGCCTGCGCAGTCCGCAGGCTGACATGAGTCGAAACTGTTTGCTGTAAGTCTGTCACAGTTTATGTATTTTCCAAGAACCATTCTATCCCATGATTCAGTCGGTTGTCAGACAAAATGGATTTTAAGGATACATACAGACTTGCTTGGTATAATTCATCACGGAGATGCACTAAACCAACTTTTCACAGGGCTCGGTTCATATATGTACAGTACTGTATGTACACCGTTTCATTTATAATTACTGCTAGTCCTATTTTAAAATCAGTTTAATCAGTTGTTTATCTTTTTGCAAGACGATTACAGCGCAAAACAATGTATCAGAAGCAAAGGCACTTGGTTTTTTGGCTCCACTGGCAGATGGCCAGCGAGCTTATGTAATGGCCCGGTGTCCGTCGTGCGTCCATGCGTCCGTCCGTGCGTGCGAGATTTCTTTTTTTTTTTACTTTTCCCACGATGCTTTCTACCCTTTCAAAAACAAATCCCAGTTTTTGAAGCCATATTCGTTTTATCATCTGCAATTGCTTTCAAAGGTCAAATATAAGATTTTGTCATTTTGTAAGGAATTGAGTACAGCTCTGTTTATTTTCAGAAATCTTACTTGCTTCTATTTATTAGATACAACTGTTTGTACTGCTCTTGCAGTTCCGCATAGGATTAACAAAATATTTTCGGAAATTCCTGCAATTTTTTTCGTCCTGCCCTGAAGGGGGAGGCTTTTGAAAACTATCTAGGTATGAGAGAATAGCAATATTTGAACCACAGTTAATGTGTTGCTCGCAAACACCTATAGTATGGATGTGGGGCACAGTGGTGCAGGGCACATCAATGGGTCTAGGTTTGAATCCCACGATGGGTGGAAGTCAACTGTTGGAACTACTCATATCACAGTACAAGTGCTGGCTCAGGTATCCAGGAAGCAATAATTGAGACTGATTAGAATAAGTTGTAAGAATTTGTCTCACAATAAATGTAAAATAAATAGCTCTAGGTTTCAACTTAAATGTCACATTAAGTTTATGAGCTCAGTGTTTCACTTTAAATGTAGCTTGAGAGTAAAGGATAATGTATGTATGGGAAGGACAGGTAGAGTCATAGTGTACATTAGTGGTTTTAAAAGTTTGACCCTTACCCTGCAAAATAAAAGAAATTAAACTTTCAAACCAATACCATAAACCCAAATTTTCCCATTTCAAAGGTATATTTGAAGGAAAGATATCTCCTTATCGGACAGTGTAGATCAAAGATCAGACTGCAAGTTCTGTGCAGCGTGATTTTGATCTACGCTGTCCGCAATAGGTCAGTGAGTCGCGCTTAGCAGCCTAAGGATTAAATGATGTATGCAAGTAAAGAGTGCTTGTGTGTGTGTTGTGTAAAGGGTTGTGCTTGTCTCAAATGCACGTGGATTCTGTGAATTCTGTGGATTATGGGGTTACAAGCCAGGTTTTGGTTTAACCCTCTACCAAACAACAAAATGTAGGACTTGGCCAGATTGAAAGATTTTGCAGATGACGCAGTGAGACTGAAATACCGAAATTTCACTCTGGAAATGTAGAAAACATCATGGAAAACGAAGAAAATGGTTACCAGCATTTTCTCCTTTTCCCGTAATGTTTTCAAAGGCCCTCTTCTTTAGGGTAGTTTAAACTCCGGATTGTGAGGTAAAGGGCTAACTCTTTACCACAAGATCCCGACTTTTAACGACCCCGATAAAAAAAGCCTTTGAAAACATTGTGGGGAAAAGAGAAAATGCTTTTAACCAGCATTTTCTCCTTTTCCCACAATGTTTTCCATCCTTCCCAAATTAAATGTTAATTTTTGAGTCACCTTTATTTTGTCGTCTCCAAATGCTCTCAATTTTGACTAGTCTAAATTTTGTCATTTGGTGAAGAGTTAAACTGAGGGGACAGCAAGCATCTTCCATAGACAGATATATTTTGGGATGGAGAAGTGATTACTTTGAATGTGTGATTGTGTGTGCTGGGTAGAGTATTTTTTCTGTTGTGAGTTTTATTTTATTTGTGAAGGTTTTCATGTTTAGAGCAGCATCCTTATTGGCTAGACTTTGAAAGCATGGGTTGTTGAAAGGTTTTTCCTGTATTTCGGTACTAGTATGACAATGCTGGAAAAGGAGCAGTGCTGCTTTTATTTGCATTGTAATCATGGTTAGATCTAGTAGAATTATTCATGTCTGTCTAGAGGTCTATATAAGGAACATAATTGTTGGTATAAAGTTTGTAAATGTTATAATGAGTCATAAAAAATTGTGTTTCGATACGATGGCTTGGAGTATAGAGCTAGTATTTAGTAGTTAACCACTAGAAACTTTTGTGACAGTACTAAAAATTATTGATATTAAAATCTAGACTACATGTAGTCTGGTACCCCGCCGTACTTTAAGAGTAGTGGTAGGGGCAGGTAATCCAGACCAGATAGTGACTGGAGAGAGGGTGTGTTACATTAACAGTTTCAAAAAACACAGTGTTTTTGAAAGCCTTTTTCCTCAAGATAGTTCACACTCGGGATTGTTTGTTAAAGGGTTAAAACCCTTAAACACGAATTAATTTTAGCTCGGCTGTTTTATATTGATTGATTGATTGTATTGCGTTTAACGCCGTTTTCAACATTATTTCAGTTATGTCACGGCGGCCAGTGCACCTATCCATGCTTTCCTGGAGTTTCTTTTACCAGTACTCCGCACAATATTCTTTCCAAGCCACTGGCTGCTTTCCCACATAACCATCGTCGAAACAATGGTCAGCGGTGAGAGAGGAATGAATCCTGTCGCGATGACTATCATCAATCCTCGGAAAGAAATTGGCCAAGCTGGGGATCGAACCAGCGACCTCCTGTTTCCAAGTCCTGTACACTACCGACTGAGCTATGGGGGCTTGGCCGGCTGTTTTCAAAGAAAACATCGAAGTAATGACATAGCCATGGTGTCGTCGTCTATGTCATTGTGCGTAAACTTTGACATTTTATAGTATCTCTTTTATTACTCAAAATATTTACTTCAAACTTGTTCAAGTTGTTAGTTATGAGAAAGGGAACATATACAATAAGGGCAGATAACCATCAAATTATTTATGACACAGTTATGCCCCCTTTTCAACTTAAAATTTTCACTGAAAATCAAGCAGATGCCGTCAAGCATAGGCACCCGTATGTGGTGCAACACTGAAGAGCACATGAATGAAATGTAAGAGTGTTTCATGTTTATTAACTCTTTACTTCACGACAAAATTTCAGACGAGACCTAGTTGAAAGCAATGGCAGTCAACAGAATAAATGGGAACCAAAAATTGAATTTAGTTTTGTGAAAGGTAGAAAACATTGTGGGAAAAAGGAGAAAATGCCGCTTCTAGCATTTTCCCCTTTTGCCGCAATGCTTTCAAAAAGCTTGTTTCTCAAGGTTGTTAAACGTCGGAATTGTGTGGTAAAGGGTTACCTGTCTGCCAGATGACAAAATTCAGACCAAGGGGCATAGCTAGACTTAGGTTTATAGCTGTGCCAGGGTTGTGTATGGGGCATCCTCTAGAAAGTTTTACAAACAGTGATGCAATCTGTTGCATTTTGGGCATTTTGATTTGCTTTATTCAGTGCTGAAAATCCACAGTTTAAGTACATGTATATGATGCATTATGTAGAAACAAATAAAACCTGTATCCATGTAAGTGTTAGAGTGAATGTTTAACTCTCTGGCACACAATCCGACTTTTAACGACCCTGGGGGAAAAAACTTTTAAAAACACTGTTGGAAAAGGAGACAATGCTGATAACCATCATTTTCTCCTTTTCCCACAATGTTTTTTACCCTATCACAGACAAATTCTATCATTCAAGTTGCGTTTAATTTTTCGTCTGTAAATGCTTTCAATTTGGAGAAGTCTAAAATTCTGTCGTTCGGTAAAGAAAAAAAATAACAAGGTATTGTTATAGCCCAGTCGTTGTCTGCGTCTAGGCTGTCATGGGAAAACAGTTACTGCATGGCCCGCTCGGCAGAACAATTTTGACTTTCCCTGCTCTTGCTAACTCCATTTTAAAATGATTTCACATGCGTTGCATGTTTTTAGATCACTTGAGCACGAAGTGCTCAAGGTGAGCTTTCGTGATCGCCCAATGTCCGTCATCCGTCGTGCGTCGTCCGTCGTCCACAATTTCTTTAAACATCTTCTACTCCTAAACCACAGGGCCAATCTTGATGAAACTTGGCAGGGATGTTCCTTGGGTGAAGCTCTACCAAAGTTGTTCAAAGAATTGAATTCCACCCATAACTCTGGTTGCCATGGCAACAAAAAGGAAAAAAATGCAAAATCTTTGAAAATTTTTGAAAATCTTCTTCTCTGAAACTAGAAGGCACAGAGCTTTGATATTTGGTATGTAGCATCTCCTAGTGAACCTCTACCAAGTTTGTTCATATGATGTCCCTGGGGTCAAAACTGGCCCCGTCCCGAGGGTCACAAGCTCGAGCATACTAACAAAGAAGGAAAACTTTAAAAATCTTCTTCTCTGAAACTTGAAGGCGTAGAGCTTTGATATTTGGCATGTAGCATCTCTTAATGGTCCTCTACCAAGTTTGTTCATATGATGCCATTAGGGTCAAAACTGGCCCTGCCCCGGGGGTCACATGTTCGAACATAGGAACAAAGAGGGAAAACTTTAAAAATCATGTTCTCTAAAACTGGAAGGCATAGAGCTTTGATATTTGGCATGTAGCATCTCCTGGTAGACCTCTACAAAGTATGTTCATATGATGCCCTTGGGGTCGAAACTGGCCTTGCCCCGGGGATCACAAGTTCGAACATAGGAACAAAGAGGGAAAACTGTAAAAATCATGTTCTCTGAAACTGGAAGGCATAGAGCGTTGATATTTGGCATGTAGCATCTCCTAGTGGACCTCTACCAAGCTTGTTCATATGATGCCCTTGGGGTCAAAACTGGCCCTGCCCCAGGGGTCACAAGTACGAACATAGGAACAAAGAGGGAAAACTTTAAAAACCATCTTCTCTAAAACTAGAAGGCACAGAGCTTTGATATTTGGAATGTAGCATCGCCTAGTAGACCCCTACCAAGGTTGTTCATATGATGCCCCTGGGGTCAAAACTAGCCCCGCGCCGGGGGTCACAAGTTCGAACATAGGAACAAGGAGGGAAAACTTTAAAAATCATCTTCTCTGAAACTAGAAGGCGTAGAGCTTTAATATTTGGTATGTAGCATCTCCTAGTAGACCTCTACCAAGGTTGTTCATATGATGTCCCTGGGCCAAAACTGGCCCTGCCCCAGGGGTCACAAGTTCGAACGTAGGAACAAAGAAGGAAAACTTTAAAAATCTTCTTCTCTGAAATTGGAAGGTGTAGAGCTTTGATATTTGGTATGTAGCATCTCCTAGTGGATCTCTACCAAGTTTGTTCATATGATGCCCCTGGGGTCAAAACTGGCTCTGCCCCGGGGGTCACAAGTTCGAACATAGGAACAAAGAAGGAAAATTTTAAAAATCTTCCTCTCTGAAACAGAAAGGTCTGGAGCTTTGATATTTGGTACGTAGCATCTTCTAGAGGATCTCTACCAAGTTTGTTCATATGATGCCATTGGGGTCAAAACTGGCCCTGACCCGGGGGCCACAAGTTCGAACATAGGAACAAAGAAGGAAAACTTTAAAAATCTTCTTCTCTTAAACGGGAAGGCGTGGAGCTTTGATATTTGGTATGTAGCATCTCCTAGTGGACCTTTACCAGGTTTGTTCCAAGGATGCTGATTGGGTCAAAACTGGCCCAGCCCGGGGGTCACAAGTTCGAACATAGGAACAAAGAAGGAAAACTTCAGAAATCTGCCTCTCTGAAACAGGAAGGCGTGGAGCTTTTATATTTGGTATGTAGCATCTTCTAGTGGACCTCTACCAAGTTTGTTCATATGATTCCCTTGGGATCAAAACTGGCCCTGCCCCGGGGGTCACAAGTTCGAACATAGGAACAAAGAAGGAAAATTTTAAAAATCTTCCTCTCTGAAACAGGAAGGCGTGGAGCTTTGATATTTGGTATGTTGCATCTTCTAGTGGATCTCTACCTGTACTGTTTCACCCACAGCTAACCCCCAGGACTCTTATAGGTCTTTTGTTACAACAATAACGCCTTTCTTCCTGGGTGACTTTATTAAAGTCATAGGTTATATTTCATAAAAAACTGAAATAAACATAAATGCAATACATTGTAAAAATGAATTACTCATGATTCTTTTCCAAAAATAATGTTATCTCCACATCTAAGGAAAAGCATTTTGAGAAATGTAGGTATTGCTTTGAATAAGCAATCTCTCCACTTGCCACAATGTTTTCTATTTATATTATAGTAATACAGCTGAATGTTTTCAAAGTTGAATTCCCGAATAAAAGTGCAATCAATTGTGACAGTCTAAAATGATAATAATACAAGAAAGCAATTAAAGGATAAAGGTAACAACACCAAACCTGGTTGTTTTTACAGAAATTGAGACAAAGGATCAAACTGCTCTGACCAGAGCAATCTGACCCTTTGTATCAAGGCATAACACTAAACAAAGTCTATTACCAATCCATATGTGCAGAAATTTTACCTTAACCAGGTATCGAACTCGTAACCACTGGGTCATGAGTCAGATACACTAACCACAGAGCTACCTGGGCGGCCGTGCATATGTAGCAAAAGGCATATAACAACTCGATACGACATAAACTAGTAGAATGATAAAGCTATTCAAGCACAAGATGCCCTTGCTCCACAACGTTGACCATTATACTGCTAAATAAAATGAAACAGAAATCCATTCAACAATAAAACCCCACACACTCCCATACTAAAGTTGATTACAGCTTAAAGAAAATACCAAAATGGACAGTGTAGATCAAAGATCAGAGTGCATGTTCTGTGCAGTCTGATCTTGTACTATAGTCTCCAAAAAATGAATCCATGGTCCCGAATGGCTGGATAAGGGTTAATACTTTACATACACCTTTTCGTATCAAAGGCTTCAACAGTAAATAGATTATATGAAATGACGTTATCATCAAACTGAAATCGGTATCAAAATACACATATTCGTGTCCGACGACCAAGTCTGACAATTATAAGAATTTATAGAAGTGTTAAACAAGAAAGAATTGCAATAATTACCCTATGCGCCACTGTAAGACAATACATAACTCAATTTGGAATTTTCTCTTCCATACCGTGCTTCCATACTGTTCGTAAACGCACGTGCAAAAATGGTGAGCATCAGTAAGGCAGATAACTCTGGCAATGCTGTTGCATAAACTTTTAAGGTCTAAGGGAGATAACTCTATTTAGCTGTCAATGAATCAGCAAAAGAGAGTTACATCTCTTGACACTTACAGAAATCTCAGACCCATGCAGCGAACAAGCGCAAACTAAATATGATCCATCACACTCCACGCTTGATTTCTCAAATCACTATGGTAATTACGTCTAATAACAACACAAATACATAAGTGACAGTAGAATCCGACAACAGCCTTTTTAACTGCGAAAAGGTTGCAATAAAGCTATGGTACTTAAAACCCTTTCTTTTTAATATATAACTCATGTCATAAACAGTTGGGTCAACTTTAAATCATCTTTGACTCCTTTATAAACCAATTGCTACATTTTATTCCAACATATTCTAAAAAACAAATTTAGTGAACAAAGTGTATAAACCATGATTGTACTGCTTCAATAAGCTGGCTAATATTTGTCTACACAGTTTGATCTGTAGATCTTGTACATGTATCAGCATAATAAAGTCAAATTCTGCTAATCTAAACATCTGACTCCAATAAAACTATCAGTTCAGTCACAGGTCGTTGGTAATATGATGCTTTTCCATTACGAACAGTTTTCACACACACTTGGCGAACTAAATCATCATCTCCTTTAAAGGTCTTGGTAACAAGTCCCATCGGCCACTGGTTTCTATGAACACCGCTGTCTTTCAACAACACTACATCACCTTTTTCAATATTGCGACGCGAATTAACCCATTTTTGACGCAACTGAAGCGTTTGAAGGTACTCTTTCTTCCACTTGCTCCAAAAAATGTCTGCAAGATATGGAACATATTTCAACTGTGACCTATAGGCATCTTTCAAGCTTACAGGTAAATTCTTAAAATTGATATCCATGTCCGGGTACTTTTGTGTAAGAAGAATGGAAGGAGTTAATACAGTTGGATCTTCAGGATCATAAGATATAGTCGCCAATGGACGAGAGTTTATGATGGCACTAACCTCATACATAAGAGTAGACAAAACCTCATGTGTCAAAAGTTTCTGTGAGCTATTTAAGAACATAAGAGTCCAGAATTCTTTTACTCATTCCAATTATTCGTTCCCATACTCCACCTTTATGAGAAGAATGTGGAGAATTAAATCGCCACACAATACCCTTATTTTGGAGAAATCTCTGTATCTGACAATCCTCAACATTTATGGTATTCAATCCTAGCTCCTTAGCACCACTTACAAAATTTGAACCTCTGTCTGATCGTAGTAAAACTACTGAGCCTCTAATTGAGATAAATCTTCGAAGTGCATTAATGAATGAAGAGGAGGACATTTCTTCGATAAGTTCGATATGCACTGCTCTAATTGATAAGCAAGTGAATAACACTGCCCATCTCTTAATATTAACAACTCCTCCACGAGTTTTCCTGGTAATTATTTCCCATGGCCCAAAAACATCAAGACCAACGCAACTAAATGGAGGGGACGGAGTTACACGCTCTTCTGGGATTTGGCATTCCATCTTGCCACGTAATTTTCTACATATAACACATGCATGTAACACACTGGCTATAAGTCTTTTGGCACCAATAATCCAGTAACCTTTACTCCTCAAAATACCTTCTGTGAATAATCTCCCTTGATGCTTTACTTCTGCATGGCAAAATTAAACCAAGAGTCTGGCAATGTGATCTGACTTCGGAATAATAATGGGGTGTTTTTGAAAGTCATCTATCTTTGAAAACTTTAATCGCCCTCCTACTCTCAAAATAGCATCTTTGTCCAAGTACGGATTTAAAGACAGAATTTTACTGTCTTTTGGAAAAAGTCTTTCACTTATTAAGCACTCAATCTCTCTTTGAAAATATGTCCTTTGTACTTCTTTAATAATCAACAGCTCGGATTCTCTTCTCAGCTCTAAATATGTTTTGGGGAGGTTATTAGAGCCTTTTTTGTTCACAAGAGTCTTCAAATTCACAAATGCATTCACTTAACCGTGCCATTTAGAAAACCTGCTAAATCTTTCTGACCCTAATTTTTCTGGTTTAATGTCAATCTTACTTTTAGATACCTTGATGTTTAAATCTGGTCTCACTTCACAGTCACTTTCTGGATTAATCAATGTAAAATAATTCTCTGGATTCTCATTTTGTGCTTTTACACAATGCATGAAAGGTGGACCGTTTAACCACATGCTATCTTGAAGCTGGGTTACATCAATTTTTCGAGTTCCTTGATCAGCAGGGTTTTCTTCTGAAGCAACGTAAGTCCATTGAGATGGTTTTACAGATTTTCTTATTCGATCAACTCTGTTTGTAACATATACATAGAATCTGCGTGTTTCGTTGTGAATGTATCCCAATACTACCCGACTATCTAGAATTTTACTGTTGAAATGTCTAAGTTCAACTGTTCACATATTAACTCGGTTAATTCTACTCCCAACACTGCTGAACACAGCTCAAGTCGTGGAATAGTGTGACTATGTTTCAGTGCCACTTTTACCTTACCCATCACAAATGATACTTCATACTGATTTGAAGACTTGACTGATCTTAAAAATGCTACTGCAGCTATGGCTTTTGATGCATCACAAAAAATGAAAAGTTCACATTGATTGTCATAATTCTCTGGACCATATGCACGTTTCACTTGAACATCTCTCAAATGTGTAAGAGATGTTTGCCACCTTTCCCACTCAGGCTGCAAGCTACTGGGTAGTGGTTCATCCCAATCATTACCAGAAATCCAGTTACGTAGAAATAACTTTCCTTGAATTGTAATTGGGAGCCGCAAATCCTAGCGGGTCATACAAACTGTTCACCACTGACAACATGCCTCTTCTTGTAAATGGCCTGTTCTCTTTGCACACAGTGAATGTAAAACAATCTGTCACAAGATCCCATGAAATACCAAGGCTCTTCTGTAATTGTGAATCATTTTCATTAATTTGAACATTTCTGAGATCACTAGCTATATCTTCTTGATCAAATGCTTGTAAGACTTTTTTACTATTAGATGCAATTTTGTGAAGTCTCAAATTACCTCCCTTTTTCAGAGAAGCTTGGGTTCTTTTCAGCACATCAATAGCCTTTTCTGTAGTATTGACTGACAACAACCCATCGTCAACATAAAAGTTGTCTGTAACATAGTCAACAGTATCTTCACCGAAATTATCTCTTTCGGACGAAACGGTTTTATGGAGTCCATATGTAGCTATAGCAGGAGACGGCGAGTTTCCAAACACGTGAACACACATGCGATACTCAATAATGTTCTTGGTTGGATTATTATCTCTGAACCATAAAAATCGAAGGAAATTCCTGTGTTCTGGTTTCACGTAAAAACAGAAAAACATCTGCTGTATATCTGCTATTACTGCTATTTTGTGCTTTCTGAATCGAAGAAGAACACCAATCAAACTATTTGTCAAATCCGGTCCAGTCATAAGTACATCATTTAAGCAGACTCCATTATACTTGGCAGATGAATCGAATACTACACGAATCTTTCTTGGTTTTTTTTTTTTGGGTGGTAGACACCAAATATTGGGAGATACCAATGTTCTCCCCCTCTTTGTAAAGGTGGTGCTATCTCAGCATGACCATTTTTCAGTATTTCTCCCATAAATTGGCAAAAATCTTCACATTTTTCAGGGTTCTTTCTCAGACTCTGACATAGTATGTTAATTCTCTTTTTGGCTAACAGAAAGTTCGATGATGGTCTGTTAATGGAATTTTCTTTGAAAGGTAATAGAAATACCCAATTCCCATTTTCAGTTTTTTCCCAGTTACATTCCATCATTTCAATAAACTGTTTATCTTCAATTGATGGCCCAATCTTGTTGTCATGAATTGTTCTTTCAAATACAGTACTTCCAATACTATCAAGGTCTCTGATAGTTTTTAAATCACTATTCTGAATATCACATTTAAATATCCTATCACATGATTTGAACAGTGATGGTCTTTGATTGTTAAGTATGTATGTCTTGCTCACATTAATAGTTTTTGATGAATGAAATGAGCCGTAACAAACTTCACCTACAATGACCCATCCAAGTCTCAACTTCTGTGCAAAAGGTTCAGTATCCTCTCCCACTATTTGTTCAAGCACATGATGTGCCATAGGGTTGTCTCTCCCTATTAATAACAGTGTGTTAACTTGGTGCTGTAATTCAGGAATGTAAGCAGATATGCATTTCAAATGGGAAAACTGTTTACAAACCCCTGGAGTTGGGATTTCATCTATATTGTTTGGAATATCATTACATTCAATGAGGGGACGCAACTCTATCTTTACACTGCTATCCATACTTTCAACAACAAACCCTTCTGACACTCGACCGCTCTTAACCACTCGTCCACCACATGATGATAAAGTATACTCAATATCGGAACTACATTCATTGAAATAATCAAGTAATTCAGCTTTGGCCAAGGATCTATTGCTCTGATCATCTATTAATGCATATGTCAGCATATAGAGGCTTGGATTATCTTTCTTGTAGACTTTTACCAGAACAGTCTTTCCACATGACTTAAATTTGTCATATTTGTTCAGACTTGTGTGTTTAGTCACGACAGAATTGCTCACATCTGCTACTTCACTCTTTGTACCACAATTCTCCCCGCTATGCTTACTCACACTCTTTAACTTTCTCCCAAATTCATGTAGCGCGGTTGAGTGTGTGCTTGATGCGTAAATGTCACATTTAATTGAAGCTCTACATTCTCCCGCAAAATGTTTCTTCGACTCGCAGCACCTAAAGCAAATTCTGTTTACAAATAACTGATGCTTTCTATCACTTAATGGGAGCTTTCTGAACTTAGTACATTTATTCAAAGAATGAGGGAGGTCATGAATTAAACAGTTGAATTCTATTGCATCTGTATCACCTTTCTTATCACTAGTGTTAGATGAATTGCTTTTGTTCTGCTTTGTGTCAGTTTTCTTTACATTGAATTCTGTTCTCTTTCCTTTCTGTTTCAACCTTTCTGATTCATATCCGAAGCTTGGGTCGTTTCTATCTCTTGCCTGATCTCGGATAAACTGTGCAAATACAGAAAATGGAGGATATGATACACCATATTTTCTCTTATATTCTATGGCTTTGTTTGTCCATTTGTCTTGCATGTAATAGGGTAATTTAGTTACTAACTGGTTAACACCCACTGATGAATCATAAAATGATAATGCTATTGCTAGCTTTGGGTCTTCTTTCAAACATTCTAGTTCTGTGGTGACATCTGCTAAATTATACAGCTTGGTTAAGTCATTGCTAATCTTTGGAAAAGAACTGATTTTCTTTATTATTGTTGAATGAACTATTTCTGGAGTTGCAAATCTTTCTTCTAATCTATCCCAAATTCTTTCTAGACTTTTCTCTGGAGCATTAGCACTGCTTGAATGAATACTCCATGCCTGATTCGTTGAATTTGGCCCAAGCCACTTCAACAGGAGATCTATTTCTTCTCTTGCAGTAACTCTAAGTTCTGTGGTAACACTTTTGAAAGTCGCCTTCCAGGCTGGATTGTCATTGAATTTGCTCAACCGACTAAGTAAAATGTCTCTTCTAAAGAGGGAATGAAGCACTTCAGACGATGGTATGTTATTACTGTCAGTTTGTTGTTTATTGACAAACAATGAATTAACATACTCTTCTGGTTTTTGCTGTGAATTAACATGTGGCCGAGACACAACTGAACATTTATCAGACAAAGCTTCATACAGATCAGCTTCAGCTTCCAATGCTGCTACTTCTTTGCGAGAATTTAATAACTCTAATTCTGCAGCTAAAACTGCCTGTTGCTTCTTCAACTCAACTTCCTGCTGAATGTACTGTAGTTTTGCTTTAGCTGCTTCCGCCTTTGCTCTGTATTTGGACGATCTTGATGAACTCTCTGACATATTAGAAATTTTATCTGTGACTGGTCTGCTTAACGTAGAGTCAATATGTTCCAAATATCGACGACAATTGAACTTTTCTTCTTGAACTAACTGTTCTTCATTGTTTCCAGATAAAAATTCAACTAAATCTGAATACACTTTATGCAAATCAGATTTCAGATTTTCTATTTGAATTTTGTAAGATTCTTTATCTTCTTCGCCATCTGTTGAAATAAACTTAGACAAAGTACTATCAATCTCTTTTTGAACTCTCAACAGTTTGTCTCGTCGTTTTTTTCAAATTTTCTTGAAATAACTCTTCACCCTTCTCTGTTCTAACACCTAATCTTGACTTTGGACTGTCCATGATGTATGGTTCTTGTCATCAGCAAGGTTTTTTATTGTTCTGTTTCACCCACAGCTAACCCCCAGAACTCTTATAGGTCTTTTGTTACAACAATAACGCCTTTCTTCCTGGGTGACTTTATTAAAGTCATAGGTTATATTTCATAAAAAAACTGAAATAAACATAAATGCAATACATTGTAAAAATGAATTACTCATGATTCTTTTCCAAAAATAATGTTATCTCCACATCTAAGGAAAAGCATTTTGGGAAATGTAGATATTGCTCAGAATAAGCAATCTCTCCACTTGCCACAATGTTTTCTATTTATATTATAATAATACAGCTGAATGTTTTCAAAGTTGAATTCCCGAATAAAAGTGCAATCAATTGTGACAGTCTAAAATGATAATAATACAAGAAAGCAATTAAAGGATAAAGGTAACAACACCAAACCTGGTTGTTTTTACAGAAATTGAGACAAAGGATCAAACTGCTCTGACCAGAGCAATCTGACCCTTTGTATCAAGGCATAACACTAAACAAAGTCTATTACCAATCCATATGTGCAGAAATTTTACCTTAACCAGGTATCGAACTCGTAACCACTGGGTCATGAGTCAGATACACTAACCACAGAGCTACCTGGGCGGCCGTGCATATGTAGCAAATGGCATATAACAACTCGATACGACATAAACTAGTAGAATGATAAAGCTATTCAAGCACAAGATGCCCTTGCTCCACAACGTTGACCATTATACTGCTAAATAAAATGAAACAGAATTCCATTCAACAATAAAACCCCACACACTGCCATACTAAAGTTGATTACAGCTTAAAGAAAATACCATAATGGACAGTGTAGATCAAAGATCAGAGTGCATGTTCTGTGCAGTCTGATCTTGTACTATAGTCTCCAAAAAATGAATCCATGGTCCCGAATGGCTGGATAAGGGTTAATACTTTACATACACCTTTTCGTATCAAAGGCTTCAACAGTAAATAGATTAAATGAAATGACGTCATCATCAAACTGAAATCGGTATCAAAATACACATATTCGTGTCCGACGACCAAGTCTGACAATTATAAGAATTTATAGAAGTGTTTAACAAACAAGAATTGCAATAATTACCCTATGCACCACTGTAAGACAATACATAACTCAATTTGGAATTTTCTCTTCCATACCGTGCTTCCATACTGTTTGTAAACGCACGTGCAAAAATGGTGAGCATCAGTAAGGCAGATAACTCTGGCAATACTGTTGCATAAACTTTTAAGGTCTAAGGGAGATAACTCTATTGAGCTGTCAATGAATCGGCAAAAGAGATTTACATCTCTTGACATTTACAGATATCTCAGACCCATGCAGCGAACAAGCGCCAACTAAATATGATCCATCACACTACCAAGTTTGTTCAAATGATGCCGTTGGGGTCAAAACTGGCCCTGCCCCGGGGCCAAAAGTTCGAAAATAGGAACAAAGAAGGAAAACTTTAAAAATCTTCCTCTCTGAAACAGGAAGGCGTGGAGCTTTGATATTTGGTATATAGCATCTTCTAGTAGATCTCTACCAAGTTTGTTCATATGATGCCTTTGGGGTCAAAACTGGCCCTGCCCCGGGGGCCAAAAGTTCGAACATAGGAACAAAGAAGGAAAACTTTAAAAATCTGCCTCTCTGAAACAGGAAGGCGTGGAGCTTTGATATTTGGTATGTGGAATCTTCTAGTAGATCTCTACCAAGTTTGTTCATATGATGCCATTGGGGTCAAAACTGGCCCTGCCCCGGGGGCCAAAAGTTCGAACATAGGAACAAAGAAGGAAAACTTTAAAAATCTTCCTCTCTAAAACGGGAAGGCGTGGAGCTTTGATATTTGATATGTAGCATCTTCTAGTGGATCTCTACCAAGTTTGTTCATATGATGCCATTGGGGTCAAAACTGGCCCTGCCCCGGGGGCCACAATTTCCAACATAGGAACAAAGAAGGAAAACTTTAAAAATCTTCCTCTCTGAAACGGGAAGGCGTGGAGCTTTGATATTTGATATGTAGCATCTTCTAGTGGATCTCTACCAAGTTTGTTCATATGATGCCATTGGGGTCAAAACTGGCCCTGCCCCGGGGGCCACAAGTTCCAACATAGGAACAAAGAAGGAAAACTTTAAAAAATCTTCCTCTCTTAAACGGGAAGGCGTGGAGCTTTGATATTTGGTATGTAGCATCTCCTAGTGGACCTCTACCAAGTTTGTTCCAAGGATGCTGCTTTGGTCAAAACTGGGCCAGCCCGGCGGTCACAAGTTCGAACATAGGAACAAAGAAGGAAAACTTTAAAAATCTGCCTCTCTGAAACAGGAAGGCATGGAGCTTTGATATTTGGTATGTAGCATCTTCTAGTGGACCTCTACCATTCCCCCAGCTGGGCGGGGGGATAGAAATTGCCCAGCTGTCGCACTACAGAAGGGGTAAGACCCCCCCCCCCCACTGTGCCTGCCCGTTTGCCGTGGGCTGCAACTCGTGTCGTCTGATGACGGGATCCTGGTGGTTGAGTGGATTCAGGATATGGCCCTTGAATTGTTCTGCCTTCACAACACACCACTTTGGCCTTGAATTGGACTAAACGAGAGGTCAGGAGGGCCCGTCCTGCTCAATCGGCTGGTCATGCCTAGCCCTAGGGCATTTCTCTTACCTTGTATCCATTACACGCAAAATCTTTACAGAAGAAAAATCATCCATCCCTCTCTGTTATAGATATAAATAAATGCCCTAGAAGGCTGTGGCTCATGGGCTAATCGGGTGAAAGTTGGTATTTGATTGACACTTGTAACCGCCCAAAGACAGTCTATGCTTGGTGTGACATTCTGAGGGCCTACATTTGTCCGGTCTAGCCCTTTCACTTCGAGTATATTGCCGATGTATCCTTGTCATGATCTGTGTTTGGTTTCCCCAGATCATGTCCCCTTGTTGGGCTCCGAGGCGGGTGGGGAGCATCGGCAATGAATTAATACAACTATCATGGCAACCCCAAAAAAACCCAAGCGCGTTCTTTCAGATTCAGATTCTGAATCAGATACTTCTTTCACTCACTCTACTTTTGCTAGGTTTATTGTGATAGAGTCAGCTGACAAATCAAAAGAAATTACAAAGCTCTCACCTTTTATTATAGAAAAGACAATCTCGTCTATCTTAGGTACCCCAAAATCAGTTAAGAAATTGAAAAACGAAACCCTGCTTGTTGAATGCTTTACCCAACAGCAGGCAAAAAACCTTTTAGGCCATAAAAAGTTCTACAATTTGGATGCTAAAATATACCCACATAAGACCTTAAATACCAGCAAAGGAGTCATCAGATGTAAGGAACTTTCATACTGTGATTCTATAGACGAGATTAAGACTAATCTACAATCCCAGGCAGTGTCTGATGTCAAGAGATTCTCTGTTTTTAGAGATGGGATACGTAGAGATACCCATACCTACATTTTAACGTTCTCTACACCCTGTTTACCTGCTTCTATTAAAGTAGGATTTCAATTGGTCAATGTCGATGTATATGTACCAAACCCGCTGCGTTGCTATAAATGCCAGCGGTATGGCCACCATGAAAGCAATTGCAAAAGTACCCCTGTATGTCCGAAATGTGCTTTTGAAGGGGAAAACCATGACCAAAAGACTTGCAATAATCCTCTTCTCTGTGTCAACTGCAAGTCTTCTCATCCTACCTATTCCAAAGAATGTTCAGTTTGGAAAGATGAGAAAGAAATCCTATCAATCAAGTTTAAGGAGAATGTTAGCTTTTTGGAAGCCAGGAAAACAGTTGAAAAACGCAGGTCTGATCAGACATTGTTGAGCAAAAGCACAACATATGCAAATGTTGCATCTCCTTTGCCTGCAAATGGACATTATCCAACCTGCGAACTGTTGGCTAAAAAACTTCTCCAAAAGTTTCCTGAAATGACTAGTGAACTGAAAGCTCTCCTTCCCAATGTCGAGGTTACAACACCTTCCACTCGGACTCAGCCTGCATCTGAAACAAACAAACCCTCTTCTGCACCCCCAAAACCCACAGACTCTCAAAGTATTCCTTCACAAAAAACCCCAAAGCCCTCTTCCTCTTCACAAAATATTTCATCAAAAAAAGCTTCAAAGCCATCTGCCCCTTCAAAACAGCCTCCTAAGAAACCCCAACCTCCATCTTCACAGTCTACAAATAAGCCAAATGTTCCACCTAAAGATAACAAATCTTATCATGTACCCCGATCACCAAAAAGATCTTCCTCGAAATCTAAACCACAGTCCAGAGATAACCATGGATCCTGTGAAATTGCAGTCACAGTAGATGATCCGGTCCCTACCTCCAACAGATTTTCGGAGTTAGAAGACATGGATGCAGATACTGAAAATCTGGAAGGTGAGGCTTCAGATTCAGAAGCCTCTATCTGGTCCATTTCTAAAGATACTTGGAACAAGGACACTGACACTTGGCAATCGTCCAAACCCGAGACAACTGTAATTAAATCTTAATCTATTTTAAAATGTATTGGTTTACGGCCTCTTTTTTTACTTTAGCTTTTATACTCTCTTCATGCACTATGGATACCATAATCCAGTGGAATTGTCGAGGTCTAAAGTCAAACTTTGACGAACTTTCCCTTTTAATCAATGATCACAAACCAGTTGCTGTTTGTCTGCAAGAATGCCCCCAGCTGGGCGGGGGGATAGAAATAGCTCAGCTGTCGCACTACAGCAGGGGTAAGACCCCCCCACTGTGCCTGCCCGTTTGCCGTGGGCTGCAACTCGTGTCGTTCGATGACGGGATCCTGGTGGTTGAGTGGATTCAGGGCTCGGCCGTTTGATAGCTCTGTTTTCGCAACACACCACTTTGGCCTTGAATTGAACTAAACGGGAGGTCAGGAAGGCCCGTCCTGATCAATCGGCTGGTCATGCCTTGCCCTAGGGCATCTAATATGTTCTTTCTTTAGTAGCCCTCTCTCAATCAAAATTACTATCTTCTTCATATTTATCACACTCTTTTCATATTTCTTGTCCTGCCCTAGAAGGCGGTGGCTCATGGGTCAATCGGGTGAAAGTTTTTGGTGTTTGGCTGACATTTGTGACCTCTCAATGATCGTCTAAGCTTGGTAAGACTTTCTGCGAGAATACATCTGTCCAGTCTAGCCCTTTCATACCGAGTATACCACTGATGTATCCCTGTCATGGTCTGCGAATGGGCTTTCCCCAGACCATGACCCCTTGTTGGGCTCCGTGGTGGGTGGGGAGCATCGGTGGTGAAATTTTATACACAAACATGGCGTCGCAAAAAAAGGCCAAGCTTACTGAAAGCAAACGCCCTCTTTCAGATAGTGAATCTGAAACGGAAGCTTCAATTTCTACTTCTTCTTTTCACTCTCCGCGTTTTATTGTTATCCAGTCCCAAGATCCTTCAAAACCCATAACCAAACTATCTCCTTTCGTTATAGAAAAACAAATTACCAGCATCCTTGGAACTCCAAAATCTGTTAAAAAACTCAAAGATCAGACCCTTTTAGTTGAATGTATTACAAATCAACAGGCACTGAATCTCTTAAAACACAAAAAATTCTTTGACACAGACGTTAAAATTTTCGCACATCCTTCACTCAATTCTTGTAAAGGAGTAATTAGATGCAAGGAGCTTTCCTACTGCAACTCCTTGCAAGAAATAAAAGACAACCTAAAACAACAAGGTGTATCCGATGTTCAGCGAATTTCTGTACGCAGAGATGGAGAACAGAGACTTACAAACACATACATTCTAACATTTTCTTCACCTGTTCTCCCAACATCTATCAAGATAGGTTTCCAAATTGTAAAAGTAGATGTGTATGTGCCAAATCCCTTGCGATGTTTTAAATGCCAGCGATACGGCCATCACATCAGTAAATGTCAAAATCAAGAAACATGCTCTAAATGTGCTCATCAAGGACCTGACCATGACAGTACTACATGTTCCAATCCCCCTCTCTGCATTAATTGCAAGTCTCCACACTCTACCTTTTCTAGAGAGTGTCCTGTATGGAGAGAAGAAAAAGAAGTGCTGTCCATTAAATACAACAATAATGTTAGCTTTCCAGAAGCAAGGAAAATATTTGAACAAAGAAAGAAAACCTCTTCTAGTCCTAGCTATGCAGGTGTTGTTGGCTCGTCAACTGAAAAGGATGACTGCAGCACTTGTAAGATTCTAGCGAAAGTTCTCCTTCAAAAATTTCCTGATGTAGCTACTGAGCTGAAAGAACTTCTCCCTCCATCCACCTTGTCCAAACTAATTCCTGACTCTCCATCTGCGTCTACAACAAACAAAACCCCTTCTGCAACCTCAAAACCCACAAACTCTCAAAGTATTTCTTCACAAAAAACTTCAAAGCCGTCTACCTCTTCGCAAAATATCTCTTCAAAAAAACCTTCAAAACCATCTCCCCCTTCACAACAGCCTCCAAAGAAACCCCAACCTCCATCTTCACAGTCTACAATAAAATCTAATGTTTCATCTAAAGATAACAAACCTAATCATACACCTCGATCTCCTAAAAGGTCTTCTTCCAAACCTAAACCACAATCTAGAGATTCCCATGAATCTTGTGAAATCACAGTCAGAGTAAATGATCCTGTCCCTACCTCCAACAGATTTTCGGAGCTAGAGGACATGGATGCAGATGCTGAAAATCTGGAAGGTGAGGCTTCAGATTCAGAAGCCTCTATCTGGTCCATTTCTAAGGATACTTGGAACAAGGACACTGACACTTGGCACACGTCCAAACCCGAGACAACTGTAATGAAGTCTTAATCAACCTATTTTAAAATGCATTGGTTTACAACCTCTTTTTTTTTACTTTAGCTTTTATACTTTCTTCATGCACAATGGATACCATAATCCAGTGGAATTGTCGAGGTCTGAAGTCAAACTTTGACGAACTTTCCCTTTTAATTAGTGATCACAAACCAGTTGTTGTTTGTCTTCAAGAAACCTTCCTTAAACAGGAGGATGATATCTCAATCAAATACCATTCCATTTACAATAAAGTCTTTACCGAAGGCGAGAAAGCTAGAGGTGGTGTTTCTGTTATTGTTAATAACAACATACCTCATAAAGTTATCTCTCTTAACACAAACTTACAAGCTGTTGCCATCAGATTATCTTTACACAGTGCCGTTACACTATGTTCTTTATATCTCCCCCCGAGCACACCTATTAATGAGACCAATCTGAATGATCTCATTTCCCAATTGCCATCCCCCTATATTCTTGCTGGGGACTTTAATGGTCACAATGTTATGTGGGGTTGCGATGACACTAACCAGAGAGGTTTACAGTTGGAGAACTTCATTTCGAACAACTCTTTATCTTTCATGAATGACAACAAATCCAAAACCTACTTGCATCCAGCAACTGGATCTTACTCTTCTATTGATTTAACCTTATGCAGCCCAGTCTTACTTCCCGATTTCACCTGGAAAGTGACTGAGGATTTGTGTGGAAGTGATCACTTCCCTATTATCTTTTCATCTACACAACCATCCAGCAGCATAAAACCACAGAAATGGAAGCTCTCCAAAGCCAATTGGAACAGATTTGAACCCGTCTGTGAACAGACCATTACACATGACAAATTTGGAGATTGCGATGATTGTAGGCCCGTCGTACCATTAGAGAAAGTAAGCGCAAGGCTTGGAGACAATATGTTTCTAAACTAAATAGTAGAACTACTACTAAAAAAACCTGGGACATGATTAGAAAGATCAATGGCAAAGGCCAACCCCCTCTCAGTCACCTGAATGTTAACAATACTTCGTTGGAATCACCCCAGGATATAGCTGATGCTCTTGCCGACACCTTTTGCAAAAAGTCTTCCTCTGCAAACTATTCTGAAAAGTTTCAGAGGAATAAAGCCACAAAAGAAAAGAAAAAACTTAATTTCAATTCTTCTAATTCAGAGCACTATAATAAACTATTCACCTTTAAAGAATTAAAATCTGCTCTGAATAAAGCTCACGATTCTTCTCCTGGCCAAGATAAAGTTCATTACCAGTTTTTAAAACACTTACCTTTTACTTCTCTCTCTGTTTTACTTGATATTTTTAATGATATCTGGCAGTCCGGTGATTTTCCTTCGTCCTGGCGAGAGGCACTAGTCATTCCTATCCCAAAACCTGGCAAGGATGCTAGTGACCCAGCCAACTATCGTCCCATAGCTCTTACTAGTTTTCTCTGCAAGACCCTAGAACGTATGGTCAATGACAGGCTTGTCTGGTTTTTAGAGAAAAACAACCTTATCGTTGATGTACAGAGTGGATTTCGCCGCCAGCGTGGTACCATCGATCATCTTGTCCGCTTTGAAACCTTTGTCAGAGAAGCCTTTATTAATAGACAACATGTAGTATCTGTCTTTTTCGACCTTGAAAGCGCTTATGATACGACTTGGAAATACGGAATTCTTAAAGACTTGCATGACTTTGGTCTTCGAGGCCGTCTTCCTCTTTTTATCTCAGCCTTCTTGGATGAACGTCTTTTCCGCGTCCGAGTTGGCAATACTGTCTCGGGAGCCCGTGAACAGGAGATGGGTGTGCCCCAAGGATGTATTCTCTCTGTTACACTTTTTAGTGTAAAAATAAACAGTATAGTTAAAGCTATCTGTCCTGGTGTAGACTGTTCTCTTTATGTTGATGACTTTGTTATATGCTTCAGATCTCGAAATATGAATATTATTGAGAGACAACTTCAACAGTGTCTCAACAAACTCCAAACGTGGTCTGATGAAAATGGCTTCAAATTTTCAAAGTCCAAAACAAAATGCATGCACCTTTGTAATCTACGTGGTGTTCATCCAGACCCTGAACTGTATTTGGACAAAACCAAAATTGAAGTCGTTTCAGAATTTAAATTTCTCGGGGTCATCTTTGACAGAAAGCTTTCCTTCCTTCCTCACATCACTGCACTTAAAAAGAAATGCAAGAAGGCTCTCAATCTTCTAAAGGTTGTGGCCCATTCTGAATGGGGAGCAGACCGTAAAGTCCTCTTGCGGCTTTATCGGTCTTTAGTTCGCTCCAAATTAGACTATGGATCTATCGTATATGGATCAGCCCGTAAATCTTGCCTTAAAATTCTTGATCCTATACACCACGAAGGCCTGCGTCTTGTACTTGGCGCTTTCAGAACTTCTCCCGTCAATAGTCTCCATGTTGAGGCTAATGAACCTTCTCTTTCTTACAGGAGGGAAAAACTATCGCTTCAGTATCTTCTAAAACTGAAGTCGAATCGTTTTAACCCAACTCATAAAGTTGTTTTTAAACCTCAGTATAAACGTCTTTTTGAAAGGAAACCAAATGTTATTCCCCCATTTGGTATCCGCATGGAGCCCATTGTAGATAACCTTGGCATAGACACTGAATCTATTGCCGACTATAAAATCTCTGAAATCCCTCCATGGACTCTAAACAGTGCAGAATTTAGATTTGACCTTGCATCTGACAAAAAGTCTGTCACGGATAGAACTGTGTTTCATGCTAGATACAATGAGATAAAGGAGCATTATTTTTCCTTCAAACCAATCTATACAGATGGATCTAAAGAGGGAAATTCGGTAGCAGCTGCCGCTATTTATGGAGAAAGGAGCTTAAAGTGCCGCCTTCCAAACAATTCCTCTATTTTCTCTGCAGAGATTAAAGCTATTGATCTTGCCCTTAATCTAGCTGAACATTCTAATTCCAACCGTTTCATCATCTATTCGGACTCTTTGTCAACATTACAGGCCCTTTCAAATCAACGACTTGAGAACCACTTAATCTGTAGTTTACTTGAAAGGATTTCACAAATTTCTTCTATGAATAGATTGGTGTTCTGCTGGCTTCCAAGTCATGTAGGCATCAAAGGCAATGAAAATGCCGATAGGTCTGCCAAATCTGCACTTAACCTTCCCATTTCAGATTTTAAAGTTCCACACACTGATTTTAAATCCTCTGTTTTAACACATATCCAATCTTCTTGGCAATCCCAGTGGGATGCTGATGTTTTCAATAAACTACATTCAGTTAAACCTTCCCTCGGTGAATGGTACCCCGTTTACAGGTCTGTTCGTCGAGAAGAAGTGATAATTGCACGACTTCGAATTGGCCATTCACGCATTACACATTCCTGGCTCTTGACCAGAGATGATGCCCCTGAATGTATTCCATGCAATGCATCCTTTTCTATAAAACATATCCTAGTAGATTGCATTGACTTTCAACCAATTCGTTCAAAATATTTCAACATCGATAGTTTAAAAAATCTTTTTGATTCTGTCAGCGTTGAATCTATTATCGCTTTCATAAAGGAGATTGGCATTTACAATAAACTGTGATATTTACTACCTTTGAGATGATAGGGATTGCCCTGTCACTCAATAATGTCCTTTATACATATTAAGATCATACACAATCCTTCTTAACTCAACTCTTTTACTATTATAAATATATTCAAACCTTTTTCAGTTTATAATCCCATTTTTAATATCTTTTAACACAGACATGCGCGCTAAATGACCAAAGCTGTCGATGCGCCATAAAACAACATTCATTCATTCATTGACGAACTTTCCCTTTTAATTAGTGATCACAAACCAGTTGCTGTTTGTCTTCAAGAAACCTTCCTTAAACGGGAGGATGATATCTCAATCAAATACCATTCCATTTACAATAAAGTCTTTACCGAAGGCGAGAAAGCTAGAGGTGGTGTTTCTGTTATTGTTAATAACAACATACCTCATAAAGTTATCTCTCGTAACACAAACTTGCAAGCTGTTGCCATCAGATTATCTTTACACAGTGCCGTTACACTATGTTCTTTATATCTCCCCCCGAGCACACCTGTTAATGAGACCAATCTGAATGATCTCATTTCCCAATTGCCATCCCCCTATATTCTTGCTGGGGACTTTAATGGTCACAATGTTATGTGGGGTTGTGATGACACTAACCAGAGAGGTTTACAGTTGGAGAGCTTCATTTCGAACAACTCTTTGTCTTTCATGAATGACAACAAATCCAAAACCTACCTACATCCAGCAACTGGATCTTACTCATCTATTGATTTAACTTTATGCAGCCCAGTCTTACTTCCCAATTTCACTTGGAAAGTGAAAGAGGATTTGTGTGGAAGTGATCACTTCCCTATTATCTTTTCATATACACAACCATCCAGCAGTGTAAGACCGCAGAAATGGAAACTGTCTAAAGCCAATTGGAACAGATTTGAAACCGTCTGTGAACAGACCATTACACATGACAAATTTGGAGATTGCGATGATCCCGCAAAACTTTTCACTTCCCTATCAATTGATGCAGCTAAACAGTCCGTCCCCCAGACCTCGACAAATCCAAAACGTCCTGACAAACCTTGGTACAATGATGATTGTAAACAGGCTGTCAGAGACAGAAAACAAGCCCTTAGAAAGTTTAACCTCAGACCTACCAAAGAAAATCATAACCTATTCCGTATTTCCAGGGCAAAGGCTCGTCGTACCATTAGAGAAAGTAAGCGCAAGGCTTGGAGACAATATGTTTCTAAATTAAATAGTAGAACTACTACTAAAAAAACCTGGGACATGATTAGAAAGATCAATGGCAAAGGCCAACCCCCTCTCAGTCACCTGAATGTTAACAATCCTTCGTTGGAATCACCCCAGGATATAGCTGATGCTCTTGCCGACACCTTTTGCAAAAAGTCTTCCTCTGCAAACTATTCTGAAAAGTTTCAGAGGAATAAAGCCACAAAAGAAAAGAAAAAACTTAATTTCAATTCTTCTAATTCAGAGCACTATAATAAACTCTTCACCTTTAAAGAATTAAAATCTGCTCTGAATGAAGCTCACGATTCTTCTCCTGGCCAAGATAAAGTTCATTACCAGTTTTTAAAACACTTACCTTTTACTTCTCTCTCTGTTTTACTTGATATTTTTAATGATATTTGGCAGTCCGGTGATTTTCCCTCGTCCTGGCGAGAGGCACTAGTCATTCCTATCCCAAAACCTGGCAAGGATGCTAGTGACCCAGCCAACTATCGTCCAATAGCTCTTACTAGTTGTCTCTGCAAGACCCTAGAACGTATGGTCAATGACAGGCTTGTCTGGTTTTTAGAAAAAAACAACCTCATCGTTGATGTACAGAGTGGATTTCGTCGTCAACGAGGCACCATCGATCATCTTGTCCGTTTTGAAACCTTTGTTAGAGAAGCCTTTATTAATAGACAACATGTAGTATCTGTCTTTTTCGACCTTGAAAGCGCTTATGATACGACTTGGAAATACGGAATTCTTAAAGACTTGCATGACTTTGGTCTTCGAGGCCGTCTTCCTCTTTTTATCTCAGCCTTCTTGGATGAACGTCTTTTCCGTGTCCGAGTTGGTAATACTGTCTCGGGAGCCCGTGAACAGGAGATGGGTGTGCCCCAAGGATGTATTCTCTCTGTTACACTTTTTAGTGTAAAAATAAACAGTATAGTTAAAGCTATCTGTCCTGGTGTAGACTGTTCTCTTTATGTTGATGACTTTGTTATATGCTTCAGATCTCGAAATATGAATATTATTGAGAGACAACTTCAACAGTGTCTCAACAAACTCCAAACGTGGTCTGATGAAAATGGCTTCAAATTTTCAAAGTCCAAAACAAAATGCATGCACCTTTGTAGTCTACGTGGTGTTCATCCAGACCCTGAACTGTATTTGGACAAAACCAAAATTGAAGTCGTTTCTGAATTTAAATTTCTCGGAGTCATCTTTGACAGAAAGCTTTCCTTCCTTCCTCACATCACTGCACTTAAAAAGAAATGCAAGAAGGCTCTTAATCTTCTAAAGGTTGTGGCCCATTCTGAATGGGGAGCAGACCGTAAAGTCCTCTTGCGGCTTTATCGGTCTTTAGTTCGCTCTAAATTAGACTATGGATCTATCGTATACGGATCAGCCCGTAAATCGTGCCTTAAAATTCTCGATCCTATACACCACGAAGGCCTGCGTCTTGTACTTGGAGCTTTCAGAACTTCTCCCGTCAATAGTCTCCATGTTGAGGCTAATGAACCTTCTCTTTCTTATAGGAGGGAAAAACTCTCACTTCAATATCTTTTAAAACTCAAGTCGAATCGTCTTAACCCAACTCATAAAGTTGTTTTTAGACCTCAGTATAAACGTCTTTTTGAAAGGAAACCAAATGTTATTCCTCCATTTGGTATCCGCATGGAGCCCATTGTAGATAACCTTGGCATAGACATTGAGTCTATTGCCGACTATAAAATCTCTGAAATCCCTCCATGGACACTAAACAGTGCAGAATTCAGATTTGACCTTGCATCTGACAAAAAGTCTGTCACGGATAGAACTGTGTTTCATGCTAGATACAACGAGATAAAGGAGCATTATTTTTCCTTCAAACCAATCTATACAGATGGATCTAAAGAGGAAAATTCTGTAGCAGCTGCCGCTATTTATGGAGAAAGGAGCTTAAAGTGCCGCCTTCCAAACAATTCCTCTATCTTCTCTGCAGAAATTAAAGCTATTGATCTTGCCCTTAATCTAGCTGAACATTCTAATTCCAACCGTTTCATTATCTTTTCGGACTCTCTGTCAACATTACAGGCCCTTTCAAATCAACGACTTGAGAATCCCTTGATCTGTACTTTACTTGAAAGGATCTCACAAATTTCTTCTATGAATAGATTGGTGTTCTGCTGGCTTCCAAGTCATGTAGGCATCAAAGGCAATGAAAATGCCGATAGGTCTGCCAAATCTGCACTTAACCTTCCCATTTCAGATTTTAAAGTTCCACACACTGATTTTAAATCCTCTGTTTTAACACATATCCAATCTTCTTGGCAATCCCAGTGGGATGCTGATGTTTTCAATAAACTGCATTCAGTTAAACCTTCCCTCGGTGAATGGTACCCCGTTTACAGGTCTGTTCGTCGAGAAGAAGTGATAATTGCACGACTTAGAATTGGCCATTCACGCATTACACATTCCTGGCTCTTGACCAGAGATGATGCCCCTGAATGTATTCCATGCAATGCACCCTTCTCTATAAAACACATTCTACTAGATTGCATTGACTTTCAGCCAGTTCGTAGAAAATATTTCAGCGTCGATAGTTTAAAAAATCTGTTTGATTCTGTCAGCGTTGAATCTATTATCGCTTTCATAAAGGAGATTGGCATTTATAATAAACTGTGATATTTTCTCTTTAGTTTCTTACCCATGTTTTTACATTCTTTACACACTTTTCTCGATGTTAAGTTTTCATTTCCTTTAAGCTACTATTCACAGTCTTAACCTTTTCATTTAAAACTTTGAGTAGGCAGGGAATGCCCAGCCACTCAATATTATATAAATGTTATATTTTATGCAAATTAAAAGTTACACATAACCTTTCATCATTTAAAGTCACACATAATACTTCTTAATTCAACTCTTTTATCATTATTAATATATTTAAACTTTTTCAGTTTAAACAATTCCACTTTTATTATCTTTTAACACAGGTATGCGCGCTAAATGACCAAAGCTGTCGATGCGCCATAAAACAACATTCATTCATTCATTCATTTTACTTCTCTCTCTGTTTTACTTGATATTTTTAATGATATCTGTCGGCGTTGAATCTATTATCGCTTTCATAAAGGAGATTGGCATTTACAATAAACTGTGATATTTACTCTTTAGTTTCTTATCCACCTTTTTACATTCTTTACTTTGAGTAGGCAGGGATTGCCCAGCCACTCAATATTATATTTTATGCACATTATCAGTTATACATAACCTTTCATCATTTAAAGACTTTTACTTATCATTTTAAGACTGTTCAAATTTTTTATCACAATCTTAAGTTTGCATCTCCTTAATGGGAGGATTACCTCTTTTGAGGGCATCTTATCTCATTGGAGACATTCATTCTTCATTTAAAGACTCCTTTATTATCAATTTAAGACTGTTCAAATCTTTTTATCACAGTCTTAACATCATTATTCCAAACCTTTTTGAGTTAATAGGGAAGCCCTGTTGCTCAATTATATCTTTTATACATACTTAGATCACACATGATCCTTCTTAATTTAACTCTTTTACTGTCAGCATGTCTCAAATCTTTTTAGGAAAAAATCCGCCTTAATCGTTCCTTCAACACAGATATGCGCGCTAAATGACCAAAGCTGTCGATGCGCCATAAAACAACATTCATTCATTCATTATCTACCTTTTTACATTCTTTACACATCATTATATAAAATACCTTGTCAGCTGATTCACAATCTTACCTTTTTTAATCTAAAACTTTTGAGTAGGCAGGGAATGCCCAGCCACTCAATATCATATTTTATGCACATTGTCAGTTACACGTAAACTTTCTTCATTTAAAGACTCCTTTATTATCAATTTATCTTTTATACATACTTAGATCACACATTATCCTTCTTAATTTAACTCTTTTACTGTCAGCATGTCTCAAATCTTTTTAGAAAAAAATCCGCCTTAATCGTTCCTTCAACACAGATATGCGCGCTAAATGACCAAAGCTGTCGATGCGCCATAAAACAACATTCATTCATTCATTCATTGTCAGCTGATTCACAATCTTACCTTTTTTAATCTAAAACTTTTGAGTAGGCAGGGAATGCCCAGCCACTCAATATCATATTTTATGCACATTGTCAGTTACACGTAACTTTTCTTCATTTAAAGACTCCTTTATTATCAATTTAAGACTGTTCAAATCTTTTTATCGCAGTCTTAACATCATTATTCAAAACCTTTTTGAGTTAATAGGGAAGCCCTGTTGCTCAATTATATCTTTTATACATACTTAGATCACACATGATCCCTCTTAATTTAACTCTTTTACTGTCAGCATGTCTCAAATCTTTTTAGAAAAAATCCACCTTAATCGTTCCTTCAACACAGATATGCGCGCTAAATGACCAAAGCTGTCGATGCGCCATAAAACAACATTCATTCATTCATTCATTGGACCTCTACCAAGTTTGTTCATTTGATGCCATTGGGGTCAAAACTGGCCCTGCCCCGGGGGGGCCACAAGTTCGAACATAGGAACAAAGAAGGAAAACTTTAAAAATCTTCTTCTCTGAAACAGGGAGGCGTGGAGCTTTGATATTTGGTATGTTGCATCTTCTAGTGGATCTCTACCAAGTTTGTTCATATGATGCCATTTGGGACAACACTGGCCCTGCCCCGGGTGTCACAAGTTCGACCATATGAACAAAGAAGGAAAACTTTAAAATCTTCTTCTCTTAAACGGGAAGGCGTGGAGCTTTGATATTTGGTATGTAGCATTTCCTAGTGGACCTCTACCAAGTTTGTTCCAAGGATGCTGCTTGGGTCAAAACTGGCCCAGCCCGGGGGTCACAAGTTCGAACATAGGAACAAAGAAGGAAAACTTTAAAATTCTTCTTTGAAACTGGAAGGCGTAGAGCTTTGATATTTGGTATGTAGTGATTCTCTTCTAAGTTTGTTTGCCCATCTAAGCACAACGAGTTCATTGAGTTCAAAATTGGGTCATCTTGGGTCATAAACTAGGTCTCTAGATCAAATTAAAGAAATACCTTGTTGGCACCCTTGAGGCCACATTATTTGGTCAATTGCCTTGAAAATTGGTCAGAAAGTTTGTCTGTATAAAATCTCACATAAGTCCGAATATGGGTCAACTGGGGTCATAAACTAGGTCACTGAGTCAAATTAAAGAAATACCTTGTTTGCACTCTGGAGGCCACATTTATTGCTCAAATGACCTGAACTTTGGCCAGAATGTTTGTCTTAATAAATTATCAGATGAGTTTGGATTTGGGTCACCTGGAACCATAAACTAGGTCACTAGGTCAAATTAAAGAAATACCTTGTGGGCACTCTAGAGGCCACATTTGCTCAATTGCCTTGAAAATTGGTCAGAATGTTTGTCTTTATAAAATCTCACATGAGTCTAAATTTGGGTCAACTGGGTCATAAACTAGGTCACTTGGTCAAATTAAAGAAATACCTAGTGGGCACTCTAGAAGCCACATTTATTATTCAGTTGATTTGAAAATTGGTTAAAATGTTTCTTTTGATAGAATCCTAGACCAGTTCAAATTTGGGTCACCTGGGGTCATAATCTAGGTCACTAGGTCAAATTAAAGAAATAGTTTTAGGGCACTCTAGAGGCTACATTTTTTGCTCAAATGACTTGAAAATTGGTCAGAATGTTTGTCTTTGTGAAATATGAGTTGGAAAATGGGTCACCTGGGGTCATAAACTAGGTCACTTGGTCAAATTAAAGAAATACCTTTAAGGCACTCTACTCAGGTGAGCGATCCAGGGCCATCATGGCCCTCTTGTTTCATAACTATTTAACTGCTTAACCCTTTACCACACAATCCCGAGTTCTAACGAACCAAACGAAAGGTGCTGTTGACAACATCGTGGGAAAAGGAGAAAATGCTGCTAACCAGCATTTTCTCCTTTTCCAACAATGTTTTCGAGCCACTCAAAGACAAATGGCAGTTTTGCATGACAATTTGTCGTCTGCAAATGCTTTCGGTTTAGACGTGTGTTAAATTTTGTCATTTGTGAAGAAACTGCTTACTATAACCCATCCTGCCCTCTCCAACATTTATGTCATTTGGCTTTTGTCTAGAAATTCGATAACGTTCAATAAAGGTTAAGCCTTTACCACATAATTCCGAGATTTAATGACATCTATTTAGACGAATAATGCTATCAAAACATGATAAAAAAAATGCTGATATCTACAATGTGTCTGTCCCTCCGAAAAGAGCAATCATCTTTTGAGATACATATATTTCAAATTAAGTACATCAGTTATTGACGCGCTATATTTTAAACAAACGATTTAAAACTTGTCAAAGTAAAACGTCAAAGAACCTAAAGGAATACCGAAAAGGATTGCCGCATATTTAATGAACGTGCAAAATTAATTAAAAAAATATTAGTAGAGGTAATTATACGTGATCAGTGTAGTTTGTACATGGGCTAACAGTGTAGTTTGTACATGAGCTATTCGCATCAAAGCTGATTGTCGGATCCCGGGATTAACCCCTACCAAAAAAATGTGATCAGTCATAGATTAAGACATGAATAATGATAGCATACATGTATTTAAAAAAAAGATATCTGTAAGTAAGAAATATCTCGGATCAAGAAGTGTATAAGAAATATATAATCAAAGGTCATGTTCGATGTGTCAGGTGATCATTGGCTATTTTCGATTTGTCAGGTGATAAAACTGTTTTCCTGGTAACTGGTTTCAAGGTATTTTCGTACTGTCAAATGAGAAAACTATTATCGTGAAAACTGGATACGGACACAAGAATGATATTTTTGCATCGAAACAATCATTCAAAGGTATTTTTTTGTATTATCAGTTGAATTACCCGTTTCTATATGAATTTCCTACATATTGTTCCGATTAGCTTCCCTATCTCACATTGAAACTTTGGATATGTTGAGACCACTGAATGTCTATGAAAAAGCCATGAAGAATCATGGCCTAACTAAATAAACCAGCAAGAGAGAGAGAAAGAGAGAGAGAGAGTGTGTGTGTGTGTGTAGGAGCAGTTGCAAAAAACAAGCAAAAAAACAAAACAAACTTTTAAGTGCCCTTTTCTCTACATGAAATTGTTGGGAACACCAACAAAAAACTTTGAGATTTTGCTAACGGTACCTTTCGACTGGAAAGATGTGGGAGAAAGTAAATAAATCATTAATAAAAAAAATGAATGAATACTGAAAATAAAACATGGAGCAGTTTTCCTCAGTGCAGTCAGAGTGAAATTTGTTCCGTCTTGTTTTTGGAATAGCCTAATAGGTTTAAAGGACTTATCAAAAACGTGGAAGGGTAATGCAGAAAGACAAAAAAGGGTCCACCACAATGCCTTTGCCAGGCATAGATCTACAGCTGCTAGGGCCAAGCTAGCAAAATGTCGCAAATTTACGTATATTTCCTGTGCCCGCGATGACATGGTTGAACCGTCAGAATGCGCACAATAACTAGACCTAAAGTAGAATCTGTAATAAGTTTCGATGATGACCCACTGATATATGGCATTTACGCCGACGCGAAAAAATAAACTTGACAAAAGGCACTAATAATGCTTTTTTCCCCCCGTTGATTTCTTTGTGGGAAGAAAAACATACTGAAATACATCCTCTTCTAATGGAACTGACGGCAAATTAGTGTGGCAAAGTTGGTCTCATTATTAAAGTGTGCATGAACAGACCGATGCGCCAAAGTAAACGCAAACCCAGATTTGCATTTTATCACGTGTACTAAATTTCCCTATATCTTTGGTTTCTCATCACATTTGATTTTGGAGCCTGGTCATACTATCAATGTTTTCCCATTGTGAGGGGTTGAAACATATCATGATCGCAAGCAATATCATGTCGATTAGGGACATCTTCCCAGCTCAAGCCAGGCAAGCTATATATGTTTGTCACTACTTACCTCCCTTGATTATCAAATAGCACTATTAAATGATTAGTGTCAGGTATTCTTGAAATTGAAGGGAGAAGTTATTTATTTTGATGCTAATAGTTATTTTCAGGTGATTGGAATATTCAATATGAATTAAGGTGTGTATCATTCAGTTTTACTCCAGCACTTTGCCTTTCATGCCATTTAGAAAACCTGATTGTATTCACTGACATTATCTTTGCATTTAAAAAAGATATGGTTTTTGTTCTTTTTTTTTTTTTTCGGGGGGTAGGATTTTTTTTTTTTTTCATATAAGTTTATTGGCATACAGAATTTTAGACTGTTTATCTCTATCGTTGCCAGTTAAGTGCTTGATACATGTATTTTAATCTTTACGAAACGACATTTTTTTTCTTTGACTGGATCAAATAAAAATTAAAAGCCATTGCAGAAAACAAATTGAATGTAGTTTAAATGATTATTTCTGTCTTTAAGAGGGTAGAAAACATTGTTGGAAAAGAGAAAATGCTGGTTGACATCATTTTCTGCTTTCACCACAATGTTTTCAAAAGCCTTCTCTTTCAGGGTCATTAAAACTTGGAATTGTGTGGTAGAGGAAGAGCCAGTGGAGCCATACAGGGCCATCATGGCCCTCTTTTCTTTTGTAAAGTTTACTTCGCCTTCTTTGACCTTGGTCTTATATCCTATAAGGTTAGACAGGGCATTATTTTTGTAAAACAAAATTGCCTGTAGTCAGAAGGGACAGGTTTTGACTGCTTTCAAAACTAAAGGGAAATTCTAAATGTAGAATGCAAATGAAAAAGAGAAATAAAAGAGTAAATTAGCTAATAGGCTCGTTTCCATGTATGTATATGCAATTAGGATATTATCCTTATTAATTATATGGCGACACGTCAATAATAACACTCAGCGTTTAACTCTTTACCAGGCAACAAAATGTTAGACAGGTCCAAATTGAAAGCGTTTGCAGACGACATAGTGAATGTAGAACATGTAAAGGAAATGTTCTGTGAAAGGTAGAAAGCATTGTGGAAAAAGGAGAAAATGCTGGTGAGCAGCATTTTCTCCTTGTCCTACAATGTTTTCATAAGCTGTACTTCTCAGGGTCTTTAAAGACGGAGCGGTAACTATTTATGGTACAACAGACGGCAGTTTTCACACAATATTAAAGATAAAACTAAGAGGGATATCAGATAGAAACTAATCCAACGAAGTTTTCAGGTATGTAGACTTTTTTTACTTTTCACGAGTCAGTGTTTCTATCCAAGTTCCTTTTTAGTCCCCTACCGGCGAAGCCGAAGGGGACTTTAGGTTTGCACTCCGTCCGTCCGTCTGTCCGTCAGTCCTGCAATTCAGTTTTCCGGACTTTTTTTCTAAACGCTGGTACATATTGAGCTGAGTTTTGGTGTGTAAGTCACCCACCATCACTTACAGATCAAGTTCGACTTTCGTTCCAGTCCACTCGTTTTTCACGGATTTACGGGCCTTGGACTTACAAAATTTCACTGATAGATCAGTTTTCCGGACTTTTTTCCTAAACTCTGGTAGGTATTGATCTCAGATTTGTTGTGTAACTCAACCACCATGACTTACAGATCAAGTTCGACTTTCGTTCCGGTCCACTGCTTTTTCACGGATTTACGGGCCTTGGACTTACCAAATTTCATTGATAAATCAGTTTTCCGGACTTTTTTTTTTCTAAATGCTGGTAGATATTCACCTGACTTTTGCTGTGTAAGTCAACCACCATTACTTAAAGATCAAGTTCGAGTTTCGTCCCGCCCCACTGCTTTTTGACGCATTTACGGGCCTTGGACTTACAGAATTTCACCGATAAAACATTTTTCCGCACTTTTTTTTCTAAACGCTGCTACATATAGAGCTGATTTTTGGTGTGTACATCAACCACCATGACTTACACATCAAGTTCGACTTTCGTTCCGGTCCACTGCTTTTTGACGTATTTACGGGCCTTGGACTTACAAAATTTCACTGATAAAACATTTTTCCGCACTTTTTTTCTAAACGCTGCTACATATAGAGCTGATTTTTGGTGTGTACATCAACCACCATGACTTGCACATCAAGTTCGAATTTCGTCTCGCTCCACTGCTTTTTGACGCATTTACGGGCCTTGGACTTTAAAAATTTCACTGACATGCCGGCGATACATACGGCCGGTAGGGGACTGTGTATTGCTATGCAATACTGTCAGAATGCTTGTTACTTTTAAGATTGTTCAAGTATAAAGTTCTTCAATTCCGACGCAGGACGTCATATAAAGACCCTTGGTTGTGGGCCTTGGCGGAAGTTCGTTAACTTATTCCATAGCTAGATGTATCTTGACAAAGCTTATTTCAGCAATATCAGAGATAAAACTGTGGGATACCACGAATTTATATTTCATGTTATGTACCCGAAGAGAGCGAGAGAGAGAGAGAGAGAGAGAGAGCGACGGAGATGGGAAAGAGAGAGAATCTAGTTTGTCGACAAACAACAGTAAATAATCATAAAATTTTTCCTGTGTCCGATGTCAAATGTTGTCTTTAATGTGTTTGAATACGCAACTGATACAACATACATATAGCGAAACCGCTTTAACTTGCCATTTAATGAATGTTCCGTCTTTTTACGTGAACTATTTATAGACCCCCGATAAATTTACGATTTATAGAAAGTTCACTTCGGAATAATGTGTCTATGTATTTTACCTGTACACCATGGACACAGCAATAAGATGAGTTTATTATACAAACATATTAACTCTTATCCTGGTAAATAAGTTAAATGAAACTACTAAGTCGATAGTAAAAAACTGCATAGTGCTATTTCAAACTTTTTTAGGAGAAAAATATCTTCTTATCGGACGGTGTTGATCCAAGATCAGACTGCACGTTCTGTGCGGTCTGATCTTAATCTACACTGTCCGCAAAAGGTCAGTGAGACACACTTAGCAGCCTTAGAAGGGTTTAACATTTGAATTCCGTTTAAAAGGAGCCTCGACAAATACCGGAAAAAACCCGAACATGGTCACGGAAATAAAGTAGTGACAAGTCAAAGCGGTTTCACAATAGTTCATGTCTACAAATATGTACTGCGAAGTTTTTCACAGATTTTGGTCTCGATTCTCCGATGTAGATAATAGAACAAAGGATTAAACTTACATTTGTCTATTTAGTCGTCGAACCAGGTGGCTCAGTCGTTAACGAAGGGGAATTGAAACCAATGGGTCGCCTCTTCGAATCCTCAGCTCGGCCAGTTTCTTTCCTACGATTGCTGAACGCGACAGGATTTATTCCTCTCTCACCACTGATCGTTGTCTGACGATGGTTATGTGGGAAAGCAGCCGGTGGCTTGGGAGAAAGATTATTCAAAGTACTGGTAAAATGAGACAACAGGAAAACACGGATAGCTGCACTGGCCGCAGCGATATCCATGAAACGATGTAAAAATGGCGGTAAACACCGTACAATCAATAAATTATTCCCTTTAACTTCCGGGAAGGCACTAAATAGGGCCTAATTGTAAGTGGTATACAAAGGCGAACTCTAGCGATTTCAAAGTTGTTTTGTATAAAATACATGTACCTACAGTATTGAACATATCAGACAGTGTAGATTCGAGCCAAGATCGGACCACATGTGCAACCTTATATTAACTGCAGCTGTTTTTCCCAAGGTGTTATGGTTTAAATTAGCGAGGTCTAACAGACTGTTGCGGAATTATCGTAATTGATAAACGATACATGTATCATTGCAGAACATGTGAAATTAGATATGAATCAAGACTTATTCGGAGATGTAAATGGTAAGTTACTAGTGTATGTGATTTCTTGTAGCAGAGCTCCAGATAAGAGGGAGTGATGGTATTCTAAATCCATTATTTCTCTTCCAAACCCTATGTTGTGGGTACTCATTAGAATCGTCTCGATGATATAATCAAAACAACTCCCTCTATCTGCAGCTCTGTTATAGTATACAGAACACTTTTTTGAAACCAAACAATCCCTTGCTTTCGCGAGCGAGAGGAGTTTTTTTTAAACAGTGTTGGAAACGAAAAAAGAGAAAAAATGCTGATGACTAACATTTTCTCTTTTTTTCCAAATGTGATTTCTATCCTGTTAAAGGCAGATACCATGACTGAGCTACTTATACTTGTCGCCTGCGAACGCCTTAGATATGGACAAGTCTTTAAGTTTAATCGTTTGGTGAAAAGTTAGATAAATCATGACCTTCTGCAGATTCGTTCTACACCAAACCGCTCTTAAAACGTTTTCTGCAACAGGCCGCTTTTGAAAATATCACATGCAACATTCAGCAACCATTTTCTGTACTAGACCGCTGTTAGAATTATTTCCTCCGCCGGACCGCTTTTGGAAACATTTCCTGCAACAGACCAGTTAGGAAACATTTCCTGTACCAGACCGCTTTTGAAAACATTTCCTGCATCAGACTGCTTTTGGAAACATTTCCTGCAACAGACCGGTTTTTGGAAACATTTCCTGCACCAGACTGCTGTAGGAAACATTTCCTATAACAGACTGCTTTTGGAAACATTTTATGCACCCGACTGCTTTTGAAACATTTCTTGCTCCAGACATCTTTAGAACATTTCCTGTCCAAGACCACTTTTTGAAACATTTCCTGCAACAGACCGCTTTTGGAAACATTTCCTGCACCAGACAGCTTACACACATTTCATGCAACAGACTGCTTTTGGAAACATTTCTTGCAACAGACTTCTTCCGGAAACATTTCTTGCAACAGACCGCTTTTGTAAAAAATTCCTGCAACAAACCGCTTTTGGAAACATTTCTTGCAGCAGACCACTTTTGGAAAAATTTCCTACAACAGACCGCTTTTCTGCACCAGAATGCTTTTGGAAATATTTCCTGCACCAAACCGCTTTTGGAAACATTTTCAACACCAGAAGGCTTTTGAAACCATTTTCTGCAACAGACAGCTTCTGGAAACATTTTCCGGGACAGAACGCTATTGGAAACATTTGCATAGGTGGCAGTTTACTGTTCGCCACACCATTTTCCAATGTGTTCCTTTTACACGTTATTGTTGTGTATCCATATTTTACTATAATGGTTTTAGAATTGTCTGCTGAAATATTATCGAGTTGATAAGAGTCTATCATAGAATTATTCATATTCTCTAATATTCAAAATAATCGTTTTGATTCAACGATGTTTATGTGGGAAAGCAGCCAGTGGCCTAGAAAGAATGTTGTGCGAAGCACTGGTTTACATAAAAGAAAGTTTAGAAAAGCATGGGTAAGTGCACTGGACGCCGCGAAATAACAGAAAAAGATGTTAAAAACGGCGTTGAACACTGAACAGCCAATCAAAAATGTTGTTCATGATAATTTCAAGGTACCGTACGTTTATCATTTAATGATATGGTCGATATTCTTCTTTAATGACGGCTCTACTCATGAGCATTTAGTGAAATTCATTACAACTGGATTCATACCTGAGTATACGTTGTTCGACAGCAGCCATGTTCTTGGCGTGCTTGTGTTGCAATGGTTTGAGCTATTTGTCATGCGTAGCTAACTCGATTTTGTTTTGTCTTTCATATTGTTGCCCTGGTAACGCAGGATCTCTTGATGAAAATCCAGACTCTGTACCGGGAAATATCATTTTCGCCATCATCGTTTTGTTTCTGATTCTACTTGGGATGACGTTTCTCGCTATACATATCGTGTCGGAGGAGAAAACTGCAGAGAAACTCGATATCTTCTCAGAATCATCAGACGACAACGATGAAGGTCAAGGTCAAGAACATAGGGAGAGCGAAAGCTCTTTATGAGAGATATGTGGAATCTCATTGGACGTTTTAGATCTTTCCAGGACACGTGACCTCAATAACATAAACAACTAGAACGTGACCTGCTTCCTTGACCTATACAAGAGCCACCTTGGATATCGTCATTCAGAGGTTCCGTGTCTCTTAAACAAGGATGAACTGAACATTTCTCAACAATTTTCCAAAGTTGATTCTAGCGACCTTAATGGAAAGAACAGTCCCGATATTTTGTGAGATATTTTTAACAAGAAACTTAAATTTTGACTATCTGTGTCTCTTTTGGGCTACTAGGTATATATCTAACTGAAACATCAGACCCCGTTGCTTTTGTGGCTGGTGTACATGCAGATCAAGATCAGACTGCACGTTGAACGACAATGTCCGCTTAGCTGATTCTTGACAAGAAGAACCTTTCAGTGATATTTCTATTATGTGGTAACGTATTGAATGTGAATTGCACCTTGGATAATCTTAGTGGAATATTACACATTTAGATTGAACTATATATTTATACAGGTGCCATGATAAGTTCTCGAGCATTGAACGTAGTTAAAGTTATACGCTTTTCAAATCTCATAAGGTAATTATGTTTCTTTGTCAGAAAAACCAATATTCGAGCCACGCTCTGGCAAAAGAGAGTTTAATGCAGGAATAATGGCAGAAAATGAATTTTAAAACTAAGTCGAAAGTTACCAGGTCGCTCTATCTTTTGTCTACCTTTTTACCTAGTTTTAAAATTCATTTTTCTGTCGGCGACTTACACTTGGAGCGACCAATCAATAACACATTGTCGCCTTCACAATAATTGCCATACTTTTTAAATGGTATGATTTGAATTTGAATGCATTTTAAGAACCCCATCGTTTACTTAAGGCCGCCACTGTTACATTAAGCATGTTTAGGGTTATCCGTTATCCCACGGTGTCCTTTCATTGGCACTTGTTTTTGGAAAAACTTCAGCCTCTATAATTTAACTCTTTACCAAACGACACAATTTTAGACCAGTCCAAATTGAAAGCTTTTGCAGACGACAAAATAAATGTGAATCAAAAATTGAAATTTGTTTTTTGAAGAGTAGAAAACATTGCGGGAAAAGGAGAAAATGCTGGTTACCAGCATTTTCTCCTTTCCCCAAAATGTTTTCAAAAGACTTTTTCCTTGGGGTCGTTAAAAGTCGGGATTGTGTGGTAAAGGGTTAATGTAGTTTAGGGTATACGGGGAAAAGTTTGTTTCACCCTATATTTACATGTAGATACCAAACGACAAAATTTTGACTGGTTCAAATTGAAAGCATTTGCAGACGACAAATTAAATGGCCGCGCAGGCTGGCATGGCTCGAAACTTTTCGCAAATGCGTCAAGCCCCTTTTCACATGGCATGGCTCTTACATGGAGAATGGGACACAATACATTTTATGCATGTAATTACAAAATACGTTTTATGTATATCTATATAATTACAACATGCCTATTTGTTTTCTCTGTAGTTTGATTGGCCTTTTAATATACAGTCACGTATTTCATCGGCCCTTAGCCGTAAGGCTTTTCAGAAAAAGAGAATATACTGGTAGCCAGAGTTTCCCTATTACCCACAAAGTTGTTCACGTTTTTCAAATATCGTCATTAAATTTTGAGCCATCTTTGATTTGTCACCAGCTTATGCCATCGATATGGACGAGTCTATTACTTTGTCCTATGGTACAGCATTTAAAGTGGGAGAGCCAGGATCGATATTCCATTCGTTATACAGATAGTACAACGTGTTTTATTGAACATTTAACTTATTATCAAACAAATTTTTTTTTTAGACTTTTCCACATTAAAGGCATTCGCAGACAAAAGATTAAATGAGGCACAGGTGATGGGATTCGTGTCAGAAAGAGTAGGAAACATTGTGGGAAAAAGGAGAAAATGCTGGATCTATCAAAAAAGGTCTTTCGGCGGGAGATACCGGTATCATTTCAACGAAATAGCTTGTTCATTATAGATAGACACTGCTATTCTACACCTTTTTTTTTCTTGACCAGCATAGTATCTGAGAGTATAGATCCAAGATCAGACTGCACGCTCTCTGCAGTCTGATCGTGTTCTATACTCTCCGCTACTGCATAAAAGTGTAGATCCAAGATGTATAATTCGCGCAGGCTGATATGGGTCGAAACTTTTTGCCATTCGTGAAATTCTGTGCATGTCAAAGGACCATTCTAGGTAATGATTCAGTAGGTTGTTAGACAAAATGGCGTGCAACACACGAAAAGGGGCCTTCGGACATTTGCGTAAATTGTTGTCCTGGATTAGCCTGCGCAGTCCGCGCAGGCTAATCCGAGACAGCACTTTGCGACTACATAAGATTTTTTCATACAGTAGACTTTCGTGAGACAGAAAATCGCACAAAAACGGGAAGTGTCGTCTCGAATTAGTCACATACTGCACAGGCTTATCTGGGACGACACACTTATACGCATATGTCCAAAGCCATTAATGCTGCTCAGTTCATATCGTCGAGAAGAGACAAATTTATGCAAACCTTCAGAAAGGATTCCGTGTGACACCGATCTAAAAGAGAAAGCCTTTTGAAAACATTGTGGGTAAAGAAGAAAATGCTGTAAACCGGTATTTTCTCCTTTTTCCAGCATGTTTTCTACCCTTTCAAAGACCGTTCTCATAATTTGAACTTTACGTTTAATTTTACGCCTGAAAATGCTTTCAATATGGGTTTCTTGTCATCTGGCACAGAATTAAGTCCAGGGAAAGAATTCAATACAAATTAGCAATGCTCTGTGAAAAGGAGGCTTAATGCATCTGCAAAATATATCGATCCAGGTCAGCCTGCTCAATCCGCGCAGGACTTGGGCCAAAACGTTTTGCTTTTGGTAATTTTTCTGCATGTCAAAGAACCAGAATACTTCAAGATTTAGTAGGCTGTTCGACAACATGGATCCATAATGATGTGATGACTTGCTTGCATCACGGATCACGGAGATGTATTAAATCCCCTTTTTGTTAGAGCATGGCTCAAATCTTAGGCATTATTGCTTCAATAACAATGTTTATTCCTGTCTTTTTATATTATACATATGGAATCATCATGTCAAAAATTCTTGTGTATATATACGGAATATTATGTGGTAGTAACTTTTCCTGGTGCTTGTATTTGTTTCGAGCTGGGCGGGAAAATTTGATATCTCGCGAGACCGTAGGGTGCTCGAGATATCAAAATGTTTTGATTGGTTGATTGATTTTGCGTTTATTTATCGTCGCCGACGGTTTCCCATATTGGCGACGCCCCCTGAAGGACGCGGGATAGTGCAAGGTACAGGACGAAACCATGCCCTGGTTTTCACGTGTCTGCAGTACAAGTCTTTTGAAAACACTGTGGGAAAAGGAGAAATTGCTCGTAACGAGCAATTTCTCCTTTTCCCACAGTGTTTTCTACCCTTTTGGAGAACTTTCTGTCATTTTCATCAAATTCAAAATTATCGTCTGCACACTCTTTCAATTGGGCCAGTCTAAAATTTATCGTTTGGGAAAGGGTTAATTAAAGCACCATCACATCGTCTTATCTGAAAGAAAGGGGTCCTGCGTGGCTCAGTGGTAAGGTGTAGAATTCGTAAACTGAAGACCCCGGGTTCGAGCCTTACTTGAGGCACTGGGTTTGAAAGCGGCGTAAAAGACCATTTAATTAATAACTCATCCGAAAGACAGTTAGTAAGTCATGGTCTGCCAGCCGTGGGAATCAAACCCACACCCTCAAGTGTCCTGGGACCTGTCACCTGCAAGTCCTATGCCTTACCGTTAGAGTTATGCCAGCTGACTATCCGATTATCTTTGATACATCATTGCAATATAAGGCTAGATGATTAAGACGAATTAACCCTTAAGCTGCTAAGCACGACTCACTGACCTTTGCGGACAGTGTAGATCAAGATCAGACTACACAGAAAGTGCAGTCTGATCTTGGATCCACACTGTCCGATAAGGAGATACTTTTCCTCCAAAAAATACCTTTGAAATGGGAAAGTTTGGGCTTTTACAATCGACTAGAAAGTTTCATTTCTTTTATTTAGCAGGAAAAGGGTTAAGGTGTAAGACATGAACGCATATGATATCGTTACGGTAAAGAGAGAGATTAGCAGTTTCGATATTTAATTTTTTCCACCATGTTTTCAACTGAGGTCAGCAGTAGGCCCTATGACAAAAATTCCCTGAGCAGCTGGTGATGAGTTTATTATACGGAGTGCAACACACGAAATGTTGGCCTTCGGACATATGCGTAAAAGTGTGTCATCCCAGATGAGCCTGTGCAGTCTTTGACTAATCCGAGACGACACTTCCCGTTTTTGTGCGATTTTCCGTTTCACGAAAGTCTACTGTACGAAAAAATCGTATGTAGTCGTGAAGTGCTGTCTCGGAATTGCCTGCGCAGGCTAATCCGGGACAATACATGGATCCGTGGCGATGAGATAAACCGACTTCCTTGGTTACTGTAACTAAGGGCTTAAAAACAAACGCAGTAAATACATATACAGTATAGCAGAAAGGCTACTTAAATCTTGCTATCCTGACTGTTTCTATCGATTAAATTCCGGAAAAATATTCCTTTTCATATGTTTCTGTCGATGGTGGATTCTTGGTGAGAAATATATGGATACTTTAACTTATTTACACAAGGATTTGTACAAAAAGTGTGAGTTTCAGGAGCTACGGACAATGTAATACCTGTGCCAGCAAAGTTTTGAACTTCTACGAGAAAGAATGAAACAACTCATAATCCTCTGCAGTTTTGCTTAAAAATAATAGAATTAAAGATGATTAATATTTTTGTAAAGCTTGTTAGGTTGTCTCAACATTGTATTCGATAATAAATTACACTAAATTACAAGCATTTTGAAAAATGGTTGCCTGATGATTTTAAAATGTGTAAAATGTGCTGTCATTTAACAAACATGTTAATATCTTTGGCGGTAGTTTGCTTTATCTTATAATATACTTAAGACAACGGGTAGTAAAGTGGATTACAGGGGCAATCAAACGCACATCCTATCAGTTAACAGTTTACCGTCATACCCTTTGAAATGGCAGATGTGCTAATGCACTTAAATATGGCGAAATCAAAAGCTGATTTAATTAACATAAGTTGCCTTTTGAACTGAACTTCCAATACTGTACAGAACAGAACTTAGTCTGTTTCGTAATTGAAATCTACATGTACTTTCAGTAAAGAATACACGTAAATGTAGCAGATGGTTTGAATCTAAGAAAAAACTGCATTTTTGCACTCTGATCTTTATCTACACATTCAGCATTCTTCACGCACCAAGGGTTAATGTTAAGGTCAAATTGAAACATTGATGACACGTGCCCCTTTTTGGATGTGCAGAGGTTATGAAACAAGGTTAGCTATTTGAGTGAACATACTTTCTTTTTATTAGTATTTCATATATTTTACCTTTGTTTTCCACTGTAAAAAAGTTTGTTTTTGTTCAGAGAGTTTCAGAGAAAAAAACTAACATTAATTAATCCATTGCGTAATATAGCGTTGATCGAAATTCTTTCCTCATATCCCATTGTCAGTCATAATCATAACGCAAACTTGTAATATCCTTGTATATCTCACTTTAGCCGTACACGATCGCAAAGCACATCTTTTAAACTTTTTCCTAAAACGCAAGCGTTGTAAAAACACATAATATTGCATTTCTCCAACACTAACAGTCGCTTGTTTGTGAGCCGAAATAAGAGACAGCAAGGCTGCCCATCGGGCCAAATAAATGCGATGACCTGATTGGTCAAATATCGATTTCCACGGATCCATGTATACTTTACGCAAATGTCCGAGCCCCCCTTTTCGTGTGTTGCACAACAATACACTAGTGTGAAGAACGTGATGAGCCTTACGAAGAGGCCAGAAAAAGGGAAAACATATTGATTTGGTGTCCTTGTTGTCACGGAGAACTAATGACAACAGATTTGGCGTCTTCAAAGATTTTCGTATAGTTCTGCACCTTGAGAATGTTTACCTACATTTTCATATAAATTAGCGTCTTGGGTAGAATATTCATCTAGAATTTCATCGGTATTTAGACAACTCTCTTCTTCCCGGCTTTGATTTTCAATGTTAGTATGAACCAAAGTGTCACCTTCATTTAGGTCATTGCCAGCCATATTTAATTTATCTGGTGCGAGATCTTTGTCGGTAATATTAGCCCGGTCGGCCTCAAGATTATTTTTGTGTTCATTCTCCGACTCCATGCTCATATAAAGCCGTTGACCCGGTTGTTCTAGGCTATGATAAAGATGTAAAGATCCCCTGATCCTTTTTGAACCGAATGGTGTTAAATCGTCATATATGTGCGCGTCCTCGCTATCGAGTCCATTTATATTCTCTTCGTCGTCCTTATCAACATTTTGTTCCACTTTTTGCATTTGTTCACTTTCGCTCACCAGTTTATCCAAATCTTTGGGAGCACTATCGTTCAATATCAGCTGTTCTTTCTCGATTTCTTCCTCCATTTCTTTGGCATTTACAGTGGACTTCTGTGGTTTATTCTTTCTTCTTTCACTGGGAAGTAAACAAGACAAAAACGGAAAACATCCGTAAATATATAAGAGCCATGCTTTGGGTAAAGACAGGTTTAACCCTTTCCCAAACAAGCCCTGGTTTTCACGTGTCTGCAGTACAAGTCTTTTGAAAACACTGTGGGAAAAGGAGAAATTGCTCGTAACGAGCAATTTCTCCTTTTCCTACAGTGTTTTCTACCCTTTTGGAGAACTTTCTGTCATTTTCATCAATTTAAAATTGTCGTCTGCAAACTCTTTCAATTTGGACCAGTCTAAAATTCATCGTTTGGGAAAGGGCTAATGTATCTCCGTGATGCATGATACCGACCAAGTAATCACATAGGCTAATTGTGGATCCATAAAATCCAGTCTGTATAAAACCGACTGAATCATGATGTAGAATGATCCTGTGACATGCAGAAAATATGCAGAAAATTGACCAATAGGTTACTGACTTGGGTCGAAACTTTTTGCAGGTGCATTAAGTCCCCTTTTCACAAAGCATTACTCACTTTTTTTCTTCATTATTTCATTAGTAATTGGTATACTGAATCTGAAAATATGAACTTGGTGACGTATGGAGAAACTGCTGTCACTGAGAATTTTTTTTATTTTCAAGTGAGGACTATCGCAATAAAAATGATTGTCACTTTATGTATGTGGAGAGAAAAGATCGTTTGTAATTAAGAAAATGGACTATTTGAAAAATGAACGTTTATATTACAAAGTATTAATTAGAAAATTTGTGATTAGATCTAAGGATGAAAAAACCCTTGACGGGCATTGTTTATAAAGAAGAAGTGAGAAGAAATACCTTCGGTACTTTGATATTTTCGTGTAAAGCACAGCCATTGAACAACCAATTAGGATTCCTCCAAAGCACGCGATGCATGCTATCGAGATTACAGTTTTCTTCGAACAGACTGTCTGTGTTCGTGTCAACTGCGAAACGTCTGTAATATAATTATACGTATATCTGTTTATTGGCAGAGAAGTTTTACTTTCTAAGTAATATAAATTGTTAAATATACTCTTTCTGTGATGGGGGAAAACATTTTCACAACACCATCATAATTAGAAAAAAAATCCTGTATCATTTTATACTTTAGGCCCACATCACTGTTTATTTGTAAATGCTAGAATTAAATTATACATCACTGTCAGTGCTGGTATCAAATTTTAACATCACCGTAAGTTAGAGCCGATCAAAAATTGGGTTACTTTGAAATTTAGAAAATTCTTGGGAATTCGAAAAAGGATGTCACGAAGAATGGTTGATCACGGTATTTGGACCTAGATCCGTTACCTCCCCTGATACAGCAAGTGTATAGGGATCGGTACAGGCAACTAACAAAGGGCAGAATTTTGCTCGTCTATTTTTAGGACAGCTATGTCGCGAGACTAACAAAGAGATTCAGGGGAGGTCATCCCCACTTCCTGAGCAGTAGATTTTCATATATTATTGACCTTACGAATAAGTGAATTGTATTTTAATGTTTATATCTGCTAGTATTCTTTTAGTTTCGATTACCAATTTCAAATGGTGCAAAAAATCGCCATGTCACCTATACAGCCAAACTGGAAATGTGTACGATGTACGATGCTCTGATTGGCTATTCTGTGATACATATATGTAGCCCAATTAAAAGCAACGACACAATAGCCTGTGCTAGTTGTAATATGTATATCTACAACGGGGACCAGTTTGATATGGACCACGACTGCAAGCTTTTTTTGCTAAGATTTTCAATATTTATGTGCTCAAGGGTATCCAGCGGAGTGTGACTAAATTACCTTTATTACTTGAAAATATATGGTCCAAGCATTCCTCATACGTCAGATAGACGTCATCTTTCTCCAGACTAGATATTGTTGTAAGTAGAGAATTTATGTAACCATGTTCACTGCCTGTGTCGTTAACTCTCCGTGCGTCATGTTTAATGATGAAAGCTTTATCTGTAATATGTATGTAACTCATTACAAATGCGTAGCATCCATAATGCGCAATACGCAAATGCGTAATGTAGAAAAAATGGGAACAGGCGAAACAGTCTGTCGTCACTTTATAGAAAAGCTCCATCTTCATAAAAATTAAGCCTAAAACGGCTTAAAGATGAAAGTTCCCAAACGATAGTAGGCTAACGGCCAAATATTGCTATCTCATCCTATTTCTTTTTGATGGAAAATCTCACTGGATCTATGCAACCTGATCTTGATTTACATCGTCCGCAAAAGCGCCGCTCATCGCCCTAAGGATGAAATAGCTCTGTCGAGTAGGAGTGCGTAATGATTGTGAGCCCCTGTTTACGCCCCTGCTTTACCAGACTACAATATTTTACAACTGTCAACTTTGAAAACACTTGCAGCTGACTAATTACATGTGACTCAAATGTTGAAATTTATCTTTTAAAAAAGTAGTATACATTGTGGAAAAGGAGAAAATGCTGTTTACCACCTTTTCCCACAATGTTTTCAAAAGCTTTTATCCTAAGTGTCATTAAAACACGCGTTTGTTTAGTGAAGGGTTGATAAAATGGCTTGGACTCAGCCACTCACATAATTCGTGTCAAAAGTCGGGCATAATACCGGCAACTCCCCACTATGGAGGGGAATATCCGCCAAAATTCTATGGGTCTAGATGACATTCTTATTTGTGAACATTAGATGTCTATTCGTCTTCTTTCTTACATCTTACATGCATATTGCATCGCATGTGTCATTATTACTAGTGCATACTGTTTGGTGCTAATTGCCTGCATCATTATTATAACTTGATCATATTTACATTGTGTTTTTGATTATGAATGATTAATTCTTCCTGATTACTTCCTACTGCGTCATTGCATTTGTCTTTTTTCCAAGTGCTTGCTGCATGTTTCTAGTAGCATTTTACTTCCTTCTAAATACATTTTATATTTGTTATACTTCCTTCTCCAGTATTGAAATTTTCCTAATTGCAGACGAGAAGTATAATGGGTGGCAAATATTTCGGTAACAGACAAGTTCTGTAAATTGGACTTATAATAGTACATCTATCAGATGTTTCGGTAAAAAGGTAATTATATAGTGTTTAATGCACCGTGATGTTTTTCACACCAAGTAAAGTCTTGGCTCTCATTTGTTCAAGGGTTCTTTTTTCCACACGCTTGCAGACATAATAATGTTGCTCCTGCCATGCTGTATGTAAAATAATATACCTGAAATCACTATCACATCTTACTTTCGATATTCCAACCATATAGTTGAGGTGATGAATAACACCCAATCCTAACCTAGTACCCGATGTATCTTCCTTTAAAATGTTTTTATGAATATTTCATTGCGAAAATATTTTTTTCCAAACTCCCAAACCAGCCATTAACCCTAAGAGCGCCTGTCACTACTTCAGTTGCCTTTGCGGCCAGTGCAGATCAAGATCACAATACGCCAAACACCGAGTCTGAACTTTGATCTTCACATGCTGCTTTTCCAAAAATTCTGAACAGAAAAAACCTTGAAATCGCTAAAATTAAGGTTTTATTTCTACAGTGAAAATGGCAGGTTTATTCGAAGCTCTTAGAGTTAAACTTATGGATAATTCAATTCTTTCCAGAAAGATGGCTAATACAGAAAAAAAAAATATTGTGGCAAATGAAGAGAGGGAGTGAGAGAGATAGATAGATAGTGACATAAACTCTTTTGACAAATACTTTTTTCAAACAACATGAGCAGTGTGTAATCTGAACATGCCCAATCCCCTTAACTGTTATGTGTGCAGTCTGATCTGCGAATTTCTCCTCGTCTATTAATGTTTCAGGGACATAAAAATGAGTTTTAGGGTTTTTGTTTTTAATTTTTCATACAAATTCTAAATAGCCACCTTAAAACCCAGGTTAATCTCTAAGATCTATGGGAATCTTCCTTATCTTGTAGGTAATGGGATGTATGAAAACAGGCCGTTAAAGAATTCGCGTTTATTTATCGGCGCCACCGGTTTCCCATATGGGCGACGGCTCCTGTAGGCTATTAGTTATGTTACAGGGATGGTGCAAGATACAGGACGAAACCTATCACAAGTTACGCCTGATTCTTTAACGTGCTCGGTGTATAGCACCGTCACACGAGACCTCGGTTTAACGTCTCATCTGGAAAACTGTTGGTAATTTTAGATGGTTAGCCGAGAGAATCGAACCCACACCCTCATGTGTCCCGACACATGGCGTTTACTAGTCCTACGCTCTACCACATGAGCTACACAGGCTGGTATAGGCTGTTAAAGACACATGTCTATACATGTATATAGTATACAGTACTCCTTTCGCTCTCGAAAAGTTCGTACAGGGACCTTATATGATTTTTTCATGCCGTGATGTCCGTGTTGTATTGATGAACACACTTTAAAACCTGCGGACGACGACTTGTGTGCACCAGACCAGATTCATTTAAAAACATTGTGGAGGCAGGAGAGGAACAAAACAGAACATTTTTTCTAGACAAGCACATAGTCAAAATTACAAGAAGTATGCAAGAAAGCATTGTCAAGGCCTCTCTTTCTCTCTCTCTCTCCCCTCTCTTCATTTGCTACAATGTTTCACCTGTAATATCTTTATTAATTCGCACTGATTAACCATAATTTCAACCCTTAGAGAATCGAATAAACCAAACGGCCATTTTCATTTTACAAAAAGATAATCTACTATTAATGATTTCAAGGTTGTCCTTATTCATAATGTATTAGAAAAACAGACAGAGTAAATCTACGATGAGTCTCCATGTTTTGTGTAGTCTGATCTTGATCTGAATTGGCTGCAAGCGTGAAAGGTGCTCTAAGGGTAAATGGCTGGTTTGCAAGCCGGCCATTTTGTTCCCAAAAGAAAATATTTTCACAAATGAAATGTTAACAAAGACAGTGCCTTTTTGATAAAACATATTCATAAAACTTGAGAATTGGCTTAAGCTGGGAGTCTGTTATCTGTAGGACGATTACAATGGGTACAGGTTTAGGATTGTGTATTATTGATTAAATCAACTAAGGGTGAAAGGGTGAAAACCGAAAATAAGATATGGTGATCAGAATTTATCAATTTCAGGCATTTATAAACAGCATGGAATGTACAACATAACAAATATTATTATGTCAGAAAACGAGCGGCAATTGCAAATTAAAAAAAAAAAAGGTTTGCACAGAAAGCTATGTATTGGGTGTGAGAAACATCAGGGCACTGCGTTGTTACAGAACATCCAATTGATTTATTTATAAGTCCAATTTACCGAACTTGTCTGTTACCGAATAATGTATATGAAAGCGCCATCTGGTATCATAATATGACTTGTCGTATTCGTGTAAATGCCATTCTTGTTAGTGCATACTTCGTTCGTCTTAATTCAGCTACCTATCATAGCGTCAATTTAACTCTTTACCAAACGAAAACAATTTAGACTGGTCCAAATTGAAAGCATTTGCAGACGACAATTTAAATGTTGCTCAAATTGTGGAAGTTGTCTTTGATAGGGTAGAAAACATTGTAGGAAAAGGAGAAAATGCTGGTGACCAGCATTTTCTCCTTTCCCACAATGTTTTCAAAAGGCTTCTTTCTCAGGGTCGTTAAAAGTCGGGATTGTGTGATAATGGGTTAATATAACAAAAGCCCATAGTTTTTGCCAGAATATGCATAAACAAGAATGTAGCACTTTAATGATAAGCTATGCAGACATGGGAAATGGGGGAAAAAATCAGGATAAGGAAGTAAGATGGATGAAATCACAATGTCAAAAGAGGCATAAAGGACAGAAGCACACGCTACTAAATAACAATTTTATGGCATACAAGTGGAAGAAGAAAAATGGAATTAGGATCAAGCAACATGCACTAGTAATAATGAAACATGAAATGTTATATGCATGTTAGATGTAAGAAAGAGGACGAATAGACATCTAATGTTCATAAATAAGAATGTCATCTAGACATATAGAGTTTTGGCGGATATTCCCCTCCATACCCCACCACCATACAGTTCTATGCATATATCTTGTGGAATTGTTTTATTAGTGAAAAGATAAGAAATTAATGATATTTTTAGTTTCATTCCGTTGGTCAGTAGTGTATTTGATGTATACGGAATGAAGCTGAAAAATACTACAATGTTTTTGACGCATAATTTTTATTTTCATGGTTTTTGCGATTTAGTTGATTGATTGATTGAATGGTGTTTTACGCTGCTTTCAACATTATTTCAGTCATATCACGGCGAAAGCTCACATATTCATGTATTTCCTGGGTATTAACCGTACTAGGCTAGGGATCTGAAGTGTCTTGCCCAAGGACACACCCACGAAAAACCCAGCGGATCAGGTGGGGCTCGAACCCGGGGCCTCCAGATTACGAGTCCCACACCTTACCTATGAGCAGGACCCCTTTTCACGATTTGGCGGTGGGGAGTTGCCGGTATTATGCCAAAAGTCGTTCGATCCATTCTTAGAATGGCGGACTTTCAATGTACGATGACTATAGATTGGCTGAGACTATTGTCTGACGGTGACCATAATATTGTGCAGCTTTAGATATCAAAGGTATAGATTAACATTATGCCTACGGCATAATTCTTGCGCATTATTTGTTCACACCTGTAACGCATAATTCTTGCGTATAGTTTGTTCACACCCGTAGCTCATAATTCTTGCGCATAGTTTGTTCACAGTACAACTTACATGTGTGGAGTGGAAAGCATTCGTCAGGTACATTCGGTTCGCATGTTGCCCAACTTTGATTGTACAGAGTATAAGCACAGTAACACGTTATGGCATTGTCTTCAGTGTCAGGGGTGGTTCTGAAAAGAGAATTTAAGCTTCGACATCCCTCCACCTTACCCTTTACTCACTCTATATCACACAGTTTTGTGTTTTATGCACCCTACAATAAAACGCTTTTTGGGAAAAGACAAAATGCTGGTTTCCAACGTTTTTTTCTGTTTCTCAAAAAAAGTTTCCTAAACAGCATATCCTGTCGATTTTCTGTTTTTGACAAAAAAAAATACCCCGAGAGTTATGTCATTTTCTAAGAATTTATGATAGAATTAAAAAAGAAACGGAGATGGATACTTAATGAAAAGTTTTCACTGAATATTGCAATTATTCCTTGAGCAGCTATGCATAGTGAAAAAAAACCAAAACTTTCTGGCAAAAGCCAAGCCCCCGTAGCTCAGTCGGTGGCGTACAGGACTTGAGAACAGGAGGTCGCTGGTTCGATTCCCGGCTTGGTCAATTTCTTTCCGAGGATTGATGATAGTAATCGCGACAGGATTCATTCCTCTCTCACGGCTGACCATTGTTTCGACGATGGTTATGTGGGAAAGCAGCCAGTGGCTTGGAAAGAATATTCAAACGGTGCGGAGTACTGGTAAAAGAACCTCCGGGAAAGCATGGATAGGTGCACTGGCCGCCGTGATATAACTGAAATTATGTTGAAAACGGCGTTAAACACCATACAATCAATCAATCAATCCTGGCAAAAGTTACGAAAGCAAATATCGCGGTTTGAACGACTTTTTTTTTTCCCGCCGTATTCGACAGTGTACATAGACAAGACAATCCTTGTTGACGTAAACTGATACAGCTTTTAGCCATATATACATAATATATATAAGCTATGCTCTGTGAAAAGGGAGCTTAATGCATCTGCGAAATGTATCGACTAGGTCAGCCTGCGAGGCCGCGCAGGCTGACCTGGGCCGAAACTTTTCGCTATCGGTCAATTTTCTGTATTTACAAGGACCATTTTCCCCATGATTAAGCGATTATGAAAAAAGTGGCTTTTTAGCTCACTTGAGCACAACGTGCTCAAGGTGAGCTATTGTGATCGCCCTATGTCCGGCGTCCGTCGTCCGTCGTCCGTCAACAATTTCTTTAAACATCTTCTTCTCCTAAACAACTGGGCCAATCTTAATGAAACTTGACAGGGATGTTCCTTGGGTGAAGCTCTACCAAAGTTGTTCAAAGAATTGAATTCCACCTTTAACTCTGGTTGCCATGGCAACAAAAAGGAAAAAAATGCAAAATCTTTGAAAATCTTCTCTGAAACTAGAAGGCGCAGAGCTTTGATATTTGGTATGTAGCATCTCCTAGTGGACCTCGACCAAGTTTGTTCATATGATGCCCTGGGGTCAAAACTGGCCCCGCCCCGGGGGTCACAAGCTCGAGCATACTAACAAAGAAGGAAAACTTTAAAAACCTTATTCTCTGAAACTTGAAGGCGTAGAGCTTTGATATTTGGTATGTAGCATCTCCTAGTGGACCTCTACCAAGTTTGTTCATATGATGCCCCTTGGGTCAAAACTGGCCCCGCCCCGGAGGTCGCAAGTTCGAACATAGGAACAAAGAAGGAAAACTTTAAAAACCTTCTTCTCTGAAACTTGAAGGCGTAGAGCTTTGATATTTGGTATGTAGCATCTCCTAGTAGACCTCTACTAAGTTTGTTCATATGATGCCCCTTGGGTCAAAACTGGCCCGTCCCGGGGGTCACAAGTTCGAACATAGGAACAAAGAAGGAAAACTTTAAAAACCTTCTTCTCTAAAACTAGAAGGCATAGAGCTTTGATATTTGGCATGTATGATCTCCTAGAGGACCTCTACCAAGTTTGTTCATATGATGCCCTTGTAGTCAAAACTGGCCCCGCCCCGGGGGTCACAAGTTCGAACATAGGAGCAAAGAGGGAAAACTTTAAAAATCATCTTCTCTGAAACTGAAAGGCGTAGAGCTTTGATATTTGGTACGTAGCATTTCCTAGTAGACCTCTACCATGCTTGTTCATACAATGCCCCTGCGGTCAAAACTGGCCCTGCCACGGAGGTCACAAGTTCGAACATAGGAACAAAGAAGGAAAACTGTAAAATTCTTCTTTCCTGAAATCGAAAGGCGTGGAGCTTCGATATTTGGTATGTTGCATCTCAGAGTGGACCTCTACCAAGTTTGTTCATATGATGCCCCTGGGGTCAAAACTGGCCCCGCCGCAGGGGTCACAAGTTCGAACATAGGAACAAAGAAGGAAAACTTTAAATTTCTTTTTCTCTTACACAGGAAGGTGTAGAGCTTTGATATTTGGTATGTAGCATCTCCTAGTGGACCTCTACCAAGTTTGTTGCAAGGATGCGCTTGGGTCAAAACTGGCCCAGCCCCGGGGGTCTTAAGTTCGAACATAGGAATAAAGAAGGAAACTTTAAAATTCTTCTTTGAAACTGGAAGGCGTACAGCTTTGATATTTGGTATGTAGTGATTCTCTTCTAAGTTTGTTTGCCCATCTAAGCATAACGAGTTCATTTAGTTCAAAATTGGGTCATCTTGGGTCATAAACTAGGTCATTAGGTCAAATTAAAGAAATACCTTGTTGGCACTCTCGAGGCCACATTATTTGCTCAGTTGCCTTGAAAATTTGTCAGAAATTTTGTTTTTATGAAATCTCACATAAGTCTGAATTTGGGTCAACTGGGAACATAAACTAGGTCACTGGGTCAAATTAAAGAAATACCTTGTTCGCACTGTGGAGGCCACATTTATTGCTCAAATGACCTGAAATTTGGCCAGAATGTTTGTTTTGATGAAATATCAGATGAGCTTAGATTTGGATCACCTGAAACCATAAACTAGGTCACTAGGTCAAATTAAAGAAATACCTTGTGGGCACTCTAGAGGCCACATTATTTGCTCAGTTGCCTTGAAAATTGGTCAGAATCTTTGTCTTTATATAATCTCACATGAGTCTGAATTTGGATCAACTGGGGTCATAAAGTAGGTCACTTGGTCAAATTAAAGAAATACATAGTGGGCACTCTAGAGGCCACATTTATTATTCAGTTGATTTGAAAATTGGTTAAAATGTTTCTTTTGATAAAGTCCAAGACCAGTTCAAATTTGGGTCACCTGGGGTCATAATCTAGGTCACTAGGTCAAATTAAAGAAAACCTTTAGGGCACTCTAGAGGCAACCTTTTTGCTCAGTTGACTTGAAAATTGGTCAGAATGTTTGTCTTCGTGAAATATAAGTTTGAAATTGGATCACCTGGGGTCATAAACTAGGTCACTTGGTCAAATTAAAGAAATACCTTTAAGGCACTCTACTCAGGTGAGCGATCCAGGGCCATCATGGCCCTCTTGTTTAGACCCATAGTTATGAGATGACTTGCTTGGTATAATGTATTGCGGAGATGCATTAAGCCCCCTTTTGCAAGAGCAGTTATCAAAGGTTGAAGACATTTTCTCTGGCGGAAAGCCATCCTCGTTGACCCAGTTTCGAAATATTCCGTAAACTACAGTACATTCATCGCCCCTGGAATATCTCGCGTTTGTTTTCTCGTTGTCATGAATTATTCATGAGGCATTTTGATTGGTAATCTCAGTTTTTCGGTGAGAAAATTTAATCTATTTTTATCAACCATTGTATTTTTACCTCGTCTACAACCAATCAAATCGCTTGTTTCAAATCAAGCTTGGCGATACTTTAAATATGGCTGAGGCCTTGAACATCATTGGCAAAAGTTTACAGAAAAACATTCGGCGTCAACTCGAAAAGTTCCAGCTTCGTATACAAGGATTTGTAATGTCTGCCCTGGATTGTCGTAAGGCAAATGCCAGAGAAGGAAGGCCTACCGGCGGTCGCCACATTCGTTGATAATGATGTGGGTTTTACCTGGTTTATTCATAGTAACAGAAGAAATGTGATTATCCTCCACTACAAGAGAGTATCGTTATGTTATCCACAATTCGACTGGCTATTGGGTGTAATTCGCAATCTTATGAATATTCATAGAAACGACGGTTTCGCAATTGAATGTCCCAGGGGTGATGAATGTTAATACGTCACACATGGGTTCACGAGGGTGGAAGAAAGCATACACATTATGATTGTGTTTATGGCTATTAACTTTGTCCTAATCATAATGAAAATTACAACATTTCATTGATAACTCTTTACCAGGCAACAAAAATTTAGACTGATCCAAGATGGAAATACTTGTATACGTCAATCATAAATTCTGTCTTTCAAAGGGTAAAAACATTTTTTTTTTGAAAAGGAGAAAACGCTCGTCCTTTCAACAGTTACCTCCCGAGCTTTCTTAGGGTCATTGAAGATAGGAATTGTTTGGTAAACCGGCTTAATGACATAATTACGACAACATAACTATAATAATAAGAAAAATAAAAATAAATTTACATTCAAGAACAAAAAAATGACACATTCATCGTTGCTCATGGAATTAATTGTGTTACATACAAGGCTTGACAACACGTTCTGTGCGGTTTGATCTTTATCTACACTGTCCGCCCAAGTCCACTGAGTCGCTTAGCAGCCTAAGGTTCAAGATCATGAAATGGTTTTTAAGAAAACATGTAACTTGTTTTACCTGCAGGTTTTCTCCATCTCGTTCGCAGCTGAAGCAAAACAGAAGCTGAGGACACACAGCACTCCAAAACTTACTGTAGTAAAGGAGACAGAAAATAAGGGATCATGATAAGCTATGGAATTCATTAGCGTAGAAACGCTGGGAGTCTTGCAATGACTATGACTAAATCCGGCCAGCCAAATACAGGATGTAAGGCTATTAAAATCCAGACCTGAAAACCTAATTGGGCCAACAAAGTACATTATGTAATATATACATTAGCCATTCTCTGTGAAAAGGGGGCTTAATGCATCTGCGAAAAGTATCGACCCAGGTCAGCCTGTGCATTCCGCTATTGTTCAATTTTATGTATGTCAAAGGACCAGCCTACCTTACGATACAGTCGGTTGTCAGACAAAATGGATTTTACGGATCCCTAATCATTTGATGGCTAGCTTGGTATCATGCATCCTGGAAATATACCCCCTTTTTGCCAGTGCATGGCTCACATGTATTGTTTATCGTAATATGAGTCAAAGCAAAACAAACCCGGGCAGCAAAATACACGTATAGTTCTAGTGTAATGTGAAACGTTTGGCTGTACAGACCCATTTCTTATGATGCTTTTCCACGGCCTTGTGATCTCTGGCTCCATTTCTTTTACGCGTTGAATAATGAGCAAGAGCCACATTCGAGATGGAATCAAAGACAGAAAATTTCAAATATTTAACAAAGCAATGTACCTTGCTTGAATTGGCAACCTTTGAAGACGACTCAAAACCTTTTAAAATTGAACAAAATGTTATGTCATGGTTGACTATTTCAAAGCACTGGAATGACTGATATCCAAAACAATAACGTTTTCTTCCGAACAAAAGTTGTGACGGACAACTGCTCAAAACCGTATAGATCATTGATGTTGAACTGGTAGCCTTCAGTGTGTCTAACCAGAGAATTTTACGTTGGAGGAAAAAATATTTGTGCCATAAACGATTTATTCTAATAAATAAATAAAAACATAAACACGGTATATTTGAGCCATGCTCTGGCAAAAGGGGGCTAAATGCATCTCCCTCCGTGATGCATTATACCAAGCAAGTCATCACATAATTATGCATCCATTTAAACCATGTTGTTTAACAACCGACTGAATCATGAGGTAGACTGGTCCTAGGACATACAGAAAATTGACCAATAGCGAAAAGGTCAGGCTGACCTGGGTCGATACTTTTCGCAGATGAATTAAGCCCTTTTTCACAGAGCATGGCTTATTTGTTTACCATTAGCCAGTCTCCCGTCCTTGCCACCATCGCGGAAGCTGCGCAGGCTTATCACAGTTTTCAACGCACCAGGTGCAAGGTGTGTAGCCAAAGTTTTCATTCCGCAATTTTTCGCTCGGCTGTTTCCGAAGAAAACGTCGATGTGTTGTCATATCCCTGTCATCCCACAGGCTTTTGTTTTGTGACAAACTTTGCCATCTATTTAATGTAATTACGCAAGTCTTACATTATGTAGGTGGCGAAGCTTATCGTTAAACGAACACCTATGTGTTGTCCTCTGTGTCACCCTAGTCGTGCGACAACTTTGACAAATTTTCGGAATGGCTGTTTAAGCTGGATTTTGATGGCATTAGCTTCGACTGAATAAATGACGGTTTGCGATTGGTAAAAAATATGGGCATTTTTATTCTGCGGTCCCCTGTGAGCCCACTGGCCCCATTTTATGATACTAACATACAAGGTAATCCTTTTCTTGTCCTAATTGGTTAATTTAATATTTTGTTCGTGTATATCAAACTGAAATTCATTTTCAACAATATGCATACAATGAGGGAAAAGATGCAGTTATTGGTGTAGTTACTTTTCATTATTTCTTGTAATATTGGACCATAAAAAAGTTTCATATATATTCATATTCCAATATATCTTTCGCCTTCTACCCTTTTCAACCCTCTAGCACACAGTCCCGAGTTTTAACGACCCTGACAGAGAAGGCTTTGAAAAAAAATGTTGGAAAAGGAGAAAATGCCGGTCACCATAATTTTCTCCTTTTCCCCATAGAAATGTTTTCAACCCTTGGACGCACAAATCCAGTAACACGATTTTAATGTCATCTGTAGTCTGTAAATGAGCCATGCCCTGTGACGGGGGTGGGGGTGGGGGTGGGGCTTAATGCATCTCCGTGATGCATGATACCAAGCAAGTTATCAAAATGTTATACATCCCTAAAATCCGTTTTGTGTAACAACCTATCGAATCGTGGGGTAGGTAAACTGGTCCTTTGACATGCAGAAAATGGACCAAAAGCAAAAAGTTCCGACCCAGGTCAGCCTGCGTGGACTGCGCAGGCTGAACTGGGTGGGTACTTTTTTGCAAATGCATTAAGCCCCCCTTGCATAACTCAAATGTTTTGGATATGAACAAGTCTGTCATTTTGTCGTTTGGTAAGGAGTTAAGAAAGATCTTTATTGTCCGATACCTTATCATTACTGAAGATCATTAGGTTTACTTCAAACTCGAGCCCTTTCTTACTACAAAAAAGGAATCCCAAGCATTGTGGGAAAAGTGAAAAATGCTGGAAACCAATGTTTTTTACCCGTTCATGGACAAATCCGGCCATTTGGGCCACTTTTAAATTTTCGTCTGCAAACGCTTTCAGTTTTGAAGGATCTCCAATTTCGTCGTCTGATAAAGAGTTAACTTTTTACCAAATGACAAAATTTTAGACTAGTGCAAATTGAAACCGTTTGCAGATAACAAATTAAATGTGACTGAAAAATTGAAATTCGTTTCGGAAGGGTAGAAAACATTGTGGGGGAAAAGGAGAAAATGCTGGTTACCAGCATTTTCTCCTTTTCCCCCACAATATTTTCAAAAGGCTTCTTTCTCAAGGTCGTTAAAAGTGGGGATGGTGTGGTAAAGAGTTAAGGCCCTCTACAGCATAATTTGAGTTATATCATATCAGTGATCACTGCAGTGCACCATATCCATGCTTTCTTGAAGTTTCTTTTACGTATGCTTCGCACAATGCTCTTCCAAAGCCACTTGCTGCTTTTCCTCATAACTCATAACCATAGTCGTAACAATGATCAGCGATGAGAAGGGAATGAATCCTGTCGCAAGGAAATTGGCCGAGCTGGGGATTTGAGCCTGCAACCCACTGGTCTCAAGTCCTAAACGCTACCGGGGCTCGGCATTTTGCATTTGCACAAATTTAACGCGACAGGTGCGGCAGAAATGCAAGAACAAGCGTAGTGTAATAATATCTAAAGATAAATGTGTATTTCAAGTCGACGGGTAGATTTCAATAGTCAAGATCTTCTCATAATTTACAGCCCGTTTAGCCTTCACAAAACAAACCGTGTTTTCACGACCCTAAGAAAGAAGGATTTAGAAAACATTACAGGAAAAAGAGAAACTGTTGGTAACCAGTATTTTCTCCTTTCCACACTTTGTTTTCAAGCGTTCAAAGATAAATCCCATTTTTTAAGGAACATTTATTGATTTGTCGTCTGCAAATGCTTTTAATTTTGACCTCTCCAAAATTATGTCGTTTTGTTAACCCTTTAACTGCTAAACGCGACGCGACTCTCTGACCTTTAGCGGACGGCGTAGATTAAGATCAGACTGTACAAAACGTGCAGTTTGATCGTTGATCTACACTGTCCGATAAGGAGTTATTTTTCTCCGAAAAATAGGTTTGAAATAACATTATACGGGGTCTTACTATCGGCTCGAAAGTTTTATTGCACTTATAGAGCAAGATAAAGGTAAAGATCTAAAACTGATATGCAGGCCTTCAACACTTTACCAAACTATTTCGTGTTTTAACGACGCTAATGAAGACGGCTTTTGAAAACATTGTGGAAAAAGGAGAAACTGCTGGTAACCAGCATTTTCTCCTTATACCACAATGTTTTTACACTTTCGATGGGAAATATCAGTTTTTGAGTCACATTTAGCCTAATTTGTCGTCTGCAAATGCATTCAATTTGCGTGAGTTAAAAATTGATTTGTAGGCCTACAAAGTTATATAGTCGGTCTACTTGACACATGAAAAAGAATCACGGGAGTAAAACGCAATTGAAATTCTTACCGACTGTTCTGTATTCCATTTACAAAAAAAAAGTTGAACTACTATTCCTGAACAAATTTATACTGATTTCTGCGTTTAACGAATGAATTTTAAATACCGAAGTGCATGTCAAAATTTATACATGTGTGTACAAGTGTATAGTCGGATGGATCGTAGACTACAAACACGACGATTAGATTACGCCTTTGTACAAAATCAAAGTATGATAGTTTTATGAAGTGAATTTCAAGGTCAGGTTAGCCCTAGGTATATGCCCCACTTCTTTGGTCTTTTGGCGCAGTCTTACGTAAAATTTGCAAATTAAACACATCGATTGAATGCAAACACTATATAACCCCAAGAGCGCTGAATTAACCCTTATTCTGCTAAATCAGTTAGATAAAACTTTCAAGCCGATAGTAAAAACCAGAATAATGCTATTTCAAACTTATTTTTTTTTTTTTTTTTGAGAAAAAATATCTCCTTATCGGACGGTGTAGATCCAAGATCTGACTGCACGTTCTGTGCAGTCTTATCTTGATCTGCACTGTCCGCAAAGGGTCCTCGAGTCGCGCTTAACAGCCTAGTGGTTATAGTGGTTAATGGAAGAGACTTTCTCCATTGGGTAAAACAGTCGCTATATCGTTATTTCAAGGTTGTTTTCGCTATGAAATGTAAGAAAGTAGCGGACAGTGTTGATCCAAGATCAAATTGCACGTTCGTTGCAGTCTGATCTTGATCCACACAGTCCGCGAAAAATAAAGTCAAGTTCAGCCCTGACAGTGTTACGGGCTGTTCAAGTTTTAATTTGACTTTCTTTTCGTTCGTTTCGTGAATCCTCGTTTTATGTGGTTTTACAATTTAGCTTTCTTTTCGTTCGTTTCGTGAATCCTCGTTTTATGTGGTTTTACTATCATCAGATCCTATGTACACATTTAAAATAGTGAAAGATCATGTAAATTAGCACACCTGGAAGATGAGCTTGACCTAAGTATGTTCACTGGATATGAAGACCCACTTTCGATCTTGTCAAATTAGATTGCAAACCTTGCGCGATATGACTTTGATCTAGACTTTTCGTAAAGTTCCCAAAAATGCTTGGCGATCTAAAGATTGGCTCTTTACCAGACGATAAAATTTTGTCAGTAACGAATGCATTGGCAGGCAATAACTTGAAGGTGACTCAAATGATGGAATTTGTCTTAGTATAGGGTAGAAAATATCGTGGGAGAAGAAGATACTGGTAATCAGCATTTTCTTCTTTCCCACAATGTTTTCAAAAGATGTTTTTCTATGAATCCTAAGATTGATGATTGTTTGGTAAAAGGTTAAAGATCGTCAATAAGCTTTTTTTCACTGGCTTTCAGGCTACAGGAAATTTTCTTCAGCTATTGACAATCCATATTTTTATTAGGCAATGGGAGGTAAGTACATGGATAATCAAATAGGAGTAGCCTCCGCTGCAAGTTGAAACACGGCTGACAGGGCCGTATCTACCAACCATTGTAAATTACATTAATCTAATTCTTTAGGGCCATAGCCAGGTATGCAGCAAAGATGAAGCTCGTGACCAAGCCTGTAATCACTAACAATTCTTAAGAATATTCTTCGTCTTATTCTTCAAGATTTTCTACATTTGAAAGTAAAACAACTCCTGATTGGCTAAACCATTTGGTTTAGCCAATCAGGAATTGTGTTACTGTCAAATGTAGAAAATTCTGGAGAACAAGACAAAGAACGTTCTTAAGAATGGTTGGTGAATACAGACCCACTGGACTGAGCTTCCACTTACATGTATTCGGCTACTGGTTTGCAACAGATGGTGTTAAACTTGCTGTCAGGACTCCGAGGCTTCCACTAGTCTGGATTAGCTGCCCCTACCACTACGTTATCGGGTCAGGCAAAGTGCAATAATGGCGGCCTCCTAGGTGTCCTCAAGTGTGCCCCTACATGCTTCCCCGAAAGGTCCATTGACATTTCGGATACTTAAAGCATTTCTGATATGTAGTTTTTCTCGTTAAATAAGAACGACATGTAGAAAAAACTCACTGCCATGACTTTATTGCAAGCAATCTGTTTTGAATTCAGCCTATGATCCGATTTGATCATGTGAAATAACAGTATCCCGTCTCCTTTACATATTACCAACGGGGGCCGCCATTATTGCGCTTTGCCTGACGTACTCTTGTAGGGTACAAGACTAGGCTTCCACCTGACTCCGCGCCTATTCTTATTCTTAACAATTTTATGAATGCAGTCAGAAATCATGTACTAGTAACTGTCTAGATTTAGAGTAAGACTAAGGATGCAGTTTAGATTGGGTGGTAAATGCAGGCTCTGAATGAACTCTATGTACTGAGCGTTGTTATAATCCGTTCAAAACGGGTGGCACGAAATACCCAAATCTTCCCAAATCTACGCAAACCTTAACTAAATCTACCCAAATCTTTCCTAACTCACGCCAAATCTCTCCCAAATCTACCCAAACCTTCCCCAAAAAATGTGAAAAGATTTGGGTATTTCGTGCTGCCCATGTGGGCGGCAAAAAATTCCCAAATCTTTCCAAATCTACTAAAATCTTCACAAATCTTCCCAAATCTCCTCTTATGTAACCAATACCATTACAAAATAGGCTATTGAAAGGAAATACTAGTAAGTTTCGAACGAGTATCTGATTAAAAGATATAAAGTGATTTACTTTCCCTTTTGTTAGGGGCCTCTTATTATCCCCCGCCAAATTTGGGGGTGTATAGTTTTTGCATTGTCCATCCGTCCCTTTGTCCATCCGTCTGTCCCTCCGCTTGTTCGTCTGTCCATCCGTCCACCCGCCCGTCCGTCCAGACATATAATTGATAAAACTCCATACATGTATTACTTTTGATAGTCTGCCGATATACTTTTTTTTTTTATTTTATTTAATGCCATGTCATGGGAAAAGGATGCTTGATGTATATTTCCTTTATGGATCAATATCTCTTTAACTACTGTGGAAAGTTTTATGAAACTTTACATTTATATTGTTTATCATAAACCACAGACAATCATTATTTGTTTTTATCTAATGAAATGCCATGTCATGGAAAAGTAGGGCTTAATGTATAATTTCATTATGGACCGACAACAAAAAGGCCAGATGTAAAAATGTACATGCAAAACACAGTATATCTACCTCTTATACAGTATGTTTCGATCAAAAATGGTATTTTTCGACGAGGGATATCAAACTTGTTTTAGAAGTTTTAACATCATTTTGGTGCATATATAAAGAGATTATTCACGAATTTCACATTAGATATTTAGCGGTCGATCAAATTTTATATATTATGTTTGTTAAAAACTGGTGAAAAGTTCGGTGGTATCTGTGGTCGTAACTCAGAGCGTCGGTCTTGCGATCAAAACTTTCTGTGTTCGATTGCTATGAGCGGCCATCAATCAATGCAATTTTCATGGGGCCAAACATTCGTCAGTATTACTAGTGTTAATGTATTTAACAAATTGTTTTCACACGATGACTATATTCGTCTTCGTAGTAAAACAATTCATCAGTTTACTCTCGTTTGTCTCGGAAAGAAATATCTTGTATATAGCTGAAACCTACGACTTAACCCTTAGAGCGCTGAATAAACTCCGCGAACATTTTCAATCTAGAAATAAGACCTATGTAATTGCACTTTCAAAGTTACTGTTGTACAGAATGTCTCAGCCAGTGGACAATGTACATTAAAGATCAGACTGGAAGCTTTGTGCACTCCGATCTTGATCTACACAACCTAACCCTGTTATATTCCCCTCCTAGTAGATATCCTAAATAGATAGTAAAGATTTGGCAGAGATTTTAGTAGATTTTTGAAAGATTTGGGTAGATTTGGGAAAGATTTGGGAAACATTGGGAGAGATTTGGGTAGATTTGGGAAAGATTTTAGTAGATTTTGGAAGATTTTGGTATTTCGTGCCGCCGGTTGAAAGTTAGCGTCTAACCTCTTAGGTCCCATTCACATGCACAAAATTTACACCTGAAAGTCTTTTCTGTATAGGTTTAATTTATACGCTTGTAGAAGAATAATTCACATTGCATTCAAATGTTAATGGAATACACAGTAGTAAGCAAGCTACATTTTTTACGCTTGTTTTTGGGCTGACATGTACGAGGGCCCATTCAGAAATTTCTCAGAAATGCCTCATTAGGGGGCGGGGGAATCGATATTGTTAATTTTTTTTTTTTAATTTGATTATAAAACGGGTTCTTATAACTACCCACCAAATATATAGGACAATGTGTCCAACTGTATTACCTACTCATTACAGCCACAGTCAGTTGTCAGTATTTTTCACATTTCTTTTGAAATTAGTATGGAAAAAGTCATCCCTGAAATCGTATTTTGTAGTAATTTATCTTCGACCTCGTACATAGAACAGAACAAATGGATCAATAGTAAGAGGGTTATAAAGGTCGGCACTTTAAAGGCGCACAAATGTTTGTAATCCAACCCTGAAATGGAAATTTCATTACCACGGTTAATATACAGAACGATTTTGATTGGACATTACTACTTTTGGTAGCTCTCCCTTATTTCAAAAGCCGAAATTTCATTGGTCAATCAGATTCGTTTAATACATTCACTGTGGTAACTGGTCGTTTTCCCAGTACTGTCAGTACTTTGGTATCGCATCCTTTCACCAAATCTCATATTCCCCCACTCCCTCGGATTGTGCCAAAGATATTTCCTAAGTAATAGGAGAACAATTATTTGGCTGTAAAAGAATCTCGATTTTCAGATATACACACTTATACACTTTTTTTTTACTGTAACAAAAGGATATGATTTCTCTATTCAATTGGCCTAAACGTAGTGATTATTTCACGTTTCAAAAGTGAGGGACATCTACGCAGTCAAGTTGTCAAACTGAAGATATTGTTTCTGTTATTGGACCAAATGCAAGACAACAAAGACTGCAATGTTTGAAACTTGCAAACGTCTCCCAAACATGCCTATAATCCGAGCTACCACTTGGCCAGATCACCAGTGAGATTATGAATGAAAATTTGACAGATAGTAACCTACCTTAGTTATGACTTTTAGGCTACGATCTGAAATTGGGGGAAAATAAGCGAATATACAGAAAACTCAAGTAAATTGTGTAACGGAGCTTCCACCATGAAACTTCCTCTGAAAAAAGATGATAGCGTCCAGATTAGGCACAACTTCACTTCTTTTTGCGTGGGAAAATTCTTTAAAAAAAAGTTTGACAATATCCAAACTTTCAACAGAAGACCCTTTGCTGTGCAAAAATTTGTTGGTGATAGCTTTGTGGGAAATCAGTAACGTCCTTTTTGCACTTTTGATAAGGTAATTTCGGTGACGTCACAAGCGCTTATCCGCAATCAGTATTTCCAAATGTTGTAGCTGTGGGGGAAAATGCTGTTGAGCCAATTCCTCTTGCAGGCCGTGCGAGTAGTTTAGCCACAAAACTACCGAGTCGTATATCGGCCTGTGACAATAAGTTTGTAATGCGGGAAATGTTACCCGAGAGAAATATTTCCAGTATCTTGAGCTAATGATGGATTCATTTATACAAGGGCCATTAGTTTTGTAGGGTACGTTGTATTTATAGTAGAGACATAGTTTTTTAAACGGTGAACTCGTATAAAGGAAAGTTTTAACCTTTTTTAAAAAGATGGGGGAAACACAGAGCAGTATCATGGACACTGGCATGAATTTAGTGCAATAAAACGTGTCACAAGCTGTAACAAGTGGTATTATTTGAGATTTTAGATTGTAGAGAAGTGGGCTACATGTATTTCAATGATGAAATTGTACTTTTTAAAAATGTGAATCAGTTTTCTTAAAAGGAGCTGTCATACTAAGCATTACTTGACGACTCACGCGACCTGTTTCAATGCATGATGGTCTGTTTCCGAGTATATATATTTAATTCCATAAAATCTCTATTGTTGACCCTACCGTGACCACAAAACTAATGAGAAGCAAATATTTCTTAAAGCAGAACACTGTGACGACCTGCGACTCATTCTTCGTTCTTTAATTTTCAGTTTCTGGCATTTTCTCGCAGAAACATTATTTCAACCCCCCTCCTTTTCTGAGCAGGGTGGGTGTGGTAACTGACCATGCAAGTTTCCAGTATAAAAACAGTATATGTTCTTGTGACTGTATTTTGTAGCAGGTGCGTGCATACGAATTGCGTAATAAATTAAAGTGCAGTTGTTGATCTTTACAATGATGTCAAATATGAATGGTTTCCTAGGTGGGCAATCGCCGCAGATGAACTTTTCAAACGGCCCTCGTACCGACCGCAGCAACTTTTATAACCAATATGGGCGCTCAGCAATTACATTAGCTCAGCCTTCGTATATTGCCAGAGTCTGGTCAGAGTCTTCGCTGGTCGCCTGAAATAGGGTTGGGCTCTTAGCTATCAACAGATCTTGGACCACCATGAATCGCGGACAACAGCTTAGTACCACGAGAATGCAACTTTTTTTTTTTCGGCGTAGATGAAGGCGCTGGCTTTTGACCTACTTCTTGGTACTAATAAAGAATGAATAGATAGTAATTTGCGATTGGTAAAATATATGCACATGTTCGGCTAGTCTGGTACCCCGCCGTATTACAAGAGCATGTCAGACAAAGCGCAGTAATGGCGACCCCGTTGGTAACAAGCATTGGAGACGGGATATTGTTTTTTTACTTGATCAAATCGGATCATAGGCTGAATTCAAAACAGATCGCTTGCAATAAAGTCATTGCAGTGAGTTTTTCTACTATATATATAGCACTAAAAAACAATCAAATCGATGATGAAATAAAGGTAGATGTTTATCTAAACGGTAGAGCTTATTTCCATCTTGACCGCCAAAAATTAAGGCTTAGTTTCATATTTTTGTCAAATTCGATCTAGATATAGTTCCCCCCCCCGCTCCCAATTTTCTTTGAAAACATCTGTTCCTATGCCTTACTTTCACAGGCGTTCGTTTTGTGACGAACTTTGACAACTATATGATGTACATATAGTTGGCAAAGTTCGTCACAAAACGAACGCCTGTGCTTACTTTCCCCTCCTCAATTTGAAAGAGATTTTTTAACGGTCCACACACGCCAAGCATGCGTGTAGAAGTGGAAGGCACAGTTAGCCTGCACAGTGATAGGCCTATATTAGGCTTTAGGTTATTTCGGAATTTGATGAAATACTTTTGGCCACTGAATCTATATCAAGAAGCATCGAAAAGTTGAAAAATCCATTTTACAAAGCGATTTCTCCAAGTAGGCCTATATTTGAAATGTATGAAATTTTCGTTCACATTCCCCTTTAACTTCTCAGGTTGCTAGGGTGCGAATTCAAGCATGGCGTTGTAAACAAGATGGCGGGTCATTGTGACAGGTGCACTTCAGAAAGTGTTTCATTTCGGAATAAAATGTCGAAATCTGTCTCAGTGTTGGAATAAATATGTTTGAGCGCAGGAAGAGGAATGGTTGTTAATGATCGTCGTTTCTCGTAACATAAAACTGGTAGGTTTAATATGGAAAATATTTTTACATTGCAGCGAAGTTTGGTAAAGTTTTTGCGTTTTTCAGAGAGTTGTAAAAACTACACACCTTCCGAATACTTTTCTGTGAGAACCTTGGAAATGAATGTTTAAACGCTTTAAAAGACCTTGGGTTTTTAAAGCAAGAGATCATTCTGGTAGAGTTAAATACAGTCCCCAGTTATAAACACCTTGAAGAATAAGGCTTTTGAAAACATTGTGGAAAAAGTAGAAATGCAGGTAACAGTTTTTCTCATTTTCCTTCAATGTTTTCTACCCTTTCAGAGAAGAAGAGCTCATTTGTAGGATTGAATCTCCTATTATCGTGGTACTAAAACATTCCACTGTGTGTAGAAAAATTAGCGTCTTGCCTGATATTTTTCTGTTGCAAAAAACATACAATGATATCTCATGTATATTTCTATGATAACTAATTTTCTGTTCTTCGGTTGACTATTCTTAATCAAGGCAAAGCAGGGGCCAGCATTGACCAACTTTCAAAAAGGCTTACTTCTGGTATTATCGTGGCATTGAGATTAGGCCCTGAAAGATGTACATGCCTATTTATGTTCAAAACTTTGGCAAATGAAAATTCACTTATTTTCAAAGTGTTGAGATGACTTTATCAAGAATTTTGAGCAACAGATATTACGTAAATTCTCCTTCAGTCCTTGTCATTTTGTAAGCGAGGTTTTACTTTGCGCATCTGTAAAGATGGAGGGAAAAAAGGATGTCTACAGATCTTTGTTTAAAATAGCATCAAGTACCCTATTTTGGACCTATTTTGTAGATAAAAAGTGAATATATAATTTATAGAGTGTTCTACCATTTCAATAGATCAGGGAACATAGGTAAGAAAAAAATGCAGTGCCTTGAGAATAAGATTTTTATAATAAGCGAGTTAAAAATTTCGTCAGGGCCTCTTATATTCATTCCCATATTTGGAAAGCGGTGACATCATCATTTAATGGTTGTCTGAAATTTACATTCCTGTTTCATAAACTTCAGTGACAGGAAAACAAATTTTACAGAACTGTTATATTGATATTATTTTTGTTATGCTGATAAGGTCATCAACTTCATCTAGGGGATCGAGTGATTTTGCAAAGAGGCAAGTTTTCTTACTATTGGGATAAAAACCTTGATTTTACCTACCATTTTCGGAAAATTTGCCGAGGTAAGGTTGCAAAGTGTGTTTACAGTATCTGACCTACAAATACTCATGTGTGGAAATCCTCAAGGAGGTGCATTTCAGCCCCACTTTCGGAAATTGTAAATACCACGATATTGAAGAACCCACAATGATACCGGAAGCGACTACATGTATACCGTTTTCAAATTTGTTGCCTGTAGTTAATTTACCTTAAGAGTCAACTTTTTGTAGTTTACTACTTACATCATTATAGTTACTGTTGTATTGCATGCTATTATATATACCCATACTTCATTTCAGAGATCAAGATGGGGTCTGATTTATACTTTTATGAGCAATGTGAAACAAGGAAGATACCCAAAAGGTATCGGAAACTTCCAGAAGAATTACCAGAAAGCTTGCGTTTTGCTCACCTGAATCCCAAAGTAGCTGCGTTACTGGCTAGCAAGGAACGTGGACAAAGGCTTGATAATGAAGATCCATTCGGAGATGGAATGGGCAAGAAAAGCCTGCTGCCAGACATAAATGCTGCTTTCACAAACGTTCGGAATCAGTTTGACAGTGCAATGTCTAATGATGAGGATTCTCAGAGATATTTATTCGAAGAGGCAAAAAGTTCATCTGCTCATGTGCTACAACAGCTCTCAAGGATTATTTATTTTTACGAAGATCTGTATCAACATATACCAAAGAGTTTAGAATATCACCTTATGTCAGGATATGAGGAGTTTACTAAAGACATTGTTGTGGTGCCAAGAGAGTGGCAAACTCAGGAAATGAAAGAGCAATATGCCAATAAACTTCAACAACAAGAAACAATTAGTGAGGAAGAGGGATCTGACAATGAACTTACAGGAAGGTCAAGGTCACGGCTGCAATCCGAGAGATCTAGTGAGATAGGTAGTAAAATGAATATCAGAAAAAGTAAGCCTAAACTAGGACTATTAGATGTAACTGAAAGTATAGAGCCTGGGTCAGACTCAAGATTGGGGAAACGAAGCGAGAGTCGAATTTCTTTAGCACCATCACACCTGAAAGGTGGTCATTTAGATGTGGGCAGCATTAGCAGGGTAGGAAGTCGACGTAAAGGATCAAGTATGTATACCTATGCTTTTTGTTGGTTTGATCGTAGCTTCTTCTTTGATAAATAATGCAGTTTTTATTGTTTGACAAAACTTTATGCTGCCTGACTTATAAATTTATTGCTATACATGCTGCTATTTTTGAGACATATAGGTGTACTCACAAGTACATGTAAAAACAGAGAAATATTCAAAGAAAAAGAATTAAATCTGTATTATGATAGGGAAAACATTGTGAGAAAAGTAGCAACTGCATTTCCCAAGGAGTTATTTTTTTCAGAAGTTGTCTCATTTGGTGTTAGTTTGGTTAAAGGTTCATTACAAGCTCTTAACCCTTTACCACACAATTCCAACCTTTAGCGACCCTGAGAAAGAAGCCTTTTGAAAACATTGTGGGAAAAGGAGAAAATGCTGGTTACCAGCATTTTCTCCTTTTCCCACAATGTTTTCTATTCTTTCAATTTCAAATTTCATTTCCTCAGTCACAGTTATTTTGTCGTCTGCAAATGTTTTCAATTTGGACTGGTCTAAAATTCTGTCATTTAGTAAAAGAGTTAACTCTTTACTACGTTTGGTAAAGAGTTAACTCTTTACCAAAGAACAAAATTTTGGATATGTCCCATTCGATGGCATTTGCAGACAACAAATGAAATGTGCCCCAAATGTTGAAATATGTCTTTGATCGGCCAGAATTCATAGTGGGAATTCATTTTTCTACAAGGTTTTCAAAAGGTCTTCTCCTCTACATCATTTGAACATGGGATTGTTTGGTAAAGGGTTAATGATCATTCAATGATTGACATTATGCTAACATCATACTAAACATAAAATGTCATCTAATGAAATAACATCAAAGAAATATATTATTTCAGCTACTAAAACCAAGATATCATTTCAACTCATTGCAGTTCATATCACATAGGCTAAACTTTATGTCAAGCTCTGTTCACAGTGACAATACATCCAAATGATGCTTTGATTCCTTACCAAAATAGAAAATTTTAGACTGGTCTATTTTGAAAGCATTTGCAGACGACAAATTAAATGTGGCTTAAATGATGAGGTTTGGCTTTAGAGGGTAGAAAACATTGTTGGAAAAGGAGAAAAGGCTGCTAGCTAATTTAACCCTTCCAAAAACAATTTTAATTTTTGAGTCACATTTATTTTGTTTTCTGCAAATGCTTTTATTTTGGACAAGTCTAAAATTTTGTCATTTGGTAAAGATTTAAGCCTCACCATCTTTTCTTGTATAGGACAAATTATAATTATATAGGACAAAAACCATGATCCAAACATCGTTTCAACTGCTATAGCACAATACCCTATCTAGTATTTTTCAAGATTCTATTCTCTATATTCTACACTGGCTGCAGCTAAGTATGATTGGAAAAGTAATCAAATTGAATGCTTGAACAAATGAGAGCCACAAAAGCAAAATTCGATTTACATGTTTTGCTTTCCAAAATGTGAAAGATCTGGTAGATTTAATTGTTTATTGCCTCCAGTTAGATACAGAAAGTACAACATACAGTAAAACCTCTGTACTTAAACTCTGTACCAGGTGACAAATGTAAGACTGTCCAAAGAGAAAGCATATGCAGACGACAAATTAGATGTGGCTCAAATTATGTAACTTGTCATTGATGGAGTAGAAAACATTGTGGGAAAAGGAGAAAATGCTGGTTACCAGCATTTTTGCCTTTTCCCACATAGTTTTCAAAAGCTTTATTCCCCATGGTTATTAGATTAGACCATAGAATTGTGTGGGAATGGGTTGAATAAAAGAAGAAAAATAACTTATTAGGAATGATTAGTTTGTTTCAAATTGAACCTTCCACACTTCATTATCTTTTGAAACAAATTTGCAGCAGTAAGCTTTGAAAACATTCTTGTAAAATATTGGAAATTAATGTAATTCTAGGTTTTACTGTGTCAATACATTTTACAATATTTATCTTTCTCTTTGCTCTTTCTATTTTCTGAAAAAAAAAATGTATTCTTTCTACTTGCATAAGAAATGAGTTTTTTCAAAGCTCCCAAAATTAGTAAGTATATTCACAATTACTGTGCAAGTTTGATTAGAATCAGATTAACTTTGGTTTTGAAATCTCTTTAAGGCACTGGTGTAGGCTGACCACATTAGGTATAATCAGTGTACCAATTCACTGTTGTTTGAATGACGTAGTCACTTACTGCATGAAAATATATCACTGGATGTTGAGAGTAGAGTTTAGCTCACCTGGGCACAAAGTGTTCTTGGGAAGCTTTGGCTGGATCATTGTTCAATGTCTGTCATGCCTTGTCAACCACTAATTGTTTCTTATATCAACCTGGCCCTTTGATCCAAGTAATTTCTTTTAAAGTTTCGTTTATTTCATGAACTAATAGGTGCTGATAACAGATGCTAACAGTTTGAGTGATTTCAGGGTCACCATTGATCTGCGACCCTTTGTCGAAAACCACATTTGTCGAAAACAATCCCTAGCCCTGGCCCTGACCCTAACCCAGATGGATTGTGGCTCAAATCTTCCTCCCAGGCAGAGCTCTTCATGAAATAAGTATTAAGCAATCGCTTTTTTTGAACATACATGGATTTCGACTAAACACACTTTTGACGAAATGTCGTGCATCAGGTCGCCATACCCCTCTTGGTTGTCATTGTTGCCTCTGTCAAAATCATTTTCCCAGTGAAACAATTATTTTTTAACAACATGTTTCACCTTTAAACAAAAATTGTTTTGTTTTTTCAAAACTAATTACCTAAATGGTCATTTTGGCTTGATATGGAAAGAAGTGGGAAATGGAGCTTAGGGTCGTAAGGAATCGCTCCTTTTCTTTCAGTTTTTTTAACGGGTGTCTACTAAATAAGCAGGTGTATAGCCAGGCAGAAGAAGTCTAGGTTTCAATATTTAATCCCAGTTTTGCATATAATGCAATTTTGATGCAATGAAAACAAAACAAAGAAAAAAAGAGCAGAAAGCTTGGGCACTAACAGCTCACACCTTTGACTTCAAGTGCTCATCTACACAACCTTCCTGGCTGTGCCCATAAAAGGGTCATTTAACCCTTTACCACACAATCCCGAGTTTTAACGACCGTCAAGAAAATGGACTTTTGAAAACATTGTGGGAAAAGGAGAAAACGCTGGTAACCAGCATTTTCTCCTTTTCCCACTATGTTTTCTACCCTTTCAAAGACAAATTTCATAATTTGTGCAGCATTTAATTTGGCGTCTAAAAATGCTTTCAATTTGGGCCAGTCTAAACTTTTGTCGTTTGGTAATGAGTTAACTCTTTACCAAACGACAAATTTTTAGACTTGTTCAAATTGAAATCATTTTCAGACAACAAGTTTAATTGTATTCAAATGATGTAATTTGCCTTTGGAAGAGTAGAAAAAAATTATGGGAGGAGAAAATGCAAGTTACCAACATTTTCTCTTGTCTCCACAACGTTTACAAAAGCTTTCATTCTATGTGTCGTTAAAACCTGGGATTGTGTGGTGAAGTCAAATGCATCTTGAACCTGGAATCTTATGGCATAAATAAGGCCTAATTTGGATAAAGCTTAACCATACTGGCATAAACAGATTGTAGAAAATAGAAGAAATTGCTCATTTTGAACATTTTTTTTCCTTTTGCCACATGTTGAAAACTGGTCTGTTGATGATTAAAGTTGTATGCAGGCAGCCATTATTTGTCCTTACTCCATTTGGACTAATAAGCTGAATATTAACCCTTTCCCATACAATCCCGAGTTTTAACGACCCTGAGAAAGAGACCTTTTGAAAACATTGTGGGAAAAAGAGAAAATGCTGGTTACCAGCATTTTCTCCTTTTCCCACAATGTTTTCTACTCTTTTAAGAAAAATGTTATCAGTTGCAACAAATTTAATTTGTCATCTGCACATGCTTTCAATTTAGACAAATCTAAAATTTTGTTGTTTTTGTAAGTTTGTAAAGGGTTATAGCTCTTACACTGTCTATTTTAGTTTTTCTGTATGACTTTTACTACATCAAGGAATCTTGATGCAAAAGGTGACTGTATCAACATTTCAACCCGAAAGAATCTCTGTCCCCCAAAATTTTATATAAGTTTGAAGAATATCCATCTGATTAGCCGATACATTTTGTCTCAGCCAATCAGATGTTTATTGTTTGAAATTTAGTATTTAAGAACTTAAGTTTGAATGGTTGGAGAAAAGAGACTAAGATATTAGTATTTAAGAACTTAATTTTGGAGAAAGTAGATCAAGAACACTATTAAAGAATGTCATTTTGAAGTCTTTGGTTGGAGTGTTGTCACCCTGCATGAAAGTGTGAGCATGGAAAAATTGGGTATTGGTTGGCTATTGTCTTACAGTAATTCAGTTATACAAATACCATTGTTCTATGTAATTCAATTACTATGTACCCTATAGGTTATATAGTGTGTATGAAGAAGACATGCTTAAGCAAAAGATCATTGAATTTCAACATTTCAAGTGCTATTTACTACTTTAGTTGCCATTGCTGTCAGTGTAGATCAAGATCGGACCACACAAAAAAGTGCAGTCTGATCCTATACCTACACTGTTCTGTTTGCTTAGTCTTTTTAGGCATGAGGAACTTGGAAAATGCAAATAACTAGGTAATGGTACATTCTGTCACTGGTCAACCTTAGTTTTAGAGTGCTGAATACAAAAAGAAATAGGTCTTTGAAAAGATGGGGAACATTGTAGGAAAAGAGGAAAAGTCTTAGTCTGGAGGCTCATGAAAACAAAGATTGTGTAGTATAGGGTTAATGGACTGTTTTCTCAGGTACTCATGCCTTTGGGTTTGTATAGGGAGATGTTTACACCCAAAGGGGGAACAAACATATTTTCAAGACCAGTGACAGCACAAAGTACAACTTGGGCCTCTTTTGTGGTCAGCATAGATCCAAGATTGGACTGTGCATTTTGAACAGTCTGATGTTGATCTTGGGTCTCGACCCTTTACCACACAATCCCAAAGAAGCCTTTTAAAAACACTGAAGGAAGAGGAGAAAATGCTGTTAACCAGCATTTTCTCCTTTTCCCACAGTGTTTTCTACCCTATCAAAAACAAATTCCATCATTTGAACCACATGAAAATTGTCGCCTGCAAATGCTTTCAATTCGGATAAGTCTACCAGTAAATTTTTCTCGTGTGGTAAAGAGTTAACAGAATCAGATAAAGTTGTGGAGAGTGCAATCCTTGGCATGTCCAACAGTCTAAATCAATAAAAGAATGTTTTAAGTTTCAAGGCAGTTTGCCAAGAAAGATACTCAAAGTATCAGTCAATGTAGATCCAAGATCAGACTTCAAAATGGTCCAAAGTTTCTCCTTGCATTCTCGAGAGCAACATATCAACAGATGGAATTACTATTGGACTGTCTACCAACTTTTCCTGTTGATAAGGGTATCTGTCTCCTACCTGTTGACTTTCACAAAGGATCATTTATACTGGGATCATAAACCACCCATGAAATCTCGACAAGAAACTACCTGTTCTATATCAAATGTTTTTTTTTGTGTTTGAGTCACTATCTTACCCATGTTTTCAAAGATGTCTTTTTTGCTAAGCACCAGATGATGGTAGAGGTCTTTTCTCTGCAGTGTCATTATTTAGGCCACCCCCTCTTCTTTATGGTACATGGATCGCCCATTCTCAATAAAACAACATTTCAGCAGAGGAAAAATCGAAAAAATTACCTCCGCAAATTTGAAAACTTTGCACTCTGTTTCAAAGATACATGTATGTACAACAATTTTCCAAAATACTATGAACATCATTGATTCCATTTCAGAAAAAATAATGTACCCAAATATGTGGGTAACGTATGTTTCTTCAACCACCTATGTGTTTCTTTTGTGAAAATAGTTGAAATGTCACTGGAATTATCAAACAAGGGCTCTTTTTCTCTAAAACTAAGACGTCAACAACACAGAAATGAAACAGCGAGATGACACATTTTACCCTTTCCCTTAAAGTAGCAAACATTAAAAAAGAATCGGGTTTTCAAAACGACAAAATATTGTCACATTTTGGTTTTGTTCTTTTTCCAACTATTGTTTTCACATTTAATCTTTGATTCTTATTAAGATCTGCAACTGTAATACAAAAATTAAACATTCAAGTACTGAAATAATTAAAGTTAACTATGTTCTTCTTCGACCTGCTAAAAAGAATTTCAATACAGAGCATATATCTAAAGGTAACGTATGTTTCACATAAATGGACCGAACATCATTAATGTTTTCCAGATTCAAACATGCACATGTACGGTAGTTTAATCCTAAATATTTTGTAATTTAGTACTTATCTATTCTCTTTGTCATTAAAACTGACAAAATCTCATGTATCTGATTTGATAAAGCGAGCTGTAGAGTTAATGTAGAATAGATCACATGATATGGCTGAACCAGATATTTAAAGAGTTGCTGGTGTCAACTGTGATGAATTATCCTGTTTAGATAATGTTTTAATGACGAGGTTAGCCCCAGCATAGAGTTCAAAGAGTTGTGCTTCGTTACATTTAGTCAAACACTGGAATTCTACTGTAACATATGTTTTAAATGTATCCCATTACTGAAAAAAGTTCTTCAATTTTATCTTCATCACATTTTTCTAGTTTCTACTTTCTCTTTGATTTGCTAGAAGCTACCTATGGATTCACTTTACATATGATTTGTGATTCTTTGTGCCATACACTGTCTTCTTTACTGGGCCATTGGAAATTCAAAGGACCTTTTTTTCTCTCTGCATAAATGTGACATTGTAGTCAAAACCATCCGAGTGTCATTTTCTACTTCTAGAATCAATCCAATATACCAGCTACTTGCAGAAACAGAAATGTAATCTCCAGTAGCATGTAATTGCTTTTAAGATGAAGGAGTTCCATTTTCAACCCTTTCTATATGTGAACTGTCATGTTCAGTACGTTCCGAGTGTCATTGATGTTACCTGTGATACAACTTTCGCAGTAATGGGATATACCGCACATGTAAAGCTGACCAAAGCTGTAGCGTTCCGTTAACAAGTGTTAACTTGATACGCTGAAGAGAAGTGATCTGAAGTCACAACCTTAGAACTTTGTCAATGAAAAGGAATGTCACGTCTTTCATATTTGATTTACTCGCCCAGCTCATAAAACCATCTGCTTCTTGTATTGTGGACAGCCTCATCAGCAAAGCTTTTAACTCTTCCTCCCACACCATCCCAGACTTTTTTCTCATGATCACTTTCATAGTAGTTCCATGTGGCGCAGCAACCAAAGAGGTTTTCGTGATTAACAACTGCATCAGATATAAATCGGTTCCTATACTGTGAAGGAAGACTATCCATCTCATGACTACCCTGAACATCCTGAAACATAGGTTGCAAAACCTGGTTAATTTAAGATTTGTTTTTTTAGCTCACCTTAGCACAACGTGCTAAAGGTGAGCTATTGTGATCGCCCTATGTCCGGCGTCCGGCGTCCGTCGTCCGTCAACAATTTCTTTAAACATCTTCTTCTCCTAAACCACTGGGCCAATCTTGATGAAACTTGGCAGGAATGTTCCTTGGGTGAAGCTCTACCAAAATTGTTCAAAGAATTAAATTCCACCCACAACTCTGGTTGCCATGGCAACAAAAAGGAAAAAAAAGCAAAATCTTTGAAAATCTTCTTCTCTGAAACAAGAAGGCGCAGAGCTTTGACATTTGGTATGTAGCATCTCCTAGTAGACCTCTACCAAGTTTGTTCATTTGATGCCCCTGGGGTCAAAACTGGCCCCGCCCCAGGGGTCACAAGTTTGAGCATAGTAACAAAGAAGGAAAACTTTAAAAATCTTCTTCTCTGAAACTTGAAGGCATAGAGCTTTGATATTTGGCATGTAGCATCTCCTAGTGGACCTCTAACAAGTTTGTTCATATGATGCCTCTGGGGTCAAAACTGGCCCTGCCCCGGGGGTCACAATTTCCAACATAGGAACAAAGAAGGAAAACTTTAAAAATCTTCTTCTGTAAAACTAGAAGGCATAGAGCTTGATATTTGGCATGAAGCATCTCCTAGTGGACCTCTACCAAGTTTGTTCACATGATGCCCTTGGGGTAAAAACTGGCCCTGCCCCGGGGGTCACAAGTTCAAACATAGGAACAAAGAGGGGAAACTTTAAAGATCATCTTCTCTGAAACTGGAAGGCATAGAGCTTTGATATTTGGTATGTAGCATTGCCTAGTAGACCTCTACCAAGTTTTTTCATATGATGCCCCTGGGGTCAAAACTGGCCCCACCCCTGGGGTCACAAGTTTGAGCATAGTAACAAAGAAGAAAAACTTTAAAAATCTTCTTCTCTAAAACTTGAAGGCGTAGAGCTTTGATATTTGGTATGTAGCATCTCCTAGTGGACCTCTACCAAGTTTGTTCATATGATGCCCCTGGGGTCAAAACTGGCCACGCCCTGGGGGTCACAATTTCCAACATAGGAACAAAGAAGGAAAACTTTAAAAATCTTCTTCTGTAAAACTAGAAGGCATAGAGCTTTGATATTTGGCATGAAGCATCTCCTAGTGGACCTCTACCAAGTTTGTTCATATGATGTCCTTGGGGTAAAAACTGGCCCTGCCCCGGGGGTCACAAGTTCAAACATAGGAACAAAGAGGGGAAATTTTAAAAATCATCTTCTCTGAAACTGGAAGGCATAGAGCTTTGATATTTGGTATGTAGCATTGCCTAGTGGACCTCTACCAAGTTTGTTCATATGATGTCCCTGGGGTCAAAACTGGCCCCACCCCAGGGGTCACGAGTTTGAGCATAGTAACACAGAGGGAAAACTTTAAAAATCTTCTTCTCTGAAACTTGAAGGTGTAGAGCTTTGATATTTGGCATGTAGCATCTCCTAGAAGACCTCTACAAAGTTTGTTCATATGATGCCCCTGGGGTCAAAACTGGCCCCACCCGGGGGTCACAATTTCCAACATAGGAACAAAGAAGGAAAACTTTAAAAATCTTCTTCTGTAAAACTAGAAGGCATAGAGCTTTGATATTTGGTATGTAGCATTGCCTAGTAGACCTCTACTAAGTTTGTTCATATGATGCCCTTGGGGTCAAAATTGGCCCTGCCCCGGGGGTCACAAGTTCAAACATAGGAACAAAGAAGGAAAACTTTACTTTTTTTTTTCTCTTAAATGGGAAGGCATAGAGCTTTGATATTTGGTATGTAGCATCTCCTAGTGGACTTCTACCAAGTTTGTTCCAAGGATGCTGCTTGGGTCAAAACTGGCCCAGCCCCTGGGGTCACAAGTTCGAACATAGGAACAAAGAAGGAAAACTTTAAAATTCTTCTTTTCTGAAACCGAAAGGTGTGGCGCTTTGATATTTGGTATGTTGCATCTCAGAGTGGACCTCTACCAAGTTTGTTCATATGATGCCCCTGGGTCAAAACTGGCCCCGCCCCGGGGGTCACAAGTTCGAACATAGGAACAAAGAAGGAAAACTTTAAATTTCTTTTTCTCTTAAATGGGAAGGTGTAGAGCTTTGATATTTGGTATGTAGCATATCCTAGTGGACCTCTACCAAGTTTGTTCATATGATGCCCCTGGGTCAAAACTGGCCCAGCCCCGGGGGTCACAAGTTCGAACATAGGAACAAAGAAGGTAAAACTTTAAAATTCTTCTTTAAAACTGGAAGGCGTAGAGCTTTGATATTTGGTATGTAGTAATTCTCTTCTAAGTTTGTTTGCCCATCTAAGCACAACAAGTTCATTGAGTTCAAAATTGGGTCATCTTGGGTCATAAACTAAGTCACTAGGTCAAATTAAAGAAATACCTTGTTGGCACTCTCGAGGCCACATTATTTGCTCAATTGCCTTGAAAATTAGTTAGAAAGTTTGTCTTTATAAAGTCTCACATAGGATTAATTTGGGTCAACATGGGTCATAAATTAGTTCACTGGGTCAAATTAAAGAAATACCTTGTCTGCACTCTGGAGGCCACATTTATTGCTCAAATGACCTGAAATTTGGCCAGAATGTTTGTCTTGATGAAATACGAGATGAGTTTGGATTTGGGTCACCTGGAACCATAAACTAGGTCACTAGGTCAAAATAAAGAAGTACCTTGTGGGCACTCTAGAGGCCACATTTTTTGCTTAATTGCCTTGAAAATTGGTCAGAATGTTTGTCTTTGTAAAATCTCACATGAGTCTGAATTTGGGTCAACTGGGGTCATAAACTAGGTCACTTGGTCAAATTAAAGAAATACATAGTGGGCACTCTAGAGGCCACATTTATTATTCATATGATTTGAAAATTGGTTAAAATGTTTCTTTTGATATAGTCAAAGACCAGTTCAAATTTGGGTCACCTGGGGTCATAATCTAGGTCACTAGGTCAAATTAAAGAAATATCTTTAGGGCACTCGAGGCCACATTATTTGCTCAATTGACTTGAAAATTGTTCAGAATGTTTGTCTTCATGAAATATGAGTTTGAAATTGGGTCACCTGTGGTCAAAAACTAGGTCACATGGTCAAATAAAAGAAAAACCTTAAAGGCACTCTACTAAGGTGAGCGACCCAGGGCCATCATGGCCCTCTTGTCTTAATATAGATTTAGATCTATCATGGTACAAAAATTTCTATGTTACTCTGATGAAATAAAAATAGTTTTAATGGCTGAATTAGTTTTTGGATTGTTTATTGAAAAAAAAGAATTTCAATCTGAGCTGTCATAATACATGTATCTAATCAAATGAGAATTCATGGGGTGAGGAGGTTCCTTCTCCCCCATTAGCAACAAAGACATCTACTAATAAAACTTTTTGAAATCTCTTAAAAATATATTTTTACAATTATCTGTATTAATTACTTATACAAGAGTTAACTTACAGATCTTAAAATAGAACATTTACAATATGAAACACACGTTACATTGATAACATTTGTTTCGATGTGTTTGGAAGCTTTATAGTAGTAACAAGAAATAATGGGCACAAATCCGTTGCGTCCCTGGACATCCTCTAAATCTATTGAACAGGAATAATATTAGATACATACAAACTAATCCAATAAAAGTCTTCTGAAAGCTATCTTACCTGACACGTATAATGTCAAGACAAAATTCCCAACATCATCAGCAAAATTTGACCTTTGCCAACTTCAGCACATGTCCTAAGCATTGATGGTGACATAATATAACGTCACCAATACTACAGGAATAGCCAAGTTATCCATAGGACAACTTCTTTGTCATCTCGGGAAAATAACTGATATTGTACGGTCACGTATGTTTCATCACGTATGTTTCATTCAGACTTTAAGGGGATCCTGACAAAGTCTGCTTTCACATGGTGAACTTATATTTATGTATATGAAAATAGCCTGTGCAGTGATCTATGTGTACCTTTTACAGCTTTATTTCTTAAATAGTTTTACTTAAAACCATAGTAACGTTTGTTTCATTATTAAATGCAAAAAATCGAATCTGGCAGATATTGGATTAATTTTGTCAAAAATGCAGTCCATGACATCAATTTTGAGATTAATTTCTTGATGGGCAATATGTATTTTTCTGTTCAAAACGTGAATTTTTAAGTCTAATCGTTAGACAGGCTTTAGGCAAGGTGCGTTTTTACCTTTGGTAGAAGGCAAATTCGACATTTCAGATTTTGGCGACATCAAATAAGAATGGATGAAACCTACCGATGACCATGAAAAATACATCTGGGCACAATTTTTCAAACCTTAAATGTGATTCTTTGCTACGGAAAGAGAATGATTTAGTAATGAAATGGTTTTGCCATTGGTTCACAAGCTTGAAATCGAAAAATTAAAATGGCGACAGTAACATACGTTTCATTTTGGGACCAAAATGGTGACCGCGTGTGAAAACAAATACAAATATCTCGAATTTTTAACTCTGTCTCGCTGTGTCTCAACTACATGCCTCTGAAAACGACTTGTTCTTGCAGGTATTAGTTAAAATAAGCTTTACAGATACTGGAACATCAAATGTAACGTTTTATAGAGAATGGGCGGTATTGCTATAATAGTGATCACATTAATTTCTCAAAGACCCTAAATGTTTTTTGCTGAATAGGAATACAGATTTGCAAGCCCTGTTTTGCAAGCATGGTGAGTCATCAAATGAGACTGTAAAGGGCTCTGCAAAGGGTTAGTCCTCAGAGGCAATAAGTAAAATGAATATTTGCATTTTTTGCAGACAATCTGGTATGTTTACTACCCTCATGAAGAAGGCTTTTGAGAACACTATTAGAAGAAAAGAAAATGCAGATAACTAGCATGTCAAAGATCTTACTTTCCCACAGTGTTTTCTATCACTTCAAAAGACAAATCTCGAACAGTATTTAAACTGAAATCTGGTCAGTAAGTTGCTTTAACTCTACTTGGCAACAAAATTTGAGACCAGTCCTTTTTACAATGCACATGCTGACAACAATTGTGTGTGTACCAAATGACAGGATTTATCTCTAAAATGATGGAAAACATAATGGAAATGGAAAAGATGCCGGCTACCAACATTTTCTTCTTTATCCACAACATTTTCAATAGTTTATTCCTCACAATTTTTTGAGCAAGAGATCCCAGGTTTAAGCAATCCTGTGAAAAAAGCCTTTTGAAAATATCATGGGAAAAGGCGAAAATGCTGGTAACCACCTTTTTTTTTTTTCCCTTTTCCCAATGTTTTCCACCCTGTCAAAGACAAATCCAGTTATTTTAGTTACAATTTAAATTTTTGTCTGGAAATGCTCTCAGTTTGGACCAGTCTTAGAATCTTGTTTGGTAAAGAATTAACTCTTTACTAGACAACAAAATTTTACACTCGTACAGATCAAACGGACTTGTAGATGACAAATTCAGTTTTGCTCAGTTTTGTCTGGCAAAGATTTATGAAGATATAAAACTAGACTTTGAATTAATTTCATTTTTAAAGAAATTTGACATTTGGTAGAATAATATTTACTTAGACATGACTAAGTACTCTCAAACGGGAAAAATGACACATAGCTAGCCCAAGTCCATTTCTACCTTCTTTTGGATCAAAATATAACACTTATACAAGCACCAAGCTATGTGTACATACATTAACCCTTAAGCTGCTAAATAAATGAAACAAAAATTTCCATTGAATAGTAAAAAGCCAAATGTTGCTATTTCAAAGTTACTTTTTTGGGGGAAAAATATCTCCTTATTAAACAGTGTGGATCTTCAGACTGCACATTCTGTGTAGTCTGATCTTGATCTACACTATCTGCAAAAGCGCCTTGAGTCGCCCTTAGCAGCCAAAGGGTTAAACTTTTGATTATCCCTTTTTCCAAAGACGTTGTCAAAGTCTTCTGTCGCAAATTCTTTTAGGAGTAAATAATGACCTAAGGTAAGAAGAGAGGTCACAGAAATATGGAACAGTGTAAAAAGCTTCTGTTGAGATCACTTTTCAGTAATCTGATGGATCTGTGAAACTGGATAAATCATGATTTGAAAAGGAAATTGATTTTCTAATTGTGATTGATTACACAGGACACAAATCAATACAGTAATTACTTTAAGTTTACCTCAAGCCTGAAATGGTTACCTCATAATCTTATTTCTAGAACAGCCTAACCCCATACAGTTCAGGGCACCACGTAACTCTTTACCAGATGACAAGACAAAATTTTGTATACTAAAGTATGAACTTGTTTTCATTTGATCAAGAGTTGGTCATGTTAGAATCGAAATAATCTTCTGTCGTGGCTTATCATTCAATAAACCATGGTTGCGAGTCATGAGGGGCCCTCATGGTTTATTCATTGTGCCTAATAACTCACAACCATGGTTTATTGAATGATAAACCATGATAGAAGATTATTTCTTTATAGATGATGGAAACAATACTAGTTAATACCACCACTTTCTTCTTGTCATGTGATGTTTTCAAAAGTCTTCTCCTCCAGGGTTGTTAAAACAAGGGCTTGTTTGTTAAAGAGTTAACCCTTTATGGCACACTTCAGAATTTTAATGACCTTGACAGAGAATGCTCTTAAAAACATTGTTGGTAAAAGAGAAAATGCTGGCAACCAGCATTTTCTCTTTTTCCAACAATGTTTTCTACCCTTTGACAGACGGATCTCGTAATTTGAGCCAAATGTAGTTTGTCATCTGCCAATGCTTTCGAATTGGTCCAGTCTAAAATATTTTTGTGTAGTAAAGAGTTAAGAAAGGTACAAAATGCTTTTTGTATATCAAACATTGTCAGCAATTTGGAATTGTCTAGATTCTAAACAATAATAATTGTCTTATTCCCATAAAAAAATTTAGAACCGATTGTGATGCTGAAATAGAATTAAACCCTCCAACATCATCAATAATCAACAGAATTTCATATTATGAAGTACTCAAACATCATTCTCAGTCAACATTTGTTAATCTTTTGAGTTCTGGATATTGAAAATCAATCTTTTAGCAAACATTCCCTAACAATGTGTAACAACCACTAATTGCCTCTAGTACAATAATACTTCAGCTTTCATTATTATTATTTGGAAAAGTGTCCATTCAAATTCTTTGGACTGAACAACCGCATACTTTTACAATTTAGAGGATGACGATTTTTGAAAACATTGTTAAAAAAGGAAAAAATACTAGTCACCAGCATTTACTCCCTTTCTTACAATGTATTCTACCTTTTGAAAGACAAATTTATTCATTTTCAAGAGCTTTTTGCCAAATGCTTTCAATATGGATGAGTCTAAATTCTAAAATTTTGTCATCTCCAGAAGAGTTAAACCTGATGTCACTTAAAGAAACATATCTTGAGGCCCACTTGCTCAGTGGCTACACCAAGAGCTTGTAATCTGAGGGTTATAAGTTTAAATCCTTGTTTGGATCAAACTTATGGCGCAGATGAAATTCATTACAACAGAATTCATTCCTCACTCGCTTCTTGACCATTTTTCGGGTTGTATTATGTGGAAAAAACAGCCAATTGCTTTAGGCTCGAGTGTTGTGTGTAGTAACTGTATAGAAACTTTAAGAATGCATGGAAAGACAACAGGCTGCACTGTATGCCCACTGTACATATGTCTTTAAAATGGTAGAAACTATTGTTGGAAAAAGAGAAAATGCTGGTTACCAGCATTTCTCTATTTCCCACAATTTTTTCAAAAGCTTTCTCCTTTATAGTAGTTAAAACAGGATTGTTTCATAAAGGAGATGTCTGTAGGCAACTTGAAAAATGTTATCAAATGAATTTTTAATCCCACCTTTTATCATACAACTTTTCTGATGTCTTTTATCTCAAAAAATGGGCCACAAGTCAACACTAAATCAGTCAATTAATGTTTTTAAGAAGGGTAAAATAAATGACGATATTGAAGACAGTTGCCAGATTTGTTTGACTATAGATTACCTTTGCTCTGATAGTCTATATGAATAGAGGCCTTCACTCGCTAACAACAGACACCTTCTAAAGTATGCCTCTTGCCAAATAACACTCTTGGATTGTTCACAGTTAGAGTATTTGTCAGCCAAGATAATTTCTTACAACTAAGTCTTAGGAGAAAGACATGAAGGAGAGAAAGATTCCTGTTTCTAAAAAGTTTTGAAAAAATTGTTGAGAAAGCAACAGTTTCTTGCTGCAAGCCATTGCTCTTCTTCTCACAATTTTTTTAATTAAAGCTGTGGAGTTGTCTAGTATTTTGATTTGATGCATAGCCAGCCAGCATCTACATTACTTTTGAATTGAAAATTCAACTAAATGCAGATTTTTGATGATTTCGCTCCTAAGTCTCAAGTCACTTAATGCATGGTTCTGAGTTTTAACCACCTTCAGGGCAAAGGCTTTTGAAAAGAATGTTGTAAAAGGAGAAAACACTGGTGTTTTCTTTAATTTGTTGTCTGCCAAAGGTTTTGATTTGGACATGTCCAAAATTTTGTTGTCTGGTAAAGTGACTTAAGGAAGTCAAGTATTATAAGACCCTTCAAATGTTGATATCATTCCCTACCCAAAAACGGGGTTCAGCTGTGGCTAGATTAATCAGACTGTTTGCACTGGTCATATCTGACATGGAGACCTGTATTAAAGTTGTACAGAAGATCTTAAAGTTTGGAAAGTGGTGATCTCTGAATACTTATAATCTCTGTGGTTAACCCTTTACCACACAATCCCAAGTTTTAATGATCTTGCAAGAGAAGGCTTTTGAAAACATTGTGGAAAAAGGAGAAAATACCTGTAACCAGCATTTTCTCCTTTCTGACATTGTTGTCTACACAACCATAATACTTAAGCTCATTTGAACCATTGTAAATTAGTTGTCAAAGTTGAAAGAATCTAAAGCTTGTTGTTTGGGACAGGGTTAATTCAGTGATAGCAGATAGGACATATTTCTTCAGATAAATTTCACCAGTGTCCCAACCTGTAAAAAAATCAAGGAGAGAACAAGCAAGGCAAACAGTGTTATATCAGTCAATAAATGAAAAAAATAAACAGAGATAAGATTGAAATCTTTTTTTGCCCTCTTGATCATTTTACTTTTAATTATCTAAAAAAATCTTTGAGGGGTTTGCACGCCCTTCTTGTTATTGGAAGATAGGGAATACTTGTGCCACCCTGATTCAGCTATATTCATATCAATATCAAATAGGTAAACATGCACTTCAAACACTTGTACCTAAGATACATCCTAGTAACTACAAAACTTAATCCCAAGCTTTAACGACTTGGAGGGAAGAGGCTTTTGAAAAAATCGTGGGAAAAGGAGAAAATCTGTATCTTTCATCACGCATCTGTTGTGCTTTATCAACTTTTATCTCGTGTATGCTCCAGAGGCTACATTTTTAGTCCGATATTCATGAAATTTGGTCAGAAGGTCAGACTGTTTATCTAAATAATATATCTCAGAGGAGTTTGAAAATGGGTCAAGCCAGATCAAAAACTAGGCCAGACTGGGTCATATCTATGAAAAAACATTGTGTATGGTCTAGGGGTCACATTTTCAGTCCAGTACTTATGAATGTTGGTCAGAATGTTTGGCTTGATGATATCTCGGATAACTTTGAAAATGGGTCACTTGCTCAAATCTTTAAAAAATTTGTGTACATTCTAGAGGCCATAGTTTTAGTCTAATGAAAGTTCATTTGAATTTTTGTCTTGATGATATTTAAGAAGAGTATGAAATAATTGTGGTTATGTCAGATCAAAAACTAGGTCAGCAGGTCAAATGATAGAAAAAGCATGTGTACACTCTAGAGGACACATTTTATGTCTAATACTCATGGAACTTTGTCAAAATGTTTACCTTGATGATATCTCAGACAAGCTTAACAATGGATCACATCAGAACAACAACTAGGTTACAAGGTCAAATCTTTGAAAAACCTTGTTTACCAGGTAAGGACCACACATTCTATCCAATTCTCATGAAATTTGGTCAGAATGTTTGTTTCATGATATCTTGAACAAGTGTGAAATTGGATCATGTCAGGTAAAGAAATAGGGATCAAGTCTGATACAAGAATAGGGTCATGTGAATGGTAAATTGCTTGTGAACACATTGTGTCAGAGGGAGAAATTTTTCTTTTCGAAAGTTATTTGCTGCAGAAATAAAAAATCGTGTACAGGCGGTAAAGACTTGAATGACCTTTTGTGCTTAAAGAACTTTCTTCGACATTTCTATTGTTTTTGATGGCGACAGGATTATGATGGTTCATCATACTAGAGAAATCATGAGCTGAGTCAGTTGTTGAATTTCTCAATGACTTATGGTTTACAATTGAGTAGAATACCAGTAAACCAGAACCATGTAACCCTTTACCTGACAACAAACTTTAAGACTGGTACAAACTGAAAGCATTTAACCCTTTACCAGAAGACAAAATTTTAGCCTTGTTCAAATTGAAAGCATTTGCAGACAACAATTTCAATGTGGCTCAAATAGTGCAATTTTCTTTTGATAGGACAGAAAACATTGTGGGAAAAGGAGAAAATGCTGGTTACCAGCATTTTCTCCTTTTTCACAATGTTTTCAAAAGGCTTCATTTCCAGAGACGTTAAAAGGCGTCACTGTGCGATAAAGGGTTAAAGACAAAAAATTAGATTGGTAGAAATTGAAAGCATTTGCAGACAACAAATTAGAAGCATCTTGAATGATGAAATTTGTCTTTGAAAGGGTAGAAAACATGATGGGAAAAGGAGAAAATGCAGCTTTTTTTTCTTCTGCAACGTTTTCAAAAGTTTTCTCAGGCTTGCTAAAACTTAGGATTATTTAGTAAAGGGCTAATTTAGTTCTTCAAACTTTATTCTTAAATTCTATTTTAGTTGTATTTTGTCTTTTCAACAGTTTTTTAACATTACCTATTTGCACCATTAATTTCAAGTTGCAACAGTATGGTTTAAAATTTTTTTATAAAGAAATGTACAAATTAGAAAAAAAGAAAGACATTGCATTGAAGGCATTATGGGAAATATAGCAGTGAGTAGTACTGTAAATTGAGACATTGGAGAATTTGATTGTAGCAGTGGCTAGTTTAGCTTTCGAAAGTTAAACAAAAAATATCAAAAAACTTTACAAAGCTTCAATTTTCTGTAAATATACACAATGATCTTTCCTGTAATGTCTTTAAAGTAAAAAAGAAACAAGTTTTTAAGGCTTCAGTAAATCCCACTCACTAAAAATGCTGCTGAATTTCTATGCATTAACTCTTTACTATATATGACAAAATTTAAGACTTGTCAGAAGTGAAAGAATTTGCAGATGACAATCAACATCTGACTCAATTGATGAAATTTGTTTTTGTAGGAGCAGAAGACATTGTTTTGTAGTAGCAGAAAACATTTTGGGAAAAGGAGAAAATGCTGGAAACCAGCATTTTTTTCCCATTTCCCACAATGTTTCCTTTAGGCTTCCTCCTCAGGGTTGTTTTGGACGAGACCAAATTGAAAGCATTTGCAGATGACAAAAAAAAATGTAGCTCAAACGATGATCTCTGTTTTTGATAGGGTAGGAAACGTTGTGGGAAATTGGGAAAATGCTGGTAACCAGCATTTTCTCCTTTTCCCACAATGTTTTCAAAAGCTTTCCTCTTCACGGTCTTTAAAACTAGGTATTGGGTGGTAAAGTGTTAAAACACTGGATTGTTTGGTAAAGGGTTAAAGAAGAGGAGAAAAACAGTTTTGCAATGAAAGGGTTATTAACACAGTGTCAAGGTGTTTTATGGCTACAGAGGTAATATTTCTCTTACATAAGGCTTTGAAGTATTTACAGAGGATTAAACAATAGCAAGCTGCAATATCAAATATATAGGATACTTGTGATCGAATAGCCATAAATTACTTTGAAGTATGTTTGTAAAGATAAATCTTTTGAGAATCCAACAAAAACTATTCACAATGAATAAGTGGTTGACGAAAAGCACTACCTAAAACCTATTTGATGAGAGGAAAAAAAAATAAATGGTGATTTGCATTTGTGGGAAAATGGAAACTTTTTATTGCCAATGGGAGTTATATTCTACAAATCCTTTACCAACCAATCCAATTGAGTTTTAATGACCCTGATACAAAAGGCCATTAAAAGAACATTGTGGAAAAAGGATAAAGTTGCAGGTTTTAGGGAAAAATGAGCAGAAAAAAGAAAAATAAAACAGTGGGTTACATTTGTGGGAATATGGAAACTTTTTATTGCCTTTGAGCTTTAATCCCCTTGAATGTTTTACGAAACAACCCTGAATTGAATTTTTATGATCCTGATGTAGAACACTTTTAAAAACAGTGTGGAAAAGGAGAAAATGCTGGTTACCGGCATTTTCGTTTTTTCCCCACAGTGTTTTCTACCCCTTCCCTGAAATATTCAATTGTCTTAATCAGAATGATATGTCGTCTGCAAATATTTGTAATATGGACAAGTCTGAAATTTTGTTGTTTGGTTAAGAATTAATGTTTTAACTCATTACCTTCTGAAGCAAATTTGCCACAGACAACCTGGACAGATACAACGTTTTTAGGCCCAGCGACAGACAGTGCATTAGATCCATGGGAAAAAGGAGCAAATGCTCTTTTTCTCTGATAGTTTTCCATACTGTTTAAAAATCACATTTTCATTATATGTAACAGAAATATCTGTAATGGGTTAAGAAGACCACTGTTGATATGCTGAGATCAGAGTTCTCCATTTAATTTTCAAACCATCTCACTGGCTCTGGATATGAGATATCTTCAACAGCCCTGAACCTAGGAAAAAGTTAAAGGGGAACTAAGATGAAAAATTTGAAGTGTATGGGAATGTTTAAGATTACTACAAGAAGTTATTTTCTTAGCTTACAAATTTTCTTGCTTTCACTTGAAGTGCAGCAGTTGAAATGGTGAAAAAAACTTGTTAGTTTACTTTCTAAAACTATGATTTTGATATACCTTTTCAGAGTTCATATAAAAAAAGAGAGAGTGAAAAAAAAAAATTAAGTCTTGGCTAAATTCCATTTAGTATCACCAATTTATTCTCTAGTCTTTTCACCTATAATATAATAGATAATATTGTATATGGTGCATTTCATTCATGATACATGTAGTAATTTATTACTTTGAAATCTTATCACTTCAATAAAGTTTTTAACGTCATGCAGCCACAAGTTTTAAGAAACTTTAGGACAAAATTAAGAAGGATACCTTGCTTTTGAAGGGTGATGAATATTAAAATGATGTTCAGATTCATATACATACAGGCAATTACATGTTTGTTTGTTGTTGTTTAACATATTTTCATTACATTGTTTGTCACATTTGTGTATTTTAGGTTTAAGTTCTCACAGAAGCAGTAAGTTTTCATCACATCAATCTTTTATTGAACTATTCATAACTTTTTATTTACTTACTTTAGTTTTTCAAGTCTCATTGGAAACAAGTTATAGAATTTTTCAAACAAAAACTTCTCTCAATATTTAATGATAGTAATTAATCAGTCATTATTATAAAAAATGTCATGTATGAGCTAGCAGAGCCGCTGCTACTCTGTTTTGGATGGAATGACTATCCCCAATGTCAGTTCTAAGTATCTGATATTTTTTAATCAATACATTATGTAAAAATGATTTTCGTATTGAGGAGATAATTATTCAATAAAATATATATATAAAAGAACTGAACTACTGGTAATAAGTGATGCAATATTTATGTATCTAGAACGCTCATATCTTTTAAACACTCTCACCTAGAAAGTATGAAAGAAAAAAAGGAAAATTGTAAAGCTTGTTTCCACTATCTTAATGTCACTGTTACCCCTCTACCCCATTTAGATTTGTTTTAAATCTTCTGAAGTAGAAGGGTTATCGGAGAAGACAACAAATGGAGAAATTGATGGAAATGAAGAATTTCTCTAATTGTTAAAGCAATGCATCCCAATTTTATTTTTTCTTGTCTGATCCTTCACATAGATGCCTTTTGACATCTGAAGAGTCCAGTATTCCCATGATGTCAAACATTAACTCTGTACCTGATGGCAAATCTTAGGCTTGTCCATATTGAAAATGTAAAGGCAAACAGCAAAGTTAATTTTGTTCGTCATTCACTGAATTCATTGTAGCGGGGATAGGAAACATTGTTGAAAAAGGAGAAAATGCTGATTACCAACATATTCTCATTTTTCTTTACTTTTATAAGCCTTATTCCATAGGGTCATAAAAACACCAGATTGTTTGGTTCAGGTATAATATTACAGTATTTGTGTTTTTCTTGATTTACTGCATGTTAGAAAGTTTACCCAAGTTGAATGTAATTTAGCAAAAACCTGTAGTTGACAATATGCTGTACAAAATTAGATGAATATAATTAGCCAATAGTACCGGTAGTATAGCATGTTCAATACCTAGGGGCTGCCATGGTTTTTACTTTTCTTAATCCCAACCTTTTTTAACCTTAAGCACAAAATCTGAAGTTTTAACAACCCTGAGAAAGAAAGCTTTTGAAAACATCGAGGGAAATGGGTAACCAGCATTTTCTCCTTTTCCCACAATGTTTTTTAGCCTTTTACACACAAATCTAGTCAAATCTCATTTGTCATCTGCACTAAATGCTTTCAATTTGGACAAGTCTGAAATTTTGTCGCTTGATAAAGAGTTACAGAAAGATTATGGTATGTCCAGTTTGAGGGCCATTGTAGCCGTTGGAATGATTTCATTCTCACGGTATAAATATTTTTTGACTATAGTGAAACCGCTTTAACTTGTCACTACTTTGTTTCCTTGACCATTTCGGTTATCTGCTATTTGCCTCATTTTAAACAGAGTTCAAATGCTTAATATGTTTGTATAATAAACTGATCTTGTCGTTCTGTCCGTGGTGTAGAGATAAAATACTTGCGACACATGATCCCGCAGTAAATGTCCTACAGAATCGTAAATTTATCGGAGATATATATATAGTCCATGTAAAATGACTACATATCCAGTAAGTGACAAGTTAAGGCGGTTTCACAATAGCAGTAGGAATTCCTGTTGTTTAATAACAAGAACTTGCATCCAACAGGCAATTGTTGCTTATTTCCTGCAATTTATTGAGCTACCTGATAGAAAAGTTTCATTTGTAAGGTATTTGATTAACATGCATGAATAATTTATAACAATGTTTAGTATTTTCGATGTAAGGTGAAACAATTTTAAGTGGTGGGAACTTACCAATAATTTTGTCAACTTATTTGAGCCCTACAATTATAAACTGTAGATGTTCACTCATTTGAACCCTGAAATATAATTAACTTATTTATTTATTTAAACATTCCCATAAGAATGTGTAAACATGTTTATGGCAGTATTGAATGCCTTCAGTCTTGATGACTATTTGCCTTTTATTTTTTTGTTATCAGTATTGCATGCATTTATATCTGTTTATAGATCACAATCGTAAATCAACTAATAAATCAGTAACTATTGTCTTATCCACTGTTTAGCAGTCATCAATGACATGATAACAATGAATTTCCTTTTATTAGTTTAAAATATTGTTTAATCAATTCTTTTTATAACTTAATGTGTTAAATAATCTCACAGACATTTTTTTCAGTGGTGAGTATTTCCTAAAAAAACAGGCTTGTTGACTTTTAAAATTGTTTTCAATTTGCTCCTAGACATTGTAGATGCTCTTCAATAGAAAGACAATTTTACAGTGTAAGCCTGATGCCAGCCTTAGAGTTATTCTGCAAAATAAAGTTTAGATAATTTCTTGTGGCTTTGACACGCTTTATGACACTTACTATATTGCTAATTGACTTCAGGTAGACAAACCATTACATTCAAACATACCAGTAGATGCTAATTTGAATTGCACAAGTTGTTTTTTCCTAAGAATCCATAATTTGACTGCATTTTATGTTTCATAGATCTGCATTGTTGGGTAACCCTTTGCCACACAATCACGAGTTTTAACAACCCTGAAAGAGAAGACTGTTGAAAACAGTGTGAGAAAATGCTGGTAATCAAGATTTATTCCTTTTCCTCCAGTGTTTTCTCTCCTATCAAAGACATAAATCACCATTTGAGCTACATTTGATTTGTCATCTGCAAATGCTTTTGATTTGGTTGAATCCAAAGTTTTGTTTTTTGGTAAAGAGGTAAGATATTGATACCTCTGCAAGTCATACAGCCTTACCTACTATGCAGTTATAAAGTATAACCATGACTCAGCTTAAAATGTTCCTTAAAACATTAGGGTGGGGGAAGAAAAAATCAAAGTACTGATAGTACTGAAGGCCAGGAAATGTAGTGATCTGTAATCTCTAAAGAACGAAGGATACGAACTCACACGAGACCTCATTTTCTAATTATCACTACCATACAGACAGTCAGGCCAATTCAATTATGCCAAAAGAATTCATTGGTAAAGGGGTACTGTCACGCATAATATGGAATAATACAATAATCAACAGGAAAAATTAAATTAATGCAAAAAAAAAAGCAGTGCTCAGAAGCCAGATTCTATAATCAAACCGAAGCAAATAGTGGATACCAACGCTCGGCTATAGGGTGCATGATAATGGCTTTAAAAATTTCTAAGTCGAAAAGGGGCTTAAATGAAGCAAATTTATTTTTGAGTTATTTGCCTTATTGGTTAAGGTTGATCTTTATGATAACGCACATATATTCCAAGTTTCAAATAAATATCGTCAATGATAAGAAAGATAAGACACAATTTAAAATTGGACACAACGCGAATACCAACGCTTACTATTGCGAACGCAGGGCAGGGTGATGTCAATACATCGCAGTTTTGTTCTCAAACAGTCGATCTAAATCTATTCTTTTGACTATATCATACAAAGACGTCCACTAGCCCTTCTCGTCCCATTAGAGAGAGAGAGAGATTCCAACGACGGCTTCTGGCGCTTAAAATGAATTTGCACATTCGGGATGTATTTCAAAATAAATATTCTTAAACTTTCATTTCGCCTTTTCAAACAATGTTTCGGAAACTACCAGTTATGTGAATGAAACTCTAGGTATGTAAATGTGATGAATAACTGATAAAACCTAATTTTTTAAACACACCTTTTATTTTCAAATTCTTTTGTTTGAAAGTTAAAAAATGTCCAAGGATCGCACAACACTTTCATGATTTCTAATCAATCAACAGTCGTCACAAAAAAAAGAATATAAGCAGATAACATGGTTGATTATCGGAAAATGTAGATAGAACAAAAAATTCTTATTTTTCCATAATGTTTGCCTATTCTTCTGACAAGAAGAGAGATGTTTTAAATCGATTCTCACAGAAAAAAGAATTTTAATTCTAATTTCTGCATATTTCTTAATTCTATCGTTTTTCTTTTTTCCTAAACATACAGAGAAAATCAAGTTCAGTTCTAAATGATTAAAAGAAACTGATAATAAATGCAGTTAATACACCAGTAATCTCATTCAACTATCGACATTTCCATGGAAAATCGTATATCTCAATCTTTTCACCAGGCAGTCAAAGGAGATGCGGCGTGCCGTTCCCTTTGATCTTTATTTGAAACGCGGACAGTAACTAGCAAGTAACAATGGAAACTAAAAATAGAAAACTGGTTCTCGGGTTTTTCTCTCGCGCTAGTACACTAGAAAGTGATATCAGGGGCTGTAATCATGTCTATAATACGAGAGGATTTCAGTATCCAATCACAGTGATGGAAAAGTTGGTAGAGGTTAAATGTACACCGAATAAGTCTGTACACCGAATAAGTCTGATGTCAGTCTATAATACGGCAACGCCTTAATGCACAGTTCCTGACAAGATTTGTGTAACTATAAACTCCGCCTATAGGCGGTATCGGATAAAAATAGACATCAGACTTAAACGGTGTACAGACTTATTCGGTGGCCGTTTAACTTTTACCTGGAAAAGTTATTGACCGTCTGTTGTGTATTCAACAGGGACACAACCCTTAAAACACACTCGTTGGTTATTAAAGGGTTGTAATACCCTTGCAATTCCATAGCACTATGCAGATGTCAGAAAGCTTTGAGGAAAGGAAAACATTCACGCCGTGTGATAAGCGATCTCTGTACTTACGAAACTAGTTGTTTTAGCGGACTCAGCGATATAGAGTGGACACACCGTTCAACATTTTGTCTGAAAGTAGTCCGGAAAAGTCAGCTTACGATCGCTATAGGCAAGGGAATCCCTTGAGAGGGGTTCCCTGGCCTAACAAACTGAACACCACAAAAAACTCAGTCAATGTGTGCAAGTAGTAGAGTAGACATGTTAAAATACTGGACATGGGTTTTGTTCTGAAAGAAGGAGACTAGAGATTCTCATCAAAATGTAACAATGCTAACAAATTATACTACTATCTGTTTACAAAGTTTTTTGCAGCATCAGAGACTGGAATGATATTTTTTCAACTACTGTAGCACAGATTTCAAACGAGATTCCATAAACGCATTCTTAACCCTTAGAGCGCCGAATAAACTTGTCAGACATTTTCATCCGAGAAATACTACCCAAATAATTGTAATTTCCTGGTTTCTTTTGTCTACAGTGATTAAGCAAAGTGGACAGTGTAGATCAAAGATCAGGCTGCACATTTTTGTGCATTCTGATCTTGATCTACATTGGCTGCAAACACAACTATAGTCGTGAAAGGCGCTTTAAGCGTTAACCTAAAGTGGGGTGTGTTTGTAAATGTCTTAAGTACTTAACTGGGCTTAAAATAGAATTCAGATTAGCCCAGCTTTTATCTTGGAGTCTAGAATAACAAAGCTGACTTAAGCCGATCACTGCTGGAATAATTTGGACAACTGTCAGATTTTAATTTCTTAGGCTTATGTTGTTTACTATTTTCATTTGAATATTAACATATTTTTATGAACTTGATATGGGTATAGATTTAGAGAAGACAGTAACATGTGGATAATGCTCATTATGAGAAATTTCTCCATTACAATTGCCATATCACAATATTTTATTAACTGTCTTAGTTAGCATTGACCTAGTGAAAATTAAAATCATAAAAAACAGAACTTTTGTGAATAAAAATAACTTCTTTTGGTTTAAGAGGACTTATGTAATTGGTAAAAAATGTTTGCATTAGCCCTTTGCCAAATGACAAAAATTTGGATTAGGCCAAAATTGAAAGCATTTGCAGACAACAAATTAAATGAGGCTCAGTGATGATTTCTGTCTTTGATACAGCAGAAAACATTGTGGAAAAAGGAGGAAATACTGGTAACCAGTATTTTCTCCTTTTTCCATAATGTTTTCTGCTCTATCAGAACACTTTACCAGCATTTTCTCTTTTTTCCCACAATGTTTTCAAAAGCCATGTTTTCAGGGTTGCTAAAACTCAGGATTATTGAAATCGTAGCGCAAATATTCGACTGGTATAGTAGTCAGTGACAAACAGTTTGACAGTTTGTCTTGTTTGACCATAAGTTTTGGGACACCTCAGAAAATAATTAGTTTTCATTGACCTAAATATTGGGACATCTAAAAATTTTATTTTTTTTTACTATCCCAAAACTTAGACACCAAACCTCTGAATGATATGCTGTTACAGTCCATTCCAATTACTTTCTTTATTTATTTACTTGCTTTATTAGCCAGTGGAGCAGTACAGGGCAGTCATGCCCCCCCTGCCACCCCTCTCTTAGGTAGCATTAGCATACTGTTATTCAATGAAATTTTAAGTAAGAAAACTCAAATTCCAATTATGAAAAAAATCAGTGGTTAATGGGAAATGAACTTTTAAAAAACCCATACTAATTGAATTCTTTAGAGAATTCATGGCTCACTTTTATATAGACCTGCTGTCAAACTATTTTGTAGTATGAATTTTTTATTACCACTATTCTGTCAAAACCTCAAGTTATTCATTGATGTGACATTCTTTTCATATTGTCTTGACTTTTGTCAAGTTGTCAATATCTCCTAAAATATCTTGGAAACATCTGTGTAAATATGAAAAATATGAATTATCTTTAAATACCTCAAGACATGTGAAAACTAGTGATCTGCTACATGGCATGAAAGTCATCTGCAGGAGGGAATATGGTGATTGATAAGTCTTTCAATTTGCCTGTCAGCTTCATTCATAACTCAAATTTAGTTAATCAGGATATTATCACCCTGGCCCCCTACACATACACACAAACACATACACAGAATGATAAAAAAAATATCCTGTGAGGAGGAACAATAAGGTGCTTTGCATAGAATGTGGATATGGTACAGAATGTGCATTATGACCTTTGATCTACTGACAAAATACTTTGTAAGATAACATGATTAAAATAGCTTTGCATTTGCAACATTTTTGCTTTCATCTACCAAATTATGTTTTCATACAGCAACAAATGTTTTTGGGGATGTACTTGATCTAGAATCAGTCTTACTTTCTGTCTGTCAATCTTTCTATCCGTCTGTACACACATACAACTAAGGTAATACATGTACTTGTGAAATGAACTTCTGCTACAGTTTTGATGTCATTGTTTTTAAGCTTGTACATCTGTTAACTCTTTACCAAACGACAAAATTTTTGACGCATCTAATTTGAAAGCATTTGCAGATGACAAAATAAAGGTGATTCAAAAATTGAAGTTTGTTTTGGGAAGGGTAGAAAACATTGTGTGAAAAGGAGAAAATGCTGGTTTTCAGCATTTTCTCCTTTTCCCATAATGTTTTTGAAAGGCTTCTTTCTCAGGGTCATTAACCCTTTCCCAAATGACAAATTTTGGACAGGTCCAAATTGAAAGAGCTTGCAGAGGACAATTTTAAATTGGATGAAAATGGCAGAAAGGTCTCAAAAAGGGTAGAAAACACCGTGGGAAAAGGAGAAATTGCTTGTTACGAGCAATTTCTCCTTTTCCCACAGTGTTTTCAAAAGACTTGTACTGCAAACATGTGAAAACCAGGGCTTGTTTGGGAAAGGGTTAAAAGTTGGGATTGTATGGTAAAGGGTTAAACCATAGATCCACTTACATGACAAGCCTTGCTGTAAGTGTTAAAGATTTAACCCTTTACCAAACAATCCTGTGCTGCAATGACCCTAAGGAAAAAAAAAGGTTTTTAAAGCATTTTGGAGAAAAGGAGAAAATGCTGGTATTAACTAGTATTTCAAAATCTCCTTTTCCCACAATGTGCTCTACCCTTTAACCCTTCGAGTGTCGAATAAACCTATCAGACATTTTCAACCTAGAAATAGGATCCAAATAATTACAATTTCATAGTTGCCTTTGTCTACAGAGTTTCATCAAAGCGGACAGTGTAGATCAAAGATCAGGCTGCATGTTTTGTGGGCAACTATAGTCGTGAAAGGCGCTTGAAGGGTTAAAAGAAAAATTTCATCAATTGTAGCACACCTAATTTGTTTCCTGTAAATGCTTTGAAATTGGACAAGTGAAAACTGTTGTTATTTGGTAAAGAGTTTATTATGCAACTTCCAGCCGATCTCTCTTGAAAATAATGTAGGGAAGCAGAAAATTGCTCAAAACAGTTTCTCCTCTTTTCACCATATTTTCATAGGTTTTATCCTGGGTTTTGCAAGCTTTTTTTTTTTTCAGAGTGGTTGTTTGTTTATTTATTTCAATTTATAGCTAAGAAAAATGATGACTTATTGTCATAAAATTCATGCCCTAAAATCTATACCAGACAACAAAATATAAGACTTGTATATATTAAAATTATGTTCAAATAAATCGGCCTCAGACCGCAGAATATGTTCTTCAATGGGTAGAAAACATTGTGGAAAAAGGAGAAAATGCTGGTTACCACAATGTTTCAAAGCTTTGTTGTTGCAGTCATAAAACATTGGATCATTGTGCAAAGGGTTTGTCTAAACCTATTCATTTACATTAATTGTTGTTAAACAAGTTCGTCCAACTTAAATCAGTCATTTCTTGAAACTTTAACCCTTTACCACATAATGCCACATTTTAACCACCCTGTGAAAGAAGCCTTTTGAAAACATTGTGAGGAAAGGAGAAAATGCTGGTAACCAGCATTTTCGCCCTTTCCCACAATGTTTTCTGTATTTCCAAACAGAAATTTCAGTTTTTGAGTCAAATTTATTTTGTCATCTGCAAATGCTTTCAATTTGGACACGGCTAAAATTTGGTAAAGAGTCAACCAATATTCGCACCATGATGTGGTTATTTCCAGTTGGTTGACCCTGCTCATCAGGAGATTCAAATCTGAAACCTTTAATATTGGAGGCCAACACTCTACCCCATCAAAAGGTCTAAGCTCATCACCAAACAACAAAATTTTGTACTAGATCAAATTGAAAGCAATGGCAGACAACAAATAGTTGCAGAAATGATGATTTCTGTCTTTAATAGAGCAAAAAACATTGTGGAAAAGGAAAAAAAATGCATGTTACCAGCAGTTTCCCCTTTTCCCACAATGTTTGCAAAAGGTTTCTACCTAAGAGTCATTTAAACCAAGGATTGTGTGGTAAAGGGTTAATGTAAGATTATAAAGAAGTTAAATATTTAAACTGTCCAAGTGCTTCATATGCTATATTCGTTATGAATTTAAATTTTGCCTTCACATGAACACCCAAACAGACAGAATATAATTTATTTAATTAAATTTTTACCAAACAACAAAATTTTGCACTCATGTTAATCCAAAGCAATAGTGGATGACAAGATATATGTAGCTAAAATGGTGTAGGTTATCTGTGAAAGGTTAGTAAACATGGTAAAAGGAGAAAATGCTAGTTACCAGATTTTTCTACTTTTCCATCAATAGTTTACAAAAGCCTTCTTCCTCAGGATTCTTGAAAGACAGGATTATTTTATAAAAGGTTAGGGACTGTTTTCAACAATACCTCAGCCACTGACAGCAATCAGTTCACTTATGGTATCTTTGTGTTTCTGATACTTCTTTGCAAGTGCTAGGAACATGTTTCATTGTTTCTGTGTCATTAACTGCTTTCCTGAATTAACCAATTCTGAGTTTTAAGGAACCTGAAGAAGAGGGCTTTTGAAAAATTGTAGGAAAAGGATAAAACGTTGGTTACCAGCATTTTCTCCTTTTTCCAGTTTTTCAACCCTTTTTCGAAGGCAAATCCCATAATTTTGAGCTGCACTGAATCTTCAAAGGCTTTCAATTTGGACCAGCCCAAAATGGTGTTGCCTGAAAAAGAGTTAACAGCCCAAACAATAAGCGGGGCTAACAGAGTAATGAATCTTGATGCATTCTGATTTTCATCACCCTGTAGAAGAATTTTGGCTAAGCTGGGATTTTTGCTCACAACAAAATGGGTTACTACCACTTCGAATTTACAAACTCTTGATTGCAAACCTTATTTAACCAAGTCTGGCAGGAAGAAATAAGAGTCAGGAAAGGTTAATGGGTGTGTTAAATCCATTTTTTCAATATCAAAATCAAATATTGGTCGATTGAAAATGCTCTAAAATCAATAAAGATCAACTGTAATCCATTCCCTCATGCTCTGATGAATTTTTACAGAAAACATTTGGACAATGATGGCAAAAAAAATTAAAGTTGCTTATTCTGTGCATTTTTTTTTTTCATTTTCTCTTTTCTCACCATAAGTGGTTTTAGATTTTTGGCATTTTAACACAATACACTACAGGTTGTATTTTAGGCATAAAACAAGAATCTGAGACACGCAAAGGAAAATGTGAAGGACCAGAAAAAAGAATGGTTATTATGGGAAACTATGGGAAAAATAATAATTCCTTGTAAAGAATAATTGTTCTATTTCACTCTGTGTATTTTAAAGCTATGCACTCTTTTTCAAACAAATGTATATTTAAAGTTGTTTGTTACATGGCTGTGAACAGTCATATTTTGTGTAGCAAAAAGTTTTTTAACAATCTGCAGATATAGTAATTAACTGATGACCACCTTCAGCCAACATTTTATCTTGCAGCAGGCCTCATAGTAAAACATTGTTGTAAATGGAAAGATTGCTCTTAACTTCAAACTTCCTTTTGCCATATTTTATTATCATGCACAATATGTATTAAACTTGAACTCATGTTGATTTTATCTAGTCTACAATGATGTTGTCAAATTTGTCTGCGGAAAAATGATTTTTGAAGATAAGGAGTTGGTATTGAAGAGCCAACATTAGAAGAATAAAGTTATGGATTTGTTTTGAATATAACTGAAAAGCATGTAATCATTATTGACTTTGGAAGACCTCCAATGTCAAGTCAAAGGTGAAATTGATTTTGGATGGGAAATATTTGACATAACTCTTTACCTGTTGACAAAATAGTCTCTTGGAAACTGAGAGTATTTGCAGAAAAGACAGATGAGCCTGTGGCTGACACTAGCTGCTATGAAGAGGTAGAAAGCTTAATAGGAAAAGAGGGGTCTTAGGGGTCTTAACTCTTTACCACACAATTGCGACTTTTAACGACCCTGAGAAAGAAGCCTTTTGAAAATACTGTGGGAAAAGGAGAAAATGCTGGTTAACAGCATTTTCTCCTTTTTCCACAATGTTTTCTGCCATTCCCAAAACAAACTTCCATTTTTCGCTAACATTTATTTTGTTGTCTGCAAATCCTTTCAATTTGGACTAATCTAAAATTTTGTCGTTTGGTAAAGAGTTAAATACATGAGATGGTTTGTTAATGGTTTGCCAGACTACAAAATTTTAGCCTTTTCAAAATTGAAAGCATTTGCACAACAAAGTTAATTGTGGCTCAAAAACTGATATTTGGCTCTGGAAAAGTAGAAAATTATGGTAACCAGCATTTTTCTTTCCTTTTCCCACAATGTTTTCTACTCTTCCCAAACCAAATTTCAGTTTTTTAGTCAGATTTATTTTGTTGTCTGCAAGTGCTAACAATTTGGACTGGTCTAAAATTTTGTCATTTGGTAAAGTGTTAATCTAATTTTCAGGATCAGACCCATGAGAAACTACTAAATTTTACAATTTCCCTAGTATTACTGTTATACATAACTAGTATATTATTTAATTTAAACTTGGGCTATTTTACACATATTGTTTTATAAATCAGACACCTTGTAGAACTCTTTACCAGACAACAAAATTTTGAACTTTCCCATTTTGCAAGCATTTGCAGATGAGAAATTAATTGTGGTTCAAATGATAAGACTTGTCTTTTAAAGGGACTAGAAAACATTGAGAAAGAAAGGGAAAATCCTGCATGGTTATAACCAGCACTTTCTCTTTCATCACAATGTTTTTCAAAAGCCCTTTCTCTCAGGGTTACAAAAAGATGGTTTATTTGGTAAAAAGTCACTTGGTGGTTGATTGCTTGAAACTGAACTAGTATTTTGGCCATGATGTTGGTAAGTTCCAAAACTTGACCCTCATCACAAGACTCAAATTATGAACCACTGATTGAAAGGCTGACGGTCAAGTCTTCTAGTCTCCATTATTTACAGTTGATGATGTAACTTATTACTTTTGTTGCCCTCACATGCTTTTGCTTTGCATTTGTCAGTTTTAACTCTTTACCAGACAACAAAATTTAAAACAAGTCCATATTGAAAGCAGTTGCAGACGACAAAATAAATGTGACTGAAAAATTGAAATTTGTTTTTGGAAGGGTAGAAAACATTGTGGGAAAAGGAGAAAATGCTGGTTACCAGCATTTTCTCCTTTTCCCACAATGTTTTCAAAAGGTTTCTTTCTCATGGCCGTTAAAAGTTGGGATTGTGTGGTAAACAGTTACATGTAAGTATGTTTATAGTTATTATTTTTTGTTTTGTTGTATATTTAATTTTTAGCTGGTGTCAGTGTGTTATTGTTACAGTGTTTACATTGAATTGTTGCTAAGGGCACATAACTCTCATTGCAAAAGTAAATCTTTAACCCTTTGCCAAATAATCCAGACTCTTAAGGATGCTAAGGAAAAGGGCTTTGAAAACATTTTGGGAAAAGGAGAAAATGTTGGTAACCAGCATTTCTTCCTTTTCTCACTAAGCTTTCTCACTGTGTTTTCTATCCCTTCAAAACAAAGTCATTCATTCAAGTCACATTTAATTTGTAAATCTGCAAATATTTTCAGTTTGGACAAGTCTAAACTTTTAATGTTGGTAAGAACTTGTGTCTTTACAAGACAACAAAGGTTTTGACTTGTCAATTTTAAAAACATTTCCAGACTACCCAGTAAATTGAAAATGGTTCCAATAATGATAGTTGACTTTGAATGTGTCAAAAACATTGCAGGAAAAGGAGAAAATATTTTTCTCCATTTGCCTCAATGTATTTGAAACCTTCCTCTTGACATTTTTGAAAACAGCAGATTGTTTGGTAAAGGGTTATTTCTGGATTGGTATTCACCAAACATTTTTGGTCTTATTCTCAAGGATTTACTTAACTTTATCGTAACACAAATTCTGAATGGCTAAAACAAAAGGTTTAGCCAATCAGAAAATGTGTTATTTTGTAAATCTTAAACTAGAATGAAATCAAGAATGGCTGGTGACTACAGATCCTGATTTGTAGCCAATTTGAAATGTTAGCTAAAATTCACATAACATCTGCCATGGCATATAGTAAGATTTTTGCTGCTTTTTTATGAGAAAAAAAAATGCCAAAAGCTTCCTTTGATTTTTAGCTATTTACATGTAATCCTGTCTCGCTCTTATGTCACCTACTATATCATCCATGTCATTTAGCTTGCACACTAGACATTTTGCTATATTTCCAGTCTCAGGCCAGTCACGGCGCATTCGAGACGACATTTCTTTGATTGCTGAAACACCTACTGAAACACGCTGTGAGTTCTGATGATTTTGGTTACCAGGGAAACCCTCTATAACAAATTAACCACCTTGATTTTCAATTTTTAACCCATTACCAAACATGTTTGTTTAAGATTGGCTCAAGCCTTGGTACGTGTATAAACATTTGGATATAGAGAAAACATATTTTGAATTATTTTGGAAATACTGGGGGAAAAGGAGCATTGCTTGTAACCAGAAATTGCTCCTTTCCCACTATGTTTTTTAAAGGTCCTTGTTCTAGGGTGGTAAAAACTCATATTTTTGTAGTAAAGATTTTAGTAAAAAAAAACAAACTTTGTATTTGAACAGCAGTGAAGGTAAACAACAGTTAGCTTTTGAAGCCTACTGAAATATTCACCCTTTTAAAGTCTGTGTTAATATTAATTGGTACTAAAGTAAATGTGTAAAAGATTTTGTCTGAATCTTTCAAAAATGGTTTTTGGAAGGAACAAAGGGATACATATTACATAATACTAAATAGTTCTCGACACAATTTCAAGCAGTGTTTTACAGTAGTTCTTGTTGAGTACATGTAATTTTATTCAAAGATCTGGGACAAAAACAGAACAGTTGCAGTCTGTCATATTGCTTCACAGTTTTTCAAAAATTTTAATAAAAGATTTATTTAACCCTTTACCACACAATTCTCACTTTTATAGACAATGAGAAAAAGAGCCTTTTGAAAACATTGCGGGAAAAGGCAAAACTGCTGGTAACCTACATTTTCTCCTTTTCCCACGATGTTTTCTACCCAGTGAAGGACATAATCCTTTGAGCCACCTTTAATGTGTCGCCAGCAAATGGTTTCAATTTGGACAAGTCTAAAAAAATTTTTTTTTTCGGTAAAGACTTAACCAGGAGCGTGAAAAGAAAGATTGGAACAGAAAGAAAGACATGTGGTCTTGCAATTAGCTCATTTTTTATCATTTTTAATCTAACATTTTTTTTTTTTATATATATGAGCCATGCTCTGTGAAAAGGGGACTTAATACATCTGTGAAAAGTATCGACCCAGGTCAGCCTGCACATCCGTGCAGGCTGACCTGGGCCGAAACATTTTGCTTTTGGTCAATTTTCTGTATGTGCAAGGACCAGTCCACCTTATGATTCAGTCAGTTGTTAGCTGACAAAATGGATTTTATAGATCCATAATTATGTGATGACTTGCATGGTATCATGCATCACAGACATGCATTAATCCCCCTTTTGCCAGAGCATGACTCATAATATAGATAATATTCTTCCACCCTTTCTTTCAAAACAGAACACTGGCTAACCCTTTACCATACAACAAAATTTTGGACTTTTTGGAATCCAAAGCAATTACAGACGACAGGTTATATAATGTTACAAATGATTGGATTTGTCCTTGAAAGGATAGAAAACAATGTGAGAAGTGGTCTGCTTCAGGACATAAAAATTCCTCTGCAGGTTATAAAGTGACAAGGAAAAAAAAAAGGAATAGCTGAAGTGTTATATATGTACAGCATAAGCATCGTTTTCAGGCAAAATGTTTTCTAAATGAGCATAATAACATAACATACATGTAACATAACACAATATATTATGAGACAAGGTTTGACGTGCCCTTGGTGCATATTCTGTTATCTCTGTTCGCTATTATTATTATAGACGATAATCGTTATGAAAGTAAATGAAGGGCAAGTTGAATTTTGTTTATTAACTCTTTACCAAACAACAAAATTTTAGACTTCAAATTGAAAGCATTTGCAGACCACAAAATAAATGTGACTGAAAATTAGAAATTTGTTCTTGGAAAGGAAGAAAACATTGTGGGAAAAGGAGAAAATGCTGGTTACCAGCATTTTCTCCTTTTCCCACAATGTTTTCAAAAGGCTTCTTTCTCAGGGTTGTTAAAAGTTGGGATTGTGTGGTAAAGGGTTAATGCCATCTGTTTTCTTAATGAGCTTTGTAAAACATAACGTGCATAAACATTTTCTAAATTAGCTCATTATGATAATTTTCTTGTAAGAAAGGGTGTTTAACCTCACTTATTTGCTTTTTGCCATAGGAAACCCATTTTCACCGACTAATACTTGTATGTAAGGAGTGTAAGTAGTAACATTTTAACTGTTTCTTCCATAAAAGCAGATTTTAATATAAATTGCAAAAGATTTTTAACCCTATGCTGCTAAGCACGACACTGTGTGCTTTTGTGTACAGTATTGATCAAGATTGGGACTAGGCAAAACTTGCAGTCTTATCTTGGATCTACATTGATTGATACATTTCAAGAGCTCTTTGTGCGAAAAGAAGTTTTAAATCCCTATGATTGGATTTTTAACTATCAGTTGGAAATGTTCATGTGATTAATTCTAAGCAGCTCAACTTTTTGTCAGAAGACCAAAATTTACTCTTGTCCATATTGAGAGTATTTGCAGATGGCAAATTAAATGTTACCTAAGTATTGACATTGTCTTGTAAAGGGTAGCAAACATTGAGAAAAAAGGAGAAAATCCTGGTAACCAGCATTATCTCCTTTTTCTACAATGTTTTTCTTTTAAAGCCTTCTCGGTGAGGGTTTTGAAAACTAAAGGTCGTGTAGTAAAAGGTCACAGTTTTGAGCTAGATTTGATTTTTCGTCTGAATAATTATGCACTTGTGGATTTGTTTAAAATTTTGTTGCATGATAAATAGTTAACCCTTTCCCACACAATCCCAGGTATTAATGACCCTGAGAAAGAAGTCTTTTGAAAACATTGTGGGAAAAGGAGAAAATGCTGGTAACCAGCATATTCCCCTTTTCCCACAATGTTTTTTGCCCTTCCCAAAACAAATTTCAATTTTTGAGTTACATTTAATTTGTCGTCTGTAGATGCTTTCAATTTGGACTGGTCCAAAATTCTGTCGTTTGGTAAAGAGTGAAGGCGTACAACTTACTTGTCAATTGATACATAAAAGAAACATTGGAAGGTAAGGAAAATGATATAGAAGGCATTATGGAAAAAGTGACAATCCTTAAAACAAGGAATTTGTGATTTTCTCACAATTTTTACAGAATGATGTCAGCTGGAAATTGAAGGGTTACAGTTAAGATTTAAATACAAAAGATTACAGTTGAGATTTAAATACAAAATCTGCCTTCATAATTCTTACCAATGATGTTACTTTTGATCTGTAACCCTTTAGTTTGTATGGTAAAGGGTTAAATAGGAAAAGAAATGATTTGTCAGATGAACATTCCTTTCATCCGTCACAGTGTTTTTTCCTCATGACTTAATTTCAGTTTCTTTCCTTTCTTTTTTTTCCGGGCTGTTTTTCCCTCAGAGTCCAAGATTCATAGCCTTTCATGTGAATGAATATTAACTATTGACCAAGAGACAAAATTTTGGACTAAAACAAGTTGAAAGCATTTGCAGACAAAAAAAAAATAATTATGCAGCTCAAATGATGATTTTTATCTTTGATAGTTTAGAAAACATAGTGGGAAAAGGAAAAAACGCTGGTTACCAGAATTTTCTCCTTTTCCCACAGTGTTTTCGAAAGCCTCCTTTTTTAAGGTTGCTTAAACTTGGATTGTGTGGTAAAGAGTTGAATACTTTATAAACTTGTATGACTTAAAATAAATCTTTGTGACTACCTTAGTGTGGATAGCATAATTACCTCCCTTTAACCCCTTACCAAACAATCCTGAGTTTTAACAACCCTGATAGAGAATGCTTTTGAAAACATTGTGGCAAAAGGAGAAAATGCTGGTAACCAGCATTTTCTCCTTTTCCCACAATGTTTTCTACCCTATCAAAGACAAATTCTATCATTTGAGGCATATTTAAGTTGTTGTCTGCATTTGCTTTCAATTTGGTTGAGTCCCAACATTTGGTAGTTTGGTATAGGGTTAATGAATGCAAATGAGATAGGCTAGGCTAAGTGTTGAGATGCTTTGGTATATGTAGGTATATCAAATGAGGCTGAAATATATTCTGTCAAAATGTTGGATGCCTCAGTCCGTTTAACTCTTTACCGCGTAATATGAACTTGGACTTGTCCAATTCCAAAGACTTTATAGATGACAAACATGGCTCAGATGGTGAGATTTGCTTCTGGAAATGGAGAAAACATTACGGGAAAAGGAGAAAATGCTGGTTATCAGCATTTTCTCCTTCTCCCACAATGTTTTCTAAAGGCCCCTTTTTCAGGGTCGTTAAATCTCTGAATTGCATGTTGGGTTTGTCTCATTTGCTCCTTGTTGAACTTGATGGTTGAAACAATCACTTGTTTGTGATATTGGGTAAGTAGAATTTTAAAGTGAGACCAGATAATTTCCGGAACATTTATTTTTCAACCCTGAAATAATTATAACAAGGGTAATATACTTAACCCTTTCCCAAACGACAAATTTTGGACTGGTCCAAATTGAAAGAGTTTGCAGACGACAATTTTAAGTTTGATGAAAATGGCAGAAAGTTATCAAAAAGGTAGAAAACACTGTGGGAAAAGGAGAAATTGCTCGTTACGAGCAATTTCTCCTTTTCCCACAGTGTTTTTTTAAAAAGACTTGTACTGCAGACATGTGAAAACCAGGGCTTGTTTGGGAAAGGGTAAAGAACTATATACAAAACAACAAAATTATGGATTTGTCCAAATCCAAAGCATTTGTAGATGACATTTTAAATGTGGCTAAAATAGTGGGATATGTCTTTGAAAGGTTGTAAAACATTGTGGGCAGAGGAAAGACTTCTTTTTCTTAGCATTTTCTGTTTTTTCAGCATGTTTTCAAAAGCAAGATAAACAGGCAGTTTTGTCGCAATCCAGAATAAAGAAGTTGTCAGTGAAGATAAAGGTCAGACTGTGGTTCTGTGCAGTCTGACCTTATCTACACTGTCCACTGTGAGTGTTGCTATGGAAAGGAAAGAGTGAAAAAAAAAACAACTTTTTTTTCTCTTTACAGTTAAATCGTTGGCAAATAAAATAGCAGTATTACAAAAGTTCAGACGTAAAATTTAGTTTATCATTTTATTGTTTTGTTCACCAGTATTTTTCTATTAAAAGTTTTGTTTTGTGTCTCAAGCATATGTTATGTTTGTTGACATCTTTGTTCATTTGAAGTCTGAAAATCAGTTGGTACAAAAGTTGGATTTTTGTTACAAAAACTATTAATTAAGCTTTACTTAATCATACTGTTTCATTCAGTCAAATTACATTATTCATTATACTCTTTTCAGTTTTAGTGATTCACTTCTTCATTTTGTATTTCTGAAAGTAGATTTATATATGCAGTTTTGCATTTACAGGTCAGGTTTAGTTTAAAGATTGTTTGCTCATAATTCTACATTACATGTATTTGTAAGATTACATTCTCCCTCTCTCTCTTTTGTTTATTCACACATTTTAATTATTTTCCTTCCAACCATGTTACAATCAGAGGTGTAGCTAGCAAAATAATATTGTGTATGCAAGAATAATGCAAAGAGAATAATCATATGTGGAAAGCCCTGAGGGATATACACCAAATGCTTAGGTAAGGGTCTCCAAAGGGAAATTTGAAAATGCATGGTCCATTTTGTGGTCCCTATGGAACATATGTTTGCTAATTATGACTGCACTGATAGATCAGGGAAAGAAGTTACAAATATCGTTGTGTATGCAACTGCTGTTTTGCATATAGTTAGCTACACCCCAGACTATGCTACTATCAGTGCAAAATCATGTGTCTCTTCTTTTGCAGCCACGGCCATGGCTAATCCCTTGTCATACATGCAGACAATAAATTTCCAGTTATCAAACAAAAGTTTTGAAGAGAAAGGTAAGATAACATTTCTAATCAAATGCTCTGTAAATTGTGTTCAACTTAATTTCAAGCACAAGTGAGTACAAAGTACTTAAGTGCACTATTGTCTGCTGTGCATCACCAACTTTTATATTTTGTGCACAGTGAAAGACACATTTTCAGTACAATATTCATTAGGCTTGATCAGAAGGTTTGCATGGCTAATAGTGCAAATTTAGTTTGAAATAGAACACCTAGAGTCAAAATTGGGATCATTATATCAAATTTTACAAGAAAATTGTGTGCACATTGTCAGTCTGGTGATTACCAGACCTGTCAGAATGTTTGTCTTTATAATACATGGATCCGTGGTGATGTGATAAACCAACTTCCTTGGTTACCGTCGTTAAAGGCTCACAAACAACCACAGTAAATACATGATACAGTATAGCAGAAAGGCTACTTAAATCGTGCTGTCATGACTATTTCTATCAATTAAATTATGGAAAAATACTTCTTTTCATATATTTCTGCCATTGATGGATTCTCGATAAGAAATATATTGATACTTGTACTTATTTACACAAGGATTTGTACAAAAAGTATGAATTTCAGGGGCTACGGACAATGTGCCAGCAAAGTATGAACGTCTATGAGAAAGAATGAAACACCTCATAAACCTCAGTTTTGCATAAGAATAATAGAAATAAAGATGACTGATATTTTTGTAAGGCTTGTTAGGTTGTCTCAACATCATATTTGATAATAAATTACACTAAATTACAAGCATTTTGAAATATTTATAGATTGTCTGATTCAACAGAGAGGTGGAATTCTAAGAAATGTTTGAATTTCAAGTTAAGGGAAAAAGATGCCCTGATGGTTTTGAAATGTGTAAAGTGTGCTGTGAATTAACAAACTTGTTAATATCATTGGCGGTAGTTTGTTTTTTCTTGTGATATACTGAAGACAACGGGTGGTCAAGTGGATTACAGCGGCAATCAAACACATGTCCTATCAGTTAACAGTTTATGGACATACCCTTTGAAATGGCAGATGTGCTAATCCACCTAAGTATGGCTAAGTCAAAAGCTGATTTAATTAACATAAGTTGCCTTTTGAGCTGAACTTCCAAAACTGTACAAAACAGAACTTAGTCTGTTTCATCATTGAATTCTACATGTGCCTTCAGTAAAGAATACACTAAAATGTACTTAATTTTAGTAGCAGATGGTTTGAATCCAAGAATGAAGTGCATTTTTTTTGCACCCTGATCTGTATCTACACATTCAGCATTCTTCATGCACCAAGGGTTAATGTTAACGTCAAATTGAAACATTGATGACACATACCCCTAAACCATTAGGCCAGTCTCGATGAAACTTGGCAGGGATGTTCCTTGGGTTAAGCTCTACCAAAGATGTTCAAAGAATTGAATTCCACCCTTAACTCTGGTTGCCATGGCAACAAAAAGGAAAAAAATGCAAAATATTTGAAATTATTCTTCTCTGAAAGTAGAAGGCGCAGAGCTTTGATATTTGGCATGTAGCATCTCCTAGTGGACCTCTACCAAGTTTGTTCATATGATGTCCCTGGGGTCAAAACTGGTCCTGCCCCGAGGGTCACAAGCTCGAGCATAGTAACAAAGAAGGAAAACTTTAAAAATCTTATTCTCTGAAACTTGAAGGCCTAGAGCTTTGATATTTGGTATGTAGCATCTCCTAGTAAACCTCTACCAATTTTGTTCATATGATGCCCCTGGGGTCAAAACTAGCCCCACCCCGAGGGTCACAAGTTCGAACATAGGAACAAAGAAGGAAAACTTTGAAAACCTTCTTCTCTTAAACTAGAAGGCATGGAACTTTGATATTTGGCATGTAGCATCTTCTAGTTGACCTCTACCAAGTTTGTTCATATGATGCCCTTGGGGTAAAAACTGGCCCTGCCCCGGGGGTCACAAGTTCAAACATAGGCACATAGATATAAAAATTTAAAAATCATCTTCTCTGAAACTGGAAGGCGTAGAACTTTGATATTTGGTATGTAGCATCTCCTAGTAGACTTCTACCAAGTTTGTTCCAAGGATGCTGCTTGGGTCAAAACTGGCCCAGTCCCGGGGGTCACAAATTCGAACATGGGAACAAAGAAGGAAAACTTTGAAAATCTTCCTCTCTGAAACAGGAAGGCGTGGAGCTTTGATATTTGGTATGTAGCATCTTCTAGTGGACCTCTACCAAGTTTGTTCATATGATGCCCCTGGGGTCAAAACTGGCCCTGCCCCGGGGGTCACAAGTTCGAACATAGGAACAAAGAAGGAAAACTTTAAATTTCTTTTTCTCTGAAACGGGAAGGTGTAGAGCTTTGATATTTGGTATGTAGCATTGCCTAGTGGACCTCTACCAAGTTTGTTCCAAGGATGCTGTTTGGGTCAAAACTGGCCCAGCCCCGGGGGTCACAAGTTCGAACATAGGAACAAAGAAGGAAAACTTTAAAATTCTTCTTGGAAACTGGAAGGCGTAGAGCTTTGATATTTGGTATGTAGTGATTCTCTTCTAAGTTTGTTTGCCCATCTAAGCACAACAAATTCAAAATTGGGTCATCTTGGGTCATAAACTAGGTCACTAGGTTAAATTAAAGAAATACCTTGTTGGCACTCTCAAGGCCACATTATTTGCTCAATCGCCTTGAAAATTGGTCAGAAAGTTTGTCTTTATGAATTCTCACATAAGTCTGAATTTGGGTCAACTGGGGTCATAAACTAGGTCACTGGGTCAAATTAAAGAAATACCTTGTTTGCACTCTGAAGGCCACATTTATTGCTCAAATGATCTGGAATTTGGCCAGAATGTTTGTCTTGATAAAATATCAGATGAGTTTGGATTTAGGTCACCTGGAACCATAAACTAGGTCACTAGGTCAAATTAAAGAAATACCTTGTGGGGCAGTCTAGAGGCCACATTATTTGCTCAATTGCCTTGAAAATAATTGGTCAGAATTTTTGTCTTTATAAAATCTCACATGATTCTGAATTTGGGTCAACTGGGGTCATAAACTAGGTCACTTGGTCAAATTAAAGAAATACCTAGTGGGCACTCTAGAGGCCACATTTATTATTCAGTTGATTTGAAAATTGGTTAAAATGTTTCTTTTGATAAAGTCCAAGACCAGTTCAAATTTGGGTCACCTGGGGTCATAATCTAGGTCACTAGGTCAAATTAAAGAAATACCTTTTGGGCACTCTAGAGGCCACATTTTTTGCTCACTTGACTTGAAAATTGGTCAGAATGTTTGTCTTCGTGAAATATGAGTTTGAAATTGGGTCACCTGGGGTCATAAACTAGGTCACTTGGTCAAGTTAAAGAAATACCTTTAAGGCACTCTATTCAGGTGAGCGATCCAGGGCCATCATGGCCCTTTTGTTAAACAAGGTTAGCTATTTTAGTGAACATACTTTCTTTTTATTAGTATTTCATATATTTTACCTTTGTTTTCCACTGTAAAATAGTTTGTTTTTTTCCAGAGAGTTTCAGAGGGGGAAAAAACCTAACATTAATTAATCCGTTGCGTAATATAGCATTGATCTAAACTCTTTGCTCGTGTCCCCATTGTCAGTGATAATCATAATGCGAACTTGTAATCTCTTCGTATATCTCACGTAAGCTGTACACGTCGCAAAGCACATCTTTTAAACTTTTTCCTAAAATTCAAGCGTTGTAAACACACATAGTATCACACTTCTCCAACATTAACAGTCGCTTGTTTGTGAGCCAAAATAGTAGACAGCAAGACTGCACATTGGGCCAAATAAATGCAATGACCTGATTGGTCAAATATCGATTTTCACAGATCCATGTATAACTTAAAAGGTTTAAGAAAATTATTCACCTGGGGTTCGAAAACAAGGTTACAGATTTAAGTCACATCTTTGAACAGTCTTGTGTGCCACATTTTCAGTCCAGCCGTCATGAAACTTGGTCAAAATGCTTGTCTTGTTCACGAAATATTTCTCATATGAGACTTTAACTGTGTAACCCTTTACTACACAATCGCAAGTTTTGACAACCTTGGAGACAAAAACTTTAGAAATAATTGTGGCAAAAGGAGAAAATGCTGGTAACCAGCATTTTCTTCCACAATATTTTATACTCTTTCCAAGATACTGACCCACACGTGATTTTATTAGTCATCTGCAGATTTACTTCGTCTTCTGTCATCCAAAATTTTGTCATAAGGGAAAGAGTTAAGATTGGTCATTGTGGGGTACAAAAACCAATCATAAGGTCAAATCATAGAAAAATTTTTGTGCACCACTAATCATACAGTAAACCATTTCTGTGGTTCATACTTTAGGATGGATAATGCTCAAAGGTAGACAAGAAGAGGTTGACCAGAATACAGTGTTAGAGTATTGTATAACACGACTGCAAGAGAGTATGAAAGATATGTAAGTATAGTACGTAATTTGGCTCTCAGTTTGACAAGACATGAAATTGATTTTATGTTGTTTTAATGTTCTCACATATATAATATATATCCCTCATTAACAATCCTGTATTGCAATGACCTTTGGGGAAAATGCTTTGTGAAAGATAGTAAGAAAAGGAGAATTTGCTTAAAACAAAACCCTATTAAAGATCCATCTCATCTTTTTTAGCCACATATGACTTGTAGTCTGCAAGTGCTTTCAATATGGATATGTCTAAAAGTTCATGTGGGAAAGGGGTAAGTACTGGCAAGATCCAAGAAACAGAATGAATAGGTTAAGTGTCTCAAGAATATTATTGAGACAATGTTGAAAGGGACATTAAACCCCATTCAAACAATCAAACAACAACATCTTTAGTAAAAAAACACAATTGATAAGAGAGTTCTCACCAATCTAACGACTGTTTCTTTTTTTTCTAGAAAACAACTACATGTATACTATAAGTCTAATTTGGAATAAGTTTTCTGTTTGTTCTTATAGTTGGAAATTGTTTTCTTTTTTTCCAGAGCAAATCAAAGACAGAAAAATTTGGATCAGGGACATGACAAAACAGTGGTTGTGCGATATTATGGTGATTCTCGCAAAGAAACTCTTCTAAAGTACCGTAAATCTCCATCCAAACCCACATCTAGTCTTAGTATACAGAAGGGAGGTAAACCTCGAATACCAAATATAATGGAAGAATGCAGTGAAGGGAAACTACTTATGCAGGCTTCACACATAGATGGCAGCACAGTTGTATAGTATCTTTTGTATTGTTGTTCCATTAATTTAGTCTGTATTTATAGTTATGACCGTTACAAGAATGTTATATTTTTCCTTTGTGGACAATAAAGGTTAAGATCAGAGTGCACAAAATGTGCAGTTTGATCACTTTTAGTTGTGTTGATCATGTCAGCTATAGCAGACATATGGTAAAAACAAAAAATACCATGAAAATGGCAATTATCTGTTTTTTACCAATTCAAAATTTCCACTGCGTTTATTTAGCATCCTAAAGTCAAGAGAGGAAAACTGTGGTTGCCTTATGCAGATGAAAATCATACTGCATGTCTGATCTTGGATCTACAATATTTCAAATCTGGGATTTTGCTACTTCCAGAAAATGCTTATTTCCATTTGGAGGTTCTGTTTGGATTCAAAAGATGTATCGACAAAGAAATGTTGTATGCCATTTACATGTATTTATAACCCAAAAGAAAGAAAGAATGGATCAGAACTGAAGGAAAATGCAACATACATGTATGGATGTAGATAAAAACATGGCTGAGGTAGATATTAATCTCTCTCAGTGTTCTTTCCGCTTTTGTAATGGAAAATAATATATCAGCAGGAAGATCACTTATCGGTAACATTGTTACATGATGTACATTTACTATGTGATGACCTTTACAGGCTAAATCAATGAAATGTTCTGTTCCGTTTTCTTATAGCTTTCAAATTTTGCATGTAGCATCTGTGTGGTCCTTTAGCATTGTTGTCTCACCAGCATTTTCTCTTTTCCCACAATGGATTCAAAAGCCTTCTTCCTCAGGGTCGTTAAAATACATGGTTGTTTGGAAAATGGTTATTTAGGTGAATGATGTAGAACCATTGTAGGCCTTTACTTTTCTGCTAGATGTTACACGATTAATGGTACTGTTGTGTTTACATGATTTCTATTTCTATGTCATATGTCCTTTACCCTGCACTAGCTACCCATCAGGTCGCCCTGCAATTCTACACAGTGCGGCGGGTTTTGGGCGACCAGGATATTACACCATAGTCTATGAAGATGGTCTAGATTCCAAAATGCTAGCTTGTTTTACTCCAAGTGGTAGAGGCGTTTGTTACTATGAAAATGGTGTTGTCAGGTATGTACATGGCAATATTTTATTCAAACTTTGCAGACTTTGCTTTATTCCAAAAGAATTCTTTTTTTTTTTCACCCTTGCCTTTGACACCTAATGGCAAAATGAAATTTCTCAAATAGCAATTTGTTCTTTTTGCTGTAATGTTTTCACTTGTAATTACCACATCATATTTGATAAAAAACTTATTTTTCATTCCTCCATATGATTGCTCATACCACCACATTCATAATGTTGTACAAACCCTTTTTAGCTCACCTGAGCACGAAGTGCTCAGGATGAGCTATTGTGATCACTCACCGTCCGTCGTCGTCCGTCCGTTCACATTTGTTTTTGTTTACACTCTAGCATCTACAAATATTAACCAATCAGCACCAAACTTGGTCAAAATGTATATGACCATAAGATCTCGGATGAGTTCGATCATGGGTCTAATCGGACCAGAACGACTGGAGTTATTTGTCCTTGAATTAGAAAAATTGCTATATTTGACTTTGTTTACACTCTAGCATCTACAAATATTAACCAATCAGCACTAAACTTGGTCTAAATATATATGACCATAAGATCTCGGATGAGTTCGATTATGTGTCTAATCAGACCAGAAAGACTGGAGTTATTTGCCCTTGAATTAAAAAAATTGCTACATTTGACTTTGTTTACACTCTAGCATCTACAAATTTAAACCAATCAGCACCAAACTTGATCAAAATATATATGACTGTAAGATCTTGAATGAGTTTGATTGTAGGTCTAATAGGACCAGTTATTGCTGTGTCATGGAAAAAGGGGGCTTGACGTATATTTTCATTGTGGACCAACATCTCTTTAACTACTGGACAAAATGTCATGAAACTTCATCTTTTTATTGTTTATTGCAAGCCACAGACAATAGTTACTTGTTTTTATTTCATGAAACACCATATCATGAAAAAAGGGGGCTAAATGTTTAATTTCGTCATGGACCAATGACCATCTGTTTGTCCATCTTTCAGGACAGATGTCTTCTAAAATTCTTGACAAAAACTAATAGAAATTCATACAGGTGTTCCTAATGATGTCCGCTGATATTTATTGGTTTTTTTTCCTTTTTGATATCAAATACTGTCTCAAAGGAAAAAGGGGCTTCATGTATATTTCTGTTGAGGATCAATATACATGTATCTTCAACTCAAAATCCTGGACAAAAATTCGTGAAACTTCATACATGTGTTCCTTATGATAGTCCACCAATATCATTAGTTTAGCTTTTTTGATTAAATGTTGTGTCATGGAAAAAGGGAGCTTCACATATATTTTCATTATGGATTAATATCTCTTTAACTACAGGACAAAATGTTATGAAACTTCATCTTTATGTTGTTTATCGCAAGCCACAGACAATGGTTAGGCCTATTTGTTAGCTCACCTGAGCACGAAGTGCTGGATGAGGTATTGTGATTCGTTGTTGTCCAGCATCTGTCTTTCCACAATTTCTTTAAACATCTTCTCCTCCTAAACCAATCATGTTGAAACTTGACAGGCATATTCCTTGGGTGAAGTTCTACCAAAGTTGTTAAAAGAATTGAATTAACCCTTTAACTCCAGGGGTCACAATTTTGGGCAAAATTGTATATAGAGCAAACTTTAAAAATGTTTTTGTCTGAAACTAGAAGGCCTAGAGCTTTGATATTTGGTATGTGGCATTTCCTTGTGGACTCCTACCAATTTTGTTCAAATGATGCCCCTGGGTCAAAACAGGACATAAAGGTATACAGAATGAACTTTAAAAGTCTTGTTCTATTTAACCCTTTACCACGCAATCCCAAGTTTTAACGCCTGTGAGAAATAAGGCTCTTGAAAATGTTGTGGGAAAAAGAGGAAATACTTGTAACAAGCATGTTTTCCTTTTTCCACAATGTTTTCCACCCGACCAAAATCAAATTTAAATTTTTGAGTCACATTTATTTTGTTGTCAGCAATTGTTTTGAATTTGGACAAGTCTATTTATTTTGTTGTCAGCAATTGTTTTGAATTTGGACAAGTCTTAACCCTTTAACCACCTTTCACTACTATAGTTGCCTTTGTGTCTAGTATAGATCAAGATCAGACTGCATGAAATGTGCAGTCCGATCATTGATCTATACTGTCTGCTTTGTTGAAACACTGCAGACAAAAGGCACCCACACAGTTGTTATCATCTTGGACTCATTCTGGAATGAAAATGGCCTTTGGGTTTAAGGATTAAATTTTGTCGTTTGTTAATGATTTGAGCCAAGCCTGTTAGCTCATTACCTACAGGGCTAGCTATGCAGGGATGTCAAGTTTAAATCTCAGTTGGGCTAAGCACTCAGGTAACCAGCATTTTTTTTACTTTTTCCACAATGTTCTCTACCCATCCCAAATCTAAGTTCATTTTTTGAGACAAATTTATTTTGTTGTCTGCAAATGCTTTGAATTACAGACCAGTCTAAAATTTTTGTGTGGTAAAGAGATAAAGATAGACCAAGTAATATGCATTTCAAGACTGTGTTGTAGGCAATACTATCTTGCAGAATATAAGGCATATATATCCAAGATCCAACTGCAGTCTGATCTTTATCTACACTGTCTGATAAAACATCCTGTCTTGCGTACCCCTAGCCTTGGTTCCCACCTGATCATTTTTTCCTTTTATCTATTCAGGACGGACGGATGCAGTTTAAATTTGACATAAAGCCCCCTTTTTCCATGACACAGCAATAAATTCCAAAACCCTGACAATATGCGCTAGATCACTTGATGTGTGAAAATTTCATCCAGATCTGTTGAGATATGTCCAGTAATCAAAGAGATATTGGTGAAAAATGAAATATAACATGAAGACCCCTTTTTCCATGATGCAGCTATAAATTGCAGAACCTGGACAATATGCGCTAGGTCACATGATGAGAAACATTCTGTGAAAACTTTTGAAAACATTGTGGGAGAAGGAGAAAATGCTGGTAACCAGCATTTTCTCCTTTTTCCCACAAAGTTTTCTACCCTATCAAAGAAATATTGTGTCGCTTGAGCCAATATGAAAATGTTGTCTGCAAATGCTTTCAATTTGGACAGATCTAAAATTTTGCCATGTGGTAAAGGGTTAAAGGTTTTGACAGCATTTTTCTCTCTGGCTGTTAGGATGTATCTTTGAACATTGTGTTCATTGTATTTTGAGTTCATTTTTGTTCATTCATTTAACTCTGTAGAACAGATTTTATCTTGTAAATCTTAGAAGTCATTATAATTTTTGTTCTTCAGTTTGTGGTGTTTGTCTTAATTTATAAATAAGTTTATGAACCCCCCCGCCCGATAGATTTTGGGCATATACTCCACCATGAATTGAAGTACCATTTGGAAGAGCTGGTCAGGTAGGGCCAAGGTCAATGTCACACTTGATGGTCAAATTTTTGTAAGCTGGACGCATTGAAAGGTTGGTGCAAGACTATTGCAAGTGTAAATACATTGTTTATGTGTTTACAATAGCAATTACCCATGAACATGTCCCTGGACAACCACTGTAGTTGTTGGTGTATTTAACAACATTATAATACTAACTTGTATAGAAAGTCTTGAATCTGCAAACATTCTCTACTAAGTTTGTTCAAATCAGGCAACTTTTTGCCACACACCAAAAGGCCTAGGGCTTTGTTATTATTCCTTCAAAACTCTGTTCTGGAGGTATATAGGAGTCAGCTTGTCGGTCCATCCATCCATCCATCCATCCATCTTTCAGTCTTTCTGTAGCATTTTCTTGTCAGAGCTAGTTCTCAACAACTACAGGACAGATTTCATTCAAACTTTAGAGAGACTCGGTGCCAAGCAAGAATGTGCATATTATATTTTGGTGACAGTTCATTGAATTTTTACAAAGTCATTTTCCTTTGATGAAATTTCTTGTTCTCCCTATTTTTCAACAACTATTGGACAAATATCATTCAAACTTCTCAAAAATATTTATATAACCGGGTTTGGTTAAGAAAGATTATCTTCTTGTCTAAACCAAGAAGACCTAGAGCTTTGGCCTTGCACTTCGATATTTGGTATTTATCTTCATTGTAGACCTTTACTGCTTGCTACTCAGGTGAGCGATATAGGACCATCATGGTCCTCTTGTTTAGGACTTTCAGTACTTTGATTTTTTTCTTCCCTTTTTTTTTTTTAACATTCAAAAGTGTTATTCTTTACAAGGAGTTTCCTGAATTTTCCTTGAAGAGAACTGGCTGTATGATCCTCCATTCAGCATTCATTCTTGACTGAATAAGAATTCCTTCATTTCAAAATTAGCCTTCTGACTGGCTGTGGCAATTTATCTTGACCAAAGAAAGCGCTTTTGTTCAAATTTTGAATTTGGAAATAAGATTATACCATCACATACTGATTTGCCTTTGGGATATTCATTTCATGGAAGCTAAATATTTTTGATGATACATGTATATTAAATCTAGTACAAACAAGTAATACAAGCAACAGAAAGACATGCTATGTATAGCAATATGTCTGTCCTGAATGGTGTGGACAATACAGAGTAAAAAGGGGCAATGGCTTCTTATAAGCAGTTGCTCATTTTCTTACAATATTTTCTGCAGTGGCATAAAAAGTAATAAGGATCTCTATATACATGCACATTTAATTGACTTACGGTAGTAAAGTAAGAGGTGGGTGGGTGGGAGAAAGGGGGCATGCTGAATTTCTTGTCTATGGTTGAATCATACTACCTGAAACATTTTTGCAGCCAAGAACTTTGAAAACATGGACAATCAACAAAAAATAAGATTTAAATCTTCTACCAAATTTCCACATTTTACACTTGTCCAAGTTGAAAGCATTTGCAGACGAGTACTTAAGTATGACTCAAACAATGAAAGGGCTATTTGTCTTTAAGATGTTAAAAAAAACCATAGTAAGTACAGGGGAAATGCTGCTTACCAGCCTTTTCTTTTTTTCCAACAATGTTTTCAAAAGCCTTTCTACTTGGGGTCATCAAAATTTTGTATTTGTTTGGTAAAGGTTTAAGTATATAAATTCATGTGAAAACATTGTGACTCAGAGGAAACTGGTCTTTTTGAGAAATTTCACCATTGCCACAATGTTTTCAAAAGGTGCTTGCTTTAACCTTTTACCACACAATCCCAACTTTTAATCACCCTGTGAAAGAAGCCTTTTGAAAACATTGTGGGAAAAGGAGAAAATGCTGGTAACCAGCATTTTGTCCTTTTCCCACAATGTTTTCTACCCTTTCCAAAACAAATTTCAATTTTTCATTCAGATTTATTTTGTCGTCTGCAAATGCTTTCAGTTTGGACCAGTCTGAAATTTTGTCGTTTGGTAAAGAATTAAAGCAAAAAAAAGGATAAAAAGTTGTATATACCCATGACAATTGTTAGGCCAATTATATTTATATCATGCAGATTTTTGGCAACAGAAAAGGGAGGCCACCTGACAGAGGAGAATGGAAAGTTAATAAGGAAATGGAAGTGGCCTCATTCAAATGTGAAAATAACAGATCCAATCTGCTTTCAGGTACATGTATTACAATTATTTGTCCCTTAACCACTCAGTCCAGAGTTTTAATGACCTTGAGGGAGAAGCCTGTTATAAACAATGTGGGAAAAGGAGGAAATGCTTGTAACCATGCTTTCTACCCTTTCAAAGAAATTTTCTTTTGTTTGAGCCAGTCCAAAAGTTCTGTTGTTTGGTAAAGAGTTTTGCCTTTTTTTATTAATCTGTTTTCTATACAATACCTGTTACTACGAGCAAGTCCAGCTATTATTATTATAACTAGATAACAGAGCAAGTTAGCTCAGTCAGTAAAGAACAGCAAGCAATCCAGGGGTCCTCAGTTTGAATCCCAGTTCAGCTAAGCTCCTTTGAGAATTGATGATTGTTTTTGTGGGAAAAACCATTCTGCTGTCTCTCCTGAACATTGTTTTGACAAAGCAGCTGGTGATTTCAGAGTCTTGTGCAAAGTAATGGTTAGAAAAATTCCAGGAATGTATGAATAGGTTCACTGTCACTATTATATGACAAACAATGTTGCACAGTCGATAGTGTATAGGAGTTGAGAACAGGGGGGAGCTAGTATGAATCCCCAGCTCAGCCATTTTCTTTCCAAGGATTGATGATACCTGCTGATGGATGGTTATGTGGAAAAAGAGCCAGTAACTTGGGAAGAATATTGTGTAAAGTACTGTTAAAAGAAACTCCAGGACAGCATAGATTTATGGATGCATTGGCCTCCACGATATAACTGTAACAGTGTTGATAATGACTTTGAACACCATACAATCAGCCATACAATCAGTCAAAGAAGATCTGAAATTTTATTAAAGAATACCAAAAACTGGGTAACTCCTTGTTTACATGTATTTCTGTCTACATTTTAGTTTTAAAGCTATCTTTGCATGCAAATGAAAATCACCAGTCTTTGTTAACCGTTAACCTGCTACGTAAGCGAAATTTAAGCCCATATGAAAAACTCAGTTTGCTATTTCAAAGGTACTTTTTGGAGGACTGAACATTTTGTGCAATCTGATCTTGATTTACACTGTCCCCAAAAGGTCACTGAGTTGCACTTAGCAGCCTATGGGTTAAGATATTCTAGAAACTTGCACAACAAAATTTGGTTTAACCCTTTTACAAACAAGCCCTGGTTTTCATGTGTCTGCAGGACAAGTCTTTTGAAAACACTGTGGGAAAAGGAGAAATTGCTCGTAACGAGCAATTTCTCCTTTTCCCACAGTGATTCTACCCTTTTTGAGAACTTTTTGCCATTTTTATCAAATTTAAAATTGTCGTCTGCAAGCTCTTTCAATTTGGACCAGTCCAAAATTTATCGTTTGGGAAAGGGTTAATGCTATTTTAAGGTTTAAGCCATTACCACACAATCCTGAGTTTTAATGACCCTGGGAGATTAGACTTCCAAAAACAATGTGGGAAAAGGAGAGAATGCTGGAAACCAACATTTTCACCTTTACCCACAATGTTTTATAACTTTTCATAAACAAATCCAATTATTTGAGCCACATTTGATATTTCGTCTACAAATGCTTTCAATTTGGGCCACATTAAAATACTGTTGTATGTTGAAGAATTAATACTTAAAAGTGGTCATCACATTTTAACCTGAAAAAAATTTACAACAAATGGCCTTGAAACCATCCTTTTAAAATATGGATTACCAATATCAATTAAGTTTTAATAGACAAATAAAAGGTAAAAACATTGTAGCAAAAGGAGAAGTAAGTGCAATATTGTCTTTTGTAAAAACGTTTTCAAAGTGGTCGGCTTCAAGGCAAAGAAAGTCAACGTTAATTGGTAACGTGTTTACTAAGTAGTGTGTCAAAAGATGAAATGTGATCTTTCTTTTTTTATAGATAAACAGCCATTTGATGTTCCGCTGTGTCAGCCAAAGCCAGATGACCATTGTGTTCAGTAGTCAGAAAGAAATGGCAAGGTTCAGTGTAAGCCCTGCTCCAGAAGCCGACGAATACCGACCCATCGAAGATACGGTAAGTTTTTATGGCTTAAAGTTTCACATTCGCAGTAAAGAAATAGGTACTTCATTGGAACAAAATTGTCTAAATTCGTTTTTGATCTACATAATAAAATAATGTTACCAATCAGATATGAATAAAATCTGTCACCCTAGCTTCCACAAATGCAATGATTTCATCTTGTAGATCTATGACCTTGTTTTTAGCTCACCTGAGCACAAAGTGCTCAGGATGAGCTAATGTGATCACTCATTGTCCATCGTCGTCCGTCCATCGTCCATCCATCCATCGTCTGTCTGTCCACATTTTTTTGTTTACACTCTAGCATCTACAAATATTAACCAATCAGCACCAAACTTGGTCAAAATGTATATGACCATAAGATCTCGGATGAGTTCGATTATGGGTCTGATCGGACTAGAACGACTGGAGTTATTTGCCCTTGAATTAGAAAAATTGCTATATTTGACTTTGTTTACACTCTAACATCTACAAATATTAACCAATCAGCACCAAACTTGGTCAAAATGTATATGACCATAAGATCTCAGAAGAATTTGATTATGTGTCTAATCGGACGAGAACGACTGGAGTTATTTGCCCTTGAATTAGAAATATTGCTATATTTGACTTTGTTTACACTCTAGCATCTACAAACAATAACCAATCAGCACCAAACTTGGTCAAAATGTATATGACCATAAGATCTCGGATGAGTTTGATTATGGGTGTAATCGGACCAGAACAACTGGAGTTATTTGCCCTTGAATTAGAAATATTGCTATATTTGACTTTGTTTACCCGCTAGCATCTACAAATAATAACCAATCAGCACCAAACTTGGTCAAAATGTATATGACCATAAGATCTCGGATGAGTTCAATTGTGGGTGTAATCGGACCAGAACGACTGGAGTTATTTGCTCTTGAATTAGAAAAATTGCTATATTTGACTTTGTTGACACTCTAGCATCTACAAATATTAACCAATCAGCACTAAACTTGGTCTAAATATATATGACCATAAGATCTCAGATGAGTTCGATTATGTGTCTAATCGGACGAGAACGACTGGAGTTATTTGCCCTTGAATTAAAAAAATTGCTGCATTTGACTTTGTTTACACTCTAGCATCTACAAATCTAAACCAATCAGCACCAAACTTGGTCAAAATATATATGACCATAAGATCTTGAATGAGTTTGATTGTAGGTCTAATAGGACCAGTTATTGCTGTGTCATGGAAAAAGGGGGCTTGACATATATTTTCATTGTGGACCAGTATCTCTTTAACTACAGGACAAAGTGTCATGAAACTTCATCTTTTCACACAGACGATAGTTATTTGTTTTTATTTCATGAAACGCCATGTCATGAAAAAAGGGGGCTAAATGTTTAATTTCATCATGGACCAATGACCATCTGTTTGTCCATCTTTCAGGACAGATATCTTCTAAAATCCTTGACAGAAACTAATAGAAATTCATACAAGTGTTCCTAATGATGCCCGCTGATATTTATTGTTTTTTTTTCCTTTATGATATCAAATACTGTCTCATAGGAAAAAGGGGCTTCATCTATATTTCTGTTAAGGATCAATATAAATGTATCTTCAACTCAAAATCCTGGACAAAAATTTGTGAAACTTCATACATGTGTTCCTTATGATAGTCCGCCAATATCATTAGTTTAGCTTTTTTGATTAAATGTTGTGTCATGAAAAAAGGGGGCTTCACATATATTTTCATTATGGATTAATATCTCTTTAACTACAGGACAAAATGTTATGAAACTTCATCTTTATGTTGTTTATCACAAGCCACAGACAATGGTTAGGCCTATTTGTTAGCTCACTTGAGCACGAAGTGCTGGGTGAGGTATTGTGATTCGTTGTTGTCCAGCGTCCGTCTTTCCACAATTCCTTTAAACATCTTCTCCTCCTAAACCAATCATGTTGAAACTTGACAGGCATATTCCTTGGGTGAAGTTCTACCAAAGTTGTTAAAAGAATTGAATTAACCCTTTAACTCCAGGGGTCACAATTTTGGGCAAAATTGTATATAGAGCAAACTTTAAAAATGTTTTTGTCTGAAACTAGAAGGCCTAGAGCTTTGGTATTTGGTATGTGGCATTTCCTTGTGGACTCCTACCAATTTTGTTCATATGATGCCCCTGGGTCAAAACAGGACATAAAGGTATACAGAATGAACTTTAAAAGTCTTGTTCTATTTAACCCTTTACCACGCAGTCCCAAGTTTTAACGCCTGTGAGAAATAAGGCTCTTGAAAATATTATGGGAAAAAGAGGAAATACTTGAAACAAGCATGTTTTCCTTTTTCCACAATGTTTTCCACCCGACCAAAATCAAATTTAAATTTTTGAGTCACATTTATTTTGTTGTCAGCAATTGTTTTGAATTTGGACAAGTCTTAACCCTTTAAGCACCTTTCACTACTATAGTTGCCTTTGTGTCTAGTGTAGATCAAGATCAGACTGCACAAAATGTGCAGTCCAATCATTGATCTATACTGTCTGCTTTGTTGAAACACTGCAGACAAAAGGCACCCATGCAGTTGTTATCATCTTGGACTCATTCTGGAATGAAAATGGCCTTTGGGTTTAAGGATTAAATTTTGTCGTTTGTTAATGATTTGAGCCAAGCCTGTTAGCTCATTACCTACAGGCTAGCTATGCAGGGTTGTCAAGTTTAAATCTCAGTTGGGCCAAGCACTCGGGTAACCAGGATTTTTTTAACTTTTTCCACAATGCTCTCTACCCATCCCAAATCTATGTTCATTTTTTGAGACAAATTTATTTTGTTGTCTGCAACTGCTTTGAATTACAGACCAGTCTAAAATTTTTGTTTGGTAAGGAGATAAAGATAGACCAAGTAATATGCATTTCAAGACTGTGTTGTAGGCAATACTATCTTGCAGAATATAAGGCATATATATCCAAGATCCAACTGCAGTCTGATCTTTATCTACACTGTCTGATAAAACATCCTGTCTTGCATACCCCTATCCTTGGTTCCCACATGATCATTTTTTCCTTTTATCTATTCAGAACGGACGGATGCAGTTTAAATTTGACATGAAGCCCCCTTTTACCATGACACAGCAATAAATTCCAAAACCCTGACAATATGCGCTAGGTCACTTGATGTGTGAAAATTTAATCCAGATCTGTTGAGATATGTCCAGTAATTAGAGATATTGGTGAAAAATGAAATATAACATGAAGACCCCTTTTTCCATGATGCAGCTATAAATTGAAGAACCTTGACAATATGCGCTAGGTCACATGATGAGAAACATTCTGTGAAAACTTTTGAAAACATTGTGGGAAAAGGAAAAAAATGCTGGTAACCAGCATTTTCTCCTTTTTCCCACAAAGTTTTCTACCCTATCAAAGAAATATTGTGTCACTTGAGCCAGTATGAAAATGTTGTCTGCAAATGCTTTCAATTTGGACAGATCTAAAATTTTGCCATGTGGTAAAGGGTTAAAGGCTTTGACAGCATTTTTCTCTCTGGCTGTTAGGATCTATCTTTGAACATTGTGTTCATTGTATTTTGAGTTCATTTTTGTTCATTCATTCAACTCTGTAGTACAGATTTTATCTTGTAAATCTTAGAAGTCATTATAATTTTTGTTCTTCAGTTTGTGGTGTTTGTCTTAATTTATAAATAGGTTTATGATCCCCCCCTCCCTGATAGATTTTGGGCATATACTCCACCATGAATTGAAGTACCATTTGAAAGATCTGTTCAGGTAGGGCCAAGGTCAATGTCACACTTGATGGTCAAATTTTTGTAAGCTGGACGCATTGAAAGGTTGGTGCAAGACTATTGCAAGTGTAAATACATTGTTTATGTGTTTACAATAGCAATTACCCATGAACATGTCCCTGGACAACCACTGTAGTTGTTGGTGTATTTAACAACATTATAATACTAACTTGTATAGAAAGTCTTGAATCTGCAAACATTCTCTACTAAGTTTGTTCAAGTCAGGCAAGTTTTTGCCACACACCAAAAGGGCTAGAGCTTTGTTATTATTCCTTCAAAACTCTGTTCTGGAGGTATATAGGAGTCAGCTTGTCGGTCCATCCATCCATCCATCCATCCATACATCCATCAGTCTTTCTGTAGCATTTTCTTGTCAGAGCTAGATCTTAACAACTACAGGACAGATTTCATTCAAACTTTAGAGAGACTTGGTGCCAAGCAAGAATGTGCATATTATATTTTGGTGATGGTTCATTGAATTTTTACAAAGTTATTTCCCTTTGATGAAATTTCTTGTTCTCCCTATTTTTCAACAACTATTGGACAAATATCATTCAAACTTCTCACAAATATTTATATAACCGGGTTTGGTTAAGAAAGATTATCTTCTTGTCTAAACCAAGAAGACCTAGAGCTTTGGCCTTGCACTTCGATATTTGGTATTTATCTTCATTGTAGACCTTTACTGCTTGTTACTCAGGTGAGCGATATAGGACCATCATGGTCCTCTTGTTTAAGATAGCACCTATGGTAACTTTTGGTTGTTCATGGACACACATAATTTCATCATATCTCTATCCACACTTTTCAATGATAACTCGACAAAGACACTTTGTTGAGTTTTCATTGAATTTCAAATAATACTTTCTCTTTTATTTAATTTCAGGACCAACTTCTAACGGCATTCACCTTCTCATCCAAAGCTGCCAAAGACCTCATGCGAATATTTGCTCCAAAGAAGCAGAAGAAAAGAAGCAGAAAGGTACATTTTCAGTACAGTGTAGTCATCTTAAGTAGATATATGTAGCATGGAAATACGGAAAAGGAAAAAGAAATTTTATTGACTCGTGGTCAAAATGTGTCAATGATTACTGATATTGAATAGTCACCTGTTTGATATGGCCAAACTTTGAATGTGATACTAATTGGTCCCTTTTTCCTTTCAACAATATTCTAGTTTCATTAAGGTGAAAATTTTTCATTTTTAAGAAATAATAGCTCCGTTTCATAAATGAAGAAATGTTATTGTCCTTTCTTGCCCTTTCCAGTAAATGCCTCACTATTGTGTCACTAATGTTGGTTACTAGTATGCTTAAAGATAACCTGTTTAGAAATACGTTTAAACATACTTGTTAGAAGGAATGAAATTTTGGGGAAGTTAATATCAAGAAATAAATGGTTAGACCAATGCTGTATTTTAATTATAACTTAGTTGATTTTTTTTTAAACAAAAAAGAAAAAGAAAAAACAAATGGAAGAAAAAGAAATACAGGAAACAGATGGTTTGAAGCAAGTGACATTCACAGGAGATTTGTCAAATGTCCCAAAGTTGTGTCCAAGATTTCGTCGAATGTCTTTTTCTCCAAGTCCAGTCACAGAAAAGATAAAGCCACGACCACTCTCTCATAAAGCAGTATCACAAGTATACATGTTTGGACGTTCCCTCCAAAAACATCAGCAGAAAAATCAAGACAAGAAAGTGCCAACAAAAAAGAGACAAGCGGTGACTCCAGACAGTATGGTTAGTTCTAGAGTACAGAGGAAACAAAATATTGAAATGAACAAGAGAGTGAAATCTGCCAGGCAGGTCTTGTCTAGTCAGGAAAAAGATGTATGGAGAGAAAAACACCCGTCAGTTAGCAATGTGAAGAGTACTATATCAGGTTCATTAGACAGACATACTGAATTGCAAGGTAAGTCAAGTAAAAGACCTTCTGATCTTGATACACAAACTGGAAGCAAAACTTCACAACACCAGGCTCAAACTTCTACAGTACAAAGTCTGAAAAGACCATCCTCCATTCTAAAGAAGAGACCAATTAAAAGTGTCAGTATGTTACCTTCTACCGACACTGATCATAAAGAACCCAGAGCTTGTAAATCAGCAAAAATTAAACCATGTACAAGTATTGAGGAGACGGAAAAAAGAGCTCATTCAGCCATAACATATGCAGATCAAGTTGCTGATGGAAATGTTACAGAAAGACAAAAACTTTCAAGACACAAATCATCAACAAGCAGTATCTACTTGGATAAAGATACACAGATGTTTAAAGTATCTAACAATGACCTGAAAGGTTTTGATAATGATACCTCAGATGATCACAGTGAAGAATTATTACAAGACAGGGAGTCATCAGAAAAAGTCATTGATGAGGAAGTGAAAGATGAAAGTGTACTCGGAATACCTGTTTTAAAAGGTACATTCTATGATGATGACTATAACACTGATGATAGCAAAGAAGATAACTATACAGAAGATAAAAAGAGAACAGAAAATGATACAGATGGATTGAAAGAAACAGAACGTGATGATTTTGTTAGTGAAGTTAAAGAGGGAGTCCCAGATAAAAGTGAATCCTTTGTATTACAAGCACCGCTTTTGAAAGTGAAAACCTGTGAAGATGATGATCATGATGAAGGTATGGCAGATGATTTCATAGAAGATGAGAAAGAAACAGAAAACGATACGGAAGAAAACAATGAAAAAGGAACTGATTCAGATGGAAAGAAAGAATCAGAAACTGAGGAGCACAAAGAAGACGGAGAGGAGAATGATATTTTACCAGATACTATTACATTTAGAAGACAAAGAGGTGGGTGTCCTATTTCAGTTCCTGAGAATGGCAACGATATGGACACACAAGCGAAATCCATTGATACTGGAGAAGCTGATAAACCAAGTGAAGTTGATCAATCAGCCCCTCCCAAACAATCCAGGCGAAGATCTGTCATGATGAAGAGCATTATGCTGTTCAGGAAAAAGGTTTTAGCAAAGAAAGGGATTATTTTGCCATCATCATCTTCTGAGACAAGTGATAGTGACAGCGACAGTGAAAGTGATGATTCGGTAACTAGTTGGGTTAAAAGCATGTTACAAGTTACAAATTGGTTATTGTTTTTAAAGTTGTGTTGGACAAAGGATTACAAAGCTTCTTGACCATGTTGTTCATACTTTGCTTCTAATGTGTTTGATCTCAAAATTGTAGCATTTTAAATGCAACAGAAAATGTTTTTATGGAAAATTTAGATTTAAGATCAGGCTGCAAAGAGTGTGTACCCTAACAATCCTGAAGAAGAAAGCCTTGATATCCTTGTAAGGAAATGTTGGAGACCAGCATTTTCTTTATTTCCCAGTATGTTTTCCCCAGTGTTTTCTAACCTTTTTACGTTTATTGTTTCAGTTGTATTAAATTTGTCCTCTTGAAATTTGGTTGTCTTGTTAAGAGTTTCTAGAAATTAATTTTCTGTGATTGGACAATACCTCATTGACGTTAATGTTTGAAAAAAAAAATGCATATTGATGATTATAGCTCAGATGAAGTGGGAGTCAGTTTAGTTCCATTGCAAATGGGGACACTTCTGTTACTTGCGCTAAGCAGTTGCTATATTGCCAAAACACTTTTATAAGACATTGATTGTAGATACTCAAGTATTATCTGAATTTATGTTAAGCATTGTAGAATTTCTAGGAATATATAAGATGTAGACATTTTTAATGATGATTTCAGTCTGAATACTTATTCCGTTATTTTTAAGCAGAAAATTATATAAGTAGTTAGGGATTCATTGACATAATGGGTGTATTCATCAACCTGTTGTAGTTCTTTGGATTGCCATCTGAATGGTTGAGACAGATTATTTCAGTCAATCAGATTGCTAGTGTTCAAATGAAGACTTCGAATTGAATTTAAAGTGGTTGGTAAATAGATCCTTTGTATTCTGTGTATTCTCTTTAAGATCACTCCTTCAAGGTTGATTTTTTTTCTTTTATTTGGTCATTTTATTTTCTTTTGTTTGGCAATCATAAGCTTATGCTTTGCTGATAAATTTGATGTTGCCAACCCTGTTTTCTTGCATATTTTTTGTATGTATTGATGAAAGTATAGTTATTTCCTTTCATTTTGTTCCTCAGTTTCTAGATAGCTAATTTTTGTAATCTTTTTAATCCTTTACCCAACAGTCCAGCGTTTTAGCGACCATTTGTAAAGAAGGTTTAGAAAACATTGTAGGAATATAAGAAAATGTTGGTAATCAGCATTTTGTCCTATTCCCACCATATTTTCTGCCTTTTCAAAGCCAAATTCAATCATTTGGGCCACATTTGAATCGCCATTTGCAAATGCTTTCAATTTGGACATGTATCACATTTTGTTGTCTGGTAAAGAGTTCAGGTAAGCCATGGGAAATGCTAATGGCACAGTAATAAAAACATGTATGATTGAATAAATGAACAGGAATAGAGCAATTATAGTTTTGCTTATTTTCAACAGATGAATTTCTTGAAAATTCATGTAAACTTCTAATTCTTAAATATTTTTGTCATTATTCCACCAAAGTGGGGGGGGGGAGCTTTGTATTGATAATGGTAGAGAGGTCAAATATTTTAGAAAGATAATAGTTTAAATGATGTCAAACTCAAGAATGTGGCTTGGATAAGTCTATGTAATTTTTTCTCGTTTTGATAAAATTCTTGAGGGTGTCCTTATAACAGACATACATGTAGCTGGTCTTTTAATACCCATGTCTTACCTTAATTTGTTTATGTGGATATTAAGATCAGGCAACACAAAACGTGCAGTCTGATCTTGAATCTACTTTGGAAGTTTTGGGATTAGTGTACAGTAGTTTTGTTTTGTTGTATCAGTTCTATATTTTCATAACAATTGGATTTTTGCAGTCCATTTTTTAAACAAAGTATGACAGACAGTTATGTAAATTATCCATCATCAAGAATGGATTTTACATCTTTAGTTTATTAATTTAGGTCAAGAAACAAACTTCACTTTTTCAAAACAAATGGATTTTTACAGTACATTTTTTCGCCAAAGTATGTCAGCCAAAGAATAAATTCTTCCATCATTGAGAATGGATTTTACATCTTTGGTTTATTACCTCAAGAAACAAACTTGCAGCAGATGGCTTTCAAAACACCCTTTGGAAAAATGTCAACATATTAGATTAGGTTAAATAGATTAATACATTTAGAAACTTTGTGGCAAAGAGAGAAACTATACATTATGAGCGATTTTTTCTGTTGCCACCACAGTTTCTAAGGCACAGAAATAGTTCAATTTTCAGCCTTGTGTGATCAGAATGTACAGCTTGTAATTTAATTTACACCATCATAAAAATCAATTGTAGTTCCTGCTTTGCATCTTAATCCTTTACCAAATGACAAAAAGTCAGACTTGTCCTAAATAAGAGCATTTTCGGATGACAGAGTAAATGCCGATCAAAATCTAAAATTTATCCTTGGATGGGTAGAAAACATTAAGGGCAAATGAGAAAATGCCGAGTTACCAGCATTTTCTCCTTGGCCCACATTGTTTTCATAGGTTTTCTTTCGCAAGGTCATTAAAACCTAGAATTGCGTGGGAAAGGGTTAAGGGTTAAATACTATTATCGAAAAAGGGTTTTGGGTTAGGTTTACCCCTTGATACATGGTTGTATTTTTCAGCAAACTTCAAAGAGTCAAACTACTGAAATAATTAAGCTGTTACAAGACTTTCCAGAGAGGGTCTCTTATGATATTGAAGCAGAAAAAGAACTGGCAAAACTTCAGAGGAAAGCTAGGTAAGCAATTATATGGCATACATGGTTTTTACACATCATTACTAGCCACATGTGATACTAGTGTCAGCTTCTCTTGTGATCCATGGCTGACCCAATCAGTTTTTTTACTCACTGCAATGTGCTTTCTTTGCTGTGTCTAACTGCACCAGGAAAAAAAACAGGTTATAATAGGTTTTAGATTGTAGCAAATTTTAAATGAATGTCTGGGAGTGGTGAAATTTATCATATTAATGTATTGTCATTACTTCACAAGATTGAAAGTATCTTTGGAAAAGGAGCAATTGAATGTTGCAAGCAGCAAATACTTTTCAAAGAGTTTTTCCGTGTTGTGTTTGTTTTTTTCTTTTTTCTTTTCAAAAGCCACTCGCATATTTACACTATGAACATATTTAGTATCGATACAAAATAAAGAAATTTACTGTCATTTTCATCATTTTTACTTTTTTTAGGAAAAACTGTCAAAAACTGTCTTTCAAGAAGTTTATCAATATAAAGATAGGGGCTACAAGATTTGGTTTTATTTTCAGAAATCTAGTAGATGATTGGATGGAACATTACAGAATAGCATTAGGTTTACAATCACCCTTGTTACAGAGCGTTGAAGAGAAACCAAGATACATTAAAGGCCAGCGCAATATCAAATCAGCAAGAGCTTCTACCCATCTACTGATGATAAGGAAAGCTGTTCTAGGATTAGATTATGAAGAAACTGAGGATCAGTCAACAGCAAAGAGAAACAGAATACCCTCAGCTCCTTTGAAAGGTATTTCATATAACATGTTTTTATAATACATTACACATTTTGACTTTGAAAAATTTCTGTTCAAATTGGAATAACTGATATCAGTTACAGTTTACTACATGAGTACATCTGAAAATGGTGTGCCTTAGGCAGGCAGTGCTTTTTATGAGTTTTTTCGCATATTTACACAATGATCAAACTTAGTCTGCACATGTAGCTGTGAAAAAGAGAAAATGGTAACCACCATTTTCTCCTGTTCACGCAATGGTTTTTAACTTATCAAAGACAGAGATCATCATTTTAGAAACATTTTATTTGTTGTCTGCAAATGCTTACAACTTGGTCCAGTCTAAAATTTTGACAAATGGTGAAGAGTTAAACCTTTTCCAGGCAACAACGTTAATGTTTTAATGACCCTGAGGAAGGAGCCTTTTGAAAACATGGCGGGAAAAGGGAACGAGCATTTTCTCCTTTTAACACAATGTTTTCTACCCTTTTTGATACAAATCTTATCATTTGAGTATTATTTTATTTGTCATCTGCAAATGCTTTCAGTTTGGACCAGTTTAAAGAGTTAAGTACACAGGTGTTTTGTAAAGGATTAACTAGTTTCCTGGTGGTGCTTTTCATCTTATATCAATGTTTAACAGAACATGATTTGTATTGTAGGTGAACTACAGGATGAGCTTGATGAGGAACTGCAACAAATTATAGCAGAGAAGCATCAGACAGTCAAATTTGATGAGTCTGGTCAAGCTGGTGGTGATGGAAGTCTGTCCCCTTCAGCCCTCACTACAATAAACAGACTGACAGAGTATGTTTGCTTGTTTGATAATGAGGCTTTGCCACTTCCAACAGTGTTGTAGTCATATCATGGTGACAGCTCGCTCACTTATGAATGGCTTGGACTAGAACTAGGCTTGAGTTCAGCAGTACCTTGCCCAAGGACACTCCCATACAACCTGTTGATCTCATACACAGATTTCCTTATTGAAAGTCTAAGGCTTGAATCACTTAGCTTCAAAGGACTCCAGACAGAATAAAAGGTGTATTGTTAGGTCTTACGTTTCCAAGAACAAGTTTAGTTGCATTTTCAGATTGTGTAGATCAAGATCAGATTGCACAGAACTTCAGGCTGATATCTACAATGTCCAATTTTTATGAGGTAGTCTAATGGTGACAGGGGCCCATATAGTTTTAAAATTTCGTGTGAAAGCACAGATAAATACAACTATATATGTAATTTTCTTTGCAGTCTTATAGACTGTACTGATACACTCGGTTAAAAGATTCAATTTTGGGAATTTATATAAAGGGACCATCATTTTGCAATTGGCAACTATGTCTATTTTTATTATGTTATTATAATTTGTGATTTCAAAAATTGAAATTTGTTTTGGTTGAGTGGAAAACATTGAGGGAAAAGAAGAAAATTCTGGTTACCTGTATGCTAATCAATTTAGCTGTTAACACTGTTGTCTGTCTTACTTCAGCACTGCTAGCAGAAGATCAGCCAGATCCAAGACATCTAGTGCAAGGAGTGGTTCCCCCTCAAGATCTCACCATGTAGCTCCTTCAGAACGGGTACCATCTGCTGTCTCAGGAACCCGCAGTTTCTGTCCCCTAGTTATCCGTCAACAGAAGTTAAACTACGACCGGCCACAATGTCGATGTAGTCGCCACCATATACCATTCATAATGGACATTGAACTGGATGATTTTATTGGTACAGAGACGCAAGAAAATCAGCTTATTGTCATCATGATAGTTTCGTCATTGTAAGTTGACTGTTATTGATTTTCTGTATTGCATGTCTCTAAATTATTTGAAATTAAGAGGAAAATTCAATTGTCAAGGGTGTTATCTGACACCATTTTAAATAGCTATTTGGTTCTTATTTTGAAAGTCATGTCTTGGAAGAAACTGAAAAAAAAAATGTTGAATTTTGTTTGTTTGTGTTTGTCTGCAAACATTTTCTCATGTACACAATAAAGCATTGACCTTTCATCTGATTTTCTTGGTTTTAGACAGCAATATGTCAACATGTTTATTGACTGTTTCAGGGTCCCTGCCGTGAAGTTTCATAGAAGCTTTTGGCACGTGCATCAAATTGTTAAGTCTACCGTAGTGGAGAGTTTATAATAACTTAGCACAAGATTTCGCTATGTAATTGTATAGAATTAATTATTTTTTTCATTATCAAAAATGATTTAATAAATTGAAATTTGTACATCATTTAAACACAGTATATGAAGGAGTCCTTTAAGGTGTCCTTCAGTTTAAATGGCTGTAACTTTTTTGTAAATTGACAATCAACAAAAACATAAATTTTCAGGAATACTAAAAAGCTCAAAAGTTTTGCTTAAATTGTTTAGTGTAAGTGAATGTTTTCTGCAATTTATGTATCATTTTACAACAGGAAAAACATAAAGAATAAAGTCACAAATGTTGACTATGACTTTTATATCAACAAAGAGGGAGTACCATTTCATCGAGTGTAAGTTAAAATGCACATGGACAAAAAAAAGGGCTTTCGTTTTTCCACTGAATTTTCTGAATGCAACACCCTTATTGATGCTTACTGTAGGAAAGCTGTTGTTCTAGAAAATGCTCTTTGATTACAAGATTTTTTTCTCCATTCTGTCAACTTTTGCATGAAATTTTGTAAATTCTCTGGCAATAGAAATTGAATAGTTACTTTTTGTTCATCTGTTCAAAGATAATTTCTTTAATTTTCTAATTGCAGTTTAAGTGCTTTCAAGATTTGATTCTTATCTCGTAAATTATAAAGTTCATTGAAAAAATATCTACTTTGAATTGCTAGAGCTATAGAGATATTTTCAGCTTTTTTTTTTTTTTTTTTCTAATCTCTTGAAAGCATTTGCAGATGACAAATTTATTGTGGTTCAAATCAAGATTTTGTCCTAGATAAGGTAGGAAACATCGTGGGAAAGGATGTAATGCTTTTCTTCCATTTCCACATTTTTTTAAATGCTATTTTCCTTATTGTGGTTGAAACACAGAATTACATGGTAAAGGTTTTGAGTACACTGTAGCCCTGAAATAAACTTGCAGTAAACGACACAAGAAACATGGGTTTGCCAAGTGGAATTTTGATTTTATAAATGAATGAATATTGAAACAAGGTATCTCCCTTGTCAAAAATATTTTCATTCATGGTCTGCTGCATGACGATAAAAATTGTCTACAGGCGGAAATGTGTGGAAGAAAAAGATTGAGAAAAGTGAATTTTTAAGGACCTTTTTAGGAGATTGAGTTTTTTAGGACTTTTTGCATGATATTTATTATTCTCTTTTTTGTACTCTTACATTAACCCTTAAAGCGCCTTTCACAACTATAGTAACCTTTGTGGTTGGTGTAGATCAAAATCAGACTGCACAAGATGTGTAGTCTGATCTTTGATCGACACTGTCCGATTTGCTGAGACATTCTGAAAAAGTATGACCTTAAAACTGTAATTAGATGGGTCTTATTTATAGACTGAAAATGTCCACAGGGTTTATACAGTGCTCTAAGGGTTAATTGCTGAAAGGGGCCTTTCTGCATTCTTTGTAAAGAATTGAAATTTCTAGTAATATACAGTTAAATGTTACTTAATATGAGCCATGATCTGGCAAAAGGGGGCTTGATGCAACTCCATGATGGATGATACCAAGCAAGTCGTCATTTTATTATGGACCCATAAAATCCATTTTATCAAACAGCTGTCTGAATCATGAGGCAGAATGGTCCTTTGACATGCAGAAAGTTGACCAATAGCGAAAAGTTTCGGTCCAGGTCAGCCTGTGCGGACTGCACAGGCTGTCCTGAGTCGATACTTTTCGTGGATGCATTAAGTCCCCTTTTCACAGAGCATGGCTCAATTATATTTTTCTTTGCAAGAGCAAAGAAACTGGACAGCTGCATTTGGGAATAAGGTGCAGTTTTGGTGTTCATATATTGGGATAGTTCTTTTGTACTTGGGAATTCCATTTGTTCTCGTGAGACCAAATATAACATTATTTTTCCTATTTGAATATCATTACTGTGACACACAAGTGATACATGGTATTGATCATGTGACATTTCTACAAACATTTCTGCAAGCATTTTCAAAACCCCGAAATGAAGTAGAAATACCAGAAAAGACAACATAGCCTTTTAAGAAAATACCATTGAGACATTTTTTTTCATGCATTCTTTTATTCTTTTTTTGTCAACTCCTTGCCAGATGACAAGTCTTCTCTAAATTTAACACATTCACAGATGACATTTTAAATGTGGCTCAAATGATTTCATTTGTATGTGAAAGGTTAGAAAACCTTGTGGAAACAGATAAAATGCTGGTTACCAGCATTTTCTCCTTTTCCCACAATGTTTTTAAAAGCTTTCTTTCTTAAGGTCATTAACACCAGAATGTGTGATAAAGGGTTTAGTGATTTGCAAATTATTTCTCTCCTGAATTCAATAAGAAAACATTTCTGAAGTTTAGTAAAAATTTAAATTGACACTTTTAATGAAAAATGAAATACGAAAAAAAAAGCTCTGATAATTCAAGTACTACAGGAAACAAGAAAAGTTGGAACTATCTCAACAGTATGACAGGAACAAGAAATAAGTTGGAATTATCTCAGTATTTAGATAGGAATAAGAAATAAGTTGGAATTATCTCAGTATTTAGATAGGAATAAGAAATAAGTTGGAATTATCTTCTGACAGGAACAAGAAATAAGGTGGAATTATCAGGGTATTTAGACAGGAACAAGAAATAAATTGGAATTATCACAGTGTTCAGTCAGGCAGGAACAAGAAATAAGTTGGAATTGTCTTAGTAAATAGTTGGAAACATTTGGAAATGAACTGGAATTATCTGAAAGTTAATGGAAATGCTAAAGGTGCATAGTTTTTGGACACGTAGTCTTTTCTCATAATTACTCGAATATTTTATCTGTGTTTGAAAGTCATGCAGCTGCAGTTTAGGTTGCTCACATGAGCAATCAGAATTGTTGATTCATTATTTTCCCAATGACGTTGCTGTTTTAGTTAAACTATTTAACCAACTGATGTATCAAAATTTGTACATGAACAACATTATTTTACTGCACATTCTTACAATGACAAATATGATTTCAGTATCTAGGGTTATTGATAATAACTTAATTTTCCACTGAAATGGCAGAAATAAAACTAGCTTATGATGCAAGAGAAAAGCAAAAGAAGTGTAAAAGATAGATGGACAGGCGGACGGATGGATGGACATATGGACAGACAGACACACAGACAGTTGCTATTTTCAACATTATTACAATTAAATAACAGCCATCAGAGCACCTATCAATGTGTTCCATGAGTTTCTGTACCAGTACCATTGAATATGATCTGTCCAAGCCAACTGCTGCTTGCTTACATGACCAAGGTCTGGACAAGTTTATGGAGTGAGAGAGGAACAAACCTGTTGGTATTACTTTCATGGATTTAGAAATAATTTTTGGTACAGTCAGGATGAGAAGTAGCAAAATTACTAATACAGTACTGCACCACAGGCCTACTAGGGTATGGCTGGACATACAAGAACTGAAACAAGGAACCAATAATTTTCATGTCAGAGAAGTGTGGAAATGCTAAGAAAGTCTGTAATAAGCCTTTTTTATCAGGTTATGTTTTCATTATGATATGACATGAATCTTTTTCTGTGCTACTGGTGTAAGTTCATTTTATTAAATGGTGAGAAGTAAGTGAAAAGTAAACTTAATCCTTGGCATGGCACTATTGATGATCTAAGTGCTGTTATTATCTGTCCTTTTTACAGGTTTCCAGGTATAACTAAAGCTGAAGAAATGTTAAATGATATTTATGTCAACCAGAATCGTAACAGAACTCGCCCCTGTGTGCAGAGTAGAATGGACTTATTTAGGATCTTCAAGTACGACATAAATTCTGCTGCAGAAATGTCCAATCATACCCAACCTCTGTTGATGACACGGCATAATGTTGTCCCTGGAATGTTCTTGGTATGTGTTTGATTTTTATTTGAAATATTTTGAATCGAACTTACGTTCTTTTCTCTGGGAAAGGCAACTTAACTGTTTACCTGGATGAAGAAGGCTTTTGAAAATATTGTGGAATAAGGAGAAATACTGGTAACCAGCATTTTATCTTTTTCCCACATTGTTTTATACCTTTTTAGCTCACCTGAGCACAACATGCTCAAGGTGAGCTATTGTGATCGCCCTATGTCAGGCGTCCGTCATTTGTCGTCCGTCAACAATTTCTTTAAACATCTTCTTCTCCTACACCACTGGGCCAATCTTGATGAAACTTGGCAGGGATGTTCCTTGGGTGAAGCTCTACCAAAGTTGTTCAAAGAATTGAATTCCACCCTTAACTCTGGTTGCCATGGCAACAAAAAGGAAAAAAATGCAAAATCTTTGATAATCTTCTTCTTTGAAACTAGAAGGCACAGAGCTTTGATATTTGGTATGCAGCATCTCCTAGTGGACCTCTACCAAATTTGTTCATATGATGCCCTTGGGGTCAAAACTGGCCCTGCCCTGGGGGTCACAAGTTCTAACATAGGAACAAAGAGGGAAAACTTTAAAAATCATCTTCTCTGAAACTGGAAGGCGTAAAGCTTTGATATTTGGTATGTAGCATCTCCTAGTGGACCTCTACCAATTTTGTTCATATGATGCCCCTGGGGTCAAAACTGGCCCTGCCCCAGGGTCCACAAGTTCGAACATAGGAACAAGGAAGGAAAACTTTAAAAATCTTCCTCTCTGAAGCAGGAAGGTGTGTGGAGCTTTGATATTTGGTATGTAGCATCTTCTAGTGGACCTCTACCAAATTTGTTCATATGATGCCCTTGGGGTCAAAACTGGCCCTGTCCCGGGGGTCACAAGTTCAAACACAGGAACAGAGAAGAAAAACTTTAAAATTCTTCTTTTCTGAAACCGAAAGGCGTGGAGCTTTGATATTTGGTATTTTGCATCTCAGAGTGGACCTCTACCAAGTTTGTACATATGATGCCCCTGGGGTCAAAACTGGCCCCACCCCAGGGGTCACAAGTTCGAACATAGGAACAAAGAAGGAAAACTTTAAATTTCTTTTTCTCCTAAACGGGAAGGTGTAGAGCTTTGATATTTAGTATGTAGCATCTCCTAGTGGACCTCTACCAAGTTTGTTCCAAGGATGCTGCTTTGGTCAAAACTGGCCAAGCCCCGGGGGTCACAAGTTCGAACATGGGAACAAAGAAGGAAAAACCTTAAAATTCTCCTTAGAAACTGGAAGGCGTAGAGCTTTGATATTTGGTATGTAGTGATTCTCTTCTAAGTTTGTTTGCCCATCTAAGCACAATGAGTTCATTGAGTTCAAACTAGGTCACTAGGTCAAATTAAAGAAATACCTTGTTGGCACTCTCGAGGCACTCTCAATTGCCTTGAAAATTGGTCACAAAGTTTGTCTTTATAAAATCTCACTTAAGTCTGGATTTGGGTTAACTGGGGTCATAAACTAAATCACTTGGTCAAATTAAAGAAATACCTTGTTTGCACTCTGGAGGCCACATTTATTGCTCAAATGACCTGAAATTTGGCCAGAATGTTTGTCTTGATGAATTATCAGATGAGTTTGGATTTGGGTCACCTGGAACCATAAACTAGGTCACTAGGTCAAATTAAAGAAATACCTTGTGGGTACTCTAGAGACCACAATATTTGCTCAATTGCCTTGAAAATTGGTCAGAATGTTGGTCTTTATAAAATCTCACATGAGTTTGAATTTGGGTCAACTGGGGTCATAAACTAGGTCACTTGGTCAAATTAAAGAAATAGCTAGTGGGCACTCTAGAGGCCACATTTATTATTCAGTTGATTTGAAAATTGGTAAAAATATATCTTTTGATAAAGTCCAAGACCAGTTCAAATTTGGGTCACCTGGGGTCATAATCTAGGTCACTAGGTCAAATTAAAGAAATACCTTCAGGGCACTCTAGAGGCCACATTTTTTGCTCAATTGACTTGAAAATTGGTCAGAGTGTTTGTATGAGGTTGAAATTGGGTCACCTGGGGTCATAAACTAGGTCACTTGGTCAAATTAAAGAAATACCTTTAAGGCACTCTATTCAGGTGAGCAATCCAGGGCCATCATGGCCCTCATCTTAATGACAAATCCAACCATTCGAATCATATTTAACCTTTCCTGCACTAATGTTTTGGTTTTTAATGAGTTCAAAATGTCTTCATTCGGTAAAGAGTTAAACAGTATTCAAAGATGGCGTAGATTATGTATCTGAAGTCTGATCTTTGGTCAAACTTTTCATTATCTGATGACCCAAATCATCTTCAATCGCAGTGTAAATCCACATTTAGACCTTGAAAAACTTCATTTGTTTAGTTAGCTGCAAAAGTATTAAACTTCAAATATTCAAGTGTTTGAAGTATTTTTTCAGCCTTTTTTTGTATTCCTGTATATATCTTAACTGTTCTTTTATATCTTAGGTAAGAAACTAAACATAGGGGAAGATATGTAATATGGTAGAGATAATCTTGGCATTATCATTAATATATAGACTGAAAGAGTGGTACAGAATATTGCCACAATTTTTCTAAATGTGGCTTGACCTAGCTTTTTAGCTTGACTTTTTTCGAAGAAAAGTTTGAGATATTGCCGTAGCCCTAGTGTTGGCATCTTCATTGTCATGTGAAAACTTTGACATTTTATAATATCTCTGTCATTACAGAAGATTTTTGCTTCAAACTTGGACAAGTTGTTAATTATCAAAAGGGGAACCTATACAAAAAGAGCAGGTAACTATCACAGTGTTTTTGACAGAGTCATGCCCCGTTTTCAACTTAGAATTATGAAAATCAAGTATCAGCAGCTGAACATTGGCACCCCCATGCTGTGCTCTTGTTTCTGATTGCATTTGAAAACAATTTGGAAAAAGCAGGACAAGTATTTTTTTCTTATCCCGCAATGTTCTCTACTTTATCGAAGAAAATTCAATTGTATATTCCACATTTATTTTGTAAGCATTTGCTTTCAATATGAACAAGTCTAAAGTTTTGTTGTCTGGTAAAGAATTGAGACTAACTTATGTTTGTCATGCTTTGCTAATCTTTATTTTCAGATATATTGTGATGGTAAACTACTATTCTGTGATCATATTTTTAATGGCTATGGCAATGCTAGAAAGGACTTCAAAAAGCAGATTATGAAGTGCCGCCATGATTCTATACAAGGTTTTTATCTACCAAAAGATTTTAGATTTAGGTAGGTACAGTTCAAAAATACTTATAGTCCTTTACCCTTTTCTGTACAGACTAGTTTGAAATAAGAACAATTATTTTAACCCTTTACCACACAGTCCCAACTTTTAACTACCCTGAAGAAGAAGGCTTTTGAAAACATTGTGGGAAAAGAAGAAAATGCAGATAACCAGCATTTTCTTCTTTTCCCACAGTGTTTTCTACCTTTTCCAAGGCAAAGTTTATCATTTGATTTGCATTTCTTTTGTGGTCTGCAAATGCTTTCAATTTGTATGAGTTTAAGATTCTGTCATGTGGTAAAGGGTTAAAGTACATACAGGACAAGCATTTGAAAGAAAGGAATATGTTATTTTTTCAGCAGTATGGAACATATTGTGAAAAAGCAAGTTTTCTTTTTCCATCAATGTTTTCCAAACCTTATGACCCTATACCAAATGACAGAATTTAGGACTTGTCCAAATTAAAAGCATTTGAAGACGACAGAATAAATGTAGGTCAAATGATCATTTCTGTATTTTATAGGGGAGAAAACATTATGGGTATAGGAGAAAATTCTGGTAACCAGCATTTCCCCTTTTCCCACAGTGTTTTCAAAAACCTTCTTCTCCGTGTTGTCGAAACTCGGGGATTTTGTGGTAAAGGGTTAATTACAGAAGCATCATAAGGAATATCAAATAATTTTTTTTGTATATCAACTCTTAGACTGCTGAATAAATAAAACGAACTTTTAAAGTCTGTAGGACAGACAAAACTGTTGCATTTTCTAGAATTATCTTGCTGAACAGTTAACAGTGTAGATCGAAGATCTGGATGTGTACAAGTGCTCTGGGTCTGCATTGTGACATAAACATATGAAGTTATTCCATCAGTATAGACATGATCTTTTGTAAATTAGGAAATTGCTTGATTATACTGAAGTGGATTACTGGGACTACATGTAGGACAAGATGGGATCTTTTTCATTTGAATTTCCCAGAAAAATTAGAAAAAATTAAATTGTTCTTGGCAGACAGAACACAGACGTTGATTATAAGGACCTGTCTAGATAACCTGTGATTTATTGCGTGTATGCAGTTTACAGGGAAAAATCATGAGTGTCTGTAATTGCCTTATACATGTTTCAGTCCAAGTAAAGGAAAAAGTGGCCTAAGGTCTGCGTGGGGAGGAGAGATAGGTGGAGCTGGTGTCGACAGATACAGTAGTTCAGGAACAGTTGTTGATTCATCACTACAGCCGATACACCGACCTACTTCTACGCCGACATCCAGTGAAAATAGTCAACCTCTACCATATGATACTGTCAAGTACGTAGTCTGTTTTAGCTTTATTATCATACAGTATAAAGCTGTTTGGTGAATTTACAGTGAAACCCAGAGATAACATGAATGAGTGAGCTGTTGCTGTGATATAAATAAAATACTTACGAAAGCCCATTTAACCCTTTAGCACATAATACCAACTTTAAAACCAAAGAAAAAGGGCTTTTGAAAACATCGTGGGAAGAGGAGAAAATGTTGGTAGCCAGTACTATGAAATATAAATTTCAAGTTTTGCATAACACTGGATTTGTCTTCTACAATTACTTTTAATTTCGACAAGTCTAAAATTTTGTCATTTAGTAAAGAGTTAAAAAAGCAATTTTTTTGGATTTATTCTTATTTTACAATATTATAATCATAAATTAAAGAATGAAGGGTTACACTGTTAGTAAAAAAAAAAAAACATTTTAGTGGAAAGAGAAATCGGTCTTTGAAAGCTACATCTTCTTTAAATTGCCATAGATTCAATTACAGCCTGCCGAGGATGTGTGTACAATCATGAAAAGATTGATGCAGCATTATTTCTGATATGTCAATTTCCAAATGCTGGTAGCAAAATAAGTATTACAGTGTTTGCTGTGTCTGACTGAGGGAATGTTTAGTAGTTGCTCTTTCTGTATCCAAAGCAATGTAGGATGGCATTTGGGGCTCACTATCTTAAAGTATGTCATGGCTACACTAAAATAGTGGGTTTCTCTGTGTCAAAAGTGTTGACATTGTCTTTCTTAGAATTTTCCAAACATGTAATCCAAACTGTGCTGAACAAGCTAAACAGTAATCTCATGTAATGGTTTAAGACCCAGATGTTGCAATTTCCAGGCTGTATTTGCTAGAATATTTGGAAAATAATGGACACTTTAGACCAAAGAGCAGACTGTATGTACTGGTTCATATGATTATGATGGCTGTGCATTGTTTGTGAAAGCAGCTCCTACTTGCTTAACTCTTTACCAAATTACAAAATTTTAGACTTATTTAAACTGAAAGCATTTGCAAACGCCTAGATAAATGTTATTGAAAATTGAAAAATGTTTGAAAAAGAGTAGAAGACATGTTGTGGGAAAAGGAGAAAATGCTGGTCACTAGCATTTTCTCCTTTTCCCAGAATGTTTTCAAAAGCCTTCTTTCTAGGGGTCATTTAAACTTAGGACTGTGGGGTAAAGGATCAAGTGCTAGAAGGGTTAACATGCAAAAAATCAAGAAATGAATTCAAGAACCGAGCGTAGTGTACTTTCAAAGAGAAAATTCTACCAAGGTAGTAATTTACACCTTCCTTGCATCCCTAGATATTTTTTTTTCTTGTATGCTAAGTTGTTCCCTCAGACCAATTAAAGGCAAAAAGAACGATCCCCAAGAAAAACCTGTTTAGGCCATGTATAATCATCCTTTTTCCTTGGAAACCCATCCTGAAATTCGCAGTAATGAAGGTGTACTTACACAATTTAGAATATCTGGCTTGAAATCTTCTTGGAGTAAAATGAAATGTACCAAAGCAATACCAAAGCAAAGGTAAGACATTGCTGTTAAATGTGATGCATATATTATGCAATATGTTCATTTGATTATTCGTGAATTTGATTAGCACTTCATTGTTAATGAAAATAATGCACACAAGTCTTTTAACGCCGATTTTACTCCAAACATAAAAATGGCTTTTTGGTGTTTTCAGGGATAAAATCCCATACAAACATTGAAAAACCAGACTCAACCTAGTTTGCATAGAACAACAATCAGCATAGACATATAACCATTGTGGTTATATTGTTTATACTATTGCCATATCTTTTCTGAATAACAGCATATATACCTAAATGTGTGCCAAGCATGGCGGTAGTATGCCAGAGTATATATTTTGCATGACATTTGTCAGTTTGACATATTAACACTTCTCTTTTATCTTAAATCATCTCTGCTGGTCAGTGATAGTGAATCTTGATTTGCTATTCAAAACACATGTGTACAAATCAGGTTCTCACAAGAGATCTTCCACATTCTTTCAAGCATCACCTAGATCAGCTAGTGTTCTTACAAACCTTGGCATTTTTTCACAACCCTAAAATTGGAAAACGTGTCCTCTTCCCTTGAAAGCACCAGCTCTCTCAAATACGCAATATGTGAGTAGGTCAAGAAGTGCTGAGTGTTATTCTTTTGTTATGCTTCACCTGTCTCTGTCATGCTCATCAAATTTCTATAGTTTCCTGTTCCAGTATCAAACAGGGCCTTCAGTGTCCTCTAGCCTCCCCAAAACTTGAAGGAGAATAAAAAAGATGTCATTGACTTGTGATTTAACTTGGATAGTTTTATAATCCTGATCTCTGGCATTTAGAATACAACCCTATTATCAGCCAGTCATGTGTTGACTGTAGAACATCAACATTTGTTTTCTGTCAGTATCCCATTTTCGAACCCAGTATAACCTTTGATGTTGACGGGCCTTAAAACTTCATTCATCCATTTTCAAATGTGTAATAATGTGCTTCATCTTCACAGACCGGCATCTCTTGTCTGCTCTGCAACTTTTTTGTGCATACATTATTGCCTGAAGCTCTGCAGATGATGTAAACAAGCTGCTTTTTTTGTTGTCTCCATTATGTTAAGAAGACTTTCCAGTCTGCAGGCTTTTTAGTGTTCTTGCCATGTACATGTTACTTCACAGCATATCCCCTTCTCATTCTTTCCATTTTTTTTCTCAGAATACAGTTTATACATATCTTTGCTGAAAATTACATCAACTCTTGTGTAAAGCCATGTTGAAAAGCTTCTCTGATATTTGTCTGAAATATCTTTGAAGCCATGACACACTGTCTTCTTTTTCATTCATTCTTGTTTTGAGGAGCTCAAGGGTATTGACTGTGTGATCTAGTAAATACTACAACCCCTTAGAATTGTCAGCTTTTAAAAAAATAACAGTCTTTAGCCATGCCCATGCTGAATGACACAGGAATTAAAGGGCATTTCATTAGGTCTGCCTCATTCGTCTGTAGTTCAGGCCATTTAGACCTATCGAGCAACTGTGTGACAAAATTGATTCACTCTCTATGTTCATCTACACCTTATTCTTGCTTGATTTGATTTTTACTTTCCTTATTCTTATTGCCGAGATTCAGGGCCAGTTTGCAGAGCAAACTTTCAAACCAGAAAGGCTACTAAAACATGGTCACTTCCTGTAGCCTGTCAAAAGAATTAATAACAAAACAATTCATGTTATGGGAAAGGAAGTCAGAGTCAAATCAATGAAGAATCAGCTGGGCTGTATTGCCTTGTAGTTGCTTTTTAGGTCTTTAAATGCTTTAATAACAGATAAAAGACCTAATGAAGTACCCTTTTACTTGTGTGCCATTCGGCATTGGAACAGCCAACAGTTGTTTTACAGCTATTGTCAAATAAAAAGAGGTTAAAGGCACAGATAATGTTACTGTGCCCCCTTCAATATAAAGACATCACATTAATAGAGAATTGAAAACAAACTGTTTCATAGCCTTAAATAGATCTAATACAATATCAGACAAAATCAAAGCTTTTCCGTACAGCCTCATTGACAGTGGTTGTCATTTTCAGTACAAATATGTATAAACCAGACTCTGTTATAAAACAAAGAAAAGAATATGAAGGGGATCTGCTTGGGATTTAGTTACTTGTACATGGTGAGAATAGGAAAAAAAAAAAAAAAAAGTGCAGACTGCAAACCCTAACATACAAAGACAACAAGAAGCAGCTTCTCCACGTCATGTGCAGAGCTTCAGACAATGATATGTATATGTCATTTATATGCAAAAAGGTTTCTGGGCAGAAAAATGATTCAAATTTGTGGAAGTGAGGCATAACTGACAATAGGATTATTACAGACAGACAATGTCCTACAATCAACACAAGACGAGACTGATTGTACCCTACCGTCTCTAAACTAAAGATTATGATAATCAGATTGTCCAAGTTAGAACACTGGACAATAACATTTTTTTAGTCTCCTTCACACTGTTGGGAGGCTTGGTCCTATTTGATACTGGAATTAGAAACCCTATAATTATCATTCAGGAAAAAAATGGCAATCGTATGAACAATATAAACCTATTACCAGTAACTGTTTGATGCAAATTAAACCAAGTCTATGCTACCAGAGATTACTAATCTGAGATTTTTATATTCATTGTCTGAAATGTTTATATGAGATTTAATCACTGATTCAAATGTACAAAAAGCCATTTCTAAGTTTGAAGTAAAAAAGGCTTTAAAAAGCTTCTTTTTACTTTAAAAAGTTCAATGCACATTCACATATTCAAATGAGCTAATATGTATATTTGGGTTCATATTAAACAGTTATGTCTTAACATTACTTTGGTACACTTTGTTTTACTCTTTAGTGATTTAGTGTAGCCCCATTAATGCAACTTGTGCAATAGGTTGCCTTGAAAATACAATGTAGGTCGTTAGCACATTGTCCAAATAGGTTTTTACTCAAGAACAAAAGTTTTTTTGCATTCAGATGGTTTTAAGGTAGTTAGATACCCATGAGATGTCCTGTGGTGGGTACAAGGAATTATCTGCTGGGGTATTCAGCATCATTGTCATGAAGTAACTGGTAGGAGCCAGAAATGTAACCTGGTTAGTGGAAGGCTACAGTTTTTTCTGCCTTTCAGTGTTCTGTAAAAAATTGTTTTTGTATAGGTATGTCTGAAAAAAAAAAAAAGGCTAATTACAGATTTTTTTTAAATCAAAATATCAACTATATCTGGATGTTTTTTTTAATTTTGATGTAGGAGAGCTATCTTAGGGGTATAGTGATTCTAGTATACATTACCAAAAGAAGGTAGTACAAGAAGTGTTTTATCACAACTTTTTTCAAATACATTCAGTCCTCTCCCTGTTTACTGTTTGTAGTTATAGACCAGAGGCAGTTCTATCAACAAGTATCTTTGACACTTTACTCTACTTTAACAGGACGAAACTTATACATTGGAATGCTGACTTTGAATTTAGGATATGTCTCTTTTAACTTATTTATCGCATGTATCTTCCAAAATTAATGTATAAATACATGAACATGTAGGCTAGTCTATCATGAAACCTCATCACTTTTTGACAGTATCATACATTATAAGTGTGGTATTATCTCAACTTGAAATGTTTCAACTATTACAAATGGAATGTTGATTAACAGTGTGATCTAGACAAGTAGGTTTAGATAGTTCAAAGACTTTTTTGGAAGGGTAAGGGAGGGGAAAGACTTTTTCTGAAGTCTTTCTAAAAGTCATTAAATTTTGCTGCATAAATATTGCAACTATAAGTTTCTTATTCACGGATAATTCTAGATATTGCTTTTATTCTAAAGTGCAAGTTATGCCACCTGCTCAGATATTTTGTCTCAGCAGGTCTTGGATTTAGAATTGAATCCGAATTGGTTGGTGAATACAGTCCCAGCCAATGGGCTGGTCATGGAATTTATATTTACAATAGTTAGTGAATGAATTCCAAGATAGATAATTGTACATCTACATGCGTCACAAATACTTCTGAAAATTGCATAAAATCAAAATTGGAAGTTAGTATTTTTTTTCTCTTTTTTTCTGCTTTCCACTTTTTTGTTTGTTTGAAGAGTCTAAGAATTGCCCAAGCTTAAAGGGGGGGGGGGGGCAATATCAAATAAATATTCATGAATAGGACTGCTTCTGTGGTAAACTTGTGAAATTAGTAATCTGTGTTACTTGTTGGAAATTGTTTCCTTTGACATAGCATGCTGCCTTTGTTAGTTATAGCCTTAATATTGTCTCCGACCTTTTGTCTTTACTTCCTTTCACCCATAACTTCAAAAGCAGCCCTTGGCCCTTTTACTTGGGAAAAGCTCACAGTCTATGGTTAGTTAATATTCAAGAAAGATCTAGAAAGCATTGTGGCACATGGAGTATCACAGAGAATGAATTTTATATTTGCCATAGTGTGTTCAAATGCTATTTGATTACAACATGTTAAGAACCATTTACATAAGGCAAAAACAATTTGTCACTATAATAGTTTGTCAGTTCAGAAATGTGGAAGGAAAAAATCAAAGAAATAAAGAAAGAACTGGAATTCTTTTGGCGCCAAAAAGGTAGCCTGCAAGAATTAAGACAAACCATTTTCTGACAAGTCTATTCTGTTTGTCTAGTTCCTTTTCATGGAAACTAAAGAAGTAATGCCTTTTTCTACCTTAGACATTTGCTACTGTTTCACATTCTTTGGGCAATATTATTAGCTCAACTTATGTAAATGTTTTTCCCCAAAACAGGAAGGCTTGTGACAGATATTTTAGAATTTGTCTGCAGACTGCTCCACAGCGGCGGCACCCACAACAACAACCCCTTTTGCAATCTTATAGATGTTTAAGTGTTTCTCCAACTGTAGGCAGTTAAATACGTGTATAAATGCTGATTTTGCTTCTAAGATGATTGTTTGAATTTAACTCCATATCTGAACACAGGTGTATGATTGTGTGCAAATGTTAAGTTTGTGTATTTACATGTACCATAGTTTTAGTTTATGTCTAAACTCAGTGTTTGAAAAATGGGTTGTTCTGTGTAGCTGGATAAAAGTAATGTTGCCTGTATGTTTTAACTCTTTACCAAATGAAGGTGTAAGGCCTTTTCAAACTGAAAGATGTTGCAGATGACATATTAAGTCTGGCTCCAGTAAGGATATTTGTCCTCGAAAGGGTAGAAAGTGTTTGTACATACAGGAATGGAGAAAAAGCTAGTTACGAGCATTTTCTCTCTTTCCCAAAAGTTTTTAAATGGTGGCTTCCTGAGGGTTATCAAAATGCAGAATTGTTTGGTAAAGGGTTGATTTATAATCTATATTATGCATTGTTTGTTAACCCAGATTGTACAGGAGTTGGACACGGTTGATAATCAAAATTAACTGTAATGCTTTATGATTTGAAAATTTCAACAATTATTTTGTTAGCTCAAATGAGCACAAAGTGGTCTATGGGTGTTTTGGTTATCACCTATAGTTTGCATCCATATTTATTTTATTTGCCATTTGACATGCATTGCCAACAATTAATTTGTAAAGACTTGAGAGACCACAATTTTCAGCAAATCTCAGTGAAACCTTCTCTAAATGAAAATTTGGTAAGTGAAATCAAAACCTAGGTTTATGGGTCAAATTACATATAAATCTTACTGAGATCCTAGAGCCTGCAGTTTTGATCTACAATCTTAAAAGATAGATGGAAAGATCATTAATGATTTTGTTCGTGGATTTAGTGACTTTTTTCAAAGCATTTCATTGCTTGCTCAATTTTAGATATTCTTTTCAGTAATATTGACAAAATTTTACAAGAGGGCCCTTTTCGGAACTTGCCTTTTTATTTACCTTGGTGACCAATGGCTGAATGCCATAAGGAATAGACTTTTACAGTTAGTTATTTTCTTAATTTATTTTTCAACACTAGCAATAGCACTGAGGGTGGGTCTTTTAAACGAGAGATTCAGGTTCGACTTAAACCATTCATGAGTTATCGAGTCCCAGCTATGAGGTATTCTATTGTATGATCTGACATTGTATTGTACTACTGTGTGAAGAAGGTAACAGGCACTGTAATCCCCATTTCTTATTCTTCATAACTCATTACATCCTGAAAACAAATTTAAAAACAACTTTGAAAGAATCATTGTGGCAAAAGACAATGTTATACATTATGAGCAATTTTTTTCCTTTTACATCAATGTCTTTGAAATTTTGACAGTACTTTGCTGCAGTATGGTAAAAATTGTCTGGCCATGAGTTAACTGCTTACGACGCAGTCCCGACTTTTAACGATCCCAAGAAAGAAGCCTTTTGAAAACATTTTGGGAAAGGAAGAAAATGCTGGTAACCAGCATTTTCTTCTTTTCCCACAATGTTTTCTACTCTTTAAGAGTCAAATTTTATGTTCTGAGCTACATTTAAAATGTCGTCTGCAAATGCTTTCAATTTGGACTAGTCTACATTTTTGTCGTTTGGTAAAGAGTTAATTGGGAACACAAGTCTTCTTATAATGAATCATGGTGGATTACTTTTTCTCAGGATCTATTGTTTCATAGTTGATACATTATGAATCATAGTTGAGGGTACATTGATGGAAAATGGTCATGATTATTTGATTTCTTGTCAGTTTTGCCTTCTACTCTTTGTCATGTCACTCTTATTGCTATATTTCATAGTTCATAATGATTTTCTAGTTTCACTTTTCTCTTCAGCTTGTATTGTGCTTTCACATTGTTATTGTCCTTTCTTTCGCGACACTGTAAAATGTTCATATGTGTTAATCCTGTAGCTTAGCTTTAGCTTTTACATTGCTGTTGTACTTTCTTTCACATCACTGTAAAATGTTCATGTGTGTTAATTCTATAGCTGAGCTTTTGCTTTCACATTGCTTCTGTAGTGCTTTTTTTCACACTACTTTGTAATGGAATAACACTATATATGTGTGATTGTATAACCCATGTATCTAATCAGATCGTCGGATATCACCTACAAGAGATCTAAACCTCATTGAAATGATGGAGTAATTTATCTTTTAGTATGGTTGATTTCTCCATTTGTATGAGTTAAGGTCTCTTGTCTAGTCCTACAGTGCCAACAATGAAAAAAATGAAAATTAAAGTCATTGAACAATTTCAAGATTTTGCAATATCCATGCTGTTTTGGTCTCAATATACAAATACAGGTATATGACAAAGTAGATCCAGTACCAGGCAGCATTTTCCTGATTCTTGATCTGTTCTGCATTGTTGGCAAAAGCAACAAAAATTGTGTTACAGATTGGCACCCTGCAGTTAATTCTCATCTGAACTAACATCTTCAGTTTAACTTCACATCTGGTTTACTGTACCTGGGTTTTGGTTACAAATTAATAAACACTGATTTAAACTCAGTAATTGTTAGACATATACTGTCTTTCAAATAATTGAATTGTGCAGTACTGACTGAATATTTTCAAACCACATGCAGACAATTATTATGCTAAAGATGCCCTTCGATTGTAGTGATATTAAACATTTATTTCCGTCATAAATTCCTTTTGTTTTAGTATATAATGCACACCATATTGGCTAGAATATGTATAGATATTTTGAACACTGAAACTAGCCATCTGATTTGCTGAGACAATGATTAAAATGATTGGTTAATACAGGCCCTGGAAAATAATCCTGCTAGTGGCTGCTATCTTACAGTGTTCTTTGACAGGACTTTTATCTTCGTAGTCTATCATGTGCTGGTGTGTGTTTAAAAGGTGAAATTTGAACTTATACAAGTTCTTTGAACATCCATGAAAAAAAGTTTGCAACACCAAAGAACCAAATATTTATCTTTTGTTTGCATCAATACTTAGCTGTATTTTTTCCCACTAAGTGACAAAGCTCAAATGAATTTAATCTGATCAAGCTTTTTTTTCTGTTTGATCATTTGCTTATTGCATGATGCTTTTTTAACCTTTGAACATCATTTTAGCAGGTCCACAAACAGAAGGCCATTTTTACCTCGCATTGATCATCAGGTAATATCAAGTTGTTCAAAATACTGATTAATTCTGTTTCATTTGATTTTGAAGTGGAGCATATTCCAAACATGTAATGAACTCTTTCAATCCTTTACTATACAAGTTATTTGTGAATTACTTTGTTCAAGATAGTCCCAGGCAAAATAACTGAAGGAAAGTAAAATATTTTTTTGAATAACATTGAAAACATTTTGCTGTAAGGAGTACATATACCGTAATTGCTTGAAACAAACAAGTAGTCCTTTTTCTTTAACAACTGTGTATATACATGTATGTATACCTACAGGGTATAAGATTTACATAAAAAAATGTTTATACAGTAATGGTTATAAAGCATAACTGTACAGTGTAAAGATGTTAGTAAGGGAATGGGTTTGAAAGTTAACGTCACAAGTACCGGAAGCTTAATTTGTAGAAGCACAGCACTCTCATCACCTCCTGACAGAAATTTGCATTGAAGACTTTAATAATATCCTCGTGGTATAGATATAATCTACAGGAATTAACACTTTACCAAACAATCCCTTGTTTTATTGACCAAAAGGAGGATGGCTTTTGAAAACATTGTGGGTAACCAGCAGTTTCTTCTTTTCCAACAATGTTTTTTACCATTTCAAAGACAAATACCTGAGCATTTGAGACAATTTTGATTTTTCGTCTGTAAATGCCATGAATTTGGACAGGTTTAAAACTTTTTTGTTTAGTAAAGAGTTACAGTTAAACATATAAACAAATATTAGAACCAAATTATAAAAGCAGAAACCACTAATACTTTTATGCTATTCTATCTTTTTCCAGAATGTGTTAAAATTTGTTAGCCGCAGCATGAAAATTAAAGGCCATACGTAGATAGTAATTTAACTCTTTACCAAATGACAAAATTGTAGACTTGTCCAAATAGAATACATTTGCAGACAACAAAATGAATTTGATTTTTAAAAATTGAAATTCGTTTTGGGAAGGGAAGAAAAAATTGTGGAAAAAGGAGAAAATGCTGGTTACCTTTGTGTGCATAGGCTTTTTTCTCAGGGTCGTTAAAAGTTGGGATTGTGTGGGAATGAGTTGATGCTCATTACATAGCAGATGTCAATGTTGGCTCATTTCATAGGCTCATTTTATAGCTCCATTAGTTCTTATGGCTTTTTTTTTTGTAACATAACTATCCTTTTGCTACAAACATATATCATTTTACCGTTTTGCATGGCTGCATGTAATTTGCTTATTATTTTTCATGACTGCCTGTACAGTGTGTTTAATAAAGAATTTCATCATACAGAAATAGTATCCATTTAGTAAAGTAATACTGTATAAGAATAACCATGTAGCTTTCATCATGTAGTTTGTTGTTATAAATCTAAATCCATGCTGCAGAGTTTTGTGGTTATGAGCATAGGAAGCAGATATTGCTCTAGGTGAGCTTTGGTATATTGGTCATTGTCCACAAAAAATTGGAAAATCTTCTTCAAAGAAACTAGATCTATTTATGTGTAGATCTCCTGGGTTTCTAAAAAATACAGAACTGTCTTGGTTCAGTGTCAATCATGAACTGAAGAAACCATACATACACATTACTCTCACCTCAATTGGAATTTACTAATTAGTAATAGTATATATATTTTTTTTTCTATATTTTGTGTACAAAAGCTGCATAACGTTTTTGCATAACTCGATTTTGAAAACTGACTGATTTCTGTATTTATAACCAATGTAACAATTTTGGTGTCTTGCACTTAAATTGTCAGAGCAAACTAGGCATTTATTTTACCTGCTAGAATGATTACCATCAACTGCTTGCAAACAAGCTTGTGTGTGCATTGTGGTTAGAAAGAAACTGCACTGTAGGTAGACATTTTTGGTAGTCTGTTTCCCCCACCCCCACCCCACCCACCACAGTGGCTAGTTACTATACCTTTCAGTACTCATAGGTCCCTAGTTTTATTTTATGAACATTTCAAAGAATTGTGGGTTGTTTGTGTGGTGAATGATAGTCAAGATCATGGTCCGTATTCACCAACCATTCTTAAGAACGTTCTTTGTCTTGTTCTCCAGAAATTCCTACATTTGAAAGTAAGACACTCCTGATTGGCTAAACCATTTGTTTTAGCAAATCAGGAGTTTTGTTACTTTCAAATGTAGAAAATTTTGGAGAATAAGACTAAGAATATTCTTAAGAGTGGTTGGTGAATACAGAACCAGACTTTGCATGCAACTGGCTCATTCATAAAGTAGATTGGTGTAGTATTGTGTTAAGTTTCAAATTGGTAGCACTGAGGATTGTACAATCAGATTGTTTGCAGAACTTTTAGTTTGTTTAGCATAGCATATTGGCACACAGATATCATGTCATTATCACATCATGCACACAGTATAGAAAAAAATGTATTTATTACAGGTATCTGTTTTTTTTAGCATAATCAACTATTGGCTATAGTTATGAAGTTAAGGATTGCAGGTTGGCTTTTGGCATGTTTTCACCCATAGCTTTAAAGCCTCACAAAACAATGCCATAGTAGACCTGAAAAAGAAACTTGTGGTACAGGAGTGTATGTACAAATTTCTCAATGAGTTTATTTTATGTTGCTAATTTGTTTTTTCCTTATTCTAATGTTCTATCTATGGCCATATATGTCAACATAACGTTCATGGCTTTCTGAAACTCTCTACTTACAGGCTGGATCAGGCCAAATATATCATAGCGACTCTATCAGCAACTGGCTATCAAGCAGTCAACCTGCAGGTAAAACAAGCACCTTCTCCACAACAACCTCGTACCCAAACAGCTTGAATGAACTGTACTGAGGGAAGAATTCTACAATAAAAGAAACACATTACTTTCAGTTTAAAAACAATTTGCAAGCATGTGCAGACAACAAAATATATGTTGCTCAAACGATGATTTCTGTCGTTGATAGGGTAGAAAACATTGTGGGAAAAGGAGACAATGCTGGTTACCAGCATTTTCTCCTTTTCCCACAATGCTCGCTAAAGGCGTCTTCCTCATGGTCGTTAAAACTCAGGATTGTGTGGTAAAGGGTTAAGAGTTAAAACAAGACTTAGTTTATAGATATACCACAAACACTGAGACACAAACATGCTTCAAACAATTGACTTGTCCACAGTGATGGGGTGCAAAGCATATGATGAGTCACAAGAATCTCAGATTTTTAGCCTGGCTGTTTTTGAAGAAAACGTCAAGGTATTGTCGTAGTCGTGGTGTCATCTGCGTTGTCGTGCAAAAACTTGGCAGTTTTGTAAAATCTCTTTGTTATTACTGAAGATATTGACTTCAAACTTGGATACATTGTTAACTATAAAAAAGGGGAACCCATACAACAGAAGCAGATAACCATCGAATATTTTTGAAACAGTTTCTCCCTTTTTTTTGACTTAGCATTTTCAAAAACTTTGACATTATATAATATTCCTGTAATTACCAAAGATATTTACTTCAAACTTGCAATAGTTGTCTACTATGGAGAGGGAAACCTATACAATAGGGGTAGGTAACCATCAAAACATTTTTGACAAAGTTATGCCCTGTTTTTTGACAAAGAATTTTCACTGAAAATCAAACACTTGCAGTCGAGCGTTGGCAATCACATGTGGTACTCTTGTTAATCTACAGTACAAGACTTGTATTGTGCAGTCTCATACACTCAGTTAGCTGTAATGACCAATTAAAACATTTAATATCAAAGACTTTAGTTCTATACATGCATAGTTTAACTCTTTACCACACGAGAAAAATGTAGACCAGTCCAAATTGAGAACATTGGCAGACGACATTTTAAATGTGACTCAAATGAGGAATTTTGCCTTTGATGTGCTAAAAAACATTGTGGGAAAAGGAGAAAATGCTGGTTACCAGCATTTTCTCCTTTTCCCACAATGTTTTCATAAGGCCTCTTCCTCAGGGACGTGAAAACATGGCATTGTTTGGTAAAGGGTTAAACAAATACCTGTTCTACCTATTTAGTTGGAGCTGGCTGTCCAGTCTTTGTGGTATAACAATAGTCTATGTTGATTAATCCCAAAAATGCCAGTCTGTGGTTACAGACTAGAAACAGACTAAGGAACAGATAAAATGGCAAAATGTACACTTAGTGTAATTCAGCTTAAATTACTAAAATGTATCAATTAAGTTAAACTTTTATGATCATCCTTATTCATATCTTGTTATAGTATTATCATAAGCATTAATATTGTGTTATTTTGCATTATTTTTTGTTAAATTTTGGCAAGAAGGCTATTGTTTTTTCAGCCTTCAAGGGTAGTAATCTATGAGCAGAAAAAAAGATAATGTCAGGGGAGAAAAAGAAATCTTTGGGATGCTTTTGAAAGATTTAAGGAAAGGGAGAAATTACTGTATCAAACAATAACTCCATTTCCCAGAATTCTTTTCAGCAGGGTCCTATTGCACTATTTTGAAAAACATTTGCAGTCAAGAAACTAAATGTGGCTTTAATGCTAGAATTTGTCATTGAAAAGATGAAAAACTTTGTGGATAAGAAAGAAATGCTGTGTACCTGTATTTTCATCTTTTCCTGCTATGTTTTCAAAAGCTGTCTTCCCCAGTTTGGATTAACCCTTTACCACACAATCCCGACTTTTAATGACCCTGATGTTGAAGCCTTTTGAAAACATTGTGGGAAAAGGAGAAAATGCTGGTAACCAGCATTTTCTCCTTTTCCCACTATGTTTTCTACCCTATCAAAGACAAATTGTATCATTTGAGTCATATTGAAATTGTGGTCTGCAAATGCTTTCAATTTGGACGGGTCAAAAATTTTGTTGTGTGGTAAAGGATTAACTCTTTACCAAATGAAAAAATTTCAGACTTCTCCTAATTGAAGGCATTTGTAGATGGCAGTAAATGTATCTCAAAATATGATTTCTGGCATTGAAATGGTAGACAACATTGTAGGAAAAGGAGAAATGCTGGCAACCAGCAATTTCTCCTTTTCCAACAATATCTTGAAAAGCTGACTTCCTCAAGGCCTTTCAGAGTCGAGATTGTATGGTAAAGGGTTAAACATAGGTTGCTTTGTACAAGATTAAACATGATTGTGGCAGAAATTTAATAGTGCATATCAATTATAATTGTATCATATCGGTCCATGTGTTTAATGTCTTTATAAGTGTTCATATTTATACATGTATTGCTTAGTACCAAAATGTTCTGGTCTGTTGTCACTGTCACTTTCTGTGCATCTGTTCACTTAAATTCTAGTATTTATATTGGTCTAATTTTTGTATATATATCAAGTATACTTCACTGTAAAATTTCACGTCTGATTTCAAACCATCAGGATGTTGCTTTATTGTATAAAATATTTAACTCTTTACCAAACAAGAAAATTTTAGACTGGACCAAATTGAAAGCATTTGCAGACGACAAATAAAAATTAGTTTAAATGGTGATTTCTGTATTTGATAGGGTAGAAAACATGGAGCAAAAAGAAGAAAATTGTTGTTATCAGCATTTTCTCCCTTTCCTACAATGGTTTCAAAGTTTTACCTTCGATAAAACTAGGGATTGTTTAGTAAGTAGTTAACCATTGGACTCCTAAACTATTCAAATATTTTTTTAAGCTTTGTAATCCAAATCCAATAAATAATCTTAAGAATCTAAAGATCTCTTGGTGCAGTCTGATCTGTACTCTGGGGGAAGCTTTCAACAGACAACTCTGAAAATATTTTTTTAACTTGTTACCACACATTTCAGAGTTTTAACAACCCTGTACGTATGTTCTTTAATATTTATAGATAATATTGTGAAAAAGTGTTTCAATGTATCACAGTCATGTATTCATTTTGAAACATTTAATATGTCTTTCTTGGCATACAGTCTTGGACTTACTAATCAGCAATGTGCCTGATAGAGATATTTTGTGTCAGCGAGTCAGATGTCTGTTCTTGGATTTATATTGGAAATGACTGAAAATTGTGAATATACATACATTTATATACTATTCCTTAATTCTTTACCAAAAACCAAAATTTGAGGCGTCCAAATTTAAAGCATTTGCAGACAACTAATTCAGTGTTGATGGGTTACCCTTAACCAAACAATGACTGCGGAAAATGCCTTTTGTCAACATATGGGCCACATACAACTTTATATGTGCAAGTTGAATTTTGTTGGACTAGTCACTATTTCTTTCATCTTGTAAAGAACTAACTCTAGAAGCACATTTCACAGCTTAAACTGGCTTTGCCCCCAGTGAAGATTAAGATCATACTGCACAAAACGTGTAGACTGACCTATGATCAACACTGGTTGCTTTGGTTAGACATTCTGGACAAGTCATGTTGAAAGCACAGTTATTTTATTTTAGGACTGACAATATTATCTCGGCTCTAAAGGTTAATTAATAAGTTTTATAACAGGATATAGGTGTAACTAAAAAGAATTGCTTACTTTGCTATATTCAGTCAAGCATGTGACTTACTGATCCTTGAAAAATGAATCTAGATATGCTTCAAAACCTTAACATCATATATAATTTTGACTCTTTTATAAATTCAAAACACTCAAGAGAAGAGCTCAGTTTTCAAGGAGAGGAGAAAAATAAAGAAAAATGGCTCCAGGAAAATACAGTTATGGCACATGGCAAAATTGCTTACAAAATTGCTTACTATCTGCCCTTTCTTCCTGTAACTGTTACAATATTTTAAAAAGTTGAGTTGCATTCAAGATATTAGAAAGGAAAAGGTAATTTATACAATATGTTTTCAACTTGCCTTAGGACTGTTTAATTGCGCTGATAACAAAGGACAAATTCCACAGGTTTGATTGCAATTTCATTTGAACTTTGTACATGTATTTTTCTGTTAACTCATTACCTCCTGAAACAAATTTGCAGAAGATGACTTAAAAAATATCTTTGTAACAAATCAATTAAAATCATATAAATGAATAGTAAGATTCAGTAAATCCTTCAACTGAATGTATTTTATTCTCAAAGCAAACCATTTTTAAAATCATTAAGGCAAATAGAGACATTACTTGTAGTGAGCAATTTTATGATTTGTCTCAATGTTTTCACATATATTTATATATCACAACTTGATTTTTGATGATTAACTTTATTCATTGTTCTCAAAGGTATCTGTTGCTATTCCTTTCAGGGGTAATGGCTAAATGGTGTTTTGTTCTGTTCTGTCATGTTTTTCAGCAAAACATTGAAGAGCTCTTTACCCTCCAAGTGTCAAATTTGATATGCTAGTAACATGCACTTTTTAATCTGTGATAAATTGTAAAAATATAATGATATTACTGCATTGAATTTGTATTAGAATGCCTTTGTTACTCTAAGCTCAGAATATCATTCTGTTATGGTTATCTGTTCTGTGTTGTTGTTGTCATTTTCTTTCACACTTTACCACAATCCTGAGTTTTGATGACCCTGATTAAAAAGAATTTTTAAAACATTGTAGGGAAAGGAGAAAATGCTAGTGACCAGCATTTTCTCCTTTTCCCACAACATTTTCTATCGTTTTAAAGGCAAGTTTCATCATTGGAGATACATTTGATTGGTCGTCAGCAAATGCTTTCAAATTTGACATGTCTAAAGTATTGTTGTTTGGTAAAGAGTTGATATTTTCTGGTGTAGCAATTGTCTACTGAAATTGGTTTGCAGGAAACAACTTTGAAAACATTCTTATAATAATGACATGAATAAAAGTTAACTCTCTACCGAACAACAAAACTTTGGACTGGTCCAAATCTAAAGCATTTTGCAGACTGCAAATGAAATGTAGCTCAAATGGTGACATTTGTGATTGAAAGGGGAGAAAACATTGTGGGCAAAGGAGAAAATGCTGGTTACTAGCATTTTCTCTTTTTCCAGCAATGTTTTCAAAAGTTGATCCTCCGGGTTGTTAAAACTTGGGATTGTTTGGGAGAGAGTGTAAACACACATTAACTCTTTACCAAACAACAAAATCTAGACTTGTCCAAATTGAAAACATGAGCAGACTACAAATTAAATGTAGTTCAAACAAGAGGGCCAGTGGCCCTAAAGCGCTCACCTGAGTAATGTCATCTACAGTTAATAAGGCTGAAGAGATCCTGGTTTTAAGGATGTAAAACACAGAGTGTAAGTGACCTACTTTTTGAATCAATGTGACTAAATTCCAAAGTTGTCCAAGTTATCATTAAAACAAACATTCTGACCCAGTTTCAAGAGTATCAGACTGAAAATGTGGCCTATACAGTGCACACAAAGTTTTTCTAAGATTTGGTCCAGTGACCTAGTTTTTATGCAGATCTGACCTACTTTAAAACTTGTCCAAGATATCATCACGGCAAACTTTCTGACCAAGTTTCATGAGAATCAGGCTGAAAATGTGGCCTCTAGAGTGCACACAAGGTTTATCTAAGATTTGACCATGTGACCTACTTTTTACCCCAACATGACCCACTTTCAAACTTGTCTGAGATATCAACAAGATAAACATTCTGACCAATCTTTATCAGTATAAGGCTGAAAATGTAGCCTCTATAGAGCACCCAAGGTTTTCCTAAGATTTGGCCCAGTGACCTACTTTTTCAGCTGACTTGACCCAATTTCAAACTTTTCTGAGATATCACCAAGACAGACAATCTGACCTAGTTTCATGAGTATCTGACTACAAATGTGGCTTCTAGAGTGCACACAAGGTTTTTCTAAGATTTAGCCCAGTGACCTTACTTTTTGACCGGACATGACCCAATTTCAAACCTGTCCCAGATATTATTAAGACAAACATTCTACCCAACTTTCATGAGTTTCAGGCTGAAAATGTGGCCTCTAGATGGCACAAAAGAATTTTTTAAGATTGAGCCCAGTCACCTACTTTTTGACCTGACATGACCCAATTTCAAACATGTCCAAGATATTATCAAGACAAACATTCTGATCAAGTTTTATAAGTTTCAGGCTGAAAATGTGGCCTCAGAGTGCACACAAGGTTTTTCTAAGATTTGGCCCAGTGACTTACTTTTTGACCTGACATGGCCCAATTTTGAACTTGTCCAAGATATTATCAAGAAAAACATTCTGACCAAGATTCAAGAGTATCGGGCTGAAAATATGGCCTCTAGAGTGCACACAAGGTTTTTCTTAGATTTAGCCCAGTGACCTACTTTTTGACCCGACATGACCCAATTTCTAACTTGTCCAAGATGTTATCAAGACAAACACTCTGACCAAGTTTCATGAGTATATGACTGAAAATGTAGCCTCTACAGTGCATACAAGGTAATTGTTGACGCCTGCACGACGCATGACAGACGCCAGACACAGCCTGATCACAAAAGCTCACCTTGAGCACTTTGTGCTCAGGTGAACTAAAAAAGGTAAGGGTAGAAAACAATAAGGGAAAAGTAGAAATGCTGGCTACCAGTATTTTCTCCTTTCACAAAAATGTTGTAAAAAGTCTTTTTTATACGCCCAAAGGGTCGTATTATGTTATACCCCTGGTCGTCCGTCCGTCCATCTGTCCGTCCGTTAGCAATTTCTTGTGTGCGCAACTCCTCCTACAGTTTCCATCGGAATTATTTGAAACTTGCCACAATGAATCTCCATGATGTGTAGTTGTGCCACTGACTCTTAGAATTTGGATTGCTGTTTGCGTTCTAAAATTATCTGCCCTTGATTTCTGAAATAACCAACTTTTCACTTTGAATTTTTGTTCTGGCCATAACTTCCATACCATAAAAGGTATCAACTTGAAACTACATACACTGATAGAACACATTATGGAGAAAAGCAGTGCACATGCACAAGAACCATAACTCTGCTGCTCTTGTTTTTTGAGTTATTGCCCTTCGTTAATTTTCAGTTTGAATTTTTGTCCAGGCCATAACTTCCAAACTATAAAAGCTATTAACTTGGAACTTCATACACTGATAGAACACATTATGGAGAAGTGCAGTGCACATGAACCATAACTCTGCCACCTTTATTTTTTGAGTTATTGCCCTTTGTTAATTTTCAGTTTGAATTTTTGTCCAGGCCATAACTTCCAAACTTTCAAAATCCATCATCTTGAAACTTCAAAGACTAATAGAACACATTATGAAGAAGTGCATTGCACAAGGACCATAACTCTGCCATCCTTCTTTTTGAGTTATTGCCCTTTGTTGATTTTCACTTTGAATTTTCGTCTGGGCCATAATTTCTAAATTATAAAAGCTATGATCTTGAACCTTCAAAGACTGATAGAACACCTTGTGGAGAAGAGCAATTCACAAAAATTGTAACTGTACCACCCTTATTTTTTCAGTTATTGCCCTTATTTTTTGAGTTATTGCCCTTTTTTTATTTTTAAATTTTTACTTTGAATTTTTGTCTGGGCCATAACTTCCAAAATATAAAAGCTCTCAACTTGAAAGTTCAAACACTGATAGCAGTAGAGGGTTAATTGCTTTTTTTCCTTCAATAAACTATTACAGACAATCAAGACTTACTTTCTTTATCATGGAGAATAACTACTCTTCATTCACGGCCCATCCTTCATTTCAGCTCATTTCACTGACAAGCCCCTTTGGGCGTATATGCGCCGCTCTGCGAAGCGCTTGTTCTCATTGGTAATTAAAACTGGCGCAAAAAGAATATGTGCACTTGCTCCTTGCATATAAAAAGTTGTAACAGTGTATTAATCCTTTACCACACAATCCTGTTTTTTACGACCCCGAGAAAGAAATATTTTTGAAAATATTGTGGGAAAAGGAGAAAATGCTGGTAACCAGCATTTTCTCCTTTTTCCACAATGTTTTCTACCCTTCCCAAAACAAATTTTTATTTTTGAGTCACATTTATTTTATTGTCTGCAAATGCTTTCAATTTGGACGGATGTAAAATTTTGTTGTTTGGTAAAAAGGTAATGGGTAATAAACACTTTCACGTACATATGAACTACATAGGTAGCTTTTGGGGATGATGCTGCCTCACCTTGGAGATCTACACTGGCTGCTTCTAGTTTTACGATTTGTTTTATGATTTGTTTATCTACCAGCTACTGGAAACTTTGACAGACCATATTGTAACACACTGTCAGGCTCACAAGGATATCCACTCTTCTGAATGGTACGAATTAAATTTTCCCTGCATTTTGACTCTTGATTGTTTGCTTTTGGCCACTAGTGGGCCTTTAGGCATGTGAATTTGAACAATCTATTGGCTTGTAGTGTTAGAACTTTAGGGTATGGGATAAACTAGTGTTGTAAAGAACATCATTTTTAACCCTTTATCAAGCAATCTCATGTTGTATGGCCCTGTGAAAGAAGCCCTTTGAAAATATTGTGGAAAAAGGAGAGAATGCTAGAAAACACCATTTCTCTTTTTCCCACAAGAATCTGACATTTTCTACTCTTTAAAAGACAACTAGCATCATTTTAGCAGCATTTAACCCTTTCCCAAACAAGCCCTGGTTTTCACGTGTCTGCAGTACAAGTCTTTTGAAAACACTGTGGGAAAAGGAGAAATTGCTCGTAACGAGCAATTTCTCCTTTTCCCACAGTGTTTTCTACCCGTTTTGATAACTTTCTGCCTTTTTCATCAAATCTTAAATTGTCGTCTGCAAACTCTTTCAATTTGGACCAGTCCAAAATTTGTCATTTGTCATTTGGGAAAGGGTTAATTAGTAACCTGGACATGTCTTCAATATGGATCAGTCTAAAATTTTGTTGCTGGAAAAGAGATAACTCTAACAAACAACAAAACTTTTGACACATTCAAACTGAAAGAGTTTGCAGATGACAAATTAAATCTGACTAAAATAATACTATTTGACCCCTAATGATTAGAAAATATTGTGAGAAAAGGGGAAATCCTGTTTACCATATTGATTTCTAAAGCTTTTTTCTTCAGGGTCATTAAAACTGGTAAAGGATAAATGTACCTGCTGCTTTCATTTGTTGATGAGATAAACATGTTAAATAAAATTTGTATAAAACCATCTGCCTTCATTTTTTTGTAACATGCCAATCAGCGTATAGTCAAAACAGTAAATGGAATGCTCCAAGCTACAGAGGTATAGTCTTCATTAGTCAACAGTATTTAAGACTTTAACATATTGCATTTACGGAAGACAAAGAGTAAATCTGGCTCATATGATGGATTTGTCCAGTAAAAAGTTTTTTTTCCCCTCAGGCTTGTTTAACCCTTTACCAAACAATCCCTTGTTTAACAACCCTAAGCATTAGGGCAGTTTAAAACATTGTGGAAAAGGCTGATAACCAGCAGTTTTTCCTTTTACAACCCTTTCAAGGGTGAATTCTAATATTTCATCAACATTTGATTCGTCACCAGCAAATGCTTTCAGTATGGATGAGTCCAGCCTGTGTACAAGTCCAATCATTTTTTCCCTTTGTGTTCCAACATTACTTTGTCAAAAATTACAAATAATGAAAATATCAAATACTAATTAATAAACACATCTTCAGTTTTAACTTCCTTTTGAAAGATACTGTACATACATGTACATGTACTGTCTACTTCTGGTAATGGTAAAAACCCCAGAGAGATAAGAGTAGCCTGGGGTTCTAGCTTGATTATTTCTTTCCTTTTATATACTCTGTCAGTAATAATTGCGATTAACCGTTATTGCTTCAGATCTGTATAGACAGTGATAGAAGACCATGATGAAAAATGATTAAAGAATGGCTGAACCATAAAACCCAGGCTAGAATAAAAGATCTATTTAGTCTCAATAGGGCAAATGAAGGCTTGAAAAAAAAACACACACACACACACACAGAATTGTGACTGGCAGACTGATTAATACCATTAAGAATACTTTTTTAGTTCAATATTACAGTGTTTAGATCCAACAGTTTAATTTCTGTGTGTAGTATGATCTACATGTAGATCCACATTGTCCTACACTGACCGAATCGCCCTTGAAATTGTACCACCAAAAGTCTCTTGATTGAAAATGGCCACTTCAACAGAGTTTGTTGCTGATTTTTTTCATAGTCCTGTATTGCTTTTCAAATTTATGAATTACACTGGCTTTTAATAGAATTTTAAAGTTACTTACAGTACCATGGCTCTTCTGAACTTTCGAGTCCTATCAGGGATCTGTGACCCATCACTTTGAATAGATCTACTTGACAGTGTTTTCCTCTTTTACATACTAGAGACTCGATTTTTTTTCCCAAAAAGAAAGTAGTTCATCGAGTGTTTCATTATTACAAAAATGCTGCTAGATATATTTTCCCTTTGAATGGGGTTCCTATTATTTGAATCAATATGTTTAGAAAAATACGAAAATGCGTCTTAGAAAGAGACGACGACAATAAAGAACACGTGTAGTTCAAAGTTTTAGCCCGGTCCGTGTTTCACATCAAGTTGCAGACGACAGGTGACAACTTTATGAGAAACAAGGAATATTTTTGTTGCTTTCGAATTAAACATGTTCTGCTCTTTTCCGAGATGGTTCTTTCTACGGAATATGTTTTCTTTAAAACTGTTTTCCAGTTTGGAATTTTTTAGATCTGACAACCCTGTGCGTCGAAAATCAAGGACGGTGAATTAGATCTACTGCGACTTCAGATAAGGAACAACTTTGCGCAACAGTTACTGTCGTAGACCTTGGTCTGGTGGTGGAGATAAGAAATTTCGCATAAAGAAAACGAAGATGGAGAATAAAAAGACAATAGGCATAATAGGATGGTAAGGAGTAAGGTTTATTGTAATTTACGATCCCTGTGTTTATCAATGTGTTGCTGTGTTGAACTCGCAGGAAATTCCTCCTTCCCCTAGTACAAATATATCTAGAAGTTGACCAGCCATTTACAAACTTTGGGTGCCACTTACATTGAAAAATGTTGGAAAAATGATGTCATTAGTATGCAATAAAACGTTACATGTGTAGTCTAGATCTACAATAAATAAGTACTACATTTCGGAAGTCTAACTTCATTTCTTCCACTACCAACTATGCAGAGATACTTTTAAATAGGGATCATAGATCTATATTACAATATATGTACGATCCCTGTTTCAAATGACATACTTGATATTAAATTGAGAAACCTTATTTCAAAGTTGTAACATCATCATTTTGATAACTTATCTGTAATTCCATAGAAGTTCAATTGACATTTTTGGTATGTTATTGAGACATGTAGATTTTGGTTGATTGATTGATTGAATGAATGATGTTTTACACTGATTTCAACATTATTACAGTCAATTCATGGCACAGCTCGAATATTTATGTATTTCCTGGGTTCCACCAGTACTAGGCTAAAACTTTGAAATCCAGTGAGGCATGTACCCTGGGCCTCCAGGCTACAAGTCCTACACTTTACCACTGAGCCACGCAGGGCCCCAAAGTGTATTTTAGCATATCATGAAAAACAAAAACCTCTGAAAACTGCAAAGGTCATTGAAAGTGGTTGCTATCAAAAATTGCCTTTCTTTTTCATCAAATGGTTTATAAAACAATGCAAGACTGCACTTCTCATTAAAAACAGCATAATTCATAATTGTAGGGCTTAAGATCTAATTACAAGCAACAGGTATGTACACATGTAACCTTTAAAGAGTAACACTTTAGCTACAGATGTACCATTATCTGCATGTCAGCATGCTCACATAAGCCTACTAGTACAGATAACTGTACCAGAATGGGATTTTAGTTTTTGACAGGTTGCATCTTGGTACATCTAGACAATCCCAGGAATGGGAGAAATCTCCATACAGATTTTGTGCACAAGTTTAAACTCTCATATTTTCACAAACTGACAACAGAACTAGAATTTGAACATACTTGCTGCTTGTGTATACAATAATCCTTTGTTTCAAATACAAATATTTTCAGTTTAAATGCTTAACATAAAAAACAGTTCAGTTCATTTTTTACTTGATCACTATGTTAATGTGTTCCAATGTAGACACAAAATGGCTGCAAAACAATAGATTTCATTAGTTTTTTTTGGCATTTGTTGAAGACAATGCCACAATGAGTTCAATATGGCATTTTGAAAATCATGTATCATAGTTCATGCAAAACCGAAGGAAGTAAACCCAATTAAAATCAGTTTTTCTGAGACAAGTGTTTCAGTTGCAGTGGGATATGAAACTGAAAATGGCGTATTACAATAAATTGGATTAAGCCATCTGTCATGGAAATACCTCCTTTTTATCGAAAATAGCCATGGCTTTCTATAGTGGCGTAATGATACACACATACCATGCTTGTTCGTCCCAAAACAAGTTCGTTTCTGGGCTTGTTCGTCTCGGGGCTTGTTCGCTCGGACTTGTTTGTCTGACAAGATTGCACCCTTCTCTATTGGATTTTGCATGACTATACAGTAGGTTGACTTTCAAGCGAATATTTTGAAACTGTTTCTGTTGTTTATTTTTCAAATTATCAATTCCACACAATGGCTCCCTTGACAAATGCCACACCAGTGTTTTCAATGCTTTGATTTGAGATTTATAATCAACTTCTAAAAGCACTTAAGGTAATGAAACATTCAATGATTTGTCCTTGGTCATGTGTGTCACTAAAAATTAATTGCATTTTACTGCAATACAGATTAAACCTACAAAACAAAGTCAGTGCAGTGCTGTAGATTTCCTCCTGTAAAATTCACGATGGAAAAAAGCATCATAAATGTCTCATTATTGAGACTAATAAGCCTACATGAGGTAACAGAAGTTAATATATGTGTTCTTTTATACTGAAATAAATCAATGAACACTATTTCTTTACCAACATTGACAATACATGCTATAGCTGTTCAAATATTCATCCATTAACTTCTGTTATATGTTGCAAATGAATCGTTTCACCCTAATAGTATTTTTGTGTCAACTCTTATTTTTTTAAATGACAGATATATATACTACTACTTTACAGATTACAAATGTCTGCAGTGTTTGTTTTAGACTTGTCCAAATTTTGAAGTTGTTGCAGTAGACAAATATCTCAGTTAGTGAGATATCTCTTTGAAAGGACAGAACACATTGTGGAAAAAGAAGAAAACGCCGGTAACCACAATATTTTCAAAAGCCATCTCTGTTAGGGGTTGTATAAAATTCAAGATTTTGTGGTAAAGGGTTAACCAAGCTTATATACATGTACACCTTTTGAAGACAAACACATCATAACCACTTTTAATTTGTTGACTGCAAATGGTTTTTTTTTTATAGACAAATCTAAAATTTTGTTGTCTGGTAAAGGGCTTAGAGAAGGCAAGCACTATTCATCGCTTTCTTTTTAGTTACGTTGATGTTCTTGTCTATGCATTTTAAAACGTTGCTGTTCTTATAATAGTGGATTGGTTGGGCAAAGTTGGGCAATAGTTTTCTCCACTGCAAACTACAATGTTAAAATTTATGACAACATGCCAGAAAAGTGTGAGTCAGGACTTGCTGCCATCAAGTCCAAAATGATAGCTCTTGAAGAGGAAGATGCACTGAGAGGACAACTTTCCACAGAACAGGCATTCAGAAATATCAAGCCTGTATACAGCATTCAAGAATGTGTTCAGGAGGCAGCATATATTCAGGTAGCTCTGTATTACAGCAGGTAAAAAACACCTTAATTTATACAAATTTGTCAACCAGTACAATCTGAAGTGCCCCAAGTGTTTGTAGACTTTAAAAAATGTATCCTTGATTGATTGATCTTTTGTTTATTTATCATCACCACTAATTGCCAATATGGGTGACACCTCCTGAAGGCTGTTACTACTGCTAATTGATAACTGGGGGCCTTGATGTACACCATAGCAAAATAATATAGTGGAGAATGATTCTTTTCTTTTGCTGTTAGGAAATTTGATATTTCCATAGGCTACCCAGTAACTCAATACAAATTTTCAACAAAATGAAAAACAGTCAGGAAAAAGAAGCAATTGCTTGTGAGAGTTTTTATTATTTTACTCCATACTGAGCCACAAAAGAGCTTCAGTATTCATATTCCAGTATCTCTTATGCCCTCTGTCTCTTTAGCTCATCTGCGCACAAAGTGCTCAAGGTGAACTACTGTGATTGTGCCGTGTCCGTTGTCCATTTTGCAGTCGTCAACATTTACCTTGTGTGCACTACAGAGGCCACATTTTCAGTCAGACACTCATGAAACTTGGTCAGAATATTTGTCTTGATAAAATCTTGGACACTTCTGAAATTGGGTCATGTCAGGTCAAAAAGTAGGTCACTGGGCTAATTCTTAGAAAAAACTTGTGTGCACACTAGAGGCCACATTTTCAGCCTGATACTCTTGAAATTTGGTCAAAATGTTTGTCTTGATAAAATACTGGATAAGCTTGAAATTGGGTCATGTCAGGTCAAAAAATAGGTCACTGGACCAAATCTTAGAAAAACTTTGTGTGCACTCTGGAGGTCACATTTTCAGGCTGAAACTCATGACACTTGTTCAAAATGTTTGTCTTGATGATATCTCAGACAAGTCTGAAATTGAGTCATGTCGAGTCAAATATTAGGTCACAGGGCTAAATCTTAGAAAACCTTGTGTGCACACTAGAGGCCTTATTTTCAGCCTGAAACTCATTAAAGTTGGTTGGAATTTTTGTCTTTATGATATCTTGGACAGGTTTAAAATTAGGTCATGTTAGGTCAAAAAGTAGGCCACTGGGCTAAATCTTGGAAAAAACCTTGTGTGCACTCAAGAGGCCACATTTTTAGCTTTATACTCATTAAAACTATGCCAGATCGTTTGTCTTGACGATATCTCAGACAAGTTCAAAATTGGGTCTTGTCGGGTCAAAAAGTAGGTCACACGGCTAAATCTTAGGAAAACCTTGTGTGCACCATAGAGGCCACATTTTTAACATTATACTAATGAAGACTGGTGAGAATGTTTATCTTGTGGATATCTCAGACAAGGTTGAAATTGGATCATGTTGGATAAAAGGTAGGTCACAGGGTAAGATCTTAGAAAAACCTTGTGTGCACTCTAGAGGCCACATTTTCGGTCTGATAGTCTTGAAACTTACGGTAGTCAGAATGTTTGTCTTGATGATATCTCAGACAGGATGCAAATTGGGTCATGTCAGGTCAAAAAGTGGGTCACTGGGCCAAATCCTGAAAAACCTTATGTACACTCTAGAGGCTACATTTTCAGCCTGAAATGTATGAAACTTGGTCAAAAAGTTTGTCTTGATGATATCTTTGACAGTTTTGAAATTGGGTAAAAAAGTAGGTCATGGGGCCAAATCTTAGAAAAATCTTTTGTGCACCATAGAGGCCTCATTGTCAACCTGATTCTCATGACACTTGGTCAGAAAGTGTGTCTTGATATCTTGGACAAGTTCCAAAGTGGGTCACATCTGGTCACAAAGTAGGTCACTGGACCAAATCTTAGAAAGGCCTTGTGTGCACCTTGAAGGCCACATTTTCAGCCTGATACTTGTGAAACTTGGTCAGAATATTTGTCTTGATGATATCTTAGACAAGTTTGAAATTGGGTCACATTGGTTAAAAAAGTAGGTTACTTACACTCATTTGTTTTACATCACTAAAACCAGGATCTCTTCAGCTTTATCAACTGTAGATGACTTCACTCAGGTGAGTGCTTTAGGGCCAATGGCCCTCTTGTTTTAAAGATATTTCTTGTTGGTTTTTTTTGTCAAACCTTTTATTCCCAAACAGGAATGTGTATTTGAGGATTTCAGCCTGAAGCGATCTGTGATGGAAGAGGTGGTAAAGTACATGGCACCGTCAGCTATTGTTGCAAGCTCTACTGGTAATATTTTCCCATCGCGACTGTCTGAAGGGCTTGCCCAGAAAGAAAGGGTTATTGTTGCACATCCTGTAAGCTATCATTGATTTTTTGCCTTTCATCATACACAATGAACACTTGTATTTGAAATGTATGCATTTGGCATTATGTTCTCCAATACTTTTGTCATAGCTGAATATTTTTCAAATTATTATTGATCAGCTCTTTAATTCCTTATTAGACATAAGAATTTTAGACCCTTCTGTAGTAAAAGCTTTTGTAGCCTCTGAACTTAAGCTCAAAGGGCAGAAAACATCATGGAAAAGGGAGAAAATGATGGTAACTAGCATTTGCTCCTTTTTCCACAATGTTTTCAAACTCTTTACTAAACAACAAAATTTTGGACCAGTCAAAAATTGTATGCATTTGCAGACAACAAATAAATGTTACTCAAAAATTGAAATTCATTTTATGAAGGGTAGAAAACATTGTGGGAAAAAGAGAAAATGCTGGTTACCACAATGTTTTCAAAGGTTTCATTTTCAGGGTCGTTAAAAGCAGGGATTATTTGGTAAAGGGTTAATTCTAAGGGTCTTTTCAAGAAACTCATGAGTGTGTGGCAAAGAGTTCACTTTTGACAGTCCATTGCAAAGATTGTTAGTTGAGTAAGACTCTAGAAGACAGTAGGACACATAATATGTGTAAGACTCCTTATCCCTTGTTCAGTCAACTGAATTTATAGCAAGGGTTTGCAGAGGACATAGATTATGGATTAACTCTTTACCAAACGACAACATTTTAGACTGGTCCAAGTTGAAAGCATTGGCAGACAACAAAATAAATGTGACTCAAAAATTGAAATTTCTTTTGGGAAGGGTAGAAAACATTGTTGGAAAGGGAGAAAATGCTGGTCACCAGCATTTTCTCCTTTTTCCATGCAGTGTTTTCAAAAGGCCTCTTGTCTCAGGGTCGTTAAAAGTCAGGATTGTTTGGTAATGGGTTAAATTATGGTATTTGTCTTTTAAAAAGTGGATTTTTTTTTTTCTTGGAAATCGGTCACTCACCTTTTTTTTTTAAAATTTTTGGACAATGTTTTCAGAAGCCTTCTTCCTTAGGGTCATAGAAATATAGGATGATCTGGTAAAGGGCTTCACTCTGTATCAGACAACTGAATTTTAGACTTGTCCAAATTGAAAAAAAAATATGGGGGGGGGGGGAGAATTAAATGTGGCTCAAGTGATGAGATTAGCCTTTGGTAGGGTAGAATATATTATGAGAAAAGGAGAAAATGCTGGTTACCACCATTCTCTTGTTTTCTTACCATATTTTGAAAAGCCTTTAATTGTTCCTAGCATTGTTAAAACCTGGGGTAATTTGGTAAAGGGTTAACACTTTACTAGATAATAATATTTCAGACATGCATGAAATGAAAGCATTTGCAGATGACAAATTTCACGGGGCAAAAGTGATAAGGATTGTTCTAGAAATGACAGGACACATTGTGGGAAAAGGAGAAAATGCTGGTTACTGGCATTTCTCCTTATCTCTGGATATATTCAAAAGCCCTATTTCTTAGGGTTGTTAAAACTCGATATTATCTTAGGGTCGTTAAAAGTAAGGATTGTGTAGTAAAGGGTTAATTAACTCTTTGCCACACGATCCCGAATTTCAACGACCCTAACAGAGAGAAGGAGTTGGAAAATATTGAGGGAAAAGGAGAAAATGCTTGTTACCAGCGTTTTCTCCTTTTCCCACAATGTTTCCTGTCCTTTCACTCACATATTCCATCATTTCACCCACATATAGTTTATCATCCTTACCAAACAACAAATTTTACTCTGGTCCAGTTGAAAGCATTTGTTGAAAGTACCTTGAGTGATGTTTTCAGCCCTTCCCCCTTTTCCCACAATGTTTTCAAAAGGTCTCGTCCTCTTGGTTGTTAAAACTAGGGATTGTATGGTAAAGGGTTAGGTTAAGAACATTGGTTTTGTTGTATTTCACAGCTAAACCCAGTACATCTGGTACCCTTGGTTGAAATTATCCCGGCTCCCTGGACAGAGGAGTCTGCTACATTTGGAGCTCGAGAAATTCTGTTAGATGCAGGACAAGAACCTATTGTTGTTAAGAAGGAAACCAGAGGCTTCATTATTTGTCGAGTACAGCACGCCATCACTGCGGAATGCTTCAAGCTTATTCGGGTACTTACTTAACCCTTTACCACACAATCCCTGCTTTTAATGACCCTAGGGAAAAGGACTTTTGAAAACATTGTGGGAAAAAGAGAAAATGCTGGTAACCAGCATTTTCTCCTTTCCCACAATGTTTTCTACCCTTCCTAAAACAGTTTTCAAATGTTAGGTCACATTTATTTTTGTTGTCTGCAAATGCTTTCAATTTGAACTAGTATGAAATTTTGTTGTTTAGTAAAGGGTTAATGTTTAACTCTTTACCACACAATCCAGACTTTTAACGACCCTGCGAAAGAAGCCTTTTGAAAACATTGTAATGCTGGTAACCAGCATTTTCTCCTTTTCCCACAATGTTTTCTACCCTTTCAGCGAAAAATCATATCATTTGAGCCACAATGAAATTGTCGTCTGCAAATGCTTTCAAATTGGACAGGTCTAAAATTTTGTCGTTTGGTAAAGGGTTAACTCTTTACCAAATAATTTTTCAGCAACCACTGAAGGGAATTCAAGAAGGCTTTATGCAAAGCTTCCCTATAAAGATGAACTGCACATATTGTTAGCATGCTGTGTTTTGATGATTTTTAGTGCGAGTTATTGTAGTAGCCCTGGCGTCGTCTGCTTCATGCAGAAACTTGGATATTTTATTAGCTCACCTGAGCACGAAGTGCTAAGGTGAGGTATTGTGATGGGTCATTGTCCGGCGTCCATGTGTCCGTCTGTCCACAATTCCTTTAAACATCTTCTCCTCCTAAACCGCTGGGCCAGTCTTGATGAAACTTGGCAGGGATGTTCCTTGGGTGAAGCTCTACCAAAGTTGTTCAAGAGATTGAATTCCACCCATAACTCTGGTTGCCATGGCAACAGAAAGGAAAAAAATAGCAAAATCTTTGAAAATCTTCTTCTCTGATTCTAGAAGGTGTATAGCTTTGATATATGGTATGTAGCATCTCCTAGTGGACCTCTACCAAGTTTATTCATATGATGCCCCTGGGGTCAAAACTGGCCCTGCCCTTAGGGTCACAAGTTCGAACATAGGAACAAAGAAGGAAAACTTTTAAAATTCTTCTTCTCTGAAACTGGAAGGCGTGGAGCTTTGATATTTGGCAACTAGCATCTTCTAGTAGACCTCTACCAAGTTTGTTCATATGATGCCCCTGGGGTCAAAACTGGCCCCGCCCCCGAGGGGTCACAAGTTTCGAACATAGGAACAAAGAAGGAAAACTTTAAAATTCTTCTTCTCTGAAAATGGAAGGCGTGGAGCTTTGATATTTGGCATCTTGCATCTCCTATTGGACCTCTACCAAGTTTGTTCATATGATGCCCCTGGGGTCAAAACTGGCCCCGCCCAGGGGGTCACAAGTTTCGAACATAGGAACAAAGAAGGAAAACTTTAAAATTTTTCTTCTCTGAAACTGGAAGGTGTGGAGCTTTGATATTTGGTATGTAGCATCTCCTAGTGGACCTCTACCAAGTTTGTTCATACAATGCCCCTGGGGTCAAAACTGGCCCTGCCCGGGGATCACAAGTTTCGAACATAGGAACAAAGAAGGAAAACTTTGAAATTCTTCTTCTCTGAAACTGGAAGGCGTGGAGCTTTGATATTTGGCACCTAGCATCTCCTAGTGGACCTCTAACAAATTTGTTCATATGATCTCCCTGGGATCAAAACAGGCCCTGCCCCGGGGGTCACAAGTTTGAACATAGGAACAAAGAAGGAAAATTTTGAAATTCTTCTTCTCTGAAACTGGAAGGCGTAGAGCTTTGATATTTAGTATGTAGCATCTCCTAGTGGACCTCTACCAAGTTTGTTCAAAGGATGCCCCTGGGGTCAAAACTGGCCCTGCCCCGGGGGTCACAAGTTTCGAACATAGGAACAAAGAAGGAAAACTTTAAAATTCTTCTTCTCTAAAACTGGAAGGCGTAGAGCTTTGATATTTGGCATCTAGCATCTCTTAGTAGACCTCTACCAAATTTGGTCATATGATCCCCCTGGGGTCAAAACTGGCCCTGCCCTGGGGGTCACAAGTTCAAACATAGGAACAAAGGAGGAAAACTTTAAAATTCTTCTTTTCTAAACCTTGAAGGCATAGAGCTTCGTTATTTGGTATGTAGTGAACCTGTTCTAAGTTTGTTAGGCCCCCTGAGCACAACATGTTCAGTCAGTTTGAAATTGGGTCACCTTGGATCATAAACTAGGTTACTTGGTCAGATTAAAGAAATACCTTGTGGGCACTCTAGAGGCCACATTTATTGCTCAAATGACCTGAAATTTGGTCAGAATGTTTGTCTTGATAAAATCTTGGATGATTTTTGATTTGGGTCACCTGGGATCATAAACTAGGTCACTAGTTCAAATTAAAGTAATACCTTGTGGGCACTCTAGAGGCCACATTTTTGGCTCAATTGACTTGAAAATTGGTCAGAATGTTTGTCTTGATAAAATCTCACGTGAGTCCGAATTTGGGTCATATGGGGTCTTAAATTAGGTCACTAGGTCAAATTAAAGAAATACCTTGTGTGCACTTTAGAGGCCACATTTATTGTTCAATTGATTTGAAAATTGGTAAAAATGTTTCTCTTGATGAAATCTATGATGAGTTCAAAAGTAGGTCACCTTGGGTCATAATCTAGGTCACTAGGTCAAATTAAAGAAATACCTTTAGGGCACTCTAGAGGCTACATTTCTTACTCAATTGACTTGAAAATTGGTCAGAATGTTTATCTTGATGAAATATTTGATGAATTTGATATTGGATCACCTGGGGTCATAAATAAGGTTACTTGGTCAGTTTAAAGAAATACCATGTGGGCACTCTAGAGGCCACATTTATTGCTCAAATGACCTGAAATTTGGTCAGAATGTTTGTCTTGATAAAATCTCGAATGGGTTTGGATTTGGGTCACCTGGGATCATAAACTAGGTCACTTGTTAAAATTAAAGAAATACCTTGTGGGCACTCTAGAGGCCAAATTTTTTGCTCAGTTGACTTGAAATTTTGTCAGAATGTTTGTCTTGATATAATCTCACATGAGTCGGAATTTGGGTCAACTGGGATCATAAACTAGGTCACTATGTCAAATTAAAGAAATACCTTGTGGGCACTCTAGAGGCCACAGTTTTTGCTCAATTGACTTGAAAATTGTTCAGAATGCTTGTCTTGATAGAATCTCTTGAAAAAATCTAGGATGAGTTTAAAATTGGGTCACCTGGGGTCATAAACTAGGTCACTTGGTCAAATTAAAGAAATACCTTGTGGTCAGTCTTGAGGCAACATATCTTGCTCAACTGACTTTAAAATTGGTCAGAATCTTTGTCTTGATGAAGTATTGGATGAGTTTGAAATTGGGTCACCTGGGTCATAAACTAGGTCACTTGATCAAAATAAAGAAATACCTTGGAGGCATTCTAGAGGCCACATTTATTGCACAATTGACTTGAAAATTGGTCAGAGTGTTTGTCTTGATTAAACCCTACATGAATCTGAATTTGGGTCATGTGGGGTCTTAAATTAGGTTACTAGGTCAAATTAAAGAAATACCTTGTGGGCACTCTAGAGGCCACATTTATCGTTCAATTGAGTTGAAAATTGGTCAGAATGTTTGTCTTGATAAAATCTAGGATGAGTTCAAAACTGGGTCACCTGGGGTCATAATCTAGGTCACTAGGTCAAATTAAAGAAATACTTGTGGGCACTCTAGAGGCCACATTTATAGTTCAAATGATTTTAAAATTGGTTAAAATATTTTTCTTGATGAAATCTATGATGAGTTCAAAATTGGGTCCCCTGGGCTCATAATCTAGGTCACTAGGTCTAATTAAAGAAATACCTTTAGGGCACTCTAGAGGTCACATTTCTTGCTCAATTGACTTGAAAGTTGGTCAGAATGTTTGTCTTGATGAAATATTGGGTGAGTTGGAAATTGGGTCAGCTGGGGTCATAAACTAGGTTACTGGGTCAAATTTAAGAAACACTTTATGGGCACTCTAGAGGCCACATTTATTGCTCAATTAACCTGAAAACTGTTCAGAATGTTTGTCTTGATAAATTTTTTGATGAGTTCTAAATTGGGTCACATGGGGTGATAAATTAGGTTACTAGGTCAACTTACGGAAATTCCTTGTGGATGCTCTAGAGGCCACATTTTAAGCTCAATTTACCTGACAGTTGGTCAGAAATTGAATTATGCACGTTTAGTGAATTTCGCCTATTGACTCGGGTGAGCGATATAGGGCCATCATGGCCCTCTTGTTAGATCTGTGTTATTTCTGCAGTTATTTACTTTAAACTTAGACAATTCAGTAATTATCAAAAAGGGAAACTATACAACATGCTATTTCTCAGCAACCACTAGATGGACCTCAACAAAACTTTGTTGGAAGCTTGCCTATAATGAGGATATGGGCATATTGTCAGCATGTTGTGATTTCACGATTTTACCTTGCATTTTCTTTCTGTGCTTTTTCTCGGCAACCACTGGATGGAATTCACCAAAACTTTACAGGAAGCTATGCACTGGTATGGGATGCTCTTGTTGAAATCAAACACATCTTTGTTTAGGAACTTCAATTTAGGTAGATTTGAACAGGTGATGTGGATGATGTTGACATTCAACTTTTAACCAGACAGCGAGGATTTTAGACCTGTCCAGATTAATCCTTTAACACCACAGTGCCTGCTTTTATCAATCCTGAGAAATGAAGCTTTTGAAAATATTAAGAGAAAAGAGAACATATTGGTAGACAGCATTTTCTCCTTTTCCTACAATGTTTTCTACCATATCCAAGACAGGTCTCATCAATAGAGTCATATTTAATTTGTTGTCTACATTTTTTTTTTCAATTTGGACAAGTCTAAAATTTTCTTGTGTGGTAAATAGTCAAGCATTTGCAGGAAAGCTATTATATGTAGCTCAAATAAATGGAGAAGTATTTGAAAGGCTAGGAAGCATTGTGGGAAAAGAAGAAAATGCTGGTTCCCTCTTTGTTTTCAAAAGTCTTTTTCCTTATGGTAATAAAAACATGGCAGTTTTAGTAGAGAGAAAATCAACAGGAGACTACCCAGACTAATTTGAGTGAAAGCTTTAACTCTTTACCAAACGACAAAATTTTAGACTGGTCCAAATTGAAAGCATTTGCAGACAACAAAATAAATGTGACTGTTAATTAACTCTTTGCCACACAATCCCGAATTTCAACAACCCTAACAGAGAAGAGTTGGAAAATATTGAGGGAAAAAGAGAAAATGCTTGTAACCAGCGTTTTCTCCTTTTCCCACAATGTTTCCTGTCCTTTCACTCACATATTCCATTATTTCACCCACATATAGTTTATCATCTGCAAATACTCTGGAATTGGACAAATCCAGAATTTTGTTGTGTGGTAAAGGGTTAACTCTTTGATATTGAGCTTTAACGACCCTGAAAACGAAGGCTTTTGAAAACTTTGTGGAAAAGGGAGAAAATTCTGGTACCTTCATGCAGATTTGCTTATTTGTTTGCATACAGGATGACGTTATAAGTGTCCAAGACCTGGAGAAACTGTTTCCTTGTGGTCTTGGTCTTCGATATGCTTTCCTTGGGGCTCTTGAAACTTCACATCTCAATGGGAATGGTTAGTATTGATAATCATTATTTTTTACCTATATTGTTTCTACTTTCAAAAATAAGGGAGTCTGTAAGTAGAAGTAGGCGCTGTTGTCTGTTGTGTTATCTCTTTTTAAGTTTGATAAGGGACTCGATACATTTACAGACCTTATGTAAATAGTCCTATTATCTGATTTATCATAGACAGCATAGTGACCTGAGCAAAAACAGTATTCTACTAATTTAGGTACATAGTTTGATATTGCTTTCAAACAATGAATAACTGGAAATTTCAGAAACAAAGGATCTACTTTCTTGCACATTTGTTAAAATGCCAAAGCTTGGTCATCGCTTGTCTGCATGTAAGCAATTCTGTGTCCACTGTATATATCTTGAACCCCTTGTCTGATTTGAAAAAAATATTTCTAACATGTGTGCAATTGGTAAGAGGATGTGTAGAGCTAGAGCAGAGGTGTTAGGGCCTAGGGCCTGGTTTTATGAAAAAACTGTTATATTGCTCAAAACCCCTAACAGGCTCATTTCCTGACTTAAATTTAATTTGTTATTTGAGATGTATTAAACAAAAATTAACAGACTTTAGTAACATTCTTGAATCCTGAGCTGACACAACATTTCAGACTCAACTCAGTAAAATAATGGACTGAACTCCGTTAACAGACTTAAGTCCAGAGCTCCAGATAGAGGGAGTGATTTTGATTTTAAAACTGAATATATTAATCACTCTGCGCTAAACCCTATATCATGGGTACTCATTAGAATCATCTCATTGAGACAATTCTAATGAGTACCCACAACATAGGGTTTGGAAGAGAAATAATGGATTTAGAATACTATCACTCTCTCTTATCTGGAGGTCTGTAAAGTCCTTTATTTTGCTGAGTCAGTCTCGAACATTTGGTCAGCTCAGGATTATTAATGTTAGTTTAATGCATCTCAAAAAAAAAATCAGCGCAAGTCAGAAAATGAGTCCATTAGGGGATTTGAGCAAAATAAAAGACTTACAATTTTTTGTGAAATCGGCCCCAGGTTCCAAGGTCAACGTCACAGCAGGGGTCAAGGGTCATATTTTCTTAAATCATTTCCACTCCATATCTCTTGAATTCCTTGTCTGATATAAGCAGTATTTTTCACATATGTTCACCTTGATGAGAGGATGTGACATTGTAGGCTACAGTACCCAGGTCAAGGGACAGCATGAGAGGGGGGGGTTGTTGTTAAAGGTCTCATGCTCTTACATCATGTTAACTCAACATCTTTTGAGCCCTTGTCTGATTGTAAACAATAATTCACACATGTGTGCCACTGGGACGACATGCGGAGTGGATGTTTTAGGGCCCAGGCCGCAATGTCAAGGTCACTTCAGGAGATCAAAAGGTCACAAACTCTTGAATTGTTTCAGCTCCATATATCTTGAACTCATATCTGATGTTAAAAATATTACACACATGTGTGCACCTTGATGAGAAGATATGCAAGGAGGAGGTTTCAGAGCCCAAGCTCTGTGGTCAAGATAAATACAGGGGTCAAAGGTCACATGGTCAGAACTCATGTCCAGCCGTATATCTCTTGTCTGATTTTGAAACTATTTTACATAGGTGAGCTAATGTTTCAGATGCTAGGTCAAGGTCACAGTAGGCTATCAAGGGTCTCATGCCCTTGATAGCTAATCCTTGGCAGCCACATTGCCTGCTTTGCAGAATTCTTGTTTTGGGGCAAGGTTTTACTTTTCAACTTACCTACTAACCAGTTAATGGTATAGAATTGTTCTATCCCAAAGAATGGCCACTTAGCAGTTGAAAATCTACAAATAATGGTCACTTTCAAACAGTATAATTGAGAAATTGGTATAATAATTCAAATGAAGAATAACGTCTTGAGTATTAACGAGATCCCTCTAGTACTAAAAATGAACTCTAACTTCAGCCTGGGGCCAAAGTAACCCTTGGTTTAGGAATGGCAACAGTTTGTATTGTAGAAGACATCACATATACAAGGCTTATAGGCTTTTGTGTAAATCTGGATGGCAGACATTTTTTGTGCAAGAACAAACAAACGTTTTTATCCCTGTATGTAAGCGTCCCTGGTTTGATAGAGGTTGTTTTTGAGCTTACAATGGAATGATTCAAATGGAATGTTTATGGGCTGTCTGGGTGTAGACCAAAACCGTCCATTGACATGCATATTTTCGGATTTCATTGCTTGTCGGAGGGTAACATCTAAGAATCAATAATTTATGTAAAGTATAACAGAACTCATGAAATCAGGTCATGAAAAGTCAAATCGAGGGCTTCCTATCTTGCTTTGGATTTCACAATCCTAGTTATGACTTAAGCCTATAAAGTGCTTGACAGGCTTTAGTTACTTTTGCAGGCGATATAGATAAGGACCATACTGCATGCCAGGCCCCAGAATACAGGAGTTGAGACCAGGTTTGGCTGGTTCGAATCCCCAGTTGGGCCAAGTTCTCTGTCTGGTTTGATGATAGTCATTGCTAAAGGATTCATTCATCTCTCACCACTGATCATTGTTTCAACATTGCTTATGTGGGAAAGCAGCCAGTTGCTGGGACAGAATGTTGTGGAAAGTCCCGGTAAAAGGAAATCCAGGATAGGTGCACTGGCTGCTGCAATATTACAATGAAATTATGAAATAATGTTGAAAACAGCTCTAAACATAATACAAACAAAACATACTGTGCACAGAATGTGCGGACTGATTTTGGATCTATACTGTCCTCTAGTATGTTGCATACCCTGGCCAAAAGAAACTTAAAATGGTATTTTTTGGGCTATTTTTGTTATCTGAAAGGGTTCATTGCATTAACTCTGGCCTCTAATGTTTCTGACAGGTGTGTCTTACTATCCTTGAACAGAAATGAGAAATCCTCGGTACTTTTATCAATCATTTCAGATCAATTACCTTCTGAGGGTGACAGATAGTAGATTTTGTTCGTTTAACTTTCTCCCAATCATGTTGATTGATTTATGGATTGAATGAATCTTTACGCCACTTTCACCATTATTTCAGTCATGTAACGGCAACAGCTCACATATTTATGTGTGTGCTGGAATGCACCAGTATTAGGCTAGGGCTCTGAATTGTCTTGCCCAAGGCCACTCCCACATTTTCCAAACAACAGAAAATTACACTTATCTAAAATGCAAGCATTTGCAGACAGCAAGTTAAATGCAACTCCATAATTGGTTTTGTCTTTGAAATGGAAGAAAACGCTGTGGGAAAACAAGAAAATGATGGTTGCTAGCAGTTTCTACGTTTCCTGTGATGTTTTAAAAAGTGCTCTTCATCAGAGTCATTAAAAGACAGGAATCTTTGGTAAAAAGTTAATGCCATTTTTCGCTACACTTGCCTAGGGCCAGTGAGCTTATGTCATGGCCCTGTGTCGTGCGTGTGTGAATGAGTGTGTGCATGTGGGCGTGTGTTAAGTTTTATTTCAAACATCTTCTCTGAAACTACCCATCCAATTTTGATCAAACTTCACAGAAATGATCCTGCTATGGTCCTCTTCAGAATTTCTTGAAAAAAAAAAAAAAAAAATGATTATGTAAAAACTCTGGTTGCCACGGTAACAAAACTGAAAAATATTGGAAATCTTTTAAAATCTTTTTGTCCAAAAGCATAAGGCCAAGGGCTACTCAATTTGGTTTGTAGCTTCATCGGATAGACCTCTATCAAATGTCTCGAAATTATAGCCCTGAGGTCAAAATTGGCTCCATCCCGGGGATCACAGGTTTAATATGGGCTTATAGAGTGACTTGAATCTATATAGTGATCAAGAGATATAACTCCTGATATAAGATATATGTTTGTTACTATTTACCTCCCTTGATTGTCAAACTGCACCTATACAGGATTGGTGTTAGGTATTTAAGTTTTTTGGGTAAAAAATGTTCAGTTTTTAGGGAGAGTGGTTTATTTTGATGCTAATAGTTATTCTCAGATGGGTGGAATATTTAATATATGGTAAGGTTTCTATCATTCATTTTTTGTCCCAGCACTTTACTTTTCATGCCATTTAGAAAACCTGCAGTATTCACTGACACTCTCTTTGCATCTGAAAAAGATATGACCTTTTTTTTTTTGTGGGGGGGGGGTCCTTTTTTCAATGTAAGTTTATTGCAATACAGACTTTTTATGCTGTTTGTCCCTGTCAATGCCAGTTAAGTGCTTGATACATTTATTTTACTCTTTATGAAACAACAATTTTTTTGACTGGACCAAAATAAAATTAAAAGCCATTGTAGAGGACCAGTTAAATGTAGCTTAAATGATTATTTCTGTCTGTAATAGGGTAGGAAATATTGTAGGAAAAGGAGAAAATTCTTTTTGACAACATTTTCTTCTTTTCTGTCAATGCTTTCAAAAGCCATCTCTTTCAGGGTCATTAAAACTTGGAATTGTATGCTAAAGGGTGAAAAGCCAGTGGAGCAATAGAGGGCCATCATGGCCCTCTTGTATTTTTTTCTTAGTATGGTAAAAATCACAGGATTGTTTGGAAAAGGGTGAAGAAATGATTTGTTATTAATGATATACACATTTCACACAGACATAATTTATCAGTCAAATATTGCAGGAATGAAACATTTCTGTTCTTTGTATGGAGACGATATCTATGAGCTGCAGAAGCAATCTGGTCCACCAATCAGATTGGAGGGTGCCACGCTTGACAAGGTCCAAGAAGGACTTGAAGAAAGCATTCCTCTTGATGACATAGAAGCAAAAAGAAAGTGGCGGGACGAGAAGCTGGTTGAGTTGTACAAGCTCAAAAATAAAAAGTCGTAGAAAATAGTAACAAACTGATTCCAGTTTTTACCTGTAGTTTAAACATAGATCTGTTTATTTTACATTGATTGAGAAACAAGTTCTCGCAACTTACACTAATCTCTCTTGATTCTGCATCCTGGAAACTACACCAGTTTCTTTAATTCAAACGAGAACTATCATCTTTATCAACATAATCATCATCATCATCATCAGAGAGTTTATGCAAAATGACCCAGAACAATTGATATAATTATATGTATTTTGAATCGCACATTATTTCACATTGACATTGGGTCTGCTTTCACTGCCAACTTGTATCTTTCATTTAAAACTAATACTTGTATGTATATCATTTGACCAACAATTAATGACAAAAAAAGCAAGTAACGAATATGCCACTGAAAATAAGGCAGTGCTGTTCAAAAGTTTGACCGTATGTACTGTGCAGTCAGACCTTGATCAAAACTGCCCACAAATTTGCTTAATGTTTTCTGCTATGGGTAATCCCTTTACCACACAATCCCAGATTTTAATGACCCTGAACAAGAAGATTTCTAAAAACATTGTGGGAAAAGGAGAAAATGCTGGTTACCAACTTCTTGCAAAATGTTTTCAATCCTCTTAAATGCAAATCTCATCATGTCAGCATAGGTACATGTACATGTATTTTGTCATCTGCAAATACTTCAAATTTGGAAGTTCAGATTTTTTGTATGGTAAAGATTTAAATGTGGATTTAAACTATAAACAAAAGGAACACAGTTAACCCTATACCACATAATCCCGACTTTCAACTACCCGAGAAAGAAGCCTTTTGAAAACATTGTGGGAAAAAGAGAAAATGCTGGTAACCAACATTTTCTCCTTTTCCCACAATGTTTTTACCCTTCCTGAAACAAATTTTAATTTTTCAGCCACATTTATTATGTGGTCTGCAAAAGCCGATGTCACCGTGTCGATCGTGTTAATTTGGCACGTACACACCATCGCTGGATGAGGCAATAATTGAATAGCGTTTATTTCACCGACGAGTCGAGATTGTCCATTCATCGAGGTGATGGCAGGGTTCGTGTATATCGTAGAAGAAATGAACGTTATGCCGACTGTTGTGTACTTGAACGAGATCGTTTTGGGGGCGCAGGTTCCGTCTTGGTCTGGACAGGCACTGCGCATGGTTATCGCACACCTCTTGTCGTGATCGATGGGAATTTGAATGCCCAACGCTACCGAGGTGAGATTCTTGCGAGGCAAGTCATCCCACTGTTTCAAAATAATGCCAATATCACACTGTTTCAACATGATAATGCCATAAGCCTTTCGGCTAGAGATACTGTGAATTTCCTCAGGACGAATAATATTGCATTCATTAATGAATGGCCCGCCAAAAGTCTAGATCTGAATCCCACGAACACCTGTGAGATAACTTGGACGAGCGTGTTAGACGTTACGTTGCCCTATTTCACCGTGGAACATCAATGAACTAACACAAGCCTTAATCCAGGAGTGGGATAACATTCCACAGGCAGGAATCCACACACTTGTCGGTTCTATGCGCAATGATGCCAGGCAGTACTCGATGCTCAAGTTGGCCATAGTCGGTATTGGTAACCGGTCATTTCGTAATTAGGTCATTTCGTACCTAAGTCATTTCGTACGGTTTTGGTCATTTCGTACCCACTTCTTTGGTCATTTCGTACCCAGGGCATTCAGTAGCTATTTCTCTATTTTGAACTCTCTAACTGGTACGAAATGACTGTTATCTGGTCATTTCATACCCTGTCATGCTTTTGATAAATTCCGATGTTTCTTTAAATGTTTCCTGCTATTTTGTGCACCTGCTTATATACAGCATATGTTATCATGGTTATGTCAAGTCGATAGTAAAACCTCGAATAATGCTATTTCAAATTCATTATTATTATAATCATTATTATTTGGAGAAAATTATCTCCTGTCTGAATTAATGTTGAAAACGCCGTTAAACACGATACAACAAATCAATACAATTAAATTTGAAATATCAAGAAAGTTCTACCGCGTTTCTATTACTTTTTTAACCTTCCGCAAATACATGTGTATTTTACTCACGTCCACGTCCGTGCGTGCAGTGCGGGACTGCAAGCGCATCCACCTTTCGGCGGGAAAAAATACCAAAAGAGCACGCGGAACCAAAGGAAATGCTGTGTCATCAGATCTATTTTAGCATTTTAAGCTATGATAACGAAGAAGCGTCTGCCATTCGTAAAAAAAATAAGTGATTCGTCGGGGAAAGAAAAGTGAACGCCATCAGTTTAATTAGGAAGAAATAAGATCTAGATTAATGTGGAAAACTTTGTCTCAGAGTAACATGTGATAAGGGACGCTAAACGCTGATTCATGGCTGTAACTTTCGATTTGCGAGAAAATAAGATGGAACAACGTAAACAATGGCAATTATATTAAGATAGTCACAGGTAAATGTTTCTGTTTTTTTTTTCGAAGGTCTATTCACTCAACGGATTTACAGTTGACGATATTGGATAATTTCATACAGGATGAAATTAGTTTGAAATTTAATCCTGATCCTGTTAAATAGCCTAAGTTAAATGAAACTTTTAAGCCGATAGTAAAAACCCGAAAAATGCTATTTTAAACTTATTTTTGGGAGAAAAATATCTCCCTATCGGACAGTGTAAACCAAGATCAGAATGTACGTTCTGTGCAGTCTGATCTTGATCTACACTATTTGCAAATACGGTCAGCAAGTCGCGTTTGGTAGCTTAAGGGAATAGGGGCATAGACTCTGTGCTTTTCTGGTCGTGAATAGTTTTTTTTTTCTGTAAATCACTGATAACGATAAAGTATTAAATTGCGGTCTCGCGAGGGAAGACTGTTGGGACATTTAGAGGTAACACAGTTCTATGGAGGTCAAACTCCAGGGTCCATATTCACCAACCAGTCTTAAGAACATTCTTTGTCTTATTATGATTGGCTAAACCAAATTGTTCAGCCAATCAGAAATTGTGTTATTTTAAATCTAGAATAAGACCAAGAATATTCTTAAGAATGGTTGTTGAATACGGACCCAAGACTACGCAACATGGATCGAGGAACCCTGGTCAAAAAGTAATGACTTGAAACGAGCGTCTTCACAGTGCTATGAACTTAAGTGTAAAAAGACTGATAAGAATAATTCGAAGAACTTTACACTGTGTGAAAAATAATATGAGTCATGCTTTGTGAATAGGGGGCTTAATGCATTTGCGAAAAGTGTCAACTTGGGTCAGCCTGCGCAGTCTGCGCACGCTGACCTGGACCGATACTTTTCGCTATCATTCAGTTTTCTACATGACAAAGGACTATTCTACCTTAGGATACAATCGGTTGTTACAGATTTTTTTTATTCTTAATTATGTGATGTCTTGCTTGGTATGGTGCATCACGGAGATGCATTAAGCGCCCTTTTGCCAGGGCATGGCTCATGTGAAAAAAAGGGGATTGCATCTACTATCCAATAGTGACAAACCAGCACAACTACTGCATTTTTTTTTTTTTTTTTCTAAAAAATATGCTTTAACTATGTACCACAGGACAAAATTGTAGACTGGTACAAATTAAAAGCATTTGCAAGTCACAATTCATAAGTGGCTCAAATGATGGAATTGATCTTTGATAGGGTAGTAAACATTCTGGGAAAATGAGAAAAATGCTGCTTATCAGCATTTTCTCCTTTTCCCACAATGTTTTCAAAATGTTTCTCCCTCAGGCTCGTTAAAACTCGGGAATGTGTGTTAACAGGTTAAACAATACACAACCCTTTCCTGCAATTTCCCGTGTCTTCACTACCGCCGAGCCCCACTAGCTCAGTCGGAAGTGCACCGGGTTTCAGAACAGGGGGTCGCTGGTTCGATCCCTGGCTCTGCCAATTTCTTTCCGAGGACTGATGATAGTCATTGCAGCAGGATTCATTCCTCTCACCACTGACCATTGTTTCGACAATGGCTATGTTGGAAAGCTGCAAGTGGCTTGCAAAGAATATTGTGCGTAATACTGGTGCACTGACCGCCGCGATATAACTGAAATGTTGAAACGGCGCTAAACATCATACAATCAATCACCCAATCAATCTTAAAAAAATGCATAGCCCTTTCCTGCAATTTCCCCTGTCTTCACTACCCGGGGGTGGAAGTCTTTTATGAGCGCCTGGGAGAGAGGAGAGAATGCCGATATCAGCATTTTCGCCCTTTCCAACGATGTTCTCTATCCTTCTAGTGACAAGCCCTACAATCTGAGTTACTTTCAACTTGTCCTCCGCAAATGCTTTCATTTTGAGCAAGTAAAAAAGTCAGTGTCTTGGAACATTGTGGCAGGAGGAGAGAGAGTTCGTTGCGACCGGTTCCTCCTCCTGCCACAATGTTTTTGTTCATTTCTACACATTACACCTTAACCCTGTACCAGACGACAAAATTTTAGCCTTGTTCAAATTGAAAGCATTTGCAGACGACAATTTCATTGTGGCTCAAATGGTGCAATTTTTCTTTGATAGAGTAGAAAACATTGTGGGAAAAGGAGAAAATGCTGGTTACCAGCATTTTCTCCCTTTCCCACAATGTTTTTAAAAGGCTTCTTTCCCAGGGGCGTTGAAAGGCGGCATTGTACGGTAAAGGGTTGACTGATTTTGTTAGTTTTCAGCTCTTCTGAACGTAAGCTAGCAGAGCTTATGTCATGGCGTGGTTTCCGTCCTACGTCTGTTTGTCCGTCCGCGTGTCCATCTGTCCGTTTGTCCGCCCGTCCGTCTGTCTGTCAGTTTGTCTGTCCGTCCTTACGTCCGTCCGTTAGTCTTTTTCTTGTTTACGCGATAAAGTCTGCATTTGAGCTTGGATTTTCGTGAAACTTTCACAGCTTGTTTGTCTCATCAATAGCTTCAACCCTGTTACTTCAAAGTCCTAGCCTAGTGCTGGTGAAACCCAGGAAAAATATGAATACATGAGCTGTCACCGTGATAGGACTGAAAAAATGTTGAAAGCGGCCCTAAGTAGCATTCAATCAATCAACATTGAACCTATTGGTTTTGAGAAAAAAAAAAAAAAATCTATCAGTATGGGAAAAGTAGACATTTACAGATGAAAATTTCCATTTCTTGCTTACGCGATAAATTCGGCATTTGCACAGTTGCTTTGTATCATCAACAGATTGAATCGGATTAAAAAAAAAAATCAGTATGGGAAAAATAGCCATTTAAAGTTGAAAATTTACATTTCGGGTTTACGCGATAAAGTCGGAATTTGTTGTGAAATTTTCATGAAACTTACACAGTTGCTTTATATCATCAATAGTTTGAACCCTATTGATTTTGGGGAAAAAAAACATGACAATCAGTATGAGGAATGTACCCATTTAAAGTTGAAAATTTACATTACTAGTTTGCGCAATCATGTCCGCATTTTTTGAAACTCGGGATTGTATGATAAAGAGTTTGACTCTTTACCAAACGACAAAATTTTAGACTGGCCGAAATTCAAAGCATTTGCAGACGACAAAATAAATGTGGCTTAAAAATGAAATTTATTTTGGAAAGGGTAGAAAGGGTCGTTAAAAGTCGGGATTGTGTGATAAAGAGTTTAATGAATACTAAAACCTATCAAATTTCGCTGGGTTCCAAAGAATTGGTTTTGCGACAACACCCTCATGTTTTCTTTTTCTTGAATCATGAATTCATAATGTATGCTTGAAAAAAAGCAAAATCACTGCCAGTAGATCGATTCAGGCCCTCAAGGGCCTCTAGTTTCTTTGTTTTTCATTTATACTTTCCAATTGAAAAAAAAAAGACCCTTTGAGTCTTGACATTGGTCACTTCCTTGAGGCATTACGGTGAGAGGAGGGTATTCTCATGATGAAATTTTTCTCCCTTTTGCACTAGTGGGACGTGCGTGTTTATGCGCGAAGCCTTGCTTTAGGCTAAAGACTATATAACCATTCATTACTATTACTAGTATTTCTTATTTGCACTAGTGGGACATGCTTGTTTATGCGCGAAGCCTTGCTTTGGGCTAAAGACGATATAACCATTCATTATTATTACTAGTATTTCTTATTTTTTAGGCGCCTTAACCCGTATCCTGCTGGATAACTTAAATGAAAATTTCAAGGTGGTGGTAAAAACCAAAATGTTGGTATTTAAAAGTTATGGGGGTTGGGAAAACAGCTCCTTATTGGACAGTGTGGATCCAAGATCAGACTGTACGTTCTGTGCAGTCTGATCTTGATCTATACTATCCGCAAAAGGTCCTTGAGTCGCGCTCAGCAGCCTAAGGGTTAAGTTGTTACTCATTAGTACTCACAGACGATTGTTCTCCCAACATCTTTCAAGAGAACACACTGAGAGGACATTATGGCAGGGGATGAAATTGCGGGCGCGTCATCTTGCACGGCGATATTTCCTCTCATAGCCGAGCCCCGCTCGCCTGGTCGGTAGCACACAGGACTTGAGAACAGGAGGTCGCTGGTTCGATGCACGGCCCGGTCAATTTCTTTCCGAGGATTGATGATAGTCATTGCGACAGGATTCATTCTCCTCTCACCATGGTTTCGACGATAGTTATGTGGGAAAGCAGCAGGTGGCTTGAAAAAGAATATTGTGCGGAGTACTGGTAAAAAACTCCAGGAAAGCATGGATAGGTGCACTGGCCGCCGCTATACAAACTGAAATAATGTTGCAAACGGTGTTAAACATCATATAATCAATAATTCCTCTCATAATCTGTCACTTAGACCTTAGTTATTTGCGGGTCCACTTTGACATACTTCAGTCTTCGTTATCACAGTATTTACTATATGAAATTTATGTTGTCTACCCTTTTGTAAAATATTTTTGACCTGGGCAGATTGCTCGTTGCTTTTTACAGTAGTTCATATTTTGAGGTATTGTGGTGGAAGGAGGAGATGCACGTTCTTGTTATTTTCACCCCCCCCCCCCACGCCGTGGGCTAAAGGATATAGGTTTTACGTTGTCCGGCCGTCTGTTCGTCCTTCCGTCCAGACAACTGTCTTCTCAAATCCTTGATGAAAATTGATGAAACTTCATACACGTGTTCTTCATGACAGTCCATCGTGTTCTTCATGGCAGTCCGTCGATACAGTTTTCTTTTTGGCCTTTTTGACTGGAAACCGTATCAAGGAAAAAAGGGACTTGATGTGTATTTCCATTAAAAAAAAGTCTTTTTTTTTTGCCGAGGGATATCATTTCAACGAAATATCTTGTCTCCTTTTGCATTGAGCAGTGTCTTGAAGCGTGTGTAGCAGGGTCCGTTATCACCAACCATTCTTAAGAATATAATTAGTCTTATTCTCCAAGATTTTCTAAAATTGAAAGTAAAACAACTCCTGATTGGCGTAATCAAATGGTTTAGCCAATCAGGAGTCGTGTTACTTTCAAATGTAGAAAATTCAGGAGAATAAGACAAAGAACGTTCTTAATCCTTTCAACGCCATAGGCGAAAATAGGGACTTTTGCGGACGATATAGATCAAGATCAGATTGCACAGAACGTGCAGTCTGATCTTTGATCTATGCCCTCCGCTTGTTTGGTCAAGCCTATAGGATATAAGTCTTCTGGAGACTCAGTGGATTGTATTTACAGCCATCAAAAGAAGCCAAGTTCGCTTATTTGGTGCCGAAAGAGTTAAGAAGGGTTGGTAAATACGGGCCCAGGACTTAATTTTATCATTTTTCTTTACATTATTTACCGCCTTTTGTAGACGATCTTTGAGTCCTGTGGCAGACCAAGAGTGGAGTCATTAGTTCGGAGGGGGATTGCTCGTGCGAGAGATTCGTCCTATTGATACGCTTTTTACAACCACAGAATTCAATTCAAATTCAGTTCAATTTTGAATTTGAATACAACCATATAAAATACCCAATCTCTATTAAGCCTTAACCTGATAAATAAGTGAAAAGAAACTTTCAAGTCAATAGTAAAAACCCAAATTTTGCTATTTCAAAGTGGTTTTTTTTTTTTTTTTGCCGGGGGGGGGGGCGTAAATATCTCCTTCTTGGATAATGTAGATCCAAGATCAGCTTGCACGTTCTGTGTAGTCTGATCTTGGATCTACATTGTCCGCAAAAGGTCCTTGAGTCGTGCTTAGCAGCCTTAGGGTTAATGTATTTTACCAACTGGTCTACTCTTCACTTTTTGCAAATGACTTTCCTTATTTTTGTGAAGGACCACTTTCAGGGTGCTGTGCCGGAGGGAGAGTTGCTTGTCATGAGATTTTTCTCTGTTTAGTAGAGTGTGTCCCATCGTGCCCATGTGTAAACCAAAGCTTACGCTGTTTATCCTCTACCCGTTTACCAAACGACAAACTTTCAGAATCGTGGAAATCGAAAGCCTTTGCAGACGACAAATTATAATATGTGGTTCAAATTGTGGAATTTGTCTCTGAAAGCCTTGAAAACATTATGGAAAAAGGAAAAAATGCTCCTGGTTACCAGCATTTTCTCCTTTTCCAACAAAAGGCTGTCTTTCTCAGGGTTCTTAAAACTCGGGATTGTGTGGTAAAGGGCTACTCATTACTAATTTCCTTAGGCCCCTTTCACAATGGGTTGTGACTAATGGCAACAATTTGATCGCACGACAGACGTGAAAAAACTACTCTCGCAAAAAAGCTTTCACAAATGCAATAGAAATCGTTCAACAAGAGTGCGACCGTTGCAAGAAAGGGGACGTATGCTCGTGCGAGCGATCGTACGTTTACCTGTGAGTGTTGCTCGAGTGACTGCGAATGGTGTGACGTCACCCATACAACTGACGGCATTGTCGTACGACTGGTTGTGTGTTTGGATACGACCGGTTGCACAATCATGAGATTGTTCGTAAGAGTGGTCGTGAAACGACCGGAAATTTATACCCGCCAAAATATGGATCTCGTCAGATCAACATTGAATTCCGAAGAACGAATGCAGTGTAGTGAAAAAAGGCTGCAAACACCAAGGAAACAACAGAACGTTAGCAATAGCAGCTTCCGTCAAAAAGGCTAGAGACCATTTTTGTCGTTGACAGATTTTTGTCTGTAGGACAGTCGAGTCGCACAGAGTCTCTTTAAGTCGTATAAGGGTAGTACACTGTTGTACGAGGTGATACGAATAGTCTAATAACAGTCTAATAGTAGCATTCAGAACAAGATCTAACGCAGGACGGGTAGCCAGAGATCTCTAATACAGTCAGTGTCCATGGGCGCAGTACCTATCAGAAAACTGAGTCCCATCTAGCTCTCATCGAGTCCCATTCCTCTCCCGCTGTAAGGATTTTAGTGACGATTCTTTGGATTTTTTTAAAATACAACTGCACGGCGACGTCCGTCCGAAGTAGCATTCCGAGTTAGCGTCGATCTTTGAAAGTCCGTGCATTAATCAGTAAACACGTTTTTCGCTCTGATATCTAGGCAAAACGAGCATTTCATAACAATGTTGCTTTCCGATTTCGTTTCTTTTATTAGTCATGGCTTAAATTCGGGCTCTTTCAGCCAAGATTCTTGAAAAGAGCGAGTATATTTTTTCCTCTTCGCCAGGGTAGCCATATTGGACTGCAACGGATGCGGTTGCTGTGCGATGAAATCGCAATAACTTGGATAAGAGGTTGCTACTCATGTAACTGGTGCTATTTTTAGAAGCCGGATTTCCAAAAAAAAGAAATATTTTGTTTTGTGGCAAGCATGGAAATAGAAACATTTATCGTCAAAACAACCCTTATTTGCATTTTAAACGGCGGTTAAACAGTACCGATTTTTCGTGTCGTTCTAGCGACTTTTTCGTTTCGTGCCGCCGCGATATAACTGAAATAATGTTGAAAAAGGCGTTAAACACCAAACAATCATTTTCGTTGCGTCCCAAATGAATTCCGTTGCGTAAAAAGACATGTTTACAGCGTAAACGCGAACCCTGAATACACGTATGAGTGTTGTACGACGCAAGTTCGTGCGTCTTTTCATGAAAAAAAGTTTGCAACTCTCCTACGAATGTCCGTGCGGTAAAGTGTAACTACTTTGATCGCATGCAGTCGCTTCAGAATTTTGAACATGTTAAAAAGTCTAACACGATCGTTTGCGACCGCTTGCGGCTCTGCAATGACTGCAACAACTCACAAGACGCCACGCGAGTGGTCGTGCAACACTGCTAAAACGTGTTGCAGGTGGTCATTAACTGGCCGTAAGGAAATTGTGAAAGGGGCTTTAGCAAACCACGCTTGGGGGCACTGTGGATGAAGGGAAGATTGCTCGCATTTTTCCCTTTTGCTAAGATATTCAGAAGAAATATGGCAGGGAAATACTTGTTGCAAGCGGTTCATCCTGTCGTCATAGAGTTTCACAAATTTGAGCCATGCTCTGGCAAGAGGGGGCTTAATGCATTTCCGTGATGCATTATACCAAGCAAGCCTTTATAATACAATTATGGATCCATAATAGCCACTTTTTTTTCTTAAATAACCGACCAAGCAAGCCTTCATATAATTATGGATCCATAAAAAACACTTTTTTTCCTTAAATAACCGACCAAATCATGAGGTGGACTGGTTCTTTGACATACAGAAAATTGACAAGATCGAAAAGTTTCGGCCCAGGTCAGCCTGCGCGGACTGCACAGGCTGACCTAGGTCGATACCTTTCGCAGACACATTAAGACCCCTTTTCACACAGCATGGCCTAGTTTTATGATTTATGCCCCAATTTATATTGTCTATCACTCGTAGGGGTCCTGCGTGGCTCAGTGGTAAAGTGTAGAACTCGTAACCTGAAGGTCACGGGTTCTAGCCTCTCTGGATCCACTGGGCTTTTCGTGGGAGTGTCCTTGGGCAAGACACTTCAGAGCCCTAGCCTAGTACTGGTGAAACCCAGGAAATACATGAATGTCGCCGTGATATGACTAAAATATTATTGGAAGCGGCGTAAAACACCATTCAATCAATCAATGTATCACTCGTAACTTTCCGTTACATATTACCTATCGCAGACTACTCTTTGCGTCTTACATATCTGGACCCCATTAACCCTTTGCCAAACAGTCCCGAGTTTTAACGACCCGGAGTGAGAAAGCGTTTGAAACATTGTAGAGAAGGGAGAAAATGCTTGTGGTCAGCATTTTCTCGTTCCCCCTTTTCCACTGTGTTTTCAGCAAATTGAAATAAAGTTCCATCTTTTTTTCAGAGCCACACCTAATTTGTCGCCAGCAAATGTTATCCATTTGGACAAGTCTAAAACATTTTCGTTTGGTGAAGAGTGGAACGGTTTTAGCGCTCATGGTGAACTCATTTCTTTTACCACAATATTTTTTCGCACACTTGTTAATCATTTACCTAGGTAGCGTACAGGACTTTTGAACATGAGGTCGCTAGACGATCCCCGGCTTGGCCAATTTATTCTTGAGGATTGATGATCGTCATCGCGACAGGATTCATTTCTCTCTCACCGCTGACCATTGTTTCGACAATGGTTATGTTGGAAAGCAGCCAGTGGCTTGGAAAGAATATTGTGCGGAGTACTGGTAAAATAAACTCCAGTAAAGCATGCTTAGGTGCACTGGCCACCGTGATATAACTGAAACAATGTTGAAAACGGCGTTAAACACCATAGAATCAATCAATCAATCTCTCTCTCACCACTTTCTATTGTTTCGACAAAGGTTATGTGGGAAAGCAGCCAAAACACCAACCATTTACTCTCTCGATATGGTCTCACGAATTGAGTACGCTGGCGAAGTAGAATTTCTCTTCTCAGTGCCCAACACACTAAAAACTGACGTCACTAAAACTGACGTCACTGAAACCTTGGTGCATGAAATCACAGCGATATACGTTCGATGTAGTTTTATTGAATTAAACATGGATTAAAGCAACTTCAAGGTAAGTAACTATTCATTTTATGATTTACTGGCAAAAGTAAACCGACCATTAGTTGCCTGAAACGACCATTAATTTATCTTTTTAACGTTACACATGTAACGGACACTGCTTAACGGACGTATGATTTTTGACCCTTCATGATTTGTTTACATGCCAAAGGGATGGCTCGTTTTAACCCTTTCAACGTGTTTTCTACGCTACGGAAAGGTGTGGCATGTGTATGCAGTATTGTCCGAATCATTTGACCGTAGTCGAAATAATGTCATGGACCTAATTTCAGACTGATATTGCCATTAAATTAGCCTGTAAGAGTTTTGTTTTCCTGAAAACGTTAATCATTGTCTTGAACTTTTCTATTTGCTGATGGCAAGCTATTGATAAGATATTTTCAACACAAAATTGTCAGAATTTAACAAAGGCATCGCTTGTGTGAATCGGCTCTGAATATGTGAACCGGCTCTGAATATGTTGGATAAAATCAAGCGTTCTCCCAATAAGCTTTTCCCAATAAGAACAATAACGGTAACTCTGCATTGACTGTATCTGGACAACTCGGCCCATAACCATTTCGACCCATAACAAAATCAGCTTATACTACTTTCGGTGTACGTTTTTATAAAGGTAACGATGGTATGATAACTGTTTCTGCATATTATATGTCAAGCTGTCTGATAAGGTTGTTAGCCCATAGTAAAACTTGAAATCTGGGATTATTTTGTTTAATCTAGTCTGAAAGAGTGTGTGTGTGTGTGGGGGGGGGGGTATGGGAAATGCGACACCTACCAAAATCGCCAAATGACTTCCCATATAGTGCAATTTTTTGTCGTTTTTGTAGTCGTTACCATATTTTATGACACAAAGAAGCTTTAGTTGGACAAAACCTCATGATTTAGGGAATGTTTAAATTGGTTATTAATGTCCGAGACACCATTACAAATACTAGATAATGACACAACAGACCCCTTTTGAGCCCCTTCATCGGGATTGTGACGCCTACCACTATAGCCTAATATTTACTATAGGTTGCATGTTAAATTATGATAATGAGCTTTAGTGGGGCAGTACTACAGCACACAAGATTTTTTTATGTTTTCCTTTCCACGAGGAAAAATAAAAAATCTGCTTAATTATTGACCGACCCTTCTGGAGCCCCTTTATGGAGATAGTTACACGTACCGCTATGGTCTGTTATTTGCAGTGGACATAAAGGACGATAAAACCAATAAGCTTTAGTGGTGCAGTACCACCTATCACAGGGATATTTTTGGTTTTTTATGTCCGAGACAACATAACAAATATTAGATAATGACAAAACAAACCCCTATTGAGCCCCTTCAAAGAGATTGTGACGGCTACCACCATAGCCTAATATTTACTATAGGTTGCATGTTAAATTATGATAATGAGCATTCGTGGGGCAGTACCACAGGACACAAGAATTTTTTATATTTTTCTATCTCCGGAGCAAAATAAAAAAATTGTATAATCATTTACCGACCCCTCTGGAGCCCCTTTATGGGGATTGTGACACTTACCCCTACAGTCCATTATTTGGAGTGGATACCAGGGATGATAAAACCAATGAGCTCTATTGGGGCAGTACCATCTATCACAGAGATACTTTTGGTTATTAATGTCCGAGGCACCTTTACAAATACTAGATAATGACACAACAGACCCCTTTTGAGCCCCTTCATCGGGATTGTGACGCCTACCACTATAGCCTAATATTTACTATAGATTGCATGTTAAATTATGATAATGAGCTTTAGTGGGACAGTACCACAGGACACAAGATTTTTTTATGTTTTCCTATCCACGAGGAAAAAAAAAAAATCTTCCTAATTATAGACCGACCCCTCTGGAGCCCCTTTATGGAGATTGTGACACGTACCACTATGGTCCATTATTTGCAGTGGACATAAAGGACGATAAAACCAATAAGCTTTAGTGGGGCAGTACCACCTATCACAGGGATATTTTTGTTTTTTTTTTGTCTCCACGAGACAACATAACAAATATTAGATAATGACACAACAAACCCCTATTGAGCCCCTTCAAAGAGATTGTGACGGCTACCACCATAGCCTAATATTTACTATAGGTTGCATGTTAAATTATGATAATGAGCATTAGTGGGGCAGTACCACAGGACACAAGATTTTTTTTATATTTTTCTATCTCCGGAGCAAAATGAAAAAATTGTATAATCATTAACCGACCCCTCTGGAGCCCCTTTATGGGGATTGTGACACTTACCCCTACAGTCCATTATTTGCAGTGGATACCAGGGATGACAAAACCAATGAGCTCTATTGGGGCAGTACCACCTATCACAGGGATACTTTTGGTTATTAATGTCCGAGGCACCTTTACAAATACTAGATAAAGACACAACAGACCCCTTTTGAGCCCCTTCATCGGGATTGTGACGCCTACCACTATAGCCTAATATTTACTATAGATTGCATGTTTAATTATGATAATGAGCATTAGTGGGGCAGTACCACAGGACACAGGATTTTGTTATGTTTTTCTTTTCCCGGAGCAAACTAAAAATTCTGTATAATTATTTACCGACCCCTCTGGTGAAGCCCTTTATGGGGATTGTGACACTTACCCCTACAGTCCACTATTTGCAGTGGATACCAAGGATGATAAAACCAATAAGCTTTAGTGGGGCAGTACCACCTATCACGGATATTTTTGGTTTTTTATCTGCGATACAACATAACAAATATAAGATAATGACACAATGACCCCTATTGAGCCCCTTTATCGGGATTGTGACGGCTACCACTATAGCCTAATATTTACTACAGGTTGCGTGTTTAATTATGATAATGAGCCTAAGTGGGGCAGTACCCCAGGACACAAGATTTTTTTTTTATGTTTTCCTATCCCCGGAGCAAAATAAAAAATCTGAATAATTATTGACCGACCCCTCTGGAGCCCCTTTATGGGGATTGTGACACTTACCCTTATGGTCCACTTTTTTGCAGTGGACATAAATGATGATAAAACCGATAAGCTTTAGTGAGGCAGTACCACCAATCACGGATATTTTTGGTTTTTTATCTCCGAGACAACATAACAGATATTAGATAATGACATAAGAGACCCCTCTTGAGCCCCTTCATCGGGATTGTGACGCCTACCACTATAGCCTAATATTTACTATAGGTTGCATGTTAAATTATGATAATGAGCATAAGTGGGGCATTACCACAGGAAACAACATTTCTTTATGTTTTTCTATCCCCGGAGCAAAATAAAAAATCTGAATGATTATTAACCGACCCCTCTGGAGCCCCTTTATGGGGATTGGGACACTTACCCCTATAGCCCACTTTTTGCAGTGGATACAAGGGATGATAAAACCAATAAGCTTTAGTGGGGCAGTACCACCTATCACAGGGATAGTTTGGTTATTCATGTCCGAGACAACATTACAAATACTAGATAATGACACAACAGACCTCAATTGAGCCCCTTCCTCGGGATTGTGATGGCTACCACTATAGCCTAATATTTACTATAGGTTGCATGTTTAATAATGATAATAAGCTTTAGTGGGGCAGCACCACAGGACACGGGATTTTTTTGCTTTTATGTTTTTCTATCCTCGAGGAAAAATAAAAAATCTGACTAATTATTGACCGACGCCTCTGGAGCCCCTTTATTGGGATTGTGACACATACCCCTATAGGCAACTAGTTGCAGTGGATATCGGGGATGATAAAATCAATAAGCTTTAGTGGGGCAGTACCACCTATCACAGGGATATATTTGGGTTTTTACCTTCGAGGCAACATTATCAATCTTAGATAATGACACAACAGACCCCTTTGAGCCCCTTCATTGGGATTGTGACGCCTACCACTATAGCCCAGTAGAAAGTGTCTGTTGCATTGTTAATTGTGATAATGAGCATTCGTGGGGCAGTACCACTGGACACGTGATTTTTTATGTTTTTCTATCCCTGAGGAAAAATAAAAAAATCTGAATAATTATTGACCAACCCCTTTGGAGCCCCTTTATGGGGATTGTGACACTTACCCCTATAGTCCACTATTTTCAGTGGATATCAAGGATGATAAAACCAATAAGCTTTAGTGGGGCAGTACCACCTATGACAGGGATATTTTTTATTTTTTACATCCGAGGCAATATTACAAATATTAGATAATGACACAACAGACCCCTCTTAGGCCCCTTCACTGGGATTCTGACGTTTACCACTATAGCTCAATATTTACTGTAGGTTGCATAGTTAATTGTCATAATAAGCTTTAGTGGGGCAGTACCAGTTGACAAAGGATTTTTTGTTTTTGTTTTTTTTTTTTTGTTTTTCCATCCCTGAGGAAAAATAAAAAAAATTGAATAATTATTTACCGACCGCTTTGGAGCCCCTTTATGGGGACTGTGACTCTAACCCCTATAGTCCACTATTTGCAGTGGAAATCAGGGATGATAAAACCAATGAGCTTTAGTAGGGCAGTACCTCCTATTACAGGGATATTTTTGGGTTTTTACATCCTAGGCAACATTACAAATATTAGATAATGACACAACAGACCCTTTTGAGCCCTTTCATCTATAGCCCAATATTTACTGTAGGTTGCATGATTTATTATAATAATAAGCGTTAGTGGGGCAGTACCACAGGACACGAGACTTTTTTTGTTTGTCTATCCCTGGGGGGGGGGGGGGAAATCTGAAAAACTATTGACCGACCCCTCCGGGCCCCTTTATGGGGATTGTGACACCTACCTCTATAGCCCACGATTTGCAGCGGATATAAGGGATAATACAAACAATAAGCTTTAGTGGGGGAGTACCACCTATCACAGGGATATTTTTTAATTTTTTACTCCGAGGCAACATGAATGATATGAGATAACGACACAACAAACCCCTCTTTAGCCCCTTGATTGGGATTGTGACACCTACTACTATATCCCAATATTTACTATAGGTGGCATGGTTAATTATGATTATAAGCTTTAGTAGGGCAGTACCACAGGATATAGGATTTTTTATGATTTTCTATCCCTGAGGAAAAATAGAAAATCTGAATAATCATTGACCTACCCCACTGGAGCCCCTTTATGGGGATTGTGACACCTACTCCTATAGCCCACGTTTTACAATGGATATCAGGGATGATAAAACCAGTAAGCTTTAGTGGGGCACTACCACCGATCAGAAGAATTTTTTTTTAACCTTTGCGGCAACATGACAAATATTGGATAATGACACAACAAACTCCTCTTGAGCCCCTTCATCGGAATTGTGACGCCTACCACTATAGCCCAATATTTACTGTGGGTTGCATGGTTAATAATAATAATAAGCTTTAGTGGGGCAGTACCACAGGACACAGAAATATTTTTGTTTTTCTATCCCTGAGTAAAAATAAAAAATATGAAATAATCATTGATCGACCCCGCTTTAGCCCCTTCATTGGGATTGTGACACCTACCCCTATAGCCTACCATTTGGATTTCATGGATGATAAAACAATAAGTTTGAATGGGGCATTACCACTTGGTAGGTAGGTAGGTAGGTACTTCGGCAGGTAGGTACTTCGGTATGTAGGTCGGTTGGTTGGTCAATTGGTTGGTCAGTCAGTTTGTAGGTTGGTCGGTAGGTGGGAAGTAAGGGATGTAGCTCTGTAGGTAGGTAGGTAGGTAGGTTAGTTGGTCGGTAGGTTGGTTATTAGGTAGGAAGGTAGGTAGGTCATTTTGTCCATTAATTGGCAGCTTAGTCGGCCCTGTCAGTCAGTCGGTCGGTTCGGAAGGTCAGTTGGTCAGGTCCGAAGGTCAGTCATTCTGTCAGAAGGTAGTAAGGTAACTCAGTAGGTTTATATATAGGTCATTTGAGGGGTAGGTCTGGTAGTATGTTGGTCTGTCAGTAGGTAGTTTAGACGATTGGCTGGTTGTTTGGTCATAAGATAGGTAGGTAGGTTGGTTGGTAGGTCATCAGAAAATTGGTAGGTAGGTTGGTCGTTTGGTCAATTGATCCATAGATTGGCTTGTCTTCATATAGTACGTAATATGTTTTTCCCTCTTTGTGCAATTTTTGTCGAGTCCGCTTGCGATAAGCGAGACATAGTTGCAACAATTTAGGTTTGGTGTATGTACGTTTGTGCGTCTGTGCTTTGCATGCGTCCGAATTTGTCCGGACCATAACTTCTACATTTGTGATTGGATTTCAAAATAATTTGGCACAATTGTTCTTCTTTACCGGTAGGAGTGCCTTTTGAAACATTTGTTCTGGTAGGTCCAAGGTCAAGGTCACACTTGTTAGTCAAATGATAAAATTGTCAAGCATAGAGCTTGGCCGAGCTACAACTTCTACATTTATCAAAAGATTTTAAAATAATTTGGCAAAGCTGTTCTCCTGTACCAGTAGACACGCCATTTGAAACATTTATTAAGATAGGTCTGAAGATCTGTCATACATAGAGCTTGTCCGAGCTACACCTTCTACATTTATCAATGAATTTGAAAAAAAAAAAAAAAAAAAATTAGGTAGGCAGGCAGACAGGCGGGTGGATGGGTTGGTAGGTAGGTAGGTAGGTAGGCAGGCAGACAGGCGGGTGGATGGGTTGGTAGGTAGGTAGGTAGGTAGGTAGGTAGGTACGTAGGTAGGTAGGTAGGCAGGTAGGTAGGTAGGTGAGTGGGTTGGTCGGTCGGTCGGTAGATAGGTAGGTCAGTAGGTGGGTTGGTAGGTATGTTAGTAGGAAGGTAGGTAGCTAGATTGGTAGGTAGGTAGGTAGGTCGATAGTAGGTTGTAGCCCGTCTGGGTGGCTCAGTGGTGAGCGTATCGGACTCATGACCTGGTGGTTGTGAGTTCGATACCCGGTTGAGGCGAACTTTCTTCCCGGCGTATTTTCGCCTCTCACCTCTGCTGAAGCATGTGAGAAAAGTAGTCGGTGGCTTTGGAAAGAAAGTTGTGTTAGTACTGGTGTGAGAAAGCCAGGAAACACATGTGCGTCACTGACCGCCATGATATGACCTTAGCTGTTACAGTGGCGTTAAACCCCAATACAACCAGCCAGTAGGTTGTAGTCTGGTTGTAGATAGGTCAATAGGTAGGTAGGTTGGTTGGTTGGTAGGTAGGTAGGTCAGTTGGTAGGTCAGTTGGTCGGTCGGTCAGTCGGTAAGGTCGTTCTGTCAGTATGGAGGTAGGTATGTAGGCTGGTATGTATGTAAGTTGGTAGGTAGGTTGGATAGTTGGAAGATCAGTGAGTAGGCAGGAAGTAGATATGCTGGTAGGTAGGTAAGTAAGTAGGTAGGTAGAAAGGTGGCTGGGTAGGTAGTTTGTCATTCAGTAGGTCCGTTTGTCGGTCAGTCATTTGGTCAGATGGCATGGAGGCAGGTATGTAGACCTGTAGGTCAGTTAATCAATAAATCTAAGTAGGAGAATGGTAGACCTGTGGGTATTTGGGTCGGTAGGTGGTTGGTTGGTAGGTTGTTGAAGGTAGGTAGGTAAGTGGGTAGGTCATTCTTTGGATCGGTAGATTGGTCGGCTGGGTTAATGGGTGGCGTTGGAAGGTAGGTCCATCAGTCAGGTTGGAAGGTTAATGGACCAATGAATCTAGTCACAGGATAATTATTATTATTATTATTATTATATCTGAGGTGCTACGTTAATCTTCAAGTATCAAATAGACAATTACCAACCTCTCTTGAGCCTCCTGTTGCAATATAACAATAAGCAGATTCACAATGAACTGACTAAGGCTTCCTGGGGATTGTGACACCTACTCTTATAGCACAGTTTGTAAAGTAGGCATCCTGTATGATTGTGGTAATAACCTTTGATGGGGCAGTACCTGCAATCATAGTTTTTTTTTTTTTTTTTATTCTTTCCGCGGTGCAAATTAACAAAACGATACTCAGCCAACCCTTCTGGTGCCTCTTTATGAAGATCCTGATATCAAACCTTTAATCGAAAATCGTCTTGTACTTCCCCTGAAAATGACGTCATAACAACGTCACGCGTTCCGAAAGTAGAGGAAAAAATGTAGTTACCACTACAAGTGTGTTTTCAGAGGTACATGTTTCATATTTTTTCTCTGTAGCTTTAAATTCACCAAAATTTGATATGTACAGTTGGCATAAATGGCAACAAAATAACCTGTTTACCGGTATTCTAATCTCTGTTCCCGCTGTCCGATCTTTAGACTGAACAGATCTAGATCTAATTAATTTCATCAACCATTCTGTTCAATAAACAAGTTTGCTTGCAGCGTGGTCGTAAAGAACTAGGCAAATTATAGGCAAATTTATTCATTATACCATACTTACCCTCTTAAAATGGTGCTCGAAATCGCCTTTTGACGATTTTATTAAGTTTCGAACTGAATGTGGGCCGAATAGTCCAGTTATAGTCAATATAGAGTTACCGTTATTGTTCTTATTGGGAGAAGCTTATTGGGAGAACGCTTGATTTCGGTAATATGTTGTTCGGCACCAATAGATTAGGGTATCCTTTCAAAAATTTAGTTATAGGTTACCTATTTGAAACATACAATATGTTTTCCCCCTTAATACCTTTTACTCCAAAATTGATGTACAAATTTGTTTGATGAAACGTGACCAAATTTATGAAAATACAAAAGATTGATATTGTCACAATTGAAAAATGCTAGAACATTAGTCTATCTGAATTTGAAAATACTGTTGTGTAGCTTTTGACTAGCCGAATGGTCTAAATGTTATGTAATTTGTAATGCATACGCTGTAAGTGCAGTCCACACATAAACACACACAATGAAAAGCAATGGCATCTTCAGAACGCTATTTGGTCTTCAAGTAGTCATTCAAACGCTAAATGGCAAATGTACCGATCGTTGCAGAGATACTGAATAACAAGAAACATCTTTAAAAAAGATACACGGCGTAAGAGATTCTGGAATATGAATATTGAAACTCTTTTGTACTTTAATATGAAGTGAAATAATGAAAGTAACCCCAAGAGCAATTGCCTCTTTTTTCCTCTCTGTTTTTCATTTTGTTGAAAGTTGCACTGGGTTATTGGGTAACGCCTATGAAAATCTTAAATTTCCAAATAGCATTAGAAAAGAATCATTCTCTGCTATATTATTTTGCTATAGAATGAATCAAGACCACGGGGTTTCGATTAGCAGTAGCAACGCTTGTTAATAGTTGTTTCAAAAAGGTGTGGGCAAATATGCCACCAGGGCCCCGCCAAATAAACGTGCACATTTATTTCCAATCGCAAATTACCATCTATTCACTCTTCATCAGTACCAAGATGTAATAAGCGTCTTCCCGTATAAAATCAATACCTGACGACTGCGTTAGGGAGAATTCTCTTTAGCTCAGGGGTTAGTGTATTGGTCTTTTAAACCTCAAATATTGAGGATCTTTGCCGCACGGGCTGGAATCCCAGCCGGAGCGGTTGATATCTGAGCTATGCATTTGTTACGAACTTTCATGTTCGTAAGACAGGGAGAGATAAAATAAGTGATAAACAAGTGTAGGCATTGAAACAAAGTGGCTTAATCTCCACCTTTCACCCCCCCCCCCCCCCCCCCCAGTTTTATTTGTAGTCTGTCCAGTGTTTTCGTCCACTATAATGACCTGAGATTTTCCTCATTAACATCAGACAGATATTTTAACACCCAATTATTTTTTCTACAGGTATTTGTTTAATTTACTGCATAAAATAGGTTATTAAAGCTGAAAAGACAGCCTAAAGTGCCTCTGATCAGACAATGTTAAACTGAGATTTTGTTGTGTCATGGGTTTTCGCGTTTTTTCGCTGCAATCTATTTTTATGTCAGTTAATGTTTGGATGGATATTTTACATAGATTTGTCAATAAAGGTAGCAGGTAACTTAAGAAGCTGTCATTTTACATTAGATAAGCGGATCAAGATCATTGTCACGCTTTTCACGAATGACACGCCAGATTGCTTAGCTGTGATAACGATAAGGCTGGTTTTCTATATGCCCATTTTCCGACTGCGTCGTCCGTCGGCGATTGGAGTGTCCGTTTCATAGGCAACGATACTTCTTTGACCTTCCTTTTATGTTATGTGGACCCATATGTTGTAGAAAAGAGTTTCTTACACGATGATCAACGTTTGAGTTTTTCTGACTCGGTGATCAATGTTTGATTCTTCCGCATTTGCTATACGAATACATGGTTTTCAGTTTTACATTTAGATGAGCCGAGACCTAGTTTACATTTCTTCTAAACTCCCGGAAAAATTGTAAATAGCCGTCAAAGGATTTATTCAGGGTGACATTACCCGAGTTAGACTTCATTTGCGTAATTGACCTTCCATATTTGCGCTCACTTTTTTTTTTCTGGAATGTCGGAAACTCAGCTCTAGGGAAATTGTTGCGTCCTTGGGACGGACATATTTCGTTGTCTTGCGTCTCCATAGGCGATTTTGCGTCCAGGCGGTAGGTTAGCTTTATCAGGAACAAGCCGGAAGGTCACAATCCAAAAAGGAGTGCTTTTCGCGAAAACGACTGAAGATTTCACGTAAAGGAGTCAAGGAAGATGACTCAGTGATGATGACTGCTTTTCACGACAAGGACTCCAGATTTTACAAAATGAGTCAGCCCTTTGCACAAAAAGAACTCTAAATTCTATAAAAAAAAAAAAATACTCTCAAATTAGGACTTCTTTTCACGAAAAGATTTTTTTGTATGTTGTTTCAACATCGTTTCAGTTATATATCCCGGCGGCAAATGCACATACCTATGCTTTACGGAAGTTCCTGCTAACAGTACTTCGCATAATATTCTTACCAAGGCACTGGCTGCTTCCTCAGACAACCGTTATCGAATAAATGATCAGCAGTGAGAACGGAATGATTCCTGATAACTGATAACTGACCATAATCAATCTTTGGACATAAATTCGCCAATCTGGGGATTCGAACCATCCTTTCCTGATCTCAAGTCCTGTGCGCTACCGTGCTTGGCTTTACGAAAGGAACTTTTCACTCCTTTCCGTACCCTTTTCACTCAACAAAAAATATACTTTTTACAACAGAGATCCTTTTTACAGTGAGGACTCCTTTTTAGTTGGGACCTATTTACATGTCACAACTAGGGAGACCGCCAACCCGAAGTTTAAAATGGCACAAGGTTATGCCAACTTCCAGTGACGTTTCCATACTGCTATATATTTCATAATGTATTAATGCGTTTTTTAAGTAAATGGATTTCATAGTGACGACCGTGACGGATTTATTCATGCGTGAGTAAAGGTAGTGATGGATATCTTGTATTTATTGCAAAAGCAGAGGACAGACTTAACTTTTTCAAGTGCTGCCAATGTTGCATTGGATAGCTTTTGCGCATGGCATAGATTAAGACTAGACTGCACGAAACGTGCATTCTGATCTTCGATCTTCCGCTACCTGATATTAATCTTTGACCAGAGTCGCCTTCAATCGTAACCAGAATATACTCAAAGTCCTCGAGAAAAGTTGAAAGCATATAGTTGGCAGCGAAAGAGTTAATGCATTAATGCAGTGACGCCTTGAATAGTTTGTGGATGGCGTAGATCAAGATCAGACTGCACAGAACGTGCAGTCTAATCTTGGATTTACACCATCCGCTACCTGATACTAGTTTATGACTCAATGCAGCTTCAATAGCAATGGAAATCTACTTTTAAGTCTGGAAAAAAAAGTCTAATTTTTTGAGTTTGTACTATGATAGTTAAAATGACGTGGAACATAACGTCGTGTCCGGTCATCAATTGTGCGGCCGGTAATCTTGCACACTTTGGTTTTTCCTTTTGTTAATGAAGTTTGCCAACGGCATTTTTTACAACCAATTCGGAAAATATAGGAATATAGCACAATCGAAAAGGTAAGTTTAGCAAAATATTTTACCTGAGACTGTTTACGTGAATATATGATGTCATTCTTATATATTCATGAAGAATGCCCTTTGATCCAATTTACAGGCTGCAACATTTCGTCTGTCGGTCAAACGAGTATTTTGTGTTCATTGAAAAAAAAAAAAAAAAAACCGCAATCTATTTGAGAATTTCATAAGTCATAAAAACCCTTTTTAACATTACTTTTGTTGTTTAAATGCAACAACAATCAGACGACAGCTGCGCCCCGTTTTGCCACAATTCTGTCAAGTTATTGGACGTTAAGGACCAGATCGCGCATAACCAATATTTTTTTTCTACCGAAGCTATTAAGTGCCATATTCCATTTATTTAGAAATATTCATGAATGAACAACCTTGTAAGAAATACATTGATCAACTTGAAAATAAAAATGATTTTAAGTGATGATATTTTTCTAAATATGTCTGATTTAGTCTGAATATGGATGCCTCATGATGAGAGAAGCATACCAAGATATGAAAGAGAAGGGTTTTGCTATCAGGCAAGCTGCAAGGGTGTACACGGCTTACCGGACCCGTCCATATTCAATGCATTTGCAGACGACAATTTCAATGTGGCTCAAATGATGAACTATCTTTAATTGAACAGAAAATGCTGGTTACCAGCATTTTCTTCTTTTCCCGCAATGTTTTCAAAAGGTTTCTTCCAAAGAGTCGCTAAAAGTCGGCATTGTATGGTATAAAGTGAAGGGTTTGGCATGGTTTGCATTGATGTTTTAGTGATTTTAATTTATTTTGTTTTTATGACAGTTTGCATATTCCTGATTACCGTATTTGCTTGGACTTGAATATTCCTGTGTACTGTACGTGTATTTGAGTTCTAGCTCACCTGTTCCATCATAAGAAATTTAGCATCTATGATTCCATTTTGTCTGCTTCAGTCATGTTTGCTTGTCTAAACATATTTTTGTGCCTAACCGTAGGGCTAAGAGCTTCGATATTAGGTTTGCAGCATCATCTAGTGGACCTCTACCAAAGCTGTTAAAAATATGCACTTGGCCCTGCCTGGAGGGATCACAAGTTTATAGATAGGCTTGTATAGTACAAACTTTAGAAATTTTCTTGTTTAAAAACAGAAGCCCAAAAGCCTTAATTTTTAAGTATGTAGCATCGTCTTGTAGACGTCAACCAAAAATGTTAATGGTATGTCCTTTTGGTCAATATCGGCCCTGTCCCAGGGTTCATAAGTTTGTACACAGGTTGATATAGTTCAAACTTTAAAAATCTCCCTGTAATAAACAGAAAGGCCTAAGACCTATGATACATGGTATGTAGCATGAGCTTGAGTGCCTCTACTAATGTTGTTTAAATAATATCTCCTGTGGTCAAAACTGGCCCCGACCGAGGTTTCACAAGTTTGTACTTAGGCTTAAATGGTGCAAGCTTCTTATACGAAGCCAGAAAGTCTAGAGCCTGTACATTCAGTATGTGGCATCATTTAGTCTTAAAATCTTATTCTTGTATGAAATCAAAAGGTCTATAGCCTTTATATTCAGTATGTGGTATCATTTAGTGCTAATATTTTTATCTTTGCGATCAAATTGGACCAGTCCTGAGGTCACTTTTGTTCATAGGCTTTTTATAGTACAAACTTAAAAATCGTCTTGGACTAAACTAAAAGGCCTAGAGTTTTGATATTTGGTATGTAGCGTCATCTAGATTGTCATCTAGTTTTTCTATCAAAGTTGTATAAATTATGTCCCAAAGATAAAAATTGGCCAAACTCTACGATTCAAGTTCGTATTTAGGCTTGTGTAGCACAATCTCTGAAAATCTTATTTTACTAAGCTAGAAGGCCTACAGCTTTGATATCTGGTATATAGCATCATGCAGTTGACATTTACCATTTTTTTTTCAATTAATTCCCTGGCATAAAATCATTCCCTGACCCCAAGTGTTACGAGTTAGGCTAATTAAAACAGCTTGTATTCCTTCGTCCCATTATGAACTTACATGAGCGATTCTGGGTCATCATGTCCCTCTTGTTTTTGTGTTAGCCATAATAAGTTTAAGTTTACCAATACCAGTATTTTACATGTGTATGTGTATACTATACAGCAAGTGCAAAATTTGTTGATGTCAGACTTTCATTACTTTCCTTTATTGCTTTTCTCTAGTGATTCTTCTCTCATTTTCAGATGTTTTTCTTTTGATGACTGACTGTGCAAAACTTGCATATATTAAATTTACTGTTATGGTATTGAGTTATTTGATATTTCATAATTAAGTGGCCATGAATATATATTCTTCGAAAATTCAAATGAGACTAAATGCCTTAAAAACTACCTCCTAAAATCAATGTTCCATCTTTTTAACTTCCATTTTATAGTAAAATGGCCACACGGTCAATTTAAAGAATAAAGAGTTACATTACTGTCTATCACAGTTGTGATTATAGTAAATTGTATTACCTAGACCATGGCAGAACCGAAAAAGTTAGAAATCCTTTTCATCAATGTCTAAATCATATCATGCTGCTAAGGTCAAAATTGAAGTTTTATTTTCATTGGAATTTCGGAAAACAGTGATATAACTCTTGATCATCGGTTTATATGAAGGGAAGAATATATAGAGAAAGGCTAGCTAAGTAAATAATCAAAGGATGATGATATAGGCATATATATGTTTGTTCTTTATATAAATATTTTTTTTTAAAATGCAACTGTTTAAATAAAAGAATATTTAAAAGTCTTTTCTCAGTTTGTTTACTTTGAACTCGCAACTTTTGATACATGTCCAAACTGCAGTGCCTTCGGCACTTTGATTTTCAATAGGAAGATGAATGCAGGACTTAAAAGTTCACGACAAGGAGCCCTTTTCCTTTTTGTGGTAGTTATATTTCATTAAAAAAAAAAAAAAAAAAAACTCAGGATTTCATGAAAAGAATTCAAAGCATTGTGAATAGAGAAAAGGGGGCTGTTGTTCTACCAATCTGGATTTAAATTTTGTTTTCAAATGATTCTTTTATTGCAAATAACCCATATCCTATCCGGCCGACAATTGAATCTCAAAATAAAAGTTTTTCTTTATTATATACTTAATTATACACATAAATGTGAAATATCATGAAGATTTACCTTTTTTTTTTTTTTTATATTACATTGAGTTTTCCGTTATAACCCCTTTCATATGTAGCCAAATATTTACTGTCAAAACAATGGAAAAATTATTACAAAAAATATCTGAACACAAAATTTGCATAATTCTTAGTTTAATCATAATCCGTGTTCTGTACACAAGAATAAACAAGTTTAATGCTGGGAAAAAAATACTAAAGCAAAATTATTTAATGTTTTAATCAACAGTAAACCATTTGAAAAATATACCCTTTTCCTGTTTCCGAAGCAAAGCAAATTAAATTTTAAAGCAAAAGTCTGTTGTTTTCCAGATGAGGTAGCCAAATAAAATGGTCATCGAAATTATTATGAAGGTCTAGCAAATCAATTTTATAAAATTTAGCAACTTACCACCTTTTCTGATATGATCAACGTTCTGTTAACTACAGGCATGTGACGAAAAGCAATGTTGAACTTTTTCTCTGTAAAAAGCATTTGAAATCTGGTCCTTTTCCATACTGAATAAACAATGAGAAAAATGCTACAGAAAGTTGTCATTCGTGCCATATTGTTATTTAGTGCATCAACAACAATAACAACAAAAATGTCAGAATTTTTAGCTCTAAAACCATCCTCTTCTTGCATTTCATTATTTTGAGGAACGTTTCTTTTGCCTCTACATTAGCCATGCCATTGCAAAAAAAAAAAAAAAAAAAGACACCAAACAGCAATACTATCTTTTGAAAAAAGGAGATGTATGAATAAAGAGAATTATTATTAGTTAAAACAGAAATCTATATTCAAAATTAATCATGATTCAGATTTTCTGACATAGCTAGAAATGTGATGGGAAAAGGGAAATTGCTTGTTATTAACACTTTCTCCTTTTCCCACAACCTGTAGCTCAGTCGGTAGCGCACTGGACTTGAGAACAGGAGGTCGCTGGTTTGATCCCCGGGCTTGGTCAATTTCTTTCCGAGGATTGATGATAGTCATTGCGACAGGATTCATTCCTCTCTCACCGCTGACCATTGTTTCGACGATGGTTATGTGGGAAAACAGCCAGTGGCTTGGAAAGAATATTGTGCGGAGCACTGGTAAAAGAAACGCCAGGAAAGCATAGATAGGTGCACTGGCCGCCGCGATATAACTGAATTAATGTTGAGAACGGCGTTAAACACCATAAAATCAATCATTAACCTGTGAACAGCAGTCCACATATTAAAGAAGCGTAAAAAATTTCTATGAGGCAAAGGTATCATACTTTACACAATTAGTGGGAATGCTTTTTGTATTATGAGTAAAATAATTAAATTTAGGATACCCCTAATGGCATGTAATTTTCCTAGGAGAAGAATGTCAAATTCTTAACCCTCTACCACACAGTCCCGATTTTTAATGACCCTGGGAAAGGAGCTCTTTGAAAACTTTGTTGGAAAAGGAGAAAATGCAGGTAACCACAATTTTTTCTATCTTCCCATAACAAAGTGCCGTCTTAAAGTCGTATCTATTTTGTCGTCTGCAAATGCTTTAAATTCAACCATTCTAAAATTTTGTTGTTTGGTAAAGCCACAATGTGTAGCCTCTTGATAAAACTGAAGACAGTAGAGAAGTTATTAGACTTCTTCTTAGTTCTTACAATGTTTCCTACCCAAATGAGAGCATTTTCCAGCTATCATGTCAAATTTAGAGCATTTATCTGCAAACCTGTTCATTCCATTTTAATCTTTACCAAATAATCCCAAAGGAGAATGCTGTTGAAACATTGTGGAAAAAGGAGAAAATGTCGGATTTTAGCTTTCTTTTCTTTTCCGAAATTTTCTATCCTTTCAAAGATAAATCATATTTTTTTTTTCAGCCACAGTTAATTTGATGTTTGCAAATGCCTTCAATCTGGAAGTGTCTATATTTTTTGTTGTCTGGTAAAGGGTTAAGTAAATAGAGTAGAATCACTGATATACCTTATTTCTTCTTCAAAAGCATCCACAGCAGCCTCTTATCTGACTAATATGCAACATCTGCCCTGTACTGAACGTATTGCATGTATTTCTGGAACACACTGCATATTGAGAGTTGACAGGACTACTGATAGTTGACTACTTTTCTTCAGTCATAGGTGGATAAAAATATAACAGGCAACTTATGTTTTGATTCATATACAACCTGCATCTTTACAATTTTTTTTTGTTAAATAGTCAATCTTTTTACCATCCTGTAGAAGAAGTCCAAATAAAACATAGTGTAAAATTGCTGAAGGAAAAAAAAAAAAAAAAGAGTGGTTATTACTGTCATTAGTAGTGTAAAATTGCTGAAGAAAAAAAAAAGCATCAAGTTTGTCTTTGAATCAAGAGGTCATGGCCTTTCCTTCTCTGTTCCATAGTTTTGACCAAAACTACAAAAGTTAGAAGTCTTGGAGCTAGGCGCTGTTTTAGCTCCAGAAATAAGGTAAAGGTAAGACCACGAAAGATCTCGGAAAAAAAAAGGGGGGGGGGGGCATGGTAGCATATGTTTTTTATCTTTACCCCCACATTATGCGATGTTTTAAGTTTCAATTTAGCTTAGCATTTTTAGGCTAGTCACATTGATATGCATTGTGTGAATCTTGGAATATACACGAAAAAGACCTATTTTGTCGTCTTGTTCGGGCTATACCATTTATTGGATAAAGCCAGTGATTTCACTATTTTACGAGTTGAACATGATTTAAAGATAAATACTAAAAATACTGGACTCTTCTTTTGCACTTGAATGCTTTTTTGTCATTTCAGACAGAATTTGTGTCTTGTGTGCTGTTGGCCGAGCGCAATACAGTGGAAGACCATGTTACGCCGCCTTTGGTCTAAGCAGCCATCGAAGTGAAATTTCCAATTTAAAACAAGGTTATTGGATTTTCGGTATCTTGTTTTAGTCTTTTACTGTTACGTTTAAGACAAAGTGTTCTTAATTTACCCTACTGAGTGAAGTAGACGTCGCTGCGGTCAGTTTCAAATGTCCTCAGGCCGTCATTATTGACAAAGTAACTTCCGAATATGTGAAAGGAAAACGTGATCGGAGTCGAACCCAGGCTAATTTCGACCAGAATTGTGTCTAAGGCAACAAATATTTTCCCTTAGGTTTACAATAAATTATCTGAAGGTGCAGTTGAGCTTCCTTAATCAAACAGACTGTTTATTTTTTTTCTGTCCTTCAAACATCTTGAGGAATTGTAATTGAATCCTCCTTCACTGGGCTTCAATAGAATGATTCGTATGTACTATGATTTCTTATATCTCACTTGTCCATTTAATGTTCCAGGAGACCGCACTGAATGTAAGTCTAAAATTTCATGACCGAACCCTGGTAGCTCAGTCAGTATTGTATAGGACTTGAAAACAGGGGTCGCTGGTTCGACTCCCGGCCAATTTCTTTCCGAGGTTTTATGATAGCCATTGTGACAAGGTTCATTCCTTCCTCATTGCTGACCATTGTTGCGACAACAATTATGTGGGAAAGCAGCTAGTGGCTTGGAAAAAATATTGTGCGGAGCACTGTTGCATCGGTATAAATGAAATGATATTGAAAACGAGGTTAAACACCATGCAACAAAAACAACAACAACAACAACCAAATTTTCGTAAATGTATGCGTCTTAGAGTTTTTCGTTTTGTTAATGTTTGCGTAGCTAAGCACTAACTTAAGGTTTTGAGCAAATCTACAAACAAAAATACCGTTCGTAAGAGGACATATGCCTAAATATGAAGGATTTTTTGTACTGTGTTGTAAAAAGAGAAATCATTCGACAGAAGAAATCAATATTAAATTGAGTGATTGATTGAATGGTGTTTTACGCCGCTTTCAACATTATTTCAGTCATATCACGGCGACAGCTCACATATTCATGTATTTCCTGGGTTTCACCAGTACTAGGCCAGGGCTCTGAAGTGTCTTGCCCAAGGACACTCCCGCCAAAAACTCAGTGGATCCAGTGAGGCTCGAATCCGTGGCCTCTAGATAACGAGTCTTACACTTTACCACTGAGCCACGCAGGACCCCATATTAAAATTGCAGCTGTCGTAGTTATCATTAATTTCTTTTTTGACAAATTACTTTTCTTCACACATGCTGTTTCTATATTGACGGATGTGGTTAACATGAGATGAAGTAAAGCATGAGAAATTTAGTGTGCATGCGCGTAAATTAAGTCATGTTTCTTTCCGGTTGAATGGTACGCGCTGCTCAGGTGGCGCACCTCCGCGAGATTGCTTCCGGGTCGTAGTAGTCAAAAGTAGTGGCACTTTTGATGCACTGTTTCAAGGAGCTGAGGGGGCTTGGTGGTACATACTTTTGATTTGCTTCAAATTTAGGTAGCGGGTACTATTTAGATGTGATTTTATAATATATTGATTGGACTGTTTTGTGTCAGTGGAGGAACAAAATTGGGGTCATGGCCATGAACAGGTATTTTTAAGTGGACAATTTTTAAGGTGCCTGTGTTGATTGGGATTTAGTGAAAAACGCAATTGGCTGACATGTTGTTTTTTATGCATTTTTTTAGTGGACATTGACTGTACTTTTGAGAGCAAGAGACGCTAAAGCCAAAGTTTTGCTATCAAGTGCTTTGTGAAGCTTCAAAATAGTCAATTTAACTTTATTTCCAATTTAGCAAAAAGCCATTGGTGTGACACCTAGATGAGGGGAAGTGAAAATACGGAAATCAGTCTGGTGTTTTTATTTTTAGGCATAACCGGCTGAAATTTGGCAGACAAGTAGCTGGGAGGCCTTGGAACAGGATTCAATCAAAAGCTGGGCTCAGGTACTTAGAATTTAAATTTAGAATTAAATTTAGAATTTGAATAAGAGAAATTTCAAAGTTTTTGGACCGGTATGCCACGAATTTCCTAAAGAAAAAAAATCCTTTCCACAGGAAGTTATCTATGGAAAGTTTGTCCGCAAATTTTCATATGCAAAACAGTTGAATGTCTTTTCAAATAATTGATTCAATTGTTATTTTAAACTATTTACATCTAATTTAAATTCTTTCTTTTTAAAATTGACTTATTTTTCACGAAATACTAGGAAAATCTTTAAAATGCGTCTAAATTGCAAGCAAATGAAAAATGCTTGTTTTGGATTTATAGTGTAAGTAAGACCTGATATGGGCAAATCAGATTCAAGGATCCAAGCGATCCTGCTGGGCCTGGGTTTCGAACCGCACAACCCACTTAATGGCAGTTATGGTTAGTAGGAAATTTCTCAATATTGACAAAAGTTTCGTGCAAGCCACCTCTGTAATTTCAAGCTTCGTATGAATACAGGGCATATCAGCTTGAAGGAAAGATTTGTTGATAAGGGTAGGAAATATTGTTTTGATAAGCGCATTTGCATTAGCTGTGTAAATTGATTGCTGCAAAAGGAGCCAGACTGCCTGTTGGACTTGGTCGAGCTGTAAGTACCATTTAATACCTATTATCCATTTAGCATATTTTGTCCCATTCCATCCCATTTCATTGTTAGTCCAGATGTGTCTACTATCCCCAAACTTGTTTGGCTGTCTTCCCCCCTTTATATTAAAACATCCTGGTAATAGGAGCCAGAATTATATACAGGACCCTTCCTCGAATCAAGCGCTTTCTCTCTTACTCTCTATCTTTCTCACTCTCACTCTCTCTTTCTCTCTCTCTCCTGTTTTTCTTCCCCTGAAAACATCGCAGCAGCAGTTCTTTATCATATATATGTATGTATGACTCTCTCTCTCTCTCTCTTGCGACAAAAGGAGCCAGACTGCCTTTTGGAATGGGGGCTGTAAGTACCATTTCACTACCTGTAAGCCTCTTTGCATATTTTTTTCTTATTCCATTGCTGGTCCAGCTATCTGTACTATCCCCAACCTGTGTTTGTCTGTCCCCCCCCCCCCTTTTTTTTGATAGTCATTGCGACAGGATTAATTCCTCTTTCACCGCTGACCATTGTTTCGACGATTGTTATGTGGGAAAGCAGCCAGTGGCTTGCGGAATACTGGTAACAGAAACTCCAGGAAAAAATGGATAGGTGCACTGGCCTCCGCGATATAACTGAAATAATGTTGAAAACGGCGTTAAACACCATACAGTCTGTCAATCAATCTCCCCCTTTTTTCGGAAAACATTGCGGCAGACGGAACAAGAATAATATACAAGACCCTTCCCGGAATCAATTGTTGTCTCTCTCTTTCACACTCTATTTTTATCACTATCTCTCTCTTTCTCTCACTCTTCCTTCCCTCCTTCTCTCTCCCCCTTCCTGTTTTTCTTCCTCTGAAAACATTGCAGCAGCAGTTCTTGATCATATATAAGCTGCCTCCATTCTCTCTCTCCCATCTCTGTCTGTCTGTTTCGGCCAGCATCAGGCCTCGTCAGTAGAGCTGCGCCCCTTGTTCTCTTATTTCTTATCTTACATCCTTATGAGCTCTGTCTTGGGTTGTTTTTACTTGTTTTGGTCTTCAGATATATGTTTGAATGTTGTGGTCTAAGACCCCCTTAACATAGGGTCTGGATCATGAGGTGCTCATGTTAATATCTCTTTCAGACGCTGCGACCAAAGATCGTACCGCTTCCCTGTGGCTATGACATAATCAATGTTTGGTGAGCTGTCTGTGACTTGAGATGTTCACTGTTTTCCTGTTGTGAATTTTCAGGTAATTTCTTTTTTCTTGGAGAAATAAATTCCCTTTCTGGAACAACCTTAAGATTAAGGGCTTCTTTTTCTTTTTACTGTCTTCTCTGTTCATTTTCTTCCTATATTCTATCAGTATCTGGCGAATTCTATTTTCTTTGTTCTATGTAGATGTTTTCTTCTTACATAATGAGTGAATCTAATTAAGTATGGTCGTTCATACTTTCCTTTCTGTCATTCTCTCAAATCTATGGACCCAGTGACCTACTTACCCAATGCACTAGTCCGATTGGACAGTTACCGATAAGCCCAGCTGGGCCTACATCGTAAAGTCCGGCCGTCTGGATGTTTTCTTCTGTATTAGAGTTTTGAGCTGATTACATCATCGATTGTATGGTCCGTAGATATTACTCATCATTTTTCATAGATGAAAACATTGTGAGAAAATGAGCTATGTATAGTTAAATTTTGCAGTACTGGTAATTAATTATTAGATGATGGTTCATGTCCGTCATGTTCTATAAAGGCCATCTACTTTCCTTTTTTCAAATATTCCACCCTTGTTTTGACTGATAAAGCTTGACTATAGAATAAAAAGCTTAGAAATTTGCATTTGGCTGGTCAAATGGAAGATTTTAGAGAAAGAAAAATGAAGAAAACCCTTAATTTTAGCCGTCAGGATATTTTTTTTTTTTTTTTGGTCAAGCGGCTATTTTCATGCATAGTTTTCAATGTATATTATTGAAAATGGGTTAAAAGACCGAAAAAGGGATCCAGATCAGTATACTTTTTTATTTCATGTAAATCCATTGAGTTTTGACCAAGATATGTTTGATTTTGTAGGAGTAGTCATTGGGTATAAAATTTCTATTTTGAAGGTGTTGGCCGCAAAACCAATCATGTTAAGAAAAATGAGTTTTCTCCTAGAAAATGGTCCTGATTTCTCTCTGGCTCATTTTTTTTTCCTTGTCGCAATATCCGGATTCAGCCAAAAGGCGTGAAAAAGCTGACAGGAAAGTCAAAATCCGTTTTATATATTCACCCAGGTAAACACTTATTCAATTGTAAAGTTACGGAAATATTTATTTACACAAATTCACAAAGTAACGAAAGTTTAGCAAAGCATATTTACAAATTTCGTAAATTTGAATTTAGGCATAAAGTTCAGATAATTTGTACAGAAAAACTAATGAATTATTGTTTGACCAGGGGGCCTTTTTAATAACAATTCCTGGTTTTTGCGCAGGAATAACCTTAAATTTACACATGCGTTCAAATTTACAAAATTCGTAAATCTGTTAAATACTTAATCTTCATAACTTAGTAAATTTGTCAAAGCAAATATTCCGTTAAATTTTCAATGGAAGGCAGAAACAGTATTTCCCGCGAAGTTGTCACCTTTGTAAATTGCGCATGTCGTTCAATTTGAGGGACATGTAACATAATTTACGCGCATTTACGCTACATTACGCGGGCTTTACTTCATCTCATATGTCGGCTGCTTTTGTCAATTTCGGATAGAAAAAAACTCGTCAAAAAATGAAATTAATCAACGATTACTGCGGATAGCTGCAAGGATACTTCTTATGTTTTTTCCCTCGCATTTGTATGTCTTTGGGGTTGTAGAATAAAGTTGCTCCATATTTTGGACTATGTGTTCACATACGAACGGTATTTTTATATTACGTAGACGTAGAGGGTACGAGGTGCATCATTAGATTTTTATAACAATTTCTCGGTTACGAATGTGGCCCGCCCGGGTAGCTCAGTAGTTAGCATATCTGACTCGTTACATGGTGGTTGCCAGTTTGATACCCTGTTAATGCAAACTTTCCGCCGATTTTTCGCCCCTTACCTCTTATGCATGTGAGAAAAGTAGTCAGTGGCATAGAAAGAAAGTTGTGTCAGCACAGGTGTAAGAAAGCCAGGAAACACAATCGTTTGGCCCAAGCTGTTAAAACGGCGTTTTAAACTCTAATAAAAACAAACAAACAATTAATGAATGTGCCAATTTAAAAAACATTCAATGGAAATAGCCTTTTACCCTGATACCTATGAAAATCTATGGGAAAACCCTGTTATTTACCAAGATGGCTGCCAGTACCATATTCATCAAATACATATAAACCGAGTCTTATCCAGAACCAGAAGGCAAATAACTTCGAAATTTGGCATGTATAATCAATATGAGGAATACTAGAAAGTTTGTTCAAACTATTGATGTAGACTGACAAGGGCCAATTTGAGGTTGATCAAGTTTTGGGCCCAGCCCCGTTGATAACAACCATGGTGTGAAACTAAAGGGTCGTCCAGGTTGACCAATTTCTTAGGAGATCCTAGTTATTGCAACAGAATACGTTCCTCTCTCACCATTGAACATTGTTTCTATGATGTTGAAAAGCAGCCAGTGGCCCTGAAAGAATGTTTTTCGCAGTACTTATAACAGAAACTCAGGGGAAGCATGATTGAGTGCACATTCTTTCGTGGTATAATTGAAATAATGATGAAAACAATGTTAAAATACCAAATAAACAATTAATTTTTTGGGATACTATTTAACACATTTCTATAGTTAAAACTTCAAACATCTACACTAAACAAATGTTATACATACGTTATGTAGGACTCCTTTACGGAAGTTATTTAAATTGTGTCCTTAGAGTCAAACTTGCCCTGCCCAATTTATCACATGTTTTATATAAAGTATGATATGGGGAATTAAAATATCTACCTTTCTAAAAGTACTAGGCATGGAATATGGCTAGTTTATCTGAAGCACACTCTTATGGTATTTGATCATCCCCCCCCCCTCCAAATTATGGGTTTAAAGATGACACTATTTCGGGAATGTTATACTTTACAAGGAGTTATGAAAGAAAATGAGACGGTAACTGTTCGGTTTGGACAATGAAACAATTTCAAAGAAACTTTACTGAAATAGACGTTTGAAAATGCTCTTGATACTGATAAATCCAGTCAAAATCCAATACCATTTTACTTGGGTTCTCTTTGGTGAGATTTCTCCGCTTTTTCAATAATTATGGTTATGACGGCCATTTTTTGTCACAACACCATGATGTTTTTTCTTTCATTTTCACTGATACTATCTGAAGACATTTGCTGCAGAGTGTTGTAAGTTGAAAGTATCCTCAACCGGTATTTGTAAGATCCTATAACTTTGCATTTCGCCCCATTTTTTGTTCACCGATGGTAATTGTGTACGACAGGACTGGTGGCAGACAGTCTTGCTTCGGCAGAAATGGTCGGTAGCATACAGGACTTGAGAACAGGAGGTTGCAGGTTCGATCCCCGGCTAGGCCAATTTCTTTCCGAGGATTGATGATAGTCATCGCGACAGCATTCATTCCTTTCTCACCGCTGACCATTGTTTCGACGATGGTTATGTGGGAAAGCAGACAGTGGCTTGGAAAGAATATTGTTCGGAGTACTGGTAACAGAAACTCCAGGAAAGCATGGATAGGTGCACTGGCCACCGTGATATAACTGAAATAATGTTGAAAACGTTGTTGTACACCATACAATCAATCAATCAGCAGAAATGACGCTAGCCCTTTACGATAAATTTTAGTCAGACAAAAAATAAGAAATGTTTATGGCTACACCCTTACAAGTTATTAACGCAGTTGAAAGGTAAATTGTCGCAGAGTACAGAGATAAATTGACTAAAAGGAATCAAACGGAGTCGATTTCAATGTAATTTCTAAGATCGCGAAAAAGAGCCACCAGTAAAGAATCCTGTATTGGTCCTGTTGCAGCAGTCTATCAGATCGACTAATTTATGTATCGGCTCTGATTTTGTCGTTTTGGCGCTGCTTTGACGATTTATTTGCATTATAATGCCAGATATGCATTTCTTAAATGGTAATATGTGTCACACACACACACATACACACACATATATATATCTCAAAACCAACCTGCATTTACATTTCAAGGGGAAAAAAAGACATGACCCGGGAATTCTTATCCTAATGGTGTTCTTGTTTTGTGTTATAGCTACACTCTTGGAACAAGGGTATTTACGTCAAAAATATCATCATCAACAACAACCAATTCCGAAACAAAACTTGCATTTTGGAAGGAATGTGAATTACCACTCACAGCTTGGTGCTCTTGTTTTGTGTTACAGCTACTTTCTTGAAAGAAGAGTATTTACGTCGACAGAAACATAACTAGCCTTTTGGGAGAAATGTGAGTTACTACTCATACCATGGATAACTTGTCGATTTATGCATAGGATTAGAAATGCTCATTAAATCTGTCATCAAAATGGGAAAAAATGGACTTTGTATGCGGCATCAAAAGGGATCCTTCGAGACTCAGTAGTCAAGCAGGACTCGAAAACCAAAGGCCAAGGTTGGAGCCGACTGGAAGCACTGAATTTTCGTTGGATTGTCCTTTGGCAAGACACTTCAGAACCTAACCAGGAAATTCTTGTCCTCTTTTTGTGCATGTAAGTTCATTCGTAAATGTGGATTTATTAAATGAAACTGGAACAGGAGATGCATTATGAACGGACGGTATTGGTGAGTACAACTAACACTTTTTTCCTATTCAGGAATTTTCCAACTCGACTTTTGGTCCAGTGTTACCCGAATTAAAATCCCGAAGAATGATCAATCACAACCTCAAAAATACCAATATACCACTATTATTCCTTTCAGCGCCATCTGCGAAAAATCAGGGACATTTGCCAACGACATAGATCAAATTCAGATTGCACAGAACGTCCAGTTTGATCTTGGATATACACCGCCAGCTTCTTTAGTCAAGGGTATAAGACAACTGCTCTATAATTCTTGGATATCTAATGCAAATTTAAAAGGTCTTTTAAACCCACAAGGCCATTCCAAAAGCAAGATTGAACTCGTTCCGTCAGACTGCACTGGTCTGAGGAAAACTGATTTTTCTTTTCATTATTAGCTGTTTTATTCATTTGTTTATTTATTTTCTTCCACATCTTTTCTGTCAAAACGTACCATCAGTAAAAACTCAAACTATTTTCTTGGTGTCCTCAAACACTTTATGTAGGGGAAAAGGCACTTAAAAGTTTCGCTTGTTTTATGCAACTGCTTCCAGTTTCTCCTAAAAAGTACACTCTCTCCCCCTCTCTCTCTCTCTCTCTCTCTTTCTTTCTCTCTCGTTTATTCAGTGAACAAATTTCCCCCTGACTGCACTAAGGAAAATTGCTCCCTGTTTTATTTTCATTACCCAGGATCTGATATGCTTGATATCAAATTTTCTAATGGAACTACTTTTGACTTCTGTCGGAAGTTTTTTGAAAGAAAGGGAGGGAACCACACACACACACACACACACACACACACACATATATATATATATATATATATATATATGTGTGTGTGTGTGTGTGTGTGTGTAAGGGGGTTAATTTTCTGGGTTGAATTCAACTGCTTCGCTAGCTAAGTGGGCTTGAAAAAAGGTCCCAAACTCTGAGCAACAACTCCTTTGTTTTTTTACCCCATTTTCCCGCATCTTTTTTTTTTTCATTCACTATCCCTAATTCTGAGACATTTATAAGTACAAATTTCAAATTCAAATTATTAAGAATGTGTGAAAATTATCTACTTTCATTTATTTCCATAGGTTTCTTCCTTTTTTCATCCCAAAGCATAAGGCTTCCCTGTTGCCAGGCTCAGGCTTGAGGTAAGAAGATGTCCCAAATCGACATGATATTGCTTGCGACCGTGATGACATGTTTCAGCTACTCCAAACTGGAAAGAATAATAGTATGACCAGGCTCCAAAATCAATTGTGATGACAACCCAAAGATATAGGGAAATTTGGCACATTCGATAAAACATAAATCTGGGTTTGCGTTAACATTGGTGCATCAGTCTGTTCATTTACTATCCCTAATTCTGAGACATTTATAGGTATAAATTTCAAATTCAAATTATAAAGAATGTGTGAAAATTTTCAGGCTCTCTATTTATATACTTTCATTTATTTCCATAGGTTTCTTTTTTTTTTTTCATCCCAACGCATAAGGCTTCCCTGATGCCAGGCTTGAGCTACGAAGATGTCCTGAATCGACATGATATTGCTTGCGACCGTGATGACATGTTTCAACTACTCCAAATTGGAAAGAATAATAGTATGACCAGGCTCCAAAATCAATTATGATGACAACCCAAAGACATAGGGAAATTTGGCACATTCGATAAAACATAAATCTGGGTTTGCGTAAACTTTGGCACATCAGTCTGTTCATGCACACTTTAATAGTGAGACCAATTTTGTCATACTAATTTGCAGACAATTCCATTAGAAGAGGATGTATTTTAGTATTTTTTTATTCCCACAAAGAAATCAAGAAAAAAAAACCAGCATTATTTGTGCCTTTTGCCAAGTTCATGTTTTTGCATTGGCGTGAGTGCCATATATCAATATGTCATCATCGAAACCGATTTCAGATTCTTCTCTGGGTCTAATTGTTGCATGCATTCTGACGGTTCAGCCATGTCATCACGGGCACAGGAGATGTACATAAATTTGTGACATTTTGCCAGCCTGAGCCTAGCAGCTGTAGATCTATGCCTGACAAAGTACATTGTGGTGGACCCTTTTTGTCTTTCCACATTACCCTGCCACATTGTTTGATAAGTCCTGTAAACCTATTAGGCTATTCAAAAAGCAACACTGAACAAATTTCCCCCTGACTGCACTGAGGAAAATTGCTCCCTGTTTTATTTTCATTTCTCATTCATTTTTTAGTAATGATTTATTTACTTTCTCCCACATCTTTCCTGTCAAATGGTACCATCAGCAAAATCTCAAAGTATTTTTTTGCTATTTCCAAATACTTTATGTAGAGAAAAGGGCCCTTAAAAGTTTGTTTTGCTTGTTTTATGCAACTGCCACCAGGTCCTCCTGAAAAGCTCTGTCTCTCTCTCTCTCTCTCTCTCTGTCTCTCTCTCTCTATCTCTCTCTCTCTCTTGCTGGTTTATTCAGTTAGGCTTTGATTCTTCATGACTTTTTCATAGATAATTAGTGGTCTCAACATATCCAAAGCTTCAATGTGAGATAGGGAAGCTGATCTGAAAAATTGTAGGAAATTTATATCGAAACGGGTCATTCAGGTGGGTGGGGGTCGGTTCAGAACTCGACCTTCTGTCACCCGTTTTATCCAAAGAATCGCCGAATGTCTATGTATTTTGGCATACATCCATTTTGGATGGCTGCAGATCTGCAAAGGATTACATATAAGCCTTCAAAGTTCACTTGGAAAATCAGAGTAAAACGAATTTCTGAATCGTAGTAGACCATGGTGCGTAATAAGGTCACAAAAACAAAATAGTCCCTAAACAAATTACACAGCCACGCTCAGTTTTTCAAGATATGATCAAACAAACATCAAAAATGCCTTTTAAACCTGTCCTTTCATATTTTCTCATAAAACAGGGTAACAAATGTGCTTGATATCAAATTTTCAAATAGAACTACTTTTGACTTCTGTCGGAATGTTTTGAAACAAAGGGAGGGAACTACATCTACACACATATATATATAAGGGGGTTAATTTTCTGGGTTGAATTCAACTGCTTCGCTAGCTAGACAAAAGGGCCAATACCTTTTTTAGTTTTGGTCACTGGTGGACAAGGGTCAAATCTGAGCAACTACTCCTTTTTTATTTTACCCCATTTTCCCTCATCTTCTTTTTTTTTTTTCATTTACTATCCCTAATTCTGAGACATTTATAAGTATAAATTTCAAATTCAAATTATAAAGAATGTGTGAAAATTTTCAGGCTCTCTATTTATCTACTTTCATTTATTTCCATAGGTTTCTTTTTTTTTTCATCCCAACGCATAAGGCTTCCCTGATGCCAGGCTTGAGCTACGAAGATGTCCCGAATCGACATGATATTGCTTGCGACCGTGATGACATGTTTCAACTACTCCAAATTGGAAAGAATAATAGTATGACCAGGCTCCAAAATCAGTTGTGATGACAACCCAAAGACATAGGGAAATTTGGCACATTCGATAAAACATAAATCTGGGTTTGCGTAAACTTTGGCACATCAGTCTGTTCATGCACACTTTAATAGTGAGACCAATTTTGTTATACTAATTTGCAGACAATTCCATTAGAAGAGGATGTATTTTAGTATTTTTTTATTCCCACAAAGAAATCAAGAAAAAAAAACCAGCATTATTTGTGCCTTTTGCCAAATTCATGTTTTTGCATTGGCGTGAGTGCCATATATCAATATGTCATCATCGAAACCGATTTCAGATTCTTCTCTGGGTCTAATTGTTGCATGCATTCTGACGGTTCAGCCATGTCATCACGGGCACAGGAGATGTACATAAATTTGTGACATTTTGCCAGCCTGAGCCTAGCAGCTGTAGATCTATGCCTGACAAAGTACATTGTGGTGGACCCTTTTTGTCTTTCCACATTACCCTGCCACATTGTTTGATAAGTCCTGTAAACCTATTAGGCTATTCAAAAAGCAACACTGAACAAATTTCCCCCTGACTGCACTGAGGAAAATTGCTCCCTGTTTTATTTTCATTTCTCATTCATTTTTTAGTAATGATTTATTTACTTTCTCCCACATCTTTCCTGTCAAATGGTACCATCAGCAAAATCTCAAAGTATTTTTTTGCTATTTCCAAATACTTTATGTAGAGAAAAGGGCCCTTAAAAGTTTGTTTTGCTTGTTTTATGCAACTGCCACCAGGTCCTCCTGAAAAGCTCTCTCTCTCTCTCTCTCTCTCTCTCTCTGTCTCTCTCTCTCTATCTCTCTCTCTCTCTTGCTGTCTCTTGCTGGTTTATTCAGTTAGGCTTTGATTCTTCATGACTTTTTCATAGATATTTAGTAGTCTCAACATATCCAAAGCTTCAATGTGAGATAGGGAAGCTGATCTGAAAAATTGTAGGAAATTTATATCGAAACGGGTCATTCAGGTGGGTGGGGGTCGGTTCAGAACTCGACCTTCTGTCACCCGTTTTATCCAAAGAATCGCCCAATGTCTATGTATTTTGGCATACATCCATTTTGGATGGCTGCAGATCTGCAAAGGATTACATATAAGCCTTCAAAGTTCACTTGGAAAATCAGAGTAAAACGAATTTCTGAATCGCAGTAGACCATGGTGCGTAATAAGGTCACAAAAACAAAATAGTCCCTAAACAAATTACACAGCCACGCTCAGTTTTTCAAGATATGATCAAACAAACATCAAAAACGCCTTTTAAACCTGTCCTTTCATATTTTCTCATAAAACAGGGTAACAAATGTGCTTGATATCAAATTTTCGAATAGAACTACTTTTGACTTCTGTCGGAATGTTTTGAAACAAAGGGAGGGAACTACATCTACACATATATATAAGGGGGTTAATTTTCTGGGTTGAATTCAACTGCTTCGCTAGCTCAGTGGGCTAGACAAAAGGGCCAATACCTTTTTTAGTTTTGGTCACTGGTGGACAAGGGTCAAATCTGAGCAACTACTCCTTTTTTTATTTTACCCCATTTTCCCTCATCTTTTTTTTTTTTTCATTTACTATCCCTAATTCTGAGACATTTATAAGTATAAATTTCAAATTCAAATTATAAAGAATGTGTGAAAATTTTCAGGCTCTCTATTTATCTACTTTCATTTATTTCCATAGGTTTCTTTTTTTTTTCATCCCAACGCATAAGGCTTCCCTGATGCCAGGCTTGAGCTACGAAGATGTCCCGAATCGACATGATATTGCTTGCGACCGTGATGACATGTTTCAACTACTCCAAATTGGAAAGAATAATAGTATGACCAGGCTCCAAAATCAGTTGTGATGACAACCCAAAGACATAGGGAAATTTGGCACATTCGATAAAACATAAATCTGGGTTTGCGTAAACTTTGGCACATCAGTCTGTTCATGCACACTTTAATAGTGAGACCAATTTTGTCATACTAATTTGCAGACAATTCCATTAGAAGAGGATGTATTTTAGTATTTTTTTATTCCCACAAAGAAATCAAGAAAAAAAAAACAGCATTATTTGTGCCTTTTGCCAAGTTCATGTTTTTGCATTGGCGTGAGTGCCATATATCAATATGTCATCATCGAAACCGATTTCAGATTCTTCTCTGGGTCTAATTGTTGCATGCATTCTGACGGTTCAGCCATGTCATCACGGGCACAGGAGATGTACATAAATTTGTGACATTTTGCCAGCTTGAGCCTAGCAGCTGTAGATCTATGCCTGACAAAGTACATTGTGGTGGACCCTTTTTGTCTTTCCACATTACCCTGCCACATTGTTTGATAAGTCCTGTAAACCTATTAGGCTATTCAAAAAGCAACACTGAACAAATTTCCCCCTGACTGCACTGAGGAAAATTGCTCCCTGTTTTATTTTCATTTCTCATTCATTTTTTAGTAATGATTTATTTACTTTCTCCCACATCTTTCCTGTCAAATGGTACCATCAGCAAAATCTCAAAGTATTTTTTTGCTATTTCCAAATACTTTATGTAGAGAAAAGGGCCCTTAAAAGTTTGTTTTGCTTGTTTTATGCAACTGCCACCAGGTCCTCCTGAAAAGCTCTCTCTCTCTCTATCTGTCTGTCTGTGTCTCTCTCTCTCTCTTTCTCTCTCTTGCTGGTTTATTCAGTTAGGCTTTGATTCTTCATGACTTTTTCATAGATAATTAGTGGTCTCAACATATCCAAAGCTTCAATGTGAGATAGGGAAGCTGATCTGAAAAATTGTAGGAAATTTATATCGAAACGGGTCATTCAGGTGGGTGGGGGTCGGTTCAGAACTCGACCTTCTGTCACCCGTTTTATCCAAAGAATCGCCCAATGTCTATGTATTTTGGCATACATCCATTTTGGATGGCTGCAGATCTGCAAAGGATTACATATAAGCCTTCAAAGTTCACTTGGAAAATCAGAGTAAAACGAATTTCTGAATCGCAGTAGACCATGGTGCGTAATAAGGTCACAAAAACAAAATAGTCCCTAAACAAATTACACAGCCACGCTCAGTTTTTCAAGATATGATCAAACAAACATCAAAAACGCCTTTTAAACCTGTCCTTTCATATTTTCTCATAAAACAGGGTAACAAATGTGCTTGATATCAAATTTTCAAATAGAACTACTTTTGACTTCTGTCGGAATGTTTTGAAACAAAGGGAGGGAACTACATCTACACATATATATAAGGGGGTTAATTTTCTGGGTTGAATTCAACTGCTTCGCTAGCTCAGTGGGCTAGACAAAAGGGCCAATACCTTTTTTTAGTTTTGGTCACTGGTGGACAAGGGTCAAATCTGAGCAACTACTCCTTTTTTTATTTTACCCCATTTTCCCTCATCTTTTTTTTTTTTTTTTTTCATTTACTATCCCTAATTCTGAGACATTTATAAGTATAAATTTCAAATTCAAATTATAAAGAATGTGTGAAAATTTTCAGGCTCTCTATTTATCTACTTTCATTTATTTCCATAGGTTTCTTTTTTTTTTTCATCCCAACGCATAAGGCTTCCCTGATGCCAGGCTTGAGCTACGAAGATGTCCCGAATCGACATGTTATTGCTTGCGACCGTGATGACATGTTTCAACTACTCCAAATTGGAAAGAATAATAGTATGACCAGGCTCCAAAATCAATTGTGATGACAACCCAAAGACATAGGGAAATTTGGCACATTCGATAAAACATAAATCTGGGTTTGCGTAAACTTTGGCACATCAGTCTGTTCATGCACACTTTAATAGTGAGACCAATTTTGTCATACTAATTTGCAGACAATTCCATTAGAAGAGGATGTATTTTAGTATTTTTTTATTCCCACAAAGAAATCAAGAAAAAAAAAACCAGCATTATTTGTGCCTTTTGCCAAGTTCATGTTTTTGCATTGGCGTGAGTGCCATATATCAATATGTCATCATCGAAACCGATTTCAGATTCTTCTCTGGGTCTAATTGTTGCATGCATTCTGACGGTTCAGCCATGTCATCACGGGCACAGGAGATGTACATAAATTTGTGACATTTTGCCAGCTTGAGCCTAGCAGCTGTAGATCTATATGCCTGACAAAGTACATTGTGATGGACCCTTTTTGTCTTTCCACATTACCCTGCCACATTGTTTGATAAGTCCTGTAAACCTATTAGGCTATTCAAAAAGCAACACTGAACAAATTTCCCCCTGACTGCACTGAGGAAAATTGCTCCCTGTTTTATTTTCATTTCTCATTCATTTTTTAGTAATGATTTATTTACTTTCTCCCACATCTTTCCTGTCAAATGGTACCATCAGCAAAATCTCAAAGTATTTTTTTGCTATTTCCAAATACTTTATGTAGAGAAAAGGGCCCTTAAAAGTTTGTTTTGCTTGTTTTATGCAACTGCCACCAGGTCCTCCTGAAAAGCTCTCTCTCTCTCTCTCTCTATCTGTCTGTCTGTCTGTCTCTCTCTCTCTCTTTCTCTCTCTTGCTGGTTTATTCAGTTAGGCTTTGATTCTTCATGACTTTTTCATAGATAATTAGTGGTCTCAACATATCCAAAGCTTCAATGTGAGATAGGGAAGCTGATCTGAGAAATTGTAGGAAATTTATATCGAAACGGGTCATTCAGGTGGGTGGGGGTCGGTTCAGAACTCGACCTTCTGTCACCCGTTTTATCCAAAGAATCGCCCAATGTCTATGTATTTTGGCATACATCCATTTTGGATGGCTGCAGATCTGCAAAGGATTACATATAAGCCTTCAAAGTTCACTTGGAAAATCAGAGTAAAACGAATTTCTGAATCGCAGTAGACCATGGTGCGTAATAAGGTCACAAAAACAAAATAGTCCCTAAACAAATTACACAGCCACGCTCAGTTTTTCAAGATATGATCAAACAAACATCAAAAACGCCTTTTAAACCTGTCCTTTCATATTTTCTCATAAAACAGGGTAACAAATGTGCTTGATATCAAATTTTCAAATAGAACTACTTTTTGACTTCTGTCGGAATGTTTTGAAACAAAGGGAGGGAACTACATCTACACATATATATAAGGGGGTTAATTTTCTGGGTTGAATTCAACTGCTTCGCTAGCTCAGTGGGCTAGACAAAAGGGCCAATACCTTTTTTAGTTTTGGTCACTGGTGGACAAGGGTCAAATCTGAGCAACTACTCCTTTTTTTATTTTACCCCATTTTCCCTCATCTTTTTTTTTTTTTTTTTTTTTTTCATTTACTATCCCTAATTCTGAGACATTTATAAGTATAAATTTCAAATTCAAATTATAAAGAATGTGTGAAAATTTTCAGGCTCTCTATTTATCTACTTTCATTTATTTCCATAGGTTTCTTTTTTTTTCATCCCAACGCATAAGGCTTCCCTGATGCCAGGCTTGAGCTACGAAGATGTCCCAAATCGACATGATATTGCTTGCGACCGTGATGACATGTTTCAACTACTCCAAATTGGAAAGAATAATAGTATGACCAGGCTCCAAAATCAATTGTGATGACAACCCAAAGACATAGGGAAATTTGGCACATTCGATAAAACATAAATCTGGGTTTGCGTAAACTTTGGCACATCAGTCTGTTCATGCACACTTTAATAGTGAGACCAATTTTGTCATACTAATTTGCAGACAATTCCATTAGAAGAGGATGTATTTTAGTATTTTTTTATTCCCACAAAGAAATCAAGAAAAAAAAAAACAGCATTATTTGTGCCTTTTGCCAAGTTCATGTTTTGGCATTGGCGTGAGTGCCATATATCAATATGTCATCATCGAAACCGATTTCAGATTCTTCTCTGGGTCTAATTGTTGCATGCATTCTGACGGTTCAGCCATGTCATCACGGGCACAGGAGATGTACATAAATTTGTGACATTTTGCCAGCTTGAGCCTAGCAGCTGTAGATCTATGCCTGACAAAGTACATTGTGATGGACCCTTTTAGTCTTTCCACATTACCCTGCCACATTGTTTGATAAGTCCTGTAAACCTATTAGGCTATTCAAAAAGCAACACTGAACAAATTTCCCCCTGACTGCACTGAGGAAAATTGCTCCCTGTTTTATTTTCATTTCTCATTCATTTTTTAGTAATGATTTATTTACTTTCTCCCACATCTTTCCTGTCAAATGGTACCATCAGCAAAATCTCAAAGTATTTTTTTGCTATTTCCAAATACTTTATGTAGAGAAAAGGGCCCTTAAAAGTTTGTTTTGCTTGTTTTATGCAACTGCCACCAGGTCCTCCTGAAAAGCTCTCTCTCTCTCTCTCTCTCTCTCTCTCTGTCTGTCTGTGTCTCTCTCTCTCTCTCTCTCTTTCTCTCTCTTGCTGGTTTATTCAGTTAGGCTTTGATTCTTCATGACTTTTTCATAGATAATTAGTGGTCTCAACATATCCAAAGCTTCAATGTGAGATAGGGAAGCTGATCTGAAAAATTGTAGGAAATTTATATCGAAACGGGTCATTCAGGTGGGTGGGGGTCGGTTCAGAACTCGACCTTCTGTCACCCGTTTTATCCAAAGAATCGCCCAATGTCTATGTATTTTGGCATACATCCATTTTGGATGGCTGCAGATCTGCAAAGGATTACATATAAGCCTTCAAAGTTCACTTGGAAAATCAGAGTAAAACGAATTTCTGAATCGCAGTAGACCATGGTGCATAATAATGTCACAAAAACAAAATAGTCCCTAAACAAATTACACAGCCACGCTCAGTTTTTCAAGATATGATCAAACAAACATCAAAAACGCCTTTTAAACCTGTCCTTTCTTATTTTCTCATAAAACAGGGTAACAAATGTGCTTGATATCAAATTTTCAAATAGAACTACTTTTGACTTCTGTCGGAATGTTTTGAAACAAAGGGAGGGAACTACATCTACACATATATATAAGGGGGTTAATTTTCTGGGTTGAATTCAACTGCTTCGCTAGCTCAGTGGGCTAGACAAAAGGGCCAATACCTTTTTTTAGTTTTGGTCACTGGTGGACAAGGGTCAAATCTGAGCAACTACTCCTTTTTTTTATTTTACCCCATTTTCCCTCATCTTTTTTTTTTTTTTTTTTCATTTACTATCCCTAATTCTGAGACATTTATAAGTATAAATTTCAAATTCAAATTATAAAGAATGTGTGAAAATTTTCAGGCTCTCTATTTATCTACTTTCATTTATTTCCATAGGTTTCTTTTTTTTTTCATCCCAACGCATAAGGCTTCCCTGATGCCAGGCTTGAGCTACGAAGATGTCCCGAATCGACATGATATTGCTTGCGACCGTGATGACATGTTTCAACTACTCCAAATTGGAAAGAATAATAGTATGACCAGGCTCCAAAATCAATTGTGATGACAACCCAAAGACATAGGGAAATTTGGCACATTCGATAAAACATAAATCTGGGTTTGTGTAAACTTTGGCACATCAGTCTGTTCATGCACACTTTAATAGTGAGACCAATTTTGTCATACTGATTTGCAGACAATTCCATTAGAAGAGGATGTATTTTAGTATTTTTTTATTCCCACAAAGAAATCAAGAAAAAAAAAACAGCATTATTTGTGCCTTTTGCCAAGTTCATGTTTTTGCATTGGCGTGAGTGCCATATATCAATATGTCATCATCGAAACCGATTTCAGATTCTTCTCTGGGTCTAACTGTTGCATGCATTCTGACGGTTCAGCCATGTCATCACGGGCACAGGAGATGTACATAAATTTGTGACATTTTGCCAGCTTGAGCCTAGCAGCTGTAGATCTATGCCTGACAAAGTACATTGTGATGGACCCTTTTTGTCTTTCCACATTACCCTGCCACATTGTTTGATAAGTCCTGTAAACCTATTAGGCTATTCAAAAAGCAACACTGAACAAATTTCCCCCTGACTGCACTGAGGAAAATTGCTCCCTGTTTTATTTTCATTTCTCATTCATTTTTTAGTAATGATTTATTTACTTTCTCCCACATCTTTCCTGTCAAATGGTACCATCAGCAAAATCTCAAAGTATCTTTTTGCTATTTCCAAATACTTTATGTAGAGAAAAGGGCCCTTAAAAGTTTGTTTTGCTTGTTTTATGCAACTGCCACCAGGTCCTCCTGAAAAGCTCTCTCTCTCTCTCTATCTGTCTGTCTGTCTGTCTCTCTCTCTCTCTCTCTCTTGCTGGTTTATTCAGTTAGGCTTTGATTCTTCATGCCTTTTTTATAGATAATTAGTGGTCTCAACATATCCAAAGCTTCAATGTGAGATAGGGAAGCTGATCTGAAAAATTGTAGGAAATTTATATCGAAACGGGTCATTCAGGTGGGTGGGGGTCGGTTCAGAACTCGACCTTCTGTCACCCGTTTTATCCAAAGAATCGCCCAATGTCTATGTATTTTGGCATACATCCATTTTGGATGGCTGCAGATCTGCAAAGGATTATATATAAGCCTTCAAAGTTCACTTGGAAAATCAGAGTAAAACGAATTTCTGAATCGCAGTAGACCATGGTGCGTAATAAGGTCACTAAAACAAAATAGTCCCTAAACAAATTACACAGCCACGCTCAGTTTTTCAAGATATGATCAAACAAACATCAAAAACGCCTTTTAAACCTGTCCTTTCTTATTTTCTCATAAAACAGGGTAACAAATGTGCTTGATATCAAATTTTCAAATAGAACTACTTTTGACTTCTGTCGGAATGTTTTGAAACAAAGGGAGGGAACTACATCTACACATATATATAAGGGGGTTAATTTTCTGGGTTGAATTCAACTGCTTCGCTAGCTCAGTGGGCTAGACAAAAGGGCCAATACCTTTTTTTAGTTTTGGTCACTGGTGGACAAGGGTCAAATCTGAGCAACTACTCCTTCTTTTTATTTTACCCCATTTTCCCTCATCTTTTTTTTTTTTTTTTTTCATTTACTATCCCTAATTCTGAGACATTTATAAGTATAAATTTCAAATTCAAATTATAAAGAATGTGTGAAAATTTTCAGGCTCTCTATTTATCTACTTTCATTTATTTCCATAGGTTTCTTTTTTTTTTCATCCCAACGCATAAGGCTTCCCTGATGCCAGGCTTGAGCTACGAAGATGTCCCGAATCAACATGATATTGCTTGCGACCGTGATGACATGTTTCAACTACTCCAAATTGGAAAGAATAATAGTATGACCAGGCTCCAAAATCAATTGTGATTACAACCCAAAGACATAGGGAAATTTGGCACATTCGATAAAACATAAATCTGGGTTTGTGTAAACTTTGGCACATCAGTCTGTTCATGCACACTTTAATAGTGAGACCAATTTTGTCATACTGATTTGCAGACAATTCCATTAGAAGAGGATGTATTTTAGTATTTTTTTATTCCCACAAAGAAATCAAGAAAAAAAAAACAGCATTATTTGTGCCTTTTGCCAAGTTCATGTTTTTGCATTGGCGTGAGTGCCATATATCAATATGTCATCATCGAAACCGATTTCAGATTCTTCTCTGGGTCTAACTGTTGCATGCATTCTGACGGTTCAGCCATGTCATCACGGGCACAGGAGATGTACATAAATTTGTGACATTTTGCCAGCTTGAGCCTAGCAGCTGTAGATCTATGCCTGACAAAGTACATTGTGATGGACCCTTTTTGTCTTTCCACATTACCCTGCCACATTGTTTGATAAGTCCTGTAAACCTATTAGGCTATTCAAAAAGCAACACTGAACAAATTTCCCCCTGACTGCACTGAGGAAAATTGCTCCCTGTTTTATTTTCATTTCTCATTCATTTTTTAGTAATGATTTATTTACTTTCTCCCACATCTTTCCTGTCAAATGGTACCATCAGCAAAATCTCAAAGTATCTTTTTGCTATTTCCAAATACTTTATGTAGAGAAAAGGGCCCTTAAAAGTTTGTTTTGCTTGTTTTATGCAACTGCCACCAGGTCCTCCTGAAAAGCTCTCTCTCTCACTATCTGTCTGTCTGTCTGTCTCTCTCTCTCTTTCTCTCTCTTGCTGGTTTATTCAGTTAGGCTTTGATTCTTCATGACTTTTTCATAGATAATTAGTGGTCTCAACATATCCAAAGCTTCAATGTGAGATAGGGAAGCTGATCTGAAAAATTGTAGGAAATTTATATCGAAACGGGTCATTCAGGTGGGTGGGGGTCGGTTCAGAACTCGACCTTCTGTCACCCGTTTTATCCAAAGAATCGCCCAATGTCTATGTATTTTGGCATACATCCATTTTGGATGGCTGCAGATCTGCAAAGGATTACATATAAGCCTTCAAAGTTCACTTGGAAAATCAGAGTAAAACGAATTTCTGAATCGCAGTAGACCATGGTGCGTAATAAGGTCACAAAAACAAAATAGTCCCTAAACAAATTACACAGCCACGCTCAGTTTTTCAAGATATGATCAAACAAACATCAAAAACGCCTTTTAAACCTGTCCTTTCATATTTTCTCATAAAACAGGGTAACAAATGTGCTTGATATCAAATTTTCAAATAGAACTACTTTTGACTTCTGTCGGAATGTTTTGAAACAAAGGGAGGGAACTACATCTACACATATATATAAGGGGGTTAATTTTCTGGGTTGAATTCAACTGCTTCGCTAGCTCAGTGGGCTAGACAAAAGGGCCAATACCTTTTTTTTAGTTTTGGTCACTGGTGGACAAGGGTCAAATCTGAGCAACTACTCCTTTTTTTATTTTACCCCATTTTCCCTCATCTTTTTTTTTTTTTTTTTTTCATTTACTATCCCTAATTCTGAGACATTTATAAGTATAAATTTCAAATTCAAATTATAAAGAATGTGTGAAAAATTTCAGGCTGTCTATTTATCTACTTTCATTTATTTCCATAGGTTTCTTTTTTTTTTTCATCCCAACGCATAAGGCTTCCCTGATGCCAGGCTTGAGCTACGAAGATGTCCCGAATCGACATGATATTGCTTGCGACCGTGATGACATGTTTCAACTACTCCAAATTGGAAAGAATAATAGTATGACCAGGCTCCAAAATCAATTGTGATGACAACCCAAAGACATAGGGAAATTTGGCACATTCGATAAAACATAAATCTGGGTTTGCGTAAACTTTGGCACATCAGTCTGTTCATGCACACTTTAATAGTGAGACCAATTTTGTCATACTAATTTGCAGACAATTCCATTAGAAGAGGATGTATTTTAGTATTTTTTTATTCCCACAAAGAAATCAAGAAAAAAAAAACAGCATTATTTGTGCCTTTTGCCAAGTTCATGTTTTTGCATTGGCATGAGTGCCATATATCAATATGTCATCCTCAAAACCGATTTCAGATTCTTCTCTGGGTCTAAGTGTTGCATGCATTCTGACGGTTCAGCCATGTCATCACGGGCACAGGAGATGTACATAAATTTGTGACATTTTGCCAGCTTGAGCCTAGCAGCTGTAGATCTATGCCTGACAAAGTACATTGTGATGGACCCTTTTTGTCTTTCCACATTACCCTGCCACATTGTTTGATAAGTCCTGTAAACCTATTAGGCTATTCAAAAAGCAACACTGAACAAATTTCCCCCTGACTGCACTGAGGAAAATTGCTCCCTGTTTTATTTTCATTTCTCATTCATTTTTTAGTAATGATTTATTTACTTTCTCCCACATCTTTCCTGTCAAATGGTACCATCAGCAAAATCTCAAAGTATTTTTTTGCTATTTCCAAATACTTTATATAGAGAAAAGGGCCCTTAAAAGTTTGTTTTGCTTGTTTTATGCAACTGCCACCAGGTCCTCCTGAAAAGCTCTCTCTCTCTCTCTCTCTCTCTCTATCTGTCCGTCTCTCTCTCTCTCTCTCTTTCTCTCTCTTGCTGGTTTATTCAGTTAGGCTTTGATTCTTCATGACTTTTTCATAGATAATTAGTGGTCTCAACATATCCAAAGCTTCAATGTGAGATAGGGAAGCTGATCTGAAAAATTGTAGGAAATTTATATCGAAACGGGTCATTCAGGTGGGTGGGGGTCGGTTCAGAACTCGACCTTCTGTCACCCGTTTTATCCAAAGAATCGCCCAATGTCTATGTATTTTGGCATACATCCATTTTGGATGGCTGCAGATCTGCAAAGGATTACATATAAGCCTTCAAAGTTCACTTGGAAAATCAGAGTAAAACGAATTTCTGAATCGCAGTAGACCATGGTGCGTAATAAGGTCACAAAAACAAAATAGTCCCTAAACAAATTACACAGCCACGCTCAGTTTTTCAAGATATGATCAAACAAACATCAAAAACGCCTTTTAAACCTGTCCTTTCATATTTTCTCATAAAACAGGGTAACAAATGTGCTTGATATCAAATTTTCAAATAGAACTACTTTTTGACTTCTGTCGGAATGTTTTGAAACAAAGGGAGGGAACTACATCTACACATATATATAAGGGGGTTAATTTTCTGGGTTGAATTCAACTGCTTCGCTAGCTCAGTGGGCTAGACAAAAGGGCCAATACCTTTTTTAGTTTTGGTCACTGGTGGACAAGGGTCAAATCTGAGCAACTACTCCTTTTTTTATTTTACCCCATTTTCCCTCATCTTTTTTTTTTTTTTTTTTTTCATTTACTATCCCTAATTCTGAGACATTTATAAGTATAAATTTCAAATTCAAATTATAAAGAATGTGTGAAAATTTTCAGGCTCTCTATTTATCTACGTTCATTTATTTCCATAGGTTTCTTTTTTTTTCATCCCAACGCATAAGGCTTCCCTGATGCCAGGCTTGAGCTACGAAGATGTCCCAAATCGACATGATATTGCTTGCGACCGTGATGACATGTTTCAACTACTCCAAATTGGAAAGAATAATAGTATGACCAGGCTCCAAAATCAATTGTGATGACAACCCAAAGACATAGGGAAATTTGGCACATTCGATAAAACATAAATCTGGGTTTGCGTAAACTTTGGCACATCAGTCTGTTCATGCACACTTTAATAGTGAGACCAATTTTGTCATACTAATTTGCAGACAATTCCATTAGAAGAGGATGTATTTTAGTATTTTTTTATTCCCACAAAGAAATCAAGAAAAAAAAAAACAGCATTATTTGTGCCTTTTGCCAAGTTCATGTTTTGGCATTGGCGTGAGTGCCATATATCAATATGTCATCATCGAAACCGATTTCAGATTCTTCTCTGGGTCTAATTGTTGCATGCATTCTGACGGTTCAGCCATGTCATCACGGGCACAGGAGATGTACATAAATTTGTGACATTTTGCCAGCTTGAGCCTAGCAGCTGTAGATCTATGCCTGACAAAGTACATTGTGATGGACCCTTTTAGTCTTTCCACATTACCCTGCCACATTGTTTGATAAGTCCTGTAAACCTATTAGGCTATTCAAAAAGCAACACTGAACAAATTTCCCCCTGACTGCACTGAGGAAAATTGCTCCCTGTTTTATTTTCATTTCTCATTCATTTTTTAGTAATGATTTATTTACTTTCTCCCACATCTTTCCTGTCAAATGGTACCATCAGCAAAATCTCAAAGTATTTTTTTGCTATTTCCAAATACTTTATGTAGAGAAAAGGGCCCTTAAAAGTTTGTTTTGCTTGTTTTATGCAACTGCCACCAGGTCCTCCTGAAAAGCTCTCTCTCTCTCTCTCTCTCTCTCTCTCTGTCTGTCTGTGTCTCTCTCTCTCTCTCTCTCTTTCTCTCTCTTGCTGGTTTATTCAGTTAGGCTTTGATTCTTCATGACTTTTTCATAGATAATTAGTGGTCTCAACATATCCAAAGCTTCAATGTGAGATAGGGAAGCTGATCTGAAAAATTGTAGGAAATTTATATCGAAACGGGTCATTCAGGTGGGTGGGGGTCGGTTCAGAACTCGACCTTCTGTCACCCGTTTTATCCAAAGAATCGCCCAATGTCTATGTATTTTGGCATACATCCATTTTGGATGGCTGCAGATCTGCAAAGGATTACATATAAGCCTTCAAAGTTCACTTGGAAAATCAGAGTAAAACGAATTTCTGAATCGCAGTAGACCATGGTGCATAATAATGTCACAAAAACAAAATAGTCCCTAAACAAATTACACAGCCACGCTCAGTTTTTCAAGATATGATCAAACAAACATCAAAAACGCCTTTTAAACCTGTCCTTTCTTATTTTCTCATAAAACAGGGTAACAAATGTGCTTGATATCAAATTTTCAAATAGAACTACTTTTGACTTCTGTCGGAATGTTTTGAAACAAAGGGAGGGAACTACATCTACACATATATATAAGGGGGTTAATTTTCTGGGTTGAATTCAACTGCTTCGCTAGCTCAGTGGGCTAGACAAAAGGGCCAATACCTTTTTTTAGTTTTGGTCACTGGTGGACAAGGGTCAAATCTGAGCAACTACTCCTTTTTTTTATTTTACCCCATTTTCCCTCATCTTTTTTTTTTTTTTTTTTCATTTACTATCCCTAATTCTGAGACATTTATAAGTATAAATTTCAAATTCAAATTATAAAGAATGTGTGAAAATTTTCAGGCTCTCTATTTATCTACTTTCATTTATTTCCATAGGTTTCTTTTTTTTTTCATCCCAACGCATAAGGCTTCCCTGATGCCAGGCTTGAGCTACGAAGATGTCCCGAATCGACATGATATTGCTTGCGACCGTGATGACATGTTTCAACTACTCCAAATTGGAAAGAATAATAGTATGACCAGGCTCCAAAATCAATTGTGATGACAACCCAAAGACATAGGGAAATTTGGCACATTCGATAAAACATAAATCTGGGTTTGTGTAAACTTTGGCACATCAGTCTGTTCATGCACACTTTAATAGTGAGACCAATTTTGTCATACTGATTTGCAGACAATTCCATTAGAAGAGGATGTATTTTAGTATTTTTTTATTCCCACAAAGAAATCAAGAAAAAAAAAACAGCATTATTTGTGCCTTTTGCCAAGTTCATGTTTTTGCATTGGCGTGAGTGCCATATATCAATATGTCATCATCGAAACCGATTTCAGATTCTTCTCTGGGTCTAACTGTTGCATGCATTCTGACGGTTCAGCCATGTCATCACGGGCACAGGAGATGTACATAAATTTGTGACATTTTGCCAGCTTGAGCCTAGCAGCTGTAGATCTATGCCTGACAAAGTACATTGTGATGGACCCTTTTTGTCTTTCCACATTACCCTGCCACATTGTTTGATAAGTCCTGTAAACCTATTAGGCTATTCAAAAAGCAACACTGAACAAATTTCCCCCTGACTGCACTGAGGAAAATTGCTCCCTGTTTTATTTTCATTTCTCATTCATTTTTTAGTAATGATTTATTTACTTTCTCCCACATCTTTCCTGTCAAATGGTACCATCAGCAAAATCTCAAAGTATCTTTTTGCTATTTCCAAATACTTTATGTAGAGAAAAGGGCCCTTAAAAGTTTGTTTTGCTTGTTTTATGCAACTGCCACCAGGTCCTCCTGAAAAGCTCTCTCTCTCTCTCTCTCTCTCTATCTGTCTGTCTGTCTCTCTCTCTCTCTCTCTCTCTCTTGCTGGTTTATTCAGTTAGGCTTTGATTCTTCATGCCTTTTTTATAGATAATTAGTGGTCTCAACATATCCAAAGCTTCAATGTGAGATAGGGAAGCTGATCTGAAAAATTGTAGGAAATTTATATCGAAACGGGTCATTCAGGTGGGTGGGGGTCGGTTCAGAACTCGACCTTCTGTCACCCGTTTTATCCAAAGAATCGCCCAATGTCTATGTATTTTGGCATACATCCATTTTGGATGGCTGCAGATCTGCAAAGGATTATATATAAGCCTTCAAAGTTCACTTGGAAAATCAGAGTAAAACGAATTTCTGAATCGCAGTAGACCATGGTGCGTAATAAGGTCACTAAAACAAAATAGTCCCTAAACAAATTACACAGCCACGCTCAGTTTTTCAAGATATGATCAAACAAACATCAAAAACGCCTTTTAAACCTGTCCTTTCTTATTTTCTCATAAAACAGGGTAACAAATGTGCTTGATATCAAATTTTCAAATAGAACTACTTTTGACTTCTGTCGGAATGTTTTGAAACAAAGGGAGGGAACTACATCTACACATATATATAAGGGGGTTAATTTTCTGGGTTGAATTCAACTGCTTCGCTAGCTCAGTGGGCTAGACAAAAGGGCCAATACCTTTTTTTAGTTTTGGTCACTGGTGGACAAGGGTCAAATCTGAGCAACTACTCCTTCTTTTTATTTTACCCCATTTTCCCTCATCTTTTTTTTTTTTTTTTTTCATTTACTATCCCTAATTCTGAGACATTTATAAGTATAAATTTCAAATTCAAATTATAAAGAATGTGTGAAAATTTTCAGGCTCTCTATTTATCTACTTTCATTTATTTCCATAGGTTTCTTTTTTTTTTCATCCCAACGCATAAGGCTTCCCTGATGCCAGGCTTGAGCTACGAAGATGTCCCGAATCAACATGATATTGCTTGCGACCGTGATGACATGTTTCAACTACTCCAAATTGGAAAGAATAATAGTATGACCAGGCTCCAAAATCAATTGTGATTACAACCCAAAGACATAGGGAAATTTGGCACATTCGATAAAACATAAATCTGGGTTTGTGTAAACTTTGGCACATCAGTCTGTTCATGCACACTTTAATAGTGAGACCAATTTTGTCATACTGATTTGCAGACAATTCCATTAGAAGAGGATGTATTTTAGTATTTTTTTATTCCCACAAAGAAATCAAGAAAAAAAAAACAGCATTATTTGTGCCTTTTGCCAAGTTCATGTTTTTGCATTGGCGTGAGTGCCATATATCAATATGTCATCATCGAAACCGATTTCAGATTCTTCTCTGGGTCTAACTGTTGCATGCATTCTGACGGTTCAGCCATGTCATCACGGGCACAGGAGATGTACATAAATTTGTGACATTTTGCCAGCTTGAGCCTAGCAGCTGTAGATCTATGCCTGACAAAGTACATTGTGATGGACCCTTTTTGTCTTTCCACATTACCCTGCCACATTGTTTGATAAGTCCTGTAAACCTATTAGGCTATTCAAAAAGCAACACTGAACAAATTTCCCCCTGACTGCACTGAGGAAAATTGCTCCCTGTTTTATTTTCATTTCTCATTCATTTTTTAGTAATGATTTATTTACTTTCTCCCACATCTTTCCTGTCAAATGGTACCATCAGCAAAATCTCAAAGTATCTTTTTGCTATTTCCAAATACTTTATGTAGAGAAAAGGGCCCTTAAAAGTTTGTTTTGCTTGTTTTATGCAACTGCCACCAGGTCCTCCTGAAAAGCTCTCTCTCTCACTATCTGTCTGTCTGTCTGTCTCTCTCTCTCTTTCTCTCTCTTGCTGGTTTATTCAGTTAGGCTTTGATTCTTCATGACTTTTTCATAGATAATTAGTGGTCTCAACATATCCAAAGCTTCAATGTGAGATAGGGAAGCTGATCTGAAAAATTGTAGGAAATTTATATCGAAACGGGTCATTCAGGTGGGTGGGGGTCGGTTCAGAACTCGACCTTCTGTCACCCGTTTTATCCAAAGAATCGCCCAATGTCTATGTATTTTGGCATACATCCATTTTGGATGGCTGCAGATCTGCAAAGGATTACATATAAGCCTTCAAAGTTCACTTGGAAAATCAGAGTAAAACGAATTTCTGAATCGCAGTAGACCATGGTGCGTAATAAGGTCACAAAAACAAAATAGTCCCTAAACAAATTACACAGCCACGCTCAGTTTTTCAAGATATGATCAAACAAACATCAAAAACGCCTTTTAAACCTGTCCTTTCATATTTTCTCATAAAACAGGGTAACAAATGTGCTTGATATCAAATTTTCAAATAGAACTACTTTTGACTTCTGTCGGAATGTTTTGAAACAAACGGAGGGAACTACATCTACACATATATATAAGGGGGTTAATTTTCTGGGTTGAATTCAACTGCTTCGCTAGCTCAGTGGGCTAGACAAAAGGGCCAATACCTTTTTTTTAGTTTTGGTCACTGGTGGACAAGGGTCAAATCTGAGCAACTACTCCTTTTTTTATTTTACCCCATTTTCCCTCATCTTTTTTTTTTTTTTTTTTTCATTTACTATCCCTAATTCTGAGACATTTATAAGTATAAATTTCAAATTCAAATTATAAAGAATGTGTGAAAAATTTCAGGCTGTCTATTTATCTACTTTCATTTATTTCCATAGGTTTCTTTTTTTTTTTCATCCCAACGCATAAGGCTTCCCTGATGCCAGGCTTGAGCTACGAAGATGTCCCGAATCGACATGATATTGCTTGCGACCGTGATGACATGTTTCAACTACTCCAAATTGGAAAGAATAATAGTATGACCAGGCTCCAAAATCAATTGTGATGACAACCCAAAGACATAGGGAAATTTGGCACATTCGATAAAACATAAATCTGGGTTTGCGTAAACTTTGGCACATCAGTCTGTTCATGCACACTTTAATAGTGAGACCAATTTTGTCATACTAATTTGCAGACAATTCCATTAGAAGAGGATGTATTTTAGTATTTTTTTATTCCCACAAAGAAATCAAGAAAAAAAAAACAGCATTATTTGTGCCTTTTGCCAAGTTCATGTTTTTGCATTGGCATGAGTGCCATATATCAATATGTCATCCTCAAAACCGATTTCAGATTCTTCTCTGGGTCTAAGTGTTGCATGCATTCTGACGGTTCAGCCATGTCATCACGGGCACAGGAGATGTACATAAATTTGTGACATTTTGCCAGCTTGAGCCTAGCAGCTGTAGATCTATGCCTGACAAAGTACATTGTGATGGACCCTTTTTGTCTTTCCACATTACCCTGCCACATTGTTTGATAAGTCCTGTAAACCTATTAGGCTATTCAAAAAGCAACACTGAACAAATTTCCCCCTGACTGCACTGAGGAAAATTGCTCCCTGTTTTATTTTCATTTCTCATTCATTTTTTAGTAATGATTTATTTACTTTCTCCCACATCTTTCCTGTCAAATGGTACCATCAGCAAAATCTCAAAGTATTTTTTTGCTATTTCCAAATACTTTATATAGAGAAAAGGGCCCTTAAAAGTTTGTTTTGCTTGTTTTATGCAACTGCCACCAGGTCCTCCTGAAAAGCTCTCTCTCTCTCTCTCTCTCTCTCTATCTGTCCGTCTCTCTCTCTCTCTCTCTTTCTCTCTCTTGCTGGTTTATTCAGTTAGGCTTTGATTCTTCATGACTTTTTCATAGATAATTAGTGGTCTCAACATATCCAAAGCTTCAATGTGAGATAGGGAAGCTGATCTGAAAAATTGTAGGAAATTTATATCGAAACGGGTCATTCAGGTGGGTGGGGGTCGGTTCAGAACTCGACCTTCTGTCACCCGTTTTATCCAAAGAATCGCCCAATGTCTATGTATTTTGGCATACATCCATTTTGGATGGCTGCAGATCTGCAAAGGATTACATATAAGCCTTCAAAGTTCACTTGGAAAATCAGAGTAAAACGAATTTCTGAATCGCAGTAGACCATGGTGCGTAATAAGGTCACAAAAACAAAATAGTCCCTAAACAAATTACACAGCCACGCTCAGTTTTTCAAGATATGATCAAACAAACATCAAAAACGCCTTTTAAACCTGTCCTTTCATATTTTCTCATAAAACAGGGTAACAAATGTGCTTGATATCAAATTTTCAAATAGAACTACTTTTGACTTCTGTCGGAATGTTTTGAAACAAAGGGAGGGAACTACATCTACACATATATATAAGGGGGTTAATTTTCTGGGTTGAATTCAACTGCTTCGCTAGCTCAGTGGGCTAGACAAAGGGGCCAATACCTTTTTTTTAGTTTTGGTCACTGGTGGACAAGGGTCAAATCTGAGCAACTACTCCTTTTTTTATTTTACCCCATTTTCCCTCAACTTTTTTTTTTTTTTTTTTTTCATTTACTATCCCTAATTCTGAGACATTTATAAGTATAAATTTCAAATTCAAATTATAAAGAATGTGTGAAAATTTTCAGGCTCTCTATTTATCTACTTTCATTTATTTCCATAGGTTTCTTTTTTTTTTCATCCCAACGCATAAGGCTTCCCTGATGCCAGGCTTGAGCTACGAAGATGTCCCGAATCGACATGATATTGCTTGCGACCGTGATGACATGTTTCAACTACTCCAAATTGGAAAGAATAATAGTATGACCAGGCTCCAAAATCAATTGTGATGACAACCCAAAGACATAGGGAAATTTGGCACATTCGATAAAACATAAATCTGGGTTTGCGTAAACTTTGGCACATCAGTCTGTTCATGCACACTTTAATAGTGAGACCAATTTTGTCATACTAATTTGCAGACAATTCCATTAGAAGAGGATGTATTTTAGTATTTTTTTATTCCCACAAAGAAATCAAGAAAAAAAAACCAGCATTATTTGTGCCTTTTGCCAAGTTCATGTTTTTGCATTGGCGTGAGTGCCATATATCAATATGTCATCATCGAAACCGATTTCAGATTCTTCTCTGGGTCTAATTGTTGCATGCATTCTGACGGTTCAGCCATGTCATCACGGGCACAGGAGATGTACATAAATTTGTGACATTTTGCCAGCTTGAGCCTAGCAGCTGTAGATCTATATGCCTGACAAAGTACATTGTGATGGACCCTTTTTGTCTTTCCACATTACCCTGCCACATTGTTTGATAAGTCCTGTAAACCTATTAGGCTATTCAAAAAGCAACACTGAACAAATTTCCCCCTGACTGCACTGAGGAAAATTGCTCCCTGTTTTATTTTCATTTCTCATTCATTTTTTAGTAATGATTTATTTACTTTCTCCCACATCTTTCCTGTCAAATGGTACCATCAGCAAAATCTCAAAGTATTTTTTTGCTATTTCCAAATACTTTATGTAGAGAAAAGGGCCCTTAAAAGTTTGTTTTGCTTGTTTTATGCAACTGCCACCAGGTCCTCCTGAAAAGCTCTCTCTCTCTCTCTCTCTATCTGTCTGTCTGTCTCTCTCTCTCTTTCTCTCTCTTGCTGGTTTATTCAGTTAGGCTTTGATTCTTCATGACTTTTTCATAGATAATTAGTGGTCTCAACATATCCAAAGCTTCAATGTGAGATAGGGAAGCTGATCTGAAAAATTGTAGGAAATTTATATCGAAACGGGTCATTCAGGTGGGTGGGGGTCGGTTCAGAACTCGACCTTCTGTCACCCGTTTTATCCAAAGAATCGCCCAATGTCTATGTATTTTGGCATACATCCATTTTGGATGGCTGCAGATCTGCAAAGGATTACATATAAGCCTTCAAAGTTCACTTGGAAAATCAGAGTAAAACGAATTTCTGAATCGCAGTAGACCATGGTGCGTAATAAGGTCACAAAAACAAAATAGTCCCTAAACAAATTACACAGCCACGCTCAGTTTTTCAAGATATGATCAAACAAACATCAAAAACGCCTTTTAAACCTGTCCTTTCATATTTTCTCATAAAACAGGGTAACAAATGTGCTTGATATCAAATTTTCAAATAGAACTACTTTTGACTTCTGTCGGAATGTTTTGAAACAAAGGGAGGGAACTACATCTACACATATATATAAGGGGGTTAATTTTCTGGGTTGAATTCAACTGCTTCGCTAGCTCAGTGGGCTAGACAAAAGGGCCAATACCTTTTTTTAGTTTTGGTCACTGGTGGACAAGGGTCAAATCTGAGCAACTACTCCTTTTTTTATTTTACCCCATTTTCCCTCATCTTTCTTTTTTTTTTTTTTTTTTTTTCATTTACTATCCCTAATTCTGAGACATTTATAAGTATAAATTTCAAATTCAAATTATAAAGAATGTGTGAAAATTTTCAGGCTCTCTATTTATCTACTTTCATTTATTTCCATAGGTTTCTTTTTTTTTTCATCCCAACGCATAAGGCTTCCCTGATGCCAGGCTTGAGCTACGAAGATGTCCCGAATCGACATGATATTGCTTGCGACCGTGATGACATGTTTCAACTACTCCAAATTGGAAAGAATAATAGTATGACCAGGCTCCAAAATCAATTGTGATGACAACCCAAAGACATAGGGAAATTTGGCACATTCGATAAAACATAAATCTGGGTTTGCGTAAACTTTGGCACATCAGTCTGTTCATGCACACTTTAATAGTGAGACCAATTTTGTCATACTAATTTGCAGACAATTCCATTAGAAGAGGATGTATTTTAGTATTTTTTTATTCCCACAAAGAAATCAAGAAAAAAAAACCAGCATTATTTGTGCCTTTTGCCAAGTTCATGTTTTTGCATTGGCGTGAGTGCCATATATCAATATGTCATCATCGAAACCGATTTCAGATTCTTCTCTGGGTCTAATTGTTGCATGCATTCTGACGGTTCAGCCATGTCATCACGGGCACAGGAGATGTACATAAATTTGTGACATTTTGCCAGCTTGAGCCTAGCAGCTGTAGATCTATATGCCTGACAAAGTACATTGTGATGGACCCTTTTTGTCTTTCCACATTACCCTGCCACATTGTTTGATAAGTCCTGTAAACCTATTAGGCTATTCAAAAAGCAACACTGAACAAATTTCCCCCTGACTGCACTGAGGAAAATTGCTCCCTGTTTTATTTTCATTTCTCATTCATTTTTTAGTAATGATTTATTTACTTTCTCCCACATCTTTCCTGTCAAATGGTACCATCAGCAAAATCTCAAAGTATCTTTTTGCTATTTCCAAATACTTTATGTAGAGAAAAGGGCCCTTAAAAGTTTGTTTTGCTTGTTTTATGCAACTGCCACCAGGTCCTCCTGAAAAGCTCTCTCTCTCTCTATCTGTCTGTCTGTGTCTCTCTCTCTCTCTTTCTCTCTCTTGCTGGTTTATTCAGTTAGGCTTTGATTCTTCATGACTTTTTCATAGATAATTAGTGGTCTCAACATATCCAAAGCTTCAATGTGAGATAGGGAAGCTGATCTGAAAAATTGTAGGAAATTTATATCGAAACGGGTCATTCAGGTGGGTGGGGGTCGGTTCAGAACTCGACCTTCTGTCACCCGTTTTATCCAAAGAATCGCCCAATGTCTATGTATTTTGGCATACATCCATTTTGGATGGCTGCAGATCTGCAAAGGATTACATATAAGCCTTCAAAGTTCACTTGGAAAATCAGAGTAAAATGAATTTCTGAATCGCAGTAGACCATGGTGCGTAATAAGGTCACAAAAACAAAATAGTCCCTAAACAAATTACACAGCCACGCTCAGTTTTTCAAGATATGATCAAACAAACATCAAAAACGCCTTTTAAACCTGTCCTTTCATATTTTCTCATAAAACAGGGTAACAAATGTGCTTGATATCAAATTTTCAAATAGAACTACTTTTGACTTCTGTCGGAATGTTTTGAAACAAAGGGAGGGAACTACATCTACACATATATATAAGGGGGTTAATTTTCTGGGTTGAATTCAACTGCTTCGCTAGCTCAGTGGGCTAGACAAAAGGGCCAATACCTTTTTTTAGTTTTGGTCACTGGTGGACAAGGGTCAAATCTGAGCAACTACTCCTTTTTTTATTTTACCCCATTTTCCCTCATCTTTTTTTTTTTTTTTTTTCATTTACTATCCCTAATTCTGAGACATTTATAAGTATAAATTTCAAATTCAAATTATAAAGAATGTGTGAAAATTTTCAGGCTCTCTATTTATCTACTTTCATTTATTTCCATAGGTTTCTTTTTTTTTTCATCCCAACGCATAAGGCTTCCCTGATGCCAGGCTTGAGCTACGAAGATGTCCCGAATCGACATGATATTGCTTGCGACCGTGATGACATGTTTCAACTACTCCAAATTGGAAAGAATAATAGTATGACCAGGCTCCAAAATCAATTGTGATGACAACCCAAAGACATAGGGAAATTTGGCACATTCGATAAAACATAAATCTGGGTTTGCGTAAACTTTGGCACATCAGTCTGTTCATGCACACTTTAATAGTGAGACCAATTTTGTCATACTAATTTGCAGACAATTCCATTAGAAGAGGATGTATTTTAGTATTTTTTTATTCCCACAAAGAAATCAAGAAAAAAAAAAACAGCATTATTTGTGCCTTTTGCCAAGTTCATGTTTTTGCATTGGCGTGAGTGCCATATATCAATATGTCATCATCGAAACCGATTTCAGATTCTTCTCTGGGTCTAATTGTTGCATGCATTCTGACGGTTCAGCCATGTCATCACGGGCACAGGAGATGTACATAAATTTGTGACATTTTGCCAGCTTGAGCCTAGCAGCTGTAGATCTATATGCCTGACAAAGTACATTGTGATGGACCCTTTTTGTCTTTCCACATTACCCTGCCACATTGTTTGATAAGTCCTGTAAACCTATTAGGCTATTCAAAAAGCAACACTGAACAAATTTCCCCCTGACTGCACTGAGGAAAATTGCTCCCTGTTTTATTTTCATTTCTCATTCATTTTTTAGTAATGATTTATTTACTTTCTCCCACATCTTTCCTGTCAAATGGTACCATCAGCAAAATCTCAAAGTATTTTTTTGCTATTTCCAAATACTTTATGTAGAGAAAAGGGCCCTTAAAAGTTTGTTTTGCTTGTTTTATGCAACTGCCACCAGGTCCTCCTGAAAAGCTCTCTCTCTCTCTCTCTGTCTGTCTGTCTGTCTCTCTCTCTCTCTCTTTCTCTCTCTTGCTGGTTTATTCAGTTAGGCTTTGATTCTTCATGACTTTTTCATAGATAATTAGTGGTCTCAACATATCCAAAGCTTCAATGTGAGATAGGGAAGCTGATCTGAAAAATTGTAGGAAATTTATATCGAAACGGGTCATTCAGGTGGGTGGGGGTCGGTTCAGAACTCGACCTTCTGTCACCCGTTTTATCCAAAGAATCGCCCAATGTCTATGTATTTTGGCATACATCCATTTTGGATGGCTGCAGATCTGCAAAGGATTACATATAAGCCTTCAAAGTTCACTTGGAAAATCAGAGTAAAACGAATTTCTGAATCGCAGTAGACTATGGTGCGTAATAAGGTCACAAAAACAAAATAGTCCCTAAACAAATTACACAGCCACGCTCAGTTTTTCAAGATATGATCAAACAAACATCAAAAACGCCTTTTAAACCTGTCCTTTCATATTTTCTCATAAAACAGGGTAACAAATGTGCTTGATATCAAATTTTCAAATAGAACTACTTTTGACTTCTGTCGGAATGTTTTGAAACAAAGGGAGGGAACTACATCTACACATATATATAAGGGGGTTAATTTTCTGGGTTGAATTCAACTGCTTCGCTAGCTCAGTGGGCTAGACAAAAGGGCCAATACCTATTTTTAGTTTTGGTCACTGGTGGACAAGGGTCAAATCTGAGCAACTACTCCTGTTTTTATTTTACCCCATTTTCCCTCATCTTTTTTTTTTTTTTTTTTCATTTACTATCCCTAATTCTGAGACATTTATAAGTATAAATTTCAAATTCAAATTATAAAGAATGTGTGAAAATTTTCAGGCTCTCTATTTATCTACTTTCATTTATTTCCATAGGTTTCTTTTTTTTTTCATCCCAACGCATAAGGCTTCCCTGATGCCAGGCTTGAGCTACGAAGATGTCCCGAATCGACATGATATTGCTTGCGACCGTGATGACATGTTTCAACTACTCCAAATTGGAAAGAATAATAGTATGACCAGGCTCCAAAATCAATTGTGATGACAACCCAAAGACATAGGGAAATTTGGCACATTCGATAAAACATAAATCTGGGTTTGCGTAAACTTTGGCACATCAGTCTGTTCATGCACACTTTAATAGTGAGACCAATTTTGTCATACTAATTTGCAGACAATTCCATTAGAAGAGGATGTATTTTAGTATTTTTTTATTCCCACAAAGAAATCAAGAAAAAAAAAACAGCATTATTTGTGCCTTTTGCCAAGTTCATGTTTTTGCATTGGCGTGAGTGCCATATATCAATATGTCATCATCGAAACCGATTTCAGATTCTTCTCTGGGTCTAATTGTTGCATGCATTCTGACGGTTCAGCCATGTCATCACGGGCACAGGAGATGTACATAAATTTGTGACATTTTGCCAGCTTGAGCCTAGCAGCTGTAGATCTATATGCCTGACAAAGTACATTGTGATGGACCCTTTTTGTCTTTCCACATTACCCTGCCACATTGTTTGATAAGTCCTGTAAACCTGTTAGGCTATTCAAAAAGCAACACTGAACAAATTTCCCCCTGACTGCACTGAGGAAAATTGCTCCCTGTTTTATTTTCATTTCTCATTCATTTTTTAGTAATGATTTATTTACTTTCTCCCACATCTTTCCTGTCAAATGGTACCATCAGCAAAATCTCAAAGTATTTTTTTGCTATTTCCAAATACTTTATGTAGAGAAAAGGGCCCTTAAAAGTTTGTTTTGCTTGTTTTATGCAACTGCCACCAGGTCCTCCTGAAAAGCTCTCTCTCTCTCTCTCTCTATCTGTCTGTCTGTCTGTCTCTCTCTCTCTTTCTCTCTCTTGCTGGTTTATTCAGTTAGGCTTTGATTCTTCATGACTTTTTCATAGATAATTAGTGGTCTCAACATATCCAAAGCTTCAATGTGAGATAGGGAAGCTGATCTGAAAAATTGTAGGAAATTTATATCGAAACGGGTCATTCAGGTGGGTGGGGGTCGGTTCAGAACTCGACCTTCTGTCACCCGTTTTATCCAAAGAATCGCCCAATGTCTATGTATTTTGGCATACATCCATTTTGGATGGCTGCAGATCTGCAAAGGATTACATATAAGCCTTCAAAGTTCACTTGGAAAATCAGAGTAAAACGAATTTCTGAATCGCAGTAGACCATGGTGCGTAATAAGGTCACAAAAACAAAATAGTCCCTAAACAAATTACACAGCCACGCTCAGTTTTTCAAGATATGATCAAACAAACATCAAAAACGCCTTTTAAACCTGTCCTTTCATATTTTCTCATAAAACAGGGTAACAAATGTGCTTGATATCAAATTTTCAAATAGAACTACTTTTGACTTCTGTCGGAATGTTTTGAAACAAAGGGAGGGAACTACATCTACACATATATATATAAGGGGGTTAATTTTCTGGGTTGAATTCAACTGCTTCGCTAGCTCAGTGGGCTAGACAAAAGGGCCAATACCTTTTTTTAGTTTTGGTCACTGGTGGACAAGGGTCAAATCTGAGCAACTACTCCTTTTTTTATTTTACCCCATTTTCCCTGATCTTTTTTTTTTTTTTTTTTTTTTTTCATTTACTATCCCTAATTCTGAGACATTTATAAGTATAAATTTCAAATTCAAATTATAAAGAATGTGTGAAAATTTTCAGGCTCTCTATTTATCTACTTTCATTTATTTCCATAGGTTTCTTTTTTTTTTCATCCCAACGCATAAGGCTTCCCTGATGCCAGGCTTGAGCTACGAAGATGTCCCGAATCGACATGATATTGCTTGCGACCGTGATGACATGTTTCAACTACTCCAAATTGGAAAGAATAATAGTATGACCAGGCTCCAAAATCAATTGTGATGACAACCCAAAGACATAGGGAAATTTGGCACATTCGATAAAACATAAATCTGGGTTTGCGTAAACTTTGGCACATCAGTCTGTTCATGCACACTTTAATAGTGAGACCAATTTTGTCATACTAATTTGCAGACAATTCCATTAGAAGAGGATGTATTTTAGTATTTTTTTATTCCCACAAAGAAATCAAGAAAAAAAAAACAGCATTATTTGTGCCTTTTGCCAAGTTCATGTTTTTGCATTGGCGTGAGTGCCATATATCAATATGGCATCATCGAAACCGATTTCAGATTCTTCTCTGGGTCTAATTGTTGCATGCATTCTGACGGTTCAGCCATGTCATCACGGGCACAGGAGATGTACATAAATTTGTGACATTTTGCCAGCTTGAGCCTAGCAGCTGTAGATCTATATGCCTGACAAAGTACATTGTGATGGACCCTTTTTGTCTTTCCACATTACCCTGCCACATTGTTTGATAAGTCCTGTAAACCTATTAGGCTATTCAAAAAGCAACACTGAACAAATTTCCCCCTGACTGCACTGAGGAAAATTGCTCCCTGTTTTATTTTCATTTCTCATTCATTTTTTAGTAATGATTTATTTACTTTCTCCCACATCTTTCCTGTCAAATGGTACCATCAGCAAAATCTCAAAGTATTTTTTTGCTATTTCCAAATACTTTATGTAGAGAAAAGGGCCCTTAAAAGTTTGTTTTGCTTGTTTTATGCAACTGCCACCAGGTCCTCCTGAAAAGCTCTCTCTCTCTCTCTATCTGTCTGTCTGTCTGTCTCTCTCTCTCTTTCTCTCTCTTGCTGGTTTATTCAGTTAGGCTTTGATTCTTCATGACTTTTTCATAGATAATTAGTGGTCTCAACATATCCAAAGCTTCAATGTGAGATAGGGAAGCTGATCTGAAAAATTGTAGGAAATTTATATCGAAACGGGTCATTCAGGTGGGTGGGGGTCGGTTCAGAACTCGACCTTCTGTCACCCGTTTTATCCAAAGAATCGCCCAATGTCTATGTATTTTGGCATACATCCATTTTGGATGGCTGCAGATCTGCAAAGGATTACATATAAGCCTTCAAAGTTCACTTGGAAAATCAGAGTAAAACGAATTTCTGAATCGCAGTAGACCATGGTGCGTAATAAGGTCACAAAAACAAAATAGTCCCTAAACAAATTACACAGCCACGCTCAGTTTTTCAAGATATGATCAAACAAACATCAAAAACGCCTTTTAAACCTGTCCTTTCATATTTTCTCATAAAACAGGGTAACAAATGTGCTTGATATCAAATTTTCAAATAGAACTACTTTTGACTTCTGTCGGAATGTTTTGAAACAAAGGGAGGGAACTACATCTACACATATATATAAGGGGGTTAATTTTCTGGGTTGAATTCAACTGCTTCGCTAGCTCAGTGGGCTAGACAAAAGGGCCAATACCTTTTTTTAGTTTTGGTCACTGGTGGACAAGGGTCAAATCTGAGCAACTACTCCTGTTTTTATTTTACCCCATTTTCCCTCATCTTTTTTTTTTTTTTTTTTTTCATTTACTATCCCTAATTCTGAGACATTTATAAGTATAAATTTCAAATTCAAATTATAAAGAATGTGTGAAAATTTTCAGGCTCTCTATTTATCTACTTTCATTTATTTCCATAGGTTTCTTTTTTTTTTTCATCCCAACGCATAAGGCTTCCCTGATGCCAGGCTTGAGCTACGAAGATGTCCCGAATCGACATGATATTGCTTGCGACCGTGATGACATGTTTCAACTACTCCAAATTGGAAAGAATAATAGTATGACCAGGCTCCAAAATCAATTGTGATGACAACCCAAAGACATAGGGAAATTTGGCACATTCGATAAAACATAAATCTGGGTTTGCGTAAACTTTGGCACATCAGTCTGTTCATGCACACTTTAATAGTGAGACCAATTTTGTCATACTAATTTGCAGACAATTCCATTAGAAGAGGATGTATTTTAGTATTTTTTTATTCCCACAAAGAAATCAAGAAAAAAAAACCAGCATTATTTGTGCCTTTTGCCAAGTTCATGTTTTTGCATTGGCGTGAGTGCCATATATCAATATGGCATCATCGAAACCGATTTCAGATTCTTCTCTGGGTCTAATTGTTGCATGCATTCTGACGGTTCAGCCATGTCATCACGGGCACAGGAGATGTACATAAATTTGTGACATTTTGCCAGCTTGAGCCTAGCAGCTGTAGATCTATATGCCTGACAAAGTACATTGTGATGGACCCTTTTTGTCTTTCCACATTACCCTGCCACATTGTTTGATAAGTCCTGTAAACCTATTAGGCTATTCAAAAAGCAACACTGAACAAATTTCCCCCTGACTGCACTGAGGAAAATTGCTCCCTGTTTTATTTTCATTTCTCATTCATTTTTTAGTAATGATTTATTTACTTTCTCCCACATCTTTCCTGTCAAATGGTACCATCAGCAAAATCTCAAAGTATTTTTTTGCTATTTCCAAATACTTTATGTGGAGAAAAGGGCCCTTAAAAGTTTGTTTTGCTTGTTTTATGCAACTGCCACCAGGTCCTCCTGAAAAGCTCTCTCTCTCTCTATCTGTCTGTCTGTGTCTCTCTCTCTCTCTTTCTCTCTCTTGCTGGTTTATTCAGTTAGGCTTTGATTCTTCATGACTTTTTCATAGATAATTAGTGGTCTCAACATATCCAAAGCTTCAATGTGAGATAGGGAAGCTGATCTGAAAAATTGTAGGAAATTTATATCGAAACGGGTCATTCAGGTGGGTGGGGGTCGGTTCAGAACTCGACCTTCTGTCACCCGTTTTATCCAAAGAATCGCCCAATGTCTATGTATTTTGGCATACATCCATTTTGGATGGCTGCAGATCTGCAAAGGATTACATATAAGCCTTCAAAGTTCACTTGGAAAATCAGAGTAAAACGAATTTCTGAATCGCAGTAGACCATGGTGCGTAATAAGGTCACAAAAACAAAATAGTCCCTAAACAAATTACACAGCCACGCTCAGTTTTTCAAGATATGATCAAACAAACATCAAAAACGCCTTTTAAACCTGTCCTTTCATATTTTCTCATAAAACAGGGTAACAAATGTGCTTGATATCAAATTTTCAAATAGAACTACTTTTGACTTCTGTCGGAATGTTTTGAAACAAAGGGAGGGAACTACATCTACACATATATATAAGGGGGTTAATTTTCTGGGTTGAATTCAACTGCTTCGCTAGCTCAGTGGGCTAGACAAAAGGGCCAATACCTTTTTTTAGTTTTGGTCACTGGTGGACAAGGGTCAAATCTGAGCAACTACTCCTGTTTTTATTTTACCCCATTTTCCCTCATCTTTTTTTTTTTTTTTTTTTTCATTTACTATCCCTAATTCTGAGACATTTATAAGTATAAATTTCAAATTCAAATTATAAAGAATGTGTGAAAATTTTCAGGCTCTCTATTTATCTACTTTCATTTATTTCCATAGGTTTCTTTTTTTTTTCATCCCAACGCATAAGGCTTCCCTGATGCCAGGCTTGAGCTACGAAGATGTCCCGAATCGACATGATATTGCTTGCGACCGTGATGACATGTTTCAACTACTCCAAATTGGAAAGAATAATAGTATGACCAGGCTCCAAAATCAATTGTGATGACAACCCAAAGACATAGGGAAATTTGGCACATTCGATAAAACATAAATCTGGGTTTGCGTAAACTTTGGCACATCAGTCTGTTCATGCACACTTTAATAGTGAGACCAATTTTGTCATACTAATTTGCAGACAATTCCATTAGAAGAGGATGTATTTTAGTATTTTTTTATTCCCACAAAGAAATCAAGAAAAAAAAACCAGCATTATTTGTGCCTTTTGCCAAGTTCATGTTTTTGCATTGGCGTGAGTGCCATATATCAATATGGCATCATCGAAACCGATTTCAGATTCTTCTCTGGGTCTAATTGTTGCATGCATTCTGACGGTTCAGCCATGTCATCACGGGCACAGGAGATGTACATAAATTTGTGACATTTTGCCAGCTTGAGCCTAGCAGCTGTAGATCTATATGCCTGACAAAGTACATTGTGATGGACCCTTTTTGTCTTTCCACATTACCCTGCCACATTGTTTGATAAGGCCTGTAAACCTATTAGGCTATTCAAAAAGCAACACTGAACAAATTTCCCCCTGACTGCACTGAGGAAAATTGCTCCCTGTTTTATTTTCATTTCTCATTCATTTTTTAGTAATGATTTATTTACTTTCTCCCACATCTTTCCTGTCAAATGGTACCATCAGCAAAATCTCAAAGTATTTTTTTGCTATTTCCAAATACTTTATGTAGAGAAAAGGGCCCTTAAAAGTTTGTTTTGCTTGTTTTATGCAACTGCCACCAGGTCCTCCTAAAAAGCTCTCTCTCTCTCTCTATCTGTCTGTCTGTCTGTCTCTCTCTCTCTTTCTCTCTCTTGCTGGTTTATTCAGTTAGGCTTTGATTCTTCATGACTTTTTCATAGATAATTAGTGGTCTCAACATATCCAAAGCTTCAATGTGAGATAGGGAAGCTGATCTGAAAAATTGTAGGAAATTTATATCGAAACGGGTCATTCAGGTGGGTGGGGGTCGGTTCAGAACTCGACCTTCTGTCACCCGTTTTATCCAAAGAATCGCCCAATGTCTATGTATTTTGGCATACATCCATTTTGGATGGCTGCAGATCTGCAAAGGATTACATATAAGCCTTCAAAGTTCACTTGGAAAATCAGAGTAAAACAAATTTCTGAATCGCAGTAGACCATGGTGCGTAATAAGGTCACAAAAACAAAATAGTCCCTAAACAAATTACACAGCCACGCTCAGTTTTTCAAGATATGATCAAACAAACATCAAAAACGCCTTTTAAACCTGTCCTTTCATATTTTCTCATAAAACAGGGTAACAAATGTGCTTGATATCAAATTTTCAAATAGAACTACTTTTGACTTCTGTCGGAATGTTTTGAAACAAACGGAGGGAACTACATCTACACATATATATAAGGGGGTTAATTTTCTGGGTTGAATTCAACTGCTTCGCTAGCTCAGTGGGCTAGACAAAAGGGCCAATACCTTTTTTTAGTTTTGGTCACTGGTGGACAAGGGTCAAATCTGAGCAACTACTCCTTTTTTTATTTTACGCCATTTTCCCTCATCTTTTTTTTTTTTTTTTTTTTCATTTACTATCCCTAATTCTGAGACATTTATAAGTATAAATTTCAAATTCAAATTATAAAGAATGTGTGAAAATTTTCAGGCTCTCTATTTATCTACTTTCATTTATTTCCATAGGTTTCTTTTTTTTTTCATCCCAACGCATAAGGCTTCCCTGATGCCAGGCTTGAGCTACGAAGATGTCCCGAATCGACATGATATTGCTTGCGACCGTGATGACATGTTTCAACTACTCCAAATTGGAAAGAATAATAGTATGACCAGGCTCCAAAATCAATTGTGATGACAACCCAAAGACATAGGGAAATTTGGCACATTCGATAAAACATAAATCTGGGTTTGCGTAAACTTTGGCACATCAGTCTGTTCATGCACACTTTAATAGTGAGACCAATTTTGTCATACTAATTTGCAGACAATTCCATTAGAAGAGGATGTATTTTAGTATTTTTTTATTCCCACAAAGAAATCAAGAAAAAAAAAACCAGCATTATTTGTGCCTTTTGCCAAGTTCATGTTTTTGCATTGGCGTGAGTGCCATATATCAATATGTCATCATCGAAACCGATTTCAGATTCTTCTCTGGGTCTAATTGTTGCATGCATTCTGACGGTTCAGCCATGTCATCACGGGCACAGGAGATGTACATAAATTTGTGACATTTTGCCAGCTTGAGCCTAGCAGCTGTAGATCTATATGCCTGACAAAGTACATTGTGATGGACCCTTTTTGTCTTTCCACATTACCCTGCCACATTGTTTGATAAGTCCTGTAAACCTATTAGGCTATTCAAAAAGCAACACTGAACAAATTTCCCCCTGACTACACTGAGGAAAATTGCTCCCTGTTTTATTTTCATTTCTCATTCATTTTTTAGTAATGATTTATTTACTTTCTCCCACATCTTTCCTGTCAAATGGTACCATCAGCAAAATCTCAAAGTATTTTTTTGCTATTTCCAAATACTTTATGTAGAGAAAAGGGCCCTTAAAAGTTTGTTTTGCTTGTTTTATGCAACTGCCACCAGGTCCTCCTGAAAAGCTCTCTCTCTCTCTCTATCTGTCTGTCTGTCTGTCTCTCTCTCTCTTTCTCTCTCTTGCTGGTTTATTCAGTTAGGCTTTGATTCTTCATGACTTTTTCATAGATAATTAGTGGTCTCAACATATCCAAAGCTTCAATGTGAGATAGGGAAGCTGATCTGAAAAATTGTAGGAAATTTATATCGAAACGGGTCATTCAGGTGGGTGGGGGTCGGTTCAGAACTCGACCTTCTGTCACCCGTTTTATCCAAAGAATCGCCCAATGTCTATGTATTTTGGCATACATCCATTTTGGATGGCTGCAGATCTGCAAAGGATTACATATAAGCCTTCAAAGTTCACTTGGAAAATCAGAGTAAAACAAATTTCTGAATCGCAGTAGACCATGGTGCGTAATAAGGTCACAAAAACAAAATAGTCCCTAAACAAATTACACAGCCACGCTCAGTTTTTCAAGATATGATCAAACAAACATCAAAAACGCCTTTTAAACCTGTCCTTTCATATTTTCTCATAAAACAGGGTAACAAATGTGCTTGATATCAAATTTTCAAATAGAACTACTTTTGACTTCTGTCGGAATGTTTTGAAACAAACGGAGGGAACTACATCTACACATATATATAAGGGGGTTAATTTTCTGGGTTGAATTCAACTGCTTCGCTAGCTCAGTGGGCTAGACAAAAGGGCCAATACCTTTTTTTAGTTTTGGTCACTGGTGGACAAGGGTCAAATCTGAGCAACTACTCCTTTTTTTATTTTACGCCATTTTCCCTCATCTTTTTTTTTTTTTTTTTTTTCATTTACTATCCCTAATTCTGAGACATTTATAAGTATAAATTTCAAATTCAAATTATAAAGAATGTGTGAAAATTTTCAGGCTCTCTATTTATCTACTTTCATTTATTTCCATAGGTTTCTTTTTTTTTTCATCCCAACGCATAAGGCTTCCCTGATGCCAGGCTTGAGCTACGAAGATGTCCCGAATCGACATGATATTGCTTGCGACCGTGATGACATGTTTCAACTACTCCAAATTGGAAAGAATAATAGTATGACCAGGCTCCAAAATCAATTGTGATGACAACCCAAAGACATAGGGAAATTTGGCACATTCGATAAAACATAAATCTGGGTTTGCGTAAACTTTGGCACATCAGTCTGTTCATGCACACTTTAATAGTGAGACCAATTTTGTCATACTAATTTGCAGACAATTCCATTAGAAGAGGATGTATTTTAGTATTTTTTTATTCCCACAAAGAAATCAAGAAAAAAAAAAAACAGCATTATTTGTGCCTTTTGCCAAGTTCATGTTTTTGCATTGGCGTGAGTGCCATATATCAATATGTCATCATCGAAACCGATTTCAGATTCTTCTCTGGGTCTAATTGTTGCATGCATTCTGACGGTTCAGCCATGTCATCACGGGCACAGGAGATGTACATAAATTTGTGACATTTTGCCAGCTTGAGCCTAGCAGCTGTAGATCTATATGCCTGACAAAGTACATTGTGATGGACCCTTTTTGTCTTTCCACATTACCCTGCCACATTGTTTGATAAGTCCTGTAAACCTATTAGGCTATTCAAAAAGCAACACTGAACAAATTTCCCCCTGACTACACTGAGGAAAATTGCTCCCTGTTTTATTTTCATTTCTCATTCATTTTTTAGTAATGATTTATTTACTTTCTCCCACATCTTTCCTGTCAAATGGTACCATCAGCAAAATCTCAAAGTATTTTTTTGCTATTTCCAAATACTTTATGTAGAGAAAAGGGCCCTTAAAAGTTTGTTTTGCTTGTTTTATGCAACTGCCACCAGGTCCTCCTGAAAAGCTCTCTCTCTCTCTCTATCTGTCTGTCTGTCTGTCTCTCTCTCTCTTTCTCTCTCTTGCTGGTTTATTCAGTTAGGCTTTGATTCTTCATGACTTTTTCATAGATAATTAGTGGTCTCAACATATCCAAAGCTTCAATGTGAGATAGGGAAGCTGATCTGAAAAATTGTAGGAAATTTATATCGAAACGGGTCATTCAGGTGGGTGGGGGTCGGTTCAGAACTCGACCTTCTGTCACCCGTTTTATCCAAAGAATCGCCCAATGTCTATGTATTTTGGCATACATCCATTTTGGATGGCTGCAGATCTGCAAAGGATTACATATAAGCCTTCAAAGTTCACTTGGAAAATCAGAGTAAAACAAATTTCTGAATCGCAGTAGACCATGGTGCGTAATAAGGTCACAAAAACAAAATAGTCCCTAAACAAATTACACAGCCACGCTCAGTTTTTCAAGATATGATCAAACAAACATCAAAAACGCCTTTTAAACCTGTCCTTTCATATTTTCTCATAAAACAGGGTAACAAATGTGCTTGATATCAAATTTTCAAATAGAACTACTTTTGACTTCTGTCGGAATGTTTTGAAACAAACGGAGGGAACTACATCTACACATATATATAAGGGGGTTAATTTTCTGGGTTGAATTCAACTGCTTCGCTAGCTCAGTGGGCTAGACAAAAGGGCCAATACCTTTTTTTAGTTTTGGTCACTGGTGGACAAGGGTCAAATCTGAGCAACTACTCCTTTTTTTATTTTACGCCATTTTCCCTCATCTTTTTTTTTTTTTTTTTTTTCATTTACTATCCCTAATTCTGAGACATTTATAAGTATAAATTTCAAATTCAAATTATAAAGAATGTGTGAAAATTTTCAGGCTCTCTATTTATCTACTTTCATTTATTTCCATAGGTTTCTTTTTTTTTTCATCCCAACGCATAAGGCTTCCCTGATGCCAGGCTTGAGCTACGAAGATGTCCCGAATCGACATGATATTGCTTGCGACCGTGATGACATGTTTCAACTACTCCAAATTGGAAAGAATAATAGTATGACCAGGCTCCAAAATCAATTGTGATGACAACCCAAAGACATAGGGAAATTTGGCACATTCGATAAAACATAAATCTGGGTTTGCGTAAACTTTGGCACATCAGTCTGTTCATGTACACTTTAATAGTGAGACCAATTTTGTCATACTAATTTGCAGACAATTCCATTAGAAGAGGATGTATTTTAGTATTTTTTTATTCCCACAAAGAAATCAAGAAAAAAAAAAACCAGCATTATTTGTGCCTTTTGCCAAGTTCATGTTTTTGCATTGGCGTGAGTGCCATATATCAATATGTCATCATCGAAACCGATTTCAGATTCTTCTCTGGGTCTAATTGTTGCATGCATTCTGACGGTTCAGCCATGTCATCACGGGCACAGGAGATGTACATAAATTTGTGACATTTTGCCAGCTTGAGCCTAGCAGCTGTAGATCTATATGCCTGACAAAGTACATTGTGATGGACCCTTTTTGTCTTTCCACATTACCCTGCCACATTGTTTGATAAGTCCTGTAAACCTATTAGGCTATTCAAAAAGCAACACTGAACAAATTTCCCCCTGACTGCACTGAGGAAAATTGCTCCCTGTTTTATTTTCATTTCTCATTCATTTTTTAGTAATGATTTATTTACTTTCTCCCACATCTTTCCTGTCAAATGGTACCATCAGCAAAATCTCAAAGTATTTTTTTGCTATTTCCAAATACTTTATGTAGAGAAAAGGGCCCTTAAAAGTTTGTTTTGCTTGTTTTATGCAACTGCCACCAGGTCCTCCTGAAAAGCTCTCTCTCTCTCTCTATCTGTCTGTCTGTCTGTCTCTCTCTCTCTTTCTCTCTCTTGCTGGTTTATTCAGTTAGGCTTTGATTCTTCATGACTTTTTCATAGATAATTAGTGGTCTCAACATATCCAAAGCTTCAATGTGAGATAGGGAAGCTGATCTGAAAAATTGTAGGAAATTTATATCGAAACGGGTCATTCAGGTGGGTGGGGGTCGGTTCAGAACTCGACCTTCTGTCACCCGTTTTATCCAAAGAATCGCCCAATGTCTATGTATTTTGGCATACATCCATTTTGGATGGCTGCAGATCTGCAAAGGATTACATATAAGCCTTCAAAGTTCACTTGGAAAATCAGAGTAAAACGAATTTCTGAATCGCAGTAGACCATGGTGCGTAATAAGGTCACAAAAACAAAATAGTCCCTAAACAAATTACACAGCCACGCTCAGTTTTTCAAGATATGATCAAACAAACATCAAAAACGCCTTTTAAACCTGTCCTTTCATATTTTCTCATAAAACAGGGTAACAAATGTGCTTGATATCAAATTTTCAAATAGAACTACTTTTGACTTCTGTCGGAATGTTTTGAAACAAAGGGAGGGAACTACATCTACACATATATATAAGGGGGTTAATTTTCTGGGTTGAATTCAACTGCTTCGCTAGCTCAGTGGGCTAGACAAAAGGGCCAATACCTTTTTTTAGTTTTGGTCACTGGTGGACAAGGGTCAAATCTGAGCAACTACTCCTTTTTTTATTTTACCCCATTTTCCCTCATCTTTTTTTTTTTTTTTTTTTTTCATTTACTATCCCTAATTCTGAGACATTTATAAGTATAAATTTCAAATTCAAATTATAAAGAATGTGTGAAAATTTTCAGGCTCTCTATTTATCTACTTTCATTTATTTCCATAGGTTTTTTTTTTTTTTCATCCCAACGCATAAGGCTTCCCTGATGCCAGGCTTGAGCTACGAAGATGTCCCGAATCGACATGATATTGCTTGCGACCGTGATGACATGTTTCAACTACTCCAAATTGGAAAGAATAATAGTATGACCAGGCTCCAAAATCAATTGTGATGACAACCCAAAGACATAGGGAAATTTGGCACATTCGATAAAACATAAATCTGGGTTTGCGTAAACTTTGGCACATCAGTCTGTTCATGCACACTTTAATAGTGAGACCAATTTTGTCATACTAATTTGCAGACAATTCCATTAGAAGAGGATGTATTTTAGTATTTTTTTATTCCCACAAAGAAATCAAGAAAAAAAAAACCAGCATTATTTGTGCCTTTTGCCAAGTTCATGTTTTTGCATTGGCGTGAGTGCCATATATCAATATGTCATCATCGAAACCGATTTCAGATTCTTCTCTGGGTCTAATTGTTGCATGCATTCTGACGGTTCAGCCATGTCATCACGGGCACAGGAGATGTACATAAATTTGTGACATTTTGCCAGCTTGAGCCTAGCAGCTGTAGATCTATATGCCTGACAAAGTACATTGTGATGGACCCTTTTTGTCTTTCCACATTACCCTGCCACATTGTTTGATAAGTCCTGTAAACCTATTAGGCTATTCAAAAAGCAACACTGAACAAATTTCCCCCTGACTGCACTGAGGAAAATTGCTCCCTGTTTTATTTTCATTTCTCATTCATTTTTTAGTAATGATTTATTTACTTTCTCCCACATCTTTCCTGTCAAATGGTACCATCAGCAAAATCTCAAAGTATTTTTTTGCTATTTCCAAATACTTTATGTAGAGAAAAGGGCCCTTAAAAGTTTGTTTTGCTTGTTTTATGCAACTGCCACCAGGTCCTCCTGAAAAGCTCTCTCTCTCTCTCTATCTGTCTGTCTGTCTGTCTCTCTCTCTCTTTCTCTCTCTTGCTGGTTTATTCAGTTAGGCTTTGATTCTTCATGACTTTTTCATAGATAATTAGTGGTCTCAACATATCCAAAGCTTCAATGTGAGATAGGGAAGCTGATCTGAAAAATTGTAGGAAATTTATATCGAAACGGGTCATTCAGGTGGGTGGGGGTCGGTTCAGAACTCGACCTTCTGTCACCCGTTTTATCCAAAGAATCGCCCAATGTCTATGTATTTTGGCATACATCCATTTTGGATGGCTGCAGATCTGCAAAGGATTACATATAAGCCTTCAAAGTTCACTTGGAAAATCAGAGTAAAACAAATTTCTGAATCGCAGTAGACCATGGTGCGTAATAAGGTCACAAAAACAAAATAGTCCCTAAACAAATTACACAGCCACGCTCAGTTTTTCAAGATATGATCAAACAAACATCAAAAACGCCTTTTAAACCTGTCCTTTCATATTTTCTCATAAAACAGGGTAACAAATGTGCTTGATATCAAATTTTCAAATAGAACTACTTTTGACTTCTGTCGGAATGTTTTGAAACAAACGGAGGGAACTACATCTACACATATATATAAGGGGGTTAATTTTCTGGGTTGAATTCAACTGCTTCGCTAGCTCAGTGGGCTAGACAAAAGGGCCAATACCTTTTTTTAGTTTTGGTCACTGGTGGACAAGGGTCAAATCTGAGCAACTACTCCTTTTTTTATTTTACGCCATTTTCCCTCATCTTTTTTTTTTTTTTTTTTTCATTTACTATCCCTAATTCTGAGACATTTATAAGTATAAATTTCAAATTCAAATTATAAAGAATGTGTGAAAATTTTCAGGCTCTCTATTTATCTACTTTCATTTATTTCCATAGGTTTCTTTTTTTTTTCATCCCAACGCATAAGGCTTCCCTGATGCCAGGCTTGAGCTACGAAGATGTCCCGAATCGACATGATATTGCTTGCGACCGTGATGACATGTTTCAACTACTCCAAATTGGAAAGAATAATAGTATGACCAGGCTCCAAAATCAATTGTGATGACAACCCAAAGACATAGGGAAATTTGGCACATTCGATAAAACATAAATCTGGGTTTGCGTAAACTTTGGCACATCAGTCTGTTCATGCACACTTTAATAGTGAGACCAATTTTGTCATACTAATTTGCAGACAATTCCATTAGAAGAGGATGTATTTTAGTATTTTTTTATTCCCACAAAGAAATCAAGAAAAAAAAAACCAGCATTATTTGTGCCTTTTGCCAAGTTCATGTTTTTGCATTGGCGTGAGTGCCATATATCAATATGTCATCATCGAAACCGATTTCAGATTCTTCTCTGGGTCTAATTGTTGCATGCATTCTGACGGTTCAGCCATGTCATCACGGGCACAGGAGATGTACATAAATTTGTGACATTTTGCCAGCTTGAGCCTAGCAGCTGTAGATCTATATGCCTGACAAAGTACATTGTGATGGACCCTTTTTGTCTTTCCACATTACCCTGCCACATTGTTTGATAAGTCCTGTAAACCTATTAGGCTATTCAAAAAGCAACACTGAACAAATTTCCCCCTGACTGCACTGAGGAAAATTGCTCCCTGTTTTATTCTCATTTCTCATTCATTTTTTAGTAATGATTTATTTACTTTCTCCCACATCTTTCCTGTCAAATGGTACCATCAGCAAAATCTCAAAGTATTTTTTTGCTATTTCCAAATACTTTATGTAGAGAAAAGGGCCCTTAAAAGTTTGTTTTGCTTGTTTTATGCAACTGCCACCAGGTCCTCCTGAAAAGCTCTCTCTCTCTCTCTCTCTATCTGTCTGTCTGTGTCTCTCTCTCTCTCTTTCTCTCTCTTGCTGGTTTATTCAGTTAGGCTTTGATTCTTCATGACTTTTTCATAGATAATTAGTGGTCTCAACATATCCAAAGCTTCAATGTGAGATAGGGAAGCTGATCTGAGAAATTGTAGGAAATTTATATCGAAACGGGTCATTCAGGTGGGTGGGGGTCGGTTCAGAACTCGACCTTCTGTCACCCGTTTTATCCAAAGAATCGCCCAATGTCTATGTATTTTGGCATACATCCATTTTGGATGGCTGCAGATCTGCAAAGGATTACATATAAGCCTTCAAAGTTCACTTGGAAAATCAGAGTAAAACGAATTTCTGAATCGCAGTAGACCATGGTGCGTAATAAGGTCACAAAAACAAAATAGTCCCTAAACAAATTACACAGCCACGCTCAGTTTTTCAAGATATGATCAAACAAACATCAAAAACGCCTTTTAAACCTGTCCTTTCATATTTTCTCATAAAACAGGGTAACAAATGTGCTTGATATCAAATTTTCAAATAGAACTACTTTTCACTTCTGTCGGAATGTTTTGAAACAAAGGGAGGGAACTACATCTACACATATATATAAGGGGGTTAATTTTCTGGGTTGAATTCAACTGCTTCGCTAGCTCAGTGGGCTAGACAAAAGGGCCAATACCTTTTTTTAGTTTTGGTCACTGGTGGACAAGGGTCAAATCTGAGCAACTACTCCTTTTTTTATTTTACCCCATTTTCCCTCATCTTTTTTTTTTTTTTTTCATTTACTATCCCTAATTCTGAGACATTTATAAGTATAAATTTCAAATTCAAATTATAAAGAATGTGTGAAAATTTTCAGGCTCTCTATTTATCTACTTTCATTTATTTCCATAGGTTTTTTTTTTTTTTTCATCCCAACGCATAAGGCTTCCCTGATGCCAGGCTTGAGCTACGAAGATGTCCCGAATCGACATGATATTGCTTGCGACCGTGATGACATGTTTCAACTACTCCAAATTGGAAAGAATAATAGTATGACCAGGCTCCAAAATCAATTGTGATGACAACCCAAAGACATAGGGAAATTTGGCACATTCGATAAAACATAAATCTGGGTTTGCGTAAACTTTGGCACATCAGTCTGTTCATGCACACTTTAATAGTGAGACCAATTTTGTCATACTAATTTGCAGACAATTCCATTAGAAGAGGATGTATTTTAGTATTTTTTTATTCCCACAAAGAAATCAAGAAAAAAAAAACCAGCATTATTTGTGCCTTTTGCCAAGTTCATGTTTTTGCATTGGCGTGAGTGCCATATATCAATATGTCATCATCGAAACCGATTTCAGATTCTTCTCTGGGTCTAATTGTTGCATGCATTCTGACGGTTCAGCCATGTCATCACGGGCACAGGAGATGTACATAAATTTGTGACATTTTGCCAGCTTGAGCCTAGCAGCTGTAGATCTATATGCCTGACAAAGTACATTGTGATGGACCCTTTTTGTCTTTCCACATTACCCTGCCACATTGTTTGATAAGTCCTGTAAACCTATTAGGCTATTCAAAAAGCAACACTGAACAAATTTCCCCCTGACTACACTGAGGAAAATTGCTCCCTGTTTTATTTTCATTTCTCATTCATTTTTTAGTAATGATTTATTTACTTTCTCCCACATCTTTCCTGTCAAATGGTACCATCAGCAAAATCTCAAAGTATTTTTTTGCTATTTCCAAATACTTTATGTAGAGAAAAGGGCCCTTAAAAGTTTGTTTTGCTTGTTTTATGCAACTGCCACCAGGTCCTCCTGAAAAGCTCTCTCTCTCTCTCTATCTGTCTGTCTGTCTGTCTCTCTCTCTCTTTCTCTCTCTTGCTGGTTTATTCAGTTAGGCTTTGATTCTTCATGACTTTTTCATAGATAATTAGTGGTCTCAACATATCCAAAGCTTCAATGTGAGATAGGGAAGCTGATCTGAGAAATTGTAGGAAATTTATATCGAAACGGGTCATTCAGGTGGGTGGGGGTCGGTTCAGAACTCGACCTTCTGTCACCCGTTTTATCCAAAGAATCGCCCAATGTCTATGTATTTTGGCATACATCCATTTTGGATGGCTGCAGATCTGCAAAGGATTACATATAAGCCTTCAAAGTTCACTTGGAAAATCAGAGTAAAACGAATTTCTGAATCGCAGTAGACCATGGTGCGTAATAAGGTCACAAAAACAAAATAGTCCCTAAACAAATTACACAGCCACGCTCAGTTTTTCAAGATATGATCAAACAAACATCAAAAACGCCTTTTAAACCTGTCCTTTCATATTTTCTCATAAAACAGGGTAACAAATGTGCTTGATATCAAATTTTCAAATAGAACTACTTTTGACTTCTGTCGGAATGTTTTGAAACAAACGGAGGGAACTACATCTACACATATATATATAAGGGGGTTAATTTTCTGGGTTGAATTCAACTGCTTCGCTAGCTCAGTGGGCTAGACAAAAGGGCCAATACCTTTTTTTAGTTTTGGTCACTGGTGGACAAGGGTCAAATCTGAGCAACTACTCCTTTTTTTATTTTACCCCATTTTCCCTCATCTTTTTTTTTTTTTTTTTCATTTACTATCCCTAATTCTGAGACATTTATAAGTATAAATTTCAAATTCAAATTATAAAGAATGTGTGAAAATTTTCAGGCTCTCTATTTATCTACTTTCATTTATTTCCATAGGTTTCTTTTTTTTTTCATCCCAACGCATAAGGCTTCCCTGATGCCAGGCTTGAGCTACGAAGATGTCCCGAATCGACATGATATTGCTTGCGACCGTGATGACATGTTTCAACTACTCCAAATTGGAAAGAATAATAGTATGACCAGGCTCCAAAATCAATTGTGATGACAACCCAAAGACATAGGGAAATTTGGCACATTCGATAAAACATAAATCTGGGTTTGCGTAAACTTTGGCACATCAGTCTGTTCATGCACACTTTAATAGTGAGACCAATTTTGTCATACTAATTTGCAGACAATTCCATTAGAAGAGGATGTATTTTAGTATTTTTTTATTCCCACAAAGAAATCAAGAAAAAAAAAACCAGCATTATTTGTGCCTTTTGCCAAGTTCATGTTTTTGCATTGGCGTGAGTGCCATATATCAATATGTCATCATCGAAACCGATTTCAGATTCTTCTCTGGGTCTAATTGTTGCATGCATTCTGACGGTTCAGCCATGTCATCACGGGCACAGGAGATGTACATAAATTTGTGACATTTTGCCAGCTTGAGCCTAGCAGCTGTAGATCTATATGCCTGACAAAGTACATTGTGATGGACCCTTTTTGTCTTTCCACATTACCCTGCCACATTGTTTGATAAGTCCTGTAAACCTATTAGGCTATTCAAAAAGCAACACTGAACAAATTTCCCCCTGACTGCACTGAGGAAAATTGCTCCCTGTTTTATTTTCATTTCTCATTCATTTTTTAGTAATGATTTATTTACTTTCTCCCACATCTTTCCTGTCAAATGGTACCATCAGCAAAATCTCAAAGTATTTTTTTGCTATTTCCAAATACTTTATGTAGAGAAAAGGGCCCTTAAAAGTTTGTTTTGCTTGTTTTATGCAACTGCCACCAGGTCCTCCTGAAAAGCTCTCTCTCTCTCTCTCTCTATCTGTCTGTCTGTGTGTCTCTCTCTCCCTTTCTCTCTCTTGCTGGTTTATTCAGTTAGGCTTTGATTCTTCATGACTTTTTCATAGATAATTAGTGGTCTCAACATATCCAAAGCTTCAATGTGAGATAGGGAAGCTGATCTGAAAAATTGTAGGAAATTTATATCGAAACGGGTCATTCAGGTGGGTGGGGGTCGGTTCAGAACTCGACCTTCTGTCACCCGTTTTATCCAAAGAATCGCCCAATGTCTATGTATTTTGGCATACATCCATTTTGGATGGCTGCAGATCTGCAAAGGATTACATATAAGCCTTCAAAGTTCACTTGGAAAATCAGAGTAAAACGAATTTCTGAATCGCAGTAGACCATGGTGCGTAATAAGGTCACAAAAACAAAATAGTCCCTAAACAAATTACACAGCCACGCTCAGTTTTTCAAGATATGATCAAACAAACATCAAAAACGCCTTTTAAACCTGTCCTTTCATATTTTCTCATAAAACAGGGTAACAAATGTGCTTGATATCAAATTTTCAAATAGAACTACTTTTGACTTCTGTCGGAATGTTTTGAAACAAACGGAGGGAACTACATCTACACATATATATAAGGGGGTTAATTTTCTGGGTTGAATTCAACTGCTTCGCTAGCTCAGTGGGCTAGACAAAAGGGCCAATACCTTTTTTTAGTTTTGGTCACTGGTGGACAAGGGTCAAATCTGAGCAATTACTCCTTTTTTTATTTTACCCCATTTTCCCTCATCTTTTTTTTTTTTTTTTTTCATTTACTATCCCTAATTCTGAGACATTTATAAGTATAAATTTCAAATTCAAATTATAAAGAATGTGTGAAAATTTTCAGGCTCTCTATTTATCTACTTTCATTTATTTCCATAGGTTTCTTTTTTTTTTTCATCCCAACGCATAAGGCTTCCCTGATGCCAGGCTTGAGCTACGAAGATGTCCCGAATCGACATGATATTGCTTGCGACCGTGATGACATGTTTCAACTACTCCAAATTGGAAAGAATAATAGTATGACCAGGCTCCAAAATCAATTGTGATGACAACCCAAAGACATAGGGAAATTTGGCACATTCGATAAAACATAAATCTGGGTTTGCGTAAACTTTGGCACATCAGTCTGTTCATGCACACTTTAATAGTGAGACCAATTTTGTCATACTAATTTGCAGACAATTCCATTAGAAGAGGATGTATTTTAGTATTTTTTTATTCCCACAAAGAAATCAAGAAAAAAGAAAACAGCATTATTTGTGCCTTTTGCCAAGTTCATGTTTTTGCATTGGCGTGAGTGCCATATATCAATATGTCATCATCGAAACCGATTTCAGATTCTTCTCTGGGTCTAATTGTTGCATGCATTCTGACGGTTCAGCCATGTCATCACGGGCACAGGAGATGTACATAAATTTGTGACATTTTGCCAGCTTGAGCCTAGCAGCTGTAGATCTATATGCCTGACAAAGTACATTGTGATGGACCCTTTTTGTCTTTCCACATTACCCTGCCACATTGTTTGATAAGTCCTGTAAACCTATTAGGCTATTCAAAAAGCAACACTGAACAAATTTCCCCCTGACTGCACTGAGGAAAATTGCTCCCTGTTTTATTTTCATTTCTCATTCATTTTTTAGTAATGATTTATTTACTTTCTCCCACATCTTTCCTGTCAAATGGTACCATCAGCAAAATCTCAAAGTATTTTTTTGCTATTTCCAAATACTTTATGTAGAGAAAAGGGCCCTTAAAAGTTTGTTTTGCTTGTTTTATGCAACTGCCACCAGGTCCTCCTGAAAAGCTCTCTCTCTCTCTCTCTATCTGTCTGTCTGTCTGTCTCTCTCTCTCTTTCTCTCTCTTGCTGGTTTATTCAGTTAGGCTTTGATTCTTCATGACTTTTTCATAGATAATTAGTGGTCTCAACATATCCAAAGCTTCAATGTGAGATAGGGAAGCTGATCTGAAAAATTGTAGGAAATTTATATCGAAACGGGTCATTCAGGTGGGTGGGGGTCGGTTCAGAACTCGACCTTCTGTCACCCGTTTTATCCAAAGAATCGCCCAATGTCTATGTATTTTGGCATACATCCATTTTGGATGGCTGCAGATCTGCAAAGGATTACATATAAGCCTTCAAAGTTCACTTGGAAAATCAGAGTAAAACGAATTTCTGAATCGCAGTAGACCATGGTGCGTAATAAGGTCACAAAAACAAAATAGTCCCTAAACAAATTACACAGCCACGCTCAGTTTTTCAAGATATGATCAAACAAACATCAAAAACGCCTTTTAAACCTGTCCTTTCATATTTTCTCATAAAACAGGGTAACAAATGTGCTTGATATCAAATTTTCAAATAGAACTACTTTTGACTTCTGTCGGAATGTTTTGAAACAAACGGAGGGAACTACATCTACACATATATATAAGGGGGTTAATTTTCTGGGTTGAATTCAACTGCTTCGCTAGCTCAGTGGGCTAGACAAAAGGGCCAATACCTTTTTTTAGTTTTGGTCACTGGTGGACAAGGGTCAAATCTGAGCAACTACTCCTTTTTTTATTTTACCCCATTTTCCCTCATCTTTTTTTTTTTTTTTTTCCATTTACTATCCCTAATTCTGAGACATTTATAAGTATAAATTTCAAATTCAAATTATAAAGAATGTGTGAAAATTTTCAGGCTCTCTATTTATCTACTTTCATTTATTTCCATAGGTTTCTTTTTTTTTTCATCCCAACGCATAAGGCTTCCCTGATGCCAGGCTTGAGCTACGAAGATGTCCCAAATCGACATGATATTGCTTGCGACCGTGATGACATGTTTCAACTACTCCAAATTGGAAAGAATAATAGTATGACCAGGCTCCAAAATCAATTGTGATGACAACCCAAAGACATAGGGAAATTTGGCACATTCGATAAAACATAAATCTGGGTTTGCGTAAACTTTGGCACATCAGTCTGTTCATGCACACTTTAATAGTGAGACCAATTTTGTCATACTAATTTGCAGACAATTCCATTAGAAGAGGATGTATTTTAGTATTTTTTTATTCCCACAAAGAAATCAAGAAAAAAAAAAACAGCATTATTTGTGCCTTTTGCCAAGTTCATGTTTTGGCATTGGCGTGAGTGCCATATATCAATATGTCATCATCGAAACCGATTTCAGATTCTTCTCTGGGTCTAATTGTTGCATGCATTCTGACGGTTCAGCCATGTCATCACGGGCACAGGAGATGTACATAAATTTGTGACATTTTGCCAGCTTGAGCCTAGCAGCTGTAGATCTATGCCTGACAAAGTACATTGTGATGGACCCTTTTAGTCTTTCCACATTACCCTGCCACATTGTTTGATAAGTCCTGTAAACCTATTAGGCTATTCAAAAAGCAACACTGAACAAATTTCCCCCTGACTGCACTGAGGAAAATTGCTCCCTGTTTTATTTTCATTTCTCATTCATTTTTTAGTAATGATTTATTTACTTTCTCCCACATCTTTCCTGTCAAATGGTACCATCAGCAAAATCTCAAAGTATTTTTTTGCTATTTCCAAATACTTTATGTAGAGAAAAGGGCCCTTAAAAGTTTGTTTTGCTTGTTTTATGCAACTGCCACCAGGTCCTCCTGAAAAGCTCTCTCTCTCTCTCTCTCTCTCTCTATCTGTCTGTCTGTCTCTCTCTCTCTCTCTCTCTCTCTCTCTTTCTCTCTCTTGCTGGTTTATTCAGTTAGGCTTTGATTCTTCATGACTTTTTCATAGATAATTAGTGGTCTCAACATATCCAAAGCTTCAATGTGAGATAGGGAAGCTGATCTGAAAAATTGTAGGAAATTTATATCGAAACGGGTCATTCAGGTGGGTGGGGGTCGGTTCAGAACTCGACCTTCTGTCACCCGTTTTATCCAAAGAATCGCCCAATGTCTATGTATTTTGGCATACATCCATTTTGGATGGCTGCAGATCTGCAAAGGATTACATATAAGCCTTCAAAGTTCACTTGGAAAATCAGAGTAAAACGAATTTCTGAATCGCAGTAGACCATGGTGCATAATAATGTCACAAAAACAAAATAGTCCCTAAACAAATTACACAGCCACGCTCAGTTTTTCAAGATATGATCAAACAAACATCAAAAACGCCTTTTAAACCTGTCCTTTCTTATTTTCTCATAAAACAGGGTAACAAATGTGCTTGATATCAAATTTTCAAATAGAACTACTTTTGACTTCTGTCGGAATGTTTTGAAACAAAGGGAGGGAACTACATCTACACATATATATAAGGGGGTTAATTTTCTGGGTTGAATTCAACTGCTTCGCTAGCTCAGTGGGCTAGACAAAAGGGCCAATACCTTTTTTTAGTTTTGGTCACTGGTGGACAAGGGTCAAATCTGAGCAACTACTCCTTTTTTTTATTTTACCCCATTTTCCCTCATCTTTTTTTTTTTTTTTTTTTTCATTTACTATCCCTAATTCTGAGACATTTATAAGTATAAATTTCAAATTCAAATTATAAAGAATGTGTGAAAATTTTCAGGCTCTCTATTTATCTACTTTCATTTATTTCCATAGGTTTCTTTTTTTTTTCATCCCAACGCATAAGGCTTCCCTGATGCCAGGCTTGAGCTACGAAGATGTCCCGAATCGACATGATATTGCTTGCGACCGTGATGACATGTTTCAACTACTCCAAATTGGAAAGAATAATAGTATGACCAGGCTCCAAAATCAATTGTGATGACAACCCAAAGACATAGGGAAATTTGGCACATTCGATAAAACATAAATCTGGGTTTGTGTAAACTTTGGCACATCAGTCTGTTCATGCACACTTTAATAGTGAGACCAATTTTGTCATACTGATTTGCAGACAATTCCATTAGAAGAGGATGTATTTTAGTATTTTTTTATTCCCACAAAGAAATCAAGAAAAAAAAAACAGCATTATTTGTGCCTTTTGCCAAGTTCATGTTTTTGCATTGGCGTGAGTGCCATATATCAATATGTCATCATCGAAACCGATTTCAGATTCTTCTCTGGGTCTAACTGTTGCATGCATTCTGACGGTTCAGCCATGTCATCACGGGCACAGGAGATGTACATAAATTTGTGACATTTTGCCAGCTTGAGCCTAGCAGCTGTAGATCTATGCCTGACAAAGTACATTGTGATGGACCCTTTTTGTCTTTCCACATTACCCTGCCACATTGTTTGATAAGTCCTGTAAACCTATTAGGCTATTCAAAAAGCAACACTGAACAAATTTCCCCCTGACTGCACTGAGGAAAATTGCTCCCTGTTTTATTTTCATTTCTCATTCATTTTTTAGTAATGATTTATTTACTTTCTCCCACATCTTTCCTGTCAAATGGTACCATCAGCAAAATCTCAAAGTATCTTTTTGCTATTTCCAAATACTTTATGTAGAGAAAAGGGCCCTTAAAAGTTTGTTTTGCTTGTTTTATGCAACTGCCACCAGGTCCTCCTGAAAAGCTCTCTCTCTCTCTCTCTCTCTCTATCTGTCTGTCTGTCTCTCTCTCTCTCTCTTGCTGGTTTATTCAGTTAGGCTTTGATTCTTCATACCTTTTTTATAGATAATTAGTGGTCTCAACATATCCAAAGCTTCAATGTGAGATAGGGAAGCTGATCTGAAAAATTGTAGGAAATTTATATCGAAACGGGTCATTCAGGTGGGTGGGGGTCGGTTCAGAACTCGACCTTCTGTCACCCGTTTTATCCAAAGAATCGCCCAATGTCTATGTATTTTGGCATACATCCATTTTGGATGGCTGCAGATCTGCAAAGGATTATATATAAGCCTTCAAAGTTCACTTGGAAAATCAGAGTAAAACGAATTTCTGAATCGCAGTAGACCATGGTGCGTAATAAGGTCACAAAAACAAAATAGTCCCTAAACAAATTACACAGCCACGCTCAGTTTTTCAAGATATGATCAAACAAACATCAAAAACGCCTTTTAAACCTGTCCTTTCTTATTTTCTCATAAAACAGGGTAACAAATGTGCTTGATATCAAATTTTCAAATAGAACTACTTTTGACTTCTGTCGGAATGTTTTGAAACAAAGGGAGGGAACTACATCTACACATATATATAAGGGGGTTAATTTTCTGGGTTGAATTCAACTGCTTCGCTAGCTCAGTGGGCTAGACAAAAGGGCCAATACCTTTTTTTAGTTTTGGTCACTGGTGGACAAGGGTCAAATCTGAGCAACTACTCCTTCTTTTTATTTTACCCCATTTTCCCTCATCTTTTTTTTTTTTTTTTTTTTCATTTACTATCCCTAATTCTGAGACATTTATAAGTATAAATTTCAAATTCAAATTATAAAGAATGTGTGAAAATTTTCAGGCTCTCTATTTATCTACTTTCATTTATTTCCATAGGTTTCTTTTTTTTTTCATCCCAACGCATAAGGCTTCCCTGATGCCAGGCTTGAGCTACGAAGATGTCCCGAATCAACATGATATTGCTTGCGACCGTGATGACATGTTTCAACTACTCCAAATTGGAAAGAATAATAGTATGACCAGGCTCCAAAATCAATTGTGATTACAACCCAAAGACATAGGGAAATTTGGCACATTCGATAAAACATAAATCTGGGTTTGTGTAAACTTTGGCACATCAGTCTGTTCATGCACACTTTAATAGTGAGACCAATTTTGTCATACTGATTTGCAGACAATTCCATTAGAAGAGGATGTATTTTAGTATTTTTTTATTCCCACAAAGAAATCAAGAAAAAAAAAACAGCATTATTTGTGCCTTTTGCCAAGTTCATGTTTTTGCATTGGCGTGAGTGCCATATATCAATATGTCATCATCGAAACCGATTTCAGATTCTTCTCTGGGTCTAACTGTTGCATGCATTCTGACGGTTCAGCCATGTCATCACGGGCACAGGAGATGTACATAAATTTGTGACATTTTGCCAGCTTGAGCCTAGCAGCTGTAGATCTATGCCTGACAAAGTACATTGTGATGGACCCTTTTTGTCTTTCCACATTACCCTGCCACATTGTTTGATAAGTCCTGTAAACCTATTAGGCTATTCAAAAAGCAACACTGAACAAATTTCCCCCTGACTGCACTGAGGAAAATTGCTCCCTGTTTTATTTTCATTTCTCATTCATTTTTTAGTAATGATTTATTTACTTTCTCCCACATCTTTCCTGTCAAATGGTACCATCAGCAAAATCTCAAAGTATCTTTTTGCTATTTCCAAATACTTTATGTAGAGAAAAGGGCCCTTAAAAGTTTGTTTTGCTTGTTTTATGCAACTGCCACCAGGTCCTCCTGAAAAGCTCTCTCTCTCTCACTATCTGTCTGTCTGTCTGTCTCTCTCTCTCTTTCTCTCTCTTGCTGGTTTATTCAGTTAGGCTTTGATTCTTCATGACTTTTTCATAGATAATTAGTGGTCTCAACATATCCAAAGCTTCAATGTGAGATAGGGAAGCTGATCTGAAAAATTGTAGGAAATTTATATCGAAACGGGTCATTCAGGTGGGTGGGGGTCGGTTCAGAACTCGACCTTCTGTCACCCGTTTTATCCAAAGAATCGCCCAATGTCTATGTATTTTGGCATACATCCATTTTGGATGGCTGCAGATCTGCAAAGGATTACATATAAGCCTTCAAAGTTCACTTGGAAAATCAGAGTAAAACGAATTTCTGAATCGCAGTAGACCATGGTGCGTAATAAGGTCACAAAAACAAAATAGTCCCTAAACAAATTACACAGCCACGCTCAGTTTTTCAAGATATGATCAAACAAACATCAAAAACGCCTTTTAAACCTGTCCTTTCATATTTTCTCATAAAACAGGGTAACAAATGTGCTTGATATCAAATTTTCAAATAGAACTACTTTTGACTTCTGTCGGAATGTTTTGAAACAAACGGAGGGAACTACATCTACACATATATATAAGGGGGTTAATTTTCTGGGTTGAATTCAACTGCTTCGCTAGCTCAGTGGGCTAGACAAAGGGGCCAATACCTTTTTTTTAGTTTTGGTCACTGGTGGACAAGGGTCAAATCTGAGCAACTACTCCTTTTTTTATTTTACCCCATTTTCCCTCATCTTTTTTTTTTTTTTTTTTTCATTTACTATCCCTAATTCTGAGACATTTATAAGTATAAATTTCAAATTCAAATTATAAAGAATGTGTGAAAAATTTCAGGCTCTCTATTTATCTACTTTCATTTATTTCCATAGGTTTCTTTTTTTTTTTCATCCCAACGCATAAGGCTTCCCTGATGCCAGGCTTGAGCTACGAAGATGTCCCGAATCGACATGATATTGCTTGCGACCATGATGACATGTTTCAACTACTCCAAATTGGAAAGAATAATAGTATGACCAGGCTCCAAAATCAATTGTGATGACAACCCAAAGACATAGGGAAATTTGGCACATTCGATAAAACATAAATCTGGGTTTGCGTAAACTTTGGCACATCAGTCTGTTCATGCACACTTTAATAGTGAGACCAATTTTGTCATACTAATTTGCAGACAATTCCATTAGAAGAGGATGTATTTTAGTATTTTTTTATTCCCACAAAGAAATCAAGAAAAAAAAACAGCATTATTTGTGCCTTTTGCCAAGTTCATGTTTTTGCATTGGCATGAGTGCCATATATCAATATGTCATCCTCAAAACCGATTTCAGATTCTTCTCTGGGTCTAATTGTTGCATGCATTCTGACGGTTCAGCCATGTCATCACGGGCACAGGAGATGTACATAAATTTGTGACATTTTGCCAGCTTGAGCCTAGCAGCTGTAGATCTATGCCTGACAAAGTACATTGTGATGGACCCTTTTTGTCTTTCCACATTACCCTGCCACATTGTTTGATAAGTCCTGTAAACCTATTAGGCTATTCAAAAAGCAACACTGAACAAATTTCCCCCTGACTGCACTGAGGAAAATTGCTCCCTGTTTTATTTTCATTTCTCATTCATTTTTTAGTAATGATTTATTTACTTTCTCCCACATCTTTCCTGTCAAATGGTACCATCAGCAAAATCTCAAAGTATTTTTTTGCTATTTCCAAATACTTTATATAGAGAAAAGGGCCCTTAAAAGTTTGTTTTGCTTGTTTTATGCAACTGCCACCAGGTCCTCCTGAAAAGCTCTCTCTCTCTCTCTCTCTCTCTCTATCTGTCCGTCTCTCTCTCTCTCTCTCTTTCTCTCTCTTGCTGGTTTATTCAGTTAGGCTTTGATTCTTCATGACTTTTTCATAGATAATTAGTGGTCTCAACATATCCAAAGCTTCAATGTGAGATAGGGAAGCTGATCTGAAAAATTGTAGGAAATTTATATCGAAACGGGTCATTCAGGTGGGTGGGGGTCGGTTCAGAACTCGACCTTCTGTCACCCGTTTTATCCAAAGAATCGCCCAATGTCTATGTATTTTGGCATACATCCATTTTGGATGGCTGCAGATCTGCAAAGGATTACATATAAGCCTTCAAAGTTCACTTGGAAAATCAGAGTAAAACGAATTTCTGAATCGCAGTAGACCATGGTGCGTAATAAGGTCACAAAAACAAAATAGTCCCTAAACAAATTACACAGCCACGCTCAGTTTTTCAAGATATGATCAAACAAACATCAAAAACGCCTTTTAAACCTGTCCTTTCATATTTTCTCATAAAACAGGGTAACAAATGTGCTTGATATCAAATTTTCAAATAGAACTACTTTTGACTTCTGTCGGAATGTTTTGAAACAAAGGGAGGGAACTACATCTACACATATATATAAGGGGGTTAATTTTCTGGGTTGAATTCAACTGCTTCGCTAGCTCAGTGGGCTAGACAAAGGGGCCAATACCTTTTTTTTAGTTTTGGTCACTGGTGGACAAGGGTCAAATCTGAGCAACTACTCCTTTTTTTATTTTACCCCATTTTCCCTCAACTTTTTTTTTTTTTTTTTTTTTTTTTCATTTACTATCCCTAATTCTGAGACATTTATAAGTATAAATTTCAAATTCAAATTATAAAGAATGTGTGAAAATTTTCAGGCTCTCTATTTATCTACTTTCATTTATTTCCATAGGTTTCTTTTTTTTTTCATCCCAACGCATAAGGCTTCCCTTATGCCAGGCTTGAGCTACGAAGATGTCCCGAATCGACATGATATTGCTTGCGACCGTGATGACATGTTTCAACTACTCCAAATTGGAAAGAATAATAGTATGACCAGGCTCCAAAATCAATTGTGATGACAACCCAAAGACATAGGGAAATTTGGCACATTCGATAAAACATAAATCTGGGTTTGCGTAAACTTTGGCACATCAGTCTGTTCATGCACACTTTAATAGTGAGACCAATTTTGTCATACTAATTTGCAGACAATTCCATTAGAAGAGGATGTATTTTAGTATTTTTTTATTCCCACAAAGAAATCAAGAAAAAAAAACCAGCATTATTTGTGCCTTTTGCCAAGTTCATGTTTTTGCATTGGCGTGAGTGCCATATATCAATATGTCATCATCGAAACCGATTTCAGATTCTTCTCTGGGTCTAATTGTTGCATGCATTCTGACGGTTCAGCCATGTCATCACGGGCACAGGAGATGTACATAAATTTGTGACATTTTGCCAGCTTGAGCCTAGCAGCTGTAGATCTATATGCCTGACAAAGTACATTGTGATGGACCCTTTTTGTCTTTCCACATTACCCTGCCACATTGTTTGATAAGTCCTGTAAACCTATTAGGCTATTCAAAAAGCAACACTGAACAAATTTCCCCCTGACTGCACTGAGGAAAATTGCTCCCTGTTTTATTTTCATTTCTCATTCATTTTTTAGTAATGATTTATTTACTTTCTCCCACATCTTTCCTGTCAAATGGTACCATCAGCAAAATCTCAAAGTATTTTTTTGCTATTTCCAAATACTTTATGTAGAGAAAAGGGCCCTTAAAAGTTTGTTTTGCTTGTTTTATGCAACTGCCACCAGGTCCTCCTGAAAAGCTCTCTCTCTCTCTCTATCTGTCTGTCTGTCTGTCTGTCTCTCTCTTTCTCTCTCTTGCTGGTTTATTCAGTTAGGCTTTGATTCTTCATGACTTTTTCATAGATAATTAGTGGTCTCAACATATCCAAAGCTTCAATGTGAGATAGGGAAGCTGATCTGAAAAATTGTAGGAAATTTATATCGAAACGGGTCATTCAGGTGGGTGGGGGTCGGTTCAGAACTCGACCTTCTGTCACCCGTTTTATCCAAAGAATCGCCCAATGTCTATGTATTTTGGCATACATCCATTTTGGATGGCTGCAGATCTGCAAAGGATTACATATAAGCCTTCAAAGTTCACTTGGAAAATCAGAGTAAAACGAATTTCTGAATCGCAGTAGACCATGGTGCGTAATAAGGTCACAAAAACAAAATAGTCCCTAAACAAATTACACAGCCACGCTCAGTTTTTCAAGATATGATCAAACAAACATCAAAAACGCCTTTTAAACCTGTCCTTTCATATTTTCTCATAAAACAGGGTAACAAATGTGCTTGATATCAAATTTTCAAATAGAACTACTTTTGACTTCTGTCGGAATGTTTTGAAACAAAGGGAGGGAACTACATCTACACATATATATGAGGGGGTTAATTTTCTGGGTTGAATTCAACTGCTTCGCTAGCTCAGTGGGCTAGACAAAAGGCCCAATACCTTTTTTTAGTTTTGGTCACTGGTGGACAAGGGTCAAATCTGAGCAACTACTCCTTTTTTTATTTTACCCCATTTTCCCTCATCTTTCTTTTTTTTTTTTTTTTTCATTTACTATCCCTAATTCTGAGACATTTATAAGTATAAATTTCAAATTCAAATTATAAAGAATGTGTGAAAATTTTCAGGCTCTCTATTTATCTACTTTCATTTATTTCCATAGGTTTCTTTTTTTTTTTCATCCCAACGCATAAGGCTTCCCTGATGCCAGGCTTGAGCTACGAAGATGTCCCGAATCGACATGATATTGCTTGCGACCGTGATGACATGTTTCAACTACTCCAAATTGGAAAGAATAATAGTATGACCAGGCTCCAAAATCAATTGTGATGACAACCCAAAGACATAGGGAAATTTGGCACATTCGATAAAACATAAATCTGGGTTTGCGTAAACTTTGGCACATCAGTCTGTTCATGCACACTTTAATAGTGAGACCAATTTTGTCATACTAATTTGCAGACAATTCCATTAGAAGAGGATGTATTTTAGTATTTTTTTATTCCCACAAAGAAATCAAGAAAAAAAAAACCAGCATTATTTGTGCCTTTTGCCAAGTTCATGTTTTTGCATTGGCGTGAGTGCCATATATCAATATGTCATCATCGAAACCGATTTCAGATTCTTCTCTGGGTCTAATTGTTGCATGCATTCTGACGGTTCAGCCATGTCATCACGGGCACAGGAGATGTACATAAATTTGTGACATTTTGCCAGCTTGAGCCTAGCAGCTGTAGATCTATATGCCTGACAAAGTACATTGTGATGGACCCTTTTTGTCTTTCCACATTACCCTGCCACATTGTTTGATAAGTCCTGTAAACCTATTAGGCTATTCAAAAAGCAACACTGAACAAATTTCCCCCTGACTGCACTGAGGAAAATTGCTCCCTGTTTTATTTTCATTTCTCATTCATTTTTTAGTAATGATTTATTTACTTTCTCCCACATCTTTCCTGTCAAATGGTACCATCAGCAAAATCTCAAAGTATTTTTTTGCTATTTCCAAATACTTTATGTAGAGAAAAGGGCCCTTAAAAGTTTGTTTTGCTTGTTTTATGCAACTGCCACCAGGTCCTCCTGAAAAGCTCTCTCTCTCTCTCTCTGTCTGTCTGTCTGTCTGTCTCTCTTTCTCTTTCTCTCTCTTGCTGGTTTATTCAGTTAGGCTTTGATTCTTCATGACTTTTTCATAGATAATTAGTGGTCTCAACATATCCAAAGCTTCAATGTGAGATAGGGAAGCTGATCTGAAAAATTGTAGGAAATTTATATCGAAACGGGTCATTCAGGTGGGTGGGGGTCGGTTCAGAACTCGACCTTCTGTCACCCGTTTTATCCAAAGAATCGCCCAATGTCTATGTATTTTGGCATACATCCATTTTGGATGGCTGCAGATCTGCAAAGGATTACATATAAGCCTTCAAAGTTCACTTGGAAAATCAGAGTAAAACGAATTTCTGAATCGCAGTAGACCATGGTGCGTAATAAGGTCACAAAAACAAAATAGTCCCTAAACAAATTACACAGCCACGCTCAGTTTTTCAAGATATGATCAAACAAACATCAAAAACGCCTTTTAAACCTGTCCTTTCATATTTTCTCATAAAACAGGGTAACAAATGTGCTTGATATCAAATTTTCAAATAGAACTACTTTTGACTTCTGTCGGAATGTTTTGAAACAAAGGGAGGGAACTACATCTACACATATATATAAGGGGGTTAATTTTCTGGGTTGAATTCAACTGCTTCGCTAGCTCAGTGGGCTAGACAAAAGGGCCAATACCTATTTTTAGTTTTGGTCACTGGTGGACAAGGGTCAAATCTGAGCAACTACTCCTTTTTTTATTTTACCCCATTTTCCCTCATCTTTCTTTTTTTTTTTTTTTTTCATTTACTATCCCTAATTCTGAGACATTTATAAGTATAAATTTCAAATTCAAATTATAAAGAATGTGTGAAAATTTTCAGGCTCTCTATTTATCTACTTTCATTTATTTCCATAGGTTTCTTTTTTTTTTTCATCCCAACGCATAAGGCTTCCCTGATGCCAGGCTTGAGCTACGAAGATGTCCCGAATCGACATGATATTGCTTGCGACCGTGATGACATGTTTCAACTACTCCAAATTGGAAAGAATAATAGTATGACCAGGCTCCAAAATCAATTGTGATGACAACCCAAAGACATAGGGAAATTTGGCACATTCGATAAAACATAAATCTGGGTTTGCGTAAACTTTGGCACATCAGTCTGTTCATGCACACTTTAATAGTGAGACCAATTTTGTCATACTAATTTGCAGACAATTCCATTAGAAGAGGATGTATTTTAGTATTTTTTTATTCCCACAAAGAAATCAAGAAAAAAAAAACCAGCATTATTTGTGCCTTTTGCCAAGTTCATGTTTTTGCATTGGCGTGAGTGCCATATATCAATATGTCATCATCGAAACCGATTTCAGATTCTTCTCTGGGTCTAATTGTTGCATGCATTCTGACGGTTCAGCCATGTCATCACGGGCACAGGAGATGTACATAAATTTGTGACATTTTGCCAGCTTGAGCCTAGCAGCTGTAGATCTATATGCCTGACAAAGTACATTGTGATGGACCCTTTTTGTCTTTCCACATTACCCTGCCACATTGTTTGATAAGTCCTGTAAACCTATTAGGCTATTCAAAAAGCAACACTGAACAAATTTCCCCCTGACTGCACTGAGGAAAATTGCTCCCTGTTTTATTTTCATTTCTCATTCATTTTTTAGTAATGATTTATTTACTTTCTCCCACATCTTTCCTGTCAAATGGTACCATCAGCAAAATCTCAAAGTATTTTTTTGCTATTTCCAAATACTTTATGTAGAGAAAAGGGCCCTTAAAAGTTTGTTTTGCTTGTTTTATGCAACTGCCACCAGGTCCTCCTGAAAAGCTCTCTCTCTCTCTCTCTGTCTGTCTGTCTGTCTGTCTCTCTTTCTCTTTCTCTCTCTTGCTGGTTTATTCAGTTAGGCTTTGATTCTTCATGACTTTTTCATAGATAATTAGTGGTCTCAACATATCCAAAGCTTCAATGTGAGATAGGGAAGCTGATCTGAAAAATTGTAGGAAATTTATATCGAAACGGGTCATTCAGGTGGGTGGGGGTCGGTTCAGAACTCGACCTTCTGTCACCCGTTTTATCCAAAGAATCGCCCAATGTCTATGTATTTTGGCATACATCCATTTTGGATGGCTGCAGATCTGCAAAGGATTACATATAAGCCTTCAAAGTTCACTTGGAAAATCAGAGTAAAACGAATTTCTGAATCGCAGTAGACCATGGTGCGTAATAAGGTCACAAAAACAAAATAGTCCCTAAACAAATTACACAGCCACGCTCAGTTTTTCAAGATATGATCAAACAAACATCAAAAACGCCTTTTAAACCTGTCCTTTCATATTTTCTCATAAAACAGGGTAACAAATGTGCTTGATATCAAATTTTCAAATAGAACTACTTTTGACTTCTGTCGGAATGTTTTGAAACAAAGGGAGGGAACTACATCTACACATATATATAAGGGGGTTAATTTTCTGGGTTGAATTCAACTGCTTCGCTAGCTCAGTGGGCTAGACAAAAGGGCCAATACCTATTTTTAGTTTTGGTCACTGGTGGACAAGGGTCAAATCTGAGCAACTACTCCTTTTTTTATTTTACCCCATTTTCCCTCATCTTTTTTTTTTTTTTTTTTCATTTACTATCCCTAATTCTGAGACATTTATAAGTATAAATTTCAAATTCAAATTATAAAGAATGTGTGAAAATTTTCAGGCTCTCTATTTATCTACTTTCATTTATTTCCATAGGTTTCTTTTTTTTTTCATCCCAACGCATAAGGCTTCCCTGATGCCAGGCTTGAGCTACGAAGATGTCCCGAATCGACATGATATTGCTTGCGACCGTGATGACATGTTTCAACTACTCCAAATTGGAAAGAATAATAGTATGACCAGGCTCCAAAATCAATTGTGATGACAACCCAAAGACATAGGGAAATTTGGCACATTCGATAAAACATAAATCTGGGTTTGCGTAAACTTTGGCACATCAGTCTGTTCATGCACACTTTAATAGTGAGACCAATTTTGTCATACTAATTTGCAGACAATTCCATTAGAAGAGGATGTATTTTAGTATTTTTTTATTCCCACAAAGAAATCAAGAAAAAAAAAACAGCATTATTTGTGCCTTTTGCCAAGTTCATGTTTTTGCATTGGCGTGAGTGCCATATATCAATATGTCATCATCGAAACCGATTTCAGATTCTTCTCTGGGTCTAATTGTTGCATGCATTCTGACGGTTCAGCCATGTCATCACGGGCACAGGAGATGTACATAAATTTGTGACATTTTGCCAGCTTGAGCCTAGCAGCTGTAGATCTATATGCCTGACAAAGTACATTGTGATGGACCCTTTTTGTCTTTCCACATTACCCTGCCACATTGTTTGATAAGTCCTGTAAACCTGTTAGGCTATTCAAAAAGCAACACTGAACAAATTTCCCCCTGACTGCACTGAGGAAAATTGCTCCCTGTTTTATTTTCATTTCTCATTCATTTTTTAGTAATGATTTATTTACTTTCTCCCACATCTTTCCTGTCAAATGGTACCATCAGCAAAATCTCAAAGTATTTTTTTGCTATTTCCAAATACTTTATGTAGAGAAAAGGGCCCTTAAAAGTTTGTTTTGCTTGTTTTATGCAACTGCCACCAGGTCCTCCTGAAAAGCTCTCTCTCTCTCTCTCTCTATCTGTCTGTCTGTCTGTCTCTCTCTCTCTTTCTCTCTCTTGCTGGTTTATTCAGTTAGGCTTTGATTCTTCATGACTTTTTCATAGATAATTAGTGGTCTCAACATATCCAAAGCTTCAATGTGAGATAGGGAAGCTGATCTGAAAAATTGTAGGAAATTTATATCGAAACGGGTCATTCAGGTGGGTGGGGGTCGGTTCAGAACTCGACCTTCTGTCACCCGTTTTATCCAAAGAATCGCCCAATGTCTATGTATTTTGGCATACATCCATTTTGGATGGCTGCAGATCTGCAAAGGATTACATATAAGCCTTCAAAGTTCACTTGGAAAATCAGAGTAAAACGAATTTCTGAATCGCAGTAGACCATGGTGCGTAATAAGGTCACAAAAACAAAATAGTCCCTAAACAAATTACACAGCCACGCTCAGTTTTTCAAGATATGATCAAACAAACATCAAAAACGCCTTTTAAACCTGTCCTTTCATATTTTCTCATAAAACAGGGTAACAAATGTGCTTGATATCAAATTTTCAAATAGAACTACTTTTGACTTCTGTCGGAATGTTTTGAAACAAAGGGAGGGAACTACATCTACACATATATATAAGGGGGTTAATTTTCTGGGTTGAATTCAACTGCTTCGCTAGCTCAGTGGGCTAGACAAAAGGGCCAATACCTTTTTTTAGTTTTGGTCACTGGTGGACAAGGGTCAAATCTGAGCAACTACTCCTTTTTTTATTTTACCCCATTTTCCCTCATCTTTTTTTTTTTTTTTTTTTTTTCATTTACTATCCCTAATTCTGAGACATTTATAAGTATAAATTTCAAATTCAAATTATAAAGAATGTGTGAAAATTTTCAGGCTCTCTATTTATCTACTTTCATTTATTTCCATAGGTTTCTTTTTTTTTTCATCCCAACGCATAAGGCTTCCCTGATGCCAGGCTTGAGCTACGAAGATGTCCCGAATCGACATGATATTGCTTGCGACCGTGATGACATGTTTCAACTACTTCAAATTGGAAAGAATAATAGTATGACCAGGCTCCAAAATCAATTGTGATGACAACCCAAAGACATAGGGAAATTTGGCACATTCGATAAAACATAAATCTGGGTTTGCGTAAACTTTGGCACATCAGTCTGTTCATGCACACTTTAATAGTGAGACCAATTTTGTCATACTAATTTGCAGACAATTCCATTAGAAGAGGATGTATTTTAGTATTTTTTTATTCCCACAAAGAAATCAAGAAAAAAAAAACCAGCATTATTTGTGCCTTTTGCCAAGTTCATGTTTTTGCATTGGCGTGAGTGCCATATATCAATATGTCATCATCGAAACCGATTTCAGATTCTTCTCTGGGTCTAATTGTTGCATGCATTCTGACGGTTCAGCCATGTCATCACGGGCACAGGAGATGTACATAAATTTGTGACATTTTGCCAGCTTGAGCCTAGCAGCTGTAGATCTATATGCCTGACAAAGTACATTGTGATGGACCCTTTTTGTCTTTCCACATTACCCTGCCACATTGTTTGATAAGTCCTGTAAACCTATTAGGCTATTCAAAAAGCAACACTGAACAAATTTCCCCCTGACTGCACTGAGGAAAATTGCTCCCTGTTTTATTTTCATTTCTCATTCATTTTTTAGTAATGATTTATTTACTTTCTCCCACATCTTTCCTGTCAAATGGTACCATCAGCAAAATCTCAAAGTATTTTTTTGCTATTTCCAAATACTTTATGTAGAGAAAAGGGCCCTTAAAAGTTTGTTTTGCTTGTTTTATGCAACTGCCACCAGGTCCTCCTGAAAAGCTCTCTCTCTCTCTCTCTCTATCTGTCTGTCTGTGTGTCTCTCTCTCTCTTTCTCTCTCTTGCTGGTTTATTCAGTTAGGCTTTGATTCTTCATGACTTTTTCATAGATAATTAGTGGTCTCAACATATCCAAAGCTTCAATGTGAGATAGGGAAGCTGATCTGAAAAATTGTAGGAAATTTATATCGAAACGGGTCATTCAGGTGGGTGGGGGTCGGTTCAGAACTCGACCTTCTGTCACCCGTTTTATCCAAAGAATCGCCCAATGTCTATGTATTTTGGCATACATCCATTTTGGATGGCTGCAGATCTGCAAAGGATTACATATAAGCCTTCAAAGTTCACTTGGAAAATCAGAGTAAAACAAATTTCTGAATCGCAGTAGACCATGGTGCGTAATAAGGTCACAAAAACAAAATAGTCCCTAAACAAATTACACAGCCACGCTCAGTTTTTCAAGATATGATCAAACAAACATCAAAAACGCCTTTTAAACCTGTCCTTTCATATTTTCTCATAAAACAGGGTAACAAATGTGCTTGATATCAAATTTTCAAATAGAACTACTTTTGACTTCTGTCGGAATGTTTTGAAACAAACGGAGGGAACTACATCTACACATATATATATAAGGGGGTTAATTTTCTGGGTTGAATTCAACTGCTTCGCTAGCTCAGTGGGCTAGACAAAAGGGCCAATACCTTTTTTTAGTTTTGGTCACTGGTGGACAAGGGTCAAATCTGAGCAACTACTCCTTCTTTTTATTTTACCCCATTTTCCCTCATCTTTTTTTTTTTTTTTTTTCATTTACTATCCCTAATTCTGAGACATTTATAAGTATAAATTTCAAATTCAAATTATAAAGAATGTGTGAAAATTTTCAGGCTCTCTATTTATCTACTTTCATTTATTTCCATAGGTTTCTTTTTTTTTTCATCCCAACGCATAAGGCTTCCCTGATGCCAGGCTTGAGCTACGAAGATGTCCCGAATCGACATGATATTGCTTGCGACCGTGATGACATGTTTCAACTACTCCAAATTGGAAAGAATAATAGTATGACCAGGCTCCAAAATCAATTGTGATGACAACCCAAAGACATAGGGAAATTTGGCACATTCGATAAAACATAAATCTGGGTTTGCGTAAACTTTGGCACATCAGTCTGTTCATGCACACTTTAATAGTGAGACCAATTTTGTCATACTAATTTGCAGACAATTCCATTAGAAGAGGATGTATTTTAGTATTTTTTTATTCCCACAAAGAAATCAAGAAAAAAAAAACCAGCATTATTTGTGCCTTTTGCCAAGTTCATGTTTTTGCATTGGCGTGAGTGCCATATATCAATATGTCATCATCGAAACCGATTTCAGATTCTTCTCTGGGTCTAATTGTTGCATGCATTCTGACGGTTCAGCCATGTCATCACGGGCACAGGAGATGTACATAAATTTGTGACATTTTGCCAGCTTGAGCCTAGCAGCTGTAGATCTATATGCCTGACAAAGTACATTGTGATGGACCCTTTTTGTCTTTCCACATTACCCTGCCACATTGTTTGATAAGTCCTGTAAACCTATTAGGCTATTCAAAAAGCAACACTGAACAAATTTCCCCCTGACTGCACTGAGGAAAATTGCTCCCTGTTTTATTCTCATTTCTCATTCATTTTTTAGTAATGATTTATTTACTTTCTCCCACATCTTTCCTGTCAAATGGTACCATCAGCAAAATCTCAAAGTATTTTTTTGCTATTTCCAAATACTTTATGTAGAGAAAAGGGCCCTTAAAAGTTTGTTTTGCTTGTTTTATGCAACTGCCACCAGGTCCTCCTGAAAAGCTCTCTCTCTCTCTCTCTCTATCTGTCTGTCTGTGTGTCTCTCTCTCTCTTTCTCTCTCTTGCTGGTTTATTCAGTTAGGCTTTGATTCTTCATGACTTTTTCATAGATAATTAGTGGTCTCAACATATCCAAAGCTTCAATGTGAGATAGGGAAGCTGATCTGAGAAATTGTAGGAAATTTATATCGAAACGGGTCATTCAGGTGGGTGGGGGTCGGTTCAGAACTCGACCTTCTGTCACCCGTTTTATCCAAAGAATCGCCCAATGTCTATGTATTTTGGCATACATCCATTTTGGATGGCTGCAGATCTGCAAAGGATTACATATAAGCCTTCAAAGTTCACTTGGAAAATCAGAGTAAAACGAATTTCTGAATCGCAGTAGACCATGGTGCGTAATAAGGTCACAAAAACAAAATAGTCCCTAAACAAATTACACAGCCACGCTCAGTTTTTCAAGATATGATCAAACAAACATCAAAAACGCCTTTTAAACCTGTCCTTTCATATTTTCTCATAAAACAGGGTAACAAATGTGCTTGATATCAAATTTTCAAATAGAACTACTTTTGACTTCTGTCGGAATGTTTTGAAACAAACGGAGGGAACTACATCTACACATATATATAAGGGGGTTAATTTTCTGGGTTGAATTCAACTGCTTCGCTAGCTCAGTGGGCTAGACAAAAGGGCCAATACCTTTTTTTAGTTTTGGTCACTGGTGGACAAGGGTCAAATCTGAGCAACTACTCCTTTTTTTATTTTACCCCATTTTCCCTCATCTTTTTTTTTTTTTTTTTTTCATTTACTATCCCTAATTCTGAGACATTTATAAGTATAAATTTCAAATTCAAATTATAAAGAATGTGTGAAAATTTTCAGGCTCTCTATTTATCTACTTTCATTTATTTCCATAGGTTTCTTTTTTTTTTCATCCCAACGCATAAGGCTTCCCTGATGCCAGGCTTGAGCTACGAAGATGTCCCGAATCGACATGTTATTGCTTGCGACCGTGATGACATGTTTCAACTACTCCAAATTGGAAAGAATAATAGTATGACCAGGCTCCAAAATCAATTGTGATGACAACCCAAAGACATAGGGAAATTTGGCACATTTGATAAAACATAAATCTGGGTTTGCGTAAACTTTGGCACATCAGTCTGTTCATGCACACTTTAATAGTGAGACCAATTTTGTCATACTAATTTGCAGACAATTCCATTAGAAGAGGATGTATTTTAGTATTTTTTTATTCCCACAAAGAAATCAAGAAAAAAAAAACCAGCATTATTTGTGCCTTTTGCCAAGTTCATGTTTTTGCATTGGCGTGAGTGCCATATATCAATATGTCATCATCGAAACCGATTTCAGATTCTTCTCTGGGTCTAATTGTTGCATGCATTCTGACGGTTCAGCCATGTCATCACGGGCACAGGAGATGTACATAAATTTGTGACATTTTGCCAGCTTGAGCCTAGCAGCTGTAGATCTATATGCCTGACAAAGTACATTGTGATGGACCCTTTTTGTCTTTCCACATTACCCTGCCACATTGTTTGATAAGTCCTGTAAACCTATTAGGCTATTCAAAAAGCAACACTGAACAAATTTCCCCCTGACTGCACTGAGGAAAATTGCTCCCTGTTTTATTTTCATTTCTCATTCATTTTTTAGTAATGATTTATTTACTTTCTCCCACATCTTTCCTGTCAAATGGTACCATCAGCAAAATCTCAAAGTATTTTTTTGCTATTTCCAAATACTTTATGTAGAGAAAAGGGCCCTTAAAAGTTTGTTTTGCTTGTTTTATGCAACTGCCACCAGGTCCTCCTGAAAAGCTCTCTCTCTCTCTCTCTCTATCTGTCTGTCTGTGTTTCTCTCTCTCTCTTTCTCTCTCTTGCTGGTTTATTCAGTTAGGCTTTGATTCTTCATGACTTTTTCATAGATAATTAGTGGTCTCAACATATCCAAAGCTTCAATGTGAGATAGGGAAGCTGATCTGAAAAATTGTAGGAAATTTATATCGAAACGGGTCATTCAGGTGGGTGGGGGTCGGTTCAGAACTCGACCTTCTGTCACCCGTTTTATCCAAAGAATCGCCCAATGTCTATGTATTTTGGCATACATCCATTTTGGATGGCTGCAGATCTGCAAAGGATTACATATAAGCCTTCAAAGTTCACTTGGAAAATCAGAGTAAAACGAATTTCTGAATCGCAGTAGACCATGGTGCGTAATAAGGTCACAAAAACAAAATAGTCCCTAAACAAATTACACAGCCACGCTCAGTTTTTCAAGATATGATCAAACAAACATCAAAAACGCCTTTTAAACCTGTCCTTTCATATTTTCTCATAAAACAGGGTAACAAATGTGCTTGATATCAAATTTTCAAATAGAACTACTTTTGACTTCTGTCGGAATGTTTTGAAACAAACGGAGGGAACTACATCTACACATATATATAAGGGGGTTAATTTTCTGGGTTGAATTCAACTGCTTCGCTAGCTCAGTGGGCTAGACAAAAGGGCCAATACCTATTTTTAGTTTTGGTCACTGGTGGACAAGGGTCAAATCTGAGCAACTACTCCTTTTTTTATTTTACCCCATTTTCCCTCATCTTTTTTTTTTTTTTTTTTTTCATTTACTATCCCTAATTCTGAGACATTTATAAGTATAAATTTCAAATTCAAATTATAAAGAATGTGTGAAAATTTTCAGGCTCTCTATTTATCTACTTTCATTTATTTCCATAGGTTTCTTTTTTTTTTCATCCCAACGCATAAGGCTTCCCTGATGCCAGGCTTGAGCTACGAAGATGTCCCGAATCGACATGATATTGCTTGCGACCGTGATGACATGTTTCAACTACTCCAAATTGGAAAGAATAATAGTATGACCAGGCTCCAAAATCAATTGTGATGACAACCCAAAGACATAGGGAAATTTGGCACATTCGATAAAACATAAATCTGGGTTTGCGTAAACTTTGGCACATCAGTCTGTTCATGCACACTTTAATAGTGAGACCAATTTTGTCATACTAATTTGCAGACAATTCCATTAGAAGAGGATGTATTTTAGTATTTTTTTATTCCCACAAAGAAATCAAGAAAAAAAAAACAGCATTATTTGTGCCTTTTGCCAAGTTCATGTTTTTGCATTGGCGTGAGTGCCATATATCAATATGTCATCATCGAAACCGATTTCAGATTCTTCTCTGGGTCTAATTGTTGCATGCATTCTGACGGTTCAGCCATGTCATCACGGGCACAGGAGATATACATAAATTTGTGACATTTTGCCAGCTTGAGCCTAGCAGCTGTAGATCTATATGCCTGACAAAGTACATTGTGATGGACCCTTTTTGTCTTTCCACATTACCCTGCCACATTGTTTGATAAGTCCTGTAAACCTATTAGGCTATTCAAAAAGCAACACTGAACAAATTTCCCCCTGACTGCACTGAGGAAAATTGCTCCCTGTTTTATTTTCATTTCTCATTCATTTTTTAGTAATGATTTATTTACTTTCTCCCACATCTTTCCTGTCAAATGGTACCATCAGCAAAATCTCAAAGTATTTTTTTGCTATTTCCAAATACTTTATGTAGAGAAAAGGGCCCTTAAAAGTTTGTTTTGCTTGTTTTATGCAACTGCCACCAGGTCCTCCTGAAAAGCTCTCTCTCTCTCTCTCTCTATCTGTCTGTCTGTGTGTCTCTCTCTCTCTTTCTCTCTCTTGCTGGTTTATTCAGTTAGGCTTTGATTCTTCATGACTTTTTCATAGATAATTAGTGGTCTCAACATATCCAAAGCTTCAATGTGAGATAGGGAAGCTGATCTGAAAAATTGTAGGAAATTTATATCGAAACGGGTCATTCAGGTGGGTGGGGGTCGGTTCAGAACTCGACCTTCTGTCACCCGTTTTATCCAAAGAATCGCCCAATGTCTATGTATTTTGGCATACATCCATTTTGGATGGCTGCAGATCTGCAAAGGATTACATATAAGCCTTCAAAGTTCACTTGGAAAATCAGAGTAAAACGAATTTCTGAATCGCAGTAGACCATGGTGCGTAATAAGGTCACAAAAACAAAATAGTCCCTAAACAAATTACACAGCCACGCTCAGTTTTTCAAGATATGATCAAACAAACATCAAAAACGCCTTTTAAACCTGTCCTTTCATATTTTCTCATAAAACAGGGTAACAAATGTGCTTGATATCAAATTTTCAAATAGAACTACTTTTGACTTCTGTCGGAATGTTTTGAAACAAAGGGAGGGAACTACATCTACACATATATATAAGGAGGTTAATTTTCTGGGTTGAATTCAACTGCTTCGCTAGCTCAGTGGGCTAGACAAAAGGGCCAATACCTTTTTTTAGTTTTGGTCACTGGTGGACAAGGGTCAAATCTGAGCAATTACTCCTTTTTTTATTTTACCCCATTTTCCCTCATCTTTTTTTTTTTTTTTTTTTTTCATTTACTATCCCTAATTCTGAGACATTTATAAGTATAAATTTCAAATTCAAATTATAAAGAATGTGTGAAAATTTTCAGGCTCTCTATTTATCTACTTTCATTTATTTCCATAGGTTTCTTTTTTTTTTCATCCCAACGCATAAGGCTTCCCTGATGCCAGGCTTGAGCTACGAAGATGTCCCGAATCGACATGATATTGCTTGCGACCATGATGACATGTTTCAACTACTCCAAATTGGAAAGAATAATAGTATGACCAGGCTCCAAAATCAATTGTGATGACAACCCAAAGACATAGGGAAATTTGGCACATTCGATAAAACATAAATCTGGGTTTGCGTAAACTTTGGCACATCAGTCTGTTCATGCACACTTTAATAGTGAGACCAATTTTGTCATACTAATTTGCAGACAATTCCATTAGAAGAGGATGTATTTTAGTATTTTTTTATTCCCACAAAGAAATCAAGAAAAAAAAACAGCATTATTTGTGCCTTTTGCCAAGTTCATGTTTTTGCATTGGCATGAGTGCCATATATCAATATGTCATCCTCAAAACCGATTTCAGATTCTTCTCTGGGTCTAATTGTTGCATGCATTCTGACGGTTCAGCCATGTCATCACGGGCACAGGAGATGTACATAAATTTGTGACATTTTGCCAGCTTGAGCCTAGCAGCTGTAGATCTATGCCTGACAAAGTACATTGTGATGGACCCTTTTTGTCTTTCCACATTACCCTGCCACATTGTTTGATAAGTCCTGTAAACCTATTAGGCTATTCAAAAAGCAACACTGAACAAATTTCCCCCTGACTGCACTGAGGAAAATTGCTCCCTGTTTTATTTTCATTTCTCATTCATTTCTTAGTAATGATTTATTTATTTTCTCCCACATCTTTCCTGTCAAATGGTACCATCAGCAAAATCTCAAAGTATTTTTTTGCTATTTCCAAATACTTTATATAGAGAAAAGGGCCCTTAAAAGTTTGTTTTGCTTGTTTTATGCAACTGCCACCAGGTCCTCCTGAAAAGCTCTCTCTCTCTCTCTCTCTCTCTCTATCTGTCCGTCTCTCTCTCTCTCTCTCTTTCTCTCTCTTGCTGGTTTATTCAGTTAGGCTTTGATTCTTCATGACTTTTTCATAGATAATTAGTGGTCTCAACATATCCAAAGCTTCAATGTGAGATAGGGAAGCTGATCTGAAAAATTGTAGGAAATTTATATCGAAACGGGTCATTCAGGTGGGTGGGGGTCGGTTCAGAACTCGACCTTCTGTCACCCGTTTTATCCAAAGAATCGCCCAATGTCTATGTATTTTGGCATACATCCATTTTGGATGGCTGCAGATCTGCAAAGGATTACATATAAGCCTTCAAAGTTCACTTGGAAAATCAGAGTAAAACGAATTTCTGAATCGCAGTAGACCATGGTGCGTAATAAGGTCACAAAAACAAAATAGTCCCTAAACAAATTACACAGCCACGCTCAGTTTTTCAAGATATGATCAAACAAACATCAAAAACGCCTTTTAAACCTGTCCTTTCATATTTTCTCATAAAACAGGGTAACAAATGTGCTTGATATCAAATTTTCAAATAGAACTACTTTTGACTTCTGTCGGAATGTTTTGAAACAAAGGGAGGGAACTACATCTACACATATATATAAGGGGGTTAATTTTCTGGGTTGAATTCAACTGCTTCGCTAGCTCAGTGGGCTAGACAAAGGGGCCAATACCTTTTTTTTAGTTTTGGTCACTGGTGGACAAGGGTCAAATCTGAGCAACTACTCCTTTTTTTATTTTACCCCATTTTCCCTCAACTTTTTTTTTTTTTTTTTTTTTTTCATTTACTATCCCTAATTCTGAGACATTTATAAGTATAAATTTCAAATTCAAATTATAAAGAATGTGTGAAAATTTTCAGGCTCTCTATTTATCTACTTTCATTTATTTCCATAGGTTTCTTTTTTTTTTCATCCCAACGCATAAGGCTTCCCTTATGCCAGGCTTGAGCTACGAAGATGTCCCGAATCGACATGATATTGCTTGCGACCGTGATGACATGTTTCAACTACTCCAAATTGGAAAGAATAATAGTATGACCAGGCTCCAAAATCAATTGTGATGACAACCCAAAGACATAGGGAAATTTGGCACATTCGATAAAACATAAATCTGGGTTTGCGTAAACTTTGGCACATCAGTCTGTTCATGCACACTTTAATAGTGAGACCAATTTTGTCATACTAATTTGCAGACAATTCCATTAGAAGAGGATGTATTTTAGTATTTTTTTATTCCCACAAAGAAATCAAGAAAAAAAAACCAGCATTATTTGTGCCTTTTGCCAAGTTCATGTTTTTGCATTGGCGTGAGTGCCATATATCAATATGTCATCATCGAAACCGATTTCAGATTCTTCTCTGGGTCTAATTGTTGCATGCATTCTGACGGTTCAGCCATGTCATCACGGGCACAGGAGATGTACATAAATTTGTGACATTTTGCCAGCTTGAGCCTAGCAGCTGTAGATCTATATGCCTGACAAAGTACATTGTGATGGACCCTTTTTGTCTTTCCACATTACCCTGCCACATTGTTTGATAAGTCCTGTAAACCTATTAGGCTATTCAAAAAGCAACACTGAACAAATTTCCCCCTGACTGCACTGAGGAAAATTGCTCCCTGTTTTATTTTCATTTCTCATTCATTTTTTAGTAATGATTTATTTACTTTCTCCCACATCTTTCCTGTCAAATGGTACCATCAGCAAAATCTCAAAGTATTTTTTTGCTATTTCCAAATACTTTATGTAGAGAAAAGGGCCCTTAAAAGTTTGTTTTGCTTGTTTTATGCAACTGCCACCAGGTCCTCCTGAAAAGCTCTCTCTCTCTCTCTCTATCTGTCTGTCTGTCTGTCTCTCTCTTTCTCTCTCTTGCTGGTTTATTCAGTTAGGCTTTGATTCTTCATGACTTTTTCATAGATAATTAGTGGTCTCAACATATCCAAAGCTTCAATGTGAGATAGGGAAGCTGATCTGAAAAATTGTAGGAAATTTATATCGAAACGGGTCATTCAGGTGGGTGGGGGTCGGTTCAGAACTCGACCTTCTGTCACCCGTTTTATCCAAAGAATCGCCCAATGTCTATGTATTTTGGCATACATCCATTTTGGATGGCTGCAGATCTGCAAAGGATTACATATAAGCCTTCAAAGTTCACTTGGAAAATCAGAGTAAAACGAATTTCTGAATCGCAGTAGACCATGGTGCGTAATAAGGTCACAAAAACAAAATAGTCCCTAAACAAATTACACAGCCACGCTCAGTTTTTCAAGATATGATCAAACAAACATCAAAAACGCCTTTTAAACCTGTCCTTTCATATTTTCTCATAAAACAGGGTAACAAATGTGCTTGATATCAAATTTTCAAATAGAACTACTTTTGACTTCTGTCGGAATGTTTTGAAACAAAGGGAGGGAACTACATCTACACATATATATAAGGGGGTTAATTTTCTGGGTTGAATTCAACTGCTTCGCTAGCTCAGTGGGCTAGACAAAAGGCCCAATACCTTTTTTTAGTTTTGGTCACTGGTGGACAAGGGTCAAATCTGAGCAACTACTCCTTTTTTTATTTTACCCCATTTTCCCTCATCTTTCTTTTTTTTTTTTTTTTTCATTTACTATCCCTAATTCTGAGACATTTATAAGTATAAATTTCAAATTCAAATTATAAAGAATGTGTGAAAATTTTCAGGCTCTCTATTTATCTACTTTCATTTATTTCCATAGGTTTCTTTTTTTTTTTCATCCCAACGCATAAGGCTTCCCTGATGCCAGGCTTGAGCTACGAAGATGTCCCGAATCGACATGATATTGCTTGCGACCGTGATGACATGTTTCAACTACTCCAAATTGGAAAGAATAATAGTATGACCAGGCTCCAAAATCAATTGTGATGACAACCCAAAGACATAGGGAAATTTGGCACATTCGATAAAACATAAATCTGGGTTTGCGTAAACTTTGGCACATCAGTCTGTTCATGCACACTTTAATAGTGAGACCAATTTTGTCATACTAATTTGCAGACAATTCCATTAGAAGAGGATGTATTTTAGTATTTTTTTATTCCCACAAAGAAATCAAGAAAAAAAAAACCAGCATTATTTGTGCCTTTTGCCAAGTTCATGTTTTTGCATTGGCGTGAGTGCCATATATCAATATGTCATCATCGAAACCGATTTCAGATTCTTCTCTGGGTCTAATTGTTGCATGCATTCTGACGGTTCAGCCATGTCATCACGGGCACAGGAGATGTACATAAATTTGTGACATTTTGCCAGCTTGAGCCTAGCAGCTGTAGATCTATATGCCTGACAAAGTACATTGTGATGGACCCTTTTTGTCTTTCCACATTACCCTGCCACATTGTTTGATAAGTCCTGTAAACCTATTAGGCTATTCAAAAAGCAACACTGAACAAATTTCCCCCTGACTGCACTGAGGAAAATTGCTCCCTGTTTTATTTTCATTTCTCATTCATTTTTTAGTAATGATTTATTTACTTTCTCCCACATCTTTCCTGTCAAATGGTACCATCAGCAAAATCTCAAAGTATTTTTTTGCTATTTCCAAATACTTTATGTAGAGAAAAGGGCCCTTAAAAGTTTGTTTTGCTTGTTTTATGCAACTGCCACCAGGTCCTCCTGAAAAGCTCTCTCTCTCTCTCTCTGTCTGTCTGTCTGTCTGTCTCTCTTTCTCTTTCTCTCTCTTGCTGGTTTATTCAGTTAGGCTTTGATTCTTCATGACTTTTTCATAGATAATTAGTGGTCTCAACATATCCAAAGCTTCAATGTGAGATAGGGAAGCTGATCTGAAAAATTGTAGGAAATTTATATCGAAACGGGTCATTCAGGTGGGTGGGGGTCGGTTCAGAACTCGACCTTCTGTCACCCGTTTTATCCAAAGAATCGCCCAATGTCTATGTATTTTGGCATACATCCATTTTGGATGGCTGCAGATCTGCAAAGGATTACATATAAGCCTTCAAAGTTCACTTGGAAAATCAGAGTAAAACGAATTTCTGAATCGCAGTAGACCATGGTGCGTAATAAGGTCACAAAAACAAAATAGTCCCTAAACAAATTACACAGCCACGCTCAGTTTTTCAAGATATGATCAAACAAACATCAAAAACGCCTTTTAAACCTGTCCTTTCATATTTTCTCATAAAACAGGGTAACAAATGTGCTTGATATCAAATTTTCAAATAGAACTACTTTTGACTTCTGTCGGAATGTTTTGAAACAAAGGGAGGGAACTACATCTACACATATATATAAGGGGGTTAATTTTCTGGGTTGAATTCAACTGCTTCGCTAGCTCAGTGGGCTAGACAAAAGGGCCAATACCTATTTTTAGTTTTGGTCACTGGTGGACAAGGGTCAAATCTGAGCAACTACTCCTTTTTTTATTTTACCCCATTTTCCCTCATCTTTTTTTTTTTTTTTTTTCATTTACTATCCCTAATTCTGAGACATTTATAAGTATAAATTTCAAATTCAAATTATAAAGAATGTGTGAAAATTTTCAGGCTCTCTATTTATCTACTTTCATTTATTTCCATAGGTTTCTTTTTTTTTTCATCCCAACGCATAAGGCTTCCCTGATGCCAGGCTTGAGCTACGAAGATGTCCCGAATCGACATGATATTGCTTGCGACCGTGATGACATGTTTCAACTACTCCAAATTGGAAAGAATAATAGTATGACCAGGCTCCAAAATCAATTGTGATGACAACCCAAAGACATAGGGAAATTTGGCACATTCGATAAAACATAAATCTGGGTTTGCGTAAACTTTGGCACATCAGTCTGTTCATGCACACTTTAATAGTGAGACCAATTTTGTCATACTAATTTGCAGACAATTCCATTAGAAGAGGATGTATTTTAGTATTTTTTTATTCCCACAAAGAAATCAAGAAAAAAAAAACAGCATTATTTGTGCCTTTTGCCAAGTTCATGTTTTTGCATTGGCGTGAGTGCCATATATCAATATGTCATCATCGAAACCGATTTCAGATTCTTCTCTGGGTCTAATTGTTGCATGCATTCTGACGGTTCAGCCATGTCATCACGGGCACAGGAGATGTACATAAATTTGTGACATTTTGCCAGCTTGAGCCTAGCAGCTGTAGATCTATATGCCTGACAAAGTACATTGTGATGGACCCTTTTTGTCTTTCCACATTACCCTGCCACATTGTTTGATAAGTCCTGTAAACCTGTTAGGCTATTCAAAAAGCAACACTGAACAAATTTCCCCCTGACTGCACTGAGGAAAATTGCTCCCTGTTTTATTTTCATTTCTCATTCATTTTTTAGTAATGATTTATTTACTTTCTCCCACATCTTTCCTGTCAAATGGTACCATCAGCAAAATCTCAAAGTATTTTTTTGCTATTTCCAAATACTTTATGTAGAGAAAAGGGCCCTTAAAAGTTTGTTTTGCTTGTTTTATGCAACTGCCACCAGGTCCTCCTGAAAAGCTCTCTCTCTCTCTCTCTCTATCTGTCTGTCTGTCTGTCTCTCTCTCTCTTTCTCTCTCTTGCTGGTTTATTCAGTTAGGCTTTGATTCTTCATGACTTTTTCATAGATAATTAGTGGTCTCAACATATCCAAAGCTTCAATGTGAGATAGGGAAGCTGATCTGAAAAATTGTAGGAAATTTATATCGAAACGGGTCATTCAGGTGGGTGGGGGTCGGTTCAGAACTCGACCTTCTGTCACCCGTTTTATCCAAAGAATCGCCCAATGTCTATGTATTTTGGCATACATCCATTTTGGATGGCTGCAGATCTGCAAAGGATTACATATAAGCCTTCAAAGTTCACTTGGAAAATCAGAGTAAAACGAATTTCTGAATCGCAGTAGACCATGGTGCGTAATAAGGTCACAAAAACAAAATAGTCCCTAAACAAATTACACAGCCACGCTCAGTTTTTCAAGATATGATCAAACAAACATCAAAAACGCCTTTTAAACCTGTCCTTTCATATTTTCTCATAAAACAGGGTAACAAATGTGCTTGATATCAAATTTTCAAATAGAACTACTTTTGACTTCTGTCGGAATGTTTTGAAACAAAGGGAGGGAACTACATCTACACATATATATAAGGGGGTTAATTTTCTGGGTTGAATTCAACTGCTTCGCTAGCTCAGTGGGCTAGACAAAAGGGCCAATACCTTTTTTTAGTTTTGGTCACTGGTGGACAAGGGTCAAATCTGAGCAACTACTCCTTTTTTTATTTTACCCCATTTTCCCTCATCTTTTTTTTTTTTTTTTTTTTTTCATTTACTATCCCTAATTCTGAGACATTTATAAGTATAAATTTCAAATTCAAATTATAAAGAATGTGTGAAAATTTTCAGGCTCTCTATTTATCTACTTTCATTTATTTCCATAGGTTTCTTTTTTTTTTCATCCCAACGCATAAGGCTTCCCTGATGCCAGGCTTGAGCTACGAAGATGTCCCGAATCGACATGATATTGCTTGCGACCGTGATGACATGTTTCAACTACTTCAAATTGGAAAGAATAATAGTATGACCAGGCTCCAAAATCAATTGTGATGACAACCCAAAGACATAGGGAAATTTGGCACATTCGATAAAACATAAATCTGGGTTTGCGTAAACTTTGGCACATCAGTCTGTTCATGCACACTTTAATAGTGAGACCAATTTTGTCATACTAATTTGCAGACAATTCCATTAGAAGAGGATGTATTTTAGTATTTTTTTATTCCCACAAAGAAATCAAGAAAAAAAAAAACAGCATTATTTGTGCCTTTTGCCAAGTTCATGTTTTTGCATTGGCGTGAGTGCCATATATCAATATGTCATCATCGAAACCGATTTCAGATTCTTCTCTGGGTCTAATTGTTGCATGCATTCTGACGGTTCAGCCATGTCATCACGGGCACAGGAGATGTACATAAATTTGTGACATTTTGCCAGCTTGAGCCTAGCAGCTGTAGATCTATATGCCTGACAAAGTACATTGTGATGGACCCTTTTTGTCTTTCCACATTACCCTGCCACATTGTTTGATAAGTCCTGTAAACCTATTAGGCTATTCAAAAAGCAACACTGAACAAATTTCCCCCTGACTGCACTGAGGAAAATTGCTCCCTGTTTTATTTTCATTTCTCATTCATTTTTTAGTAATGATTTATTTACTTTCTCCCACATCTTTCCTGTCAAATGGTACCATCAGCAAAATCTCAAAGTATTTTTTTGCTATTTCCAAATACTTTATGTAGAGAAAAGGGCCCTTAAAAGTTTGTTTTGCTTGTTTTATGCAACTGCCACCAGGTCCTCCTGAAAAGCTCTCTCTCTCTCTCTCTCTATCTGTCTGTCTGTGTGTCTCTCTCTCTCTTTCTCTCTCTTGCTGGTTTATTCAGTTAGGCTTTGATTCTTCATGACTTTTTCATAGATAATTAGTGGTCTCAACATATCCAAAGCTTCAATGTGAGATAGGGAAGCTGATCTGAAAAATTGTAGGAAATTTATATCGAAACGGGTCATTCAGGTGGGTGGGGGTCGGTTCAGAACTCGACCTTCTGTCACCCGTTTTATCCAAAGAATCGCCCAATGTCTATGTATTTTGGCATACATCCATTTTGGATGGCTGCAGATCTGCAAAGGATTACATATAAGCCTTCAAAGTTCACTTGGAAAATCAGAGTAAAACAAATTTCTGAATCGCAGTAGACCATGGTGCGTAATAAGGTCACAAAAACAAAATAGTCCCTAAACAAATTACACAGCCACGCTCAGTTTTTCAAGATATGATCAAACAAACATCAAAAACGCCTTTTAAACCTGTCCTTTCATATTTTCTCATAAAACAGGGTAACAAATGTGCTTGATATCAAATTTTCAAATAGAACTACTTTTGACTTCTGTCGGAATGTTTTGAAACAAACGGAGGGAACTACATCTACACATATATATATAAGGGGGTTAATTTTCTGGGTTGAATTCAACTGCTTCGCTAGCTCAGTGGGCTAGACAAAAGGGCCAATACCTTTTTTTAGTTTTGGTCACTGGTGGACAAGGGTCAAATCTGAGCAACTACTCCTTCTTTTTATTTTACCCCATTTTCCCTCATCTTTTTTTTTTTTTTTTTTTCATTTACTATCCCTAATTCTGAGACATTTATAAGTATAAATTTCAAATTCAAATTATAAAGAATGTGTGAAAATTTTCAGGCTCTCTATTTATCTACTTTCATTTATTTCCATAGGTTTCTTTTTTTTTTCATCCCAACGCATAAGGCTTCCCTGATGCCAGGCTTGAGCTACGAAGATGTCCCGAATCGACATGATATTGCTTGCGACCGTGATGACATGTTTCAACTACTCCAAATTGGAAAGAATAATAGTATGACCAGGCTCCAAAATCAATTGTGATGACAACCCAAAGACATAGGGAAATTTGGCACATTCGATAAAACATAAATCTGGGTTTGCGTAAACTTTGGCACATCAGTCTGTTCATGCACACTTTAATAGTGAGACCAATTTTGTCATACTAATTTGCAGACAATTCCATTAGAAGAGGATGTATTTTAGTATTTTTTTATTCCCACAAAGAAATCAAGAAAAAAAAAACCAGCATTATTTGTGCCTTTTGCCAAGTTCATGTTTTTGCATTGGCGTGAGTGCCATATATCAATATGTCATCATCGAAACCGATTTCAGATTCTTCTCTGGGTCTAATTGTTGCATGCATTCTGACGGTTCAGCCATGTCATCACGGGCACAGGAGATGTACATAAATTTGTGACATTTTGCCAGCTTGAGCCTAGCAGCTGTAGATCTATATGCCTGACAAAGTACATTGTGATGGACCCTTTTTGTCTTTCCACATTACCCTGCCACATTGTTTGATAAGTCCTGTAAACCTATTAGGCTATTCAAAAAGCAACACTGAACAAATTTCCCCCTGACTGCACTGAGGAAAATTGCTCCCTGTTTTATTCTCATTTCTCATTCATTTTTTAGTAATGATTTATTTACTTTCTCCCACATCTTTCCTGTCAAATGGTACCATCAGCAAAATCTCAAAGTATTTTTTTGCTATTTCCAAATACTTTATGTAGAGAAAAGGGCCCTTAAAAGTTTGTTTTGCTTGTTTTATGCAACTGCCACCAGGTCCTCCTGAAAAGCTCTCTCTCTCTCTCTCTCTATCTGTCTGTCTGTGTGTCTCTCTCTCTCTTTCTCTCTCTTGCTGGTTTATTCAGTTAGGCTTTGATTCTTCATGACTTTTTCATAGATAATTAGTGGTCTCAACATATCCAAAGCTTCAATGTGAGATAGGGAAGCTGATCTGAGAAATTGTAGGAAATTTATATCGAAACGGGTCATTCAGGTGGGTGGGGGTCGGTTCAGAACTCGACCTTCTGTCACCCGTTTTATCCAAAGAATCGCCCAATGTCTATGTATTTTGGCATACATCCATTTTGGATGGCTGCAGATCTGCAAAGGATTACATATAAGCCTTCAAAGTTCACTTGGAAAATCAGAGTAAAACGAATTTCTGAATCGCAGTAGACCATGGTGCGTAATAAGGTCACAAAAACAAAATAGTCCCTAAACAAATTACACAGCCACGCTCAGTTTTTCAAGATATGATCAAACAAACATCAAAAACGCCTTTTAAACCTGTCCTTTCATATTTTCTCATAAAACAGGGTAACAAATGTGCTTGATATCAAATTTTCAAATAGAACTACTTTTGACTTCTGTCGGAATGTTTTGAAACAAACGGAGGGAACTACATCTACACATATATATAAGGGGGTTAATTTTCTGGGTTGAATTCAACTGCTTCGCTAGCTCAGTGGGCTAGACAAAAGGGCCAATACCTTTTTTTAGTTTTGGTCACTGGTGGACAAGGGTCAAATCTGAGCAACTACTCCTTTTTTTATTTTACCCCATTTTCCCTCATCTTTTTTTTTTTTTTTTTTTCATTTACTATCCCTAATTCTGAGACATTTATAAGTATAAATTTCAAATTCAAATTATAAAGAATGTGTGAAAATTTTCAGGCTCTCTATTTATCTACTTTCATTTATTTCCATAGGTTTCTTTTTTTTTTCATCCCAACGCATAAGGCTTCCCTGATGCCAGGCTTGAGCTACGAAGATGTCCCGAATCGACATGTTATTGCTTGCGACCGTGATGACATGTTTCAACTACTCCAAATTGGAAAGAATAATAGTATGACCAGGCTCCAAAATCAATTGTGATGACAACCCAAAGACATAGGGAAATTTGGCACATTTGATAAAACATAAATCTGGGTTTGCGTAAACTTTGGCACATCAGTCTGTTCATGCACACTTTAATAGTGAGACCAATTTTGTCATACTAATTTGCAGACAATTCCATTAGAAGAGGATGTATTTTAGTATTTTTTTATTCCCACAAAGAAATCAAGAAAAAAAAAACCAGCATTATTTGTGCCTTTTGCCAAGTTCATGTTTTTGCATTGGCGTGAGTGCCATATATCAATATGTCATCATCGAAACCGATTTCAGATTCTTCTCTGGGTCTAATTGTTGCATGCATTCTGACGGTTCAGCCATGTCATCACGGGCACAGGAGATGTACATAAATTTGTGACATTTTGCCAGCTTGAGCCTAGCAGCTGTAGATCTATATGCCTGACAAAGTACATTGTGATGGACCCTTTTTGTCTTTCCACATTACCCTGCCACATTGTTTGATAAGTCCTGTAAACCTATTAGGCTATTCAAAAAGCAACACTGAACAAATTTCCCCCTGACTGCACTGAGGAAAATTGCTCCCTGTTTTATTTTCATTTCTCATTCATTTTTTAGTAATGATTTATTTACTTTCTCCCACATCTTTCCTGTCAAATGGTACCATCAGCAAAATCTCAAAGTATTTTTTTGCTATTTCCAAATACTTTATGTAGAGAAAAGGGCCCTTAAAAGTTTGTTTTGCTTGTTTTATGCAACTGCCACCAGGTCCTCCTGAAAAGCTCTCTCTCTCTCTCTCTCTATCTGTCTGTCTGTGTCTCTCTCTCTCTCTTTCTCTCTCTTGCTGGTTTATTCAGTTAGGCTTTGATTCTTCATGACTTTTTCATAGATAATTAGTGGTCTCAACATATCCAAAGCTTCAATGTGAGATAGGGAAGCTGATCTGAAAAATTGTAGGAAATTTATATCGAAACGGGTCATTCAGGTGGGTGGGGGTCGGTTCAGAACTCGACCTTCTGTCACCCGTTTTATCCAAAGAATCGCCCAATGTCTATGTATTTTGGCATACATCCATTTTGGATGGCTGCAGATCTGCAAAGGATTACATATAAGCCTTCAAAGTTCACTTGGAAAATCAGAGTAAAACGAATTTCTGAATCGCAGTAGACCATGGTGCGTAATAAGGTCACAAAAACAAAATAGTCCCTAAACAAATTACACAGCCACGCTCAGTTTTTCAAGATATGATCAAACAAACATCAAAAACGCCTTTTAAACCTGTCCTTTCATATTTTCTCATAAAACAGGGTAACAAATGTGCTTGATATCAAATTTTCAAATAGAACTACTTTTGACTTCTGTCGGAATGTTTTGAAACAAACGGAGGGAACTACATCTACACATATATATAAGGGGGTTAATTTTCTGGGTTGAATTCAACTGCTTCGCTAGCTCAGTGGGCTAGACAAAAGGGCCAATACCTATTTTTAGTTTTGGTCACTGGTGGACAAGGGTCAAATCTGAGCAACTACTCCTTTTTTTATTTTACCCCATTTTCCCTCATCTTTTTTTTTTTTTTTTTTTTCATTTACTATCCCTAATTCTGAGACATTTATAAGTATAAATTTCAAATTCAAATTATAAAGAATGTGTGAAAATTTTCAGGCTCTCTATTTATCTACTTTCATTTATTTCCATAGGTTTCTTTTTTTTTTCATCCCAACGCATAAGGCTTCCCTGATGCCAGGCTTGAGCTACGAAGATGTCCCGAATCGACATGATATTGCTTGCGACCGTGATGACATGTTTCAACTACTCCAAATTGGAAAGAATAATAGTATGACCAGGCTCCAAAATCAATTGTGATGACAACCCAAAGACATAGGGAAATTTGGCACATTCGATAAAACATAAATCTGGGTTTGCGTAAACTTTGGCACATCAGTCTGTTCATGCACACTTTAATAGTGAGACCAATTTTGTCATACTAATTTGCAGACAATTCCATTAGAAGAGGATGTATTTTAGTATTTTTTTATTCCCACAAAGAAATCAAGAAAAAAAAAACAGCATTATTTGTGCCTTTTGCCAAGTTCATGTTTTTGCATTGGCGTGAGTGCCATATATCAATATGTCATCATCGAAACCGATTTCAGATTCTTCTCTGGGTCTAATTGTTGCATGCATTCTGACGGTTCAGCCATGTCATCACGGGCACAGGAGATATACATAAATTTGTGACATTTTGCCAGCTTGAGCCTAGCAGCTGTAGATCTATATGCCTGACAAAGTACATTGTGATGGACCCTTTTTGTCTTTCCACATTACCCTGCCACATTGTTTGATAAGTCCTGTAAACCTATTAGGCTATTCAAAAAGCAACACTGAACAAATTTCCCCCTGACTGCACTGAGGAAAATTGCTCCCTGTTTTATTTTCATTTCTCATTCATTTTTTAGTAATGATTTATTTACTTTCTCCCACATCTTTCCTGTCAAATGGTACCATCAGCAAAATCTCAAAGTATTTTTTTGCTATTTCCAAATACTTTATGTAGAGAAAAGGGCCCTTAAAAGTTTGTTTTGCTTGTTTTATGCAACTGCCACCAGGTCCTCCTGAAAAGCTCTCTCTCTCTCTCTCTCTATCTGTCTGTCTGTGTGTGTCTCTCTCTCTTTCTCTCTCTTGCTGGTTTATTCAGTTAGGCTTTGATTCTTCATGACTTTTTCATAGATAATTAGTGGTCTCAACATATCCAAAGCTTCAATGTGAGATAGGGAAGCTGATCTGAAAAATTGTAGGAAATTTATATCGAAACGGGTCATTCAGGTGGGTGGGGGTCGGTTCAGAACTCGACCTTCTGTCACCCGTTTTATCCAAAGAATCGCCCAATGTCTATGTATTTTGGCATACATCCATTTTGGATGGCTGCAGATCTGCAAAGGATTACATATAAGCCTTCAAAGTTCACTTGGAAAATCAGAGTAAAACGAATTTCTGAATCGCAGTAGACCATGGTGCGTAATAAGGTCACAAAAACAAAATAGTCCCTAAACAAATTACACAGCCACGCTCAGTTTTTCAAGATATGATCAAACAAACATCAAAAACGCCTTTTAAACCTGTCCTTTCATATTTTCTCATAAAACAGGGTAACAAATGTGCTTGATATCAAATTTTCAAATAGAACTACTTTTGACTTCTGTCGGAATGTTTTGAAACAAAGGGAGGGAACTACATCTACACATATATATAAGGAGGTTAATTTTCTGGGTTGAATTCAACTGCTTCGCTAGCTCAGTGGGCTAGACAAAAGGGCCAATACCTTTTTTTAGTTTTGGTCACTGGTGGACAAGGGTCAAATCTGAGCAATTACTCCTTTTTTTATTTTACCCCATTTTCCCTCATCTTTTTTTTTTTTTTTTTTTTTCATTTACTATCCCTAATTCTGAGACATTTATAAGTATAAATTTCAAATTCAAATTATAAAGAATGTGTGAAAATTTTCAGGCTCTCTATTTATCTACTTTCATTTATTTCCATAGGTTTCTTTTTTTTTTCATCCCAACGCATAAGGCTTCCCTGATGCCAGGCTTGAGCTACGAAGATGTCCCGAATCGACATGATATTGCTTGCGACCGTGATGACATGTTTCAACTACTCCAAATTGGAAAGAATAATAGTATGACCAGGCTCCAAAATCAATTGTGATGACAACCCAAAGACATAGGGAAATTTGGCACATTCGATAAAACATAAATCTGGGTTTGCGTAAACTTTGGCACATCAGTCTGTTCATGCACACTTTAATAGTGAGACCAATTTTGTCATACTAATTTGCAGACAATTCCATTAGAAGAGGATGTATTTTAGTATTTTTTTATTCCCACAAAGAAATCAAGAAAAAAAAAAACAGCATTATTTGTGCCTTTTGCCAAGTTCATGTTTTTGCATTGGCGTGAGTGCCATATATCAATATGTCATCATCGAAACCGATTTCAGATTCTTCTCTGGGTCTAATTGTTGCATGCATTCTGACGGTTCAGCCATGTCATCACGGGCACAGGAGATGTACATAAATTTGTGACATTTTGCCAGCTTGAGCCTAGCAGCTGTAGATCTATATGCCTGACAAAGTACATTGTGATGGACCCTTTTTGTCTTTCCACATTACCCTGCCACATTGTTTGATAAGTCCTGTAAACCTATTAGGCTATTCAAAAAGCAACACTGAACAAATTTCCCCCTGACTGCACTGAGGAAAATTGCTCCCTGTTTTATTTTCATTTCTCATTCATTTTTTAGTAATGATTTATTTACTTTCTCCCACATCTTTCCTGTCAAATGGTACCATCAGCAAAATCTCAAAGTATTTTTTTGCTATTTCCAAATACTTTATGTAGAGAAAAGGGCCCTTAAAAGTTTGTTTTGCTTGTTTTATGCAACTGCCACCAGGTCCTCCTGAAAAGCTCTCTCTCTCTCTATCTGTCTGTCTGTGTCTCTCTCTCTCTCTTTCTCTCTCTTGCTGGTTTATTCAGTTAGGCTTTGATTCTTCATGACTTTTTCATAGATAATTAGTGGTCTCAACATATCCAAAGCTTCAATGTGAGATAGGGAAGCTGATCTGAAAAATTGTAGGAAATTTATATCGAAACGGGTCATTCAGGTGGGTGGGGGTCGGTTCAGAACTCGACCTTCTGTCACCCGTTTTATCCAAAGAATCGCCCAATGTCTATGTATTTTGGCATACATCCATTTTGGATGGCTGCAGATCTGCAAAGGATTACATATAAGCCTTCAAAGTTCACTTGGAAAATCAGAGTAAAACGAATTTCTGAATCGCAGTAGACCATGGTGCGTAATAAGGTCACAAAAACAAAATAGTCCCTAAACAAATTACACAGCCACGCTCAGTTTTTCAAGATATGATCAAACAAACATCAAAAACGCCTTTTAAACCTGTCCTTTCATATTTTCTCATAAAACAGGGTAACAAATGTGCTTGATATCAAATTTTCAAATAGAACTACTTTTGACTTCTGTCGGAATGTTTTGAAACAAAGGGAGGGAACTACATCTACACATATATATAAGGGGGTTAATTTTCTGGGTTGAATTCAACTGCTTCGCTAGCTCAGTGGGCTAGACAAAAGGGCCAATACCTTTTTTTAGTTTTGGTCACTGGTGGACAAGGGTCAAATCTGAGCAACTACTCCTTTTTTTATTTTACCCCATTTTCCCTCATCTTTTTTTTTTTTTTTTTTCATTTACTATCCCTAATTCTGAGACATTTATAAGTATAAATTTCAAATTCAAATTATAAAGAATGTGTGAAAATTTTCAGGCTCTCTATTTATCTACTTTCATTTATTTCCATAGGTTTCTTTTTTTTTTTCATCCCAACGCATAAGGCTTCCCTGATGCCAGGCTTGAGCTACGAAGATGTCCCGAATCGACATGTTATTGCTTGCGACCGTGATGACATGTTTCAACTACTCCAAATTGGAAAGAATAATAGTATGACCAGGCTCCAAAATCAATTGTGATGACAACCCAAAGACATAGGGAAATTTGGCACATTCGATAAAACATAAATCTGGGTTTGCGTAAACTTTGGCACATCAGTCTGTTCATGCACACTTTAATAGTGAGACCAATTTTGTCATACTAATTTGCAGACAATTCCATTAGAAGAGGATGTATTTTAGTATTTTTTTATTCCCACAAAGAAATCAAGAAAAAAAAAACCAGCATTATTTGTGCCTTTTGCCAAGTTCATGTTTTTGCATTGGCGTGAGTGCCATATATCAATATGTCATCATCGAAACCGATTTCAGATTCTTCTCTGGGTCTAATTGTTGCATGCATTCTGACGGTTCAGCCATGTCATCACGGGCACAGGAGATGTACATAAATTTGTGACATTTTGCCAGCTTGAGCCTAGCAGCTGTAGATCTATATGCCTGACAAAGTACATTGTGATGGACCCTTTTTGTCTTTCCACATTACCCTGCCACATTGTTTGATAAGTCCTGTAAACCTATTAGGCTATTCAAAAAGCAACACTGAACAAATTTCCCCCTGACTGCACTGAGGAAAATTGCTCCCTGTTTTATTTTCATTTCTCATTCATTTTTTAGTAATGATTTATTTACTTTCTCCCACATCTTTCCTGTCAAATGGTACCATCAGCAAAATCTCAAAGTATTTTTTTGCTATTTCCAAATACTTTATGTAGAGAAAAGGGCCCTTAAAAGTTTGTTTTGCTTGTTTTATGCAACTGCCACCAGGTCCTCCTGAAAAGCTCTCTCTCTCTCTCTCTCTATCTGTCTGTCTGTCTGTCTCTCTCTCTCTTTCTCTCTCTTGCTGGTTTATTCAGTTAGGCTTTGATTCTTCATGACTTTTTCATAGATAATTGGTGGTCTCAACATATCCAAAGCTTCAATGTGAGATAGGGAAGCTGATCTGAAAAATTGTAGGAAATTTATATCGAAACGGGTCATTCAGGTGGGTGGGGGTCGGTTCAGAACTCGACCTTCTGTCACCCGTTTTATCCAAAGAATCGCCCAATGTCTATGTATTTTGGCATACATCCATTTTGGATGGCTGCAGATCTGCAAAGGATTACATATAAGCCTTCAAAGTTCACTTGGAAAATCAGAGTAAAACGAATTTCTGAATCGCAGTAGACCATGGTGCGTAATAAGGTCACAAAAACAAAATAGTCCCTAAACAAATTACACAGCCACGCTCAGTTTTTCAAGATATGATCAAACAAACATCAAAAACGCCTTTTAAACCTGTCCTTTCATATTTTCTCATAAAACAGGGTAACAAATGTGCTTGATATCAAATTTTCAAATAGAACTACTTTTGACTTCTGTCGGAATGTTTTGAAACAAAGGGAGGGAACTACATCTACACATATATATAAGGGGGTTAATTTTCTGGGTTGAATTCAACTGCTTCGCTAGCTCAGTGGGCTAGACAAAAGGGCCAATACCTTTTTTTAGTTTTGGTCACTGGTGGACAAGGGTCAAATCTGAGCAACTACTCCTTTTTTTATTTTACCCCATTTTCCCTCATCTTTTTTTTTTTTTTTTTCATTTACTATCCCTAATTCTGAGACATTTATAAGTATAAATTTCAAATTCAAATTATAAAGAATGTGTGAAAATTTTCAGGCTCTCTATTTATCTACTTTCATTTATTTCCATAGGTTTCTTTTTTTTTTTCATCCCAACGCATAAGGCTTCCCTGATGCCAGGCTTGAGCTACGAAGATGTCCCGAATCGACATGTTATTGCTTGCGACCGTGATGACATGTTTCAACTACTCCAAATTGGAAAGAATAATAGTATGACCAGGCTCCAAAATCAATTGTGATGACAACCCAAAGACATAGGGAAATTTGGCACATTCGATAAAACATAAATCTGGGTTTGCGTAAACTTTGGCACATCAGTCTGTTCATGCACACTTTAATAGTGAGACCAATTTTGTCATACTAATTTGCAGACAATTCCATTAGAAGAGGATGTATTTTAGTATTTTTTTATTCCCACAAAGAAATCAAGAAAAAAAAAACCAGCATTATTTGTGCCTTTTGCCAAGTTCATGTTTTTGCATTGGCGTGAGTGCCATATATCAATATGTCATCATCGAAACCGATTTCAGATTCTTCTCTGGGTCTAATTGTTGCATGCATTCTGACGGTTCAGCCATGTCATCACGGGCACAGGAGATGTACATAAATTTGTGACATTTTGCCAGCTTGAGCCTAGCAGCTGTAGATCTATATGCCTGACAAAGTACATTGTGATGGACCCTTTTTGTCTTTCCACATTACCCTGCCACATTGTTTGATAAGTCCTGTAAACCTATTAGGCTATTCAAAAAGCAACACTGAACAAATTTCCCCCTGACTGCACTGAGGAAAATTGCTCCCTGTTTTATTTTCATTTCTCATTCATTTTTTAGTAATGATTTATTTACTTTCTCCCACATCTTTCCTGTCAAATGGTACCATCAGCAAAATCTCAAAGTATTTTTTTGCTATTTCCAAATACTTTATGTAGAGAAAAGGGCCCTTAAAAGTTTGTTTTGCTTGTTTTATGCAACTGCCACCAGGTCCTCCTGAAAAGCTCTCTCTCTCTCTCTCTCTATCTGTCTGTCTGTGTCTCTCTCTCTCTCTTTCTCTCTCTTGCTGGTTTATTCAGTTAGGCTTTGATTCTTCATGACTTTTTCATAGATAATTAGTGGTCTCAACATATCCAAAGCTTCAATGTGAGATAGGGAAGCTGATCTGAAAAATTGTAGGAAATTTATATCGAAACGGGTCATTCAGGTGGGTGGGGGTCGGTTCAGAACTCGACCTTCTGTCACCCGTTTTATCCAAAGAATCGCCCAATGTCTATGTATTTTGGCATACATCCATTTTGGATGGCTGCAGATCTGCAAAGGATTACATATAAGCCTTCAAAGTTCACTTGGAAAATCAGAGTAAAACGAATTTCTGAATCGCAGTAGACCATGGTGCGTAATAAGGTCACAAAAACAAAATAGTCCCTAAACAAATTACACAGCCACGCTCAGTTTTTCAAGATATGATCAAACAAACATCAAAAACGCCTTTTAAACCTGTCCTTTCATATTTTCTCATAAAACAGGGTAACAAATGTGCTTGATATCAAATTTTCAAATAGAACTACTTTTGACTTCTGTCGGAATGTTTTGAAACAAAGGGAGGGAACTACATCTACACATATATATAAGGGGGTTAATTTTCTGGGTTGAATTCAACTGCTTCGCTAGCTCAGTGGGCTAGACAAAAGGGCCAATACCTTTTTTTTAGTTTTGGTCACTGGTGGACAAGGGTCAAATCTGAGCAACTACTCCTTTTTTTATTTTACCCCATTTTCCCTCATCTTTTTTTTTTTTTTTTTTTTTCATTTACTATCCCTAATTCTGAGACATTTATAAGTATAAATTTCAAATTCAAATTATAAAGAATGTGTGAAAATTTTCAGGCTCTCTATTTATCTACTTTCATTTATTTCCATAGGTTTCTTTTTTTTTTCATCCCAACGCATAAGGCTTCCCTGATGCCAGGCTTGAGCTACGAAGATGTCCCGAATCGACATGATATTGCTTGCGACCGTGATGACATGTTTCAACTACTCCAAATTGGAAAGAATAATAGTATGACCAGGCTCCAAAATCAATTGTGATGACAACCCAAAGACATAGGGAAATTTGGCACATTCGATAAAACATAAATCTGGGTTTGCGTAAACTTTGGCACATCAGTCTGTTCATGCACACTTTAATAGCGAGACCAATTTTGTCATACTAATTTGCAGACAATTCCATTAGAAGAGGATGTATTTTAGTATTTTTTTATTCCCACAAAGAAATCAAGAAAAAAAAACCAGCATTATTTGTGCCTTTTGCCAAGTTCATGTTTTTGCATTGGCGTGAGTGCCATATATCAATATGTCATCATCGAAACCGATTTCAGATTCTTCTCTGGGTCTAATTGTTGCATGCATTCTGACGGTTCAGCCATGTCATCACGGGCACAGGAGATGTACATAAATTTGTGACATTTTGCCAGCTTGAGCCTAGCAGCTGTAGATCTATATGCCTGACAAAGTACATTGTGATGGACCCTTTTTGTCTTTCCACATTACCCTGCCACATTGTTTGATAAGTCCTGTAAACCTATTAGGCTATTCAAAAAGCAACACTGAACAAATTTCCCCCTGACTGCACTGAGGAAAATTGCTCCCTGTTTTATTTTCATTTCTCATTCATTTTTTAGTAATGATTTATTTACTTTCTCCCACATCTTTCCTGTCAAATGGTACCATCAGCAAAATCTCAAAGTATTTTTTTGCTATTTCCAAATACTTTATGTAGAGAAAAGGGCCCTTAAAAGTTTGTTTTGCTTGTTTTATGCAACTGCCACCAGGTCCTCCTGAAAAGCTCTCTCTCTCTCTCTCTATCTGTCTGTCTGTCTGTCTCTCTCTCTCTTTCTCTCTCTTGCTGGTTTATTCAGTTAGGCTTTGATTCTTCATGACTTTTTCATAGATAATTAGTGGTCTCAACATATCCAAAGCTTCAATGTGAGATAGGGAAGCTGATCTGAAAAATTGTAGGAAATTTATATCGAAACGGGTCATTCAGGTGGGTGGGGGTCGGTTCAGAACTCGACCTTCTGTCACCCGTTTTATCCAAAGAATCGCCCAATGTCTATGTATTTTGGCATACATCCATTTTGGATGGCTGCAGATCTGCAAAGGATTACATATAAGCCTTCAAAGTTCACTTGGAAAATCAGAGTAAAACGAATTTCTGAATCGCAGTAGACCATGGTGCGTAATAAGGTCACAAAAACAAAATAGTCCCTAAACAAATTACACAGCCACGCTCAGTTTTTCAAGATATGATCAAACAAACATCAAAAACGCCTTTTAAACCTGTCCTTTCATATTTTCTCATAAAACAGGGTAACAAATGTGCTTGATATCAAATTTTCAAATAGAACTACTTTTGACTTCTGTCGGAATGTTTTGAAACAAAGGGAGGGAACTACATCTACACATATATATAAGGGGGTTAATTTTCTGGGTTGAATTCAACTGCTTCGCTAGCTCAGTGGGCTAGACAAAAGGGCCAATACCTTTTTTTAGTTTTGGTCACTGGTGGACAAGGGTCAAATCTGAGCAACTACTCCTTTTTTTATTTTACCCCATTTTCCCTCATCTTTTTTTTTTTTTTTTTCATTTACTATCCCTAATTCTGAGACATTTATAAGTATAAATTTCAAATTCAAATTATAAAGAATGTGTGAAAATTTTCAGGCTCTCTATTTATCTACTTTCATTTATTTCCATAGGTTTCTTTTTTTTTTTCATCCCAACGCATAAGGCTTCCCTGATGCCAGGCTTGAGCTACGAAGATGTCCCGAATCGACATGATATTGCTTGCGACCGTGATGACATGTTTCAACTACTCCAAATTGGAAAGAATAATAGTATGACCAGGCTCCAAAATCAATTGTGATGACAACCCAAAGACATAGGGAAATTTGGCACATTCGATAAAACATAAATCTGGGTTTGCGTAAACTTTGGCACATCAGTCTGTTCATGCACACTTTAATAGTGAGACCAATTTTGTCATACTAATTTGCAGACAATTCCATTAGAAGAGGATGTATTTTAGTATTTTTTTATTCCCACAAAGAAATCAAGAAAAAAAAAACCAGCATTATTTGTGCCTTTTGCCAAGTTCATGTTTTTGCATTGGCGTGAGTGCCATATATCAATATGTCATCATCGAAACCGATTTCAGATTCTTCTCTGGGTCTAATTGTTGCATGCATTCTGACGGTTCAGCCATGTCATCACGGGCACAGGAGATGTACATAAATTTGTGACATTTTGCCAGCTTGAGCCTAGCAGCTGTAGATCTATATGCCTGACAAAGTACATTGTGATGGACCCTTTTTGTCTTTCCACATTACCCTGCCACATTGTTTGATAAGTCCTGTAAACCTATTAGGCTATTCAAAAAGCAACACTGAACAAATTTCCCCCTGACTGCACTGAGGAAAATTGCTCCCTGTTTTATTTTCATTTCTCATTCATTTTTTAGTAATGATTTATTTACTTTCTCCCACATCTTTCCTGTCAAATGGTACCATCAGCAAAATCTCAAAGTATTTTTTTGCTATTTCCAAATACTTTATGTAGAGAAAAGGGCCCTTAAAAGTTTGTTTTGCTTGTTTTATGCAACTGCCACCAGGTCCTCCTGAAAAGCTCTCTCTCTCTCTCTCTCTATCTGTCTGTCTGTCTGTCTCTCTCTCTCTTTCTCTCTCTTGCTGGTTTATTCAGTTAGGCTTTGATTCTTCATGACTTTTTCATAGATAATTAGTGGTCTCAACATATCCAAAGCTTCAATGTGAGATAGGGAAGCTGATCTGAAAAATTGTAGGAAATTTATATCGAAACGGGTCATTCAGGTGGGTGGGGGTCGGTTCAGAACTCGACCTTCTGTCACCCGTTTTATCCAAAGAATCGCCCAATGTCTATGTATTTTGGCATACATCCATTTTGGATGGCTGCAGATCTGCAAAGGATTACATATAAACCTTCAAAGTTCACTTGGAAAATCAGAGTAAAACGAATTTCTGAATCGCAGTAGACCATGGTGCGTAATAAGGTCACAAAAACAAAATAGTCCCTAAACAAATTACACAGCCACGCTCAGTTTTTCAAGATATGATCAAACAAACATCAAAAACGCCTTTTAAACCTGTCCTTTCATATTTTCTCATAAAACAGGGTAACAAATGTGCTTGATATCAAATTTTCAAATAGAACTACTTTTGACTTCTGTCGGAATGTTTTGAAACAAAGGGAGGGAACTACATCTACACATATATATAAGGGGGTTAATTTTCTGGGTTGAATTCAACTGCTTCGCTAGCTCAGTGGGCTAGACAAAAGGGCCAATACCTTTTTTTAGTTTTGGTCACTGGTGGACAAGGGTCAAATCTGAGCAACTACTCCTTTTTTTATTTTACCCCATTTTCCCTCATCTTTTTTTTTTTTTTTTTCATTTACTATCCCTAATTCTGAGACATTTATAAGTATAAATTTCAAATTCAAATTATAAAGAATGTGTGAAAATTTTCAGGCTCTCTATTTATCTACTTTCATTTATTTCCATAGGTTTCTTTTTTTTTTTCATCCCAACGCATAAGGCTTCCCTGATGCCAGGCTTGAGCTACGAAGATGTCCCGAATCGACATGTTATTGCTTGCGACCGTGATGACATGTTTCAACTACTCCAAATTGGAAAGAATAATAGTATGACCAGGCTCCAAAATCAATTGTGATGACAACCCAAAGACATAGGGAAATTTGGCACATTCGATAAAACATAAATCTGGGTTTGCGTAAACTTTGGCACATCAGTCTGTTCATGCACACTTTAATAGTGAGACCAATTTTGTCATACTAATTTGCAGACAATTCCATTAGAAGAGGATGTATTTTAGTATTTTTTTATTCCCACAAAGAAATCAAGAAAAAAAAACCAGCATTATTTGTGCCTTTTGCCAAGTTCATGTTTTTGCATTGGCGTGAGTGCCATATATCAATATGTCATCATCGAAACCGATTTCAGATTCTTCTCTGGGTCTAATTGTTGCATGCATTCTGACGGTTCAGCCATGTCATCACGGGCACAGGAGATGTACATAAATTTGTGACATTTTGCCAGCTTGAGCCTAGCAGCTGTAGATCTATATGCCTGACAAAGTACATTGTGATGGACCCTTTTTGTCTTTCCACATTACCCTGCCACATTGTTTGATAAGTCCTGTAAACCTATTAGGCTATTCAAAAAGCAACACTGAACAAATTTCCCCCTGACTGCACTGAGGAAAATTGCTCCCTGTTTTATTTTCATTTCTCATTCATTTTTTAGTAATGATTTATTTACTTTCTCCCACATCTTTCCTGTCAAATGGTACCATCAGCAAAATCTCAAAGTATTTTTTTGCTATTTCCAAATACTTTATGTAGAGAAAAGGGCCCTTAAAAGTTTGTTTTGCTTGTTTTATGCAACTGCCACCAGGTCCTCCTGAAAAGCTCTCTCTCTCTCTCTCTATCTGTCTGTCTGTCTGTCTCTCTCTCTCTTTCTCTCTCTTGCTGGTTTATTCAGTTAGGCTTTGATTCTTCATGACTTTTTCATAGATAATTAGTGGTCTCAACATATCCAAAGCTTCAATGTGAGATAGGGAAGCTGATCTGAAAAATTGTAGGAAATTTATATCGAAACGGGTCATTCAGGTGGGTGGGGGTCGGTTCAGAACTCGACCTTCTGTCACCCGTTTTATCCAAAGAATCGCCCAATGTCTATGTATTTTGGCATACATCCATTTTGGATGGCTGCAGATCTGCAAAGGATTACATATAAGCCTTCAAAGTTCACTTGGAAAATCAGAGTAAAACGAATTTCTGAATCGCAGTAGACCATGGTGCGTAATAAGGTCACAAAAACAAAATAGTCCCTAAACAAATTACACAGCCACGCTCAGTTTTTCAAGATATGATCAAACAAACATCAAAAACGCCTTTTAAACCTGTCCTTTCATATTTTCTCATAAAACAGGGTAACAAATGTGCTTGATATCAAATTTTCAAATAGAACTACTTTTGACTTCTGTCGGAATGTTTTGAAACAAAGGGAGGGAACTACATCTACACATATATATAAGGGGGTTAATTTTCTGGGTTGAATTCAACTGCTTCGCTAGCTCAGTGGGCTAGACAAAAGGGCCAATACCTTTTTTTAGTTTTGGTCACTGGTGGACAAGGGTCAAATCTGAGCAACTACTCCTTTTTTTATTTTACCCCATTTTCCCTCATCTTTTTTTTTTTTTTTTTTTCATTTACTATCCCTAATTCTGAGACATTTATAAGTATAAATTTCAAATTCAAATTATAAAGAATGTGTGAAAATTTTCAGGCTCTCTATTTATCTACTTTCATTTATTTCCATAGGTTTCTTTTTTTTTTTTCATCCCAACGCATAAGGCTTCCCTGATGCCAGGCTTGAGCTACGAAGATGTCCCGAATCGACATGTTATTGCTTGCGACCGTGATGACATGTTTCAACTACTCCAAATTGGAAAGAATAATAGTATGACCAGGCTCCAAAATCAATTGTGATGACAACCCAAAGACATAGGGAAATTTGGCACATTCGATAAAACATAAATCTGGGTTTGCGTAAACTTTGGCACATCAGTCTGTTCATGCACACTTTAATAGTGAGACCAATTTTGTCATACTAATTTGCAGACAATTCCATTAGAAGAGGATGTATTTTAGTATTTTTTTATTCCCACAAAGAAATCAAGAAAAAAAAAACCAGCATTATTTGTGCCTTTTGCCAAGTTCATGTTTTTGCATTGGCGTGAGTGCCATATATCAATATGTCATCATCGAAACCGATTTCAGATTCTTCTCTGGGTCTAATTGTTGCATGCATTCTGACGGTTCAGCCATGTCATCACGGGCACAGGAGATGTACATAAATTTGTGACATTTTGCCAGCTTGAGCCTAGCAGCTGTAGATCTATATGCCTGACAAAGTACATTGTGATGGACCCTTTTTGTCTTTCCACATTACCCTGCCACATTGTTTGATAAGTCCTGTAAACCTATTAGGCTATTCAAAAAGCAACACTGAACAAATTTCCCCCTGACTGCACTGAGGAAAATTGCTCCCTGTTTTATTTTCATTTCTCATTCATTTTTTAGTAATGATTTATTTACTTTCTCCCACATCTTTCCTGTCAAATGGTACCATCAGCAAAATCTCAAAGTATTTTTTTGCTATTTCCAAATACTTTATGTAGAGAAAAGGGCCCTTAAAAGTTTGTTTTGCTTGTTTTATGCAACTGCCACCAGGTCCTCCTGAAAAGCTCTCTCTCTCTCTCTCTCTATCTGTCTGTCTGTGTCTCTCTCTCTCTTGCTGGTTTATTCAGTTAGGCTTTGATTCTTCATGACTTTTTCATAGATAATTAGTGGTCTCAACATATCCAAAGCTTCAATGTGAGATAGGGAAGCTGATCTGAAAAATTGTAGGAAATTTATATCGAAACGGGTCATTCAGGTGGGTGGGGGTCGGTTCAGAACTCGACCTTCTGTCACCCGTTTTATCCAAAGAATCGCCCAATGTCTATGTATTTTGGCATACATCCATTTTGGATGGCTGCAGATCTGCAAAGGATTACATATAAGCCTTCAAAGTTCACTTGGAAAATCAGAGTAAAACGAATTTCTGAATCGCAGTAGACCATGGTGCGTAATAAGGTCACAAAAACAAAATAGTCCCTAAACAAATTACACAGCCACGCTCAGTTTTTCAAGATATGATCAAACAAACATCAAAAACGCCTTTTAAACCTGTCCTTTCATATTTTCTCATAAAACAGGGTAACAAATGTGCTTGATATCAAATTTTCAAATAGAACTACTTTTGACTTCTGTCGGAATGTTTTGAAACAAAGGGAGGGAACTACATCTACACATATATATAAGGGGGTTAATTTTCTGGGTTGAATTCAACTGCTTCGCTAGCTCAGTGGGCTAGACAAAAGGGCCAATACCTATTTTTAGTTTTGGTCACTGGTGGACAAGGGTCAAATCTGAGCAACTACTCCTTTTTTTATTTTACCCCATTTTCCCTCATCTTTTTTTTTTTTTTTTTTTTCATTTACTATCCCTAATTCTGAGACATTTATAAGTATAAATTTCAAATTCAAATTATAAAGAATGTGTGAAAATTTTCAGGCTCTCTATTTATCTACTTTCATTTATTTCCATAGGTTTCTTTTTTTTTTCATCCCAACGCATAAGGCTTCCCTGATGCCAGGCTTGAGCTACGAAGATGTCCCGAATCGACATGATATTGCTTGCGACCGTGATGACATGTTTCAACTACTCCAAATTGGAAAGAATAATAGTATGACCAGGCTCCAAAATCAATTGTGATGACAACCCAAAGACATAGGGAAATTTGGCACATTCGATAAAACATAAATCTGGGTTTGCGTAAACTTTGGCACATCAGTCTGTTCATGCACACTTTAATAGTGAGACCAATTTTGTCATACTAATTTGCAGACAATTCCATTAGAAGAGGATGTATTTTAGTATTTTTTTATTCCCACAAAGAAATCAAGAAAAAAAAAAACAGCATTATTTGTGCCTTTTGCCAAGTTCATGTTTTTGCATTGGCGTGAGTGCCATATATCAATATGTCATCATCGAAACCGATTTCAGATTCTTCTCTGGGTCTAATTGTTGCATGCATTCTGACGGTTCAGCCATGTCATCACGGGCACAGGAGATGTACATAAATTTGTGACATTTTGCCAGCTTGAGCCTAGCAGCTGTAGATCTATATGCCTGACAAAGTACATTGTGATGGACCCTTTTTGTCTTTCCACATTACCCTGCCACATTGTTTGATAAGTCCTGTAAACCTATTAGGCTATTCAAAAAGCAACACTGAACAAATTTCCCCCTGACTGCACTGAGGAAAATTGCTCCCTGTTTTATTTTCATTTCTCATTCATTTTTTAGTAATGATTTATTTACTTTCTCCCACATCTTTCCTGTCAAATGGTACCATCAGCAAAATCTCAAAGTATTTTTTTGCTATTTCCAAATACTTTATGTAGAGAAAAGGGCCCTTAAAAGTTTGTTTTGCTTGTTTTATGCAACTGCCACCAGGTCCTCCTGAAAAGCTCTCTCTCTCTCTCTCTATCTGTCTGTCTGTCTGTCTCTCTCTCTCTTTCTCTCTCTTGCTGGTTTATTCAGTTAGGCTTTGATTCTTCATGACTTTTTCATAGATAATTAGTGGTCTCAACATATCCAAAGCTTCAATGTGAGATAGGGAAGCTGATCTGAAAAATTGTAGGAAATTTATATCGAAACGGGTCATTCAGGTGGGTGGGGGTCGGTTCAGAACTCGACCTTCTGTCACCCGTTTTATCCAAAGAATCGCCCAATGTCTATGTATTTTGGCATACATCCATTTTGGATGGCTGCAGATCTGCAAAGGATTACATATAAGCCTTCAAAGTTCACTTGGAAAATCAGAGTAAAACGAATTTCTGAATCGCAGTAGACCATGGTGCGTAATAAGGTCACAAAAACAAAATAGTCCCTAAACAAATTACACAGCCACGCTCAGTTTTTCAAGATATGATCAAACAAACATCAAAAACGCCTTTTAAACCTGTCCTTTCATATTTTCTCATAAAACAGGGTAACAAATGTGCTTGATATCAAATTTTCAAATAGAACTACTTTTGACTTCTGTCGGAATGTTTTGAAACAAAGGGAGGGAACTACATCTACACATATATATAAGGGGGTTAATTTTCTGGGTTGAATTCAACTGCTTCGCTAGCTCAGTGGGCTAGACAAAAGGGCCAATACCTTTTTTTAGTTTTGGTCACTGGTGGACAAGGGTCAAATCTGAGCAACTACTCCTTTTTTTATTTTACCCCATTTTCCCTCATCTTTTTTTTTTTTTTTTTTCATTTACTATCCCTAATTCTGAGACATTTATAAGTATAAATTTCAAATTCAAATTATAAAGAATGTGTGAAAATTTTCAGGCTCTCTATTTATCTACTTTCATTTATTTCCATAGGTTTCTTTTTTTTTTTCATCCCAACGCATAAGGCTTCCCTGATGCCAGGCTTGAGCTACGAAGATGTCCCGAATCGACATGTTATTGCTTGCGACCGTGATGACATGTTTCAACTACTCCAAATTGGAAAGAATAATAGTATGACCAGGCTCCAAAATCAATTGTGATGACAACCCAAAGACATAGGGAAATTTGGCACATTCGATAAAACATAAATCTGGGTTTGCGTAAACTTTGGCACATCAGTCTGTTCATGCACACTTTAATAGTGAGACCAATTTTGTCATACTAATTTGCAGACAATTCCATTAGAAGAGGATGTATTTTAGTATTTTTTTATTCCCACAAAGAAATCAAGAAAAAAAAAACCAGCATTATTTGTGCCTTTTGCCAAGTTCATGTTTTTGCATTGGCGTGAGTGCCATATATCAATATGTCATCATCGAAACCGATTTCAGATTCTTCTCTGGGTCTAATTGTTGCATGCATTCTGACGGTTCAGCCATGTCATCACGGGCACAGGAGATGTACATAAATTTGTGACATTTTGCCAGCTTGAGCCTAGCAGCTGTAGATCTATATGCCTGACAAAGTACATTGTGATGGACCCTTTTTGTCTTTCCACATTACCCTGCCACATTGTTTGATAAGTCCTGTAAACCTATTAGGCTATTCAAAAAGCAACACTGAACAAATTTCCCCCTGACTGCACTGAGGAAAATTGCTCCCTGTTTTATTTTCATTTCTCATTCATTTTTTAGTAATGATTTATTTACTTTCTCCCACATCTTTCCTGTCAAATGGTACCATCAGCAAAATCTCAAAGTATTTTTTTGCTATTTCCAAATACTTTATGTAGAGAAAAGGGCCCTTAAAAGTTTGTTTTGCTTGTTTTATGCAACTGCCACCAGGTCCTCCTGAAAAGCTCTCTCTCTCTCTCTCTCTATCTGTCTGTCTGTCTGTCTCTCTCTCTCTTTCTCTCTCTTGCTGGTTTATTCAGTTAGGCTTTGATTCTTCATGACTTTTTCATAGATAATTAGTGGTCTCAACATATCCAAAGCTTCAATGTGAGATAGGGAAGCTGATCTGAAAAATTGTAGGAAATTTATATCGAAACGGGTCATTCAGGTGGGTGGGGGTCGGTTCAGAACTCGACCTTCTGTCACCCGTTTTATCCAAAGAATCGCCCAATGTCTATGTATTTTGGCATACATCCATTTTGGATGGCTGCAGATCTGCAAAGGATTACATATAAGCCTTCAAAGTTCACTTGGAAAATCAGAGTAAAACGAATTTCTGAATCGCAGTAGACCATGGTGCGTAATAAGGTCACAAAAACAAAATAGTCCCTAAACAAATTACACAGCCACGCTCAGTTTTTCAAGATATGATCAAACAAACATCAAAAACGCCTTTTAAACCTGTCCTTTCATATTTTCTCATAAAACAGGGTAACAAATGTGCTTGATATCAAATTTTCAAATAGAACTACTTTTGACTTCTGTCGGAATGTTTTGAAACAAAGGGAGGGAACTACATCTACACATATATATAAGGGGGTTAATTTTCTGGGTTGAATTCAACTGCTTCGCTAGCTCAGTGGGCTAGACGAAAGGGCCAATACCTATTTTTAGTTTTGGTCACTGGTGGACAAGGGTCAAATCTGAGCAACTACTCCTTTTTTTATTTTACCCCATTTTCCCTCATCTTTTTTTTTTTTTTTTTCATTTACTATCCCTAATTCTGAGACATTTATAAGTATAAATTTCAAATTCAAATTATAAAGAATGTGTGAAAATTTTCAGGCTCTCTATTTATCTACTTTCATTTATTTCCATAGGTTTCTTTTTTTTTTTCATCCCAACGCATAAGGCTTCCCTGATGCCAGGCTTGAGCTACGAAGATGTCCCGAATCGACATGTTATTGCTTGCGACCGTGATGACATGTTTCAACTACTCCAAATTGGAAAGAATAATAGTATGACCAGGCTCCAAAATCAATTGTGATGACAACCCAAAGACATAGGGAAATTTGGCACATTCGATAAAACATAAATCTGGGTTTGCGTAAACTTTGGCACATCAGTCTGTTCATGCACACTTTAATAGTGAGACCAATTTTGTCATACTAATTTGCAGACAATTCCATTAGAAGAGGATGTATTTTAGTATTTTTTTATTCCCACAAAGAAATCAAGAAAAAAAAAACCAGCATTATTTGTGCCTTTTGCCAAGTTCATGTTTTTGCATTGGCGTGAGTGCCATATATCAATATGTCATCATCGAAACCGATTTCAGATTCTTCTCTGGGTCTAATTGTTGCATGCATTCTGACGGTTCAGCCATGTCATCACGGGCACAGGAGATGTACATAAATTTGTGACATTTTGCCAGCTTGAGCCTAGCAGCTGTAGATCTATATGCCTGACAAAGTACATTGTGATGGACCCTTTTTGTCTTTCCACATTACCCTGCCACATTGTTTGATAAGTCCTGTAAACCTATTAGGCTATTCAAAAAGCAACACTGAACAAATTTCCCCCTGACTGCACTGAGGAAAATTGCTCCCTGTTTTATTTTCATTTCTCATTCATTTTTTAGTAATGATTTATTTACTTTCTCCCACATCTTTCCTGTCAAATGGTACCATCAGCAAAATCTCAAAGTATTTTTTTGCTATTTCCAAATACTTTATGTAGAGAAAAGGGCCCTTAAAAGTTTGTTTTGCTTGTTTTATGCAACTGCCACCAGGTCCTCCTGAAAAGCTCTCTCTCTCTCTCTCTATCTGTCTGTCTGTCTGTCTCTCTCTCTCTTTCTCTCTCTTGCTGGTTTATTCAGTTAGGCTTTGATTCTTCATGACTTTTTCATAGATAATTAGTGGTCTCAACATATCCAAAGCTTCAATGTGAGATAGGGAAGCTGATCTGAAAAATTGTAGGAAATTTATATCGAAACGGGTCATTCAGGTGGGTGGGGGTCGGTTCAGAACTCGACCTTCTGTCACCCGTTTTATCCAAAGAATCGCCCAATGTCTATGTATTTTGGCATACATCCATTTTGGATGGCTGCAGATCTGCAAAGGATTACATATAAGCCTTCAAAGTTCACTTGGAAAATCAGAGTAAAACGAATTTCTGAATCGCAGTAGACCATGGTGCGTAATAAGGTCACAAAAACAAAATAGTCCCTAAACAAATTACACAGCCACGCTCAGTTTTTCAAGATATGATCAAACAAACATCAAAAACGCCTTTTAAACCTGTCCTTTCATATTTTCTCATAAAACAGGGTAACAAATGTGCTTGATATCAAATTTTCAAATAGAACTACTTTTGACTTCTGTCGGAATGTTTTGAAACAAAGGGAGGGAACTACATCTACACATATATATAAGGGGGTTAATTTTCTGGGTTGAATTCAACTGCTTCGCTAGCTCAGTGGGCTAGACAAAAGGGCCAATACCTTTTTTTAGTTTTGGTCACTGGTGGACAAGGGTCAAATCTGAGCAACTACTCCTTTTTTTATTTTACCCCATTTTCCCTCATCTTTTTTTTTTTTTTTTTTCATTTACTATCCCTAATTCTGAGACATTTATAAGTATAAATTTCAAATTCAAATTATAAAGAATGTGTGAAAATTTTCAGGCTCTCTATTTATCTACTTTCATTTATTTCCATAGGTTTCTTTTTTTTTTTCATCCCAACGCATAAGGCTTCCCTGATGCCAGGCTTGAGCTACGAAGATGTCCCGAATCGACATGTTATTGCTTGCGACCGTGATGACATGTTTCAACTACTCCAAATTGGAAAGAATAATAGTATGACCAGGCTCCAAAATCAATTGTGATGACAACCCAAAGACATAGGGAAATTTGGCACATTCGATAAAACATAAATCTGGGTTTGCGTAAACTTTGGCACATCAGTCTGTTCATGCACACTTTAATAGTGAGACCAATTTTGTCATACTAATTTGCAGACAATTCCATTAGAAGAGGATGTATTTTAGTATTTTTTTATTCCCACAAAGAAATCAAGAAAAAAAAAACCAGCATTATTTGTGCCTTTTGCCAAGTTCATGTTTTTGCATTGGCGTGAGTGCCATATATCAATATGTCATCATCGAAACCGATTTCAGATTCTTCTCTGGGTCTAATTGTTGCATGCATTCTGACGGTTCAGCCATGTCATCACGGGCACAGGAGATGTACATAAATTTGTGACATTTTGCCAGCTTGAGCCTAGCAGCTGTAGATCTATATGCCTGACAAAGTACATTGTGATGGACCCTTTTTGTCTTTCCACATTACCCTGCCACATTGTTTGATAAGTCCTGTAAACCTATTAGGCTATTCAAAAAGCAACACTGAACAAATTTCCCCCTGACTGCACTGAGGAAAATTGCTCCCTGTTTTATTTTCATTTCTCATTCATTTTTTAGTAATGATTTATTTACTTTCTCCCACATCTTTCCTGTCAAATGGTACCATCAGCAAAATCTCAAAGTATTTTTTTGCTATTTCCAAATACTTTATGTAGAGAAAAGGGCCCTTAAAAGTTTGTTTTGCTTGTTTTATGCAACTGCCACCAGGTCCTCCTGAAAAGCTCTCTCTCTCTCTCTCTCTATCTGTCTGTCTGTGTCTCTCTCTCTCTTGCTGGTTTATTCAGTTAGGCTTTGATTCTTCATGACTTTTTCATAGATAATTAGTGGTCTCAACATATCCAAAGCTTCAATGTGAGATAGGGAAGCTGATCTGAAAAATTGTAGGAAATTTATATCGAAACGGGTCATTCAGGTGGGTGGGGGTCGGTTCAGAACTCGACCTTCTGTCACCCGTTTTATCCAAAGAATCGCCCAATGTCTATGTATTTTGGCATACATCCATTTTGGATGGCTGCAGATCTGCAAAGGATTACATATAAGCCTTCAAAGTTCACTTGGAAAATCAGAGTAAAACGAATTTCTGAATCGCAGTAGACCATGGTGCGTAATAAGGTCACAAAAACAAAATAGTCCCTAAACAAATTACACAGCCACGCTCAGTTTTTCAAGATATGATCAAACAAACATCAAAAACGCCTTTTAAACCTGTCCTTTCATATTTTCTCATAAAACAGGGTAACAAATGTGCTTGATATCAAATTTTCAAATAGAACTACTTTTGACTTCTGTCGGAATGTTTTGAAACAAAGGGAGGGAACTACATCTACACATATATATAAGGGGGTTAATTTTCTGGGTTGAATTCAACTGCTTCGCTAGCTCAGTGGGCTAGACAAAAGGGCCAATACCTTTTTTTAGTTTTGGTCACTGGTGGACAAGGGTCAAATCTGAGCAACTACTCCTTTTTTTATTTTACCCCATTTTCCCTCATCTTTTTTTTTTTTTTTTTTCATTTACTATCCCTAATTCTGAGACATTTATAAGTATAAATTTCAAATTCAAATTATAAAGAATGTGTGAAAATTTTCAGGCTCTCTATTTATCTACTTTCATTTATTTCCATAGGTTTCTTTTTTTTTTTCATCCCAACGCATAAGGCTTCCCTGATGCCAGGCTTGAGCTACGAAGATGTCCCGAATCGACATGTTATTGCTTGCGACCGTGATGACATGTTTCAACTACTCCAAATTGGAAAGAATAATAGTATGACCAGGCTCCAAAATCAATTGTGATGACAACCCAAAGACATAGGGAAATTTGGCACATTCGATAAAACATAAATCTGGGTTTGCGTAAACTTTGGCACATCAGTCTGTTCATGCACACTTTAATAGTGAGACCAATTTTGTCATACTAATTTGCAGACAATTCCATTAGAAGAGGATGTATTTTAGTATTTTTTTATTCCCACAAAGAAATCAAGAAAAAAAAAACCAGCATTATTTGTGCCTTTTGCCAAGTTCATGTTTTTGCATTGGCGTGAGTGCCATATATCAATATGTCATCATCGAAACCGATTTCAGATTCTTCTCTGGGTCTAATTGTTGCATGCATTCTGACGGTTCAGCCATGTCATCACGGGCACAGGAGATGTACATAAATTTGTGACATTTTGCCAGCTTGAGCCTACCAGCTGTACATCTATATGCCTGACAAAGTACATTGTGATGGACCCTTTTTGTCTTTCCACATTACCCTGCCACATTGTTTGATAAGTCCTGTAAACCTATTAGGCTATTCAAAAAGCAACACTGAACAAATTTCCCCCTGACTGCACTGAGGAAAATTGCTCCCTGTTTTATTTTCATTTCTCATTCATTTTTTAGTAATGATTTATTTACTTTCTCCCACATCTTTCCTGTCAAATGGTACCATCAGCAAAATCTCAAAGTATTTTTTTGCTATTTCCAAATACTTTATGTAGAGAAAAGGGCCCTTAAAAGTTTGTTTTGCTTGTTTTATGCAACTGCCACCAGGTCCTCCTGAAAAGCTCTCTCTCTCTCTCTCTCTATCTGTCTGTCTGTGTCTCTCTCTCTCTTGCTGGTTTATTCAGTTAGGCTTTGATTCTTCATGACTTTTTCATAGATAATTAGTGGTCTCAACATATCCAAAGCTTCAATGTGAGATAGGGAAGCTGATCTGAAAAATTGTAGGAAATTTATATCGAAACGGGTCATTCAGGTGGGTGGGGGTCGGTTCAGAACTCGACCTTCTGTCACCCGTTTTATCCAAAGAATCGCCCAATGTCTATGTATTTTGGCATACATCCATTTTGGATGGCTGCAGATCTGCAAAGGATTACATATAAGCCTTCAAAGTTCACTTGGAAAATCAGAGTAAAACGAATTTCTGAATCGCAGTAGACCATGGTGCGTAATAAGGTCACAAAAACAAAATAGTCCCTAAACAAATTACACAGCCACGCTCAGTTTTTCAAGATATGATCAAACAAACATCAAAAACGCCTTTTAAACCTGTCCTTTCATATTTTCTCATAAAACAGGGTAACAAATGTGCTTGATATCAAATTTTCAAATAGAACTACTTTTGACTTCTGTCGGAATGTTTTGAAACAAAGGGAGGGAACTACATCTACACATATATATAAGGGGGTTAATTTTCTGGGTTGAATTCAACTGCTTCGCTAGCTCAGTGGGCTAGACAAAAGGGCCAATACCTATTTTTAGTTTTGGTCACTGGTGGACAAGGGTCAAATCTGAGCAACTACTCCTTTTTTTATTTTACCCCATTTTCCCTCATCTTTTTTTTTTTTTTTTTTTTCATTTACTATCCCTAATTCTGAGACATTTATAAGTATAAATTTCAAATTCAAATTATAAAGAATGTGTGAAAATTTTCAGGCTCTCTATTTATCTACTTTCATTTATTTCCATAGGTTTCTTTTTTTTTTCATCCCAACGCATAAGGCTTCCCTGATGCCAGGCTTGAGCTACGAAGATGTCCCGAATCGACATGATATTGCTTGCGACCGTGATGACATGTTTCAACTACTCCAAATTGGAAAGAATAATAGTATGACCAGGCTCCAAAATCAATTGTGATGACAACCCAAAGACATAGGGAAATTTGGCACATTCGATAAAACATAAATCTGGGTTTGCGTAAACTTTGGCACATCAGTCTGTTCATGCACACTTTAATAGTGAGACCAATTTTGTCATACTAATTTGCAGACAATTCCATTAGAAGAGGATGTATTTTAGTATTTTTTTATTCCCACAAAGAAATCAAGAAAAAAAAAAACAGCATTATTTGTGCCTTTTGCCAAGTTCATGTTTTTGCATTGGCGTGAGTGCCATATATCAATATGTCATCATCGAAACCGATTTCAGATTCTTCTCTGGGTCTAATTGTTGCATGCATTCTGACGGTTCAGCCATGTCATCACGGGCACAGGAGATGTACATAAATTTGTGACATTTTGCCAGCTTGAGCCTAGCAGCTGTACATCTATATGCCTGACAAAGTACATTGTGATGGACCCTTTTTGTCTTTCCACATTACCCTGCCACATTGTTTGATAAGTCCTGTAAACCTATTAGGCTATTCAAAAAGCAACACTGAACAAATTTCCCCCTGACTGCACTGAGGAAAATTGCTCCCTGTTTTATTTTCATTTCTCATTCATTTTTTAGTAATGATTTATTTACTTTCTCCCACATCTTTCCTGTCAAATGGTACCATCAGCAAAATCTCAAAGTATCTTTTTGCTATTTCCAAATACTTTATGTAGAGAAAAGGGCCCTTAAAAGTTTGTTTTGCTTGTTTTATGCAACTGCCACCAGGTCCTCCTGAAAAGCTCTCTCTCTCTCTCTCTATCTGTCTGTCTGTCTGTCTCTCTCTCTCTTTCTCTCTCTTGCTGGTTTATTCAGTTAGGCTTTGATTCTTCATGACTTTTTCATAGATAATTAGTGGTCTCAACATATCCAAAGCTTCAATGTGAGATAGGGAAGCTGATCTGAAAAATTGTAGGAAATTTATATCGAAACGGGTCATTCAGGTGGGTGGGGGTCGGTTCAGAACTCGACCTTCTGTCACCCGTTTTATCCAAAGAATCGCCCAATGTCTATGTATTTTGGCATACATCCATTTTGGATGGCTGCAGATCTGCAAAGGATTACATATAAGCCTTCAAAGTTCACTTGGAAAATCAGAGTAAAACGAATTTCTGAATCGCAGTAGACCATGGTGCGTAATAAGGTCACAAAAACAAAATAGTCCCTAAACAAATTACACAGCCACGCTCAGTTTTTCAAGATATGATCAAACAAACATCAAAAACGCCTTTTAAACCTGTCCTTTCATATTTTCTCATAAAACAGGGTAACAAATGTGCTTGATATCAAATTTTCAAATAGAACTACTTTTGACTTCTGTCGGAATGTTTTGAAACAAAGGGAGGGAACTACATCTACACATATATATAAGGGGGTTAATTTTCTGGGTTGAATTCAACTGCTTCGCTAGCTCAGTGGGCTAGACAAAAGGGCCAATACCTTTTTTTAGTTTTGGTCACTGGTGGACAAGGGTCAAATCTGAGCAACTACTCCTTTTTTTATTTTACCCCATTTTCCCTCATCTTTTTTTTTTTTTTTTTCATTTACTATCCCTAATTCTGAGACATTTATAAGTATAAATTTCAAATTCAAATTATAAAGAATGTGTGAAAATTTTCAGGCTCTCTATTTATCTACTTTCATTTATTTCCATAGGTTTCTTTTTTTTTTTCATCCCAACGCATAAGGCTTCCCTGATGCCAGGCTTGAGCTACGAAGATGTCCCGAATCGACATGTTATTGCTTGCGACCGTGATGACATGTTTCAACTACTCCAAATTGGAAAGAATAATAGTATGACCAGGCTCCAAAATCAATTGTGATGACAACCCAAAGACATAGGGAAATTTGGCACATTCGATAAAACATAAATCTGGGTTTGCGTAAACTTTGGCACATCAGTCTGTTCATGCACACTTTAATAGTGAGACCAATTTTGTCATACTAATTTGCAGACAATTCCATTAGAAGAGGATGTATTTTAGTATTTTTTTATTCCCACAAAGAAATCAAGAAAAAAAAAACCAGCATTATTTGTGCCTTTTGCCAAGTTCATGTTTTTGCATTGGCGTGAGTGCCATATATCAATATGTCATCATCGAAACCGATTTCAGATTCTTCTCTGGGTCTAATTGTTGCATGCATTCTGACGGTTCAGCCATGTCATCACGGGCACAGGAGATGTACATAAATTTGTGACATTTTGCCAGCTTGAGCCTAGCAGCTGTAGATCTATATGCCTGACAAAGTACATTGTGATGGACCCTTTTTGTCTTTCCACATTACCCTGCCACATTGTTTGATAAGTCCTGTAAACCTATTAGGCTATTCAAAAAGCAACACTGAACAAATTTCCCCCTGACTGCACTGAGGAAAATTGCTCCCTGTTTTATTTTCATTTCTCATTCATTTTTTAGTAATGATTTATTTACTTTCTCCCACATCTTTCCTGTCAAATGGTACCATCAGCAAAATCTCAAAGTATTTTTTTGCTATTTCCAAATACTTTATGTAGAGAAAAGGGCCCTTAAAAGTTTGTTTTGCTTGTTTTATGCAACTGCCACCAGGTCCTCCTGAAAAGCTCTCTCTCTCTCTCTCTCTATCTGTCTGTCTGTGTCTCTCTCTCTCTCTTTCTCTCTCTTGCTGGTTTATTCAGTTAGGCTTTGATTCTTCATGACTTTTTCATAGATAATTAGTGGTCTCAACATATCCAAAGCTTCAATGTGAGATAGGGAAGCTGATCTGAAAAATTGTAGGAAATTTATATCGAAACGGGTCATTCAGGTGGGTGGGGGTCGGTTCAGAACTCGACCTTCTGTCACCCGTTTTATCCAAAGAATCGCCCAATGTCTATGTATTTTGGCATACATCCATTTTGGATGGCTGCAGATCTGCAAAGGATTACATATAAGCCTTCAAAGTTCACTTGGAAAATCAGAGTAAAACGAATTTCTGAATCGCAGTAGACCATGGTGCGTAATAAGGTCACAAAAACAAAATAGTCCCTAAACAAATTACACAGCCACGCTCAGTTTTTCAAGATATGATCAAACAAACATCAAAAACGCCTTTTAAACCTGTCCTTTCATATTTTCTCATAAAACAGGGTAACAAATGTGCTTGATATCAAATTTTCAAATAGAACTACTTTTGACTTCTGTCGGAATGTTTTGAAACAAAGGGAGGGAACTACATCTACACATATATATAAGGGGGTTAATTTTCTGGGTTGAATTCAACTGCTTCGCTAGCTCAGTGGGCTAGACAAAAGGGCCAATACCTATTTTTAGTTTTGGTCACTGGTGGACAAGGGTCAAATCTGAGCAACTACTCCTTTTTTTATTTTACCCCATTTTCCCTCATCTTTTTTTTTTTTTTTTCATTTACTATCCCTAATTCTGAGACATTTATAAGTATAAATTTCAAATTCAAATTATAAAGAATGTGTGAAAATTTTCAGGCTCTCTATTTATCTACTTTCATTTATTTCCATAGGTTTCTTTTTTTTTTCATCCCAACGCATAAGGCTTCCCTGATGCCAGGCTTGAGCTACGAAGATGTCCCGAATCGACATGATATTGCTTGCGACCGTGATGACATGTTTCAACTACTCCAAATTGGAAAGAATAATAGTATGACCAGGCTCCAAAATCAATTGTGATGACAACCCAAAGACATAGGGAAATTTGGCACATTCGATAAAACATAAATCTGGGTTTGCGTAAACTTTGGCACATCAGTCTGTTCATGCACACTTTAATAGTGAGACCAATTTTGTCATACTAATTTGCAGACAATTCCATTAGAAGAGGATGTATTTTAGTATTTTTTTATTCCCACAAAGAAATCAAGAAAAAAAAAACCAGCATTATTTGTGCCTTTTGCCAAGTTCATGTTTTTGCATTGGCGTGAGTGCCATATATCAATATGTCATCATCGAAACCGATTTCAGATTCTTCTCTGGGTCTAATTGTTGCATGCATTCTGACGGTTCAGCCATTTCATCACGGGCACAGGAGATGTACATAAATTTGTGACATTTTGCCAGCTTGAGCCTAGCAGCTGTAGATCTATATGCCTGACAAAGTACATTGTGATGGACCCTTTTTGTCTTTCCACATTACCCTGCCACATTGTTTGATAAGTCCTGTAAACCTATTAGGCTATTCAAAAAGCAACACTGAACAAATTTCCCCCTGACTGCACTGAGGAAAATTGCTCCCTGTTTTATTTTCATTTCTCATTCATTTTTTAGTAATGATTTATTTACTTTCTCCCACATCTTTCCTGTCAAATGGTACCATCAGCAAAATCTCAAAGTATTTTTTTGCTATTTCCAAATACTTTATGTAGAGAAAAGGGCCCTTAAAAGTTTGTTTTGCTTGTTTTATGCAACTGCCACCAGGTCCTCCTGAAAAGCTCTCTCTCTCTCTCTCTCTATCTGTCTGTCTGTGTGTCTCTCTCTCTCTTTCTCTCTCTTGCTGGTTTATTCAGTTAGGCTTTGATTCTTCATGACTTTTTCATAGATAATTAGTGGTCTCAACATATCCAAAGCTTCAATGTGAGATAGGGAAGCTGATCTGAAAAATTGTAGGAAATTTATATCGAAACGGGTCATTCAGGTGGGTGGGGGTCGGTTCAGAACTCGACCTTCTGTCACCCGTTTTATCCAAAGAATCGCCCAATGTCTATGTATTTTGGCATACATCCATTTTGGATGGCTGCAGATCTGCAAAGGATTACATATAAGCCTTCAAAGTTCACTTGGAAAATCAGAGTAAAACGAATTTCTGAATCGCAGTAGACCATGGTGCGTAATAAGGTCACAAAAACAAAATAGTCCCTAAACAAATTACACAGCCACGCTCAGTTTTTCAAGATATGATCAAACAAACATCAAAAACGCCTTTTAAACCTGTCCTTTCATATTTTCTCATAAAACAGGGTAACAAATGTGCTTGATATCAAATTTTCAAATAGAACTACTTTTGACTTCTGTCGGAATGTTTTGAAACAAAGGGAGGGAACTACATCTACACATATATATAAGGGGGTTAATTTTCTGGGTTGAATTCAACTGCTTCGCTAGCTCAGTGGGCTAGACAAAAGGGCCAATACCTTTTTTTAGTTTTGGTCACTGGTGGACAAGGGTCAAATCTGAGCAACTACTCCTTTTTTTATTTTACCCCATTTTCCCTCATCTTTTTTTTTTTTTTTTTTCATTTACTATCCCTAATTCTGAGACATTTATAAGTATAAATTTCAAATTCAAATTATAAAGAATGTGTGAAAATTTTCAGGCTCTCTATTTATCTACTTTCATTTATTTCCATAGGTTTCTTTTTTTTTTCATCCCAACGCATAAGGCTTCCCTGATGCCAGGCTTGAGCTACGAAGATGTCCCGAATCGACATGATATTGCTTGCGACCGTGATGACATGTTTCAACTACTTCAAATTGGAAAGAATAATAGTATGACCAGGCTCCAAAATCAATTGTGATGACAACCCAAAGACATAGGGAAATTTGGCACATTCGATAAAACATAAATCTGGGTTTGCGTAAACTTTGGCACATCAGTCTGTTCATGCACACTTTAATAGTGAGACCAATTTTGTCATACTAATTTGCAGACAATTCCATTAGAAGAGGATGTATTTTAGTATTTTTTTATTCCCACAAAGAAATCAAGAAAAAAAAAAACAGCATTATTTGTGCCTTTTGCCAAGTTCATGTTTTTGCATTGGCGTGAGTGCCATATATCAATATGTCATCATCGAAACCGATTTCAGATTCTTCTCTGGGTCTAATTGTTGCATGCATTCTGACGGTTCAGCCATGTCATCACGGGCACAGGAGATGTACATAAATTTGTGACATTTTGCCAGCTTGAGCCTAGCAGCTGTAGATCTATATGCCTGACAAAGTACATTGTGATGGACCCTTTTTGTCTTTCCACATTACCCTGCCACATTGTTTGATAAGTCCTGTAAACCTATTAGGCTATTCAAAAAGCAACACTGAACAAATTTCCCCCTGACTGCACTGAGGAAAATTGCTCCCTGTTTTATTTTCATTTCTCATTCATTTTTTAGTAATGATTTATTTACTTTCTCCCACATCTTTCCTGTCAAATGGTACCATCAGCAAAATCTCAAAGTATTTTTTTGCTATTTCCAAATACTTTATGTAGAGAAAAGGGCCCTTAAAAGTTTGTTTTGCTTGTTTTATGCAACTGCCACCAGGTCCTCCTGAAAAGCTCTCTCTCTCTCTCTCTCTATCTGTCTGTCTGTGTGTCTCTCTCTCTCTTTCTCTCTCTTGCTGGTTTATTCAGTTAGGCTTTGATTCTTCATGACTTTTTCATAGATAATTAGTGGTCTCAACATATCCAAAGCTTCAATGTGAGATAGGGAAGCTGATCTGAAAAATTGTAGGAAATTTATATCGAAACGGGTCATTCAGGTGGGTGGGGGTCGGTTCAGAACTCGACCTTCTGTCACCCGTTTTATCCAAAGAATCACCCAATGTCTATGTATTTTGGCATACATCCATTTTGGATGGCTGCAGATCTGCAAAGGATTACATATAAGCCTTCAAAGTTCACTTGGAAAATCAGAGTAAAACAAATTTCTGAATCGCAGTAGACCATGGTGCGTAATAAGGTCACAAAAACAAAATAGTCCCTAAACAAATTACACAGCCACGCTCAGTTTTTCAAGATATGATCAAACAAACATCAAAAACGCCTTTTAAACCTGTCCTTTCATATTTTCTCATAAAACAGGGTAACAAATGTGCTTGATATCAAATTTTCAAATAGAACTACTTTTGACTTCTGTCGGAATGTTTTGAAACAAACGGAGGGAACTACATCTACACATATATATATAAGGGGGTTAATTTTCTGGGTTGAATTCAACTGCTTCGCTAGCTCAGTGGGCTAGACAAAAGGGCCAATACCTTTTTTTAGTTTTGGTCACTGGTGGACAAGGGTCAAATCTGAGCAACTACTCCTTCTTTTTATTTTACCCCATTTTCCCTCATCTTTTTTTTTTTTTTTTTCATTTACTATCCCTAATTCTGAGACATTTATAAGTATAAATTTCAAATTCAAATTATAAAGAATGTGTGAAAATTTTCAGGCTCTCTATTTATCTACTTTCATTTATTTCCATAGGTTTCTTTTTTTTTTCATCCCAACGCATAAGGCTTCCCTGATGCCAGGCTTGAGCTACGAAGATGTCCCGAATCGACATGATATTGCTTGCGACCGTGATGACATGTTTCAACTACTCCAAATTGGAAAGAATAATAGTATGACCAGGCTCCAAAATCAATTGTGATGACAACCCAAAGACATAGGGAAATTTGGCACATTCGATAAAACATAAATCTGGGTTTGCGTAAACTTTGGCACATCAGTCTGTTCATGCACACTTTAATAGTGAGACCAATTTTGTCATACTAATTTGCAGACAATTCCATTAGAAGAGGATGTATTTTAGTATTTTTTTATTCCCACAAAGAAATCAAGAAAAAAAAAACAGCATTATTTGTGCCTTTTGCCAAGTTCATGTTTTTGCATTGGCGTGAGTGCCATATATCAATATGTCATCATCGAAACCGATTTCAGATTCTTCTCTGGGTCTAATTGTTGCATGCATTCTGACGGTTCAGCCATGTCATCACGGGCACAGGAGATGTACATAAATTTGTGACATTTTGCCAGCTTGAGCCTAGCAGCTGTAGATCTATATGCCTGACAAAGTACATTGTGATGGACCCTTTTTGTCTTTCCACATTACCCTGCCACATTGTTTGATAAGTCCTGTAAACCTATTAGGCTATTCAAAAAGCAACACTGAACAAATTTCCCCCTGACTGCACTGAGGAAAATTGCTCCCTGTTTTATTCTCATTTCTCATTCATTTTTTAGTAATGATTTATTTACTTTCTCCCACATCTTTCCTGTCAAATGGTACCATCAGCAAAATCTCAAAGTATTTTTTTGCTATTTCCAAATACTTTATGTAGAGAAAAGGGCCCTTAAAAGTTTGTTTTGCTTGTTTTATGCAACTGCCACCAGGTCCTCCTGAAAAGCTCTCTCTCTCTCTCTCTCTATCTGTCTGTCTGTGTCTCTCTCTCTCTCTTTCTCTCTCTTGCTGGTTTATTCAGTTAGGCTTTGATTCTTCATGACTTTTTCATAGATAATTAGTGGTCTCAACATATCCAAAGCTTCAATGTGAGATAGGGAAGCTGATCTGAAAAATTGTAGGAAATTTATATCGAAACGGGTCATTCAGGTGGGTGGGGGTCGGTTCAGAACTCGACCTTCTGTCACCCGTTTTATCCAAAGAATCGCCCAATGTCTATGTATTTTGGCATACATCCATTTTGGATGGCTGCAGATCTGCAAAGGATTACATATAAGCCTTCAAAGTTCACTTGGAAAATCAGAGTAAAACGAATTTCTGAATCGCAGTAGACCATGGTGCGTAATAAGGTCACAAAAACAAAATAGTCCCTAAACAAATTACACAGCCACGCTCAGTTTTTCAAGATATGATCAAACAAACATCAAAAACGCCTTTTAAACCTGTCCTTTCATATTTTCTCATAAAACAGGGTAACAAATGTGCTTGATATCAAATTTTCAAATAGAACTACTTTTGACTTCTGTCGGAATGTTTTGAAACAAACGGAGGGAACTACATCTACACATATATATAAGGGGGTTAATTTTCTGGGTTGAATTCAACTGCTTCGCTAGCTCAGTGGGCTAGACAAAAGGGCCAATACCTTTTTTTAGTTTTGGTCACTGGTGGACAAGGGTCAAATCTGAGCAACTACTCCTTTTTTTATTTTACCCCATTTTCCCTCATCTTTTTTTTTTTTTTTTTTTCATTTACTATCCCTAATTCTGAGACATTTATAAGTATAAATTTCAAATTCAAATTATAAAGAATGTGTGAAAATTTTCAGGCTCTCTATTTATCTACTTTCATTTATTTCCATAGGTTTCTTTTTTTTTTCATCCCAACGCATAAGGCTTCCCTGATGCCAGGCTTGAGCTACGAAGATGTCCCGAATCGACATGATATTGCTTGCGACCGTGATGACATGTTTCAACTACTCCAAATTGGAAAGAATAATAGTATGACCAGGCTCCAAAATCAATTGTGATGACAACCCAAAGACATAGGGAAATTTGGCACATTCGATAAAACATAAATCTGGGTTTGCGTAAACTTTGGCACATCAGTCTGTTCATGCACACTTTAATAGTGAGACCAATTTTGTCATACTAATTTGCAGACAATTCCATTAGAAGAGGATGTATTTTAGTATTTTTTTATTCCCACAAAGAAATCAAGAAAAAAAAAACCAGCATTATTTGTGCCTTTTGCCAAGTTCATGTTTTTGCATTGGCGTGAGTGCCATATATCAATATGTCATCATCGAAACCGATTTCAGATTCTTCACTGGGTCTAATTGTTGCATGCATTCTGACGCTTCAGCCATGTCATCACGGGCACAGGAGATGTACATAAATTTGTGACATTTTGCCAGCTTGAGCCTAGCAGCTGTAGATCTATATGCCTGACAAAGTACATTGTGATGGACCCTTTTTGTCTTTCCACATTACCCTGCCACATTGTTTGATAAGTCCTGTAAACCTATTAGGCTATTCAAAAAGCAACACTGAACAAATTTCCCCCTGACTGCACTGAGGAAAATTGCTCCCTGTTTTATTTTCATTTCTCATTCATTTTTTAGTAATGATTTATTTACTTTCTCCCACATCTTTCCTGTCAAATGGTACCATCAGCAAAATCTCAAAGTATTTTTTTGCTATTTCCAAATACTTTATGTAGAGAAAAGGGCCCTTAAAAGTTTGTTTTGCTTGTTTTATGCAACTGCCACCAGGTCCTCCTGAAAAGCTCTCTCTCTCTCTCTCTCTATCTGTCTGTCTGTGTGTCTCTCTCTCTCTTTCTCTCTCTTGCTGGTTTATTCAGTTAGGCTTTGATTCTTCATGACTTTTTCATAGATAATTAGTGGTCTCAACATATCCAAAGCTTCAATGTGAGATAGGGAAGCTGATCTGAAAAATTGTAGGAAATTTATATCGAAACGGGTCATTCAGGTGGGTGGGGGTCGGTTCAGAACTCGACCTTCTGTCACCCGTTTTATCCAAAGAATCGCCCAATGTCTATGTATTTTGGCATACATCCATTTTGGATGGCTGCAGATCTGCAAAGGATTACATATAAGCCTTCAAAGTTCACTTGGAAAATCAGAGTAAAACGAATTTCTGAATCGCAGTAGACCATGGTGCGTAATAAGGTCACAAAAACAAAATAGTCCCTAAACAAATTACACAGCCACGCTCAGTTTTTCAAGATATGATCAAACAAACATCAAAAACGCCTTTTAAACCTGTCCTTTCATATTTTCTCATAAAACAGGGTAACAAATGTGCTTGATATCAAATTTTCAAATAGAACTACTTTTGACTTCTGTCGGAATGTTTTGAAACAAAGGGAGGGAACTACATCTACACATATATATAAGGGGGTTAATTTTCTGGGTTGAATTCAACTGCTTCGCTAGCTCAGTGGGCTAGACAAAAGGGCCAATACCTTTTTTTAGTTTTGGTCACTGGTGGACAAGGGTCAAATCTGAGCAACTACTCCTTTTTTTATTTTACCCCATTTTCCCTCATCTTTTTTTTTTTTTTTTTTTTTCATTTACTATCCCTAATTCTGAGACATTTATAAGTATAAATTTCAAATTCAAATTATAAAGAATGTGTGAAAATTTTCAGGCTCTCTATTTATCTACTTTCATTTATTTCCATAGGTTTCTTTTTTTTTTCATCCCAACGCATAAGGCTTCCCTGATGCCAGGCTTGAGCTACGAAGATGTCCCGAATCGACATGATATTGCTTGCGACCGTGATGACATGTTTCAACTACTCCAAATTGGAAAGAATAATAGTATGACCAGGCTCCAAAATCAATTGTGATGACAACCCAAAGACAAAGGGAAATTTGGCACATTCGATAAAACATAAATCTGGGTTTGCGTAAACTTTGGCACATCAGTCTGTTCATGCACACTTTAATAGTGAGACCAATTTTGTCATACTAATTTGCAGACAATTCCATTAGAAGAGGATGTATTTTAGTATTTTTTTATTCCCACAAAGAAATCAAGAAAAAAAAAAAAAGCATTATTTGTGCCTTTTGCCAAGTTCATGTTTTTGCATTGGCGTGAGTGCCATATATCAATATGTCATCATCGAAACCGATTTCAGATTCTTCTCTGGGTCTAATTGTTGCATGCATTCTGACGGTTCAGCCATGTCATCACGGGCACAGGAGATGTACATAAATTTGTGACATTTTGCCAGCTTGAGCCTAGCAGCTGTAGATCTATATGCCTGACAAAGTACATTGTGATGGACCCTTTTTGTCTTTCCACATTACCCTGCCACATTGTTTGATAAGTCCTGTAAACCTATTAGGCTATTCAAAAAGCAACACTGAACAAATTTCCCCCTGACTGCACTGAGGAAAATTGCTCCCTGTTTTATTTTCATTTCTCATTCATTTTTTAGTAATGATTTATTTACTTTCTCCCACATCTTTCCTGTCAAATGGTACCATCAGCAAAATCTCAAAGTATTTTTTTGCTATTTCCAAATACTTTATGTAGAGAAAAGGGCCCTTAAAAGTTTGTTTTGCTTGTTTTATGCAACTGCCACCAGGTCCTCCTGAAAAGCTCTCTCTCTCTCTCTCTATCTGTCTGTCTGTGTGTCTCTCTCTCTCTTTCTCTCTCTTGCTGGTTTATTCAGTTAGGCTTTGATTCTTCATGACTTTTTCATAGATAATTAGTGGTCTCAACATATCCAAAGCTTCAATGTGAGATAGGGAAGCTGATCTGAAAAATTGTAGGAAATTTATATCGAAACGGGTCATTCAGGTGGGTGGGGGTCGGTTCAGAACTCGACCTTCTGTCACCCGTTTTATCCAAAGAATCGCCCAATGTCTATGTATTTTGGCATACATCCATTTTGGATGGCTGCAGATCTGCAAAGGATTACATATAAGCCTTCAAAGTTCACTTGGAAAATCAGAGTAAAACGAATTTCTGAATCGCAGTAGACCATGGTGCGTAATAAGGTCACAAAAACAAAATAGTCCCTAAACAAATTACACAGCCACGCTCAGTTTTTCAAGATATGATCAAACAAACATCAAAAACGCCTTTTAAACCTGTCCTTTCATATTTTCTCATAAAACAGGGTAACAAATGTGCTTGATATCAAATTTTCAAATAGAACTACTTTTGACTTCTGTCGGAATGTTTTGAAACAAACGGAGGGAACTACATCTACACATATATATAAGGGGGTTAATTTTCTGGGTTGAATTCAACTGCTTCGCTAGCTCAGTGGGCTAGACAAAAGGGCCAATACCTTTTTTTAGTTTTGGTCACTGGTGGACAAGGGTCAAATCTGAGCAACTACTCCTTTTTTTATTTTACCCCATTTTCCCTCATCTTTTTTTTTTTTTTTTTCCATTTACTATCCCTAATTCTGAGACATTTATAAGTATAAATTTCAAATTCAAATTATAAAGAATGTGTGAAAATTTTCAGGCTCTCTATTTATCTACTTTCATTTATTTCCATAGGTTTCTTTTTTTTTTCATCCCAACGCATAAGGCTTCCCTGATGCCAGGCTTGAGCTACGAAGATGTCCCGAATCGACATGTTATTGCTTGCGACCGTGATGACATGTTTCAACTACTCCAAATTGGAAAGAATAATAGTATGACCAGGCTCCAAAATCAATTGTGATGACAACCCAAAGACATAGGGAAATTTGGCACATTCGATAAAACATAAATCTGGGTTTGCGTAAACTTTGGCACATCAGTCTGTTCATGCACACTTTAATAGTGAGACCAATTTTGTCATACTAATTTGCAGACAATTCCATTAGAAGAGGATGTATTTTAGTATTTTTTTATTCCCACAAAGAAATCAAGAAAAAAAAAACCAGCATTATTTGTGCCTTTTGCCAAGTTCATGTTTTTGCATTGGCGTGAGTGCCATATATCAATATGTCATCATCGAAACCGATTTCAGATTCTTCTCTGGGTCTAATTGTTGCATGCATTCTGACGGTTCAGCCATGTCATCACGGGCACAGGAGATGTACATAAATTTGTGACATTTTGCCAGCTTGAGCCTAGCAGCTGTAGATCTATATGCCTGACAAAGTACATTGTGATGGACCCTTTTTGTCTTTCCACATTACCCTGCCACATTGTTTGATAAGTCCTGTAAACCTATTAGGCTATTCAAAAAGCAACACTGAACAAATTTCCCCCTGACTGCACTGAGGAAAATTGCTCCCTGTTTTATTTTCATTTCTCATTCATTTTTTAGTAATGATTTATTTACTTTCTCCCACATCTTTCCTGTCAAATGGTACCATCAGCAAAATCTCAAAGTATTTTTTTGCTATTTCCAAATACTTTATGTAGAGAAAAGGGCCCTTAAAAGTTTGTTTTGCTTGTTTTATGCAACTGCCACCAGGTCCTCCTGAAAAGCTCTCTCTCTCTCTCTCTCTATCTGTCTGTCTGTGTCTCTCTCTCTCTCTTTCTCTCTCTTGCTGGTTTATTCAGTTAGGCTTTGATTCTTCATGACTTTTTCATAGATAATTAGTGGTCTCAACATATCCAAAGCTTCAATGTGAGATAGGGAAGCTGATCTGAAAAATTGTAGGAAATTTATATCGAAACGGGTCATTCAGGTGGGTGGGGGTCGGTTCAGAACTCGACCTTCTGTCACCCGTTTTATCCAAAGAATCGCCCAATGTCTATGTATTTTGGCATACATCCATTTTGGATGGCTGCAGATCTGCAAAGGATTACATATAAGCCTTCAAAGTTCACTTGGAAAATCAGAGTAAAACGAATTTCTGAATCGCAGTAGACCATGGTGCGTAATAAGGTCACAAAAACAAAATAGTCCCTAAACAAATTACACAGCCACGCTCAGTTTTTCAAGATATGATCAAACAAACATCAAAAACGCCTTTTAAACCTGTCCTTTCATATTTTCTCATAAAACAGGGTAACAAATGTGCTTGATATCAAATTTTCAAATAGAACTACTTTTGACTTCTGTCGGAATGTTTTGAAACAAACGGAGGGAACTACATCTACACATATATATAAGGGGGTTAATTTTCTGGGTTGAATTCAACTGCTTCGCTAGCTCAGTGGGCTAGACAAAAGGGCCAATACCTATTTTTAGTTTTGGTCACTGGTGGACAAGGGTCAAATCTGAGCAACTACTCCTTTTTTTATTTTACCCCATTTTCCCTCATCTTTTTTTTTTTTTTTTTTTCATTTACTATCCCTAATTCTGAGACATTTATAAGTATAAATTTCAAATTCAAATTATAAAGAATGTGTGAAAATTTTCAGGCTCTCTATTTATCTACTTTCATTTATTTCCATAGGTTTCTTTTTTTTTTCATCCCAACGCATAAGGCTTCCCTGATGCCAGGCTTGAGCTACGAAGATGTCCCGAATCGACATGATATTGCTTGCGACCGTGATGACATGTTTCAACTACTCCAAATTGGAAAGAATAATAGTATGACCAGGCTCCAAAATCAATTGTGATGACAACCCAAAGACATAGGGAAATTTGGCACATTCAATAAAACATAAATCTGGGTTTGCGTAAACTTTGGCACATCAGTCTGTTCATGCACACTTTAATAGTGAGACCAATTTTGTCATACTAATTTGCAGACAATTCCATTAGAAGAGGATGTATTTTAGTATTTTTTTATTCCCACAAAGAAATCAAGAAAAAAAAAACAGCATTATTTGTGCCTTTTGCCAAGTTCATGTTTTTGCATTGGCGTGAGTGCCATATATCAATATGTCATCATCGAAACCGATTTCAGATTCTTCTCTGGGTCTAATTGTTGCATGCATTCTGACGGTTCAGCCATGTCATCACGGGCACAGGAGATATACATAAATTTGTGACATTTTGCCAGCTTGAGCCTAGCAGCTGTAGATCTATATGCCTGACAAAGTACATTGTGATGGACCCTTTTTGTCTTTCCACATTACCCTGCCACATTGTTTGATAAGTCCTGTAAACCTATTAGGCTATTCAAAAAGCAACACTGAACAAATTTCCCCCTGACTGCACTGAGGAAAATTGCTCCCTGTTTTATTTTCATTTCTCATTCATTTTTTAGTAATGATTTATTTACTTTCTCCCACATCTTTCCTGTCAAATGGTACCATCAGCAAAATCTCAAAGTATTTTTTTGCTATTTCCAAATACTTTATGTAGAGAAAAGGGCCCTTAAAAGTTTGTTTTGCTTGTTTTATGCAACTGCCACCAGGTCCTCCTGAAAAGCTCTCTCTCTCTCTCTCTCTATCTGTCTGTCTGTGTGTCTCTCTCTCTCTTTCTCTCTCTTGCTGGTTTATTCAGTTAGGCTTTGATTCTTCATGACTTTTTCATAGATAATTAGTGGTCTCAACATATCCAAAGCTTCAATGTGAGATAGGGAAGCTGATCTGAAAAATTGTAGGAAATTTATATCGAAACGGGTCATTCAGGTGGGTGGGGGTCGGTTCAGAACTCGACCTTCTGTCACCCGTTTTATCCAAAGAATCGCCCAATGTCTATGTATTTTGGCATACATCCATTTTGGATGGCTGCAGATCTGCAAAGGATTACATATAAGCCTTCAAAGTTCACTTGGAAAATCAGAGTAAAACGAATTTCTGAATCGCAGTAGACCATGGTGCGTAATAAGGTCACAAAAACAAAATAGTCCCTAAACAAATTACACAGCCACGCTCAGTTTTTCAAGATATGATCAAACAAACATCAAAAACGCCTTTTAAACCTGTCCTTTCATATTTTCTCATAAAACAGGGTAACAAATGTGCTTGATATCAAATTTTCAAATAGAACTACTTTTGACTTCTGTCGGAATGTTTTGAAACAAAGGGAGGGAACTACATCTACACATATATATAAGGAGGTTAATTTTCTGGGTTGAATTCAACTGCTTCGCTAGCTCAGTGGGCTAGACAAAAGGGCCAATACCTTTTTTTAGTTTTGGTCACTGGTGGACAAGGGTCAAATCTGAGCAATTACTCCTTTTTTTATTTTACCCCATTTTCCCTCATCTTTTTTTTTTTTTTTTTTTTTTCATTTACTATCCCTAATTCTGAGACATTTATAAGTATAAATTTCAAATTCAAATTATAAAGAATGTGTGAAAATTTTCAGGCTCTCTATTTATCTACTTTCATTTATTTCCATAGGTTTCTTTTTTTTTTCATCCCAACGCATAAGGCTTCCCTGATGCCAGGCTTGAGCTACGAAGATGTCCCGAATCGACATGATATTGCTTGCGACCGTGATGACATGTTTCAACTACTCCAAATTGGAAAGAATAATAGTATGACCAGGCTCCAAAATCAATTGTGATGACAACCCAAAGACATAGGGAAATTTGGCACATTCGATAAAACATAAATCTGGGTTTGCGTAAACTTTGGCACATCAGTCTGTTCATGCACACTTTAATAGTGAGACCAATTTTGTCATACTAATTTGCAGACAATTCCATTAGAAGAGGATGTATTTTAGTATTTTTTTATTCCCACAAAGAAATCAAGAAAAAAAAAAACAGCATTATTTGTGCCTTTTGCCAAGTTCATGTTTTTGCATTGGCGTGAGTGCCATATATCAATATGTCATCATCGAAACCGATTTCAGATTCTTCTCTGGGTCTAATTGTTGCATGCATTCTGACGGTTCAGCCATGTCATCACGGGCACAGGAGATGTACATAAATTTGTGACATTTTGCCAGCTTGAGCCTAGCAGCTGTAGATCTATATGCCTGACAAAGTACATTGTGATGGACCCTTTTTGTCTTTCCACATTACCCTGCCACATTGTTTGATAAGTCCTGTAAACCTATTAGGCTATTCAAAAAGCAACACTGAACAAATTTCCCCCTGACTGCACTGAGGAAAATTGCTCCCTGTTTTATTTTCATTTCTCATTCATTTTTTAGTAATGATTTATTTACTTTCTCCCACATCTTTCCTGTCAAATGGTACCATCAGCAAAATCTCAAAGTATTTTTTTGCTATTTCCAAATACTTTATGTAGAGAAAAGGGCCCTTAAAAGTTTGTTTTGCTTGTTTTATGCAACTGCCACCAGGTCCTCCTGAAAAGCTCTCTCTCTCTCTATCTGTCTGTCTGTGTCTCTCTCTCTCTCTTTCTCTCTCTTGCTGGTTTATTCAGTTAGGCTTTGATTCTTCATGACTTTTTCATAGATAATTAGTGGTCTCAACATATCCAAAGCTTCAATGTGAGATAGGGAAGCTGATCTGAAAAATTGTAGGAAATTTATATCGAAACGGGTCATTCAGGTGGGTGGGGGTCGGTTCAGAACTCGACCTTCTGTCACCCGTTTTATCCAAAGAATCGCCCAATGTCTATGTATTTTGGCATACATCCATTTTGGATGGCTGCAGATCTGCAAAGGATTACATATAAGCCTTCAAAGTTCACTTGGAAAATCAGAGTAAAACGAATTTCTGAATCGCAGTAGACCATGGTGCGTAATAAGGTCACAAAAACAAAATAGTCCCTAAACAAATTACACAGCCACGCTCAGTTTTTCAAGATATGATCAAACAAACATCAAAAACGCCTTTTAAACCTGTCCTTTCATATTTTCTCATAAAACAGGGTAACAAATGTGCTTGATATCAAATTTTCAAATAGAACTACTTTTGACTTCTGTCGGAATGTTTTGAAACAAAGGGAGGGAACTACATCTACACATATATATAAGGGGGTTAATTTTCTGGGTTGAATTCAACTGCTTCGCTAGCTCAGTGGGCTAGACAAAAGGGCCAATACCTTTTTTTAGTTTTGGTCACTGGTGGACAAGGGTCAAATCTGAGCAACTACTCCTTTTTTTATTTTACCCCATTTTCCCTCATCTTTTTTTTTTTTTTTTTTCATTTACTATCCCTAATTCTGAGACATTTATAAGTATAAATTTCAAATTCAAATTATAAAGAATGTGTGAAAATTTTCAGGCTCTCTATTTATCTACTTTCATTTATTTCCATAGGTTTCTTTTTTTTTTTCATCCCAACGCATAAGGCTTCCCTGATGCCAGGCTTGAGCTACGAAGATGTCCCGAATCGACATGTTATTGCTTGCGACCGTGATGACATGTTTCAACTACTCCAAATTGGAAAGAATAATAGTATGACCAGGCTCCAAAATCAATTGTGATGACAACCCAAAGACATAGGGAAATTTGGCACATTCGATAAAACATAAATCTGGGTTTGCGTAAACTTTGGCACATCAGTCTGTTCATGCACACTTTAATAGTGAGACCAATTTTGTCATACTAATTTGCAGACAATTCCATTAGAAGAGGATGTATTTTAGTATTTTTTTATTCCCACAAAGAAATCAAGAAAAAAAAAACCAGCATTATTTGTGCCTTTTGCCAAGTTCATGTTTTTGCATTGGCGTGAGTGCCATATATCAATATGTCATCATCGAAACCGATTTCAGATTCTTCTCTGGGTCTAATTGTTGCATGCATTCTGACGGTTCAGCCATGTCATCACGGGCACAGGAGATGTACATAAATTTGTGACATTTTGCCAGCTTGAGCCTAGCAGCTGTAGATCTATATGCCTGACAAGGTACATTGTGATGGACCCTTTTTGTCTTTCCACATTACCCTGCCACATTGTTTGATAAGTCCTGTAAACCTATTAGGCTATTCAAAAAGCAACACTGAACAAATTTCCCCCTGACTGCACTGAGGAAAATTGCTCCCTGTTTTATTTTCATTTCTCATTCATTTTTTAGTAATGATTTATTTACTTTCTCCCACATCTTTCCTGTCAAATGGTACCATCAGCAAAATCTCAAAGTATTTTTTTGCTATTTCCAAATACTTTATGTAGAGAAAAGGGCCCTTAAAAGTTTGTTTTGCTTGTTTTATGCAACTGCCACCAGGTCCTCCTGAAAAGCTCTCTCTCTCTCTCTCTCTATCTGTCTGTCTGTGTCTCTCTCTCTCTTGCTGGTTTATTCAGTTAGGCTTTGATTCTTCATGACTTTTTCATAGATAATTAGTGGTCTCAACATATCCAAAGCTTCAATGTGAGATAGGGAAGCTGATCTGAAAAATTGTAGGAAATTTATATCGAAACGGGTCATTCAGGTGGGTGGGGGTCGGTTCAGAACTCGACCTTCTGTCACCCGTTTTATCCAAAGAATCGCCCAATGTCTATGTATTTTGGCATACATCCATTTTGGATGGCTGCAGATCTGCAAAGGATTACATATAAGCCTTCAAAGTTCACTTGGAAAATCAGAGTAAAACGAATTTCTGAATCGCAGTAGACCATGGTGCGTAATAAGGTCACAAAAACAAAATAGTCCCTAAACAAATTACACAGCCACGCTCAGTTTTTCAAGATATGATCAAACAAACATCAAAAACGCCTTTTAAACCTGTCCTTTCATATTTTCTCATAAAACAGGGTAACAAATGTGCTTGATATCAAATTTTCAAATAGAACTACTTTTGACTTCTGTCGGAATGTTTTGAAACAAAGGGAGGGAACTACATCTACACATATATATAAGGGGGTTAATTTTCTGGGTTGAATTCAACTGCTTCGCTAGCTCAGTGGGCTAGACAAAAGGGCCAATACCTATTTTTAGTTTTGGTCACTGGTGGACAAGGGTCAAATCTGAGCAACTACTCCTTTTTTTATTTTACCCCATTTTCCCTCATCTTTTCTTTTTTTTTTTTTTTTTTCATTTACTATCCCTAATTCTGAGACATTTATAAGTATAAATTTCAAATTCAAATTATAAAGAATGTGTGAAAATTTTCAGGCTCTCTATTTATCTACTTTCATTTATTTCCATAGGTTTCTTTTTTTTTTCATCCCAACGCATAAGGCTTCCCTGATGCCAGGCTTGAGCTACGAAGATGTCCCGAATCGACATGATATTGCTTGCGACCGTGATGACATGTTTCAACTACTCCAAATTGGAAAGAATAATAGTATGACCAGGCTCCAAAATCAATTGTGATGACAACCCAAAGACATAGGGAAATTTGGCACATTCGATAAAACATAAATCTGGGTTTGCGTAAACTTTGGCACATCAGTCTGTTCATGCACACTTTAATAGCGAGACCAATTTTGTCATACTAATTTGCAGACAATTCCATTAGAAGAGGATGTATTTTAGTATTTTTTTATTCCCACAAAGAAATCAAGAAAAAAAAACCAGCATTATTTGTGCCTTTTGCCAAGTTCATGTTTTTGCATTGGCGTGAGTGCCATATATCAATATGTCATCATCGAAACCGATTTCAGATTCTTCTCTGGGTCTAATTGTTGCATGCATTCTGACGGTTCAGCCATGTCATCACGGGCACAGGAGATGTACATAAATTTGTGACATTTTGCCAGCTTGAGCCTAGCAGCTGTAGATCTATATGCCTGACAAAGTACATTGTGATGGACCCTTTTTGTCTTTCCACATTACCCTGCCACATTGTTTGATAAGTCCTGTAAACCTATTAGGCTATTCAAAAAGCAACACTGAACAAATTTCCCCCTGACTGCACTGAGGAAAATTGCTCCCTGTTTTATTTTCATTTCTCATTCATTTTTTAGTAATGATTTATTTACTTTCTCCCACATCTTTCCTGTCAAATGGTACCATCAGCAAAATCTCAAAGTATTTTTTTGCTATTTCCAAATACTTTATGTAGAGAAAAGGGCCCTTAAAAGTTTGTTTTGCTTGTTTTATGCAACTGCCACCAGGTCCTCCTGAAAAGCTCTCTCTCTCTCTCTCTATCTGTCTGTCTGTCTGTCTCTCTCTCTCTTTCTCTCTCTTGCTGGTTTATTCAGTTAGGCTTTGATTCTTCATGACTTTTTCATAGATAATTAGTGGTCTCAACATATCCAAAGCTTCAATGTGAGATAGGGAAGCTGATCTGAAAAATTGTAGGAAATTTATATCGAAACGGGTCATTCAGGTGGGTGGGGGTCGGTTCAGAACTCGACCTTCTGTCACCCGTTTTATCCAAAGAATCGCCCAATGTCTATGTATTTTGGCATACATCCATTTTGGATGGCTGCAGATCTGCAAAGGATTACATATAAGCCTTCAAAGTTCACTTGGAAAATCAGAGTAAAACGAATTTCTGAATCGCAGTAGACCATGGTGCGTAATAAGGTCACAAAAACAAAATAGTCCCTAAACAAATTACACAGCCACGCTCAGTTTTTCAAGATATGATCAAACAAACATCAAAAACGCCTTTTAAACCTGTCCTTTCATATTTTCTCATAAAACAGGGTAACAAATGTGCTTGATATCAAATTTTCAAATAGAACTACTTTTGACTTCTGTCGGAATGTTTTGAAACAAAGGGAGGGAACTACATCTACACATATATATAAGGGGGTTAATTTTCTGGGTTGAATTCAACTGCTTCGCTAGCTCAGTGGGCTAGACAAAAGGGCCAATACCTTTTTTTAGTTTTGGTCACTGGTGGACAAGGGTCAAATCTGAGCAATTACTCCTTTTTTTATTTTACCCCATTTTCCCTCATCTTTTTTTTTTTTTTTTTTTTTTCATTTACTATCCCTAATTCTGAGACATTTATAAGTATAAATTTCAAATTCAAATTATAAAGAATGTGTGAAAATTTTCAGGCTCTCTATTTATCTACTTTCATTTATTTCCATAGGTTTCTTTTTTTTTTCATCCCAACGCATAAGGCTTCCCTGATGCCAGGCTTGAGCTACGAAGATGTCCCGAATCGACATGATATTGCTTGCGACCGTGATGACATGTTTCAACTACTCCAAATTGGAAAGAATAATAGTATGACCAGGCTCCAAAATCAATTGTGATGACAACCCAAAGACATAGGGAAATTTGGCACATTCGATAAAACATAAATCTGGGTTTGCGTAAACTTTGGCACATCAGTCTGTTCATGCACACTTTAATAGTGAGACCAATTTTGTCATACTAATTTGCAGACAATTCCATTAGAAGAGGATGTATTTTAGTATTTTTTTATTCCCACAAAGAAATCAAGAAAAAAAAAACCAGCATTATTTGTGCCTTTTGCCAAGTTCATGTTTTTGCATTGGCGTGAGTGCCATATATCAATATGTCATCATCGAAACCGATTTCAGATTCTTCTCTGGGTCTAATTGTTGCATGCATTCTGACGGTTCAGCCATGTCATCACGGGCACAGGAGATGTACATAAATTTGTGACATTTTGCCAGCTTGAGCCTAGCAGCTGTAGATCTATATGCCTGACAAAGTACATTGTGATGGACCCTTTTTGTCTTTCCACATTACCCTGCCACATTGTTTGATAAGTCCTGTAAACCTATTAGGCTATTCAAAAAGCAACACTGAACAAATTTCCCCCTGACTGCACTGAGGAAAATTGCTCCCTGTTTTATTTTCATTTCTCATTCATTTTTTAGTAATGATTTATTTACTTTCTCCCACATCTTTCCTGTCAAATGGTACCATCAGCAAAATCTCAAAGTATTTTTTTGCTATTTCCAAATACTTTATGTAGAGAAAAGGGCCCTTAAAAGTTTGTTTTGCTTGTTTTATGCAACTGCCACCAGGTCCTCCTGAAAAGCTCTCTCTCTCTCTCTCTATCTGTCTGTCTGTCTGTCTCTCTCTCTCTTTCTCTCTCTTGCTGGTTTATTCAGTTAGGCTTTGATTCTTCATGACTTTTTCATAGATAATTAGTGGTCTCAACATATCCAAAGCTTCAATGTGAGATAGGGAAGCTGATCTGAAAAATTGTAGGAAATTTATATCGAAACGGGTCATTCAGGTGGGTGGGGGTCGGTTCAGAACTCGACCTTCTGTCACCCGTTTTATCCAAAGAATCGCCCAATGTCTATGTATTTTGGCATACATCCATTTTGGATGGCTGCAGATCTGCAAAGGATTACATATAAGCCTTCAAAGTTCACTTGGAAAATCAGAGTAAAACGAATTTCTGAATCGCAGTAGACCATGGTGCGTAATAAGGTCACAAAAACAAAATAGTCCCTAAACAAATTACACAGCCACGCTCAGTTTTTCAAGATATGATCAAACAAACATCAAAAACGCCTTTTAAACCTGTCCTTTCATATTTTCTCATAAAACAGGGTAACAAATGTGCTTGATATCAAATTTTCAAATAGAACTACTTTTGACTTCTGTCGGAATGTTTTGAAACAAAGGGAGGGAACTACATCTACACATATATATAAGGGGGTTAATTTTCTGGGTTGAATTCAACTGCTTCGCTAGCTCAGTGGGCTAGACAAAAGGGCCAATACCTTTTTTTAGTTTTGGTCACTGGTGGACAAGGGTCAAATCTGAGCAACTACTCCTTTTTTTATTTTACCCCATTTTCCCTCATCTTTTTTTTTTTTTTTTTTCATTTACTATCCCTAATTCTGAGACATTTATAAGTATAAATTTCAAATTCAAATTATAAAGAATGTGTGAAAATTTTCAGGCTCTCTATTTATCTACTTTCATTTATTTCCATAGGTTTCTTTTTTTTTTTCATCCCAACGCATAAGGCTTCCCTGATGCCAGGCTTGAGCTACGAAGATGTCCCGAATCGACATGTTATTGCTTGCGACCGTGATGACATGTTTCAACTACTCCAAATTGGAAAGAATAATAGTATGACCAGGCTCCAAAATCAATTGTGATGACAACCCAAAGACATAGGGAAATTTGGCACATTCGATAAAACATAAATCTGGGTTTGCGTAAACTTTGGCACATCAGTCTGTTCATGCACACTTTAATAGTGAGACCAATTTTGTCATACTAATTTGCAGACAATTCCATTAGAAGAGGATGTATTTTAGTATTTTTTTATTCCCACAAAGAAATCAAGAAAAAAAAAACCAGCATTATTTGTGCCTTTTGCCAAGTTCATGTTTTTGCATTGGCGTGAGTGCCATATATCAATATGTCATCATCGAAACCGATTTCAGATTCTTCTCTGGGTCTAATTGTTGCATGCATTCTGACGGTTCAGCCATGTCATCACGGGCACAGGAGATGTACATAAATTTGTGACATTTTGCCAGCTTGAGCCTAGCAGCTGTAGATCTATATGCCTGACAAAGTACATTGTGATGGACCCTTTTTGTCTTTCCACATTACCCTGCCACATTGTTTGATAAGTCCTGTAAACCTATTAGGCTATTCAAAAAGCAACACTGAACAAATTTCCCCCTGACTGCACTGAGGAAAATTGCTCCCTGTTTTATTTTCATTTCTCATTCATTTTTTAGTAATGATTTATTTACTTTCTCCCACATCTTTCCTGTCAAATGGTACCATCAGCAAAATCTCAAAGTATTTTTTTGCTATTTCCAAATACTTTATGTAGAGAAAAGGGCCCTTAAAAGTTTGTTTTGCTTGTTTTATGCAACTGCCACCAGGTCCTCCTGAAAAGCTCTCTCTCTCTCTCTCTCTATCTGTCTGTCTGTCTGTCTCTCTCTCTCTTTCTCTCTCTTGCTGGTTTATTCAGTTAGGCTTTGATTCTTCATGACTTTTTCATAGATAATTAGTGGTCTCAACATATCCAAAGCTTCAATGTGAGATAGGGAAGCTGATCTGAAAAATTGTAGGAAATTTATATCGAAACGGGTCATTCAGGTGGGTGGGGGTCGGTTCAGAACTCGACCTTCTGTCACCCGTTTTATCCAAAGAATCGCCCAATGTCTATGTATTTTGGCATACATCCATTTTGGATGGCTGCAGATCTGCAAAGGATTACATATAAACCTTCAAAGTTCACTTGGAAAATCAGAGTAAAACGAATTTCTGAATCGCAGTAGACCATGGTGCGTAATAAGGTCACAAAAACAAAATAGTCCCTAAACAAATTACACAGCCACGCTCAGTTTTTCAAGATATGATCAAACAAACATCAAAAACGCCTTTTAAACCTGTCCTTTCATATTTTCTCATAAAACAGGGTAACAAATGTGCTTGATATCAAATTTTCAAATAGAACTACTTTTGACTTCTGTCGGAATGTTTTGAAACAAAGGGAGGGAACTACATCTACACATATATATAAGGGGGTTAATTTTCTGGGTTGAATTCAACTGCTTCGCTAGCTCAGTGGGCTAGACAAAAGGGCCAATACCTTTTTTTAGTTTTGGTCACTGGTGGACAAGGGTCAAATCTGAGCAACTACTCCTTTTTTTATTTTACCCCATTTTCCCTCATCTTTTTTTTTTTTTTTTTTTCATTTACTATCCCTAATTCTGAGACATTTATAAGTATAAATTTCAAATTCAAATTATAAAGAATGTGTGAAAATTTTCAGGCTCTCTATTTATCTACTTTCATTTATTTCCATAGGTTTCTTTTTTTTTTTCATCCCAACGCATAAGGCTTCCCTGATGCCAGGCTTGAGCTACGAAGATGTCCCGAATCGACATGTTATTGCTTGCGACCGTGATGACATGTTTCAACTACTCCAAATTGGAAAGAATAATAGTATGACCAGGCTCCAAAATCAATTGTGATGACAACCCAAAGACATAGGGAAATTTGGCACATTCGATAAAACATAAATCTGGGTTTGCGTAAACTTTGGCACATCAGTCTGTTCATGCACACTTTAATAGTGAGACCAATTTTGTCATACTAATTTGCAGACAATTCCATTAGAAGAGGATGTATTTTAGTATTTTTTTATTCCCACAAAGAAATCAAGAAAAAAAAAACCAGCATTATTTGTGCCTTTTGCCAAGTTCATGTTTTTGCATTGGCGTGAGTGCCATATATCAATATGTCATCATCGAAACCGATTTCAGATTCTTCTCTGGGTCTAATTGTTGCATGCATTCTGACGGTTCAGCCATGTCATCACGGGCACAGGAGATGTACATAAATTTGTGACATTTTGCCAGCTTGAGCCTAGCAGCTGTAGATCTATATGCCTGACAAAGTACATTGTGATGGACCCTTTTTGTCTTTCCACATTACCCTGCCACATTGTTTGATAAGTCCTGTAAACCTATTAGGCTATTCAAAAAGCAACACTGAACAAATTTCCCCCTGACTGCACTGAGGAAAATTGCTCCCTGTTTTATTTTCATTTCTCATTCATTTTTTAGTAATGATTTATTTACTTTCTCCCACATCTTTCCTGTCAAATGGTACCATCAGCAAAATCTCAAAGTATTTTTTTGCTATTTCCAAATACTTTATGTAGAGAAAAGGGCCCTTAAAAGTTTGTTTTGCTTGTTTTATGCAACTGCCACCAGGTCCTCCTGAAAAGCTCTCTCTCTCTCTCTCTCTATCTGTCTGTCTGTGTCTCTCTCTCTCTTGCTGGTTTATTCAGTTAGGCTTTGATTCTTCATGACTTTTTCATAGATAATTAGTGGTCTCAACATATCCAAAGCTTCAATGTGAGATAGGGAAGCTGATCTGAAAAATTGTAGGAAATTTATATCGAAACGGGTCATTCAGGTGGGTGGGGGTCGGTTCAGAACTCGACCTTCTGTCACCCGTTTTATCCAAAGAATCGCCCAATGTCTATGTATTTTGGCATACATCCATTTTGGATGGCTGCAGATCTGCAAAGGATTACATATAAGCCTTCAAAGTTCACTTGGAAAATCAGAGTAAAACGAATTTCTGAATCGCAGTAGACCATGGTGCGTAATAAGGTCACAAAAACAAAATAGTCCCTAAACAAATTACACAGCCACGCTCAGTTTTTCAAGATATGATCAAACAAACATCAAAAACGCCTTTTAAACCTGTCCTTTCATATTTTCTCATAAAACAGGGTAACAAATGTGCTTGATATCAAATTTTCAAATAGAACTACTTTTGACTTCTGTCGGAATGTTTTGAAACAAAGGGAGGGAACTACATCTACACATATATATAAGGGGGTTAATTTTCTGGGTTGAATTCAACTGCTTCGCTAGCTCAGTGGGCTAGACAAAAGGGCCAATACCTATTTTTAGTTTTGGTCACTGGTGGACAAGGGTCAAATCTGAGCAACTACTCCTTTTTTTATTTTACCCCATTTTCCCTCATCTTTTTTTTTTTTTTTTTTTCATTTACTATCCCTAATTCTGAGACATTTATAAGTATAAATTTCAAATTCAAATTATAAAGAATGTGTGAAAATTTTCAGGCTCTCTATTTATCTACTTTCATTTATTTCCATAGGTTTCTTTTTTTTTTCATCCCAACGCATAAGGCTTCCCTGATGCCAGGCTTGAGCTACGAAGATGTCCCGAATCGACATGATATTGCTTGCGACCGTGATGACATGTTTCAACTACTCCAAATTGGAAAGAATAATAGTATGACCAGGCTCCAAAATCAATTGTGATGACAACCCAAAGACATAGGGAAATTTGGCACATTCGATAAAACATAAATCTGGGTTTGCGTAAACTTTGGCACATCAGTCTGTTCATGCACACTTTAATAGTGAGACCAATTTTGTCATACTAATTTGCAGACAATTCCATTAGAAGAGGATGTATTTTAGTATTTTTTTATTCCCACAAAGAAATCAAGAAAAAAAAAAACAGCATTATTTGTGCCTTTTGCCAAGTTCATGTTTTTGCATTGGCGTGAGTGCCATATATCAATATGTCATCATCGAAACCGATTTCAGATTCTTCTCTGGGTCTAATTGTTGCATGCATTCTGACGGTTCAGCCATGTCATCACGGGCACAGGAGATGTACATAAATTTGTGACATTTTGCCAGCTTGAGCCTAGCAGCTGTAGATCTATATGCCTGACAAAGTACATTGTGATGGACCCTTTTTGTCTTTCCACATTACCCTGCCACATTGTTTGATAAGTCCTGTAAACCTATTAGGCTATTCAAAAAGCAACACTGAACAAATTTCCCCCTGACTGCACTGAGGAAAATTGCTCCCTGTTTTATTTTCATTTCTCATTCATTTTTTAGTAATGATTTATTTACTTTCTCCCACATCTTTCCTGTCAAATGGTACCATCAGCAAAATCTCAAAGTATTTTTTTGCTATTTCCAAATACTTTATGTAGAGAAAAGGGCCCTTAAAAGTTTGTTTTGCTTGTTTTATGCAACTGCCACCAGGTCCTCCTGAAAAGCTCTCTCTCTCTCTCTCTATCTGTCTGTCTGTCTGTCTCTCTCTCTCTTTCTCTCTCTTGCTGGTTTATTCAGTTAGGCTTTGATTCTTCATGACTTTTTCATAGATAATTAGTGGTCTCAACATATCCAAAGCTTCAATGTGAGATAGGGAAGCTGATCTGAAAAATTGTAGGAAATTTATATCGAAACGGGTCATTCAGGTGGGTGGGGGTCGGTTCAGAACTCGACCTTCTGTCACCCGTTTTATCCAAAGAATCGCCCAATGTCTATGTATTTTGGCATACATCCATTTTGGATGGCTGCAGATCTGCAAAGGATTACATATAAGCCTTCAAAGTTCACTTGGAAAATCAGAGTAAAACGAATTTCTGAATCGCAGTAGACCATGGTGCGTAATAAGGTCACAAAAACAAAATAGTCCCTAAACAAATTACACAGCCACGCTCAGTTTTTCAAGATATGATCAAACAAACATCAAAAACGCCTTTTAAACCTGTCCTTTCATATTTTCTCATAAAACAGGGTAACAAATGTGCTTGATATCAAATTTTCAAATAGAACTACTTTTGACTTCTGTCGGAATGTTTTGAAACAAAGGGAGGGAACTACATCTACACATATATATAAGGGGGTTAATTTTCTGGGTTGAATTCAACTGCTTCGCTAGCTCAGTGGGCTAGACAAAAGGGCCAATACCTTTTTTTAGTTTTGGTCACTGGTGGACAAGGGTCAAATCTGAGCAACTACTCCTTTTTTTATTTTACCCCATTTTCCCTCATCTTTTTTTTTTTTTTTTTTTCATTTACTATCCCTAATTCTGAGACATTTATAAGTATAAATTTCAAATTCAAATTATAAAGAATGTGTGAAAATTTTCAGGCTCTCTATTTATCTACTTTCATTTATTTCCATAGGTTTCTTTTTTTTTTATCATCCCAACGCATAAGGCTTCCCTGATGCCAGGCTTGAGCTACGAAGATGTCCCGAATCGACATGTTATTGCTTGCGACCGTGATGACATGTTTCAACTACTCCAAATTGGAAAGAATAATAGTATGACCAGGCTCCAAAATCAATTGTGATGACAACCCAAAGACATAGGGAAATTTGGCACATTCGATAAAACATAAATCTGGGTTTGCGTAAACTTTGGCACATCAGTCTGTTCATGCACACTTTAATAGTGAGACCAATTTTGTCATACTAATTTGCAGACAATTCCATTAGAAGAGGATGTATTTTAGTATTTTTTTATTCCCACAAAGAAATCAAGAAAAAAAAAAACAGCATTATTTGTGCCTTTTGCCAAGTTCATGTTTTTGCATTGGCGTGAGTGCCATATATCAATATGTCATCATCGAAACCGATTTCAGATTCTTCTCTGGGTCTAATTGTTGCATGCATTCTGACGGTTCAGCCATGTCATCACGGGCACAGGAGATGTACATAAATTTGTGACATTTTGCCAGCTTGAGCCTAGCAGCTGTAGATCTATATGCCTGACAAAGTACATTGTGATGGACCCTTTTTGTCTTTCCACATTACCCTGCCACATTGTTTGATAAGTCCTGTAAACCTATTAGGCTATTCAAAAAGCAACACTGAACAAATTTCCCCCTGACTGCACTGAGGAAAATTGCTCCCTGATTTATTTTCATTTCTCATTCATTTTTTAGTAATGATTTATTTACTTTCTCCCACATCTTTCCTGTCAAATGGTACCATCAGCAAAATCTCAAAGTATTTTTTTGCTATTTCCAAATACTTTATGTAGAGAAAAGGGCCCTTAAAAGTTTGTTTTGCTTGTTTTATGCAACTGCCACCAGGTCCTCCTGAAAAGCTCTCTCTCTCTCTCTCTCTATCTGTCTGTCTGTGTCTCTCTCTCTCTCTTTCTCTCTCTTGCTGGTTTATTCAGTTAGGCTTTGATTCTTCATGACTTTTTCATAGATAATTAGTGGTCTCAACATATCCAAAGCTTCAATGTGAGATAGGGAAGCTGATCTGAAAAATTGTAGGAAATTTATATCGAAACGGGTCATTCAGGTGGGTGGGGGTCGGTTCAGAACTCGACCTTCTGTCACCCGTTTTATCCAAAGAATCGCCCAATGTCTATGTATTTTGGCATACATCCATTTTGGATGGCTGCAGATCTGCAAAGGATTACATATAAGCCTTCAAAGTTCACTTGGAAAATCAGAGTAAAACGAATTTCTGAATCGCAGTAGACCATGGTGCGTAATAAGGTCACAAAAACAAAATAGTCCCTAAACAAATTACACAGCCACGCTCAGTTTTTCAAGATATGATCAAACAAACATCAAAAACGCCTTTTAAACCTGTCCTTTCATATTTTCTCATAAAACAGGGTAACAAATGTGCTTGATATCAAATTTTCAAATAGAACTACTTTTGACTTCTGTCGGAATGTTTTGAAACAAAGGGAGGGAACTACATCTACACATATATATAAGGGGGTTAATTTTCTGGGTTGAATTCAACTGCTTCGCTAGCTCAGTGGGCTAGACAAAAGGGCCAATACCTATTTTTAGTTTTGGTCACTGGTGGACAAGGGTCAAATCTGAGCAACTACTCCTTTTTTTATTTTACCCCATTTTCCCTCATCTTTTTTTTTTTTTTTTTTTTTTTCATTTACTATCCCTAATTCTGAGACATTTATAAGTATAAATTTCAAATTCAAATTATAAAGAATGTGTGAAAATTTTCAGGCTCTCTATTTATCTACTTTCATTTATTTCCATAGGTTTCTTTTTTTTTTCATCCCAACGCATAAGGCTTCCCTGATGCCAGGCTTGAGCTACGAAGATGTCCCGAATCGACATGATATTGCTTGCGACCGTGATGACATGTTTCAACTACTCCAAATTGGAAAGAATAATAGTATGACCAGGCTCCAAAATCAATTGTGATGACAACCCAAAGACATAGGGAAATTTGGCACATTCGATAAAACATAAATCTGGGTTTGCGTAAACTTTGGCACATCAGTCTGTTCATGCACACTTTAATAGTGAGACCAATTTTGTCATACTAATTTGCAGACAATTCCATTAGAAGAGGATGTATTTTAGTATTTTTTTATTCCCACAAAGAAATCAAGAAAAAAAAAACCAGCATTATTTGTGCCTTTTGCCAAGTTCATGTTTTTGCATTGGCGTGAGTGCCATATATCAATATGTCATCATCGAAACCGATTTCAGATTCTTCTCTGGGTCTAATTGTTGCATGCATTCTGACGGTTCAGCCATGTCATCACGGGCACAGGAGATGTACATAAATTTGTGACATTTTGCCAGCTTGAGCCTAGCAGCTGTAGATCTATATGCCTGACAAAGTACATTGTGATGGACCCTTTTTGTCTTTCCACATTACCCTGCCACATTGTTTGATAAGTCCTGTAAACCTATTAGGCTATTCAAAAAGCAACACTGAACAAATTTCCCCCTGACTGCACTGAGGAAAATTGCTCCCTGTTTTATTTTCATTTCTCATTCATTTTTTAGTAATGATTTATTTACTTTCTCCCACATCTTTCCTGTCAAATGGTACCATCAGCAAAATCTCAAAGTATTTTTTTGCTATTTCCAAATACTTTATGTAGAGAAAAGGGCCCTTAAAAGTTTGTTTTGCTTGTTTTATGCAACTGCCACCAGGTCCTCCTGAAAAGCTCTCTCTCTCTCTCTCTCTATCTGTCTGTCTGTGTCTCTCTCTCTCTCTTTCTCTCTCTTGCTGGTTTATTCAGTTAGGCTTTGATTCTTCATGACTTTTTCATAGATAATTAGTGGTCTCAACATATCCAAAGCTTCAATGTGAGATAGGGAAGCTGATCTGAAAAATTGTAGGAAATTTATATCGAAACGGGTCATTCAGGTGGGTGGGGGTCGGTTCAGAACTCGACCTTCTGTCACCCGTTTTATCCAAAGAATCGCCCAATGTCTATGTATTTTGGCATACATCCATTTTGGATGGCTGCAGATCTGCAAAGGATTACATATAAGCCTTCAAAGTTCACTTGGAAAATCAGAGTAAAACGAATTTCTGAATCGCAGTAGACCATGGTGCGTAATAAGGTCACAAAAACAAAATAGTCCCTAAACAAATTACACAGCCACGCTCAGTTTTTCAAGATATGATCAAACAAACATCAAAAACGCCTTTTAAACCTGTCCTTTCATATTTTCTCATAAAACAGGGTAACAAATGTGCTTGATATCAAATTTTCAAATAGAACTACTTTTGACTTCTGTCGGAATGTTTTGAAACAAAGGGAGGGAACTACATCTACACATATATATAAGGGGGTTAATTTTCTGGGTTGAATTCAACTGCTTCGCTAGCTCAGTGGGCTAGACAAAAGGGCCAATACCTTTTTTTAGTTTTGGTCACTGGTGGACAAGGGTCAAATCTGAGCAACTACTCCTTTTTTTATTTTACCCCATTTTCCCTCATCTTTTTTTTTTTTTTTTTTTCATTTACTATCCCTAATTCTGAGACATTTATAAGTATAAATTTCAAATTCAAATTATAAAGAATGTGTGAAAATTTTCAGGCTCTCTATTTATCTACTTTCATTTATTTCCATAGGTTTCTTTTTTTTTTCATCCCAACGCATAAGGCTTCCCTGATGCCAGGCTTGAGCTACGAAGATGTCCCGAATCGACATGATATTGCTTGCGACCGTGATGACATGTTTCAACTACTCCAAATTGGAAAGAATAATAGTATGACCAGGCTCCAAAATCAATTGTGATGACAACCCAAAGACATAGGGAAATTTGGCACATTCGATAAAACATAAATCTGGGTTTGCGTAAACTTTGGCACATCAGTCTGTTCATGCACACTTTAATAGTGAGACCAATTTTGTCATACTAATTTGCAGACAATTCCATTAGAAGAGGATGTATTTTAGTATTTTTTTATTCCCACAAAGAAATCAAGAAAAAAAAAACCAGCATTATTTGTGCCTTTTGCCAAGTTCATGTTTTTGCATTGGCGTGAGTGCCATATATCAATATGTCATCATCGAAACCGATTTCAGATTCTTCTCTGGGTCTAATTGTTGCATGCATTCTGACGGTTCAGCCATGTCATCACGGGCACAGGAGATGTACATAAATTTGTGACATTTTGCCAGCTTGAGCCTAGCAGCTGTAGATCTATATGCCTGACAAAGTACATTGTGATGGACCCTTTTTGTCTTTCCACATTACCCTGCCACATTGTTTGATAAGTCCTGTAAACCTATTAGGCTATTCAAAAAGCAACACTGAACAAATTTCCCCCTGACTGCACTGAGGAAAATTGCTCCCTGTTTTATTTTCATTTCTCATTCATTTTTTAGTAATGATTTATTTACTTTCTCCCACATCTTTCCTGTCAAATGGTACCATCAGCAAAATCTCAAAGTATTTTTTTGCTATTTCCAAATACTTTATGTAGAGAAAAGGGCCCTTAAAAGTTTGTTTTGCTTGTTTTATGCAACTGCCACCAGGTCCTCCTGAAAAGCTCTCTCTCTCTCTCTCTCTATCTGTCTGTCTGTGTCTCTCTCTCTCTCTTTCTCTCTCTTGCTGGTTTATTCAGTTAGGCTTTGATTCTTCATGACTTTTTCATAGATAATTAGTGGTCTCAACATATCCAAAGCTTCAATGTGAGATAGGGAAGCTGATCTGAAAAATTGTAGGAAATTTATATCGAAACGGGTCATTCAGGTGGGTGGGGGTCGGTTCAGAACTCGACCTTCTGTCACCCGTTTTATCCAAAGAATCGCCCAATGTCTATGTATTTTGGCATACATCCATTTTGGATGGCTGCAGATCTGCAAAGGATTACATATAAGCCTTCAAAGTTCACTTGGAAAATCAGAGTAAAACGAATTTCTGAATCGCAGTAGACCATGGTGCGTAATAAGGTCACAAAAACAAAATAGTCCCTAAACAAATTACACAGCCACGCTCAGTTTTTCAAGATATGATCAAACAAACATCAAAAACGCCTTTTAAACCTGTCCTTTCATATTTTCTCATAAAACAGGGTAACAAATGTGCTTGATATCAAATTTTCAAATAGAACTACTTTTGACTTCTGTCGGAATGTTTTGAAACAAAGGGAGGGAACTACATCTACACATATATATAAGGGGGTTAATTTTCTGGGTTGAATTCAACTGCTTCGCTAGCTCAGTGGGCTAGACAAAAGGGCCAATACCTTTTTTTTAGTTTTGGTCACTGGTGGACAAGGGTCAAATCTGAGCAACTACTCCTTTTTTTATTTTACCCCATTTTCCCTCATCTTTTTTTTTTTTTTTTTTTTTCATTTACTATCCCTAATTCTGAGACATTTATAAGTATAAATTTCAAATTCAAATTATAAAGAATGTGTGAAAATTTTCAGGCTCTCTATTTATCTACTTTCATTTATTTCCATAGGTTTCTTTTTTTTTTCATCCCAACGCATAAGGCTTCCCTGATGCCAGGCTTGAGCTACGAAGATGTCCCGAATCGACATGATATTGCTTGCGACCGTGATGACATGTTTCAACTACTCCAAATTGGAAAGAATAATAGTATGACCAGGCTCCAAAATCAATTGTGATGACAACCCAAAGACATAGGGAAATTTGGCACATTCGATAAAACATAAATCTGGGTTTGCGTAAACTTTGGCACATCAGTCTGTTCATGCACACTTTAATAGTGAGACCAATTTTGTCATACTAATTTGCAGACAATTCCATTAGAAGAGGATGTATTTTAGTATTTTTTTATTCCCACAAAGAAATCAAGAAAAAAAAAACCAGCATTATTTGTGCCTTTTGCCAAGTTCATGTTTTTGCATTGGCGTGAGTGCCATATATCAATATGTCATCATCGAAACCGATTTCAGATTCTTCTCTGGGTCTAATTGTTGCATGCATTCTGACGGTTCAGCCATGTCATCACGGGCACAGGAGATGTACATAAATTTGTGACATTTTGCCAGCTTGAGCCTAGCAGCTGTAGATCTATATGCCTGACAAAGTACATTGTGATGGACCCTTTTTGTCTTTCCACATTACCCTGCCACATTGTTTGATAAGTCCTGTAAACCTATTAGGCTATTCAAAAAGCAACACTGAACAAATTTCCCCCTGACTGCACTGAGGAAAATTGCTCCCTGTTTTATTTTCATTTCTCATTCATTTTTTAGTAATGATTTATTTACTTTCTCCCACATCTTTCCTGTCAAATGGTACCATCAGCAAAATCTCAAAGTATTTTTTTGCTATTTCCAAATACTTTATGTAGAGAAAAGGGCCCTTAAAAGTTTGTTTTGCTTGTTTTATGCAACTGCCACCAGGTCCTCCTGAAAAGCTCTCTCTCTCTCTCTATCTGTCTGTCTGTGTCTCTCTCTCTCTCTTTCTCTCTCTTGCTGGTTTATTCAGTTAGGCTTTGATTCTTCATGACTTTTTCATAGATAATTAGTGGTCTCAACATATCCAAAGCTTCAATGTGAGATAGGGAAGCTGATCTGAGAAATTGTAGGAAATTTATATCGAAACGGGTCATTCAGGTGGGTGGGGGTCGGTTCAGAACTCGACCTTCTGTCACCCGTTTTATCCAAAGAATCGCCCAATGTCTATGTATTTTGGCATACATCCATTTTGGATGGCTGCAGATCTGCAAAGGATTACATATAAGCCTTCAAAGTTCACTTGGAAAATCAGAGTAAAACAAATTTCTGAATCGCAGTAGACCATGGTGCGTAATAAGGTCACAAAAACAAAATAGTCCCTAAACAAATTACACAGCCACGCTCAGTTTTTCAAGATATGATCAAACAAACATCAAAAACGCCTTTTAAACCTGTCCTTTCATATTTTCTCATAAAACAGGGTAACAAATGTGCTTGATATCAAATTTTCAAATAGAACTACTTTTGACTTCTGTCGGAATGTTTTGAAACAAAGGGAGGGAACTACATCTACACATATATATAAGGGGGTTAATTTTCTGGGTTGAATTCAACTGCTTCGCTAGCTCAGTGGGCTAGACAAAAGGGCCAATACCTTTTTTTAGTTTTGGTCACTGGTGGACAAGGGTCAAATCTGAGCAACTACTCCTTTTTTTATTTTACCCCATTTTCCCTCATCTTTTTTTTTTTTTTTTTTTTCATTTACTATCCCTAATTCTGAGACATTTATAAGTATAAATTTCAAATTCAAATTATAAAGAATGTGTGAAAATTTTCAGGCTCTCTATTTATCTACTTTCATTTATTTCCATAGGTTTCTTTTTTTTTTCATCCCAACGCATAAGGCTTCCCTGATGCCAGGCTTGAGCTACGAAGATGTCGCGAATCGACATGATATTGCTTGCGACCGTGATGACATGTTTCAACTACTCCAAATTGGAAAGAATAATAGTATGACCAGGCTCCAAAATCAATTGTGATGACAACCCAAAGACATAGGGAAATTTGGCACATTCGATAAAACATAAATCTGGGTTTGCGTAAACTTTGGCACATCAGTCTGTTCATGCACACTTTAATAGTGAGACCAATTTTGTCATACTAATTTGCAGACAATTCCATTAGAAGAGGATGTATTTTAGTATTTTTTTATTCCCACAAAGAAATCAAGAAAAAAAAAACCAGCATTATTTGTGCCTTTTGCCAAGTTCATGTTTTTGCATTGGCGTGAGTGCCATATATCAATATGTCATCATCGAAACCGATTTCAGATTCTTCTCTGGGTCTAATTGTTGCATGCATTCTGACGGTTCAGCCATGTCATCACGGGCACAGGAGATGTACATAAATTTGTGACATTTTGCCAGCTTGAGCCTAGCAGCTGTAGATCTATATGCCTGACAAAGTACATTGTGATGGACCCTTTTTGTCTTTCCACATTACCCTGCCACATTGTTTGATAAGTCCTGTAAACCTATTAGGCTATTCAAAAAGCAACACTGAACAAATTTCCCCCTGACTGCACTGAGGAAAATTGCTCCCTGTTTTATTTTCATTTCTCATTCATTTTTTAGTAATGATTTATTTACTTTCTCCCACATCTTTCCTGTCAAATGGTACCATCAGCAAAATCTCAAAGTATTTTTTTGCTATTTCCAAATACTTTATGTAGAGAAAAGGGCCCTTAAAAGTTTGTTTTGCTTGTTTTATGCAACTGCCACCAGGTCCTCCTGAAAAGCTCTCTCTCTCTCTCTCTCTCTCTCTATCTGTCTGTCTGTGTCTCTCTCTCTCTCTTTCTCTCTCTTGCTGGTTTATTCAGTTAGGCTTTGATTCTTCATGACTTTTTCATAGATAATTAGTGGTCTCAACATATCCAAAGCTTCAATGTGAGATAGGGAAGCTGATCTGAGAAATTGTAGGAAATTTATATCGAAACGGGTCATTCAGGTGGGTGGGGGTCGGTTCAGAACTCGACCTTCTGTCACCCGTTTTATCCAAAGAATCGCCCAATGTCTATGTATTTTGGCATACATCCATTTTGGATGGCTGCAGATCTGCAAAGGATTACATATAAGCCTTCAAAGTTCACTTGGAAAATCAGAGTAAAACGAATTTCTGAATCGCAGTAGACCATGGTGCGTAATAAGGTCACAAAAACAAAATAGTCCCTAAACAAATTACACAGCCACGCTCAGTTTTTCAAGATATGATCAAACAAACATCAAAAACGCCTTTTAAACCTGTCCTTTCATATTTTCTCATAAAACAGGGTAACAAATGTGCTTGATATCAAATTTTCAAATAGAACTACTTTTGACTTCTGTCGGAATGTTTTGAAACAAAGGGAGGGAACTACATCTACACATATATATAAGGGGGTTAATTTTCTGGGTTGAATTCAACTGCTTCGCTAGCTCAGTGGGCTAGACAAAAGGGCCAATACCTTTTTTTAGTTTTGGTCACTGGTGGACAAGGGTCAAATCTGAGCAACTACTCCTTTTTTTATTTTACCCCATTTTCCCTCATCTTTTTTTTTTTTTTTTTTTTTTCATTTACTATCCCTAATTCTGAGACATTTATAAGTATAAATTTCAAATTCAAATTATAAAGAATGTGTGAAAATTTTCAGGCTCTCTATTTATCTACTTTCATTTATTTCCATAGGTTTCTTTTTTTTTTCATCCCAACGCATAAGGCTTCCCTGATGCCAGGCTTGAGCTACGAAGATGTCGCGAATCGACATGATATTGCTTGCGACCGTGATGACATGTTTCAACTACTCCAAATTGGAAAGAATAATAGTATGACCAGGCTCCAAAATCAATTGTGATGACAACCCAAAGACATAGGGAAATTTGGCACATTCGATAAAACATAAATCTGGGTTTGCGTAAACTTTGGCACATCAGTCTGTTCATGCACACTTTAATAGTGAGACCAATTTTGTCATACTAATTTGCAGACAATTCCATTAGAAGAGGATGTATTTTAGTATTTTTTTATTCCCACAAAGAAATCAAGAAAAAAAAAACCAGCATTATTTGTGCCTTTTGCCAAGTTCATGTTTTTGCATTGGCGTGAGTGCCATATATCAATATGTCATCATCGAAACCGATTTCAGATTCTTCTCTGGGTCTAATTGTTGCATGCATTCTGACGGTTCAGCCATGTCATCACGGGCACAGGAGATGTACATAAATTTGTGACATTTTGCCAGCTTGAGCCTAGCAGCTGTAGATCTATATGCCTGACAAAGTACATTGTGATGGACCCTTTTTGTCTTTCCACATTACCCTGCCACATTGTTTGATAAGTCCTGTAAACCTATTAGGCTATTCAAAAAGCAACACTGAACAAATTTCCCCCTGACTGCACTGAGGAAAATTGCTCCCTGTTTTATTTTCATTTCTCATTCATTTTTTAGTAATGATTTATTTACTTTCTCCCACATCTTTCCTGTCAAATGGTACCATCAGCAAAATCTCAAAGTATTTTTTTGCTATTTCCAAATACTTTATGTAGAGAAAAGGGCCCTTAAAAGTTTGTTTTGCTTGTTTTATGCAACTGCCACCAGGTCCTCCTGAAAAGCTCTCTCTCTCTCTCTCTCTATCTGTCTGTCTGTGTCTCTCTCTCTCTCTTTCTCTCTCTTGCTGGTTTATTCAGTTAGGCTTTGATTCTTCATGACTTTTTCATAGATAATTAGTGGTCTCAACATATCCAAAGCTTCAATGTGAGATAGGGAAGCTGATCTGAGAAATTGTAGGAAATTTATATCGAAACGGGTCATTCAGGTGGGTGGGGGTCGGTTCAGAACTCGACCTTCTGTCACCCGTTTTATCCAAAGAATCGCCCAATGTCTATGTATTTTGGCATACATCCATTTTGGATGGCTGCAGATCTGCAAAGGATTACATATAAGCCTTCAAAGTTCACTTGGAAAATCAGAGTAAAACGAATTTCTGAATCGCAGTAGACCATGGTGCGTAATAAGGTCACAAAAACAAAATAGTCCCTAAACAAATTACACAGCCACGCTCAGTTTTTCAAGATATGATCAAACAAACATCAAAAACGCCTTTTAAACCTGTCCTTTCATATTTTCTCATAAAACAGGGTAACAAATGTGCTTGATATCAAATTTTCAAATAGAACTACTTTTGACTTCTGTCGGAATGTTTTGAAACAAAGGGAGGGAACTACATCTACACATATATATAAGGGGGTTAATTTTCTGGGTTGAATTCAACTGCTTCGCTAGCTCAGTGGGCTAGACAAAAGGGCCAATACCTTTTTTTAGTTTTGGTCACTGGTGGACAAGGGTCAAATCTGAGCAACTACTCCTTTTTTTATTTTACCCCATTTTCCCTCATCTTTTTTTTTTTTTTTTTTTTTTTCATTTACTATCCCTAATTCTGAGACATTTATAAGTATAAATTTCAAATTCAAATTATAAAGAATGTGTGAAAATTTTCAGGCTCTCTATTTATCTACTTTCATTTATTTCCATAGGTTTCTTTTTTTTTTCATCCCAACGCATAAGGCTTCCCTGATGCCAGGCTTGAGCTACGAAGATGTCGCGAATCGACATGATATTGCTTGCGACCGTGATGACATGTTTCAACTACTCCAAATTGGAAAGAATAATAGTATGACCAGGCTCCAAAATCAATTGTGATGACAACCCAAAGACATAGGGAAATTTGGCACATTCGATAAAACATAAATCTGGGTTTGCGTAAACTTTGGCACATCAGTCTGTTCATGCACACTTTAATAGTGAGACCAATTTTGTCATACTAATTTGCAGACAATTCCATTAGAAGAGGATGTATTTTAGTATTTTTTTATTCCCACAAAGAAATCAAGAAAAAAAAAACCAGCATTATTTGTGCCTTTTGCCAAGTTCATGTTTTTGCATTGGCGTGAGTGCCATATATCAATATGTCATCATCGAAACCGATTTCAGATTCTTCTCTGGGTCTAATTGTTGCATGCATTCTGACGGTTCAGCCATGTCATCACGGGCACAGGAGATGTACATAAATTTGTGACATTTTGCCAGCTTGAGCCTAGCAGCTGTAGATCTATATGCCTGACAAAGTACATTGTGATGGACCCTTTTTGTCTTTCCACATTACCCTGCCACATTGTTTGATAAGTCCTGTAAACCTATTAGGCTATTCAAAAAGCAACACTGAACAAATTTCCCCCTGACTGCACTGAGGAAAATTGCTCCCTGTTTTATTTTCATTTCTCATTCATTTTTTAGTAATGATTTATTTACTTTCTCCCACATCTTTCCTGTCAAATGGTACCATCAGCAAAATCTCAAAGTATTTTTTTGCTATTTCCAAATACTTTATGTAGAGAAAAGGGCCCTTAAAAGTTTGTTTTGCTTGTTTTATGCAACTGCCACCAGGTCCTCCTGAAAAGCTCTCTCTCTCTCTATCTGTCTGTCTGTGTCTCTCTCTCTCTCTTTCTCTCTCTTGCTGGTTTATTCAGTTAGGCTTTGATTCTTCATGACTTTTTCATAGATAATTAGTGGTCTCAACATATCCAAAGCTTCAATGTGAGATAGGGAAGCTGATCTGAGAAATTGTAGGAAATTTATATCGAAACGGGTCATTCAGGTGGGTGGGGGTCGGTTCAGAACTCGACCTTCTGTCACCCGTTTTATCCAAAGAATCGCCCAATGTCTATGTATTTTGGCATACATCCATTTTGGATGGCTGCAGATCTGCAAAGGATTACATATAAGCCTTCAAAGTTCACTTGGAAAATCAGAGTAAAACGAATTTCTGAATCGCAGTAGACCATGGTGCGTAATAAGGTCACAAAAACAAAATAGTCCCTAAACAAATTACACAGCCACGCTCAGTTTTTCAAGATATGATCAAACAAACATCAAAAACGCCTTTTAAACCTGTCCTTTCATATTTTCTCATAAAACAGGGTAACAAATGTGCTTGATATCAAATTTTCAAATAGAACTACTTTTGACTTCTGTCGGAATGTTTTGAAACAAAGGGAGGGAACTACATCTACACATATATATAAGGGGGTTAATTTTCTGGGTTGAATTCAACTGCTTCGCTAGCTCAGTGGGCTAGACAAAAGGGCCAATACCTTTTTTTAGTTTTGGTCACTGGTGGACAAGGGTCAAATCTGAGCAACTACTCCTTTTTTTATTTTACCCCATTTTCCCTCATCTTTTTTTTTTTTTTTTTTTTTTCATTTACTATCCCTAATTCTGAGACATTTATAAGTATAAATTTCAAATTCAAATTATAAAGAATGTGTGAAAATTTTCAGGCTCTCTATTTATCTACTTTCATTTATTTCCATAGGTTTCTTTTTTTTTTCATCCCAACGCATAAGGCTTCCCTGATGCCAGGCTTGAGCTACGAAGATGTCGCGAATCGACATGATATTGCTTGCGACCGTGATGACATGTTTCAACTACTCCAAATTGGAAAGAATAATAGTATGACCAGGCTCCAAAATCAATTGTGATGACAACCCAAAGACATAGGGAAATTTGGCACATTCGATAAAACATAAATCTGGGTTTGCGTAAACTTTGGCACATCAGTCTGTTCATGCACACTTTAATAGTGAGACCAATTTTGTCATACTAATTTGCAGACAATTCCATTAGAAGAGGATGTATTTTAGTATTTTTTTATTCCCACAAAGAAATCAAGAAAAAAAAAACCAGCATTATTTGTGCCTTTTGCCAAGTTCATGTTTTTGCATTGGCGTGAGTGCCATATATCAATATGTCATCATCGAAACCGATTTCAGATTCTTCTCTGGGTCTAATTGTTGCATGCATTCTGACGGTTCAGCCATGTCATCACGGGCACAGGAGATGTACATAAATTTGTGACATTTTGCCAGCTTGAGCCTAGCAGCTGTAGATCTATATGCCTGACAAAGTACATTGTGATGGACCCTTTTTGTCTTTCCACATTACCCTGCCACATTGTTTGATAAGTCCTGTAAACCTATTAGGCTATTCAAAAAGCAACACTGAACAAATTTCCCCCTGACTGCACTGAGGAAAATTGCTCCCTGTTTTATTTTCATTTCTCATTCATTTTTTAGTAATGATTTATTTACTTTCTCCCACATCTTTCCTGTCAAATGGTACCATCAGCAAAATCTCAAAGTATTTTTTTGCTATTTCCAAATACTTTATGTAGAGAAAAGGGCCCTTAAAAGTTTGTTTTGCTTGTTTTATGCAACTGCCACCAGGTCCTCCTGAAAAGCTCTCTCTCTCTCTCTCTCTATCTGTCTGTCTGTGTCTCTCTCTCTCTCTTTCTCTCTCTTGCTGGTTTATTCAGTTAGGCTTTGATTCTTCATGACTTTTTCATAGATAATTAGTGGTCTCAACATATCCAAAGCTTCAATGTGAGATAGGGAAGCTGATCTGAGAAATTGTAGGAAATTTATATCGAAACGGGTCATTCAGGTGGGTGGGGGTCGGTTCAGAACTCGACCTTCTGTCACCCGTTTTATCCAAAGAATCGCCCAATGTCTATGTATTTTGGCATACATCCATTTTGGATGGCTGCAGATCTGCAAAGGATTACATATAAGCCTTCAAAGTTCACTTGGAAAATCAGAGTAAAACGAATTTCTGAATCGCAGTAGACCATGGTGCGTAATAAGGTCACAAAAACAAAATAGTCCCTAAACAAATTACACAGCCACGCTCAGTTTTTCAAGATATGATCAAACAAACATCAAAAACGCCTTTTAAACCTGTCCTTTCATATTTTCTCATAAAACAGGGTAACAAATGTGCTTGATATCAAATTTTCAAATAGAACTACTTTTGACTTCTGTCGGAATGTTTTGAAACAAAGGGAGGGAACTACATCTACACATATATATAAGGGGGTTAATTTTCTGGGTTGAATTCAACTGCTTCGCTAGCTCAGTGGGCTAGACAAAAGGGCCAATACCTTTTTTTAGTTTTGGTCACTGGTGGACAAGGGTCAAATCTGAGCAACTACTCCTTTTTTTATTTTACCCCATTTTCCCTCATCTTTTTTTTTTTTTTTTTTTTTTCATTTACTATCCCTAATTCTGAGACATTTATAAGTATAAATTTCAAATTCAAATTATAAAGAATGTGTGAAAATTTTCAGGCTCTCTATTTATCTACTTTCATTTATTTCCATAGGTTTCTTTTTTTTTTCATCCCAACGCATAAGGCTTCCCTGATGCCAGGCTTGAGCTACGAAGATGTCGCGAATCGACATGATATTGCTTGCGACCGTGATGACATGTTTCAACTACTCCAAATTGGAAAGAATAATAGTATGACCAGGCTCCAAAATCAATTGTGATGACAACCCAAAGACATAGGGAAATTTGGCACATTCGATAAAACATAAATCTGGGTTTGCGTAAACTTTGGCACATCAGTCTGTTCATGCACACTTTAATAGTGAGACCAATTTTGTCATACTAATTTGCAGACAATTCCATTAGAAGAGGATGTATTTTAGTATTTTTTTATTCCCACAAAGAAATCAAGAAAAAAAAAACCAGCATTATTTGTGCCTTTTGCCAAGTTCATGTTTTTGCATTGGCGTGAGTGCCATATATCAATATGTCATCATCGAAACCGATTTCAGATTCTTCTCTGGGTCTAATTGTTGCATGCATTCTGACGGTTCAGCCATGTCATCACGGGCACAGGAGATGTACATAAATTTGTGACATTTTGCCAGCTTGAGCCTAGCAGCTGTAGATCTATATGCCTGACAAAGTACATTGTGATGGACCCTTTTTGTCTTTCCACATTACCCTGCCACATTGTTTGATAAGTCCTGTAAACCTATTAGGCTATTCAAAAAGCAACACTGAACAAATTTCCCCCTGACTGCACTGAGGAAAATTGCTCCCTGTTTTATTTTCATTTCTCATTCATTTTTTAGTAATGATTTATTTACTTTCTCCCACATCTTTCCTGTCAAATGGTACCATCAGCAAAATCTCAAAGTATTTTTTTGCTATTTCCAAATACTTTATGTAGAGAAAAGGGCCCTTAAAAGTTTGTTTTGCTTGTTTTATGCAACTGCCACCAGGTCCTCCTGAAAAGCTCTCTCTCTCTCTCTCTCTCTATCTGTCTGTCTGTGTCTCTCTCTCTCTCTTTCTCTCTCTTGCTGGTTTATTCAGTTAGGCTTTGATTCTTCATGACTTTTTCATAGATAATTAGTGGTCTCAACATATCCAAAGCTTCAATGTGAGATAGGGAAGCTGATCTGAGAAATTGTAGGAAATTTATATCGAAACGGGTCATTCAGGTGGGTGGGGGTCGGTTCAGAACTCGACCTTCTGTCACCCGTTTTATCCAAAGAATCGCCCAATGTCTATGTATTTTGGCATACATCCATTTTGGATGGCTGCAGATCTGCAAAGGATTACATATAAGCCTTCAAAGTTCACTTGGAAAATCAGAGTAAAACGAATTTCTGAATCGCAGTAGACCATGGTGCGTAATAAGGTCACAAAAACAAAATAGTCCCTAAACAAATTACACAGCCACGCTCAGTTTTTCAAGATATGATCAAACAAACATCAAAAACGCCTTTTAAACCTGTCCTTTCATATTTTCTCATAAAACAGGGTAACAAATGTGCTTGATATCAAATTTTCAAATAGAACTACTTTTGACTTCTGTCGGAATGTTTTGAAACAAAGGGAGGGAACTACATCTACACATATATATAAGGGGGTTAATTTTCTGGGTTGAATTCAACTGCTTCGCTAGCTCAGTGGGCTAGACAAAAGGGCCAATACCTTTTTTTAGTTTTGGTCACTGGTGGACATGGGTCAAATCTGAGCAACTACTCCTTTTTTTATTTTACCCCATTTTCCCTCATCTTTTTTTTTTTTTTTTTTTTTTCATTTACTATCCCTAATTCTGAGACATTTATAAGTATAAATTTCAAATTCAAATTATAAAGAATGTGTGAAAATTTTCAGGCTCTCTATTTATCTACTTTCATTTATTTCCATAGGTTTCTTTTTTTTTTCATCCCAACGCATAAGGCTTCCCTGATGCCAGGCTTGAGCTACGAAGATGTCGCGAATCAACATGATATTGCTTGCGACCGTGATGACATGTTTCAACTACTCCAAATTGGAAAGAATAATAGTATGACCAGGCTCCAAAATCAATTGTGATGACAACCCAAAGACATAGGGAAATTTGGCACATTCGATAAAACATAAATCTGGGTTTGCGTAAACTTTGGCACATCAGTCTGTTCATGCACACTTTAATAGTGAGACCAATTTTGTCATACTAATTTGCAGACAATTCCATTAGAAGAGGATGTATTTTAGTATTTTTTTATTCCCACAAAGAAATCAAGAAAAAAAAAACCAGCATTATTTGTGCCTTTTGCCAAGTTCATGTTTTTGCATTGGCGTGAGTGCCATATATCAATATGTCATCATCGAAACCGATTTCAGATTCTTCTCTGGGTCTAATTGTTGCATGCATTCTGACGGTTCAGCCATGTCATCACGGGCACAGGAGATGTACATAAATTTGTGACATTTTGCCAGCTTGAGCCTAGCAGCTGTAGATCTATATGCCTGACAAAGTACATTGTGATGGACCCTTTTTGTCTTTCCACATTACCCTGCCACATTGTTTGATAAGTCCTGTAAACCTATTAGGCTATTCAAAAAGCAACACTGAACAAATTTCCCCCTGACTGCACTGAGGAAAATTGCTCCCTGTTTTATTTTCATTTCTCATTCATTTTTTAGTAATGATTTATTTACTTTCTCCCACATCTTTCCTGTCAAATGGTACCATCAGCAAAATCTCAAAGTATTTTTTTGCTATTTCCAAATACTTTATGTAGAGAAAAGGGCCCTTAAAAGTTTGTTTTGCTTGTTTTATGCAACTGCCACCAGGTCCTCCTGAAAAGCTCTCTCTCTCTCTCTCTCTCTATCTGTCTGTCTGTCTCTCTCTCTCTCTCTCTTTCTCTCTCTTGCTGGTTTATTCAGTTAGGCTTTGATTCTTCATGACTTTTTCATAGATAATTAGTGGTCTCAACATATCCAAAGCTTCAATGTGAGATAGGGAAGCTGATCTGAGAAATTGTAGGAAATTTATATCGAAACGGGTCATTCAGGTGGGTGGGGGTCGGTTCAGAACTCGACCTTCTGTCACCCGTTTTATCCAAAGAATCGCCCAATGTCTATGTATTTTGGCATACATCCATTTTGGATGGCTGCAGATCTGCAAAGGATTACATATAAGCCTTCAAAGTTCACTTGGAAAATCAGAGTAAAACGAATTTCTGAATCGCAGTAGACCATGGTGCGTAATAAGGTCACAAAAACAAAATAGTCCCTAAACAAATTACACAGCCACGCTCAGTTTTTCAAGATATGATCAAACAAACATCAAAAACGCCTTTTAAACCTGTCCTTTCATATTTTCTCATAAAACAGGGTAACAAATGTGCTTGATATCAAATTTTCAAATAGAACTACTTTTGACTTCTGTCGGAATGTTTTGAAACAAAGGGAGGGAACTACATCTACACATATATATAAGGGGGTTAATTTTCTGGGTTGAATTCAACTGCTTCGCTAGCTCAGTGGGCTAGACAAAAGGGCCAATACCTTTTTTTAGTTTTGGTCACTGGTGGACAAGGGTCAAATCTGAGCAACTACTCCTTTTTTTATTTTACCCCATTTTCCCTCATCTTTTTTTTTTTTTTTTTTTTCATTTACTATCCCTAATTCTGAGACATTTATAAGTATAAATTTCAAATTCAAATTATAAAGAATGTGTGAAAATTTTCAGGCTCTCTATTTATCTACTTTCATTTATTTCCATAGGTTTCTTTTTTTTTTTCATCCCAACGCATAAGGCTTCCCTGATGCCAGGCTTGAGCTACGAAGATGTCCCGAATCGACATGATATTGCTTGCGACCGTGATGACATGTTTCAACTACTCCAAATTGGAAAGAATAATAGTATGACCAGGCTCCAAAATCAATTGTGATGACAACCCAAAGACATAGGGAAATTTGGCACATTCGATAAAACATAAATCTGGGTTTGCGTAAACTTTGGCACATCAGTCTGTTCATGCACACTTTAATAGTGAGACCAATTTTGTCATACTAATTTGCAGACAATTCCATTAGAAGAGGATGTATTTTAGTATTTTTTTATTCCCACAAAGAAATCAAGAAAAAAAAAACAGCATTATTTGTGCCTTTTGCCAAGTTCATGTTTTTGCATTGGCGTGAGTGCCATATATCAATATGTCATCATCGAAACCGATTTCAGATTCTTCTCTGGGTCTAATTGTTGCATGCATTCTGACGGTTCAGCCATGTCATCACGGGCACAGGAGATGTACATAAATTTGTGACATTTTGCCAGCTTGAGCCTAGCAGCTGTAGATCTATATGCCTGACAAAGTACATTGTGATGGACCCTTTTTGTCTTTCCACATTACCCTGCCACATTGTTTGATAAGTCCTGTAAACCTATTAGGCTATTCAAAAAGCAACACTGAACAAATTTCCCCCTGACTGCACTGAGGAAAATTGCTCCCTGTTTTATTTTCATTTCTCATTCATTTTTTAGTAATGATTTATTTACTTTCTCCCACATCTTTCCTGTCAAATGGTACCATCAGCAAAATCTCAAAGTATTTTTTTGCTATTTCCAAATACTTTATGTAGAGAAAAGGGCCCTTAAAAGTTTGTTTTGCTTGTTTTATGCAACTGCCACCAGGTCCTCCTGAAAAGCTCTCTCTCTCTCTCTCTCTCTCTATCTGTCTGTCTGTGTCTCTCTCTCTCTCTTTCTCTCTCTTGCTGGTTTATTCAGTTAGGCTTTGATTCTTCATGACTTTTTCATAGATAATTAGTGGTCTCAACATATCCAAAGCTTCAATGTGAGATAGGGAAGCTGATCTGAAAAATTGTAGGAAATTTATATCGAAACGGGTCATTCAGGTGGGTGGGGGTCGGTTCAGAACTCGACCTTCTGTCACCCGTTTTATCCAAAGAATCGCCCAATGTCTATGTATTTTGGCATACATCCATTTTGGATGGCTGCAGATCTGCAAAGGATTACATATAAGCCTTCAAAGTTCACTTGGAAAATCAGAGTAAAACGAATTTCTGAATCGCAGTAGACCATGGTGCGTAATAAGGTCACAAAAACAAAATAGTCCCTAAACATATTACACAGCCACGCTCAGTTTTTCAAGATATGATCAAACAAACATCAAAAACGCCTTTTAAACCTGTCCTTTCATATTTTCTCATAAAACAGGGTAACAAATGTGCTTGATATCAAATTTTCAAATAGAACTACTTTTGACTTCTACGACCCGGAAGCAATTCCTTGGCAGGTTGTACTTACATAGGTGGTAACGGGCTTTTTCGTCCCTGGTCTTGTTCGCCCTGGTTTGTTTATCCTAACTGATTTCTCGTCTGTCCGGTCTTGTTCGTCCCGCCTTGTTCGTCCGAACTGATTTGAACAGTAATCGCGCTTATTTCCTCTATCTTTTTCTAATTTGAGAAAGTACATAAAAAATAAGGCAAAAAGAATTACTTATCGTCTCCGATCGACTGATACTAGACTGACACTCTGCGGTTTTGTGTATCTGCCAACCTGTGAAAGGTGTTGAGAGTGAATAGATCGGAAAGGTGTTAACGAACAAGCCCGGGCGAATAAGCCCAGGGACGAACTGGTTTTAGGACGAACAAGCCCGGAGCCTTCGGCACTATGTAGTTTTGCCAATATTGGACGCATTGGAGGGTTTAAAAATCTGTCATTTCATGTCATACTGTATTTTCAAGTTCTATCATACTAAAGTTATCTGTGACACAAACGTGAAGAAGATTGTAATTTCTCTGTCAGTTTTGGACTACTGTATAGATCTATAACAACTTTTGTTTGCATGGCACATTCTTAGAAACAATCCTTATGCTTGCTTATTGAATTTCATTACATGAATTGTAAATTGCAATTCCTGTATTGCAGGTCTTGTATGGTTACAAAGAGAACAAAATGCTCAGTTTTTAGATGATAGAAAGCTATTTATGCACGTTATGCCATGAAATCTATAGGCTTTAAGCAAATTTGTACTATTTCTACTGAAATAAAAAATATGGCGTTGCATAGGTGAAATCAGGGATCATTGGATTGTGCTTGTTCTCATAAAACTTAAGCTTCGTGATCTTATTTATATCATACTTGGACCTGTGCAAGCTCGAAGGGCAGTCCTTCGATAATTTCACGTGCATTGTTTTCCTCTAGATTTCACGTGCAGAGCCCCGTAGCTCAGTCGGTAGCGTACAGGACTTGAGAACAGGAGGTCGCTGGTTCGATTTCCGGCTCGGCCAATTTCCTTCCGAGGATTGATGATACTCGTTGCGACAGGATTCATTCCTCTCCCACCACTGACCATTGTTTCGACAATGGCTATGTGGGAAAGCAGCCAGTGGCTTGGAAAGAATATTGTGCGGAGTACTGGTAAAAGAAAATCCACGAAAGCATGGATAGGTGCACTGGCCGCCGCGATATAACTGAAATAATGTTGAAAACGGCATTAAACACCCTACAATCAATCAATCTATCAATCTAGATTTCACGTGTGGCATATTTCAACCAATCAAAACGGACAAAACAAAAGCGGGAAGGCGAGCTTTGGGAAATAGGGGAAGCCATGTTGACTCAGAGGGGAAAAAAATAGTTAAGTTTTTGTACTATATTTCTTGTAGTATTTAAATTCCTTGCGCGGTTGTATTCCTGAATGATCTACAGCAGCATGGTAATTGCTACATGTAATTATCATTGGCTTATTTGCTGTCTTCCTCCAGAAGTCAAACTGCTTAAATTTCGGCATAATCAAACAATGAATAACAGATTTAGCTTAATGGACCATTGAGGCCGGGAATTACAGGGCGAATTATAGCATATGGGGCCGGGGAATACACTTTGCCTTCGAAGGCAAAACTTGCTTCCGCATAGTTAACTCCCTTGACTTATGGACTGTCTGCAGACGACGTAGCCAATAAAGCCAATTATTACTCAGTGGTGTGATATTTTTTCTCTTTTTTATTTCATATGCCATTTCTCCAGCAAGATGCTGTGTACTAGCATTGGACAACCCATAGCCCAACTCTGCTCTCAGTTGAATATGTTCAACTAATTTCCTCTCCTCTTCCACAGAAAAAAGTGTCTCTCTCCCATAATCTTCTGGGTCAACACTCCCTGCCACTCGATCCCGTAAGGTACTGTTGGGCACACCAAAAAGTCTTGCAGCCTTCTTTACAGGGATTCCTTTCTCCTTTACTAGTTTAAAGGCTGCCTTGAGGGACTCCTCTCCGTACCTTCTATACCTCCGTTCATTTTGCTGTGGTCGAACCTTTAAAAAAAGGGGGGGGTTTAGATATGCATGTAAAAGAATGAAAATTATTACATAAACAGGGTCAATTAAACAGCATGCTCTGTGATTTAACAGGTGCCCCTACCGAAGATATGGAGCATAATTTATGAACAGTACTGTAGAATAGTGTATTACTGAGTAGCTTCCCTTACTAAAGCGCTTCCATGACAGAGTTTTAGAAAGTGTCTGCACAACGAAAAGTGACAAAAAATAGCCGATTTCAGTAATTTTTTGGGGTTATTTGTAGTATTTTTGTGACTTTTGCCAGCGTTTTCAATTAATTTTCAAAAAAGAAATGTCTTTTTTGCAATATTTACCTGTTTTTTCCTCATAATTCGGCGATTTTGAGCAATGTTGTTGACTAATCTCATCAAGCGCACGAATGTCCGGTCGTTCCAAAATACGTCGCGTGATAAAATTCGAAATTCGCCGAGGGATCGAATAGATGGGAAGGTGCGAATTTTTATTTTTGTTAATTATCCGTTGCTATGTCAAAGTTCTTCTTCCTAGATACCTTTAGGAAGTTTCTAATCAAAACCTTGATTTTATGTGATAAACGAAAATCTATACAAAGACCTTCAAGACGTCTTAACCAATGTTCTGCATGACTTCAACGCATGAGTTCAGCGCAAGATGAAACTGATTTCAGGATTATTCATATCCTGTCCAATCAAAATGGCAAGAGAAGAAATGGGACAGTCTACTCCTAAAACTAGTGATACCATGACAACTACATGTATAAGTCTATCTGAAAATGAATCGAGATGATCTCTTGTTGAAGAAAAGACCAAGGTTAATAATTGTTCACTGCAAAGAAGCAAGAGGTCTGTACTGTATCATTGTAAAAGTTGGGATATGCCAGTAACAGTCCTGTACTCTGCCTGAAAAAACATTTGATATCAAAACATATGAAGGGGCCCTTCAGGCCCCCTTTCCTGAAAAGCCGTAGAAAACACTGGGTGGGTTTATTTGTTTTTCTGCTCTATAGTGTTAAGGTTATTCGAATGGGTGACACATTCTTGTGTCCTATTTGTGATACCATTACCTACTGCCATTGAACCATAAACGGGGCAGATCACTGTAAATATGTTAAGTTAGGCTTTCCATGGTTAATCCTTTCCCAAAAGTTAAAGTTTTTCTAACTCAATGAAAATGTGTTATTTGGTACTTTTATTTTCGTGAACAGTATACTTGCCATATATGGACAAATTTAGGTTGTGTATCTCCAGGGCCATCAGATTATGACCATTTCCAATATGTCGTCTCTTGATAGATAATCACAAGGTTAGGTTAATCTTTTTTGTTGTTGATTTGTTATATTTTGATCGATAGAAAATATGCTTCATTAGAGAAATTAATTGAATTTGTCTGTTAGGGATGCCGCTTGAACATATCAGTAGGTGGACGAAAATAGGTTGTGCCTGGATGATTATGTATAAATAGTGTCACTTGCTCCTTCACACCAAATGTCTTGCGTTGATTTGTTTATCATTTCACTCCAATGTCTGAATAGTAGTTAAACTGTTTGGTTTAACACCCGAAATGGAAGCCAGGTAGTCAATGTGATGATTTTAAAGCTGCATTAACTCTTTACCACACAGTCCCAAGTTTTAACGACCCTGAGGTTGACTAATGAGGCCTTTTGAAAACATCGTGGGAAAAGGAGAAAATGCTGGTAACAAGCAATTAGTCCTTTTTAGCTCCACTGGCCGAAGGCCAGCGAGCTATTGTCATGGCGTTGTGTCCGTCGTGCGTCCGTCCGTTTGTCCGTTCGTCTGTGCGTGCGTCCGTACTTTTTCTTTAAAAAACTTCTCCTCAGAAACTATTGACTGGATTTTTACCAAATTTCACAGGAATGTTCCTTTGGTGGTCCTCTTTCAAATTCCTTCAAATAGTTGTGTTCCATGAAGAATTCTGGTTGCCATGGCAACCAAAGTAAAAAACCTTTAAAAATCTTCTCCTCCCAAACCGCTTATTATTATTTTGCAGGAATGTTCCTTAGATACAGGTTTACAGAATTCCTTTAAAAAAAAATGATCTGTCAAAAAACATGGCTTTTATGGGAGACTCATTTTCCTTTTACGGTATAAAGTAAAATCTTTGAAAAATTTATTCTCTAAAACTATTCACTGGATTTCATTGTTGTTTTGCAGGTATGTTCCTATGGTTGTCTGCCAAATTGTTTCTATGGTGGTTGTATACCAAATTCCTTTTAAAAAAATGATACACCTAAAAACACATTTTTTTATAGATAAGGCTTATATTTCAAAAAAATGTTCTTCTCCAAAACTATTTATTGTGTTAGTTTTATCGACTAACAAAGAAAAAGGAAGAAAATTGGATTGACTTGACCTAGTCAGGGCTGACCTATTTAAGCCCACACATTTTCCTTGGTATTAAGATCACAATTTACTCCAATGATATGCTATTAGTTAGTACTAGTAATAAAATATCACTGGCCATAAATAAGATAAAAGCTTGAGCACCTTTCACAACTTGAGCTTTTCAATTTTGCCTTATTACTAAGCCTGAGTAACCATGCCAAGATAAAAAAGAAAAAGTATTTTAATAACAAAACCCCCATGTTGTAGGTACTTTATAGTCCTTTTCATATAGAACAAGAGAACCTCTGCACTTTTATTAGTTCTGGTAAAGGTTTGTTGACCTACTAATGAGTAAATGCAGAGTGGACAGAAGGGGTGTAAATCCTGGTGACCTGGTACAAAGTGGGACAGGGCTTTACATTTGTGATAAGGCATTAATGTTATCCAGTCAAACTGATCCCTCAACTTCAGTACACCAGAATTAATCTGTGCCCTGGAGCAGGATATTTGATTTATGTAAATGCATTTGTAGACCATTTTGTGTTGTTTGCCACAGAAGACATTCTAACTGTGACTGTGAAAAGTTGATTATTAGGGATTAGGTGTTCATTGTATGCCAGCATATTTCATTCTATCTGGTGTATTGATGTAAGTTGATCTATATTGCTATAACATTCATTCATTTGCCCTCCTAGCTGTTCTTTTAGATTACCCCTTTACCACACATTCACAACTTTTAACGACCCTGAGAAAGACATATTTTCTATATTTTGATGTTTCCCTACCCAAAATGGTTTGTGAAAGGACCTGTTGCAGACAACATATCTTCAAATTAGTAAGACATATATAAAAAAGGATAGAAATTATTGTGGGAAACTAAGAAAATGCTGGTTACCATTTTTTTCTTCTTTTCTCACAAGTTTTTTCCATACCTTTTTTCTTCAGTGAGCTAAAATGCAGGATTGAATGGTAATTGTTAAAAACTTCTTTTCGCCATTATAGAAATATCAGGCCTGTGGAGCGATACAGGCGCTCAAGCGCCTCTAGTTCTACAATGTTTTCAAAAAGCTTCTTCTTCAGGTTCGTTAAATCTCAGGAGTGTGTACATAATATACTTTGGCTTATGTTGTATGTATGTGTACTTGTTAGAATTATTGAGATGGCATTTTCTTTTATTTCCCGTAATTTCCCCGTTCCCTGGAGTCATGGGTCAAGGGACTGTCTATTTAACCCTTCAACGTACAATGCTGACTTTTAACGACCCTGAGAAAGAAGGCCGTAGAAAACAGCATTTTCTCCTTTTTCCACAATGTTTTACCCAATTGAAAACAAAGTTTATGCTTTAACCCTTTCCCAAACGACAAATTTTGGACCGGTCCAAATTGAAAGAGTTGCAGACGACAATTTTAAATTTGATGAAAATGGCAGAAAGTTCTCAAATAGGGTAGAAAACACTGTGGGAAAAGAAGAAATTGCATGTTACGAGCAATTTCTCCTTTTCCCACAGTGTTTTCAAAAGACTTGTACTGCAGACATGTGAAAACCAGGGCTTGTTTGGGAAAGGGTTAAGCAACATTTAACCCTTTACCATACAATGCGGATTTAATAACCATTAGGTAAACATTGTGGGGCAAGGAGAAAATGCTGGTAACCAGCATTTTCTCCTTATCCCACAATGTTTTCTACCCTAAGAAAAATTGCATCATTTGAGCTGCACTGAAATTGTCGTCTGCAAGTGGTTTCAATTTGGATAGGTCTACATTTTTGTTGTGTGGTAAAGTGTTAATTTGTTGTCTGCAAATGCTTTCAGTTTGGACAAGGCTAAAATTTTGTCATCTGGTGAAGAGTTAAGAGTGGAGACATGTTTATTTACTTGTTGAAGGTTTGTGTCAAGGGTGGAGGAGATCCTACATGAATGGAAGCTAGTCAGCTGTAGTCCTAAACCACCTGCCCCAAAAGTAAGTCTACACTTTAACTCTTTATCACATGTGACACAATCCCGACTGTTAACGTCCCTGAAAGAGAATGGTTTTGAAAACATTGCGAGAAAGGAGAAAATGCTGTTTACCTTTTCCCACAATGTTTTCTACCCTATCAAATACAGAAATTACCATTTAAGAAACATCAAATTTGTCTTCTGCAAATACTTTCAATTTGGTCCAGTCCAAAATTTTGTCGTTTGGTAAAGAGTTGACATACTCATAATTATTTTCTATATCCTTTCTATGGTGAAGAGTATGGTTAACGATTCATTTTTTGCAATCTGATCTTGGTTTGGCAAATATTGGCCTGTGCATGCTGAAGATATAGAAACATCAATTAAAATACTTACTGTTTACCAAACAACAAAAGTTTAGACTTGCCTAAATTTAACCCTTAACTCTTTACCAAACTACAACATTTTAGACAAGTCCAGATTTAAAGCATTTGCAGACAACAAATTAATGTGACTTAATATTAAAATTTGTCATGGGACAGGTAGAAAACATTTTGGATAAAGGAGAAAATGCTGTTTACCAGCATTTTCTCCTATTCCAACATTGTTTTCAAAAAGCATCCTTCTTAGGGTTGTTGATAGTTAGGATTGTGTGGTAAAGGGTTAAACTGCTGAATAAATAGAATGAAGATTTCCAGCCAATAGAAATTACAGAAACTTTGCGATTACAAAGTGCTTGTTGTTGGAAAAAAACTAACTGTATCAGAAAGTGTAGATGGTTCTGTGCAGTCTGATCTTGATCTACACTGTTCGTAAAAGAGCATTTAGTCGGGCTTAGCAGCTTAAGGGTTAATGTATTTAAAGCAGCAAATTAGATGGGCCCCAAGTAAAGGTAGTTATTGTTGAAAGGATAGAAAAGATTGTGGGGAAAGGAATGAGTGTTGATTACCAGCATTTTCTCTTTTTTCCACAAAAGCTTTCCAAAACTTTTCTTTTTCATGGTCGAAAAAGCACATGTTGAAGTGAAAAAGAGTTAAAGATAGTCCAATGCTTTTTAACTTCTAGAATTGGGCATATGTTGAGTCATTTGCCCTGCTACATTTTGTGTGAAATAGTTCAGTTTTCTTTGTTATTAACCCTTATCCTGCTAAGTAAGTTTAATAAAAACCTTCATGCTGTTATTAAAAACCCAAATAATGTTAATTTTAACTTTTTTTTGGAAAAAAACATCTCCTCATTGGACAGTGTAGATCCAAGATCAGACTGCATGTTCTGTGCAGTCTGATCTTGATCTATGCTGTCCGCAAAAGGTCAGTGAGTAGCAGCTTACGGGTTAATCTATAAATTGCTGAGCAAACCCAAAGACATTCTCTGTTATTCTTGTTATTTTGCAGTTGGTCGTTTCCAGAAGTTCTTAATAAAGGGGACACTGTTGATCAAAGATTAGACTGCATACCTTGTGCAGTCTGATCTTGATCTACACTGTCTGCAAAGATGACTATAGTCATTGAAGGCACTTTACGAGTCAATGATTTATAATTTCAGGGGACTTATACAAGTGGTCACTGGGAAGAGAAGACAGAAAGCTTGAACCTTGCCAATGTAAGTTTTCAGTTGATCCATAGCTTGCTGCACAACAGGGACGAATGGTTAGAAAAGTCTGCTGAGAAAGAAAGCATTGATGAGGAGGATGTAGAGAATGAAGAAGGTTTGTGTGTATTGGAGTTTAATGCTCTTTCAACAGCTTGTGATGTATCATGGCTGTCAGTGCACCTACACATGTGTTTTCTGGCTTCTCATACCAGTACTGACACAACTTTGTTTACAAGTCACTGACTACTTTTCTCACATGCATCAGAGGTGAAAGGTAAAAAAATTGCCAGAGAGAAAACTCCCAGAGGTGCAGATTTTAAAACCATCTATCCCTGCTTGAAAGAGTTACCAGAGGTAAAAGATATCCATGATCTGAGAATCTGATCCTTGTCCACGGATAAATGGGCACTGTTGGTACACCTTGCTGTCAGTAAGTTGCAAGTTTGAATCTTTTGTGTGAACTTTTAGTTGTGATCTTAACGTCGAAACTGCTAAATAAAGGAAATGAAATAAGTTAATTGTAAAAATGACTGTGTGGATTTCATTGTTGTTTTTCAGGAAAAAGTCTTAGCCCTTTTTAGCACCATAGGCAAAAACAGTCTTTTGCGGACAGCATAAATTAAGACCAAATTGCATAGAACATGCTGTCTGATCTTTGTTTAGCAAGCCTTAAAGATAAAAATCTATCTTGGTTTTAGTAGATTGAAGTTTCTGGATGCATCACTGAGAATGTATTGTCAGCCGTCGAAAGAGGCTGAGACTATATATTTTACGCTTAGTTAATGTATTTGGCAGTGTAGAACCAAGATCAAACTGTACATTCTGTGCAGTTTGATCTTGTCCTATGCTGTCCCCACAACATAGGTTTTAGTGAAGAATGTACAACTTTTTATACACATACAGTCTGCAGTGGACAGCTTTCTAAAACATTGTAAGAAAAGGACTTACTGCTTGCAACAACAATTATCCTTTCACCACAATGTTTTTTTTTTTTTCATACAGTTGAATAACAATATTTTCTGGTCTGTCAAACAGACAATGATTTTTAGCTCACCAGAGCATGAAGTGCTCAAGGGGAGCTTTTTTCCATACAGTTGAATAACAATATTTTCTGTTCTGTCAAACGGACATTGATCTTTTTGTAACATGTAACTGTTTAGATAGATCTAGGTCTAGAAAAGTCTCTTCAGTAATGTGTTGACAGACAATAAAGATATGTCTAAGAGGAAACTTATCTGTTAGACTGAATTAATCCTGAAGCTGCTAAGCATGATAGGTTTACAGGACTTATCAAACAATGTGGCAGGGTAATGTGGAAAGACAAAAAGGGTCCACCACAATGTACTTTGTCAGGCATAGATCTACAGCTGCTAGGCTCAAGCTGGCAAAATGTCACAAATTTATGTACATCTCCTGTGCCCGTGATGACATGGCTGAACCGTCAGAATGCATGCAACAATTAGACCCAGAGAAGAATCTGACGTTTTGCGGACAGCATAAATCAAGATCAGACTGCACAAAACATGCAGTCTGATCTTGGATCTACACTATCCATTATGGAGATATTTTTCCCCAAAAAATAACTTTAAAGTAGCAAGTTTCTCTTTCTCATGTACAAGCATTTCTGATATATGAAGGATGTCAATATCACAGATATTGTGCACCTCCTTGGGTCATGAGTAAAAGTAGACAGTCTGCCAGGGTTTATACTAGAGCACACCCTTGCACCATGGGCGCGTATTTTCATTTTTGGCGCATCAGAAATCTTGCTGTGGGGTCAAGCCAGCACATGTTTTATGTAAGGTGTTAATTTGATAATGAGAATTTGTTCTCAAGTTCACACTAATTGAAGAATCAAGTGAAGCCAGCATATGACCGGTGAATAGTTATGAGGGTTCTTATTGGCTATTTCTGTGAGTATGTCACCCATATCCAATCAAAAAAGGCCTACTTGAAAACCTAATAAAACTCCATGTTCCTTCCATCATACAGCAAACATCTCAGCAGATAGTTTTTACATTGTTGGGCCCAAATAACCAAAGAAATGTCAAGATAACACTGACAACTATATTCTTTTAGTTATAAACAAGATGTTGCTGGGAGCAAAACCAGTGACAGGTGGAAATTTATCTATAATTCAGCCAGTATACAAGAGATTATTGTGTTGTTGTCATTTAATGGTTCTAACTAAACACAAAATATACATTATTTTGCACTCTAAGCACAAGAGACAGATATGCTGACTGAAGCTTAGATTGCTCACATGCACATGCATGAGACATTCAGAGGGAAAAGTTCATTCGGGCAGTAATGGAAGAAAAAATTTACTTTTGGTTGCAAAGATAAAATCAAAATCCATTGATTAAGGTAGTTTTCCCTTGGCCTCATAAATTCCTCTAATAGCCCCTACTTTTTCTGATCGGCAGCCCAGTCTGCCCTATAGATTTGATTTCTAGAATGAACCCTGGTTAGCCTATCACATGGACAGTTCCGGGTTTGAATCCCATGAAGAGCAGGCTCAATCCACATGGCACAAGTACTGATTAACTCGAAACCACACAAGTTTTAGACCCTCCAAAATTCGAAACATCTGTAGATAAAAATTTCAGAATTAATACTAGTGAAATAAAGTTTTCTGGTAGGATAGAAAACGTTGTGGGTGAAAAAGGATAAATTTGGGTGAAAAAGGAGAAATTAGTGGTTTCTAAAATTTTCTCCTTTTCCCACAGTGTTTTCAAAAGGCTTCTTCCATAGGGTGGTTAAAACTCGGGACTGTTTGGTACAGTGTGAATGTTTCCTGAAAGAAATCATTGATCGTAATTTATTTAGACTTAAAAACTTGCTTCACAGTTGATGTAAAATAGATATGTGCTATGTTCTGTGAAAAGAGGGCTTAAGTGTCTGCGAAAAGTATCGACTCGGGTTAGCCTGTGAAGTCCGCACAGGCTGACCGCAGCCAAATCTTTTTGCTATTAGTCAATTTTCTGCCTGTCAAAGGACCGGTGTATGTCATAATTCAGTTGGTTGTTATACAAAATGGACCTTATGGATCCTGGATCATGTGATGACTTGCTTGGTATCATGCATCGCGGAGATTCATTAAGCCCCCTTTCACCAGAGTGTGGATCATATCTTTATACCATTATTACAGATCAAGAGACAGAGACTTTTCACATGCTGCAAACCGCATCTACCATAATTCAACAAAGATTTGGAATACTTGACACAACAGTACAGATTGAAGTTTATGTCCAAGACATGTTGGATTGTACTCATTGTAAAGATCTTCCTGATTAATCTTTAAGCCTTTTCCAGGTGACAAAATGTTTGATCCTTTTATATTACTGGCAACTCTTATTGATGTACTAAATGTGGTTCAAATCAAGGATTTTGTGATTGATGGTGTAGAAAAATGGATAGAACAAGCAATTTCATTGAAATGATATCCCATGCCGGAAAAAGTCCCATTTTTCCATGTCATGGCATTGAATTAAAAAAAAAAAAATAGTAGATCGGCGGACTATTATAAGGAACACATGAATGAATTTTCATCAAATTTCGTCAAAGACTTTAGAAGATATCTGTCAGAAAAGACAGATGGACAGGCGAAAGGACAACGCAAATACTATATATCCCCCCACCCCCGAAATTTGGCGGGGCTTAAAAAGGGGAAAATGCTGGTTATGTGCATACAGCCTATTAACTCTTAACCAAAGGACAAAATTTTAGACTTGTCCAAATTGAAAGCATTTGCAGATGACAAAATTAATAAATCTGACTGAAAATTTGAAATTTGTTGTGGAAAGGGTTGAAAAACAATGTGGGATAAGGAAAAAATGCTGCTAACCAGCATTTTCTCCTTTTCCCACAATGTTTTCAAAAGGCTTCTTCCTTAGGTTCGTGAAAAGTTGGGATTGTGTGGTAAAGGATTAAATCTTTCCCAACCTACAAATTGCTGGTTACTGACTGCTCCAAACTGAAAAAAAAAGTACCTGCAGATGACAAAATCAGAAATGGTATGATTGTGCTGTAGTTCTCTGACGGGGTAGAAAACATTTTTACCAGCATTTTCTCCTTTAACCACAGTGTATTCAAAAAAGTCTTGTTTTGGGTTGTTAAAACATGGGATTGTATGGTAAAGGATTTAATAATCAATATGTTCATTTAACCCTTTACTGCACAATGACACCTTTTGACGCCCCTGGAAAAGAATCCTTTTGAAAACATTGTGGGAAAAGGAGAAAATGCTGGTAACCAGCATTTTCTCCTTTTCCCACAATGTTTTCTACCCTATCAACGAAAAGTTGTACCATTTGAGCCACACTGAAATTGTCGTCTGCAAATGCTTTCAATTTGGACAAGGCTATAATTTTGTCGTCAGGTAAAGGGTTAATGACTATGAGTCAGAAAACCCCGGAAAACATTGTGAGGGGGGAGACAGTGTTGCTTATCAGTATTTTCTGCTTTTTCCACAATGTTTTTTTCACCACTCTTTCATAGACATATTCTGTGGTCTGAGCTGAATTCAAATTGTTATCTGCAAATGCTTCCAATACAGAGGAGTCTAAAATTTTGTCAAGAAGTGAAGAGATGTTAAGCAGTTTATTCCTTTACCACACTGATTTCAAAAGGGATATTAAAGTCAAATTTTTCCTGGTCATGGTTGAATTAACTTGTTGTCAAAGTTAATTTTGACTTGATTTTGCACAATGTTAAATACTCCACTACATACAGTGTGTCTAGAAAGTAAGACAGATATCAAATCAGAAGTAGTTTTTTGTCATTGGCGTCATTTTAGCAATTAATGACGCTTTCAATGTGACTGCCTTCTATGTACTTTGCATGCCGAACATACAGAATGAAATTGTCAGTCACTTTAGCACACAGTTGAATATCAATCCTCTTGAATTTAGGTTTAACCCTTTACCACACAATCCCGACTTTTAACAATCCTGTGAAAGAAGCCTTTTGAAAACATTGTGAGAAAAGGAAAAATGCTGGTAACCAGCATTTTCTCCTTTTCCCACAATGTTTTCTACCCTTTCCCAAACAAAATTCAATTTTTCAGTCACACTTATTTTGTCATCTGCAAATGCTTCCAATTTGGACCAGTCTAAAATTTTGCCGTGTGGTAAAGAGTTAATATTCTTTAACGACAGGTCTGTGCTGTCTGGCTTTGGATTTTAGATCTTTGACTTCAAATTACCACCAAGAAGTCACACAGGTTTAGGTCGGGACTGCGAGCAAGCCACAGTCTTCCGCAATACTTTACTTCCTGATATTGTCTCAGTATTACCCTATTACAGAATGTTTCGAATAAAACGTCTATCACAGAAATAGATGTTTGTGCTATAACACCATCCTGCATTAACAGTGTGTTTTGCAGTGTAGGGACTTCTTTTCAAACGCAGGAACAAACTTGATTTTTTTTTTAAAGTGATACCGTATGTAGCACTGGAAATTAATTGTGTCATGAAAGACATGACATAGCACACCATACAGTTAGTTTTTCACTGTTCAGCGGTCTTACAGCGGTGGAACAGCGTGGTTGTTAATGTGCACAAAACTGCATATTTTATTTACAAACATGTCCAGACAACAGGAAGTGAGAGATTAATTGTATGGTGTCTAACGCCGTCTTCAACATTATTTCAGTTATATTGCAGTGACCAGTGCATCTATCCATGCTTTCCTGGAGTTTCTTTTACCAGTACTCAGCAAGCCACTGGCTGCTTTCCCACATAACCATCATCGGAACAATGGTCAGCGGTGAGACAGGAATGAAACCTGTCGCAATGACTATCATCAGTCCTCGGAGAGAAATTGGCCGAGCTGGGGATGGAAACAGTGACACCCCCCCCCCCCCCACCCCCCCCACCCCCCCCCCCGTTCTCAAGTCCTGTATGCTACTGACTGAGCTACCTGGAAATGAGAGAATGTCATTAATTAATAAAATTACGTCAATGACAAAAAAACTACTTCTGATTTGCAATTTGTATAAAAAAGTGTGAAATGTAATGAAAAGTGAATGAAATTATCACACAAAAAACTTACATATTTATATACATGTAGATATATTTTTACCTCTTCTTCCGAAATTTGAAGTCATAATAGAACTACAAAAGAGTTACCTTACTTTCTTGACACCCTGTATTATGTCTTTCTGCTAAGTTCTTTAACTCTTTACCAAACCACAAAATTCTAGACCAGTCCAAATTGAAAGCTTTAGCAGACAAAAAAATAAATGGTACTCAAGAATTGAAATTTGTTGTGGGAGGAGTAGAAGAGTAGAAAACATTGTGGGAAAAGGAGAAAATGCTGGTTACCAGTATTTTCTCCTTTTCCCACAATCTTTTCAAAAGACTTTTTTCTCAGGGTTGTTTAAAGTCGGGATTGTGTGGTAAATAGTTAATATTATCTTAACCTTTTACCACACAATTCCAACTTTTAACAACATCAAGGGAAAAGGAGAAAATGCTGGTAACCAACATTTTCTGCTTTTTCCACAATGTTTTCTACCCATCCTAAAACAAATTTCAATCTTTGAGTCATATTTATTTTGTCCTCTGCAAAGCTTTCATACTGGACTAGTCTAAAATTTGTTGTTTGGTACAGAGTTAAGCCATAAAGATCTATGCACAAGTCTATGTGCTTTTTTGGATGATGTAGATCAAGATCAAACTGAACAGAAAGTGCTGTCTGAATTTTGATCTACACTGTCTCCTATTCGTAATTGTATTCTGACAAAAAGAGGCTTAAAGTTCTTCATCCTAGTGTTAAAAAGTCATCTCTGTTTATTTTATTCTTAGAGTTAATTAGCTTTCTTGGACCTCATAGTTGAAGATCAGACTGGACAGAAAGTGCTGTTTGAAATTAGATCTACACAGTCTCCTATTCTAAATTATAGTCATAAGATCTATGCACAAGTTAATGTGCTTTTATGGACAGTGTAGATCAAGATCAGACTGGGAAGAAAATGCTGTTTAAAACTAGATCTACTCAGTTTCCTGTTCTAAATTATAGTCATAAGATCTATGCACAAGTTAATGTGCTTTTTTGGATAGTGTAGATCAAGATCAGACTGGACAGAAAGTGCCATATAGATCTACGCACAAGTTAATGTGCATTTTTGGACAGCGTAGATCAAGATCAGACTGGACAAAGAGTGCTGTCTGAATTTAGATCTACATGGTAACCTAATCTCAGTTGTATTCTGGCTAAAACAGCCTTACTCCTTTACCACACAATCCACCATTTTAATGACCCTGTTGAAAAAGCCTTTTGAAAACAATGTTGGAAAAGGAGAAAATGCTGGTAACCAGCATTTTATCCTTTTCCCACAATGTTTTCTACCCTATCAAAGACAGAAATAATCACTATAGCTACATTTGTCATTTGTAAATGCTTTGAATTTCGTCCAGTCCAAAATTTTGTCATCTGGTAAAGGGCTTAAGACTCCTGTTGGTAAAAAGTCCTCTCAAGTTATTTTATGTTTAGCTTTGATAGCAAAGTCCACTCTGTTTATTTTATGCTTAGCTTTGATAGCTCATTCACAAACACTGGAATTGGATTAAATTGTAGGTAATAAGTTATTAAGTGCAGAATTTCATGCCTTTTTTTTAATATACTTTTTTTTTCTGTTTGACTTGTATATTTTCTTTGAAATATAATTTATGCGGGTATTACTACTTTGCCTATGCATGTGCATTTAAGAGGGGGGGGGGGGGGGGCAAAGAAAAAAGAGAGACTTTAACAAATGATTCCCATATTGAAATGAAAGAAGCCTTAGGAAAAAGACTTGAAAACATTGTGGAAAAAGGAGAAAATACTGGTAACAGTTGTTGCAGATGCATTAAATCCCCTTTTCACAGAGCATGGCCTAAATATACTTTGCTGCACAAGGATAAATACTGCCTTAGCTGTGAAGTTACACAAGTGATTCTTTTTCTGTAGTCTGTACAGTAGTATGCATGAAAGAATATGTTATAGTTTTGTTTCTTTGTTATTGATCATTATTACAGACATTGTTGACCTGATTAAATTTTATCATTTGTACCAGATGGTTCTCTTATATTATATTGCTTACCTTGTATTTAGGGTTCAATATGCAATATTTGTAAATTTCTCTTCTTACTGCTTGCAGGCACCTTTTTATTTTTAGCACCCCTGGCCAAAGGCCACCAAGCATGTGTCATAGTCTTGTGTCTGTCACAAACATTCATGCGTTGTGCTTAACTCTTTACCAAAGGCAAGATTTTGGACATGTCCAAATTGGCAACATTTACAGACAACAACCTTTCATGAAGGATGGCTCAAAAGATTGGATTTGTCTTTGATAAAGCAGAAAACATTGTGGGGGTCAGAAGAAAATGCTGGTTACCAGCATTTTCTACCTTTCCCACAATTTTTTCAAAAGGCTTCTTTCTCAGGGTCTTTAAAAGTTAGGAATGTGTGATAAAGGGTTAATTACCTCTTTATCCAACAGCAAAATTTTAAACCTGTCCAAATTGACATCATTTGTATATGGCAATTAAATATGGTGCAAATGATGCAATTTTTCGTTGAAAGGGTGGTTGATTGATTGATTGTATGGTGTTGAATGCCGTTTTCAACATTATTTCAGTCATATCACGGCCGCCAGTGCACCTATCCATGCTTTCCTGGAGTTTGTTTTACCAGTACTCCGCACAGTATTCTTTCCAAGCCACTGGCAGCTTTCCCACATAACCATCATCGAAACAATGGTCAGCGGTGAGAGAGGAATGAATCCTGTTCCGATGACTATCATCAATCCTCGGAAAGAAATTGGCCAAGCCGGGAATCGAACCAGCGACCTCCTGTTCTCAAGTCCTGTACGCTACCGACTGAGCTATGGAGGCTTGGCTGAAAGGGTGGAAAACATTGTGGGAAAAGGAGAAAATCCTCTACCACACAATCGCTAGTTCTAATGACCCTGTAGGAGAAAGCACCTACAAACATTGTGGGAAAAGGATAAAATGCTAGTAACCAACATTTTCTCCTTTTCCCACAATGTTTTCTATCTCATCCTAGTTCTCAATTGGACGGCTACGGGAGATACAACGGGTACCAGTTTAAGATTGCCCAAAACAGTTACGATATACTGTATACTGAACAAAATAAGTAACTTCCGTTTTAAGTGCAGACATACGTAAATATGGAAAGAAAGTTTAGATTATTTTTACTTGCGCCAAGAGTATTTCAATATGAATTTGTGTGTAAAATTTTATCGCTCTACGTTCACGGAAACTGATGAAAAGGTTGATTAAATGTGGTAGGGGTCGTAGACCAAAATCACACATTAATACCGAGTACCTGACGGCAACAGCACTCGTCACAACTCGGTCGATTGCTTACCTACATCTAAACATTTGATTAACGATCACCCGAGGTTTGCCAATTGTTTCCTTCACTGTTAAGCGCACGAATTTGCAGTTATAAATAAGCTCACCGGGGCCCAAAATTCTCAATCAACACTTTCGTACGATTGAAATCGCACATCTATCAACGTTTGTTGTAAAATTAAACCTTACTATGATGTTCAAATCGAAATAGTTTTATTTTTTTTTAAGGGGTCGTTTCTTTCAGCGTAGTGAGATGGATTGCAGGCGGTACCTTGCACTTTTACTCAGGTTTTTCCGTAAATGCTTGGATAGGGTTGAAATTTTGGTATACGATTCCTATGGCCCTGGGCTTGGCAAGCCAAGCCCAGGCCAAAAACCATTCATTTGTTCTTAAAATTTCTTCAGCAAAACTAAGATCTACACCAATACGCTGCTTTACTAGATCCACATATCCAAAGCCAGTGCAATGTTCTGGGATAGACTCCATCTTTCACAAATGTGTGAAAAGAATTACAGCCTAGACGGAAGCGAAAAGGGGCTATTCAAATTTCTATGATGAGGCAAAAACTTTCAAATTGTTCTATGAATTTCCGAATTAAGTAAGACTATAGCTGGCAAACCATCAATGAGTAAAGGGGAAGAGGTGTAAGAACAATGCAATGATGGTATTTCCTAATTTCAATCAATCTTCGAGCAGAGTTGTCGTTCGTTACTCTCACCATACATCTCTGCAACGGGCTAAATGTCACGAATCTTATCAAACCGAGGAAAACATGTTTTGTTACTGTTTAACTGTTTCATGTGTAACATAATGAAGTAGACAAAGGAAATATGATTCCGGATACATTATAGGTGCATTCAAACTGATGAATTTACCTGTATACAATGGAACTATTTTTCAAGCTTCTTTACTGATCAGAATCTTACGCCAATTGTAAAAAAAAAAAATGGCTGCACCCATGAATGATGACAATTTAAAAAAAATTAAAAAACAAGTTATCGTCCTTTAACAGACATTTAAGCTTTTCAGAAAATCCCGCTTTTTCACATTTCCTACCACTAAGTCTGATTGGCCGTATGCTGTCTGAACAGCACACAAAACAACCGATTGGTCTTTCGTTCACTGGCGTTTGTGTCGCCATTTTGAGTTATGGTCATGTGACGAAAATATCACGTGATGACGGACTACATTCCGAGTCAACTACAGAGGTGAATGGGAATGATCCGTAGTGCAAGAGAGTGAATTTCAATATGCTTATTATTATGCGCCATTATTTCATGAGAACTTGTGGGAATGTCACGTGATCAATTTAACTGAACACTCTCATTGATTATGTGAGTTCGTATTGAAATAAATATGATGATGTATTACTTTTGATGTCAAGAAAATAGTCGGGTTACCTATATCAAAATTGCCATCCTGTTATGTAAGAGTTAAAAACTGCTCTTTTTTAATGAGCACACATGCAGTTTCTTTATGCTTGCAAAGAAAACGGAAGTTCGTATTTTTTATCAGTGTTTTACTATATACACACACACGTGCAACTCACACACATAAAGGCCGTTTTTAAGCTGAATAGCTTAATTACTGGTTAGTACTTGGCATTACCACATGGGTAGGAGCTGGTCTGTCATTTAAAAACCGGTATTGCTTTGTGAACCCACAATACAGGTACATCTTCTTGATGCCCCTGCCTACTAGGATAGCGTTACATAAGTGTCTGAATCACACGAGCCTTTACTGGTCAAACGTCTTTAAAAGCATTTTGAAATTGCAGCTTTTTCCTGAGTTTAACCTTTGATCATTTTCACAACAAATATCCTCAATCCTTTTATAAACAAGTGCCGTCATTTTGGCAACATTTGTCGTATGCTGTCGTTATCTGGTAATCAGTAAAATCCAATATACATGTATACGAATTAGACTGCTCTTAATGAAGTGCGGCGGCATGGTAAGAATGGTTTTATAGCTTACAGGTAATATTTAGGACCTTGAAAAACGAGGCACATTTGGAAAAAAAAAAGAAGATAAGGAAGAAAGGCTGATAACGAGCATCACCTCGCTTTCCTTATATGTTTTATAAATACCCCCTTGAAAAAAAGAATCCCATCATCTGTCGTCTGCAATTTATGCTTTTTAATAGGCACAGGTTGATCAAAGTTTTGCTCATCCGGTATTTAAATGAGTTAAGGACAGTGTGAAGGGCAAACAAAGTAACCTGATAAAAAGATAATGTAATAAATTTACTTTTGCCGCACAAGAATTGAAAACTGTTTCATACGATATGTAAGGCCGAGTATCTTTTAACTCGTTACTGCTGCTGCAAAAGGTATCTTCCAACCGGCCCCTCTTATGTCTCAGTTGCTTCCATAAACAAGTTCGGAGCAGACGACTGAAAATGTTCTTTCAGAATAAGGATATGAACGAAAATTTACCCTTGAATCCATGGGAAAGCGTAGTGACATTACCTTTTTTTTTGACATGTTTTCTTTTACATTTTTTTTTTTTTTTTTCAGAAAAGATGTGTTGCATTTATCCTTGATATAGATCTATAATTAGGATGAGGAAAAAGTAACAATTTTGTGATTCTAAACTGGTAGCCTGTTATCGATCTTGGACGGTTCCGGGAGATACAACGGGTACCAGTTTATCTGTGATTCTAAACTGTTATCGATCTTCGTATCAACTCTATCGGACGGCTACGGGAGATACAACGGGTACCAGTTTATTTTAAACTGGCAGCCTGTTATCGATCTTCGTACTGTCTATCGGACGGTTTCTGGAGATACAACGGGTACCAGTTTATCTGTGATTCTAAACTGCATTCGGCATACCTCGGGTGATCCGGTGATCAAATCCCTCGGCTGTATCACGTAGCTTGATATGCACCTACACGGTACATTTCGCACATCTCCGGAAGCACACCGCTTTACCTTTATTGAAATTGTAAGGCTCCTCTTTAGAAAGAACGCATGAGTAAATTTTCTATCGTTATCTTTCTAAGAGTATTTCAGTCGGCAAACAGTTTGTACATTCAAGTTTTAGCGTGGTTTATAAATTCCGTTAGGAGCTTTCATCGACAGATCGATAGAAGTGAATAACTTCACAGTGGTTGTTCATGTCGTTGCTTAGTGGGGCGCCGCCATGTTTAAGATCATGTGATTGGTAGCTCAAAATGGAAGCCTCCCTTATACAGACGAGGTTAGATGTAGGTACGGAATCGGCCGAATTGTGACGAGTGTCTAAACTGGCCAGTTTACTGTGATTCTAAACTGGTACCCGTTGTATCTCCCGTAGCCGTCCGATAGACGTTGATACGAAGATCGATAACAGGCTTCCAGTTTACTGTGATTCGAGATTTAGCCCTAACCCAATGATCAGAGTCGGTCAAAGAGACGCTTATTAATCAACTTGTGATAAATCGCTAGTTTGATTGAGACCGGAATTTTATGAAACTGCAGATGAAACACACGTCTGAAAGCCGTAATTAAAAATTTTACGATGGCGGCACATTTTATTGCTGTAGCATTCACTGCATTTATTGTTTACACGGCTTGGCCAGGCTCCAGTAAGTAAATTACTGCTCTTCGTACTTGACATAATCGCTTCACACTCAGATATGGCCAAACTGAAAGTACACAACTTCTATTAACAACCCGACGTCGGCTATGCCTCGAGGCTTTTTTGTCACCGTGACGTCCATTTAAAAAACGCTTCACCTGCCTTTGCACATCCGTATTTATAAACTAAACATATATTTCACGATTCCTGGACTTCAGAAATAAACTATGGAAATATTTCGACATTTTTCACTTCTATTTCGACATTTTTCACCCGGTCCATGGAAATACCAAATTACACCAAATTATACCAAATTAATCCTAAAATCATGATAAATATGTATTTTAATTTAGTTTTTGGTATATTTTATCGATCATATACGGGAATATTGAAAATTTAAATGCAAATGTACATGAAAGTATGAATTTTTGTCATGTTTTATCCCTTTATTATCCTTTGCTTACTTGCATCACCGTATTAAATCAGTGTACATGTTAATGGTTTATCGTGAGAAATACTATGATGAAGTATTTCGTGTGCAATAAGTTCCAAAACAATATTACATGTACATTTACAAGTACATTTTCTTTTGTCAATAATAACATAAATGATCAATAAAACATACTTAAAACAATATTAAAATACTTATTTACCATGATTTTATGATTAACTTGGTATAATTTGGTGTAATCTGGTATTTCCCTGCACCCTTTTTCACCTGATACCACAGTTTAAGTGCCCGACATTCAGCTGAAACAGACAATTAAACAACCTCTCCAACACAGTGTTGTCAGTACCGCGTATGACCACCCTGAATTGCTATCACTGCCTGAAGACATCGTCCCATGGAACCACAAAAATTACAAACAGGTAGTGTGGAATTCGAGCCCATTCTTCATGGGGAGCATTTGTCAATTTATTGACACTTTGCGGCTGTGGATTGCATTGACGCAAACAACGTCCCAGGACGTTCCACATGTGCTGAAAATGGTTGCAGTCTGGAGATTGAGCAGGCTATGGCAAAATATCAATACCATTACCCATGAGGAAATTTCTGGTGAGCCTAGTTGTATGGGGTCAAGCATGATCATGTTGAAACGTAAGACCAGGACGTTGCTGGAAAATGGGAACAACCACAGGATGAAAAACTTGGTCCACATACTCTCTAGCATGTAATTTCCCATTTATGACAACCAAGTCAGTTTTAAAGGTGTAGTCAATCGCCACCGTAACCATAACACCACCACCACCAAAATGGTTATGCTCTAGTACACAATTACGCGTGTAATGCTCGATGCGTCGATGGTAAACGTGAACATGCCCATCGGCACTGGAAAGAATGACATGAGATTCATCACTGAAGACAACATCTCGCCAACATCTTCTGATGTTGTTTTGAGCCCATTGCCGATGGTGACGCTCTGTCAGCACCACACCACAGTACTGCCGCCTGCAAGAAATTCCATGCTCTGAAAGACATCTCCATATTGTATTGCTGCTGACAGTCCTTCCGTGATTGCCTATTACCACCGATGTCGTAGACTGCGCCGTCACGAAATGGTTACACAAGTGACGTTGAGGGAGGAAATTGTCCTACCAGACAGACGTCACACAAGGTGCACCGGGCCGGGGCCTATCAAAACGCTTCCTGTTGAGTTACCTGCTGTACAAGACAAACTATCGTCGACCTTGCTACTTTGAAGCGCCTGGCCAAGTGACTTCAAGAAAGTCTGCTTTCAAGCATCCCTAAAATTCTTTCTCTCTCTTCTTTATTTAGTCTTGGCATTTTGAAAATTAAAAATCTTTCAAAAATAGTGATGACCACTTGTTTGCTGATCGATAAATGAATACACATGTTCAACGGTGGCATATAGAACCATGTGGAGATAGTGCACTGGACGCATTTGCAAAACGTGTGAGTGACATCATGGCTTTGGTCCACACGTCGAGGCAAGCAAACTTTTATGTTTTGATACGTTAAATAAGTTAAGGTAATACGGAGGACAATGAATATAGTGGCTATGTATAAAGTTACTGCACTTTTACGATGAGGCGTTTTTTGTGAACGTCAGTATATAAGCCTGTCATAGTTGCCCAATCTCATAAAGTTGCACTCTCGTATTGGATTTAACTGTAAGCATAACATCAGCAAACCCTCTCCACAATACAATTCTATTCATACATGTGGCAATGCTAAATGAGTGAAAAGATAAGAAACTAATAAAATTTTCAGCTTCATTGTGTTGACCAATTTTGTATTTGATGTCTATGGAATGAATTAGTAAAAAATTGCATTTTTCTCTGCCTAATTTTGATTTTCATTGTTTTTTGGGATAAAGTTGTGGGAAGTTGCCAATATTATGCATGTTTACCGGACAACAAAAATTCAGATAATAAAGCCTTTTGCATTTGCAGACTACAAGTACCTCTCAAATGATTGGGATTTGTTTACCAGAGGCATGGTGGGGGATAAAGGATCAGTATTTTCTTTTTTTCTTGCGATCTCTTTCAAAAAGCCCCTTCCTCATAGTCTCAAGGATGAGACGTTTATGGTGCTTCTCTTCATATTTGGACATTTACTGTGTACCCCACCACTCCAGTCCATTGTGAATTTTCCGGTAGCAAAGCTTTGCGCTGTACTGACTTTCTGTTTGGTCGGTTTAATCTGTATTGCAGAGAAATGCAATTAACTTTTAGTGACACATATGACCAAGGACAAATTAACATTTCACCACATAAAGGGCTTGTAGAATTTGTTTATAACATGTTAGTCTTGAAAAAACCAACAAACTTTACCTTGTTTGGCAGCCTTTTTGTGTCAACTTTGGAGAACATAAACATCTGGAGTAATAGATGAATAAAACTGTTTCTTCTGATGTTTAGAGTTTAAATTGAAAATATTTTTGTTGGAATCGAAGGATGACTGATTATGCAAACAGCAAATTGTAGTTTTGTCATCAATTACATAAAAATATGGGAGTTAACTGTTTTTCATAGGGATTGTCTCTCTACCTGGAGGTGACTCATCAAAAACTAAAATTGCATTTGGGGACAGTTATCTATACTATCTTCCTCAGAGCCAATAAAACTTGGGGTTGTTCGGTAAAGGGTTAAGGCATTACCAATAACATCACAGCTGGAGATAAGTAGATGTGTTAATTATTAAATACTTAAGACCAGTTTTTAACCACATTGCTTACATTGAGAATTTAGTACATGTAGTAACTATTTCTTAGGTAATCCTTTTACCATTTAAATAATGCACTTTTATTCATTGTGAAACAGGCGAAATGTACTTGTTGGCACTATGAAGATCTTGTTATTCATTGCAATCGACATCAGTTTGATTTGCCGCTAAAGTAGTCAAAGATGTCTTTTGCTTGGAAAGTGACCTGGGTTCATATTCGCCAACCATTCTTAAGGACATATTTAGTCTAATTCTCCAAGATTATCTGAACTTGAAGGTAACACAACTTTGGATTTGCTAAACCAGAATTACCAATGCATTTTTTCGCATACAGATTTTCATTCTAATGCCTTTATAGTGAATTTCAATATTTTTTTACGCTTAAAACATGCTTATCTCCAGCTTTGAATATTATAATCAAGTCTCGGAGTGAAGTCTTCAACAGTCAACAAAAGTTTACCTTTTTACATATTGAATGCATTTCCCTTCGACATATCGAATTTGGTTGAAATGTCGGAATTTATTTTTGAAAGGGTAGATCTAGTCAATCTGGGAAAAGTTAGTCAGAGAAAAGTTAATCTGGGAAAAGGAGAATATGCTTATTACCAGTATATTCTACTTTTTCCCCACTATGTTTTCAATAGTTTTCTATCCTAGGGTCATAGAAACATAGGATTGTGCGATAGGTAGGTTGAAATTCATACACCATAGTAACATACCATAGACAAGTATTTTTTGTTACATGTTTCCAAAAATACAACAAGTGTTAATCGATGTTAAACTAATTGGTATAATCCTTTACCACATGAAGAATTTCGTAGACTTTGTCCATTTAACTCTTTACCACACAACAAAGCTGTAGACATGTCCATATTGAAAGCATTTGCAGATGACATTTTAAATGTATCTTAAATGATGGAATTTGTCATTGATAGGGAAGAAAACATTGTGGGAAAAGGAGAAAATGCTCGTTACCAGCATTTTCTCCATTTCCCACAATGTTTTCAAAATGCTTCTTACACAGAATTGTTAAATCTTGGGATTATGTTGTAAAGGTTTAAAAGCTTTTGCACATGACAAATTGCATGTGTCTCTAATGATGGGATACATCTTTGAAGGGACAGAAAACATGGGAAAAGGAGAAAGCACTTTTTTGTGTTCCCACAATGTTTTCAAATTCCTTCTTTCTCAGGGTTGTTCAAACTCAGGATTGTTAACTCTTGAAAAAAAATTTTAGGAGAGTGAGACATCTTTGCATTGTCAAAAATGAAAGATAAAAGATTTATACATTAACACAAGTTCACCCTTTACCACATAATCCCGAGTCTTAACGACCCCAAAAAAGCTTTTGAAAACATAGTGAGAAAGGGAGAAAATGTTGGTTACCAGCATTTTCTACTTTTCCCACAATAGTTTCTGCTCCTCTCTGCCAAATCTCATAATTTCAGCCACATTTACATTGTCTTCTGCAAATGCTTTCATTTTGGATGCATCCAAGTTTTTGTTGTTTGGTAAAGAGTTAATACATGTATTGTTGTAACAGAAGTTCCTCATTATGAGAAACTTCTCCAGTTGCTATATTTTTTTGAAGTGGTCTGCGAAAAGGAGAGATGTAGGCAGGGATTAATAAATCATTTATATTTCTATTTAACCTACTTTATTTTATATTTCAGGTCTGTTTTCATGGCACCCAACACTAATGTCAGTAGCGGTAAGCATTTATATAATAATTCATCTCTGGATGCCTGTCAGTTTGACCACTGCAAATTCACCGTTTTGAAGTGTCATGGATGAAGTAGAAAATTATTTGTTAGGTCCTCACTGAACAAAAAAAGCCATCAATGTTGTGAGCATTTGCAGACAACAAATGAAATGTGGCTCAATTGTTGTTATTTGTCTTTAAAAGGTTAGAAAAAATTGGGAATAAATAGAACCAGCATTTTCTCCTTTTCCCACAATGTTTTCTGCCCATTTAAAGACAACATTTGAATTGCATTTAATTTGTTGTCTGCAGATTATTTCAGTTTGGTTAAAGTCTAAAATTTTGTCGTATGTCACATTTCTGGCCATGATTATCTATTGGTATTGACTCAAATTATACTTCTTGTTGGCCATCAATAAGAGAGAATTCATGATTTATTCCAACAAATAAAAATAACTAACCAAAAAAAAGTCTTTTTAAGGAAGGTTTTAACCTGTTACTGCACTTATACAACATTTTTGTCGCTACACTAGTTAACCTTTCTTAACATTTTGGTATAAAGGCCAGTTGCTTGAAACAAGTAGTTGCCCTTTTTCTCACAATGTTTTCAAAGGGGTTGTATCGGTACTCTTTTACTTAACCTTGGAATGCCGAATAAACCAAGGAGACATTTTCAGTCCAGGAGTAAGAGCCAAATTTTTGCAATTCAGGGTCAGTTTTGTCCAAAATGGTCAAACAAAGTGTAGATCAAAGACCAGACTGCACATCTTACGAACATGAAAGTTTGCAACAAATGCATAGCTCAGCTACAAACCGCTCCGGCTGGGATTCGAACCCATGCGGCAAAGATCCTCATTTATCAAGGTTTAAAAGACCAATACGCTAACCCCTAAGCTAAAGAGAATTCTCCCTTATGCAGTTGTCAGGTATTGACTTTATACCGGAAGCAGCTATGCTGTAACCTTGGAAGGAGTGATCTCCCGTAACACACCCTCCTCTTAAGAGAAGCGATCATTTTATGATGATGGAAAGCCTTATTAGGCAGGAAGTCTATCATTTAGACAACAAATGGCTTAATGGCCAATAACGGGCAATGTTATAGACAACAAATGGCTCGAGGACCATCTTACAAACATGAAAGTTCACAACAAATGCATAGCTCAAATACAGACTGCTTTGGCTGGGATTCGAACCTGTGCTGCAAAGGTCCTCGTTTATTGAGGTTTAAAAGACCAATACACTAGCCCCTGAGCTAAAGAGAATTCTTCCTAACACAGTTGTTAGGTATTGTTTTTATACGGGAAGAAGCTATGCTGTAAGGAGGGAGTGATGTCCCGTAACAGTTAAAATATTGTTCTGTTTATAATTTATCAAGATTTTTGGTAGGTCTTAAAACAGCCTGTACTGTAATGAGTTAAAAGAAATTGACCATCATGTGATGTTTCTCTGTTACAGTAATGATGAACTTAAAGAATTTCAATCATATTATTCTTTTCAGTTTATTGCTCTGATGTTTGAAGGTTTACTGGTTTTCAACCGGGAAAGCACACTGCTCACAGCTTTTGACAGACCAACAAAACTGCGAATACATCAGATAGCGCAGATAGCTGCGATCACTCTATCCATTCTCGGCTTTGTAGTCATATATATCAACAAAAATATCAACGAGAAACCTCACTTTACAACATGGCACAGCCTTTTTGGTATTACTACAGTAGTATATAGTTGTTTACAAGGATTTAGTGGTGATCTTGTTTACTATCCCTGGCTCAGACAGTTTTTGAGAATCAAGAAGAGTTTGGCAACATTGAAAATATATCATGCAACTGCTGGTTTGATTGGATGGACCCTTGTGACTGTCACCTTGATGTTGTCCTTATATTCAACTTGGTATTCGGATCATGTTGGTAGTATTTTCTGGTGGATGTCACTAGCCTGTGTGTCTTTTATGGCCATGACAGTTATGAATCAGGTTGTTCAAGAATATTTGCCGAGAACCCGTATACAAGCACCTGTTGAAGTAAACAAGAAAAATAATGCCAAGAAAAAAAAAAGTAAATGAAGAAAATGGAACATAGACTTTTGTTCTGCCAGCTCTCTTTTTATTATTTTCAGGTCCATAAATAAGAAATCCACCCAATGTTTTCTGAGTGAATTTACATGTTTTGTATTGTTTACACTATCTTCAATATTTTGGCTTACACCTTTATCAAGAAATTTAACACAAAATTATAGCCCTCTACATTTTGTGACAATTTTCACATCGCCGTTATTGTGGTGATGTGAAAATTGTCACAAAATATACAGGGCAATAATTTTGTGTTAAATTTCTTGATAAAGGTGTAAGCCAAAATATTGAATACAGAGTAAACATTTTTAGATTGTGTATAATTCATTCCCTTAGGAATATAAGTGGATTTAACATTTTTTGTAGCATACAGATATTCTGTACAGAATTCTGTACCAAACCCTTTCAGGAAAATATTGTAAGAACACTTTGGGAAAAGGAACAAAAGCTTGTTACATTTGATTGCTCCTTTACTCTTGGTGTTTTCTTTGTAGCATTTGCCTATTTGAAAATGAGTTAACCCTTTACCACACAGTCCCAAGTTTTAATGACCCTTAGAAAGGACCCTTTCTGAAGCATTGTGGAAAAAGGAGAAAATGCTGGTAAGCAGCACTTTCTCCTTTTTACCCCACAGTGTTTCTACCATCTCAAAGAGATATCCCATCATTCGAGTAACATTGAATTTGTTGTTTGTAAATGCTTTCAATTTGGACTAGTCTAAAATGTTGTCATGTAGTAAAGCAGTAAGCCATGATTTATAACCCTTATGTTGCTAAGTGCGATTCAATGATCTTTTGAGGACAGCGTAGATCAAGATCAGACTGCACAGAATTTGCAGTCTGATCTTGAATAGATCTACACTGTCCGATAAGGAGTTGTCTTTTTCCAAAAGATACCTTTGAAATAGCAAAAGTTGGATTTGTACTGTTGGCTTTGAAAGTTTCATTTCACTTGTTTAGCAGGATAAGGGTGAAGATAGATAGGCTTTGAAAGACTGTGGAAAAAAAGACATTTGCTAGGTTAACAACATTTACTGTTTCCTTGCCCATAGTGTTTTCCTAATTATTCAAAACCAACTTTCTGTTTCCTTCAAATGTTTCTGTTTTGGTTAGAACTATGCATACATGTGTAAAATAGCCTGTTTGGTAAAGGAACAGATATACCTTTGTAAACCAAATTTTTGACGTGTATACTGAAATTGGCCCATCTGCATGTATCTGTCTGGCGATCTGCCTGGTTATGAACCTGGACAAGTTCATGTCACAAATTCCTCAGTCAGTTTTGCTGTCATTTTATTGAAACTTTCTAGTACAATAAGGAGAAACTAGATTTGCAAGATACAATTTTTGGATGTCTGTGTAAAACTGTAGTTTTCTTTGTAGTCAGAGTGATAGTAGTCTTGAAAGTACTGATTATGAATTTATTTATTTAACACTTTACCAATCAACATCATTTTAGACTGGTCCAAATTGAAAGCGTTTGCACACAACAAATGCGGCCCAAATGACAAAATTTGTCCTTGATGGGGGTCAGAAAACATTGTGGGAATAGGTGAAAATGTTGGTTGCCAGCATTTTCTCCTTTTCCCACAATGTTTTCAAAAGCTGTTTTCTTCAGGGTCATTAAAAGCTGGGATTGTGTGGTAAAGGGTTAACCCTTACCAAACTATCCATGAGATATGAAACTAAAAAGCATCATCTGAAAAGGAGAACCTGTTGAGACTGCATCTTCTCCCTTTCCCACAATGTTTTTTTTTTTTTTTTTTTCATTTCAAGGACAAATCTCATCGATTTGGCCACAATCATTTTGTCATCTGCAATTACTTTCAACTGAGGCATGTCTAACATTTTGTTGTTTGGTACAGACTTAAGGAATTTAGGTAGGGTTTTATAAGTGATAATGTTTCACATTCTCAGTATCCCCGCTAGATGATTTTTAAGCCCTCCGAAGGATGAACCTATAGTTCCCCCCCCCCTTTGTGTCTACACCTGTCTGTCGCCAAGTCCCGTTAGCACGTATCACTGGTTTGAATCCCTAGCATAGTGAATTTCTTCCCGAGGATTGATGAAAGTAATTGCGTCAGTATTCATTCCTCATCTCTCACTGCTGATCATCGTTTCGATGATGGTTGTGGGAAATGTTGGATCTACATATCCTACATACAGAAGGTTATTTCAACTTTCAATTGATTTTTAAATGAATTTTAAAACATGATAAAAAGTTGTCAAGTCACTCTAACTTTTGGTTATCTTTTTTTAGCTTACCTGAGCACAAAGTGCTCCTTGTGAGCTATTGTGAACGTGCTGTGTCCGTCGTGCAGCGTGCGTCATCTGTCATCCGTCGTCAACTTTTTACCTTGTGTACGCTCTAGAGTCCACATTTTCAGTCCGATCCTCATGAAACTTGGTCAGAATGTTTGTCTAGATAAAATCTCGGACGAGTTTGAAATTGGGTCATGTGGGGTCAAAAACTAGGTCACTAAGTCAAATCTTAGAAAAATGATAGGTCTGCTGTAGAGGCCACATTATCAGTCCGATCCTCATGAAACTTGGTCAGAATGTTTGTCTTGATAAAATCTCAGATGAGTTTGAAATTGGGTCATGTGGGGTCAAAAACTAGGTCAGTAGGTCAAATCTTAGAAAAACCTTGTGTACGCTCTAGAGGCCACATTTTCAGTCCGATCCTCATGAAACTTGGTCAGAATGTTTTTCTTGATAAAATCTCGGACGACTTTGAAATTGGGTCATGTGGGGTCAAAAACTAGGTCTCTAGGTAAAATCTTAGAAAAACCTTGTGTAGGCTCTAGAGGCCACATTTTCAGTCCAATCCTCATGAAACTTGGTCAGAATGTTTGTCTTGATAAAATCTCGGACGAGTTTGAAATTGGGTCATGTGGGGCCAAAAACTAGGTCACTAGGTCAAAACTTAGAAAAACCTTGTGTGCACTCTAGAGGCCACAGTTTTAGTCAGATACTTATGAAACTTGGTCAGAATGTTTGTCTTGATAAAATCTCAGACGAGCTCGAAATTGGATCATGTGGGGTCAAAAACTATGTCACTAGATCAAATCTTAGAAAAACCTTATGTGCGCTCTATAGGCCACATTTTCAGTCAGAAACTTATGAAACTTGGTCAGAATGTTTGTCTTGATAAATTCTCGGACAAGTTCGAAATTGGGTCATCTGGGGTCAAAAACTAGGTCACTAGGTCAAATCTTAGAAAAACCTTGTGTGGACTGTAGAGGCCACATTTTTAGTCAGATACTTGTGAAACTTGGTCAGAATGTTTGTCTTGATAAAATCTCGGAAAAGTTTGAAATTGGGTCATGTGGGGTAAAAAACCAGGTCACTAGGTCAAATCTTAGAAAAACCTTGTGGGCGCTGTATAGGCCACATTTTCAGGCCCATACTAATAAAACTAAGTCAGAATCTTTGTCTTGATGATATCTTGGAAGAGTTTGAGACTGGGTCATCTGGGGTCATAAAGTAGGTCACTAGGTCAAATTAAAGAAATACCTTGTGGGCACTCTAGAGGTCACATTTTTTGCTCAGTTGACTTGATAATTGGTCAGAATGTTTGTCTTAATTAAATCTCGGATGAGACTGAAATTGGGTCACCTGGGGTCATAAACTAGGTCACTAGGTCGAATCAAAGAAATACCATGTGGACATTCTAGAGGCCACATTGTTTGCTCAGTTGACTTGAAAATTGGTCAGAATATTTGTCTTAATTTAATCTTTGACGAGTTGGGGTCATAAACTAGGTCACTAGGTCAAATTAAAGAAATAGCGTGTGGGCACTCTAGAGGCCACGTTTATTGCTCAATTGACCGGAAAATCGGTCAGAATGTTTGTCTTGATGAAATCTTGGATAACTTCAAAATTGGGTCACCTGGGGACATAATCTAAGTCACTAGGTCAAATTAAAGAAATACCTTGTGGGCAGTCTAGAGGCCACATTTATTGCTCAATTGTCATGAAAATTGGTCAGAATCTTTGTCGAAATAAAATCTCGGATGAGTTTGAATTTGGAATACCTTGGGACATAAACTAGGTCACAAGGTCAAATTAAAGAAATACCTTGCGGGCACTTTAGAGGCCACATTTATTGCTGAATTGACTTAAAAATTGGTCAGAATGTTTTTCTTGATGAAATTTCAGATGAGTTTGAATTTTGGTCACCTTGGGTCATAAACTAGGTCACTAGGTCAGATTTAAAGAAATATCTTGTGGGCACTCTAGTGGCCACAATTCTTGCTCAATTGCCCTGAAAATTGGTCGTGTTTGTCTTGATAATATATTAGATGAGTTTGAAATATGGTCACATAGGGTCATAAACTAGGTCACTAGGTCATATTGAAGAAATACATTTTGGACACTCTGGAGGCCACATTTTCAGCTCATTTGACCTGAAAATTGGTAGAATTTTTGTCTTAATAATATATCAGATGAGTTTTAAAATGGGTCATTATGACCCTGGAGTGAAATTTCGCCTATTGACTCAGGTGAGCGATCCAGGGCGATCATGGCCCTCTTGTTTGCTTTATAACCTGGTTTAGAATTTCATTTTTCTACCAGCAAATTGAAGAAAATGCTGGTTACTAGCATTTTCTCCTTTTCCCACGTTTTCTACCCTTTCAATGACTAATCTCATAATTTGAGTCAGTTAATTTGTTGTTGGTAAATCCTTTCGAAATTTGTTGTTGGCTAATCCTTTCGAAATTTTTGGTCATCTGATAAAGGGTTTGATGCTAATGGTCATGAATTTTCACCTCCGCACTGTATTCCCTCACCCAACCTATTACCACACAGTCCCAAGATTTAACAATCCTGAGAAAGGGTCCTTTTGAAAACATTGTGGGAAAAGGAGAAAATGATGGTAACCAGAGGAAATAGTGGTAGGATAAGAAAATGTGTTATTTGAACAAAACAGGTCACATAATGGGAATAGGTACACACAGGTAAACTACAATGTACTTCTAATTTGAGTTTTCTTGTCGTTTACCTGTGTGCACCTATTACCATTATGTGATATGTTTCGTTCAAATAGCACATTTTCTTATTCTACCACTATTTCTAGTGGTATTCATAGGTACAACTTCTTTTGGTAGTTTAAAAATAGCCTGTTACCGTGGTAACTGAAATTATTCTGAGTTTTGGAGACGAAAAGAACCATAACAATCTGAATATACTTGGCAGTTAAAGAAGTCATATCTCATTAACTCTTTCCGTGTTAAATATAAAGGCTTGACCTCTGTCGGCAGCTGAAAACACATATACTTGTACTCTCCATGTAATGTATAAAGTTTATTATCTCTTTCTTGCATGCTTGAGTAGATAAGCGGACAGTATAGATCCAAAACCAGACTGCATACTCTTTGTATTCTGATTTTGATCTATGCTGTGCCACAAAAAGCCCCCGTTTTCGCCTATTTTGCTGAAAGTTTTAAAACACAGACACACACCAGGCGCCGAGCCAGGCGGAAGCCGGGCTTCAACATTAACCACTAAAGCATCAAATGAACGAAATACGCTTTCTTAATCAGGAAAAGTGGCCATATGATCTCAATTTCAGAACTGCTTTTGCCAGAAAATTGAAACTTAATAGCGGAAAATGTTGATTAAAGATCGGACGGCACGTTCTGTGCAGTCTGATCTTGATCTGCATTGTCCACAGAACGCACTGTAATCTTGACTTAACTTGTCCAAAAAATGACAGCTGTGCATGAGTCTTTAACCCTTTCCCAAACGACAATTTTTAGACTGGTCCAAATTGAAAGAGTTTGCAGACGACAATTTTAAATTTGATGAAAATGGCAGAAAGTTCTCAAAAAGGGTAGAAAGCACTGTGGGAAAAGGAGAAATTGCTCGTTACGAGCAATTTCTCCTTTTCCCACAGTGTTTTCAAAAGACTTGTACTGCAGACACGTGAAAACCAGGGCTTGTTTGGGAAAGGGTTAAGGAGCTAACATCTACATATATTATGCTAGTGAAAAAAAAAAACCGACGAAAGAAAGGAGAAAAGAGAAGAAAATTTAGAATCGGACATCATCTTTACTACATTCCTGGCTATGCGCCTGTGCGCGCACACACACAGACACATACACACAATATGCAGGTCTTAAAGGCAACCAAAATTTAGAAAGAGAAAGGGCTAAGAAAGAAACCAGGAGACAAAGTAGGGTAGGCTCACGACCTGAAATGCAGTTTCAAGAACATTCGCAGCACAACAAAATTGACCCAAAGACAGAGGTAAGTAGGTGCATTACAGGAAAAAGATCCCTTTTCTGGTGCCTCGATTATTTCGTGTGTGCTGAGGTGTAGAAAAAACTTTCGCAGCACCGAAACAGGTACCAAGTGGAAATTTCAGATTTTGTACCCGGACATTGTGCAACTGTGTTCTCTTTTATGCGGTAAAAAGCAAGTCAAAACCGCTCCGAATTTCCTGGAAAGCTTTTGAAGTACGAAAATCAAGCCTAAATAGCAGAAATAAGCATTTGAAATTTAAGTCCCCTATGGTGGTGACGCGACAAATTTGTTCAAAACGCCCGGGTGTCTCGTGCAAAACCCATTATGTCATGAAATGGGTACCCGATAAAAACGTAAATAGATGCGCTACAACGCAAAGTCTCCTTTTATGGTGCTGCGAAAATTTTAACCGACTTCCGGCCATTTTGAAGGAAAACTTTTGCAGCACGAGAATAGGGACCATGTAGAAAAATTCCAATTTGCAAGCACAAAACATGCATTTCTTGTATTTTTATGATGTTAAACGATAGTCGGAATTGCTCTAGATAACGCAGCAAGTTTTTGATACAAGAAAATCGGCCATAAGTTGTTGAAATAATCTGTCAAAGTTTCGGACCCCTTTTCTCATGATGCGATAAATGTGCTCGAAATCAAGAAATATTTGTGAAACCTGTTCGGCCCCTAATTAATCGTACCCGAAGAAAAAAGTAGGGTTTCATTTTACATAAGGAAAGCCCATTTTATGTATTGTGAGGTGGTGCGTGTCGTGTTTAACAACGTTTTCAACAATATTTTGACTATAGAACGACGACCAATGTACCTTTACAAATGTTGCTAATGTTCCTTTACCAGCTCGACGCACGACATTCTTTTCATGCCATTGCCTAATTTCAAACGAAAAACAAAGTCGCCACAAAGTTCACTATATGTTTTTTTTCCTCAGATCCACCAAAAGACCTGATAGCTTATCTTAGCATTAATCCTTTACCGCACGTCTTTTAACGACGCCGGGGACGCTTTTATAAACAATGTGAAAACAGCATTTTCTCCGTCCCCCCCCCCACTTTTTTTTTTTAAATCTTGACCTTTGAGCCGCATCTAATTTGTCTTCTGCAAATACTTACAATTTGGATTGATCTAAAATTTGATTGTCAGGTAAAAAGTTAAAAAAAGAAATGTGTACCTCTCGCGTTCCGCAACGGTTGCCGGTAAGAATAAGGAAACACATTAATAGGTGAGTTATCACCCTAGCGTCGCCGAAATGCCATTGGAAAACGGCGAAAAAAAAGTTGTTGTCTGCAAAACCAGTTTATTATTTAATTGAGGACAAAATATTCGCTGCACGAGGAAGAGGGCTGGATCATTGAACGCAACTGGCTGGCAACCATAGGGTTGTGGTTTCGAATCGTTGCTCGGCAAAAATTCTATCCCATAATACATTCTGTGCGATATGATTAATTTATCTCTTACTGCTTAACATTGTCTCAACTTCTGCACTAATCTGCTTTATACAACAGAAATATTGCTAAAAATGACAATTAACACCGCGCTATCCAACGCACAAAACCTAAAAGTGTTTATATCTATGTTAAACGGTACGATTAAATTAGGGGCCGAACAAGTTTCACAAAATTTTCTTGATTTGGATCTCATTTATCGCATCACGAGAAAAGGGGACCGAAACTTTAACAGATTAGTTATCCTACTTAGAACCGTTTTTCATGTATCAAAAACTTGTTGTATTATCCAGAGCAATTCTAACTAACACTTGACAGCATAAAAATCAAGGAATTGTATCTCATAGGCTTACAAATTGTGAGTTTTCCACATGGTCCCTGTTCTCGTGCTGCGAAAGTTTTCCTTCAAAATGGCCGGTTACTAGCAAAACTTTCGCAGCACCATAAAAGGGGACTTCTCCTTGTAGCGCTTCTGTGTATCTTTTTATCGGGTACTCATTGTCATGCCGCTGCGGGGTTTGCACGAGTCACGCGTGCGTTTTTTGAAATTTTTATCGCATCACGACAAAAGGGGACCTGAAGTTTAACTGGTTAGTTTTGACAGTTAGACTCATTTTTTTTGTGCTTCAAAAACTTGCCATGACACCTGCAATAAGTCTAATCGTCTAGGACCAACATCAGAAAGGTGAAATTGTAGTTTGTTTGCGAGAAAAATTCAATTTTCCCACTTGGTACCTGTTTCGGTGCTGCGAAAGTTTTTCTGCACTTCAGCTAACTAAAAACACTCGAGGCACCACAAAGGGGTCTTTTTCTTTGTAGCAGATTTACTTTCCACCGTCTTCCGGTCCGTATTACTGTGCTGCGGACAGAACTTTGTTGATCGAATTTCCATCGATGATGTAACACCCCTCACCTTCATTTTACAGGTGTTTCGCTCAAGACTTTGTGTGTGAGCGTTACATTAGGTGTTAATGACTTGTAATTCTGATGTTTTTTTCAGTGTTTCCCTTTGAAAATACCGATCTCTGGCATAATCACAGTCTTTCGCCTATGTCTCACCGCCGAATATTGTTTCGACGTTGATTACGTGAGAAAGCAGCGAGTAGCTTCTTCACTTCAGAAAAATGGGCGAAGTCTGGTAAGAGAAACTCCAGGAAAGCATAAATAGGTGCACTGGCTGTCGCGATGTATGTAAAACGGTGTTTGAAACGGCGTTTAACACAATATATACTCCCATGTTTTGACGGCCCTAAAGTAGAAGGCTTTTGAAAGCATTTTAAGAAGAGGACAAAATGCTGTAAGCCAGCAAATTCTTGTACCCTTCCAACGATAAATCCTATCATCTGCGCCCAGTTATATGAGCCATGCTCTGGCAAAAGGGAGCTTAATGCATCTCTGTGATGCACTGTATTAACCAAGCCATCACATGAATTATGGATCCATAACAGCAATTTTTTCTTTAACAAAAGACTGAATCATGAGGTAGACTGGTCCTTGAACATGCAGAAAATTGACCAATAGGGAAACGTATCAGCCCAGGTCAGCCTGCGCAGACTGCACAGGCAGACCTGGGTCGATACTTTTTGCAAATGCATTAAACCCTCTTTTCACAGAGCATGGCTCATGTATTTCATCTGCAAATGCTTTCCATATAGCCAAGTCTAAACTTTGCAATCTGGTAAAGAATTTAAGTCGCTCTTGTGAAGTTATGAAACTTATACTGGAATTTAAATAAACAGTAGGGCAAAGATGCTCAGTATCGTTCATCTGAACATTTGTAGTTTTGAGACAATCATGACAAATTACACATGAGGTGTTATCGAGACCAAGTCTTACTAGGTTTCAAGAACAAACTTGGCATCTAACTCTTTACCAAATGACGAAATTCTAGACTGGTCCAATTTGAAAGCATTTGCAGACGACAAATTAAATGTTGCTAAAATGATATTTCTGCCTCTGATAAGGTAGAAAACATTGTGGGAAAAGCAGAAATTGCTGGTTACTAGCATTTTCTTCTTTTCCCACAATGTTTTCAAAAGGCTTCTTTTAAGTGATTGTGTGGTAAAGGGTTAAATGCCACTTTCTGACATATAACTAAGAAAACACATTCTGACCACTGGTCTGAAAATGTAGCTTTTATTGCACAAACATTTACTTTTAAATGATTTCCCCAGTGACAAACTTTTTGACCAAAGATGACCTATTTTTCAAATTTATAGGAGATACAAACAAGACAACCATCCTGGCCAAATTGCATGACACAAGATTTTTCTACAAAATCTGACCAAGTGACTTGCTTTTTGACTTGAGACAGCTCAATGTTCCAGTCTGATAAATAGTTTAGCCAACAGTCATGCCAACAGACATCTGGTCATGAACACAAGCATGCTGAACTTCTTTACTTTCAGTGATCATGTTTCATAAATAACGCAGTCCACAGACAAACATTCTGACCAGCAGCAAGCCATGACATAGCTTGCTGACATTCAGCCAGTAGAGTTAAAGCCTATCAACAATATATCAATAACAATTCAAGAATTGAGTCACTGCAATGATATCATTTGTACAGTATAATAATTATGCTCATAATTAGCCAATTCTCAATTTGTCCTTTTTTGACTATTTCATTTTTATAAACCAATATTACTGATCAATTTTCAAAACTGACAAGGCATTATATGGCATCGTCAGTTTTAAAAATGGACCACAAAATCTTGGGTTATAAAAATGAAATGGCCAAAAAACATGAGGACAAATTGACAGTTTCTTTGAGATTTCATTGCAAAGTAGACTTTGAAAACATATTGTCAAATAGGGAAAATCAAAATGACCTGAGGAAAATGGCTTTTGAAAACCGTTTGGGAAAAGGAGAAAATGCTGGTAAACAGCCAAAGCAGAGTTAAGAAATCAAGGCATTGCGTGTTCATTGCCGTTTTGATCTGAACTAAGACTGTTGCAGAGCAGACAAATACCCCCCACCAGCACCTTTTCACTGAAGCAGCACTATCAGAGAATGGAAATGATTTTCAAAAAAAAGTTCACCTTTGACCTTGACCTTTCACCCATGTGGCCCAAAAACAACAGAGTACTTCCTTGGATCATGGGAAACACTTGGATAAAGTTTTACGGTCCTAGGTCAAACAACTATGGAGTTAGAGCACAGAAACGATTTTCAAACAAAGTTCACCTGTGACCTAAACGTTTGACCCATTTGATCCAAAAGCAATAGGGCACCTCCTTGGGTCAAGAGCAACACTTGTATAAAGTTTCAGGGTCCAAGGTCAAATGGCTTTTGAGTTAAAGCAAGGAAAAAAAAAACATGGACAGATTGATGGATGGACAGACAGACAGACAGACATGGTGAAACCAGCACCTACCCCCCCCCCCCCCACTCTACATAGGTTTGGGGTATGATAACCTAAACAAAATATTGGCCAGCAATATAGATACAAGTTTGAACTGTACTTTTAGCACAGTCAGAACCTGAACTAATGTACATTGTTTGCAAAAGAAACACAAAATGTACATTGTACTTGGTATCTAATGGGTCAGAAGCAAGGAACCATTAACAGCTGTTGATAAGTTCTGTATTCAGCACTTTATAAAAATGGTAATACACATACAAAACATTATGATACAGGTATCAAATCATAAAAATATACAGATATTGCCATGGTCAAACAAAAGTAGCACATTCCATTGCACAATGCACTTTGCCAAGTGCATCAGTTTTCAAACATTGACATCTTACAGGTACACAAATATTACCTCATCAACCTAAATGTTTGGTGAAAGGTTTAATTGGTTAACCCTTTACCACACAACAAAATTTTACAAATTGAAACCATTTGCAGATGACAAATTAGATATGGCTCATATGGTGAGATTTCTCCTGACCATTGTTTCGACAATGTCTACGTGGGAAAGCAGCCAGTGGCTTGGAAAGAATATTGTGCAAGGTAATGGTAAAAGAAACTCCAGGAAAGCATGGAAAGGTGCACTAGCCACCGCAATATAACTGAAATAATGTTGAAAACGGTGTTAAACACCATACAATCAATCATATGATGAGATTTGTCTGTAAATGGACAGAAAACATAGTGGGAAAAGGAAAAAATGCTGGTTACCAGCATTTTCTCCTTTTCCCACAATGCTTTCAAAAGGCCTCTTTCTCAGGGTTATTAAAACTCGGATTGTGCTGTAAAGGGTTAAAGAGTTAATTTAGTTAAGTCCCAAGTTTAATCATCCTGCCGAAAAAGCCTATTGAAAACACTGAGGAAAAAGGAAAAACATGCTGGTAACCAGAATTTTCTCCTTCTTCCACAATGTTTTTTATTCATTCAAAAACAACTTTAATAATTTAAGTCACATTCAATTTGTCATCTGCAAAGGCTTTCAATTCAGACTAGTCTAAAATTTTGTCATCTAGTAAGGGGTTAACCAATTTGGTAAATTTTGAAGCCTTAAATTGGAGGGTGAAACAAAGTATATTTAACCTTTTAAAACACAATTCTAAGTTTTAATGACCCTGAGCTAAGAGGCTTTTGAAAACATTGTGGGAGAAGGAGAAAATGATGGTAACTTTTCTCCTTTTCCCACAAGATTTTCTACCCTTCAAGGACAATTTCAATATTACGCAGCACCTTTTATAAATTTTGTTGTTTGCAATTGCTTTCAATTTGGACCATTCTACAATTTTGTTGTTTGGTAAAGAGCTAAATCTTTGTATGGTTTTGGGTGTACATGTATGAAGAGTGTAGCATACTTGTCCCAAGCAATTGCGACTTTTTTTCACTAATACTGTCCATTGTAGGGTTGAAAATCTTTATGAAGTCTTTACCAGACAACATTTAAGACTTGTCCATATTGAAAGCATTTGCAGAAAACAGATCAAACATGGCTCAAATGTTTCGCAATGCCTTTAAAAGAATAGAGAACATGGTGGGGAGAGGAAAAATGTTGGTTATCCAATATCCACATTTTCTCTTTTTCTCAGAATGTTTTCAAAAGCCTTTTTCCATAAAACATATATTGTTTGGTTAAGTGTTAAATTGGTAAGCCAACATTCTAAGTTTAGGAGCCTCAAATATTTTTTGCAATGGAAGCAGCCCATGATCATAATAACATAATGAATATCAGCAGTATATGACAAATTGTATGGCACTTCTACAGGGAGTAGTTTCAGATTACTTTAACCCTTTACCACACAATGCTGATTTTTAACAAGATACACGGCTTTTGAAAACAGTGGAAAAAGGAGAAAATGCTGGTGACCATTATTTTCCTATTTTCCCACAATAATTGCTTCCCTTCCTAAAAGGCTTTCAGCTTTTGAGTCACGTTTACCTTGTTGTCTTCAAAGAAGAATTTGGACAAGTCCTTACCACTTTACCCCACAATGCCACCTTTTAACGACCCCGAGAAAGGAGCCTTTTTAAACCATTGTGGGCCAAGTGAAACCATGATAACTAATTTAATTTCTATGTAGTTTGTGTTATCCTAAATTCATATAATCTTGGCTGGTATTTGCTAAACCATTCTTAAAAAATTTTTTGTCTTAATTCTCAAGAATTTTGTTAAATTGAAATTAACCCAATTTCTGATTGGCTAAACACAGTTTAGGTTCAGCCAATCAGAAATTGCATTACTTTCTTTATCTAGAATAAAGACTAAGAATGCAATTTAGAATGGTTGGTGAGTACAAGCCCAGAGAAACAGTGAATGAATATTTCATCTTAACCCTTAGGTTGCTAAGTGTGAATCACTGACCTTTTGTGGACAGCGTAGATCAAGATCAGACTGCACAGAACGTGCAGTCTGATCTTGGATCTACAATGTCCGATATGGAGATATGTTTCACCAAAAAAATAACTTTGAAATAGCAATATTTGGGTTTTTACCATCGACTTGAAAATTTTATTTATCTAGCAGTATAAGGGTTAAATTGATACAGCTAGGGAGATGTATGACCTTTGTTGCTTTTTTGGGCAGGTAGATTAAATGTAGAAAGCACAGATGAGCCCGATATTAATCCTTAAAGCCCCAAATAAACCAAACAGACACTTTCAGTCTAGAAGTAAAACCCAAATTAATTACAATTTCAATGTTGTTTTTGTCCATAATGTCTCAGAAGAGCAGACAACATAGATCAAAGATAAGGCTGCATGTTTTCTGCAGCCTGATCTTGATCTACCAGTATACTGGTAGGGAAGGCAACGATAGTCATGAAAGGAACTTTAACTCTTTACCAGATGGCAAAATTTTAGACTGGTCCAAAATGGAAGCATCTGAAAACGACAAACTAATTTGTCTTTTAAAAAGTAGAAAACATTGTTGGAAAAGGAGAAAATGCTGGTTACCAGCATTCTGGCCTTTTCCCCCCAATGTTTTCAGAAGTCCTCTTTCTTTGGGTTGTTAAAACTCAGGATTGTGTGGTAAAAGATCAAATCTACACTGTATGATACGATATTGTGATATTAAGCAATGACTCTTTTTGCTACAATGTTTTCACATGTAATCATGTATCAAACTTTAATCCCTGTATCAATAGATACTTTATGGGAATTTTTTTCAAAAAACATTCTGACATTTATGGTGTAAAGGTTAAGTTAATTGCAGAAGTGTTTACTGTGTTGAAATGTGCAAGGCAATGTCTCTGCCTAGGGTAAATATTTCTCTTATTTAGGACAGAATGATAAGGAAGTTCTACAGCTAATCTTTTTGGGTATATTTGATCAACGTTACTTTGAGTCAGTAATTTTGGGGATGCAGGGAAAAAATGATTTGGTTTATCCCTTTACCACACAATCCCGACTTTTAATGACCCTGAGAAAGAAGCCCTTTGAAAACATTGTGGGAAAAGAAGAAAATGCTGGTAACCAGCATTTTCTTCTTTTCCCACAATGTTTTCTACCCTTCCCAAAACAAATTTCAATTTTTCAATCACATTTATTTTGTCCTCTGCAAATGCTTTCAATTCGGACCAGTCTAAATTCTTGTTGTTTGGTAAAGAGTTATAATATGGTACAAAAACATAATTATGAGCCATGTAAAAAAAGGGTTTAATGCATCTGCAAAAAGAATCAACCCATGTCAGCCTGCAGTCCGCACAGGGAGACCTGGGCTGAAACTTTTTACTATACTGGTCAATCTTCCGCAAGTCCAAGCACCAGTCCACCTTACAATTCAGTTAGTTTATAGATCCACAATTATGTGATGTCTTGCTTGGTAAAATGCATCATGGAGATGCATGAAACCCCCTTTTCCAAGAGCATGGCTCATATCATTTAGCACATACTGGTACATCCGGGTAATTATGCCAAATATTTCTCCATAAAGTGCCATGCAAGCCTTCCGATACATTCACAGACAGACTTCATAGTATATTAAGTACCTATCTAATGAGGTTGCTTTTGTGACCAAATAGTCTTGAACTGCAATTTTTGAGTCTGTTTATCGACTGAATATTAGTAACTCGGGAGATTTAGCCATAAGTGCCAGTATTGAAGGCAGGAAAGTCTTTCTTTTGTTACGTTGGGTACTTGTGATTATTCTGAGAAACATCTGGACCTAAAAGGCTCTGGAAACTGCAAATGTTAACCCTTTACCACACAATCCTGACTTTAAATAATCTTCAAGAAAAAGGATTTTAAAAACATTGTATGCAAGGAGAAAATGCTGGTAACCAATATTTTCTCCTTTTCCCACTACGGTTTCTTCCCTTTCTAAAAACAATTTCAAACATTTTGAACCTAATCTAAAAATAATGTTGTGTGAAAATGCTTTCAAATTGGACAAGTCCAGAATTTTGTCATCTGGTCAAGGCTTTGAGCCTATTTTGCTGACCCTTTCAGTTAACCCTTTACCACATAATCCTGAGTTTTGATGACCCTGAGAAAGAGGCCTTTAGAAAACATTGTGGGAAAAGGAGAAAATGCTGGTAACTAGCATTTTCTCCTTTTCCCACAATGTCTTATGTCCTTTTACAGACAAATGTCACCGTAAGAGCCATATCTTATTTGTCGTGTGCAAATGCTTTCAATTTAGACAAGTGTAAAATTTTGTCACGTGGTACAGGGTTTATCTGGTATCTGAATGATTAAAATATGTGATGTCATATTTGATACAAAACATTATGTTAAAAACTAAAATCAAAACACAATCAAAAAGTATCTATAAATAGTAAAAATACCAGTTGGAAAAGGCGCATGAATTTAATAAAAAGTATTTTGTTAATTCTTCACCGCACAATCCCAGGTTTTAATCACCCTGAGAAATAAGCCTTTTTGAAAACATTATGGGAAAAAGAGAAAATGCTGGTATCCAGCATTTTCTCTTTTTTCCCCAATGTTTTCTACCCTATCAAACACAAATTCCATCATTTGAGCCATATCTAAATTTTTATCGTCTGCAAATGCTTTCAATTTGGACAAGTCTACATTTTTGTCGTGCAGTAAAGAGTTAATCTGGAAATGTGAAAAAAATCCTCTACTACACATGTCAGCAAAAAAGCATCTGCAATGTGGAAAAAGGTTGAATTCCTTTAACCCTTTATCACACGACAATATTCTAGACCAGTCCAAATTGAAAGCATTTACAGATGACAAAATAAATGTGGCTCAAAAACTGAAATTTGTTTTGAGAAGTGTAGAAAACATTGTGGGAAAAGGAGAAAATGCTGGTTACCAGCATTTTCTCCTTTTCCCACAATGTTTTCAAAAGGCTTCTTTCTCAGGGTTGTTAAAAGTCGGGATTGTGTGGTAAAGGGTTAAGGAATGGGCTTGATATATAAATAATGACTGATTATTATATTTTGTGATGAATAAAAAAATGTACATGTATTACCATCTTCCCACTGATGTTACAAGTATTAAAAGCTGTTTCTGTCAGTTATACTGGTGGCACTCCTTAGCAGTACAAGTATTCTGTTGTGTTAACCCTTTACCACACAATCCCGACTTTTAACGACCCTGAGGAAGAAAGCTTTTCCCACAATTGTTTTCTACACTACCAAGGACAAGTATTGTCATTTGGGCCACCTTTAATTTGTCGTCTGCAAATGCTTTCATTTTGAACAAGTCTTAGAGGTTTGTCGTTTGGTTAAGAGTTACATCTAACACAATACGTATCAGCCATGCTCTGGCAAAAGGGGGTTTAATGCATCTCCGTGATGCATTATACCAAGTAAGTCATTACATAATTATGGATTCATAAAATCCACTTTGTCTATTAGCCAGCTAGGATGGAATGGTCCGTGAACATGCAGAAAATTTTCCAAAGTAAAAAGTTTCGACCCAGGTCAGCCTGCGCATACTGCGCAGGCTGACCAGGGTTGATACTTTTTGCAGATGCATTTAGCCCCCCTTTTCACAGAGCATGGCTCATATAAAATGGAACACTTTTGGGCATGATGAATGGTTGAAAATGTTTTGCTTTTCCATACATTATGTGGACAGCATCTTCAAATGATTATTTTGACACTGCAAAGTCCCATATTGGATCATGTGAATCCAATTCATCAGGTTTTGGAAAATATTCCTTTTTATCAATTCATGTATGAACACTACTACTACGTAAATATTAGTTTATGGTAGAAACAAACTGACTAAAAGTGTGCATAAATATAGCCTGTGTGGATATAGATTTAATCCATTACATCCTGCAAAAATTTTTTTGGCCAAGTAGCAGACCAGTTATGATAACAGTAGAGCAATAGGAAGACAAAAGCACTGCATATGGCTGCCAATTCAACCCCCAGTGACAATTCTAAATTGACAAAAGGGCATAACTATGTCAAAAAAATTTCAAGGATACCTGCCCTTGTTGAATGAGTTCCCCTTTTGATAATTAACAACTAGCTGTAGTCTGAAGTAAATATATTCAATAATGACAGAGATATGAGAAAATGTCAGCTTTTGCCCCACAATGAAGCAGAAGACGACAAGGCTATCACAATACCTCTGGTTATCTTTGCAAATGGCCAAGGTAAAATGCTCGAAAAGAGCGATTCTCCTTTTGCCAAAATACTTTTCATGTATTTATAAATGTTGATCTAAACTTCATAATTCACATTTCCGTAACTACTGCTATTTTACTGGCTTTCAAATACACTAATTTGTCTCTGGAGATGAAAAATTCAGAGCAGTAGCATTTTGCTCCTAGACTATTATTTTCAGTAAAAAAGTAAATATGATTTGTATTCAATTTTGGAAAAAATTATTCAACATTCAAGTTAAATTACAGTTAAAGATATATCTGCATGGAGAGTTATCTCCAGTATAACTGACAGCAGGTGCTTGTATATCACATTGTTTATTCTGTCAACAATAATCTATCCAGTTCCTGAGCCTGGCCATCAGATGCCCGAGCTCTGTTCCGACCATGTAACCTTTGAAAAATGAAAAATATATTACAATCAGTGCATGCAGTAAAAATTAGAAAGTACCGTTTCATAAAGTCAATTAGGCAAACTACATGTATGTTGTACTGTGAACAAGTTTGATATACTGCACAAACAATCTAAGTAAACTGAAACTACCAGGAAGATTTATCCTCTGAGTACTGCAAAAATCAAATGGATTTTCTAGTCAGGAAAAAGGAATTAAACATTGTAATTTCAAGGGCATTTTTGGAAGAATGTTCTACAACAGATGACAGAGTATACCAAGATCAGATTGCACATTCCATGCAGTCTGATCTTGATCCATACTATTGGCTAAAACAACTAAAGTGCATAAGTATCCTCTAAGGATTAAAACTATTCTATCAGTATAAAAATACAATGCACAAAATCGTAAAACTAATGCATGAAAAAGCAGCATACATGTATAGAGAGGTATAGTACAAAATTAATTTTGAACCTTCAAAAAAAAAATTAGTCCAAGGAATATTCCTGACTAAAGTTTCTCATTTCATTTTAACTCTTTACCAAACGACAAGATTTTAGACTTGTCCAAATTGAAAGCATTTGCAGACAACCAACTAAAAGTGGCTAAAATGACCAGATTCGTTTTGCAAGGGAACAGAACATAGTGCACACTGGAGTAAAACTTAATGCTGGTTACCAGCCTATCTCTCTTTCCTGCAATATTTTCAAAAATCTGTGTTGTAAAAGGTTAAGATATTGAAAGTTCAGTTCATTACTGTATGACACAAAATTGCAGCAGACCACATTGAAAATATCAAAATTTCCCAGTCAACTTTAAATTCTGAAAATAACAATATTAGCAAAAAAGAAAACAATGTAAAAATATTGCTGCACAGCAGAGTTTGCTTGTTACAAGAAATTTATCCTTTTGCTTCATTGTTTTTAAACATGACCTGTTGTAACCCTTTCCCAAACGACAAATTTTGGACTGGTCCAAATTGAAAGAGTTTGCAGACGACAATTTTAAATTTGTTGAAAATGGCAGAAAGGTCTCAAAAAGGGTAGAAAACACTGTGGGAAAAGGTGAAATTGCTCATTACGAGCAATTTCTCCTTTTCGCACAGTGTTTTCAAAAGACTTGTACTGCAGACACGTGAAAACCAGGGCTTGTTTGGGAAAGGGTTAAGATCTGTAGAAAAAAAATGGAAGAAAAAATAAACCTCTGCAGGTTGAAATGTATAAAAAGCAATATTACTAACATTTGAAAACTATGACAAAAACGTCATAAAAAAGAATTTACTTGTATTACAAAATCAATGCAATTTTCACCCATTACCATACAGCTATAAGTTACCTTCAAAGCTTTGCATGGTAGATCACTGTGGAATTTGGTTTTGTTGCAAGCAATTGCTACTTTACCCATAACATTTTCCATGGGATAACACCATAAAAGAGGAGTTTTTCTTCCCCAACACTTTTTACCAAACAACAAAACTTTGGACTGAAAGCATTTGTAGATGGCATGTTGAATTTGGCTCAAATTGGTTAATTGTACTTGTCTTTGTCATGTTAGAGAATATTGTAGTTACCAGCGTTTCCTTCTTTTCTCACAAATTTTTTGAAAACTTTCTTCCTCAGGGTTGTTAAAACTCAAGATTGTGTGGTACAGGGTTAAATTAGTGATACCAGTACAGGCACATCTAAAGATAAAATGCTTGTAGTACATGTATGGTAAAGGGTCAAACTACCAGAGAGATAAAATTTGGGAAAATATTTAGACTTACTTTAATTCTTTCCCAAATGACAAAATTTTAGACTGGTCCAAATTGAAAGCATTTGCAGATGACAAAATAAATGTGACTGAAAAATTGAAATGTGTTTTGGGAAAGGTAGAAAAGATTGTGAGAAAAGGAGGAAATGCTGGTTACCAGCATTTTCTCCTTTTCCCACAATGTTTTCAAAAGTCTTTTTTCTCAGGGTCGTTAAAACCCATGATTGTGTGGTATAGGGTTAAAAGATCGTGGTTAACAACTGAACTAACCCTTTACTGCACAACCACAATTTTAACCACCTTGAGGAAGAAGGTTCATAAAGACATTGTAGGAATAGAAGAAAATGCTAGTAACTGGCATTTTCTCCTTTTCCCACAATGTTTTTCTTCTCTTTTCAAAGAGCAAAGTTCAGTTTTTGAGTCACATTTATTTTGTTAAGCTTGACATTTTGTAAAGGGTTAATATACTTGGGATATGTCTACTGCCACATTTACCATTTACCAAACACTTTAATGTTTTGTGTGGTGTCCGTTGTTGTGAAGTAGAGCGTCAGCATCGTAACCATAAGGATCCAAGTTAAATACCAGGAGTGGATGTCAACTTTGGAACTGTCCACTGGCCCATACATTCAGGGTGAGTACTGGTGTTGTTCCCAGGAAGCAATATCGAGAGAGATCAGTACAAGTTGTAGGAACTTGTTTCTCAATCGATGTAAAATAAATATGCTTAAACTCCCATGTTTTAACAACCCCATGGAAATTAGCTTTCAAAAAAATTGTCTGAAATGGAGAAAATGCTGGTAAGCAGTATTTTCTCCTTTTCCAACAATATTTTCTACCTCATTAATAAAAGCCTCATCATTTGAGCCACATTTAATTTGTTATCTGCATTAATGCTTTCATTCAAAGTGAACAAGTTTAAAATTTTGTTGTCTGATAATCAGTGTATAAGTTCTTGGCAGTCTAAAGACTTCTTCATTTTCAAATCATCACCCTGTATCATTTTGGCCATAAAATCAATTAGAGGTGACATAATTCAATCTCCACCCCTCTCCCTCCCATAAAAAAAGACAATATGAGTATAATAACATATAAATTACACTTCAGAATCATTCAGAGTTATGCGATCTTTAAATGCATGGCTTGCACTAGGTGCCTTCTGGACAACTGGAATAGGGGAACCTGGGATATGATCCGGTTGTCTGTCCATACCCGTGTAGAACCCTGCATTGGACCTTTCTGGGGTCTGGTTTGTATACTGAAATGGACAAAAGGAAATACATGTACCATAAAGCAAAGTTAGTGATGGATGAGATGCCATGCAGGGAATAGGGCTTTAACTCTTTACCACACAACAAATTTCTATACTTGTCCAAATTGAAACATTTGTAGACAACAAACTAAATGTAGCTCTAAAAATGGAATTTGCCTTCAAAAGGGTAGAAACCATTGTAGGAACACAGAAAATACTTGTTACCAGCATTTTCTCTTTTTCCCACAATGGTTTTAAAAGGTTATTTCCTCAAGGTCACTATAAGTCTGGATTGTGTGGTAATCTGTTAAAACAAATACAGTGCACGAAATAGATTATTTTACACTAACAGTCATCATAAAATTTGTAGCTGTTGATTGAACAATCTTCATTTGCAGCCAAAAGAAAAAAAATGTGGCCAAATGATAGGTGTTGTCTTTGAAAGGGTAGAAAATATTGTGGTAAAAGGAGAAAATACTAGTAACAAGAAAATACTGGTTACCAGCAGGTTTTTTCCCTCACAATGTTTTCAAAAGCCATCTTCCTCAGGAATGTTTAGATGCAGTAATGTTCAGTGAAGGAGTGAAGTAACAAAGTATACCCGGAGGAAATATCCATTTTCAAAATTCATTTCTAAAGTCCAAGTCTTGCTATCTAATTGGCCGAGATGGAATGTCTAAGCCAATCAGATGTTTTTTCTTGTAATTACAAATTCATACATTATTTAGCATTCTTGGTGAATACAAACCCAGAACAGAAAATTACAGACAATGAGCTTTGAGCAAGCTTTAAACATATAAAACTGTCATACATGTACTTGATGCAAGTTCAGCCAACTCTATAACTCTGTCTGTAACATACAAGCTCAAAACCCAGGGACTGTTAGTTTGGCTAGTTTCTTCCAAAAATAGTGATATTCATTGCTGAAAGGCTCATTTCTCTCTCAACAATGAACATTGTTTAGATGATGTTTATGTAGGAAAGCAGTCCGTGGACTTGGAAAGAATACTGTGCTTAGTAGAAGTAAAAGAATGGATAGTTGCGCTGGCCATGTCAATAGAACTGAAATAATGTTGAAAACACTGTTAACCCTTTACCACACAACAAAATTTTACAGTTGTCCAAACTGAAAGCATTAGCAGATGACATATTTAGATTTGGCTTGTTTCATGTGATTTGTAAAACAACAGAAAACATCGTGGTTACCAGCATTTTCTCCTTTTCCCACAAAGTTTTCAAAAGGCTGCTTTCTCAGGGTCGTTAAAACTCGGGATTGTGTGGTAAAGTGTTACACATTATTGAAAGTTCATGGCAATGACTGCAAACACTCTCAGGAAATTCAAACTTGTTTTTTTTTTCCCATGACTTACTCTTATTATTCTGGGGGTACAAAAATAGAAATCTAGAATTGTTTTATGGTGTCCAAATTCAAATTGAAATCATTTTCTTGAAAAACTAAAGTACACAATGAATGTACTTGTAAATCATTAACTACCTGTATTGCATTATATGGGTAATAGGAGGATGGTGCCCCTTTAGATGGAGACATAAAGGCTGGTTCCTGGCCTGTTGCTTGTATTTGCTGAGCAGTTCTAAAGGACAGATCTTGTAATCCTAGACAGAAACAGAATAGATTAAGTTTGAAAACGAAATGCAGATTTTTAACATTGTAGGGCTAAATATATATGAGCAATACCCTGGCAAAAGGGAACTTAATGCATCTCCATTATGCATGATAGCAAGCACGTCATCACATGATCATGGATCCATAAAGTCCATTTTGTCTAAAAACCGACTGAATCATGAGGTAAAGTGATCATTGGACATGCAGAAAATTGACCAATAGCAAAAAGTTTCGGCCCAGGTCAGCCTGCCCGGATACCTTTTGCAGATGCATTAAGCCCACCTTTTCCCGAGCTCATATATTCATGAATGGGATATTCTCAGCCTACACTAGAGACATATATATTGCAATTTCATAGCAGGTCTTGTCAGAATATTTGGCAATGAAGCTGACAGTTTGGACTTAATATCAGATTGTACATTCATTTCTGCTATTCATGTTCTGTTTTTGCTCAACATAGTTTCGACAATGTTTATTTGTGTGGAAATCAGCGGGTGGTTTGGAAAGAGTGTTGTGAATAGTCCTGGTCCATTTTCACCAACCATTCTCAAAAACATTCTGTATCTAATTTTAGATTTAGAAAGTAACACAACTTCTGACTGATTTAGCCAATCAGAAGTTGATTTACTTTCAAATTCAGAAAATTCCTGTGAATAAGACTAAAAGTGTTCTGCAGAATTGTTGGTGAATACAGACTTTGGTGTTAGAAACTCCAGGGCTGGATTGGTGAACTGGCAACCACACCATGGCTGAAATAATGTTGAAAACATAGTTACAAATCAAAGAAATAAATGATACTTTGTTCATGTGTAACAGACACCGTTATCACTCTCAATACATTAATTTCTGCAGACATTGTTTTTATGTCTAGAAGCAGACATGTCATTAACCCTTTACAGCACAATCCTGAGTTTTAACGACCCTGAAGAAAAGGTCTTTTGAAAACATTGTGGGAAAAGGAGAAAATGCTGGTAACCAGCATTTTCTCCATTTCCCACAACGTTTTCTTCCCGTCCTGGAACAAATTTCTATTTTTGAGTCACAATTATTTTGTCGTCTGCAAATGCTTTCAATTTGGACAAGTCTACATTTTTGGAGTTTGGTATAGAGTTAAGAGCTATTTCTCTGTTTGCCATTATGTTTCCACAATATTTAGGGTGATTATTTTTAGAAGGATGTTTTCACAGTTGTCTGCAGCAAACTTTTTTCAAAAAGTAATGCGTTAACTCTTCCAAAAATTTTACAGTTGTGCATATTGAAAGCCTTTTGCAGACAACAAATTGTTAGTGGCTGAAATGAAGGAATTTATCTATGAAAGAGTAAAAGAAAACTGTGGAAAAAGGAGAAAGTGCTGGTTACCTGCATTTTCTCCTTTTCCCACAACATTTTCAAAAGCCTTTTAACTCACAGTTCTGGAAACCCCTGTTTGGTACAGGATAACAGTTAACCCTTTACTGCACAATGACGCCTTTTAACGCCCCTGGGAAAGAAGCCTTTTGAAAACATTGTGGGAAAAGGAGAAAATGCTGGTAACCAGCATTTTCTCCTTTTCCCACAATGTTTTCTACCCTATCAAAGAAAAGTTGCACCATTTGAGCCACATTGAAATTATCGTCTGCAAATGCTTTCAATTTGGACAAGGCTATAATTTGGTCATCTGGTAAAGGGTTAAAATGAAGTACTTACGAGGATCTGGGGCATCTGGCAAGTCATCTTTGTTACTCTTGGTGGTGATTCTTGTTATGGTTTTACGAGTAATTTGGGGTCCTTCGGATCCAGGTGGTGGATCTGTGGGGTCTGGTTTTGAATCTGTCCAAATCACCTGCGAGGTTTTAACACCCGTGACTGGATCATCATCATATCTGGCCACAGTCATTCCTGGTGGAGGTACCTGAGGATCATCAAGAATGGTTCCAGCCGGCACTAAGGCATTGGTAGGATTGTTTGACCTTGAGTTGTAACCTTGAGGAGCTCCATATTGATTATTGTAGTAAGGAGTCGACTGATAGTTTGGTCTGCCAAGTCTGTTACCATAGTTACCAGTACTGTCATCTTGGCTACCTTGACTGTGTGTGGTCATTGCAAAGGCCATTTTCTGCTGACCAGTGGGAGTGTTTTCAACATACCACTGTGCTTGACCAGCTTGCTGAAAGGGCATACCAGGATACATGGGAGGGACCCTAGGGGCAGGGTACTGACCCACAGGATATCTTGGATCATAGTGTATTGGGTAACCCGGCTGATAGCCTGGCTGATATTGATTAGAAACATAGTCCTGGTTATCATTTTCATCAGAAAATATTGGTGCATAAATTTCAGGTGGAACATCATCATCTTTATCTTGTTTTGATTTAAGTTTAGGAGATCTCTCATTTTCATTCTTTCTATAAGACTTGGGGGACCTTTTCTCTTTAGAACCTTTATGTTTCTTTCTGTTTGGTTTGGGCGAAGAATGTGCGTCAGGTCCAGTAGCTTCCCCATCTGTATGTGTGTTCAAATTTCCACTGCTGCTAGAATCATCCAGATTATTTATAGCTTTCACACTTGTTTCTGGAGCACCAGGGGGGTCTGTTACATTGGAGTCAGATTGACTCAGTGAATTCATTCTTTTCATACTATTTCTTTTAATGGCTTGCTGTAACTCTGATGCAAAGTCCTGAGTTTTTGTTATTGGAGGTTCAACATCTCCAGACAGTTTTTTCACTTGGTCATAATCATACATATACCCTTCTGAATCTGGGTTTTCAAACACTCCTGATTGTGTACGTTTTTTGTCTGATATCTCTTTTTCTATATCCCCTGTACTTCCCCGCCTTCTCATTGAACGATCACTCCCTCGGAGTCCAAGCTCCCCTCTGTCAAAATCTGCTGAGGTTACATTCTTCCTTCCTTCTAAATTGGGAAGGCTTGGTGCTTTAGGAGGTTCAACTTTACGACTCCTAGGACGAGGTCCAGGTGAACTGGAACCAGGGGTGCGAGATATGGAAGCAGTTCTCTCTACACGAACACCGTTACTATCAGACCTGTCATTGTTTTTCTCATATCGACCCTGATTTACACCTCTACCACCTTTATTGTTAAAGTTTCTCATATGAGAATTTCCATTCTTTGTTGTTGATGACACATTCAATAATGAATTCATGATCTGATCATTGTCAAGATTGAAGTTACTTCGACTATCAGACACTGTGCTCATCTTCTCCATATTATGCCAGGATCTAAAGCCATTATTTTCATTTCCAGCCCCAGAATGACTGGGGGAATAACCTTTCTCCACTGGTACAGCACTGGAAGGTAGATCATCATCCATCAGACCTGAAAGCCTCCCAGTTTTATAACACCACCCCAGCAGAATGGCAAAGGCAACAAGGACAACTATACCCAGCACAATGCCAATGATAGCCCCAACAGGAAATTGATCTGTGCCCACAATGTCATCTGGTGCTGAGGCATCTCCTGAAATAAACAAGAACACCAAATCCAGTAGTCTGGTGCCCTGCCGTACTTGAAGAGTACGTCAGGCAAAGCACAATAATGGCGGCCCCCATTGGTAATGTGCAGAAGTAACAGGATATTGTTATGTCACTTGATCAAAACAGGTCATAGGCTGAATTCAAAACAGATCCCTTACAATAAAGTAATGGAAGCGAGATTTTTTAAATGCTGTTCCTATTTAGCAAGAAAAACTACATATCAGAAATGCTTTAAGTATCTGAGATGTCAATGACTCTATATAATGTCTGAAAACAGGGATACTTTTAAAATGATTCATAGTCAAATCTATATTTAAACTATACCCCCAACAGCACGTTTTAGATTCGGTAATGTATATTTTGTGTAAAAATGATCTCATTTTATTCGCTGATCAAACTAGATCACATGAAATTGGGACAAATAGGGAAGCATGTAGGGCTACGCTTTATGACATCTTAAAGGCCTCCATTATTGCACTTTGCCTGACCTGATAGTGGTAGGGGCAGGTAATCCAGACTACACATGCAGGTGCCAATGCTCTGATGCATTGCTCTATTTTCAGTGAAAATTGTAAGTCGAAAAAGGAGCATAACTATGTCAGAAACATGTAAATGATTACCTGCCCCTATTGTATGGGTTCCCCTTTTGATAGAATTTAACCCTTTCCCAAACAAGCCCTGGTTTTCAAGTGTCTGCAGTACAAGTCTTTTGAAAACACTGTGGGAAAAGGAGAAATTGCTCGTAATGAGCAATTTCTCCTTTTCGCACAATGTTTTCTACCCTTTTGGAGAACTTTCTGTCATTTTCATCAAATTTAAAATTGTCATCTGCAAACTCTCTCAATTTGGACCAGTCCAAAATTTGTCATCTGGGAAAGGGTTTGAAGTAAATGTCCTCAGTAATGGCAGAGATATTAAAAAATGTCAAAGTTTTTGTAATGACCACAACAATGCTGCAGACAATGACAGGGCTATGACAATACCTTGACTTTTTCTTCAAAAACAGCCAAGTTGAAAACAAAAGTATTGGCATATGAAATTCATTACTCTCTGTTTCTGATCTATCCTGTTCTGTAGTAATCAGACCATATGCGATTATTCTACTTATCTCTGCTTAACCCTTTCCCAAATGACAAATTTTGGACTGGTACAAATTGAAAGAGTTTGCAGACGACAATTTTAAATTTTATGAAAATGGCAGAAAGTTCTCAAAAAGGGTAGAAAACACTGTGGGAAAAGGAGTTACGAGCAATTTCTCCTTTTCCCACAGTGTTTTCAAAAGACTTGTACTGCAGACACATGAAAACCAGGGCTTGTTTGGGAAAGGGTTAATATGCATGCCAAAAATAGAAGAAATTTGAGAATGCAGACAGATCTAAACTGGGGGGGGTTTGCAAAATAATCTATGGATATGCTCAGATGGATAGAAGGACACACAGATGGACAAACAGACTAATTCCAGTACATCCTAAAAAACAGTCATCACTGAAAATACAATCCCCCAGAATTCAGGAGATTTCTATGTTATATGATTTCTATGTTTCTATGCTCAACCAAACAAGCAGGAACTATAGATCCAAGATTATACAGCAGATTCTGTGCAGTCTGATCTTGATCTTTGCCATTCACAAAACCCTGTTTTTGCCCCTTTTAACACATAAAATATTACCACCAGACAACAACTTTAATAATGCGGCAAACCACTTTAAAAATATTAAGGCAGAAGATGAAAATACTGAAGCAATTTTTATCTTTTGCCACTATGTTTTCCTTGTACATGTATTCAACAATATTTCATATTAATTATATATACTGGTACTTTACAAATGAGCCATGCTCTGTGAAATGGAGGTTTAATGCATCTTCAAAAAGTATCGACCCAGGTCATCCTGCCCAGTCTGCATGGTTTTCTACCCTGTTGTCTGGTAGAGTTCAATGTAAATGAGCCATGCTCTGGCAAAAAGGGGCTTATCGTTTCTCTGTGATGCATTATACTAAGCAAAACATCAGCTACTTATGGGTCCATAATTGCCACTCTTTTTAACAACTGACTTCATCATGAGGTAGAATGGTCCCTGGACATACAGAAAATTGTGCCATAGCGAAAAGTTTCGGCCCAGGTCAGCCTGCGCAGGCTGACCTGGGTTGATACGTTTCGCAGATGCATTAAGCCCCCTTTTCATGGAGCATGGCTCAAATTATAAGTACATGTCCAGGCAAGCTCTGTGAAAAGGAGGCTTGATGCAACTGCAAAAAGTATCAAACCAGGTCAGCCTGTGTCATCGGTACTCATCCATCTGTGCCTTTCCCTACGTTGTGGGATTGCTTTACATTCGGCTGGGCGTATGTGGTGGGTTCGAACGATGACGACAGATATGAAAGATGATGATGAATGTTTAATGGTGATGATGTTGCAGACAATATACATGGACATTCACACACATGGACGTAGACTATACGAGAACAACATAATCTGAAAACAAAACATAACAATGATAAGCATTCTCTCCATTCTAACAAGGAGGCGAGTTTGCATTAATTTACGCGGTCTTAGATCGCATCACGAAAATCCGTGTAAACAGTTTAAATAACTTATTCTAGGCAAACTAATGTCACAATACAACATATAAAAACACAACAAACATTTAGCAAAAGGGGGGACGTTACCTGAATATATATAATATATATTTCGAGATAATTTTTTTCTGTAATTCAAAACATGTCAGAGACAAAGAGAATGAAGTCGCAGTGTGTAGAAGAAGAGTATCCAGGCCAGGTTATTCAAACAAAGATTAGTAAGATGTTAGAATTACCCACCTTTGACCATAAGTGACAACTTGCTAACTACGGTGCACATTAAGGGCCATAATAATTGGTAAAGAAATAAAACAAATTCGCTATCTTTTCAAAGAACATTTTATTTCAATCAATTTCTACCCTATGACATACTTCCCCTCTTCGAAAAAGAAGACGTCCTCGACTTCTAAAATTTCTTCTGAAAAGTAAATTCAGTGGGCATGTGTATAATTGGAATTAAGACATTTTACAATGAAATGAAACGAAATGAAAATGAGTCAAGATGAATAAATTGGAAAAAACAACTATGTATACGAAAAGATGGCAATAACACTGTTTAAACAAATAAACAAACCGAAAGAAACCATACTGATAGAACACAGAAATACTTACAAAACAAGCGACGCTGAAAGTCACCTAATGAAGACTGAACGGAACAACATTCAAACAAACGAGCTATCGCATTACACATTCGTCCGATGTTTGCCATGAAGGTTTCTTTCTTACCCGTTTCTGCATTGGTGGCAATTCCTCCTGACGTTCAATGTATCCTGGTCGTCTTGCTGGTATTATATACCTAGGTGAACTTACCTGTGGTTCATTAAAAGATGCAGTTTTGAGAGGAAGCAGGAGGTTACGATGCATAAGTTTTGTCTTCCTTGACCCAGGTACTGCCTTTTTGATCTCATACACAGGAGAATCAAGATTTGGTTTTCCCACAACAATATAAGGCTCCGATTCCCATCTGTCTGCCAACTTCTGTCGACCACGGAGACTGACGTTTCTTGGCAGGACCATGTCTCCTGCTTCCAATAAGGAAGCGTTTGCTTTTTCATCATAATGTTCTTTGTTTGAACACCCAGTTGACTTCGCTGCTTCACTTGCCTTCTTGTAAGCAGATGACAGCCGTTCCTGTAAGTTACGTACATATTCATGTGTTTCTTTTGACGAAGAATCATTGGCTGTCAAACCAAGAAAGGCGTCAAGAGCAAGTTTTGGGTGACGTCCGAACATGAGAAAATACGGTGAAAACCCGGTACTTGGATGGGTCATGACATTGTATGCATGCACAAGGGAGGCAACATGACTTTTCCAGTCTGCTTTCTTCTCATCTTCGAGAGTACCCAACATATTTAGCAATGTCTGGTTAAATCTCTCAGTCATACCATTACCCATTGCATGATATGGGGTGGTACGAGACTGGCTAATCCCAGCTAAAGAACACAGCTCCGACATCAAGGATGACATAAAGTTTGCACCTTGATCACTATGAAGTCTTGCAGGGAACCCATAGTGTACGATAAAATTGTCAAACAGTATATGAGCAGTCGTCTTGGCCGTTTGATTATGTGTAGGATAGGCTTGAGCATACCTGGTGTAATGGTCTGTTACTACCAGTATATCCTCATAGCCTCCTTTGGACCTGTCAAGTTTCAGGTAATCTAAACATACAAGTTCAAGGGGTGATGTCGACGTAATTGGTACGAGTGGTGAAGTTTTAGGAGCACTTTTTCTTCTAATGCATTTTGGGCATTTCTTTACTCGCTCCCGAATCCAAGACTCCATGCCAGGCCAGAAGAACCTATCTTTGAACAAAGATATTGTTCTATCACGGCCTTGGTGACACAAGTCGTCATGTAGCGAAAGAAATATATCTTCGCACAATTCAGATGGTAGGATAAGTTGAAGCCTTTCCTCGTTGCCTACTTTAGCACGACGGAAAAGAACCCTGTCTCTCAACTCAAGCTTGTCCCATTCACGCAGGTATTTAAGGACAGTAGAATTGGTTGGCAAAGCACGCTGGGCGGATGGTCTTGATCCAACATTAAGGTGTGACAAAACCTTTGATATTACAGGATCTGCCAATTGTGCTTTAATCCAGTCCTTAGAAGACAATGAATAAGCCTGCAAAACACTTTCTGGAACATTAGGATCTAAAAGTGTAGCCTGTGATGGTGGGGCTTTCTGAGAAAGGCTATAGATCAATGGCGTCTGCCTTGCATCCACAGTGGAGTATAATGACAAAGCATCAATCACATTTGAGTCAAGAACTGAGTCATAGTCTCTATGATGACGACGTGATAAACCATCTGCATCACCATTCTTTTTCCCACTGTGGTAATGTATGCTGAAGTTGTAACTAGCAAGGGCAGCCATCCATCTATGACATGTAGCATCTAATTTTGCCGTTGTCTGTACATATGTTAAGGGGTTATTATCAGAGAGAACCTCAAACTTACAACCATAGAGATAATCGTTAAATTTCTCCGTAATAGCCCACGTGAGTGCCAGAAATTCCAGCTTATGAGCTGGGTAGTTTTTCTCTGACGTTTTTAAGCTCCTGCTAGCATAGGCAATGACTCTGTCAGAATCACCTTGCTTTTGGTACAAAACTGCACCAAGGCCTATCCCAGAAGCATCTGTGTGAACCATGAATGGTAGGTTATAATTTGCATAGGCTAATACAGGAGGATTTGTAAGTTTTAACTTTATATCCTCAAAAGCTGTTTTCTGAGCTTCAGCCCAGACAAAAGGAGCTTTTGTCTTTTTCTTTGAGGATGTTTGTTTTCCCGAGCAATGACCTACAAGCAAATCATTGAGAGGTCTTACTATAGACGCATACCCTTTAATAAAGCGTCTATAGTAACCGGTGAAGCCAAGAAATTGCCTGACTTCTTTGACAGAAATCGGTTTTGGCCATGACCTGACTGCTTCGATCTTGTCCGGGTCGGCATGAACACCATGTTCAGAAACAATGTGACCAAGGTATTTGACTTGTTTCTGAAAGAAAGAACATTTGCTGGCTTTCAGTTTTAAATTGTGTTTGGCTAAGCGACTGAATACATTTTGTAGTCGCTCCACATGTTCCTCAAAAGTCGCAGAGAATATGATTATGTCGTCAAGATAAATGAGACATTGTTGGAGGTTAATTTCCCCCATACACCGTTCCATCAGTCGCTGAAAAGTGGCAGGGGAATTTGTAAGTCCGAATGGCATACGGTTGCACTCGAAGAAACCTAATGGCCCAACGCTGAAAGCTGTCTTACATTTATCTGACTCTTTCATACCTACCTGCCAATACCCCGCTTTCAAATCAAGAGTCGAGAAGTACTTTGAACCTGCAAGCAAATGTAGTGTGTTTTCGATTTTAGGAATAGCGTACGCATCCCTAATTGTGCGTTTGTTCAGTTTCCTGAAATCTATACAAAATCGAATGGTGCCATCCTTTTTTCGAACGATTACAACATTCGATGAAAATGGACTGGAAGATGGTCTAATAGCACCACAATCGATCATTTCTTGCAGATGTTCCTTGATCTCTTGAAACAAACCAGGCGATATATGTCTAGGGGGATCTTTAAATGGTTTTTCATCAGTCAGGTGTATCTCATGTTCCACCAGATCAGTAAAACCAAGATCAGTGGAACCTTTTGAAAAAATGTGAGTCCATTTCCGAAAAAGATTACTTACCTCATGTCTTTGTGCAGAATTTAAATCGGTTTCTGAAAGATCAATGTCTTCAATTAGACATTTCTGTAAAGTTGTCTCTTGTTGCAGGCAAGTGGTTGTATCATCTGAATATTTTGTCTGGTAAGGCGTAGTTTTGGGAAATGACAAAGAAGAACGCAAAACACTGACCTCATGCAATTCACAAAGATTTGCTTTATGACCAATGGAGACTGGGCGAGCTGATAGATTGCACAGCTTCACTGGCACTCTAACAACTTTTCCAATCCCATCAAGTGAGACAACTCGAGGACACACAGTCACTTTATTTGAGCAGTGTGACTCAGTACATGCTTCTGTGACAACAGAAGCTGACGGTTTTGTTTTGTGTACAATTCCTGTCACTGTCCTTGCCTCATATGGTCTCAAAGTAAAACGGTGGGTTGCTTTCACAATACCGGCTTTGATGTTGCCAACTGACCTAACGGCCATATTCCATGCTTCTGGAATATGAGATGATTCACTGTCTTCTACATTTGAAAGACATTCACGAATAAGGTTGGTTCCGATAATAATAGGCACCTCATAGTTATTGTCAGTCATAGGGACAACTAACATAGGTATATCAAAGAACGCCTCGCTAAGAAAGGGAATCTTAAGTCTTGCCTCAATGTATCCTATGTAGGGGACTTTGTGGCCGTTTGCTGCATTGACTTCTAACTTAAAATCAGTCAGTTGCTTTAATTCTGGTTTTGGGTCTAAAGCATTGTAGAAATCCAAAGCGATTGTAGTAACCATGGATCCTGTATCTATTAATGCTTTAGCTTTAACACCCTTGACTAGTATTTCATCTGTGTTATTCCCTCCAACTATTCTTCTAAGTATATTTTCGGAAGGAAAATTTTCTATAGGGCTTTTCTCATCTTGACTGTCTCCAGTTCGCCCTTCAAAGGAGACAGTTATTGGTTTAAATCCTTTTGACTTTTTCCAGTGTTCTCAGACTTTTGATTGTTATTTGAATCATTCCTTTTTGAATTACCTCTGTTCCATTTCTTCCAGTTGGAACTATTGGTCTTTCTTTCACTATTTGAAGTTTTGAGAGATTCTGAATTTATCTTGCTCTGTTGCTTCTCCACCCTTTCCAATTTCTCTTCTAAAGATTTCAGACGTCCAAGTACCTCTTTCATTAACTTCATACTCTCTGATTCAACATTCTGCTGCATCGATGATGGCTGACGAAGATTTGTATCTCCAACCATCTCATTTTCCTCCGTTCTTACTTTCATTCTCAAATCTTCGAAATCAAAAGCAGTGTCATAACACCAACGGGTTGCAAACCTCAATTTTTCACTATAAAGGTTTCTCCAAAATCTATTTCGAAGCAATCCGTCATATGAATCTGCTCTGATTAATCCCTTGTTCATAGCTGATCGAAGCATATTCTCCAATCTGATACCCCACTGGGCTACAGATTCATCTTTCAATTGTTTTGCTGAATAGAAGTCAGCAAGAATAGCTTCTCCACTTTTCACATCCCCATAAATGCTTCCAAGTTTATCAATTATTTGTCTAGTCGAAGCATCAGGGCTAAGGGAGAGTAAAACTTTCCTTGTTCTTCCCGTCAGTGAATTTCTCACTGCTTGTCTCAGTATCTCGTCATGATACAAGCCAGACCTCATCATGCATTGTATTTCAACTTTCCATTCTTCATAGGTTTCTTCTGTTAACAGGGGAACAAAAGGCTTCTGTAAGACATACTTGGTACTTGACTTTTCTTCAACAACTGGCTCTTTAAAAGAACTCATCTTGTTCTGCTTCTGTCTCAGACTTTCTGTTAAGTTCTTTTCTCGCTCACGAAGTTTCTTCATTCGACTTTCCTTCAATCTTAATTCCTCGTGTCTTTCTCTTCTTGATAACTCATCATTCAACCTTTCTTCTTCCAATTCCATCCTTTTTATCTTGTCCTGGAGAGCTTTCTCTTCATCATCAAAAATTTCTTCATCTTTCCAAATTTTTGGTACCATACTGCTCTTGTCAGTTCTCATCCCTTCCTGTGCATTTACTTTGCCTAAATCATCTCTTTCAGTATCAAAATCTCTGATCTTCGAATCTATCCAATCCATTTCTCTTTTTAAACGTCTATCAAACTCTTCTTGTGAGTTGTGGTGTAGCTCATCAATGGTAATATACCCATTTCTTTCCTCTTCTATCCCTTCCGTATCAGGTGTCTTACTCCTTACAGTTGGAGTTGAAAAACTCCTTGGCTGGCCTCTCCTTCTTTCTAAGTGAATCGTCTCATCGTTTGACAATAATTTGTCAAGCTCTTTCCTCCTAAGTTCGATTTCCTCTCTTGTACGGTCTCTATTTATCCTATGGATATCTCTCTCGGATAAATATTCCGCCATTTTGGAACAGAATTGTTCAAAATAAAATGAACAGAAAAAGATCAAACCCTTACCTTTGAGATAAAAGTAAGCAGGAACCAATCACAAACCAATCTAAAGCATGAGACTAGACCCAACTGAAAAAATTGGAAAAAATAAATCGGGCAAAGAACCACTGTAATCAAGTGTGGAGGAAAAAAAATATGAAGAAGAAAAAAAAAATTTTTGCCGAATAGAATTCGGATTGAACTTGAGACGTTGGGTTACTAGCCCAACACCTTATCCTCTAAGCCACAGTCCCACTAAATACAACGTGTGGTTGTTATTGGAGGTAGGAAAACAGCGCACACTAGTGAAAAAAATATCGATAAAGGTTTAGGTAGAACTATCGATGAGAACCCTTCGCAATTTCAATGTAAACCAATATCTTTCAGATTAATGGTTATGTGATTACAGAACCATTATTCCTGTATCTATCTGGTACCTTTCAAAAGTGAAACTTTCGAAAAATGCTAACACTTGTTCCTAAGGACGTAGCAACAAGTAGATCTATCATATAGATCTACGAGCTATCATATCTATACTAGCTGAAGTCCGCTTTACAAAGATATCTTCCTTTTTTCACGCTATTTTAATGATAATCTATAACGTTTGGATTTCACCTTTCATTATTTAAACACAGACCTACAGGTAATTTGCCAGATCACTCAACGGTGTACATGATTTGTTTTTACAGGTGAATGGTTATGTATTAGTAGACAAATGTTGAGATAGATAGAAAAAAGAAAGAACAGAATGACTAATGACTAACATGGGAAAAATAAATATAATACAGGGATATGCTTAAATCTCTTGAAATACTATTGTATTTGACCCTTTTGACTGCTATGCTACACTTTTTCTGACAGTCTAGATTAAGATCAGACCGCATGGAACGTGCAGTCTGAATTGAACCTACACTTTCAGTTCTTTTGATCTTAGTCTCAATCTTAATGAATGCTATGTACCTCAATGCTCTAATTTCATGAGAACCACACACGGTCACACTTTTAACTTAAAACTCTACACATATACACATGAACATTTAAGACATATAACACAAATCCACAAGTATTCGCACAGTCACCGCAATGTAATATTGGGTTGAATGATTGAGAGTAGTTCCTAAATCTTTGATCACCAATGTATCTAGAATTTGATGGGCATCTTGGAACTTACACGGGCTATAAAATAGTCCAAGCAGCTTCGTAGGCCTATAGTGTTAATGGTTAACCATTTAAGGTATAATGAAATGAAACAACTAAACCTTGTAATCGGTGGGATCCCAAAAAAAAAAACACGCTCCTATCACTTTCCAAACAACACAGTGTTGATTGATGTGTCTCTATGTACTTTACTGATCGTAGTTACAGTAGAAAAACGTTGGGCGCCATTGTCGTCGGTACTCATCCATCTGTGCCTTTCCCTACGTTGTGGGATTGCTTTACATTCGGCTGGGCGTATGTGGTGGGTTCGAACGATGACGACAGATATGAAAGATGATGATGAATGTTTAATGGTGATGATGTTGCAGACAATATACATGGACATTCACACACATGGACGTAGACTATACGAGAACAACATAATCTGAAAACAAAACATAACAATGATAAGCATTCTCTCCATTCTAACAAGGAGGCGAGTTTGCATTAATTTACGCGGTCTTAGATCGTATCACGAAAATCCGTGTAAACAGTTTAAATAACTTATTCTAGGCAAACTAATGTCACAATACAACATATAAAAACACAACAAACATTTAGCAAAAGGGGGGACGTTACCTGAATATATATGATATATATTTCGAGATAATTTTTTTCTGTAATTCAAAACATGTCAGAGACAAAGAGAATGAAGTCGCAGTGTGTAGAAGAAGAGTATCCAGGCCAGGTTATTCAAACAAAGATTAGTAAGATGTTAGAATTACCCACCTTTGACCATAAGTGACAACTTGCTAACTACGGTGCACATTAAGGGCCATAATAATTGGTAAAGAAATAAAACAAATTCGCTATCTTTTCAAAGAACATTTTATTTCAATCAATTTCTACCCTATGACACCTGCACAGTCCATGCAGGCTGACCTGGGCTGAAACTTTTTGCTTCTAGTAAATTTTCTGTATGTCAAACAACCAGTATAACTCATGATTCAGTAGGTTGTTGTACAAAATGTATTTTAGGGATCCACAATTATGACATTGTGATGCCTTGCTTGGTATAACAGATCACTGGGATATATTAGGTTGCCTTCTGCCAGAGCATGCCTCATATGTATTCAATTCTACTCACTATATACACTTATTCTCAGCAGAAAGTCGTTGCCATATCTATACCCCTCCACTGGCCTGACCAACTGGATAGTTACAGCTCTGTCCTTGGAGTACAAATAACCTGTGGTAGCTGTAGAACTGCACCCTAGTTCTTTCTATATAACAAACATAAAACAATTAGATCTTTAGGAATTTCACTGCTGATCATTCTTTTGAAGGTGGTTATGTGGAAAAGCAGCCAGTGGCTTGGGAATTATACTGTGTGATGTATTGGTACTTGTAAAAGAAATTTCAGGAAAGCTTGCACAGTTGCACAATGTTGCAGCATTATAAACAAAATAAGGTTGAAAACAGTGTTACCACCATACATACAAACTTAAAGGTTCTCCTTATATGAACCAAATATACCACAGAAGCCCAAAGTTTGACCTTTCCCCAAAAAAATTCAAAGGTCAACCTACATATACAAGTTAATGTTAATTGAACAATCACTTTTTAGTACTATAGTATTGATTATGCAAAGCTTCAATGCCATCTAATGTCTGGTTCTGGTACATAAAATTTTTCATAAGTTGACGCCTTGGTCATGTGATCTTGACCATTTGAACATTGCTTGACCTTGTCTTTAGGAGTCTAAATATGATATTTGGTTTCATTTGATCGAAAAAAAATTTCTGAAGAGATGTTTTTTAAGTCAATATCAATAAACAAAGAGTGAGTGATAACAACTGCTCCCCTGGAGCACTTTGTGTTCTGGGCAGCTAAAAGTACCGGTACCTCCAATCAAACCTGCACTAAGCAGTCAATCAAGAGAACAAACCTTTAAGCTTTTACCACATGAAAAAATGTTACACTCGTCCAAATTTGCAGACAACAATGTCAATTTGGCTCAAATACTATGATATTTCGTTGATAGGGTAGAAAACATTGTGGGAAAAGGAGAAAATGCTGGTTACCAGCATTTTCTCCTTTTCCCACGTTTTCAAAAGGCCTCATCCTCAGGATCGTTAAAACTCAGGATTGTGTGGTAAAGGGTTAAAGACAGAGATGCACTTTGTATTAAAGACAAATTTTAATTCTTTAGTCACATTTATTTTGTCGTCTGCAAATGCTTTCAAGCTGGACACTTGTAAAATCTTATTGTTTGGTAAAGAGTTAACCCTTTAAAAAATGCATATGTAAAAATATTGTGGCAAAGAAGAATCTGACAATCACAGATAATTTCTTCTTTTTGCCATAATGTTTCTGAAGGCAATATGCCAGACAGAAAGGCCATCTGCAAGTGGCAGTAAGTTATTTCTTTGCAAGTTTTAGACTTGTCCGATTCAGAAGCATTTCCAGACGACAAACATAGCCAAAAGGTCAAAATTTGTCAAAGGGTAGAAAACATTGTGGGTAATACAGAAAATGTAGGTCACCAGCATTTTCTTCTTTACCTGCAATGTTTTCAAAAACTGTTTACTTAAAGGTTGTTGAAACGAGGACTGTGTTGTAAAGCATTAACCCTTTACCAAACAATCCTGTGATTTCACGACCCTGAGGAAGAGGCCGTTTGAAAACATCATGGAAAAAGGAGAAAATGCTGGTAACCACTTTGTACCACTTTCAAATTTGTCGTCTGCAGATGCTTTTAATTTCAAAGGGTCCAAATTTGTCGTTTGGGAAAGCATTAATGAAGAAAGTCTGTCATGCATGTATAATCGTGGTTATCTACACACTTACTATATAGGCAGCTCCGATGCTCAGCCCATCAAACACTTTTAATGTCATACCACAGTCTTGGAAACGAAAGCGTTCAAAAACTATCTCAAATCTGTAGTTACTACTGGAATATGACGATTCGAAATACATGATGCAACTCAGGGGAGGGTTCCCAACTCCAACTGGACTTCTCGGACTCACTATGATGCTTTCCTCTGCCACGGAAATTTTCTGTCCGCAAGCAGTTGGGGAATCCATGTAGTCTGGAAATTCAAACAAAATTAATGATTACTTTTGGACACATTTACACACAGAAAATGTGATGATTAACCTCTCCGTGACTCTAAAAACAGGTAGAGAGGCTGGGGACATCTCAATGGCTGGCAAAGATGCAGACTCTAAAGATCTGAGATAAATGTCTTCAGTAATAGAGATATCAGTGAATATCAAAGTCTTCACACCACCACAAGGACAACAGGGCTGTGCCATTACCTCGATGTTTTCAAGTTAGTGAACTCTTGAATCTGGTCTTATTAACCCTTTACCTTGTCTAAATTTAACCTAAAGCATTTGCAGACAAAAATTTCAATGTGGCTATAATGGTGCAATTTTCTTTGACAGGGTAGAAAACATTGTGGAAAAAGGAAAAATTGCTGGTTATCAGCATTTTCTCCTTTTCCCATAATGTTTTCAAAAGGCTCCTTTCCCAGGGTTGTTAAGGGTGGCACAGTGTGGTTAAGGGTTAATGCCCTCTGTTGGCAAAAACAAATATAACAGCCCTTTGCATTCCTAGCAATCATGATACACTTTGCCAAACAACAAAATTTCAGCCTGTTTCAAATTGAAAGCATTTGCAAACAACAAATTAAATACATGTATTGCTCAAATTATGAAATCTGTCCTTAATAGGGTGGAAAATGTAGTGGGAAAAGGAGAAATGCTGGTTATCAATATTGTTTCCACTATGTTTTCAAATGCCTTCTCTTTTAGGGTCATTAAAATTCAGAGTTATGTGGTAAAGGGTTACAAAGCAATATTTACTTACAAGTTCGAGCTTCTATGCAGCCCAAAAGGCTGATAAGCAAAAGTAACCTTCTCAGATCCATTCTGAAATTAAAAAAAAGAAGCATTACCAATTTTTCTTTTTTTCTTGCCAAGACACACAAGTGTATCCGTTACTTTAACCCTTTCCCAAACGATAAATTTTAGACTGGTCCAAATTGAAAGAGTTTGCAGACGACAATTTCACATTTGATGAAAATGACAGCAAGTTCTTCAAAAGGGTAGAAAACACTGTGGGAAAAGGAGAAATTGCTTGTAACGAGCAATTTCTCCTTTTCCCACAGTGTTTTCAAAAGACTTATACTGCAGACATGTGAAAACCAGGGTTTGTTTGGGAAAGGGTTAAGTACATGATGTAATAATCTAAAATTGCTTCAGTGGAAAAGTTCTGCAAATGTTTCTACATATTTTTCAATCCTTTTGGAAGATTATAAATTACTCCATACCCTTTCGTAGAAGCAGCTAGTAAATATGAATTACTTCATACAGGCACTAAGTCTCATTCCTGCACCAGCAACGTTTTCCATAGCTGTCAAGGAAAAGGGTGTAGAAAGTCATGTTTTCTACATTAATTAATGGGCTTTAAAAAAATAACCCTTTACTGAAGATCATGTATTTTATACCATCCCTAGGAAGAAGGCTCTCTGTTGGAAAAGGAAAAAAAAAAATAAGTTGCATTTCCTCTTATCAAGCAATGTTTTTCTGCTGTAAAGACATCCCCTCCATTACGTCCCAATTTGAAGGATACCTCCAACGTTATTTTTGTGATTTTGTCACCACTAACCCCCGCCGCAACCTTTCTTATGCCGAATCTGGGTTGAAAAATGCAAGTACCAGCATCATTTTAAAATGGGTGTATGCTTCGCTCTTTTCATTGACAGCTATCAATAAGGTCCTTGATGAATAGAGTAATGGTTAATCCTTACAAAAACACCAAAATAATGAAAAATGTTAACTGTTACCCTCTTGCGATTCCAGTATTTTGAAAAGCAAATATCCAATAACCTACTCCCAAGGAAATCAAAACTAGGCTTAACATTTACTGCATGTGTTCTGAAAGTCATTTGAGGTTCAGTAACATTCTTTTTTTCGCAATTTATCTGCTTTCTTTTAAATCAGCTTGACCCTTAGAGGTCCGAATAAACCTATCAGACATTTTCATCCTAGAAATATGAATCAAATAATTGCAATTTCATAAAGTAGACTCGTCCTGCTTTTGTCTATGATTCAGCAAAGCGGACAGTGTAGGTCAAAGATCAGGCTGTACGTTTCGTGCAGCCTGTTCTTGATCTACACTGGCCGCAAATGCAACTATAGTTGTGAAAGGCACTTTAAGGGATAAGCATGGAAAAGGAAACTAAATGTACTAGATGTATTTCATTTACGGGAAGTCATACTCGTCACTTAAATTGCTTTCAAGCGCTTTCAATATGGAAGAATATGTTTTAAAGAAAAAGTTGTCTGGTAAACAGTTTACATTATGATCAACGACCAACAGTCAAGACAGGTTGTGTCTGTTCAGATGAAAAAAAGAACAACAGACTACACATACACTGTCTAGAATTCTTCAATGTGATTATTAACATTTACTGTTATTCTCCATAATGAGACATTTACGGTGCTTCTTTTCATATCTGGACATTTACTGGTGACCCATCTAAAACTAAAATAGCATTCATGGACACTTACCTGTACTATGTTTACCAAATGACAAAATTTCACACTGGTTCAGTTTGAAAGCGTTGAAAGGCGAGGGTTACAGATGTTTCGGTAACAGACGAGTTCGGTAAATTGGACTTACAGAGTAAATTGATTGGAAGTTTCGGTAACAAGGCAATTATATAATGGTAATATGTACCATGACGTTTTTCACACCTAATGAAGTCTTGGTTCTGATTTGTTCCATTTTTCTTTTCTTTTTTCCATGTGCTTTCAGACATACTATTTTGTTATGTTACTACTGTCATACTGTATGAAAAATAATACCTGAAATCACTTTGTCTTATTTTCGATCATTTCAACCATAGTTGAGGTAATGAATATTACCCACTCCTAAACTTGAAACCTGTTGCATTCCTTTTAAGCCTTAACCACACAATCCCAAGTTTTAACGACCTTGAGAAAGAGGCCTTTTGAAAACATTGTGGGAAAAGGAGAAAATGCTGGTAACCAGCATTTTCTCCTTTTCCCACAATGTTCAATCCTTCCCAAAACAAATTTCAATTTTTGGGTCACATTTATTTTGTCGTCTGCAAATGCTTTCAATTTGGACCAGTCTAAAATTTTGTCGTTTGGTAGAGTTAAATCCATGTTTTATGAACATTTCAATGTTAAAATATTTTCTTCCCTGAAAGTCTTCCAAACCAGCAATTAACCCTCAGTCATTAATTTCGTTGCCATTGCGGCCAGTGCAGATCGAGATCAGACGATGCCAAAACACAGAGTCTGATCTTTGATCTTCACTTGTCACTTTTTTAAGACATTCCGAACAAGAAAAACCTTGGCATTGCTAAAATTAGGGTTTTATTTCTAGAGTGAAAATGGCCGTTGGGTTTATTTGACGCTCTTAGATTTAAAGTTATGGATAATTAAATTGAGTTCAGCAATATTACACAGGTAATACAGGTAAAAATATTGTGGTAAATGAAGAAAGAGAGAGTGAGCGCGAAAGATAGTAACATTTTTTTTGTTTAACAAAGACTTCTTTTCAAACTGCACGAGCCGTGTGTGATCTTTACATGCCCTATCCTCATAACTTTTATGTGTGCAGTCTGATCTGCGAGTTTCTGATTATCCATTACTGAGTCAGGTTTTTCATAAACCAAGGTTAAGTTTTTAAGATCTATGGGAAACTTCTTTATCTTGTTGAAAATGGGAGGTGTGAAAACAGGCTGTAAGCGCATCCATATACAGTATACAGTACTCCCTTCGCTCTCACACAGTATGTATATGATTTTTTATGCATTGTTGTACTGATGAATGCATTTTAAAACCAGCAGACGATGAGTTGTGTGCTCTAGACCAGATTTGAAAACATTGTGGAAAAAGGAGAGGAACAAAACAGAACAGATATCTATTTTTCTTTTTCTTTTTTTTCACGAGCACAAATCTGGGATCCTATAATACATGTCATATACGATCCCTGCACAAATGTCCATGGTCAAGATCACAAGAAGTATGCACCAAAGCATTGTCATGGCCTCTCTCTATCTATCTCTCACTCCCTCTCTTCATTTGCCACAATGTTTCAAATGTATTATCTTTATTTCTGAATTTACGTTCATTATCCATAATTTTAACCCTTATAGCATCGATTTAACCAAATGGCAATTTTCATTATTAAGAAACATAACATCTAATACTAGCGTTTTCAAGGTTGTCCTTGTTTATGAATAATGTCATAGAAAAGCTAGCAGTGTAAATCAACGATCAGACTACATGTTTTGTGCAGTGTGATCTTGATCTGAATCCGCCGCAAGGGCAACAAGAGTAAAGGCGTTCTAAGGGTAAATGGCTGTTTTGGAAGTCCGCCAATTTGTTTCTGAAAGAAATTATTTTCTCAGAAAACGTTAACAAGAATAGTATCATTTTTGATAAAACATTTTCATAAAACTTGAGGATTGGCTTAATGGAGCCTGTTATCTGTAGGACGACTACTACGGGTACAAGTTTAGGATTGGGTATTATTAATTACATCAACTATTAGTGAAAACCGAAAGTTGTTTCGGGTATATCTGAGTATACACCATAGTTGGAACAAAATAACAAATATAATTATGTCAGAAAACGAGTGGCAATAGCAAATTAAAAAAAAAAAATTTGCATGAACGGAAGACATGTATTGGGTGTGAAATACGTCACGGGACTATATTACTTACTTGTTACCGAAACATCCAATCGATTTACTCTTTTTAAGTCCAATTTACAGAACTCGTCTGTTACCGAAACATCCGTAAATCAAAGGCGACACAATTATGTGGCACAAATAATAGGATCAGTACAGGAAAGTAGGAAACGTTGTGAAAACAGGAGAAAATACTGGCTGCAAGCATTTCATCCCTTTCTCACAATGTTTTCAAAGCCTTCTTTTCAGGGTCGTTTAAATTAGTAACTGTTGTAAAGGGTTTACGATTAATTTAAAATGAAATTCAGAACAGGTGAGCTATACTTACCTGTATTCAAATTGTCACGTTTTAGAATAAAAGTTGTTCACGTTCAAAATCAAGCTCATATGTGAAACAGGTCTATAGTTTCACCTGCACCAAAACAATGCGTCGGCCATTTTGGACTCAACTCATAATTGTTGTCATTTCCTACTTTTGGTGACCTACATGTTTCTAAAATTGTTTCACCTATGCAGCCAAATAAATTCATAAAACAAATAAAAAATTTAAAAGTTACCTCCCTTGCACAAACAATCAAAGTACTAAAATGTCCTGATCACTCAAAAGGAAACCTCATATAATTTTTTTTCTGCAGTTTAAGAAATCTTCCTGCCAAAGTACTCTATCAGAAAACCTTAAGTTGATTATCCATGTTGTTGGAAGATGCTTATTGTGATTACATTGTAATTGACAGTATAGTAGTTAATTCATTTTCATGAAAACAGCTTCCTTATTCATGCATATTTGGGTTTTACCAGTACTATGTTGAAGTTCCTTTTTTATACCCAAGGACACTCTCAGAAAAAAGGCCAGGCTTACAGGTGAGGATCAAGCCTAAGACCTCTGATTATGAAATATACATGAGATAACCCTTTACCACTACTGGCATTCGTTTTGTGACAAACTTTGCCATCTATATAATGTAACATATAAGATATTACATTATATAGATGGCAAAGTTTGTCACAAAACGAACGCCTGTGTTTACCATGCAATCCCAAGATATAACAACCCTTTTGAAAACATTATGAGCCCCAGTAGGCCTGACATTTAGGACTTGAGGACATGTGCAGGGTTGGAATTCCAAGCTCGGCCAATTTCTTTCCAAAGATTAATGATGGTCATTGTGACAAGATTCATTCCTCTCTCACCGCTGATCATTCTTTCGACAATGGTTATGTGGGAAAGCAGCCGGTGGCTTGGGAAGAATATTGTGCATGGTACTGATACAAGGAACTCCAGGAAAGCATGGATAGGTGCACTGGCTACCGTGACATAATAATGTTGAAAACTGCATGGCTTTAACACCAGACAATCAATCAATCACAACTGACACATGCAGGATCCTGAAAGATGCTTCCAAACTTGTTTGCTGAGAATTTATTTCAGGAGATCAAGATATAACTCTTCACCACACAATCCTGAGTTTTAATGACCCTGGAAAGATGGCTTTTGAAAACACTTTGGGAAAAGGAGAAAATGCTTGTAGCATTTTCTCCTTTTCTCACAATGTTTTCTGCCCTTTTCAATATACATCTTGGCCACATGTCCACATGTACTCTGTTGTCTGCAAATGCTTTGGATTTGGACAAGTCCAAAATTTTGCTGTTTGGCAAAGAGTTGAAAAGATAAATACTGCTGGGACAGCTCAAAGTCTTTTGAGTGTGGAAACAGAAAATAAAACACAGAATAATTACTGATATAAGTGTTTATTCAAAGACATCACTAACTAAACATTTGTATGCCAAACAATCATCTTAAACCTTTATCACACAATCCAGAGTTTTAATGACCTGAAGAAAATGGCATTTGAATACATTATGGGTAAAGGAGGAAATGCTGGTAACCAGCACTTTCTCTTTTTCCCACAATGTTTTCTACCCATTCCAAGATAAACTCCATCATCTTAAAGACAGATTCCATCATGCAAATGCTTTCAATTAGAACAAGTCCAAAATTTTGTAATGTGGAAAAGAGTTAACTCTTTACCAGGCGACATACTTTTTGACTTATCAAAATTGAAAGCATTGGCAGATGGCCAACTGAATGTGGCTTGAATGATACAATTTGTTTCTGACAGAATAAAAACATTGTGGGAAAAAGAGAAAATTGCGGCTTACCAGCATTTTCTCCTTTTCCCAAAATGTTTTCAAAAGCCTTCTTTCTCAGGGTTGTTAAAACTTCGGATTGTTTGGTAATGGCTTAATAAGTCACTTCATGGCTTAGTAGCCTCTGTCACCAGCAACCAGTTAGAGTGTTCAAAACTAAAAGCATCTACAGACAAAAGTTTCGAAATGTTCATAAATAAGCTGAAATTCTCTGATTAAGGAGAAACAATTGTGGAGAGAGAGTTACAAGCAATTCCTCCCTTTAACACAATACACTGTATTTTCAGTACGCTCTTTCGGTAGGAATTTTACAAAACAATGCCCTGCTGAGAAAGAATGCTTTATAAAACATTGTGAGTACAGGAGAAAATGCTGATAGCTATTCAAAGGACTTCTCCTTTCAGATAATGTTTTCAAAAGCCAATTTCACCTGGGTCATTAAAACACGGCATTGTTTGTTAATGAGTAAACGAGGCTCCATTTTTTTTTTTTTATTTCAACAGGACAAAGAAAATATCATGGGAACAAGACAAAATGGTACTCGTTTCCACATCCTTTTCCCTAGCTGTTTTCTCAGGCTTATCTAAAATAGGGAACAGTTGATTAACTCTTTACCAGACAATTTTAGACTTGTTCAAATTCAAAGCATTTGCAGACGACAAAATATACATGAATGAAAAATTAAAATTTGTTTTGAGAAGCATAGAAAACATTATGGGAAAAGGAGAAAATGCTGGTTACCAGCATTTTCTCCTTTTCCCACATTGTTTCTTTCACAGGGTCGTTAAAAGTCAGGACTGTTTCTTTCACAGGGTCGTTAAAAGTCAGGACTATGTGGTAAAGGGTTAAGAAAGCTCAAATCAATTAACAGTATGATTTCACATGATCTTTTTGTAAATATATGAATGTTTTTCCAATTACAAAGTTTATGTATACATGGTTGCAAAAGTTTATGTACACATGGTTGTAAAACTGTGTTATGATTCCTGTAAAAAATACTGTAAAAAATATAAAAATCCTACAAGAATTTTTCTTATAATATAACTAGCATTTTTTACAAGTTTCTTCTGAAATCTCGCTGTCAACTCTTTTACCGAACGACATACTTTTAGACTGGTCCAAAGTGAAAGTGTTTGCAGGCAACAAATCAGATATTGCTCAGCATTTTCTCCTATACCCACCATGTTTTCAAAAGCTTTTTTTTCCCAGGGTCTGAAAGTCTGGATTGTTTGGTAAAGCCTTAACTCTTTACCACACAATCCCAACTTTTAATGACCCTGTGAAAGAAACCTTTTGAAAACCTTGTGGGAAAAGGAGAAAATGCTGGTAACCAGCATTCTCTCCTTTTCTTACGATGTTTTCTACCCTTCCCACAACGAATTTCAATTTTTCAGTCACATTTATTTTGTCGTCTGCAAATGCTTTCAGTTTGGAACAGACTGAAATTTTGTCATTTGGTAAAGAGTTAAAAGGGTTAAAGCATTAATCATGGGATTTGGCTTTGAAAGGTTAGAAAACATTGTGGGAAAAGGAGAAAATGCTGGGTATCAACATTTTTTCCTTTTCTCTGCATCATTTTAAATGCAAGGGTTAAAATTTATCTGTTGCAAACAATTTCAACTAAGTCTTACAACCATACTAGAGAACAGGTGAGTAGAACAATATACTAACAAAAAGTGAACTACACGTACATGTAAAAATTAAACCTTTGAATGTAAAGCACAACATCTGTCTGAGGACATTATAGATTTAGATCACATGGCGCTAAATGTGCAGTCTGATCTTGGATCTTGGATCTACATTAAACATCATTAAAATTGTAATATCTTGGGCTTTTTTCACAGACATTAGAATTTCCATGCATTGGGCACTCTACAGAGTGTACTGGCAGTTCAGTCAGCAAAGATAGCTCCTGAATCGCTTCATGTTTCTAGATATCTCAACCTGATCCATGTACCTCCTGACACAAATATGCAATTGTCAACTTAAAAAAATTTCCATGTGTTGTAGGGAGAGTAAATATTACCCAGAAATGCATTAAAATTGTTGCATTAATGATTGCAAAATGTTTGTTGTTGCAAATGATAAGTTTGCTTATCACCAGCATTTTGTCCTTTTGCCACAATGTTTTCAAATATGTATCATTTCAAGACAAAAAATTGTCATCTGGTCAGTTGATATTGTGTTAACCCTTTACCGCACAGTGCCGCCTTTAACAACCCTAGGAAAGATGCCTTTTGGAAATATTGTGGGAAAAGGAGAACATGCTGGTAACCAGCATTTTCTCCTTTTCCTACAATGTTTTCAACCCTATCAAGAGAAAAATGCACCATTCAAGCCACAATGAAATTGTTGTCTGCAAATGCTTTCAATTAGGACAAGGCTAAAATTTTGTCATCTGCTAAAGTTTTAATGGACACTACACCTAAGTTGAATACAACAGTTCATCAAAAATATATTAAACACTTTTTAATCTATATATACATGTACTTACAACATTCATATGCCACATGTAAAATAATTTACAAATTTACACAAACCATAATTGGCTTGGTTAAACTTATTTGAAATTGTGCTACTTTTTCATCCATTTACCACAAAATTATGTGTTTTAACACCTAAGAGAAAGAGAGCTTTTGAAAACATTGTGGGAAATAGAAAAAAAAAAGTTGGAAACCAACCTTTTTTTCCTTTTCCCATGATGTTTTCCAACTTTACAAAACCAAGTTTCACTTTCTGAGTCGCATTTATTTTGTCGTCTGCAAATGCTATCAATTTGAACAAGTCTACAATTTGTTGTTTGGTAATGAGTTAAGCAAATGGTCTAGCCAATCTGAAACTGTGCTTTTAACTCTTTACCAAACAACAAAATTTTAAACTGGTCCAACATGAAAGCAATTTCTCCGTTTTTGAGCAAGATTTGCACACATATGCATGTATTATCCCTTGACCCTTTACTCAGAGATCCTGTGTTATATGTCAACCCTGAGGAATAAAAGCTATTGAAAACACTGCGGGTAAAGGAGAAAATGCTGAAATACAGCATTTTCTCCTTTCCCCACGATGTTTTCTCCTTTTTCATAGACCATTATTTGAGCCACATTTGTCATCTTTATCTCCTTTCAATTTTTGTATATAAAGAATTCTGGTTTGATGAAGTGTTTATTCATGTTGATTATTTATATTTTACATAGATTATGTCAAAGTTGTCTGTTGTAGATTTGTACAATGTAATAAGTTCTTAGATTTAATACTCATAGTTCTTAGTAAAATGAAGATGACATTCTCAGACAGTATAAAAAAAAAATTGCAATTCCAAAGCTTTTTTGTCAGAACATCTGGCAAAGAAGTGGATAGTAGAGATCCAAAATCAAACTACACTTTTGTGCAGTATAATTTTGTTCTGAACTGTCTACAAAAAGAGTTATATCTTTGTTCAGTGCAACAAGGTTAACTAGAACTGTGCAAAGCAGACAAATACTCCCCACCAGCACTTTGTCAAGAAATCAGTACAAAAGAGAACAGAAATGATTTTCAAAACGAAAAGTTCACATGTGACCTTGACCTTTGACCCATGTGACCCAAAAACAATAGGGCACCTACTTGGGTCATGAGCAAAGCTTGTATAAAGTTTAAGGGTCCAAGGTCAAACGGCTTTTGAGTTAGAGCACAGAAACATTTTTTTTAAACAAAGTTCACCCATGACCTTGACCTCTGACCCATATGACCCCAAAACAATAGGGCACCTACTTTGGCATGAGCAAATTTTGTATATAATGTTTCAGGGTCCTTGCTCAAACTTCTCTGAGATCAAGATCTGTCATCATGCTAACTTTCATTAACCTTGTCCACAGATTATGTAAGTTATTCCACATTTTTCTATTTTTAATATCAGTTACCTTCACCTGAACCTGAAACCGAGGGAACAGGCATCATCTGTAAATTGCCATCTACCTCAAGACACATGGAATTATTGACAGTAGGCAAAGGAGCACATACTGATAAATTTATTGCAGAACACATTAAATGTATTTATGTATAATACAAAATTCATTACACAAAGAAAAACTTAAGTCCCTAATAATGCAAGCAATTTCACACTCAAAAATTAATTAAGATTTTGATCAATGGTGGCATTTAGTGAAGGTTTTCCAACAGATGATTGCTATTACTCTTTAAAAAGAAGGTAAAATCCCTGCAGCCTGGCTTCCATATCAATGTTGCTGTTATAAACTACACATAGATATGAGCAGTGCTCTGGCAAAAGGGGTTTAATGCATCTCCAAGATGTACTGAGTGATTCATCATATAATTACGGATCCATTAAATCCATTTTGTTTAACAACCGACTGAATCATGAGGTAGACTGGTCCTTGCACATGAAGAAAATTGAACAATAGCAAAATGTTTCGACATAGGTTAGCCTGGGCATTCCAAGCAAGCTGATCTGAATCTGTACATTTTCCACATGCATTTAATCCCCTTTTAACAGGGCATGGCTCATATGTATATTCTATAGAACGTGGCACAATTATTCAAAAGCATTATGTGAATTTGTGACCAATGCAATGAAATCCATTTTATAAACAAGATTACTACCTATCTTTGTGCAATAAAAACATAAATCTTTGCAAAGAATTTTACATCTTACATGCATACCATTAACATTCATTTTTTATCATTCAGGTGGTATTTATATTGACATTCAATGGTTGTTCAAAGGCACTTTAACCCTTTAGTAAACAATGCCATGTTTTAAGGACCCTGAAGGGAGGGCTTTTGAAAACATTGTGGGAAAAGAAGAAAATGCTGGTAACCAGCATTTTCTCCATTTCTCACAATGTTTTCTGCCTTTCTAAAAATGAATCCCATCATTGGAGATGCATTTAATAGGTGTCTGCTAATGCTATCAATTTGGACTAGTCTCAAATTTTGTCATTGGGAAAGAGTTCACTCCTTACCTCTTGCAGATGATTACTTTGGTCTTGTGGCAGACCATTACTGAAAACATTATGGCAAGAGGACAAACTGCCCACAACAAACAATTTCTCCTTTAGCCACAATTTTTTCACCTGTTTTTGTGTATTATACTTTAATTCTTGTTGTTTATCCCTATTTTACATGAATTTTTTTCCTTGGTCATCTATTGAAAATTTGTTTGAGGAGGCAAGGGAGGGTTCACCCTTTATCAAGCGACTACAATTTCAGACTTATCCAAATTGAAAATATTTGAAGACTACATAGTCGGTGTGACCCAATAAGTGGAAAATGTCTTTGACAGGTAGAAAACATTAAGGAAAAAGGATAAAATTTACCAGCATTTTCTCCTTCTTCCCACAATGTTCACAGGACCCATTTTCTCCGGTACGTTAAAACACAGGATTGCTTAGTAATGACTTAACCCTTTACCACACGACAAAATTTTAAACTAGTCAAAATTGAAAGCATTTGCAGAGGACAAACTAAATGTGACTAAAAAATTGAAATCTGGATTTCGAAAAGGTAGAAAACACTGTGGGAAAAGGAGAAAATGCTGGTTACCAGCATTTTCTCCTTTTCCCACTATGTTTTCATAAGGCATCTTTCTCAGAGTCGTTAAAACTAAGGATTGTGTGCTAAAGGGTTAAGCACTGCATGGCAGATTTATTACTCATTTGCTTCATTTTATGTCCACAGGCTGATACAAAAGATCAGTCTCTTTCCCCTTTAACCCTTTACCACACAATCTCGAGTTTTAACGACCCTGACAAAGAAGCCTTTTGAAAACTTTGTGGGAAAAGGAGAAAATGCTGGTGACCAGCATTTTCTCCTTTTCCCACAATGTTTTCTACCCTATCAAAAAGAGAAATAATCAGTTTTGCAACTTTTAATTTGTTGTCTGCAAATGCTTTCAATTTGGTCCAGTCCAAAATTTTGTTGTTTGGTAAAGAGTTAGCCCTTTACCAAACCACAAATTTTGGACTTGACCAAATCGAAAGTATTTGCAAACAATATAATAAATATAGCTCAAATGATGATTTCTGTCTTTGATGGGGTAGAAAACATTGCATGCGAAGGAGAGAATGCTGGTGACCAACAATTTCTACCCTGGGCTATCAAAACTCGAAATTGTTTGGTAATGGGATAAAGGATTCAAGAATGATTAAAAAATGTAATCATATCTGAATCATATCTAAATCTAGGAATACTTCAAGTCAAGAAGAACAATGTGGCAAACACCAAAGTGGCTCAATAAGACAAATCTGTTTCATTTATCAACAATTTTCCACATGCCATATTTTTCAAATATGTATCAAGAATGAGGTGTCAAATAGCACACTTACTGTATTCAGCAAGCATTTTAACTCTTTAGTTACTAAACAAAACAATTTTACACTTTTATATACAGAAAGTATTTTACAGACTGATGGCAAATTAAATAAGGCCTAAATAAATAGACTGAAACTGCCAAAGAATTGTTGGAAAAGGAAAAATTCCTGGTAGTCACCATTTTCTTCTTTTTCAACGATGTTTTAAAAAAGGCTTCTTCATCAGGGTCGATAAAACACAGAATCATTCGGTAAAGGGTTAGACACTATTTCTCCTTTTACAATTAAAGTTTGGAAATTTTTCCACCACATAGGCATCAATCTGTAATTTGGTGGCTATGGGGAAAAGCTGACAGTTTTGGAGAACATTGTTGGATAAGGAGAAATCCTTTGTAAGAATGTTTTTTTTTCCCTGTCAAAAGTTGTACATCACCTGTACCAGTATAAGTCGAGTGCTTCAAAAATGGTGTGCAACAGGTACAAAAACACAACCAAACTACACACAGCGTAAGTTTAAACCTTAACTCTTTACCAAACGACAAAGTTTTAGAGCAGTCCAAACTGAAAGAATTTGCAGACAACAAAATAAATGTGAATCAAAAACTTAAAATTGTTTTGGAAAGAGTAGAAAACAATTGTGGGAACAGGAGAAAATGCTGGTTACCAGCACTTTCTCCTTTTCCAACAATGTTTTCAAAAGCTTCCTTTCTCAGGGTCGTTAAAAGTCGGGATTGTGTGATAAAGCGTTAAAAAAATGAAATTTCTATAGTAGCCTTGAAGCACAAAATAAATGATATATGCAAATTTCCAGTCTTTAACCCTGTACCACACGACAAAATTTTAGCCTTGTCCAAATTGAAAGCATTTGCAGACGACAATTTCAATGTGGCTCAAATGGTGCATTTTTTCTTTGATAGGGTAGAAAACATGGTAGGAAAAGGAGAAAATGCTGGTTACCAGCATTTTCTCCTTTTCCCACCATGTTTTCAAGAGGATTCTTTCCCAGGGGCGTTGTGTGGTTAAGCGTTAAAAAGCTCCTGAGAGTGCAATTTCAATGCTGTATTGGGGATTGAAATTTAAACAAAATGTGCAGTCCGATTCTGATCCACACAGTCTGCAAATCTACTTAACTCTTTACCAAAAGACAAAATTTTGGACTCCACCAAATTGAAAGCATTTGCAGATGATAAAATAAATGTGGTTCAAATGATGTTTTCTGTCTTTGATAGGATAGAAAACATTGTAGGAAAAGGAGGAAATGCTGATTACCAGCATTTTCTCCTTTTCCCACAATATTTTCAAAAGCCTTCTTCTCTAGGGTCATTAAAACTCTGGATTGTGTGGGAAAGTATTAAACTGGACTTGGTGCCTATTTGTTTGATCAAAAATTTGAATTTAAATTGATGACATGCACAAGGGAAAAAAAATGGGACAAATAGTATTTTTTTCTAAATAAATCTAACTATTTCAACACAATATGGCTTCATATTTTCCTGCAATGGACACCTTAGATAATACTGTGAGAAAAGGAGGAGTTGCCTGTTCAAGCAATGGCTCTCTCCTTTTCCAACATCTAGTTTGGTTTATCAAGAAATGTATCTTCCTTTACATTTGTGTGATCTACAAGCACATAACTAGCACAACCCCATTTATATAAATACCTATGGCAAAGCATGAAGTTTGATCTTCCTTCTACACCATTCACTAAAATCTCTTCATTTGTGCTGGAACGCTTTACCCAGCTGTTTCATACATTGTGAACTGAATTTACAAAAGATGTTTAACCCTTTACCACACAATCCCAAGTTTTAACAACCTTTAGAAAGAAGGCATTTGAAACCAGCATTTTCTCCTTTTCCCACAATATTTTCTACATTCTGAAGAAAATTTCAGTTTTTGAGCAGCGTTTTATCTGTCATTTGCAAATGCTTTCAATTTGGACAGGTCTTGAACTATGTCATTAATTTTTTCGCCGAAGAACCTCAACACCTGCACCAATGTTGGCTGAATAGTCAGATTCCTCTCCCGGCATATTTCTGTCCCCTGATAAATTACTGGCACCTGTAGATGTACTTACAGGTGAATATCTCCCATCTATTGGCTGATAGCCCCTGTTAACAAGATAGGAATAAACTGGAATGTGTCCTGAGTTCACCTGACTTTGGTCTCGTTTAGGCCTATGGCTCTGTTCTCTGTGGGCTGGGTGCCCTGTGTTTCCATGGTAACCTGGTTGTGGATTAACCATAGCAGGTCCCTGACCTGGCTGTGTCAATGGGACACTGAAATTGGCTTGATGATATGGATTTTGATATGGTTGTTGGGGTGGTTGCTGTGGTAACTGTTGACCATGAGGCAGGAATTGTTGCTGAGGAAGTTGAGGATAGGGCTGACCTTGAAGTGGATACCCATATCTAGGCTGTGGTTGATGGATACCTGGGGGCAGAAACCCAGGGTACTGACCCCCTTGAAATTGTTGGGGTTGGGACTGTGGTAAAGGAACAAAGGCCCCCTTCTGTTGTGGGGCCACAGATTGGGGCTGATTGTTTGCCTTTGATTTTCTTGCTTTGTTAGGAGTGGCATATTCTGCTTTATCAACTTGGTCCTCTGTTTTCTCATTCTCCTCCTCCGACAGGTCATCCTCCTCTTCCTCCTCACTTTCCTCTTCCTCCTCTGTCTCCTCAGACTCATTATCAGTGTCTGATTCATCATCTATCTCCGTCTCCTTTGTTAACAACGCTCTATTATTAGTCCTTGTTTTGGGATCAATAGAGTCATAGGTTTCATCCTCCTCTGGAGGGGGAGGAACCTTTTTAGCTGGGGTTGAACCATGTTTTGTTTTCACGCGGGGAGTAATCACACGTTCAACAAACACTTTTTGTGGATGATCATCATTTGCCTGTACAAAACTGTGTTCGTCAGCAGACACATCTGATTCATCGTTTCTCATTGCCTCCCTGTACGTCGGAGGTTTGTAGTTTCTATCGCTATAGTTTTTTACGCTGAAATTCTTCTCACTATAGCTTCTGTCACTTAAAGATTGATCAGAGTAACGGTCACTGTCCCTGTCAAACCTGGAGCGACGGCCCCTACTAGATGGACCCCTTGGGTTAGAACTCACATGTGAAGGGGCTGGAAGTGGTCTGGTAGTGGGTAAACTTGCATGGCCTGTAGAGCAAGTAAAAAGCAAATCAATTACAGCCAAACCTTGTGAATAGGACTCACTTGTGTATTTTAATGACCCATAGGATGAAAACTGTCAAAAGCATTCTCGGAAAAGGAGAAAATATTGGCAACCAGCATTTTCTCCTTTTCCCAGAATGTTTTCAAAGACAAGTCCCATCATTTGATTCATACATGTATTTATCATTTGCAAATGCTTTCACTTTGAAGAAGTCTGATATTTATCTAGTAAAGAGTCAAACAATAACTTCCATGATTATTCAGATTTATGTGAAATCCGTCAGTTCTTTTCCAACTTAATATGTACACATCATGCTTTTTTAAAGGCAGAAAACATTGTGATGAAACACTGAATTCCTCAAGATAAGCAATTTTACCATGTATTAACCCTTTACCAGACGACAAAATTTTAGCCTTGTCCAAATTGGAAGCATTTGCAGACGATAATTTCAGTGTGGCTCAAATGATGAAATTTTTCTTTGGTGGGGTAGAAAACAATGTGGGAAAAGGAGAAAATGCTGGTTAGCAGCATTTTCTCCTTTTCCCACAATGTTTTCAGAAGGCCTCTTTCCCAGGGGCGTCAAAAAGCGGCATTGTGCGGTAAAGGGTTAATATGTTTTTTTTTTCCCTTAAAATGCAATCCTTTCATCTTAGCCACATTTTAATTTGCTGTCTGCAGATGCTTTCAAAACAGACAACTCGGGTAGAAAGTTATTTGTCACCTTATATTTTCTATCCATCTATGGTACAAATCAAGTATAATTATGTATATTCTTGGTACAAGTTCAGCTGATTATTTTTCATTCAGGGATAACTAATTTCTGGTCTTTTGAGAGCTATTATTAGCATAATAATGCCTTGTGTTACTCATCTACTGATGTACATGCAGGTATGCCTGTCCTTAACCCTTTCCCAAACAATAAATTTTGGACTGGTCCAAACTGAAAGAGTTTGCAGACGACAATTTTAAATTTGATGAAAATGGCAGAAAGTTCTCAAAAAGGGTAGAAAACACTGTGGGAAAAGGAGAAATTGCTCGCTATGAGCAAGTTCTCCTTTTCCCACAGTGTTTTCAATCGACTTGTACTGCAGACACATGAAAACCAGGGCTTGTTTGGGAAAAGGTTAAACCTGTTATACAGTAAGTTACTCATCTAGTTTCTACCTGAACAAAACATAAATGAGTGATACTATGGCAAAAAGGGGATTAATCCATCTACATGATGCATTATACCAAGCCAGTCATCATATAATTATGGATCCATAAAATCCATTTTGTCAAACAAACGACTGAATCGTGAGGTAGAATGATCCTTGGGCAAGCAGAAAATTTACAAATAGCAAAAGATTTCAATCCAGGTCAGCCTGTGTGACTGCGCATGCTGGCCTTGGTGGATACTTTTTGCAGATACATTAAATCTCCTGTTCATACAGCATGGTTCACAGGTATATACAGTCAAGAAAAGCAACCAAATAAATTGCACTTTCAAGGCTGTTTTATTTCACACATGACTATAATTATGACATAAATTTACTAGGTTTGTATATTGCAGACTCTGCTTATAGCAGACTGAGATTCCCATGCAGTATGATCTTCATGTGCACTGTTTCAAAAATAAGAATAGGTCTGATTGATGTTCTACGGATTTATATTGTTCTACTGTTCATGCTTTTCTGTAAGTCTGAGTATCACTTGCAGTAATTCATTTTCCAACATTGTTTTTAAATGGCACAAATAGTACAAATGTAAAAGGTGTGTTGTATTTAGTGTGGTAATAAGTACTTATAATAAGACTGCATGGACTGGCTCTCTACCCCATATAAATTTGGAAGACTACTTTAAGTTATAATGTCTGAAAATTTTTTGTATAAAGTTTGTTATGGTGCCTTCAATGTAGAATGCTGGAAACCAGCATTTTCTCCTTTTCTCACAATGTTTACTACTTGTTCAAAAACAAATTCTATCATCTGAGTCATGTTTAAATTGTAGTCTGCATACACTTTGAATTTGGTCAGGTCTAAGATTTTGTCATTTGGTAGAAGGTTAATGTAATAAATCAACGATTGAATTTCAATAATCCAATTATTGGAGAAATAAAAAATCCTCCGTTGTACTGCAGTTACATACACTACAGCTTTTGTCTGAAACAATACAAGTACTATGACTAACACAAAAAGTAAAAGCAAATCAGTATTACATCTAAGAAAATATCAAAGAAGATTTTGAAACCCCAATCTTCCCAGGCTCAGCACAAACACTGAATGCTTTCCCACATAAACTTTGTCAAATTGTGCAAGAGCAGATCTAGATGAGAATTGAATCCTGTCACAATGACCATCATAAATTCTATAGAGAGCTAGAAGCAGCTGATTACAAGCACTGTATGTTACTGACTGTCCTATCTGGCATAGAATTTCTATTTGTAACTTGTTTAACCCTTTACCACACAATCCCTATTTCTAACGACCCTACAGAAAAAGCCTTTTGAAAACATTATGGGAAAAGGAGAAAATGCTTTTCCCACAATGTTTTATAACCTTTCGAAAACAAATTTCAATTTTTGAGTGACATTTATTCTATCGTCTGCAAATGCTTTGAATTTGGACAACTCTAAAATTTTGTTGCTTGATAAAGAGTTACGCTTCATCTGTAACCTATTTTAGTCTTTTTAGTCATGAGTAAATATTTCTTGAAAAATAATAAATATTCTTGTAAAAATAATAAATATTACTAAATATACTTTTCTTTGCAAGCCTACAGTAAGTTTTCTACTATTCAAAATACAAATGCCACCATTTAAGCAATGTTTAAACTGTTGTCTGCAAATGCTTTCAATCTGAGCGAGTCTAAAATTATGCTGTTTGGTAAAGACTTAAGTATTAATATTTTTTCTGACACTTCTCTTTTTTGTTTCTTTGATGATTTGCTAGCTATTGCCTTACAAAACTCAGTGAGCATTTTTTAAGTTTGGTATGATAAAAAAAAATTCTGAATAGTCCCTTTCAAACGATCACTGTGCAGGCTAACAAAGCCTATCAATACTACCGGTATTACAAATCAGACTATTGAGGACAAATATATGTTGGAAAGAAAAACATTGTTTTTAAAGCATGGAAAACAGTGTGGGAAAAGGAGCAGCTGCATCAGGACTAAATTATAGTGTGTACATAAATAAAAATCGATTACAACAAAAACTCTACAATTCTAACAATTAGTGAGGAAGTGACAGACTTACTATCTGACATTGCATTATCCTGATCTGCAAGACGGGATTTGGCAATCTTAGCCCTGGGAAGATTGGGTGACCTACGTATTGAGGCAAAACCATTCTTTGAACTTTCAGATGTCCAGGGCTTATTGCTGGTTTCCGAGGGGACTTTGCCATTCAGGGCATGTAAACTAGCAGCAGTATTTACGTGACCTAGTTTTGTCTCTGTCCACTTCTTGGAGATTCCACGCTGTTTCCGATAGCAACAGATGATAACCACAACCACAATCAGGACAACCAGACCGAAACAGCCTCCAACAATTCCAATGATCTCCTTAGTGCCAATCAGTCGGTAGTTATAACCATATTCATCACATCCATACTCATTTTCATACGTGCACCGTGCAACATCGGCTGTTTAAACATGAAATATTGCAAATTATAGTACAAACTGAACTAGCAACTGCAACGGTTTAGCAGTCATTTTGTAATGAGCAGCCAATCTTATTTGAGCTGCTATCTTTAAGTAAGTTTCACAAACCATTCTAAATAGCATTCTTAGTCTAATTTTCAAGTATTTTCAAAATTTCAAAGAAACGGTATCTGATTGGCCAGACCAAACTGATCAAATTTAAATTTAGCCAATCAAAATGAAAATGTGTTACTTTCTACATCTAGAATTAAAATAAGAATGCAATATAGAATGATTGGTGAATACTGCTCCTAATTTTGTTATAAGAGTACCTGTATTGACCCTGTTGTCTATTGTTTCAAGGACAAATACCATCTTTTGATAAACATTCAATTTGTTTTCTTCTATTGCATTCACAAACTTTGGGTTTTTTAAAATTGTGTCAACTGGTAAAACAGCTCGTTATCTCCTGACAACATTCTATTATATATAAATACATGAATTAAGGTATAACACTTAAAATCTTGACAACTCTGAAGAGAAAAACTTTTGAAAACATTGTGATAAAAGGACAATTAAGCTGCTGTTAACCTGAACTTTCTCATTATTTGCACATTATTTTCTACCTTTTCTAAAGACAAATACAATCATATTAGCAGCATTTAAAATGTTTCCTATAGCAGAAAGTTTTTTAGTATAGATCAGTATTAAATTTTGCTGTTTTGTGAAGAGAATACAATTCCAACACATGTTTTGTTTCTACACACCTTCTAAAATCAACTGAACCCTTAACTCTATACCAAACCACAAAATTTTAGACTTGCAAAAACTGAGAGAATTTTGCAGATGACAAAATAAATGTGACTCAAAAATTGAAATTTGTTTGGGGAACCCAAAACAGTGGAAAACATTGTGGGGAAAGGAGAAATTGCTGGTTACCACCATTTTCTATTTTTCCCACAATGTTTTCAAAAGCTTTCATTTTCAGGGTTGTTAAAAGTCAGGATTGTGTGGTAAAGGGTTAAAGCACTGAATAAACCCATAGGATATTTTCGGAATAAGACCCAGGTAACTACTATTTCATGGTTGTTTTTTGCCAACTCTATTTTAGCAAAGCAGACAGTGTAGATCAAAGATCAGACTACACATTTTGTGTGCTACGATCTTAATCTACACTTGCTGCAAAGGCAACTACAGTTTTACAAGCCCTTCGCACAATGTTCTTCCCAAGTCATTGGCTTCTTTCCCACATAACCATCGCCCAAACAACGATAAATAGTGAGTGAGAAATGAATCCATCACAAAGAATATCATCAATTTTCGGAAGGAGATTGGCCAAGCTGGGGATTTGAATCAGTGACTCCCTGGTTTCAAGTGATGTACTATACTGACTGCGATACCAGGTCTCAGCTGTACTTACATGGAACAGGTGTGACAACAAGCCTGATGTCATACTGATTGTCTTTTTCACCTCGTGTGAAACGGAAAGTGACCAATTGTCCAGTGGTGAAATAAAAATCAAGATTGCTGGGCTTTGGATTCATGTTGTTGAAGGTCCACTGAAAATACACAATCACAAGTTTTTGCATGAACCTGTTACCGAATGACCCAATATTTTTACCCTTTAAGACCCAATCCAGAGTTTTAAAGACCTCTGTATAAGGGGCTTTAGAAAACATTGTGGGAAAAGGAGCAAAAATAATGGTAGCCAGCAATGCTTGCTACGCTTTTAGGGAGAAATTTTATGACATGAACCACATTTAATTCGTTGACTCCAAATTTTATTGCTTTCAATTTGCCCAAGTCTAAATTTTTGTTGTCTAGTAATGGGTTATGGCCCTTAAGGAAGAACACCTTCAACACACTGTCAAAAAAGTAGAAAATGCTGGTAGCCAGCATTTTCTATATAACTTCTTAACCAAATGGTTATATTTTAACCTTGTCCAAATTAAAGAGTAAAGGGTTAAAAGTTTTATACCCTTCCAAAGACAAACCTCATCATTGGAGCTTCTGTTAATTTATTGTCAGCACATGCTTTTCAAACCAAAAAAGTTGAGAATTTTGTTTTCCTTTCAAAAGTTGGATCCTAATAAAACTTTGCAATAGATGGCTTTGACAATATCAGTTTAAGATTATGGGTAATCAATCAAGGTTCAGTACAGTATCAAATGTCAAAAGTTATTAAGGAATCAGAAAAAATATGTAATTGAGCCATGCTCTGTGAAAAGGGGGCTCAATGTATCTGCAAAAAGTATCAACCCAGGTCAGCCTGTGCAGCCCCCGCAGACTGACCTGGGCTGCAACTTTTCCCTATTGGTCAATTTTCTGTAGGTCTAAGGACCAGTCTACATGTACCTTGTGATTCAGTCGGTTGTTTAAAAAAAATGGCTATTATGGACCTATAATGATATGATGGTTTGCTTAGTACAGTGCATCATGTAGATGCATTAAGCCCCCATTTGCCCGAGCATGGTTCAGTTATATTAAATATGAGTGATTTCTTGAACCACAGTGTTATTATTGTGTACTGCACAACAAAATTTTAGACTGGTCCACATTAAAAGCAATTGCTGACACAAAATTAAACACGTACAAAATTATGAGAATTGTCCTTTAACTCTTTCACGACTGACTCCAGAAATTCTGATTTTTCTCGCTTGTGAAAACACTATTTCCAGTGCTATTGAAGGTGGCATTTGTCATAGGAAAGTACTATAGAGGATAGTGTAGATCAAAGATCAGACTGCATGTTCTGTGCTGTCTGATCTTGATCTATGCCATCTGCAAAAGCTATTTAAGTCATCATTGGTAATGAAAGAGTTAAAAAGATTGAAAAGATGGGAAAACAACAAAATGCTGATTACCAAAATTTCCTCCTTTTCCCACTATGATTTAAAGTTTTATTTCTCAAAGCCATTAAAACACCAACTTTTTCGGTAAATGCTAAAATGTGGTTGTCTACACTTTGTAATGTGCTTGTAAGCTAATGCTAAACCCTTCACCATATGATCCCAATGATAAAGGGCATCTGAGAACACTGTGGGAAAAAGAAGAAAATGCTAGTAACCAGCCTTTTCACCATATCCTGCAATATTTTCTATCCTTAACAGACTGATCCTTCTTTACCAGCATTTTCAACACTGTTTGAAAATTCCCTCTTTCTCATGGGTGTTCACTCTTTACCAAACGACAAAATTTTAGACTGGCCCAAATTGAGAGTGTTTGAAGATGACTAATTAAAGATGACCAAAACGATGAAATTTGTCCTTCACAGATGGTTACCAGCATTTTCTCCTTTTCCCAATATTTGTTCCTCATGGTGTTTAAAAGTCAGGAAGTTTGGTAAAGGGTTAATACATTGATATCATTTGGTAAAGGGTCAAACAGTGTAATTCATTTCAATCTGAAAATGTAACAAACATTACAGAAGAAATAGCATACCTTTAATATTCCATTGAACTCTCCATCATACACATAGAAAGCAACTCCAGGCGAAATAATATTTACAGCCAGAAACTGTATTTTGAAACGATGAGGTTCACGGATATTCTCTGTATTTAATGTCAGTGTACAAGATGTAACTTTTGACCCTGCCACTGAGCTCACACCATAGATAGCCACAGTGGACATACCAACCTCTCGAATTCGACCATCACAGTCCGAGGAAGAATCCAAGTAAACTGTTGAAAATGAGACATAAAGTAAACATCTTTAGGCTGCATTTAAAAATATTACAACAAAGGGAAAAATCATTAATTCATTTCCTTTTACATCTGTTTAATACTCTAAAAGCTAATAAATTTCCAACTTTATAGACTCAAATGAAAAAGAAAAACAGGAAAACTTAGGGGTGATTTAAGGTTATATTCTTTAATGTTTTTCTATATTTTTTATAAAACCATTAAAAACTATCTTTAATCATTTCAGATAATTACAAGAAATTTTGACTTTAAATCTTGAGTTATTAGAAGCAACTTGGCAGTGCCAAAAAAATCATCAATTTGTTGTCTGTTACCGAAACTTCTGTGAATCATTGCCATGTATCTCTATTCACACATATTATATAAGCTTGATCTCTTTTAGACTAGTGCAAAGTAAAAGCATTTGCAGAGAAAAGTATAACATAGCTTAAATGATCGAATTTGTATTTGAAATGGCTGGTTACCAACTTTTTCTCCTTTTCCCACAATGATTTTTCAAAGCATTTTTCTTCCGGGTTGAAACTCAGGATTGACTTGAACTTTGGGTTATGACTTACATTCCGTTTGTGAAGTTCCTGGAACATTAAACTGACTTGTGACTGGTCTAAGACACATCAAGAAAAGCCAGGACAAACCCAAAATCAAGCTCGACATTTTCTGGGATTCTTCAATTCATTATCTATGTTGATGAGATCCTATCTGAAATTTAAAAAAAATAAATAAAAAATGAAACGCCTGATATAATGACCAGAACATGACAGAAACATTTAAGGAATGCAACTGGAGCAAAACTTTCGCATGACAACCCAAGTTCAATTAATTTACGAACTTTGCGCTGAAAATCTGCCATGACACATTTTTCAAACTCGATCCATACATGTATACTGAACAGAAGTTGAAACCGCTTTCCAGACAAGCTTATAACACACAAAAAATACAATTTCTAATATCATTTTAGACATCGAAATACGCAATAGTTGAGAAATTTAACAAAGTGTTTGTTTTATGTATCACCTGAACTTACCTGTACTTCCTGAAACTCCATCTTTGAAAAAAATACAGGTATTGTAAGGCAATTCTAGTTCATAACGGATTATGAGCAGGGGAGGTAATTATCAATTTTCATTCTTTAGGGTAAAATGCCTAATCGAACAAATTTCGGTTCGCAACATTGCATACTTTAACATTTTGTATGAAAATTTAACAGTGATCAGTTTAAAAGAAGTGATTGAAATGAAATAAAATCGAGGGTTTAAGACATCCAAGAGAAACTAGCTATTTTCAAGCTGGGAAGAGAACAAATGTTTGGTCCGTTCCATTTTTCCAACATCCTAGCAAATCAAACACCCCAAGACAGCCTTCGATCGACCTTCAAAATGGCTTCATCCCGTGCATTCCAAGTTTTTCGGCAGTTTTCTACCAGTGCCGTTTGCCACAAACTGGTTAGTCCACCCATTAAGGTCCATGGAATTGACGGAAGCTATGCAGCAGCACTTTACTCGGCTGCAAGCAAGGGCAATAAATTGGATCAAGTCGAGAAAGAAATGAACGCTTTCAAAAGCCTCTTGGACAGAGATGCAAAACTCAAGGAATTTTTGGAAAACCCGTCATTACAACGTAAGGTGAAACAAGATGCCCTGATGCAGGTTATCCAGAAGCAAAAATATAGTGCCCTTACCACAAACTTGTTTACTGCATTGGCTGAAAATGGAAGACTGAAACAAACTGGCGGCGTTTTGAAAGCTTTTGCTGAAATTATGAATGCCCATCGTGGAGAGATTGTCGTGACTGTTACAACTGCACAGCCACTTGACGCCTCTAGCGTTAAGGATCTTAAAGCAGCTCTGCAGGGATTTGCACAGAAGGGTCAGAAAATGGAGATTGTAATGGAGGTTGATCCGAACCTTTTAGGAGGGATGACTGTCAACATTGGTGGAGATAAATTTGTAGACATGTCTACAGCTAGCAAGATAAAGAAATACCAGGCTCTTCTTGAAGAGAACATATAATATAGTTGATGCTTAATTTGGACAATTAAATATTAGAAAAAACATAAATAGGACACCGAACATTACAGATTGCTGTTATACTGAATATCTTGTTTGAGTGTGAAGAGTATGTAAACTATTGCATTGACTGAAGATAAAGAGTGCTATAAATGAAAAGAACAGTACTTACATTGAGATACAATATTACCAATACAAAAGTAGAGATAAGGGGAGCATTTCATGATTCAAACAGTGCTATTTCTTAAGTTTTCAGTAAAACCTTTAACACAATTGTGACTTAATGACCCTGAGAAATACAGCTTTTGAAAACATTGTGGGAAAAGGAGAAAATGCTAATTACTAGCATTTTCTCCTTTGCCCCCTATGTTTTCTACTCTTTCAAAGAAAAATTTCATTATTTGAGTAATATTTAATTTGTCGTCGGCGAAGGCTTTCAATTTGGACGAGTCTTGAATTTTTTTGTATGGAGAAAGGTTAAACCTATATTGCTTGTAGGCATTACAACTGTCTCGTCGAGACATTTCTAATGAGTAACATCAACATAGGGTCAGGTAAATAAATGTATTTTTTCAGACAAGAGTAACGCTTTTTGTATCTCCACCATCAAGTTTATATAGTTTTGCTTCATCACAAGAGGTGACCAATAGAGTTGAATGACCTTATTAAAGTTTAGATGACTTTTTTCCCTTTTCTTTTGTATTTCACCATTCTCTACCTACTTATGAAGAGAAAAAGAATGAAGGGAGATCCTTTCATAACATCAGTGTTTACACAATACCCATGTGATATTTTGTTCGCATATGACCCATGCTGTGTGAAAAGGGGAGTAATGCATCTTCAAAAAGTATCGACCCAGATCAGCCTGAGCATTTGTAGACAACAAATTAAATAATTGAAATTTTTTTGGGGAAGGGTTGAAAACATTGCAGGAAAAGGAGAAAATGCTGGTTACCAGCATTTTCTTCCTTTTTCCACAATGTTTTCAATAGGCTTTTTCCCCAGGGTTGTTAAAACCCAGGATTGTTTGGTAAAGGGTTAATCAATCACCACATATATGCTACACTATAATGCTCCTAGTGGTGCAGCCAATCAGAAATTGCAATACATGTATTTACTTAATCTACAATTAGACTAGGAATGTATTTTCGACTGGTAGATGCAGATGGGCCTTGGCTCTTTTTTTCATGCTGTGATTTAATACAGAAGGCAATATCATGAAAAGGGGCTTAAGGTATCCCTGTGATGCATGATACCAAGCAAGTCATCACATGATAATGCATCCATAAAGTCCATTTGGTCTAACAACCGACTTTAATCATGAGGACAACTGACCAGAAGCAAAAAGTATTGGTCCAGGTCAGCCTGCGCAGATCACGCAGGCTGACCTGGATCGATACTTTTTGCAGATGCATTAAGCTCCCCTTTTCACAGAACATGCTCTATAAAGAACAGACAAAAGTATAGCTAAAATAGGGAGTAGCCAGGAGTGTAACAAAGGTAAAGCCCATAACTTAAGGCCTAGGCTGAGCTTCCACATATTCGAGCATTTCATTCACCTTGCGTCCTTGCATACACTTACATACAGGGCTTCAAGACTTCCACCTGGCTAGGAAAAAGCTGCCTTTGTAGAAATAATGAGCTATGCTCTGACAAAGGGGGCTTAATGAATCTGTTATGCATGATGCAAAGCAATTCATCACAATTATGGATCTATATGTCCATTTTGTCTATTACAACCGATCGGACCACATTCATCAACCATTCAAAATACATTAATTTTAATTTCAAAGCCTAGCTATCTGAGTGGCCAAGGTTAAAAATGTCTCTGCTAAACAGATGGCTTGTTGTGGAAACTTGAATTAGATTGACATTCAGAAGTGTTGAAGAATACAGTCCCTGGATTTGTGTTCTTTGGTCAAAAGCTTGTGTGACATATAAACCAGGAAGTTGAAAAAATTCAGTCTCCCACTCGGCCCAAGTTTCTTGTAACAAGCAAATACAGTCTTTCTTTATTTTCCCAAAATGAGTTTCATATTCCATAACAAGGACACCTTTCCTTTCAAAATTACGTTGCTTTTTTTTTTTTGTGCTGAAGGCGAGCTTTTGCGATCATGCTTTGTCCGTCAACTTTTACCTCGTGCATGCTCTAGAGGCCACATTTTGAGTCAGATATTCATGAATCATAGTCAGAATCTTTAATCTTCATGATATCTACAATGATTCCTAGATAGGGTCAAGTCAGATAAAAAACAAGGTCACTGGGTGAGATCTTTGGAAAACCTTATTTACACTTTGGAGGCCGTAATTATTTTCAGTCTAATACTCATGAAAATTGGTCAGAATATTTGTCTTGATGATATCTGGGATGATTTTTAAAGTGGGTCACATCAGGTGAAAAAATAGGTCACCAGGTTAAATTTTCAAAAAACCATGTGTACACTCTAGAGGCAACATTGACAGTCAAATACTCAGGAAAGTTGGTCAGAATTGTCTTGATGAAATCTTGGACCAGTTTGAAAATGGGTCACACAGGGTCAAAAAAACTAGGTCACCAAGTCAAATCTTAGAAAAGCCTTGTGCACACTCTACACAGTGTAGGACCGGAAGTATGCATTGTATGTGACTTGGGATTCTGTACAGTGACGATCTGTCACTTGGGTATTAAAAATTGTGTTCACACGGTGAGTCAAGCTGGTGATTTCTCATTTATTTTGATAGTTATTGTAAACTATTCATATCTATTTATTTGCTTGTTTTGTGTAGATCATACCAGGAACGCGAATGTGCATTGTAAACTTACCGTATAGCAAAAGCGATGCCGTGATCAGTTGACCGTTCTAAAAATACAGATGATTTTGTCCCAAAAAGACGCCGTTTTTATTCGATTACTCAACGTTAAAACCCCGTGTCTCAACGGAAAATGTATAAACAGTCTTTTTATTCATATCTTTGAGAAAATATGTCAAGGTTTGGTAACAAAGTCGACTACAATCTTCATTATCCTCTGTTTAAAATGGCACGTTGAGAAATTTTCGGCTGTACAGTCACCTGAGATCTATTAACAGCTTGCAAGTGACTGTACAAATTTCTTTTCTCAACATGTCGTTTTAAAAGATGGATAAGGAATATTGCAATCGACTTTGTGACCAAACTTTGACATGTTTTAACAAAAATATAAACAAAGAAACTCTTTATACGTTTTTCGTTGAGAAAACGGGTTTTTAACGCTGAGTAATCGAGAAAAAACGGCGATGTTTTGGGATAAAATCATCTGTATTTCTAGCATGGTCAATGATCAAGGCATACCCATTCCTGACATGGTCTATACATAACAGACTTATGACTGGATATGAATATTTTATAATAACTATCAAAATAAATGAAAAATCACCAGCTTTACTCACCTTGTGAACACAATTTTTACTACCAAGTGACTGATCGTCACTGTACAGAATCCCAAGTCACATACAATGCATACTTCCGGTCCTACACTGTGCTCTAGATGCCACATTTTTTGTGTTTTCTGTCCAGTGCTTATGAAAGTTTGCCATAATGATTGTCCTGATGGATCAGTCTGAAAATGGGTAATGTTGGTTCAAAAACTAGGTCACCAGGTCAACTTTAAAATTCGTTAAGAAAGCAAATTTCAACTTTACCAGGCGACAAGATTTTAGACTGGTTCAAAATAGAAGTATTTAATGATAATTATAGACTAAAGTTAAAATAACAATCAACAACATCAGCATCGGTATAATGAATGTGCAGGATGGGGTGGGGGAAGAGTTAGAAATATTGAATGTGCGGAAGGGGGGAGTTCTCCCGGGGACAGTTTTCCGGGGGACACTTTGGGAGATTTTTCCCGGGGGGAGAGATTTCCTCGGGGGCAGTTTTCCTAAGGGGGGAGTTTTCCGTGGGGCAGTTTTCCTAGAACCTGATATTGCTTGTATTCGAGTCCTTCTGTCTAAAGTACATGTCATAGTTCATATCCAAAAATTTATTAATGTGAGCAGGATCCATTCTTTCTTCTTGGTAAGGGTGAAATAAAATAAAAAGGAAGTTAAACAAGGTTTAAGTCCACGAACACACTGGTAAAACAAAATCAAAACGAAATTATTTTTTAGATAAAGTCTAAAAAAACACGATGTTGTTGAGGGTTCAACGACGGCTTTCATTTTAGAGCAAATTTAAACGGATTTGAGACGGCGGCTTTTTATAGGAAATTTCAGAGGTTCGAATCATGTGTTTGACCTGGCACATGTCAACCTCTGGATTTAAAAACAAAGCAAACTAAGCGTTCCAGTTTTTAAGTTATGTAATCTAACAGACTCTTTCCAATTTGAGTTGCTTGTTTGTAATATCGCTGTTAACAGTGAAATAAAATACACAACCAAACACTCGACTAGAAATGTGGAAGGGAACCTTCTTTTGTCTACATTCAAACTGAATGACACTGAAAAATAAAGAAAAATTGTAAAAGTAATATGTATTTTCATCTGAAATATAAGGACTAAGGGCTGCTATTTCATATAGGGCACATTGAGATGCTTTTCAACCTTCCCTCCTGTTATTTGTAAAGGAGACAGAGATTGTTTAAAGCACATAAAGACAAACTGACATTGTACTGAAGGATACAATAGGGTACTGCACGTTGTCGTCAGGGTAAATTAAGAAAGGGTGGTGCACATTGTCGTCTGGGTAAAATAATGGGTGAAGTATTCACTATGTAGTACAATTGTTGCAGCATCAATAAACGTGCACTATGTTTTCGTACTTTTTCAGCAGATGAATTCATCCGCAACAGTGTCTGGATTTTTTTTTTTTTTTAATCGGTTTTACCAGTTACTTAACACCATGCTCTAATTTTCTCAACTAAAACGGGTGGCTGTGAAAAGGCATTAATCAAATATACGGAACTATCTCACTTTGTGCTTACTTTAAGCAATTTTATGTCTGTGACCTAACACGCGTAACCTTTCTATAGTAACCCGGAACTTATAAAACAAACAAGAACAGAATGTATGTCCACCCAAAAATTTTTCATCTAGGGCAATTTACAACTTTTTAAAGCCTGAAAAAATACACCGTAACATCTCCATTATGGATCCGTCAAACGGTAGTTGAAAAGTAATACGTATTCAATGCACTGTCAATGACGACATCGATGCAGCGAGGACTCTGCTCTCTGTGAAACAATTTACTTTGACAATGACGTCATCAGATCACATAGGATGTTGCTCACCGACGATTTTGCTCATGACGTCATCAATCCACCGAGAATTTTGCTGACCGACGATTTTCCTCAAAATACCGAGGATTCCTCCTGTACTTTTGACACTACTTGCGGAGGATTGCAGGGCTTTGGAAGGAAAAAGTATATTATTTGTCGTAAAAACTGCATCCTTCCGAGAAAGAGCACTGGAGAACTTTTGCCTTGCAACCGAGTGAACTCTGCAGTCCAGCAGAAAATGTTCCGTGGAGTTACAGACACCACAGGTGGGGCTAATGGCTGAACCCCCAAATATGTGGCTCCCTGGCGAAAAATTGCAGCCCAGTCTCAGACGCGTCACACACTTATCCACCCTACGACTGGTTGAATAACTGTGCAGCGGTCTAAAACTCACTCCATTACCATAGTAGGACTGGCCTTTACATCGTTCTGCCAGCTCTTTTGACCATTTTTCCTGAATGGATATTTTAGTCATGGAGTGAAGCTCTGTGGTTGCCAGGGGTATTTTATCTCCGACGGGTCCCTCCACCATGCCGCGTCGTCCGCCATTTCGTTCCCCATAAGACCGACATGTGCTTGACACCACACAAAAGTAACCTCTGTTTAATTATTTAAGTGGCATCGATCGTAAATAGACAGAATGTTTTCTAAGAGATCGGGCTGGGAGTTGCTATTCCTTAATGATAGTGATTGTACGGCCGAAAGAGAATCCGACAGAATAGCAACTTTGTGTGACAGTGTAACCTGTAGCTGACTCTTTTTGTTGTTTTGACCTTGAGGGCTGGTATAGCTATTGCCGCAGAAACTGCTGAATTTACATTTTTTACTACCATCCGTATATATTTTTAAGTGCTCAGCATACCTCGAATTTACATGATCCTTCGTAATTGCCAAAATGTGAGAAGGGGAATCACATTGTTTGTAATTTTCGACATGGGGGGGTGAGGAGCCACGGTGCCACGAACCGCGATCTAGATTCCGCTACACGGCTTACAATGTGAAGGTGTTCCTCCAATAGGCTGGCTGTGGTGGCCACAAACGGTAGAGCTGGGTTTTTTAAATTTACTCTTAACAAAGAGCCCCTTCCCAATGATTTGCGTTCACAGGGTTGCATGGCTTGCTAGAAATCCGCACCCAGTATTTTAAGTTTCGTGTCTCCCTCTGCAGGGTTAAAGGCCCGATTCCGGCTTCAAGTTCAAGATACATGTATATGGAGGGGGTGGAGCGCAGTGCTCTCAGGGCTATATATTATCAGGGCCTTTTGTTGATATCATCTTGCATTTTCAGTGCCGATGGCGAGGCACAAGCGTAGACTAAGGCACCGTAGACTAGCTTGGACGTATTAGAGACCTGTAGAGAATAAGGAACGAATTTTTGTCCGAGCCAAAATCGGTGCCGCCTAAATATACGTCCAGTTCTTTTAACTTTTAGTTTCCGAAAATAACTCCCACAGTTTTGTTTTTGAGATTTTAAAGCCCCATTCTTGGCCATATGGAATCCAGCCCTGCCTGTGCCTTACTGTTGCAGGGTTTGACCGTCGGATCCCATTAGCCAGCCGCCTGAGTCATCGGCAAACTGACTGATAACCATCCCTGTCCAATCGCTTGTAGCCGGGAGATCATTGACCAAAAGAGAAAAGAGTAGAAGGGATAAAATGGTGCCGGGGGGGGGGGGGGGGATACCCCTCGTTACTAGGGTCTCCGCTTCCGAGAGAGTATCCCCCACCCTAAGTAACCTTAATTTTCCTATCCAAAAGAGAGGCCCTAACATAATTTAAAGCATCGACCAGTGATTCCACACTGTTTATGTTTATAGAGAATCCCCGAGTGCAATGCAAGATAGATGATTGTTAGTTCAAAACGGAAACCTTCTTTATATGGGCGAGGTTAGATGTAGAATTGGACGGAATAGGCCGAGTTATGACGAGTGGTGGCGCTGAGAATATTGTCAATTCGCCTCGGGCAGATTTGGGGACATTCTCAAATGATCATAAAAAGATCACGTGAGATTGTAGAAGTCTCAAAGACTTATATGATCGTTTATTATGACTAACAAATTCATCAATATCAAACAAGTTTTTTTTTTCTCAAAATAATAAAAAGATTTGAAAACAAGAGGACCATGATGGCCCTGGATCGCTCACCTGAGTCAATAGGCCAAACATTCTGACCAAATTTCACAAGTATCTGACTGAAAATGTGGCCTCTATAGCGTGCACAAGGTTTTTCGATGATTTGATCTAGTGACCTAGTTTTTGATCCCACATGACCCAATTTTGAACTCATGTGAGATTTTATCAAGCCAAACATTCTGACCAAGTTTCATAAGTATTTGACTGAAAATGTGGCCTCTAGAGCGTACACAAGGTTTTTTGAAGATCTGACCTAGTGACCTAGCTTTTGACCCCACATGACCCAATTTCGAACTCGTCCTAGATGTTATCAAGACAAACATTCTGACCAAATTTCACAAGTATCTGACTGAAAATGTGGCCTCTAGAGCACACACAAGGTTTTTCGAAGATGTGACCTACTTTTTGACTCCACAAGACCCAATTTCAAACTCGTCCCAGATTTTATCAAGACAAAAATTCTGACCAAGTTTCATGAGGATCCAAATGAAAATGTGGCCTCTAGAGCGTACACAAGGTATTTCTAAGATTTGATCTAGTGACCTAGTTTTTGACCCCACATGACCCAATTTCAAACTCATCTCAGATTTTATCAAGACAAACATTCTGACCAAATTTCACAAGTACCTGACTGAAAATGTGGCCTCTAGAGCGTACACAAGGTATTTCTAAGATTTGACCATAGTGACCTAGTTTTTGATCCCACATGACCCAATTTCAAACTCGTCTCAAATTTTATCAAGACAAACATTCTGACCAAATTTCACGAGTATCTGAGTGAAAATGTGGCCTCTAGAGCGTACACAAGGTTTTTCGAAGATTTGACCTAGTTACCTAGTTTTTGACCCCACATGACCCAATTTCGAACTCGTCCGAGATTTTATCAAGACAAACTTTCTGACCAAATTTCACAAGTATCTGACTGAAAATGTGGCCTCTAGAGCGTACACAAGGTTTTTCGAAGATTTGACCTAGTTACCTAGTTTTTGACCCCACATGACCCAATTTCGAACTCGTCCGAGATTTTATCAAGACAAACTTTCTGATTAAATTTCACAAGTATCTGACTGAAAATGCGGCCTCTAGAGCGTACACAATGTTTTTCGAAGATTTGACCTAGTGACCTAGTTCTTGACCCCACATGACCCAATTTCGAACTTCTCCGAGATTTTATCAAGACAAACATTCTGACCAAGTTTCATGAAGATCGGACTTCGTGCTCAGGTGAGCTAAAAAAAAAGTTACTCAAAGATATATTAAACTTACAAAATATTTTGTCTTGTCTTGTCGGTTTTAGGCTGCCCCCTTGATACATCAAACGGTCACGCGGTCACGTGACTACTCAACATTTTGGCGGGCGGAATGGTGTTCTGCGAACGAAGGCAAAACATTTTGATCCGGGGAAAAAAATAAAGTAAGTCTTTAATTCGCTTGTAATCGTTAGAGATTGTGTTCCTCAGTGATTGAATGAAGACCTAGAATGGTAGACTTATTTCAATTTATGATTTATTTCTTTTGTTGTCCTTATTCAGTGTCCAACGTCTTTTTGCGCATCTGTCGGTGATCCCGCTCTTGGAGTTTCTTCTTATGATGTTGCCCTAAATCTATTAGATCTACGTGTCTTTTGAGAAGTATTATCATTACGTTTTGAAGAAAAGTTTTGATTGATGTAGATAATATTTAAATCGTAAACAAATGAAATGGGGGGGGGGGGGAGTAACCCATATAAAAAAATTCGTTTGGTAACCAGCATTTTTTTCTCAATCCTTCAATAAATCCCATCATTTAACGCTTTACCACACAATCCAGACTTAAAAAAAAAAAACGAGAAAGTAGACTTTTGAAAACATTGTGGGAAAAGGAGGAGAAAATGCTGATTTATGTTGCATTAAGGAAGACCCAATGTATTAATTTTGTTGCGTCAGACTTTCATTTTGTACGTCAAAAACACAAAAACGTGGACTTTCTGAAACACTGTGAATGTGATGAAGTATCACATGACTTACATGTGGAGTATATGGAAAGCTAAATGGCCACAATGATTAAGAACTTCAGACGCTTTGAAGGTGAAAACAAACTATTCTATACTTGTATCAGTCTGTTAACTCTTTACCAAACCACAAAAATGTAGACTGGTCCAAATTGGAAGCATTTGCAGACGACAATTGAAATATGAATCAAATGATGTAAGTTGTCTTTGATAGGCTATAAAACAATTGTGGGAAAAGGAGAAAGTGCCGGTTACCAGCATTTTCTCCTTTTCCCACAATGTTTTCAAAAGACTTTTCCTTCAGGGTTGTTAAAAGTCTAGATTGTGTGGTAAAGGGTTAAATAGAACATTTTTAGCTCCACTGGCCGAAGGCCAGCGAGCTATTGTCATGGCGTTGTGTCCGTCGTGCGTCCGTCCGTCCGTTCGTCCGTGCGTGCGTCCGTAAACTTTTTCTTTAAAAAACTTCTCCTCAGAAACTATTGACTGGATTTTTACCAAATTTCACAGGAATGTTCCTTTGGTGGTCCTCTTTCAAATTCCTTCAAATAATTGTGTTCCATGAAGAATTCTGGTTGCTATGGCAACCAAAGTAAAAAACCTTTAAAAATCTTCTCCTCCCAAACCGCTGTTTGGATAGCATTATTATTTTGCAGGAATGTTCCTTAGATACAGGTTTACAGAATTCCTTTAAAAAAAAATGATCTGTCAAAAAACATGGCTTTTATGGGAGACTCATTTTCCTTTTATGGTATAAAGTAAAATCTTTGAAAAATTTCTTCTCTAAAACTATTCATTGGATTTCATTGTTGTTTTGCAGGTAAGTTCCTATGGTGGTTGTCTGCCAAATTGTTTCTATGGTGGTTGTATACCAAATTCCTTTTAAAAAAATGATACACCTAAAAACACATTTTTTTATAGACAAGGCTTATATTTCAAAAAAATGTTCTTCTCCAAAACTATTTATTGTGTTAGTTTTATCGACTAACAAAGAAAAAGGAAGAAAATTGGATTGACTTGACCTAGTCAGGGCTGTCCTATTTAAGCCCACACATTTTCCTTGGTATTAAGATCACAATTTACTCCAATGATATGCTATTAGTTAGTACTAGTAATGAAATATCACTGGCCATAAATAAGATAAAAGCTTGAGCACCTTTCACAACTTGAGCTTTTCAATTTTGCCTTATTACTAAGCCTGAGTAACCATGCCAAGATAAAAAAGAAAAAGTATTTTAATAACAAAACCCCCATGTTGTAGGTACTTTATAGTCCTTTTGATATAGAACAAGAGAACCTCTGCACTTTTATTAGTTCTGGTAAAGGTTTGTTGACCTACTAATGAGTACATGCAGAGTGGACAGAGAAGGGGTGTAAATCCTGGTGACCTGGTACACAGTGGGACAGGGCTTTACATTTGTGATAAGGCATTAATGTTACCCAGTCAAACTGATCCCACAACTTCAGTACACCAGAATTAATCTGTGCCCTGGAGCAGGATATTTGATTTATGTAAATGCATTTGTAGACCATTTTGTGTTGTTTGCCACAGAAGACATTCTAACTGTGAAAAGTTGATTATTAGGGATTAGGTGTTCATTGTATGCCAGCATATTTCATTCTATCTGGTGTATTGATGTAAGTTGATCTATATTGCTATAACATTCATTCATTTGCCCTCCTAGCTGTTCTTTTAGATTACCCCTTTACCACACAATCACAACTTTTAACGACCCTGAGAAAGACATATTTTCTATATTTTGATGTTTCCCCACCCAAAATGGTTTGTGAAAGGACCTGTTGCAGACAACATATCTTCAAATTAGTAAGACATATATAAAAAAGGATAGAAATTATTGTGGGAAACTAAGAAAATGCTGGTTATCATTTTTTTCTTCTTTTCTCACAAGTTTTTTCCATACCTTTTTTCTTTAGTGAGCTAAAATGCAGGATTGAATGGTAATTGTTAAAAACTTCTTTTCGCCATTATAGAAATATCAGGCCTGTGGAGCGATACAGGCGCTCAAGCGCCTCTAGTTATATTAAGTCATAAAATAAAACAGCCAGGCTAACAACACATATTTCTGTGAGATTACTGTACATGTCCTCGTTTTATAGAATAATGCAGTGCCTGAATGCCAGACTAAAATGATCCCTATCCCTGTTCATAGCAGGATTGTAAAAATACAAGAGAAATGTTCAGCTTTCATAAAACATATTAGATCTATATGAGATTGATACTGAATAAAGTTTTTTCCTTCAGGCCACCCATCCCATGAAAATTGCTCTAAGCCATTTTTAGCTCCACTGGCCGAAGGCCAGCGGGCTAATGTCATGGCCCGGTGTCCGTCGTGCGTCCATCCGTCCGTCCGTCCGTCTGTGCGTTAACTTTTATTTCAAACATCTTCTTCTCTGAAACTACCCATCCAATTTTCACGAAACTTCACAGAAATGATCCTGCCATGGTCCTCTTCAGAATTTCTTGAAAGAATTTGATTCCTTCAAAAACTCTGGTTGCCATGGCAACAAAACTGAAAAATATTGGAAATCTTTAAAAATCTTCTTGTCTGAAACCATAAGGCATAGGGCTACCAAATTTGGCATGTAGCTTTATGTAGTAGACCTCTATCAAGTTTCTTCAAATTATAGCCCTGGGGTCAAAATTGGCTCTGCCCCAGGGGTCACAAGTTTTACATAGGCTTATATAGAGAAAACTTTAAAAATCTTCCTATACCTAGCCATAAGGCCTAGAGCTACCAAATTTTGCATGTAGCTATATCTAGTGGGCCTCTACCAAGTGGGCCAAAATTTTAGCCCTGGGGTCAAAATTGGCTCTGCCCCAGGGGTCACAAGTTTTACATAGGCTTATATAGAGAAAACTTTAAAAATCTTCCTGTACCTAGCCATAAGGCCTAGAGCTACCAAATTTTGCATGTAGCTATATCTAGTGGGCCTCTACCAAGTGGGCCAAAATTTTAGCCCTGGGGTCAAAATTGGCCCCACCTCAGGGGTCACAAGTTTTACATGGGCTTACATAGTGACAACTTAAGAAATCTTCCTGTTTTGATTTTTTTTTTAAAATTAGCCTTGCATCAGGGGTCTTATGTTTTACAGAGGCTTCATATGGACAAAACTTGAAAATCACCTTATTTTTATGGCTTTATCTTGTGGACCTCTACCAGGGTTCAAGTAATTAAATAGCTCTGGGATCAAAAATGGCTTTGCCCTGCGGGTCTCAACTTTCATATGGGTTTTTACAGAGAAAACTTTGTAAGTCTTCATTTTGAAACCATTTGGCTCAGCATTGAAATGTTTATTATTTATGGTTTATATTTATAAGCCAGTGGAGCGATACAGGGCCATCATGGCCCTCTTGTTCATCTTGTCACAATGTTTTCCAAGGTCATCATTCGCTGATTTCTTTAGAATTTATCTCCATGCACCAGACAATAAACCCATTACCTAAAGGAAAGCTGAACATTTCTCTCATGCTTGAGTCCAAGTAATGTCTCTATTTTTGACTTGGTGGTTGCTGGCTCAAATCTTGTGCACATTCATTTCTGTCTGAAAAATGATGATATTTATTGTGATAAGATTCATTCCTCTCTCATTGCTGATCATTGGTTCAACCATGGTCATGTGGGAAAGCAACCAGTGACTTAGAAGCTGGTTCTACATAAAGATCAGGATTAAGATCTAAGCATACAGAACATAAATGAAGATCTGACCTTACAGAACACAGACTGCTTTTCAATTAACCCTTTCCCAAACAAGCCCTGGTTTTCACATGTCTGCAGTACAAGTCTTTTGAAAACACTGTGGGAAAAGGAGAAATTGCTCGTAACGAGCAATTTCTCCTTTTCCTACAGTGTTTTCTACCCTTTTTGAGACCTTTCTGCCATTTTCATCAAATTTAAAATTGTCGTCTGCAAACCCTTTCAATTTGGACCAGTCTAAAATTTGTCGTTTGGGAAAGGGTTAATATCACAGCAAGAAATATCAATTTTCTGGCAAAAGAAGCCTTGGGATTGCATCATAACTTTTTCTTACTGAACATTTCTCAACTGTTAACCAAACTGTTATACTTGTTTTGATCAGAATATATTGATAAGACATCATATAATGGAGGGACGAGATCAAACTGCATATTCTTTACAATCTAATCCTGATATACAAGAGCAAGATCAAACTGCACAGATGTGTAAACTGATCTAGGTTCATTAATGCTAGCTGGTGTCAAAAGATGTTCTTGCTGGTTGATTTCGTTGAACAAAATTTACACAATCTCGAGATTGAACAATCCTGTTGGTGAAGGGTTTTGAAAACATTGTGGGAAAAAGAGAAAATGCTGGTAATCACCATTTTCTCCTTTTCCAACAATGTTTCCTGTTCTTTCAAAGACTAGTTTCATTGTTTGCACCACATTTATTAGTGCTTTCAAATTGGGCTAGTCCAGAATTTTACCTTCTGGAAAGGATTAAATCTCTTTCAAGGGAGATGTTGGGATATTTTGTTAAAAAGAAGAAAAAAAAAAAGTTTTGATGGATTTTGCATTAAATAAATGGTCACTTTTTCAGAATTGTAAATTTCATCACTGATCTGGTCCTTTACCACAGTACACAACTCTAGGGTTGTCAAAATTGAAAGCATCTGCAGACAGCAAAATATACGTGAACCAAAAATGGAAATTTGATTTTTAACTCTACAGGCTGTAAGCCAGCAGTGCTTGTCATGGCATGGTTTCCGTCGTCCATACGCCTGTCCACCCGTCTGTCTTTTAGTCCTTTTCATGCAATAAAGTCTGCATTTGTTGTCAGATTTTCATGAAACTTGCACAGTTTGTTTATCTCATCAATAGCTTGAACCCTATTAGCTTTGAAAAAATCTGACTATCAGTGTGGGAAAAAGAGGCCATTTAAAGTTCAAAGTTTCAATTTCTTGTTTACATGATTAAGTGTGCATTTGTGGTCAGATTTTTGTGCAGCTTGCACAGTTTGTTTATCTCATCAATAGCTTGAACCCTATTGATTTTGAAAAATATCTGCCAATCTGTATGGGAATAGTAGCCATTTAAAATTCAAAATTTCTTTTTCTTGTTAATATGATTTTGTCTGCATTTGTGGTCGGATTTTTGTGAAACTTGCAGAGTTTATTCATCTTATGGCTTGAACCCTATTGGTTTTTAAAAAAAGAAATCTGACAATCAGTATGGGAAAAGTGGCTATTTAAAGTTCAAAATTTCATTTCCTTTTTAGCTCCACTGGCCGAAGACCAGCGGGCTTATGTCATGGCCCGGTGTCCATCATGCGTCCGTGCGTCCGTCCGTGCGTTAACTTTTATTTCAAACATCTTCTTCTCTGAAACTACCCATCCAATTTTCATGAAACTTCACAGAAATGATCCTGCCATGGTCCTCTTCAGAATTTCTTGAAAGAATTTGATTCCTTCAAAAACTCTGGTTGCCATGGCAACAAAACTGAAAAATATTGGAAATCTTTAAAAATCTTCTTGTCTGAAACCATAAGGCATAGGGCTACCAAATTTGGCATGTAGCTTTATGTAGTAGACCTCTATCATGTTTCTTGAAATTATAGCCCTGGGGTCAAAATTGGCTCTGCCCCAGGGGTCAAAATTGGCTCTGCCCCAGGGGTCACAAGTTTTACATAGGCTTATATAGAGAAAACTTTAAAAATCTTCTTGTCTGAAACCATAAGGCATAGGGCTACCAAATTTGGCATGTAGCTTTATGTAGTAGACCTCTATCATGTTTCTTGAAATTATAGCCCTGGGGTCAAAATTGGCTCTGCCCCAGGGGTCACAAGTTTTACATAGGTTTATATAGAGAAAACTTTCTGTACCTAGCCATAAGGCCTAGAGCTACGAAATTTTGCATTTAGCTTGATCTAGTAGGGGTCTACCAAAAGTGCCCAAATTATAGTCCTGGGGTCAATTTGGCCTCATGCTGGGGGGGGGGGGGTTCACAAGATTTACATAGGCTTACATAGGGAAAACTTTTAAATCTTGGTGTACATAGCAATAAGGCTTAGGCTACCAAATTTTGCATAATTATAGCATTATCTAGTGGACAACTACAAAGAGGGCCCAAGTTACAGCCCTAGGATCAAGTTTGGCCCTGCACCAGGGGTCACAAGTTTTACATGGGTTTATGGAGTGAAAAGTTCAGAAACCGTCTTGTTACTAGCCATAAGGCCAAGAACTCCCAAATTTGGCACGTTATTCTTCTAATACACATATTCCCCATTTAGTCCGACTGTAGCCCTGGGGTCAAAGTTTTATAAGGGCTTATATAGTGAAGACTTCTCTTCATGGTTTATATTTATAAGCCAGTGGAGCGATACAGGGCCATCATGGCCCTCTTGTTTTACACAATAAAGCTGGCATTTGTAATCAGATTTTCATGAAACTGAAAGTTGCTTTGTATCATCAACAGCTTGAACCCTGCTGATTTTAAAAAACAAATGACAATCAGTAGTGTAAAAGTAGCCATTTAAATTGGAAAATTTACATTTCTTCTTTACGCGATACCATCAGCATTTGTGGTTGAATTTTCATGAAACTTGCATGCTTGCTTTATATTATCAAAATCTTGAACCCTATTGGTTTTGAAAAACACATTTGACAATGAGTATGGGAAAAGGAGACATTTAATGTTGAAAATTCACATTTCTTGTTCATGCAATAAAGTCCGCATTTTTGATCCAAATCTTTTGAAACTTGTGCAGATCTTTTGTATCATCAAGGGATTGAACAATATTAGAAATGAAGACAACATAACAATCGGTTTAGGAAAAGCAGCCATTTGATGACCTAGTATTGTTTACTCGACACAGTCCACATTATCAGTCACATTTCTTTGAAACTTGCAGGGATTGTTTAATACAATGAGTACTGAAACCCTATCAAATTTGGCTGGATTCCAAACAATCGATTGTAAGAACACTGCATCACCAACAAGTTTTCATTTTCCCACAATGTTTTCGAAAGTCTACTCTTTGGGGGTTGTTAGAAGTTAGAGTTGTGTGGTTAAGGGTCAACAAACTTCTTTGCTTTTGACAAGACTTGATTCACAAAGGGTAGAAAACATTGTGGGAAAAGGGAAAAAGACTAGCTCAATATCAGAATATTTTCCTCACCAAAAATGTTTTTTATAACGTTATCCCTTCCTTACAAATTTAAACAAAGAACTGTTTTGTGAATTGACCTTTCTGCAAACGCGCGTTTGGCAAGCCCACCATAGTAATGGGGTATTTTGGTTTCTACTCCTGACAAACAAACTTGAAAATGGCATTGAAAACAGAGAGAAAGAGAGTTTTATTTCAGTTTTATTCTAGGTGATGTTTCACTCTAATTTAAGCACCCCAAGTTTTTTTCCCCCAGCTTTCTTATCAATTCGAACTAAATTGGCAATGTAACAAGAAAAAAATACTTGTATACAATACAAGTCTTTTGAAAACACTGTGGGAAAAGGAGAAATTGCTCGTAACCAGCAATTTCTCCTTTTCCCACAGTGTTTTCTACCCTTTTTGAGAACTTTCTGCCATTTTCATAAAATTTAAAATTGTCGTCTGCAAACTCTTTCAATTTGGACCAGTCCAAAATTTGTCGTTTGGGAAAGGGTTAAGCAATCCTAACAATTTTTAAATCATGATAAAAATGAATGCATCATAAGTCCTGATATTGTAAAATATGATAAAATGACTCAATAAGAATTCTGAATGATTGTAAAACATGAAAAAAAAACACTGTAAAATGTGATAAAATAGATCATTAAGAATTCCTGATAATTATGAAACACAACAGAATAAATATACAAGAGTTCCTGATAGTTTGTTCAACATGATGAATCAATATGAATTCCTGTTTTTTTTTTTTGCAAAATGATTTACACATTTTTATTCATAGAACTCATCAGAAAAAGTGTCCTAGTGGTTGATAAAAACACTATAGTATACTTAGCATTCCCTTTAAGTCGCACACACAGCCACATTATTTATAATGTTTCCAAGATTATTGATACTGAATTTTTTTGACTTTATATCAGTCATACATGTTATGGTTGTTGAACTAAAATGGTTTTAAAATTAACCAATACAAGTTAGGTAAACACCTTGATAATTAAATTTTCTGCTAGAAAGACGACCAATTTTTTGTCCCAATAAAAACTTGCAGGATCTAAGGGCAAGAAAGGTTGAGAACTTAATGATATCTATCAAACCAAATATGAAGTACAAAGTTATTGTGTTCAACATGGAAAAATATGTTTATTCCCTTTTTTTTTGACAATTTTTATCACACAAGTGATAGGGTTTTCAGTATGTTAAGAATCCTTACATGGATGGGTTTACTTAATCAGGTTTTACTCTCAGATTAATAGTTCTGACTCTAGTTTAAAGTTTGTTTTTATTTTCATAACTTTTGGCTCAGGCATCAGTGGCTCCCTGGCTCCATAGGTCAAGTGGAAAACAAATCTACTGGGGCAATCCATATAAGTTTCCAATGTTTGAGGTTTGTGTCTTGTCTTCAAAGTGTTTCATTAGCTGAGAAATAGATTATAGAGAATGACATAACAAAACTTTAACAACAGATGAATCCTTTAAAATGGCACCTTGTCTTTTAAATTGGTAGGTATGATACATAAAGTATCTTAACATGATGTGTGTCTTGCAGACACACATTTACTTTAACATGTTTGAGGGTTAGTAAATCAAAGGGATTTGTTATAGCCACAAAGGTATTATCAGCATGGATTTCTTGATTTTAAGGATCTTAACCTTTACCAAATGATAAAATTTTAGACTTGTTAGCTCCACTGGCCAAAGGCCAGCGGGCTTATGTCATGGCCCGGTGTCCGTCGTGCGTCCGTCCGTCCGTGCGTTAACTTTTATTTCAAACATCTTCTTCTCTGAAACTACCCATCCAATTTTCATGAAACTTCACAGAAATGATCCTGCCATGATCCTCTTCAGAATTTCTTGAAATAATTTGATTCCTTCAAAAACTCTGGTTGCCATGGCAACAAAACTGAAAAATATTGGAAATCTTTAAAAATCTTCTTGTCTGAAACCATAAGGCATAGGGCTACCAAATTTGGCATGTAGCTTTATGTAGTAGACCTCTATCATGTTTCTTGAAATTATAGCCCTGGGGTCAAAATTGGCTCTGCCCCAGAGGTCACAAGTTTTACATAGGCTTATATAAAGAAAACTTTAAAAATCTTCTTGTCTGAAACCATAAGGCATAGGGCTACAAAATTTGGCATGTAGCTTTATGTAGTAAACCTCTATCATGTTTCTTGAAATTATAGCCCTGGGGTCAAAATTGGCTCTGCCCCAGGGGTCACAAGTTTTACAAAGGCTTATATAGAGAAAACTTTAAAAATCTTCCTGTACCTAGCCATAAGGCCTAAGAGCTACCAAATTTTGCATTTAGCTTGATCTAGTTGGGGTCTACCAAAAGTGCCCAAATTATAGTCCTGGGGTCAATTTGGCCTCATGCTGGGGGGGGGGGGTTCACAAGATTTACATAGGCTTACATAGGAAAACTTTTAAATCTTGTTGTACATAGCCATAAGGCTTAGGCTACCAAATTTTGCGTAATTATAGCATTATCTAGTGGACAACTACAAAGAGGGCCCAAGTTACAGCCCTAGGATCAAGTTTGGCCCTGCACCAGGGGTCACAAGTTTTACATGGGTTTATGGAATGAAAAGTTCAGAAACCGTCTTGTTACTAGCCATAAGGCCAAGAACTCCCAAATTTGGCATGTTATTCTTCTAATACACATATTCCCCATTTAGTCCGACTGTAGCTTTGGGGTCAAAGTTTTATAAGGGCTTATATAGTGAAGACTTCTCTTCATGGTTTATATTTATAAGCCAGTGGAGCGATACAGGGCCATCATGGCCCTCTTGTCTAAATTAAAAGCCTTTCGAGACAACAAATAAAATGTAGCTTGAGTAAAATTTTTCCTTGATAAAATAGAAAGCATTGTGGGAGGAGAAAATGCTGGTTATCAACATTTTTTATTTTTTTCCACCATGTTTTCAAAGCCCTCTTACTTTCAAGACTTGTTAAATACAAGATCATTCAACAAAGGGTTAAGTCCAAGTTATTACAAACAAAAATGAAAGTTTTCCTTACTTCAGTTCATTTTTCTGTTCTATTGCTACAATAATAAGTAAAAACAAAAAATGGAAAGTAACTGAATTTTTTTAACATTTGTATATCATGTCTATTCATTGTATTGAAGTATATGTTTTATAACTCTTTACCAAAAAAAAAATTTAAGACTTGACTATATTTTAAACATTTACAAACCACAAAGTAGATGTAGCCTAAAATATTATTTCTGTCTTTTAAATGGTCAAAACAGTGTGGAAAAAGGAGAAAATGCTAGTTATCAGCATGTTCTCCTTTTCCCACAATGTTTTTCAAAAAACCTTCCCAAGCAGGATGGTTATCAATTGGAAATGCTTGGTAAAGGGTTAAATTTTTGTACATGTTGCTTGTAACTCAATGAATCTACACTGTACAAGTCTATGTTTAGGATCTTAGATCCAATTTAAGTAAATAAGTAATCTGTCTTGTGCAATGATGAATGTTAAGGATCTCAAATCCATAAATATCTTTGCATTCAAGTCCCATGCAACAAATAATGTATCTAATGAAACTAAATATGTATAATGTAAAGTTTAGTGTAATGTACAATGTACAATGAATAATGTAAAGTTATAAATTCAGTATTTCATGCAATGTTCGATGTTAAGGATCTTAAATCCAAAAGTAAAAAAAAAAAAAATGAGATTGACTAATTGTATGTTACAAAGACTTTGTATCATTGTTTTTTTTGCCCTATATAAAATTAATGAGCTAAATCTTTTGATGTAAATTTTGAAAATGGTTGGATAAAGTAATGTAATTTTTGTACTTTGGCAAAAATTTGAGATCAAATTGTGGAAATGAAACAAAAATTATTTTAAATTCATTTTTCATAAAGGTTGTCTTTGCTAAAAGGGTGATTTCCTTACACTGGTTAGTATCCAGGAATTACAAAAAGATAGAAAGATACAGACCAGAGTTGATTACTGGGTGGGATCCAGGAAAAATTCAGGTCTTATGACCAATATTTTTATATTTTACTTTTTACTTTTTAATATTGTTTTACATATCGGGAATAAAATGCCACCAATGACAGGTCAAGGCAAGCCAGAAAGGTTGTTGATCTATACAGGGGCAGATAATGATAGGAAATTCATCTCTACTGAGTTTAGAAACACCAGTTCCTTGTAGACATATTGTCCCCAAACCATCTTCTGATCAGTAATATAGGTCATGAATTGGTCCAGTATAGGCTTGCTAGTACTGGTTTGTATCCAGGTCAATGGCAGGTTTATTATAAATGCACAAATGTCTGCAAAAATAGGAGCTGATGCTGTCAACCAATGACGGATTAAGGCAAGCTTGAAAAGTTGTTGGTCTATTCAGGGGCAGCCGTGTTTCATTTGCAAAGTCAACTTTTTACGTCTTTGTCTAAAACCATGTAACTGAAAAAGAATTACAATATCACAGTCAAAAAGGCCCTTTTGAAAAGTTACATCAACAGGTTTACACCATCCTTTCACTGCCAGAAGCTATACAAGAAGCATATACCTTTGGCATAGATCAGGATCAGACTGTTGTACCACCAGAAAAAATAGGCCCGGAAAAATCAAACAGCTTTGGAGGCAATTTTAAGTTAAAATTTGATTCCAGAGCTGATTGAGCTGTTCACTCCATTCTTTCAACTCCAAAAAGACTTAAATCAGGCAGTGATGATAGGTATCATTCTATACATTTCTGTATCCACTCTATGGTTCATGCAATCAGGAATGATAGGGATCTAACCCCTAAAGTGCCAGTCACAACTAGAATTTCTTTAGGTCAGTGTAGATTGTGATCAGACTGGATTTCTGTTCTTGCATATACACTGCCCAGTTTATCATCATGTTGACAAAATCCTGGTCAAAAAAGTGTTATCTGGCACTCTAAGGGTTTTATCCAATGAATGTGAAGAAGTTTAGGATATGTACTTAAATTCAAGTTATCATTTTTGATACATAAATGTTTCTTACTTTACATGTAATATCAAGTTAAACTGTTCACAATGTATGTTAAATGTTTCTTACTTTACATGTAATATCAAGTTAAACTGTTCACAATGTATGTTAAAGGATCTTTGACTCTTTACCAAATGGCAAAATATAGGACTGGTCCTAATCAAAAGCACATTCAGACAAGTTATAGGCATTTATCTTTGGACAGGTAGAAATCAATGTGGATGAAGGAGAAATGGTGGTTACCAGTATTTTCTCCTTTTCCCACAATGTTTTCAAAAACCTTCATTGTTAAGGTTGTCAAATTTTGGAATTGTTTGGTATAGAGTTGATCCACAAAGGAACTGTTTATTTTGTGTGTGTTAGGAAATGAATATTTTCATACATGGCCAAATGTTGCGATACAGTGTTATTTCAATCTAGTTAGGTTGTATTGTAGGTTTAATAATGTGAGGTCAAATACTTTTTTTCTGTGTCATTTATAAAAGTCTGAAATTAATCCCTCTTGATTTATAAACATCTCAAAGATGTTTCCTCTGAAAAGATTTTAGATTTAATTCGGACGCCAAATATGAAAAACATATTTGTCATATTCCAACACTGGGTGCTTTTTAAAAGATTCATTTGTGTCAAACCTTGGTCTGTGCATATTGCTTTTATCTGATTTCAATGTTCGACTTCATGCAAATCAGCTTTTGAAATACTTTTGAATACCAACATCAGCAACAAAGTAAAAACCCTTTAACTTTCTGTCAATAGGTCAAATCAGGTCAAATATTCATTTTACTACATTAGGTTATGAAAACTTCTTGCCATTTTATTTAGAGGTCTTCATTGCACACCAATTCTGTGTAGTGGGTTTCGAAAAGCAAAGCGGAAAGAACAACAACAAACTTTTAATATTGGTTCTTTATTGTCAAGCCCGCTTGCTGTGAGTATGACATATTCATCGCAATAGAAAGAATTTTACAGTTGTTCTCCTTTACCAGTAGACATGCTATTTGCATTGTTTATTCAGGTAGGTCTAAGGTTAAGGTGACAGTTAAAGGTCAAATGATAATACTGTCAGAAATGGAGCTTCTCTGAGCCATGAATTCAATTTTTATGAATGCATTTAAAGTTAAATTGGCAAAATTGATTTGCAATACCAGTAGAAGTGCCATTTGAAACATTTGTTCAGATGGGTCCAATTCTAAGGTCACCATTCAAGGTCCTATTGTGAAATTGTCATACATGACGCTTGTCCAAGCTACAACTTAAATGGATTGAAAAGTAATTTCAGACAAGTGTTCTCCTTCACTGGCAGAAGAGTCATTTGAATCATTTGTTCAGGTAGATCCAAGGCCAAAGTCACAATGACAGGTCAAACGATAAAAATTGTCACTAATACAGCATGCCTGAGCCATAAATTCAACATTTTAGATAGATTTCAAAATTTTGTGCACAATTATTCTCCTTCATGAGTAGATCTGCTGTTTGAACTATTTAATCATATAGTTTCAAGGTCAAGGTCAGACCTTAAAGTCAAACAATAAAATTGTCATAAAATAGATCTTGCCTGAGCCAGAACTTCAATACATATGGATGGATTTCAAAATAAATTTGCACAATTGTTCTCCTTTATGAGTAGATGTGCCATTTCTAAATTTGTTCAGGTAGGTCCAATGTCAAAATGATATTTTTTTTTATTTATTAAAACCTTTCTACTTAATGAGAAGTAAGTGTCTGCTTGAATTATTCACTTCAGTGATTTCAAGGTCAAGGTCATATTTGTAGGTCATAAATGAAGCTTCTTCTTGTTCATAAATAGGGCATACTGTTATCCTCATACAGATTTAAAAACAAAGGGATCTCAAATAAGATAGATGTACATTGTGTGATCTGTTACTTTTTATCCAAATGCAGCTTATGAGGTTCTTCATTAACTGCCAAATGGCACACTCGACATTTTTGTCCCTGGGCAGTCTTCTAGTTATTATCATTATTTTTGTCTCTCATACCAAATCAGTTTGATAATAGCATTATTTTTGCCTGTCATACCAACTCAAATAATAGTTGGTTGGGTGCTATGGAGCTTCCTTCTACTTCAACAGAAAACTGTTTATTCTGTTACAATGGTAAAAACCAGAATTTTTCATATGAATCTCTTTATATTAATCTGTTATCATTTTTGTCCCCATGCATATGAACGATAAAAAAGAAATATATCATGACTAAACCTTTTTCAGTTGACCCAGAAATAGATCAAGAATAAGGTAAGAAGCTAAAGCTTCTGACAAAAAGGAAATTGGCAAAATAAAAATTGCATTCTTAACTGTCTACAGCTACAGGTCATTTTCAGAAAAGTAAGCTGAAACACTGTAGACTAATGTAAACATGAACTGCAATTATTCTGGTCATATTACTAGGTTGAACATTTCTATTGGTTTTATATGGTGCTCTATAGGTTAACAGTCGACAGCAACAGGTCATTCCCAGAACTGGTTTGAGTGAGAAACACTTAAAAAACTTGAGCTACAATAATTACATATTGCAGTTATGTAACAAATGCAAATAAATCAAGAATGGTCAAATTGAAATAAACAAAGGAAACATAAAAATAAGTATGAACTTGCCTGATAAGGAATTGCCTGGTTAACCCTGCTATGTTTTAATCAATAGTACTTAGAAAATTTATGGTTAGAGTTGTGGTTTATACTGGCTACTATATCAGAGAAAACAAACACCATGTAAATTCTGCCATACATTTAGGTGGAATTTAGGAAATGAAGACATCATGAAGTTTTGCTTGATTGTTAAAAGTTCAAATACAAAAATAAGGATCATGACATTTGTCTTAGTTTCTACATATGTAGCAAGTCTAGAAACATTGGTTAATTCTCAAGAACCTACCCCCTGGGTGATCTCAGTGCATTTTTTATACACATTTGATGTATTAGTAACATTCACATAATAGCATAATTCAACAATAAATATCCTGTAAATCTTTGCAACTACAGGTAAATCAGGGCCAGTAATTTCCACTCATCCCTTGGAGGTAGTTTGAAAAACATTTGGTTAAGTACTGGCCATAATAGAATCACAGATAGATGATCTTCATGCCTCATCATAAACAGAATTTTGAACACACAAATACACACATCAGGAACATGGCCGTCTCAGCTTTGGTTAACCAGATTCCATTCCAGTCTGATGGAGGTTACAGTTTTCCATGCCAAATTGGGTACATTTACACATACATACTGACTCAGACGTTTAATCTTGACAGGTGGGAACAGATTGGACTGCATGGGTTTTAGGGGAATTTGTTGATAAAACTGGTTTTAGACAACCAGATGGACAGACAGAGAGTCAAGTACAAAAATGCACTTGGGTTATGAAGGCTGGTACAAGTATTTTGATACACATAGATGTTTCTGGGCTGCTGCAATTGATGAAATTTAGACACATTTGAATACCCACTGATTAATATTATCCTATTTCTGGAATCCTTTAATAAGGTAAAACAAACCCTTGAATTATCCTTTTTAAAGCACAGGTCTCTTTCTCAGACTCCTGAGATTCCTGTAGAGCAGAGGGTCACTTATCTCCAAAGGTTAACTATCAAAATATTATCAAGGTTCAAACCATCAATTGTCACTCAAATTTTGGTCCAGTACCCAAGACATAAGTGGTCAAAAGTCAATGTGTCCTTTGGACCCTAATGGAGGGCTGGTCTTGTGGGAATTTACTTGAGCAATGCATCACAAAGTCTATGTTCATTTGTGATTCTGAAAAGACCCTTCTAGGAAAGTATGCTGATGCACAGCAGTACTCTACCCAATATAGGATTGGTTTAATCACCAGCATGTTACTCCTGGAACAGGCCATTTCACCCTTGCCACAAGTACAAAGTATTCATATTCAGTGGTTTTGCAAGTCTAGCCTCTTTTTCTAAAGGTCAGTGGAAAGATCAGTGTTGACTACTGGAATTGATAAGACAATTGATAAACAAAAAAAGCATACAAAAGTGATAATAATTTTGAGGGGGATAAAGATTAGCACCAACAATTACTGGATTTAAAGGTTTTAAAAACATTAAGAAAAGAGGACAATGCTGCCAGGTTACCAGTATTTTCTCCATGTGCCACAATGCTTCCCACCTTTTTCAGACAAATCCCATCATTTGAACTATGTTTTATTTGTTGTCTGCCAATGCTTTCAAATTCATTGAGGCCAAAATTTAATGTTGGGGAAAGGGTTAAGTAGTTTTATATCTTAGCAAGGAATTTTAATTTTACTAGTTTCATTTTTTGTGTATACAAGGTTTTTTTTTCGGTGTATTTGCATAACTTAGGTTACTTGTACATGAAGTATCTAAATTATCATCCATTTTGTTTTCTCTGTTAGGGTATTTCAAATGGTTATGTGTGTTTCTGATGCCCCCTGTCCCTGGTCACAATATTGCAGAAAGTATCAGAAGCTAGCATTTCCATTGAGTCTTAATTTTTCTATGTAATTGTAGGAATTTGTACAGTGAGAGAGAGAGAGTAAAGAAAGCCATTTCATATTTTTTAACACAAAAGTTAGGCTTTGTCTATTCATTTTCCTTTTCCATTTTCTCACATATAGAGGTAGGCTTTATGTATTTTTTGGACCCAGTAGCTCAGTCAGTAGGGTACAGGACTTGAGAACAGGAGGTCACTAGTTCAATCCCTGGTGGGGCCAATTTTTTTCCCAGGATTGATGATAGTCATTGCAGCAGGAGTCATTATTTCTATTTACATTGAACCACAAAAGAGTCATGATATTCATATTCCAGTTCCTCTTACACATTCTTTTTTAAAGATTTTTCTTGTTTTTTTCTGTTAGGGTATTTCAAACAGTTATGCGTGTTTCTGAGACCCCCTGTCCCTGGTCAAAATATTGCAGAAAGTATCAGAAGCTAGCATTTCCGTTGATTCTCAATTTTTTACCTTTAACTGCAATAATTTGTAGAGAGAGAGAGAGAGACATGGAGAGAGAGTAAAAGAAACTTTTTTTTAATATGAACACTAAAGTTAGCCATTGTCTATTCACTGATGGTCATTTAACCCTTTCTCATGTTCTCACAACCCTTATGAGGTATGCCTTGAAAAATATTGTGGGAAATGGAGATAAAACTGGTAAAGTGCATTTTCCTTCTTACACATTCTCTGCCCTTTCAAAGACATATTCCATTATTTGAGCAATATTTATATGTTGTCTGCATATGCTGTAAATTAAGCAGAGTATAAAATTTTGTCATTTGGTGAAGAGTTAAGAAGTATTGTTGGAGTTTATTCAACATTTTCACAGTTTGTAAATTGGGTAGGAAATATAAGGTTATGTTCATAGAAACTTGAAACAGTAGAGAATATTTCCAACCCTCCCACCCCTCTCTTGGCAAATATATGGTTATGACCTTAGAAACTTTAACAGTAGAGAAGATTTCCAACCCTCTCCTGACAAATGCAAGGTTATGATGTTACAAACTTTAACAGTAGAAAATATTTCCACCCACATCCCCCTCCTTGCAAAATTTAATGTAAGGTTATGACCTTAGAAACTTTAACAGTAGGAAATATTTCCAACACTCCCCACCCTCTTCTGGTAAATGTAAGATGACCTTACAAACTTTAATGGTAGAACAAGAGATTTTTTCCACCCCCCTTCTGGAGAATGTAAGGTTATGACCTTAGAAACTTTAGCAGTAGCGAATATTTCCAACCCTCCCACCCCCCCTCCCAGCAAATGTAAGGTTTTGACCTTAAAAACTTTAGAAAATATTTCCAACCTTCCCACCCCTTTCCCAGAAAATGTTAGGCTGTGACCTTACAAACTTTAGCAGTAGAGAATATTTCCACCCCTCCTCTCCTGGCAAATATAAGGTTATTACTTCACAACCTTTAAACAGTAGAGAATATTTCCAACCCTTACATCCCTTTCCAGGCAAATGTAAGGTTATTACCTTACAAATTGTAACAGTAGAGAATAATTCCAATCCCTCATCTCATGGCAAATGTAAGGTTATGACCTAAGAAACTTTAACAGCAGACTATTTCAAGCACACCCACCCCACTCCCAGTAAATGTAAAGTTTTGACCTTACAAACTTAAACCAGTAGAGAGTATTTCCAACCATCCCACCCCACTCCCAGCAAATGTAAGATTATGACCTTAGAAACTTAAACCACTGGAGAATATTTTCACCCCTTCCAACCCTCTCCGGGCAAATGTAAGGACCTTAGAACCCTAAACCAGTAGGGAATATTTCCACCCTCCAACCCAACTCCAGGCAGGTGTAAGATTATGACCTAGAAACTTAAACCTGTAGAGAATGTTTCCACTCCGCTCCTGGCAAATATAAGGGTATTACATTAGAAACTGAAAACAGTAGAGAAAATTTCCAACCATTCCTTCTTCTGGCAAATGTAAGGTTATGACCTTAGAAACTTCAAACAGTAGAGAATATTTCCAGCTCTCCCACCCCTCTCCTGGCAAATGTAAGGTTATGACCTTAGACACTTAAAACAGTAGAGAATATTTCCAGCCCTCCCATCCCTCTTGTGGCAAATGTATGGGTATGACCTCAGAAAATTTAAAACAGTAGAGAATATTTACAACCCCCGCATCCCTCTCCCGGCAAATGTAAGGTTATGACTTCAGAAACTTACAACAGTAGAGAATATTTCCTGCCCTCCCACTCCTCTTGTGGCAAATGTATGGGTATGACCTTAGAAACTTGAAACAGTAGAAAATATTTACAACCCTCCCACCCCTTTCCCGGCAAATGTCAGGTTATGACCTCAGAAACTTAAAACAGTAGAGACTATCTCCAGCCCACCCACCCCTCTTGTGGCAAATGCAAGGGTATGACCTTAGAAAACTTAAAACAGAGAATATTTCGAACCCTCCCACTCCTCTCCCGACAAATGTAAGGTTATGACCTAACAAACTTTAAGAATGGCCCCTCCACCCCTCCCCACCCTCCTATTTATACAGAGGTTTTCCTGTTTTTTTAATTATTTCTAATTTAAGGTACCATGGCTTTGAAGTGACATTGCCTGAACAACATGACAAACACATTACAAGGGGGCAGTTATCAGTAGGGTCTCTAGGATGACACTCTATCAAGATGGTAAGTTGAACTCTTTCAGATTGTAACATTTCAAACCCTACTAACTTTGCTTGTAGACAGGTAGAATAAGAAATAACCAATATGCTGAAATAGTTAACTCTGTACTAAGTACAATCAGCACTGTGTTATGGCAGGCTTTTTAAACATTATGGGAAAAGTAGAAATGTTGGGAAACAGCATTTACTTCTCCTGAACAGTTTATTCTGCCTTAACTCTTATCACATCATTTTACCCACATTTGATTTGTCATCTATAACTATTTTAATCTTGGATAGGTCTTATATTTTGTCAACTGGCAAAGACTTGAGCTTTTTTCCTTAGGATAAACAATAAAGCCTAGCAGACGACAAGTTCAATGAAGTTCAAATAATGCTATTTTCATGCAACCCTTGACCACACAATGACGAATTTTAACACCTCTTGCAAAAAAGACTTTTGAAAACATCGTGGGAAAAGGAGAAAATGCTGGTAACCAGCATTTTCTCCTTTTCCATGATGTTTTCTAACCTTCCAGATACAAATCCATTCATTTGAGGCACATGTAATCTATCATCTGCAAATGCTTCGACTTTGTTGGCCAATCTAAATTTTGTCATGTGGTAAAGGATTAAGAAAGTACAAACATTGTCACATGCATTTTTATACCCCACATCTATGCAGTAGAGGTGGGGTATACTGGTTTCACCATGTCTGTCTGTATCTCTGTCTATCCATCTGTCTGCCCATCCATCCATCCATCAATCCACCCATGTTTTTGTTTCCTTGCTCTTACTCTAAAGCCCTTTGACTTTGGACCCTGAAACTTTATACAAGTGTTGTTCATGACCGAAGTAGGAGCACTATTGTTGTTTTTTTTGTCACATGGGTCAAAGGTCAAGGTCATACGTGAACTTTGTTTTGAAAATTATTTCTCTTCTTTGATTGTGCTGCTTCAGTGACAAGGTGCTGTTGTAGGGTATTTGTCCGCAATGTGACAGCTTTAGCCTCCTTTTCCCTCAAAGATTTCAAAAGCTTTCATTTCTATCCCAGTACTACATGATCCTGAGATTCATAGACCCTGAAAAAAAGGCATAATGAAAACAATTTGGGAAAACGAGAAAGGGTGTTTCTGTGGTATTTAGGTATTTCAGTGAATTGTCAAACCATTTTCTAGATGCAGAAATGTCCAGATTTACAGAACACTGCAGCTAGTTGAAAATATAATATGTACCTTAACTTCTTTACTAGAATGACAAAATTTAAGACTTGTCCAAAATAAAAGTATTTGCAAATGTGTCTCAAAAGATGGGATTTGTCTAAAGGGAATAATTATACAATGTGGAAAAGGGAGAAATGCTGGTAACCATAAGTTTTCTCTTTTTCCCACAATATTTTTAAAACTTTATTTGCCAGGATTGCGAAAAGTCAAAGTTTTGCTGTAAAATGTTTACCAAAGTTCTGTACAAGGAATCACCAGGATTTATTTTTATTTTTCTAGATCTACAGTTTGATGAGAAGTGGACTTTGTTGAGGTAAGAGTCACTTTACATTTGGTAGTTATAGGTCAACTTTTAATGGGTGAAAAATTATACAAAATCAGTGGGTATTGTTAAAAAACAAATTATTAAGCAATCCTAACATTGTAAATCATGATAAAAATGAATGCATCATAAGTCCTGATATCGTAAAATATGATAAAATGACTCAATAAGAATTCTGAATGATTGTAAAACATGGAAAAAAAAAAACACTGTAAAATGTGATAAAATAGATCATTAAGAATTCCTGATAATTATGAAACATGATGGAATAAATCTATAAGAGTTCCTGATATTTTGTTCAACATGATGAATCAATATGAATTCCCATTTTTTTTTTTTATGCAAAATGATTTACACATTTTTATTCAAAGAACTCATCAGAAAAAGTGTCCTAGTGGTTGATAAAAACACTTAGCATTCCCTTGAAGTCACACACACAGCCACATTATTTATAATGTTTCCAAGATTATTGATACTGAATTTTTTTGACTTTATATCAGACACACATGTTATGGTTGTTGAACTAAAATGGTTTTAAAATTAACCAATACAAGTTAGGTAAACACCTTAATAATTAAATCTTCTGCTAGAAACATGACCAATTTTTTGTCCCAATAAAAACTTGCAGGATCTAAGGGCAAGAAAGGTTGAGAACTTAATGATATCTATCAAACCAAATATGAAGTACAAAGTTATTGTGTTCAACATGGAAAAATATGTTTATTCACTTTTTTTTTTGACAATTTTTATCACACAAGTGATAGGGTTTTCAGTATGTTAAGAATCCTTACATGGTTTACTTAATCAGGTTTTACTCTCAGATTAATAGTTCTGACTCTAGTTTAAAGTTTGTTTTTATTTTTATAACTTTTGGCTCAGGCATCAGTGGCTCCCTGGCTCCATAGATCAAGTGGAAAACAAATCTACTGGGGCAATCCATATAAGTTTCCAATGTTTGAGGTTTGTGTCTTGTCTTCAAAGTATTTCATTAGCTGAGAAATAGATTATAGAGAATGACATAACAAAACTTTAACAACAGATGAATCCTTTAAAATGGCACCTTGTCTTTTAAATTGGTAGGTATGATACATAAAGTATCTTAACATGATGTGTGTCTTGCAGACACACATTTACTTTAACATGTTTGAGGGATAGTAAATCAAAGGGATTTGTTATAGCCACAAAGGTATTATCAGCATGGATTTCTTGATTTTAAGGATCTTAACCCTTTACCAAATGATAAAATTTTAGACTTGTCTAAATTAGGTTAAAAGCCTTTGGAGACAACAAATGTAGCTCAAGTAAAATTTTTCTTTAAAAAAATAGAAAGCATTGTGGGAGGAGAAAATGCTGGTTACCAACATTTTTTATTTTTCCCACCATGTTTTCAAAGCCCTCTTATTTTCAAGACTTGTTAAATACAAGATCATTCGACAAAGGGTTAAGTCCAAATTATTACAAACAAAAATGAAAGTTTTCCTTACTTCAGTTCATTTTTCTGTTCTATTGCTACAATAATAAGTAAAAACAAAAAATGGAAAGTAACTGAATTTTTTTAACATTTTTATATCATGTCTATTCATTGTATTGAAGTATATGTTTTATAACTCTTTACCAAAAAAAAAAATTTAAGACTTGACTATATTTTAAACATTTACAAACCACAAAGTAGATGTAGCCTAAAATATTATTTCTGTCTTTTAAATGGTCAAAACAGTGTGGAAAAAGGAGAAAATGCTAGTTATCAGCATGTTCTCCTTTTCCCACAATGTTTTTCAAAAAACCTTCCCAAGCAGGATGGTTATCAATTGGAAATGCTTGGTAAAGGGTTAAATTTTTGTACATGATGCTTGTAACTCAATGAATCTACACTGTACAAGTCTATGTTTAGGATCTTAGATCCAATTTAAGTAAATAAGTAATCTGTCTTGTGCAATGATGAATGTTAAGGATCAAATATCTTTGCATTCAAGTCCCATGCAACAAATAATGTATCTAATGAAACTAAATATGTGTAATGTAAAGTTTAGTGTAATGTACAATGTACCGGTACAATGAATAATGTAAAGTTATAAATTGAGTATTTCATGCAATGTTCGATGTTAAGGATCTTAAATCCAAAAGTAAAAAAAAAAAAAATGAGATTGACTAATTGTATGTTACAAAGACATTGTATCATTGTTTTTTTTTTTTTCCCTATATAAAATTAATGAGCTTAATCTTTTGATGTAAATTTTGAAAATGGCTGGATTTTATACTTTGGAAATGAAACAAAAATTATTTTAAATTCATTTTTCATAAAGGTTGTCTTTGCTAAAAGGGTGATTTCCTTACACTGGTTAGTATCCAGGAATTACAAAAAGACAGAAAGATACAGAGCAGAGCTGATTACTGGGTGGGATCCAGGAAAAATTCAGGTCTTATGACCAATATTTTTATATTTTACTTTTTACTTTTTAATATTGTTTTACATATCGGGAATAAAATGCCACCAATGACAGGTCAAGGCAAGCCAGAAAGGTTGTTGATCTATACAGGGGCAGATAATGATAGGAAATTCATCTCTACTGAGTTTAGAAACACCAGTTCCTTGTAGACATATTGTCCCCAAACCATCTTCTGATCAGTAATATAGGTCATGAATTGGTCCAGTATAGGCTTGCTAGTACTGGTTTGTATCCAGGTCAATGGCAGGTTTATCATAAATGCACAACTGTCTGCAAAAATAGGAGCTGATGCTGTCAACCAATGACGGATTAAGGCAAGCTTGAAAAGTTGTTGGTCTATTCAGGGGCAGCCGTGTTTCATTTGCAAAGTCAACTTTTCACGTCTTTGTCTAAAACCATGTAACTGAAAAAGAATTACAATATCACAGTCAAAAAGGCTCTTTTGAAAAGTTACATCAACAGGTTTACATCATCCTTTCACTGCCAGAAGCTATACAAGAAGCATATACCTTTGGCATAGATCAGGATCAGACTGTTGTACCACCAGAAAAAATAGGCCCGGAAAAATCAAACAGCTTTGGAGGCAATTTTAAGTTAAAATTTGATTCCAGAGCTGATTGAGCTGTTCACTCCATTCTTTCAACTCCAAAAAGACTTAAATCGGGCAGTGATGATAGGTATCATTCTATACATTTCTGTATCCACTCTATGGTTCATGCAATCAGGAATGATAGGGATCTAACCCCTAAAGTGCCAGTCACAACTATAATTTCTTTAGGTCAGTGTAGATTGAGATCAGACTGGATTTCTGTTCTTGCATATACACTGCCCAGTTTATCGTCATGTTGACAAAATCCTGGTCAAAAAAGTGTTATCTGGCACTCTAAGGGTTTTATCCAATGAATGTGAAGAAGTTTAGGATATGTACTTACATTCAAGTTATCATTTTTGATACATAAATGTTTCTTACTTTACATGTAATATCAAGTTAAATTGTTCACAATGTATGTTAAATGTTTCTTACTTTACATGTAAATATCAAGTTAAATTGTTCACAATGTATGTTAAAGGATCTTTGACTCTTTACCAAATGGCAAAATATAGGACTGGTCCTAATCAAAAGCACATTCAGACAAGTTATAGGCATTTATCTTTGGACAGGTAGAAATCAATGTGGATGAAGGAGAAATGGTGGTTACCAGTATTTTCTCCTTTTCCCACAATGTTTTCAAAAACCTTCATTGTTATGGTTGTCAAATTTTGGAATTGTTTGGTATAGAGTTGATCCACAAAGGAACTGTTTATTTTGTGTGAGTTAGGAAATGAATATTTTCATACATGGCCAAATGTTGCGATACAGTGTTATTTCAATCTAGTTAGGTTGTATTGTAGGTTTAATAATGTGAGGTCAAATACTTTTTTTCTGTGTCATTTATAAAAGTCTGAAATTAATCCCTCTTGATTTATAAACATCTCAAAGATGTTTCCTCTGAAAAGATTTTAGATTTAATTCGGACGCCAAATATGAAAAACATATTGGTCATATTCCAACACTGGGTGCTTTTTAAAAGATTCATTTGTGTCAAACCTTGGTCTGTGCATATCGCTTTTATCTGATTTCAATGTTCGACTTCATGCAAATCAGCTTTTGAAATACTTTTGAATACCAACATCAGCAACAAAGTAAAAACCCTTTAACTTTCTGTCAATAGGTCAAATCAGGTCAAATATTCATTTTACTACATTAGGTTATGAAAACTTCTTGCCATTTTATTTAGAGGTCTTCATTGCACACCAATTCTGTGTAGTGGGTTTCGAAAAGCAAAGCGGAAAGAACAACAACAAACTGTTAATATTGGTTCTTTATTGTCAAGCCCGCTTGCTGTGAGTAAGACATATTCATCGCAATAGAAAGAATTTTACAGTTGTTCTCCTTTACCAGTAGACATGCTATTTGCATCGTTTATTCAGGTAGGTCTAAGGTTAAGGTGACAGTTAAAGGTCAAATGATAATACTGTCAGAAATGGAGCTTCTCTGAGCCATGAATTCAATTTTTATGAATGCATTTAAAGTTAAATTGGCAAAATTGATTTGCAATACCAGTAGAAGTGCCATTTGAAACATTTGTTCAGATGGGTCCAATTCTAAGGTCACCATTCAAGGTCCTATTGTGAAATTGTCATACATGACGCTTGTCCAAGCTACAACTTAAATGGATTGAAAAGTAATTTTAGACAAGTGTTCTCCTTCACTGGCAGAAGAGTCATTTGAATCATTTGTTCAGGTAGATCCAAGGCCAAAGTCACAATGACAGGTCAAATGATAAAAATTGTCACTAATACAGCATGCCTGAACCATAAATTCAACATTTTAGATAGGTTTCAAAATTTTGTGCACAATTATTCTCCTTCATGAGTAGATCTGCTGTTTGAACTATTTAATCATATAGTTTCAAGGTCAAGGTCAGACCTTAAAGTCAAACAATAAAATTGTCATAAAATAGATCTTGCCTGAGCCAGAACTTCAATACATATGGATGGATTTCAAAATAAATTTGCACAATTGTTCTCCTTTATGAGTAGATGTGCCATTTCTAAATTTGTTCAGGTAGGTCCAATGTCAAAATGATATTTTTTTTATTTATTAAAACCTTTCTACTTAATGAGAAGTAAGTGTCTACTTGAATTATTCACTTCAGTGATTTCAAGGTCAAGGTCATATTTGTAGGTCATAAATGAAGCTTCTTCTTGTTCATAAATAGGGCATACTGTTATCCTCATACAGATTTAAAAACAAAGGGATCTCAAATAAGATAGATGTACATTGTGTGATCTGCTACTTTTGATCCAAAGGCAGCTTATGAGGTTCTTCATTAACTGCCAAATGGCACACTCGACATTTTTGTCCCTGGGCATTCTTCTAGTTATTATCATTATTTTTGTCTCTCATACCAAAATCAGTTTGATAATAGCATTATTTTTGCCTGTCATACCAACTCAAATAGTAGTTGGTTGGGTGCTATGGAGCTTCCTTCTACTTCAACAGAAAACTGTTTATTCTGTTACAATGGTAAAAACCAGAATTTTTCATATGAATCTCTTTATATTAATCTGTTATCATTTTTGTCCCCATGCATATGAACGATAAAAAAGAAATATATCATGACTAAACCTTTTTCAGTTGACCCAGAAGTAGATCAAGAATAAGGTAAGAAGCTAAAGCTTCTGACAAAAAGGAAATTGGCAAAATAAAAATTGCATTCTTAACTGTCTACAGCTACGGGTCATTTTCAGAAAAGTAAGTGAAACACTGTAGACTAATGTAAACATGAACTGCAATTATTCTGGTCATATTACTAGGTTGAACATTTCTATTGGTTTTATATGGTGCTCTATACGTTAACAGTCGACAGCAACAGGTCATTCCCAGAACTGGTTTGAGTAAGAAACACTTAAAAAACTTGAGCTACAATAATTACATATTGCAGTTATGTAACAAATGCAAATAAATCAAGAATGGTCAAATTGAAATAAACAAAGGAAACATAAAAATAAGTATGAACTTGCCTGATAAGGAATTGCCTGGTTAAACCCTGCTATGTTTTAATCAATAGTACTTAGAAAATTTATGGTCAGAGTTGTGGTTTATACTGGCTACTATATCAGAGAAAACAAACACCATGTAAATTCTGCCATACATTTAGGTGGAATTTAGGAAACGAAGACATCATGAAGTTTTGCTTGATTGTTAAAAGTTCAAATACAAAAATAAGGATCATGACATTTGTCTTAGTTTCTACATATGTAGCAAGCCTAGAAACATTGGTTAATTCTCAAGAACCTACCCCCCGGGTGATCTCAGTGCATTTTTTATACACATTTAATGTATTAGTAACTTTCACATAATAGCATAATTCAGCAATAAATATCCTGTAAATCTTTGCAACTACAGGTAAATCAGGGCCAGTAATTTCCACTCATCCCTTGGAGGTAGTTTGAAAAACATTTGGTTAAGTACTGGCCATAATAGAATCACAGATAAATGATCTTCATGCCTCATCATAAACAGAATTTTGAACACACAAACACACACATCAGGAACATGGCCGTCTCAGCTTTGGTTAACCAGATTCCATTCCAGTCTGATGGAGGTTACAGTTTTCCACACCAAATTGGGTACATTTACACATACATACTGACTCAGACGTTTAATCTTGACAGGTGGGAACAGATTGGACTGCATGGGTTTTAGGGGAATTTGTTGATAAAACTGGTTTTAGACAACCAGATGGACAGACAGAGAGTCAAGTACAAAAATGCACTTGGGTTATGAAGGCCGGTACAAGTATTTTGATACACATAGATGTTTCTGGGCTGCTGCAATTGATGAAATTTAGACACATTTGAATACCCACTGATTAATATTATCCTATTTCTGGAATCCTTTAATAAGGTAAAACAAACCCTTGAATTACCCTTTTTAAAGCACAGGTCTCTTTCTCAAACTCCTGAGATTCCTGTAGAGCAGAGGGTCACTTATCTCCAAAGGTTAACTATCAAAATATTATCAAGGTTCAAACCATCAACTGTCACTCAAATTTTGGTCCAATACCCAAGACATAAGTGGTCAAAAGTCAATGTGTCCTTTGGACCCTAATGGAGGGCTGGTCTTGTGGGAATTTACTTGAGCAATGCATCACAAAGTCTATGTTCATTTGTGATTCTGAAAAGACCCTTCTAGGAAAGTATGCTGATGCACAGCAGTACTCTACCCAATATAGGATTGGTTTAATCACCAGCATGTTACTCCTGGAACAGGCCATTTCACCCTTGCCACAAGTACAAAGTATTCATATTCAGTGGTTTTGCAAGTCTAGCCTCTTTTTCTAAAGGTCAGTGGAAAGATCAGTGTTGACTACTGGAATTGATAAGACAATTGATAAACGAAAAAAGCATACAAAAGTGATAATAATTTTGAGGGGGATAAAGATTAGCACCAACAATTACTGGATTTAAAGGTTTTAAAAACATTTGGAAAAGAGGACAATGCTGCCAGGTTACCAGTATTTTCTCCATGTGCCACAATGCTTCCCACCTTTTTCAGACAAATCCCATCATTTGAACCATGTTGTCTGCCAATGCTTTCAAATTCATTGAGGCCAAAATTTAATGTTGGGGAAAGGGGTTTAGTAGTTTTATATCTTAGCAAGGAATTTTAATTTTACTAGTTTCATTTTTTGTGTATACAAGGTTTTTTTTTTTTCAGTTTATTTGCATAACTTAGGTTACTTGTACATGAAGTATCTAAGTTATCATCCATTTTGTTTTCTCTGTTAGGGTATTTCAAATGGTTATGTGTGTTTCTGATGCCCCCTGTCCCTGGTCACAATATTGCAGAAAGTATCAGAAGCTAGCATTTCCATTGAGTCTTAATTTTTCCATGTAATTGTAGGAATTTGTACAGCGAGAGAGAGAGAGAGTAAAGAAAGCTATTTCATATTTTTTAACACAAAAGTTAGGCTTTGTCTATTCATTTTCCTTTTCCATTTTCTCACATTCGTATAGAGGTAGGCTTTATGTATTTTTTGGACCCAGTAGCTCAGTCAGTAGGGTACAGGACTTGAGAACAGGAGGTCACTAGTTCAGTCCCAGGTGGGGCCAATTTCTTTCCCAGGATTGATGATAGTCATTGCGGCAGGAGTCATTATTTCTATTTACATTGAACCACAAAAGAGTCACGATATTCATATTCCAGTTTCTCTTACACATTCTTTTTTAAAGATACTTCTTGTTTTTTCTGTTAGGGTATTTCAAACAGTTATGCGTGTTTCTGATACCCACTGTCCCTGGTCAAAATATTGCAGAAAGTATCAGAAGCTAGCATTTCCGTTGATTCTCAATTTTTTACCTTTAACTGCAATAATTTGTAGAGAGAGAGAGAGAGACAGGGAGAGAGAGTAAAAGAAACTTTTTTTTAATATTAACACTAGAGTTAGCCATTGTCTATTCACTGATGGTCATTTAACCCTTTCTCATGTTCTCACAACCCTTATGAGGTATGCCTTGAAAAATATTGTGGGAAATGGAGATAAAACTGGTAAAGTGCATTTTCCTTCGTACACATTGTCTGCCCTTTCAAAGACATATTCCATTATTTGAGCAATATTTATATGTTGTCTGCATATGCTGTAAATTAAGCAGAGTATAAAATTTTGTCATTTGGTGAAGAGTTAAGAAGTATTGTTGGAGTTTATTCAACATTTTCACAGTTTGTAAATTGGGTAGGAAATATAAGGTTATGTTCATAGAAACTTGAAACAGTAGAGAATATTCCAACCCTCCCACCCCTCTCTTGGCAAATGTATGGTTATGACTTAGAAACTTTAACAGTAGAGAAGATTTCCAACCCCCTCCTGGCAAATGCAAGGTTATGATGTTACAAACTTTAACAGTAGAAAATATTTCCACCCACATCCCCCTCCTTGCAAAATTTAATGTAAGGTTATGACCTTAGAAACTTTAACAGTAGGAAATATTTCCAACACTCCCCACCCTCTTCAGGTAAATATAAGATGACCTTACAAACTTTAACGGTAGAACAGTAGAGATTCTTTCTGACCCCCCCTCCTGGGGAAGTTTGTTTCCACTCCTCTCCTGGCAAATGTAAGGGTATTACATTAGAAACTTAAAACAGGAGAGAAAATTTCCAACCATTCACTCTCCTGGCAAATGTAAGGTTATGACCTCAGGAACTTAAAACAGTAGAGAATATCCCAGACCACCCACCCCTCCTGTGGCAAATATATGACCTTGGAAAACTTTAAATAGAGAGAATACTTACAACCGTCCTACCCCTCTCCCAGCAAATGTCAGGTTATGACCTCAGAAACTTAAAACAGTAGAGACTATTTCCAGCCCACCCACCCCTCTTGTGGCAAATGAAAGGGTATGACCTTAGAAAACTTAAAACAGTAGAGAATATTTCGAACCCTCCCACCCCGCTCCCAACAAATGTAAGGTTATGACCTTATAAACTTTAACAGTGGCCCCTCCACCCCTCCCCACCCTCCTATTTATACAGTGGTTTTCCTGTTTTTTAATTATTTCTAATTTAAGGTACCATGGCTTTGAAGTGACATTGCCTGAACAACATGACAAACACATTACAAGGGGCAGTTATCAGTAGGGTCTCTAGGATGACACTCTATCAAGATGGTAAGTTGAACTCTTTCAGATTGTAACATTTCAAACCCTACTAACTTTGCTTGTAGACAGGTATAGGAAGAAATAACCTATATGCTGAAATAGTTAACTCTGTACCAATCAGCACTGTGTTATGGCAGGCTTTTTAAACATTATGGGAAAAGTAGAAATGCTGGGAAATAGCATTTACTTCTCCCCAACAATTTATTCTGCCCTAACTTTTACTGCACCATTTTACCCACATTTGATCTGTCATCTGTAACTATTTTAATCTTGGAGAGGTCTTATATTTTGTCATCTGGTGAAGAGTTAAACCTTTTTCCTAAGGATAAACGATAAAACCTATGCAGACAACAAATTCAATGAAGCTCAAATAATTGTATTTTTATTTAACCCTTTAACCACACAATCCCAACTTTTAACATCCCTGAAAAAGAAAGCTTTTGAAAATATTGTGGGAAAAGGAGAAAATGCTGGTAACCAGCATTTTCTGCACTTCCCACAATGTTTTCTAGCCTTCCCAAAACAAATTTCAATTTTTGAGTTACATTTATTTTGTTGCCTGCAAATGCTTTCAATTTGGACTAGTCTAAAAATTTGTCATTTGGTAAAGAGTTAAAGGAGTAAAAACACTGTTACAAGCATTTTCCCATTCCCACAAAAATTTCAAAAGCCTTCATTCCTGTCTCGATACTACACGATCCATACCCTGAAAAAAAGGCCTTAGTAAAACAGTGTGGGAAAAGGAGAAAATGCTATTGTTTCTCCTTTACAATATTAATGGTTTCTGTAGTTTCACAAGTGAAGTCAGTCATTTAACCCTCTACCACACAATCTCGACTTTTAACGACCCTGTAAAAGAAGCCTTTTGAAAACATTGTGGGAAAAGGAGAAAATGCTGGTAACCAGCATTTTTTCCTTTTCCCACAATGTTTTCTACCCTACCCATGACAAATTTCAATTTTTCAGTCCCATTTATTTTGTCATATGCAAAATAAATGCGACTCAAAAATTGAAATTTGTTTTGGGAAGGTTAGAAAACATTGTGGGAAAAGGAGAAAATGCTGGTCACCAGCATTTTCTCCTTTTCCCACAATGTTTTGAAAAGGCTTCTTCAGGGTTGTTAAAACCCATGATTGTGTGGTAGAGAGTTAAAAGAATACTAACAAAGTTGGGAATTATATTCTTTGCAATTTGTACCACGTTCTAGGATACAGGCTTTCAAGCAGGCCATACTTTTCCCTACTCTTTTCTGTGCTCCTACTCTTCCTCACTTTTTAAACCCTTTCCCACACAATCACGACTTTTAACAAGCCTGAGAAGGAAAGCTTTTGAAAGCATTGTGGGAAAAGGAGAAAATGTTGGTTACCAGCATTTCCTCCTTTTCCCACAATGTTTTCTACCCTATCAAAGAAAAATTGCACTGTTTGAGCCACAATGAAATTGTCATCTGCAAATGCTTTCAAAAGATATTTATGCGGAGAAAGTTAGGGCAGCTGGTAAACAATGCCAGATGTAACTGGAGTTGTATTTTTGAAATGTGCAGGAAAGCAATCAACTAAATATCAGTATGTAGAAGTTCATGGTAGAAGTTGCTAAAATTAATCCCATCAAGTTTGCTAATGAATCAAAGTTATTTAGAGTACATGTATATAGTTATTCCTTGTGAATCTCTTTCAGGTAGGATATGAGCTTGCTTGGGGAAACTACAGCATGATGACAGACTGGAGGTAGGTCAAAGTTTTCTGTCAGTTTTGAGCTGTTTTCTCAGTCATGTTTTTTTTTTTTCTAAATTCATATTTCTTTGGCTCAGTAGAACTTTTATTCATAAAGCTAGGTAGGGTTGAAGTGTATTTTTTTATTCATCATTTTGTGCATAAAATCTCTGTCTGCTGTGCACTTCATTTTGTCAGTACTGGCTCAGTCGTTGAAAAACTGGATACAAGACATTCATACTAGTTGAAACACTGGGTACAAGACATTCATACCGGTCATGAGTGTACAAAGTTTTGCTAGGTTCTAGTTCCTCATGATTTCTATAAGCTCACTTGGAGTAAGTTTGCGGAAAGTTATTTTAGATTTGGGTATGTCATTGGCAGACAGGCAGAAGGACATTATGGCATCAAACTTGAGGTTTCTGCTTCATAAATCATGTTCAGTCAGGGTGACGGTCATAAATGATTAACTACATTCTAATGGTCACAGTAACTGTTGCAAAATTTCCAAAACCCATAATACCTGCTCCTTGTTGTTCTGGATTTATTTTCACCTGAAACCTTTTATTTTCAAAATACTAGTTTTTAGCTCCACTGGCCGAAGGCCAGCGGGCTTATGTCATGGCCCGGTGTCCGTCATGCGTCCGTCCGTCCGTCCGTCCGGTCGTCCGTCCGTCCGTGCGTTAACTTTTATTTCAAACATCTTCTTCTCTGAAACTACCCATCCGATTTTCACGAAACTTCACAGAAATGATCCTGACATGGTCCTCTTCAGAATTTCTTGAAAGAATTTGATTCCTTCAAAAACTCTGGTTGCCATGGCAACAAAACTGAAAAATATTGGAAATCTTTAAAAATCTTCTTGTCTGAAACCATAAGGCATAGGGCTACCAAATTTGGCATGTAGCTTTATGTAGTAGACCTCTATCAAGTTTCTTCAAATTATAGCCCTGGGGTCAAAATTGGCTCTGCCCCAGGGGTCACAAGTTTTACATAGGCTTATATAGAGAAAACTTTAAAAATCTTCTTGTCTGAAACCATAAGGCATAGGGCTACCAAATTTGGCATGTAGCTTTATGTAGTAGACCTCTATCATGTTTCTTGAAATTATAGCCCTGGGGTCAAAATTGGCTCTTCCCCAGGGGTCACAAGTTTTACATAGGCTTATATAGAGAAAACTTTAAAAATCTTCTTGTCTGAAACCATAAGGCATAGGGCTACCAAATTTGGCATGTAGCTTTATGTAGTAGACCTCTATCATGTTTCTTGAAATTATAGCCCTGGGGTCAAAATTGGCTCTTCCCCAGGGGTCACAAGTTTTATACATAGGCTTATATAGAGAAAACTTTAAATATCTTCTTGTCTGAAACCATAAGGCCTAGAGCTACCAAATTTGGCATTTAGCTTGATCTAGTTGGAGTCTACCAAAAGTGCCCAAAGTATAGTCCTGGGGTCAATTTGGCCTCATACTTGGAGGGGGGGGTTCACAAGATTTACATAGGCTTACATAGGGAAAACTTTTAAATCTTGGTGTACATAGCCATAAGGCTTAGGCTACCAAATTTTGCATATAATTATAGCATTATTTAGTGGACAGTTACAAAGAGGGCCCAAGTTACAGCTCTAGGATCAAGTTTGGCCCTGCACCAGGGATCACAAGTTTTACATGGGTTTATGGAGTGAAAAGTTCAGAAACCATCTTGTTACCGGCCATAAGGCCAAGAACTCCCACATTTGGCATGTTATTCTTCTAATACAATATTCCCCATTTAGTCAGACTGTAGCCATGAGGTCATAGTTTTATAAGGGCTTATATAGTGAAGACTTTTCTTCGTGGTTTATATTTATAAGCCAGTGGAGCGATACAGGGCCATCATGGCCCTCTTGTTTTTTTTTCTGTCAACTTATAAAATTTCAGCTTGCATTACATTTCGCTAAACAGATGAGGTACAGCAAACTGATGGTAGGAACTTCCATTATATACATTGTGGCCAGGGACAGGGGTGGCAGAGCACAAATGGAAGTTTCAACTATCAGTTTACTGGCAAAACTGTTTATAAAAGTTTAAATTTCTTTAGCTTGTGAAACATGATAAATTCTTTGAAGTACCATCATATAATTAAATGTATATGTATGTATGTATGTATGTGTGAACGGTTACCTTAAATACACACATATGATGGTGTTGTGGCAAGTTCAGTCAACTTGGTAAACTTACATTAAATTCAGGTAGCTGCAAACTTGTCCGTAAACTACATATAAATGTATATGAATTGTGTGGTCAAATATGTATGCAAACATAAATAGATAAGTTTGGTCGATTTGTAAGTCATACCTACATTAAACTAAGGTTGCTGGCAAACCCATCTGTAAACTTCATGATATACAAACTGTGAGGTCAAATACGTATGAAGCATAAGTTTACAAGGTTGGTCAACTTTCAGGTTCCTCAAAAACCCATGTTATGATCTTTCACATACAAATATGTTACCTGCTAGGGTAGATAAAAATTAAAGGATCAGATTTTAAGTTTACTTATAAAAGCATTTCACTATCAATATATTCCTATAGGCAGGTGAGGTTCAGCAGACTGGAGGTTGGAATTTCCATTATGTACACTTGCAAGGGACAGGGGTTGAATAGTACAAATGGAAATTTCAACTACCAGGTTGCTGGCAATACCTTTTTTACATTACATGACTTTTATTAAGTAGACAACTGACTACGAATAAATCAAATATTGTATTGATTAAAGTGGCGCACAACCAGAATTCTTTTCCCATGTTTTTGAGAATAAACAATTTTAAACTAATTTTTGTTTGCCTCAAAAGATGATTTTAAAACTAAGATATAGACAGGTCTTGTACATGTAGAGATCATGATGAATATCCCATTATTTTTTTTTTCTGTAACAATTCTGGTTTGTTATGGGGTTGCTTTTATTGATAAAGCGCGATTAATACAGCTTAAACGTACTTAAGATAGTCAGTGGAGCAGAAAGCTTAGTATGCCTATATATAATTTTGAAGGTTACAGGTACAAAACCAAGCAATGGTTAGTAATTTTTGTACTTTTTTATTAGCTCCACTGGCCGAAGGCCAGCGGGCTTATGTCATGGCCCGGTGTCCGTCGTGCGTCCGTCTGTCCGTCCGTGCGTTAACTTTTATTTCAAACATCTTCTTCTCTGAAACTGCCCATCTGATTTTCACGAAACTTCACAGAAATGATCCTGACATGGTCCTCTTCAGAATTTCTTGAAAGAGTTTGATTCCTTCAAAAACTCTGGTTGCCATGGCAACAAAACTGAAAAATATTGGAAATCTTTAAAAATCTTCTTGTCTGAAACCATAAGGCATAGGGCTACCAAATTTGGCATGTAGCTTTATGTAGTAGACCTCTATCAAGTTTCTTCAAATTATAGCCCTGGGGTCAAAATTGGCTCTTCCCCAGGGGTCACAAGTTTTACATAGGCTTATATAGAGAAAACTTTAAAAATCTTCTTGTCTGAAACCATAAGGCATAGGGCTACCAAATTTGGCATGTAGCTTTATGTAGTAGACCTCTATCATGTTTCTTGAAATTATAGCCCTGGGGTCAAAATTGGCTCTTCCCCAGGGGTCACAAGTTTTACATAGGCTTATATAGAGAAAACTTTAAAAATCTTCTTGTCTGAAACCATAAGGCATAGGGCTACCAAATTTGGCATGTAGCTTTATGTAGTAGACCTCTATCATGTTTCTTGAAATTATAGCCCTGGGGTCAAAATTGGCTCTGCCCCAGGGGTCACAAATTTTATACATAGGCTTATATAGAGAAAACTTTAAATATCTTCTTGTCTGAAACCATAAGGCCTAGAGCTACCAAATTTGGCATTTAGCTTGATCTAGTTGGAGTCTACCAAAAGTGTCCAAAGTATAGTCCTGGGGTCAATTTGGCCTCATACTTGGAGGGGGGGGGTTCACAAGATTTACATAGGCTTACATAGGGAAAACTTTTAAATCTTGGTGTACATAGCCATAAGGCTTAGGCTACCAAATTTTGCATATAATTATAGCATTATTTAGTGGACAGTTACAAAGAGGGCCCAAGTTACAGCTCTAGGATCAAGTTTGGCCCTGCACCAGGGATCACAAGCTTTACATGGGTTTATGGAGTGAAAAGTTCAGAAACCATCTTGTTACCAGCCATAAGGCCAAGAACTCCCACATTTGGCATGTTATTCTTCTAATACAATATTCCCCATTTAGTCAGACTGTAGCCATGAGGTCAAAGTTTTATAAGGGCTTATATAGTGAAGACTTCTTCGTGGTTTATATTTATAAGCCAGTGGAGCGATACAGGGCCATCATGGCCCTCTTGTTCAAGTAAGAGTAACCAAGTTCTTCCTATGAATTTTCCATATCTAAAAATGTCAAATTGATTGTTGAAAAAAAAAATCTTTTTGTAGTAAAAAGTTCTATCATGTTTGATTGATATTGCATCCATACCTGCATTAAATGCCTAAGAAATTCAAGGCTTGGTTTACTGACACATCCTTTTCACGGTGTTGTGGCCAGGGAAAGGAGCTATTCTGTTCAGTTATCAAATTACAGTCAGTATAGTTTTACACTAATTGGTCAAATCTACCACAAGATACCAGGGAAAAGGTCTCTGCAATTTCTTTATCTAAATCATATTCCCATAGTCCAGTGAGGTTCAGTAAACTGACAGCAGAAACTTCCATTATATACATTGTGGCCAGGGACAGGGGTTACTTAGCACAAATGGAAGTCTCAACTATGTTTGCTGGCAATACCTTTTTTTCAATTATCTCTAAATACTTGCATCAAATGCATAATATGGTTTCAAGTAAAAGGTTTCTTCAGGTGAACTTATAAATTTAGCTTGCATTAAATTTGGCTGACCATTGTTTTGAACATGGTTATGTGGGAAAGCAGCCACTGGCTTGGAAAGAATAATGTGCTAGTACTGGTAAAAGAAACTCCAAGAAAGCACAGATAGATGCACTGGCTGCCACAGTATAAGTGAATGTTGAAAATGGCATTAACACCATACATTAAATTTGGGTCCAAAGCAATACCTTTTTTTAAACAATTTGGCCAAAAGAAAAGTCATCATACCATCAGATTAAAACTTTGAAATTTCTTCCTTACATAAATTTCCAATGGAGTGAGATTTAAAAAAAATATCAGATTTCTTCATTTTTGGCCAAAATTTGTATTTTTCTTTGAAGCCTCTTTACTTTCCTGTCAGGTGTTCAAACTTTGTACAGTTCCAAGCCAACACTATGAATGCCTTGCAACTCTATATTACATCAGGATTGTCATCTTTTCATGCTTTGTTATGTCAAAATGAATGAAATAACAAATACATGTACCCACAAATCCTGGCATATGTTTTCAAAATTCAAAATTGTTTTTGTTTGTACATTTTTTTTCATACTTATATTATACTGCTGCAGAGGTTTTGTGTGCAGTACTATCACCACATTGATAACCTAGGTACCGGTCTGTAAAAATGTACCCGATACGGCCAATGTACGGAAAAGGATATAGGGCCTTAAGCCTTTTCTGTTACAAAGTATTTTGTAGGTTAAGATGGTACTGTCTTGGAGTGTGTTGCAACCCTGGTGTGGGGATTATCTATAGAGAACTATAGGATCCCTGCCAAGTCTGATTCGAAACCTCGACCCAAATATTATGTTTTCTACAACTGCTCCCTGGGTCTTATAATAAGACTGTCAGGCCAAGGCATGTCTGAAAGCATTGCAGTCTTAACCCGAAGTGACTTCAAGATGGCCATTGACATGCTGACATCCATACTGTATTGAGCAGGTAAGAAAATGGCCATGGACATGCCTAGAGAAACTGCTCCTTCCTATATTGGCCACACCGTGCTAGGTGGACAGTCCTGTCTGATGTCTGGAGTATATAAAATAAACATTGGATATTGTGTCGGCATATTAGTTAGGTAAAGAGTTCTACTTATTACCGTACAGGCTGTTTTTTTATCTATTAAAAAAAATGCCATAGTGGAGAAATATTTGCAGAAAGGAAAGTTGTCTCTTTTGAAAAATATGGAAAACTTGTGGAGAAAAGGAGCCATTTCTTGTAATATGCAAGTAGTATTTTTCTGCTGACAAACAGACTTTTTCAGAGGCTTAAGAAAACATACCTGTATGGTAGTGAGTTAATAATTTTCATAAAAGACTGTTAGGCCAAAATAAGAGAAGAATGGTCATTACAAAGCTGACACCAAAATGAGCAATTTTAGAAAACGACCATGAACATGCTGTAGATGTATTCCCTAAAATATTGGCCACACCGTGCTAGGTGAACAGTCTTGTCTGGTTCAGTGTCTGATGTACGATACAGAATGCAATATTGTGTCGGCTTATTGGTAAAGGATTAAATAATTTTTATATGAATGAATATATTCATATAATGTTCAAAATTTATAATTCTTTGAGAGCAATAAGCTGAATCACATGTATAACTTTGGCCTACTTGGGGATGTGGTTGTTGTTCCTTACCCCTGCTTTTGTTGTATTTTTAGGTCAAGTATAGTACTAGAGCCACACAGACGACACAATCATGGTAAAGTTGAGATGATTTTGGGAAATAAAAACTAGTGGATGATGTACACTGTACAAGTGTAAAAAGAACAGTTGCACTAATTAGCTACACTCTTCACATCACAGCAGAGGACAGTTTTTAAAAACTTGAGGAAAAAAAAACTCTTTTTTTTTTTATGTGTGTGTCTAGATACCTTTATGATTGTCACAGGAAGTATATCAAATTAATTCTTTACCAGATGACAAAATGTTAGACTTGTCTAACTTTAAAGCATTTGCAGCAGACAAATTGTATGTGGATCAAATGTTGGGATTTGTCTTTGAAAGTGTTGAATACACTGTGGAAAAAGGAGAAAATGCAGCATTTTTTCTTCCCACTAAGTTTAAAAGGCTTTTAAAGCATGAGATTGTGCGGTAAAGGATTATTTATCAACTAGATTTTATTTTATATAACAGATTTCTTCCTGATGCTTTTTGGTTACATTAACCCTTATCTCATGTCAAAATTTTTAGACCCGTCCAAACCCAAAGCATATGCAGACACAAAGCTAACGGTCTAAAATTTGGGAAGTTGTCTGTAATAGGCTAGAGAACATTGTGGGAAAAGGAGAAATGCTGGTTACCAGCATTTTCTCCTTTTCCCACATTGTTTTCAGTCTTCTTTCTCAAGGTTGTAAATACTTGGGATTGTGTCGTAAAGTGTTAAAAGATAGATTTCAATACAGAAATGATTGTCCTCTTCAGTACGCCCTTTTTTTTTTTCAATGACACTAGATTTAAATCATGAGTTGTCATGGTGATCACATGTGCAGCAGTAGTAAAATAGTAAATGGTGTGTCTGATATTGGCCTGCATGGTTATGGTTTATCCACTGTTTTATACATTGATAAAATGTGAAAAAAAATAGTGAGCCATGCTCTGTGAAAAGGAGGCTTAATGCACTTGCAAAACAAGTATTGACAAAAACCTTTTGCTTTTGGTCAATTTTCTGCATGTCAAAGGAACAGTTTACGTTAGGGTAAGAGAAAATGGATTTTATGGATCCACAATTATATAATGCCTTGCTTGGTATCGTGGATCACTGAGGTGCATTAAGCCCTTTTTTGCCAGAGCATGGTTCAAGTACTTTATTTGTGATGGAAATCAGCAAGTCATTTTCCAACACTAGTGTTTAATTTTACACTTTATGGTCGTTCTCTTCATAATGTAATGTGCAAATTTGGTCACTCATCCAAGGACGAACCATAATGCACAAAATAGCATGGCTGTAAAAGCTAACTCTACATGGAGGCAGGTTTTAAGTGTATAACAGTACACAGAATTCTTCCAACAAATTCTCTGCTTTTAAAAATGAAATTGATAGATAATAATTTATGTACAATTGTAAAAGCCATGAAGAAACTAACCTACATTTATTCCATGACTGTGAACACACTAGGTTTTTGATTTTGGGCAAACCAAGCCTTCAATTACAGGCTACCTTTTATACTTTAAAAAATATATTTACTACTGCAGGAATAAAGAAAAATTACCATCAATGATTGATCTAAAAGAATGCTGTTAACCGTATATCTAATGTACAAATCCGCTTAAATGGAAGCTTGTAATAGGCATTCTTCCTCCCTGGCCCCCTCCCCCACTAAAAAGACACAGAGGTTTTCCTTTTCTTTACTATTTGTAATTCAAGATATCAAGGCTGTGAAGTGGTACTACATTGTGAGGATGACAACACTATATAGGAGGCAGAAATGAGCAGAATCTACTTGTCGACAGCGTATCTAGGTGGTAAGTTGAGTATAAATACATGTACATATGTAAAGAACTGAACTATCATATTTCACCAAATTAAAGCGCTGGGCCACTATGCAAACTGTCGACTGGGCGCTCCTATTTTTCATAGCCAGTTTCCAGAAATTTAAGTGCTGTAACATAGAGTAAGTGTGATGCTTTGATCCAGGTTTGAGTCAGTGTTGACTGTGAATTGACTGCCATTTGAAAAACCCACTGTATTAAAGCAGATTATCAATTTTACTGCCAACTATGATTCATTTGGACATTTAATAGCATTCACAATTAATATGGGACACAGGTCTTCCATACTTCACTTTTTTTTTAAAGTGTCTCCAAGTTAGTTGACAAATTTTGTGTTACCAGAAGTTTAAAATGTTATCGGAATTGTATGTATATTCAGATAGCCAGGTGTTAATGACATTGATTTGTGAAGTAATTATGATTGTTGATGCTGTACTGGTAAGTTTATTTATTTATTGCTCTTCAATAAATTTAGTCAGTCTGCATTTGAAAAGTTTTGGTGAAGTTATCTTACTTTTGTAAGTTTGTGACTCGAGTCAAGATTTGAAGCCAAGAGTATGATTGGTTGTCCAGAGGCCTCTGGAGTAAGAAATATAGTGTGGGGCACTATTATTTGGGTGGGGTTGTTAATGTGGTGAAATACAGAAAATCAGTCGCATTTACAAAAATTTGAATCAAAATGTGTGTAATCAGGGACATAACCAGGGGTTCAGAAATATGACACATGACACACTCAAAGTTGAGTGCTCTTTCACCATTTGGCTGCTAAGTGTGATGCAGCGGGCTTTCAGAAGATTCAGTCTGATCTTGTTCTACATTGTCTGATACACTGAGATTTTTCATTAACAAATACTGGTAGGATGAAATCAAAATATTTGGCTATTTACTATCAGTTGAAAATTTTCGATTTTTTTTGCAGTTTTAGGCTCAACTCTTTACCAAACAAAAAGAATTTGGGTTTCAAACTAGCAAGCCCCTTCCCCAGTACATTGTTTCAATAATCAAATGAAAGTAACTTACAGTTTTGCATTGAGTGTAATGGCAAAAATATAAGGATCCTTTTACCTGGGAAGGGTCCTGCAGAACATTTGTCTTCTGCAAATGCTTTCAATTTGGACAAATGTAAAACTTTTGTCATTTTGTAAAGAGTTAAAGCACCTTTCACAAAGTTGCTTTTTGCGGGCAGTATAAATCAAGATTAGATTGCACACAACATGCAGTCTGATCTGTGATCTTCACTGTCCGTTTTGCTGAGACATTGTGGACAAGAGACACCAATGATGTTGCAATCATTTGGGTTTTATTCCTAGAATGAAAATGTCGTTTGGGTTTGTTTGGTGCTCTAAGGGTTAAAACATGCAAGGAAATGCATGCAATGAATTTACACTTAACCTTTCACCAAACAAAACAATTTCAGACTGGTCCAAATTTAAAGCATTTGCAGAAGAAAAATTGAATATGATTCAAATGATGGGTCTTGCAACAGAAAGAGTACAAAACGGGGTAGGTTATCAGCATTTTTGTCTTTTCCCTCAATGTTTTCAAGAGCCTTCTTTCTCAGGATGGTTTAAACTCAGGATTGTAGGATAAAGGCTTAAAGAGAACTCCCATCATCTGAGCTACATTTGTCATCTACAAATGCTATCAGGTGTCCCAAGTAGCTGGGTGGTGAAGTGTAGGACTCATAACCTCGAGGCCATGGCTTTGAGCCTCAATGGAAGCACTGTGCTTTTCATGGGAGTGTCCTGGGGCAAGAAACAATAGAGACCTAGCCTAGTACTGGTGAAAACCTTTCTAAAACATTGTGGGAGAAGGAGAAAGTGCTGCTAACCAGCATTTTCTCCTTTTCTCTTAATGTTTTCTGCTCTTCCAAAGACAAATTTCAAATTTTGATTAACATTTAACATGTCTGCCAATTCTTTGGATTTGGACAAGTCTAAAATTTTGCCATGTGGTAAACAGTTGGGATCATTGTGATCCTTGCTGAGTTGCATGTCTTTTGTTTTTAAATTTGTTAACTCTTTACCCAACGACAAAAATGTAGACTAGTCCAAACTGAAAGCATTTGCAGATGACATTATAAATGTAGTTCAAAACATAAAATTTGTCTCTGAAAGGGTAGAAAACATTGTGGGAAAAGAAAAAATGCTGGCTACTAGCATTTTCTTCTTTTCCCACCATGTTTTCAAAATGCTTCTTTCTTGGGGTCGTTAAAATTCCTGATTGTATGGTAAAAAGTTAACTCTTTACCAAACAACAATTTTTAGACTATTCAAAATTGAAAGCATCTGCAGACGACAAATTTGAAAGTGATACAAATGAACCAAAAGTTTTTGACAGAGTAGAAAACATGGTGCGAAAAGGAGAAAATGCTGGTAACCAGCATTTTCTCCTTTTCCCACCATGTTTTCAAAAGGCCTATCCTTGAGGGTTGTGTGGTAAAGGGTTAAATCATATTGGATGATGAACCATTTTACTTACAGTTTATCGTTATTTTTTTTTTTCAAATTACTCTCAGGGTGAAAATGAGCTTGGCTTTGGGAACTTCAGCATGAAGGAATTGAGGTAGGTCAAAGTTGTAAGTGATTTGAGCTGTTTTTGTTTTTTTCAAATTTCTCTATAATTTTTTTTCTAAATTCATTTTGCTTTGGCACATTGGAACTTTTATTAGACAAGCTAAAGGAGGTTTTAGAGTATTTTTTATTTCATCATTTTGTGCATAAAATCTCCATCTGCAGTGCATTTTATCTTAACTTTACTGGTATAGCAGTTTTGTTTGGTTGGTGTTTAATGCTGTTTTCAACATTACTTCAGCTTTATCATTTCAACATTATATTAAATTTATCATGGCAGCTAGTGCACCTTTCCATACTTTGCTTGGAGCTTCCTTTACTAGTACTTTGCACATTATTTTTCTCAAGCCACTGGCTGCTTTCCCACATAACCATCATGAAAATAATTATTGGCGATTAGAGAGGAATGAATCCTGTAGTAATCACTATAATCAATCCTAAGAAAAAATATTTGCCAATTTTGGGATTTGAACTAGTGACCCCCTGGTTTCAAGTCCTGTTCGCTACCATCTGTGCTACAGGGCTAGGCTGTTCAATGGTAGGAAACTTGGGTGCAAGACATTTATACTAGTCTTTGATTTTACAGAGGCTTGATTGGGTTTAATTTCTTCTGATTTTTTCTTTTTTTTTTTTTAAATTTTTGTTTGTGTGCGGTTTTGCAATTTAATTGAATATCATTCACTGATTAGATGTTGAAAAAGTACAGAAATGAAAATTCTGAAACATTTTCCCAGTGTCGAAGCTCATAAATTATTAATATGAACATTAAGAATTACTTTCATTCAATTCTTTTTGTTTACAAAACAATCGGTCAAAGTACTTCCCAGTCAACATGTAAAATGTTTTATTTGGATAATTTATAGTGAACAGTAGGAATTTCCATTATCTACATTTTGGCCAGGGGCAGGGGTTTTGTGGCACCAAAAAGCATTTTAAATATCAGTGAATTTCCATTTTTTATACTATTTGCAAACAGGTCAAATTTACGTTGAATATCTAGCAAATAGTTATTTAGGGTAGGCCTTTAAAACATACAGAAAATTAGGTAGCTAGCATTACCATTTTAAACTATGTTAAAACTCATGTAAACTGTTTAGTGTTTTATCTACCTAGTCTCGTTTTAATGGCTTTTTTGGCCTTTCTGTTCTCCTTTTTACCCGTTAAACCTCACTTATTCGTACCTTTTACTGTTTACCCATTTTGTTTTATACATTTCTGACTCAATACCTCACAGTATCACTTCTTACCTTTATATATGCGCCCAATATGACCTCAGCTGTAGACGGGCCATAAAACTCCATTCATTCATTCATTCATTCATTCATGTAAACTGTTTGTATGGTGACAAGTCAACCTACAAAATTTACCTTCATTAACTCCGGTTGTTGGCAAACTGGTCTGTAAACTAGGTAATAATATGGAAATTGTGAGGTCTGATATAACTAAAATTGACAAGTTTGTCAATCTATGTCATCTATGACATAATTATAGGTATGTTAATTGCTTGGTAGATTTAATTTGAATTGGAGTATCAGGTTAAAAGTTTACTTACACCATCTTGCTTACATCAAATTATTGTAGGCAGGTAAGGTTCAGCAGACTGACAGTTGGAATTTCCATTATATACATACACAATGTGGCCAGGGACAGGGGCTATCAAACACAAATGGAAGTTTCAGCCATCATTGTGCTGGCAATACCATTTTCATTTTTAGTAATAAATGTAAATAGATCAAATATGTGTTACAATGGCTTGCAACCAGATTTATCTTAACAAGCTTTTGAGAAAATCCTCAAGATAATTTTTATTCACCTGGTTGCTTTAAAACTAAGATACAAATATATGCAGAAAATTTGAGAAATGTCCCATTTTCTTTTTTATATATTTTTCTGTAAAGACTCTTACTCTGCTTGTTATAGGCCGGTAATTAATGGTGACAAGAGATAAATACATGTACATTCTAAACATGCTAGATGGTTGGGCAGATGCATGTAGCTAAGTTTATGGAGACCCAGAGTATGGCTTTGAAGGTCAGACATATAGGTTCAATTCCAAGCCACACTGACCCCTCCGCCCCTCCCCTAAACTAAAATGAACCATCATGTCCTCATGATTTTTCCATAGTAAATATCATCTTTCATTGAAAAGAATTTTTTGGTCAAACTTTACTTTTATGAAAGATTTTAATATAAAAAATTTGTTTATATAAAAAAAAGGTTCTATGCAATTTTTTCATTTAACTGCGTATCAGCATTTATATCCTATAATCTGTCAAGATTCTGTAAGCTTTTCCCAAATAACAAATTTCATACTCTACTAGGTAAAGCATCTGCAGATGACAACTTCAAAATTAGTAAAAATGAATCAGTTCTCTGAAAGGGTAGAAAACAGTGTTGGAAATAAAGAAAATGCTGGCTACCAGCATTTTCACCTTTTCCCACATTATTTTCAAAAGTTTTTTATTTTTCAGGGGCCACTTAAAAACTCGGAATTCTATGGTATAGGGCTAACTGATATTTGGTCATATATTGTATCCAGGGACAGGAGCCATACCATTCAATTATAGTGAACAAAGTCAAATATCAAAGTATCAGTAAAAAGATCTTTAAGTTGAATTCTTATGAAACTTGGTGAGGTTCAGTAGACTGATGGTAGGAATTTCCATTACAAATATCGTAGCCAGGGACAGGGGTCAGTACACACAAATGGAAGTTTCTACTATCAGGTTGCTGGCAATACCATTTTTTAAGTGTTTGTAAATACCATGGCCATATGCATATCATACTATCAAGTAAACTGTCCTGTAAGGTATACTCATACCACTGGCATATGAACGTTTTATTTGATACTGTAAAGCTGGAGTCTATTTTTGACTTTTTGAAAGGGGTAAATCTCTTTAAAAAGATACAATTTTAGGTTCTGTTGACCATCTGTATTCTTAGACTTTGTCACTGGTCTTGTTTGTCCTTTTAGTGTTTACACAGCTGATATTTTAAGCTTTTTCTGTAACATTATAGTTTGATCAATTAAATGCATTGCATTAGTTGTTAGTGCGTCCAAAGTGACCTTTGATGTCAATGGGCCATAAAATTCCATTCATTCATTCATTCATTCATTTAAACACTAGTCTAGATTAACTTCATCTTGTAACCAGAATTTTTGTGTTTTCTCATTATTTCTAGGACAGAAATCATCATTTGAATTACATTTAATTTGTTGTCTGCAAATGTTTTAACTTGGTAGGGTCCAAAATTTTTTGTTTTTCAAAGAGTTAAAGTATTTCTAAAGTCTTAGGCAAAAAAGTATCGCATTAAAAATTCTCGAATAAAACTTCTTGCTTACATGAATTTCCAATATAAAGATAAGGTTCAGCAGATTGACAGTTATGTAGGGACCTTCTTCTGAGAAAAACATGTCGTGCACCAAGGTCTTTAATTATGTCAAAATGAATGAAATAACAAACACCAAAAAATCTCTACACTGCTACCTTTAATAAATTTCAAAATTCAAAATTGTTTAAGTTTGTACATTTTTTTTCATACTTATATCATACTGCTGCAGAGGTTTTGTGTGCAGTGCTATCACCACATTGATAACCTAGGTACCGGTCTGTAAAAATGTACCCAATACGGCCAATGTACGGAAAAGGATATAGGGCCTTAAGCCTTTTCTGTTACAAAGTATTTTGTAGGTTAAGATGGTACTGTCTTGGAGTGTGTTGCAACCCTGGTGTGGGGATTATCTATAGAGAACTATAGGATCCCTGCCAAGTCTGATTCAAAACCTCGACCCAAATATTATATTTTCTACAACTGCTCCCTGTGTCTCATAATAAGACTTGTCAGGCCAAGGCATGTCTGAAAGCATTGCAGTCTTAACCCAAGATGACATCAAGATGGCCATTGACAGGCTGACAGCCATATTGTATTGAGCAGGTAAGAAAATGGCCTTGGACGTGCCTAGAGAAACTGCTCCTTCCTATATTGGCCACACCGTGCTAGGTGGACAGTCTTGTCTGATGTCTGGAGTATATAAAATAAACATTGGATATTGTGTCAGCATATTAGTTAGGTAAAGAGTTCTACTTATTACCGTACAGGCTGTTTTTTTTATCTATTAAGAAAAATGCCATAGTGGAGAAATATTTGCAGAAAGGAAAGTTGTCTCTTTTGAAAAATATGGAAAACTTGTGGAGAAAAGGAGCCATTTCTTGTAATATGCAAGTAGTATTTTTCTGCTGACAAACAGACTTTTTCAGAGGCTTAAGAAAACATACCTGTATGGTAGTGAGTTAATAATTTTCATAAAAGACTGTTAGGCCAAAATAAGAGAAGAATGGTCATTACAAAGCCGACACCAAAATGAGCAATTTTAGAAAACGACCATGAACATGCTGTAGATGTATTCCCTAAAATATTGGCCACACCGTGCTAGGTGAACAGTCTTGTCTGGTTCAGTGTCTGATGTACGATACAGAATGCAATATTGTGTCTGCTTATTGGTAAAGGATTAAATAATTTTTATATGAATGAATATATTCATATAATGTTCAAAATTTATAATTCTTTGAGAGCAATAAGCTGAATCACATGTATAACTTTGGCCTACTTGGGGATGTGGTTGTTGTTCCTTACCCCTGCTTTTGTTGTATTTTTAGTACTAGAGCCACACAGGGAGAATATGGTGAGAATATGACGACCAGAGATGAACCATCCTTTTAAAAGAAGACCTAGACCAATTTATGTTGTACATTGTACTAAACAGTATTGTTCCACAAATTACCATTACACTATTCACATCTTGGAAATAATAAGAGAAAAACTGTGTTTTTTGCAAGTTGATTGTGTGATTCTACTGAACTGATCGTGATGTTACAGGAATGACATTAGCAAATTGATTGTGAACTAGATTTTGAGTCGGGTTACCTTATAATAACAGGTCTTTTGTCCAAAGTTCTGTTCTTCGGTAACATGGAGTGATATTTTTCAGTAGAAAAATTATTTCCTCACAATACTACCTAACACAATACAACTGCACATGGATTTTACTTGGTGAGCAACCTATGAGTTGCTATGAGGAACATGTACAGGTCAAGGGTATAAAAGTTAACCCTTTGCCAAACAATCCCAGGTTTTAACAACTTTTAGAAAGAAGCCTTTTGAAAACATTGTGGAAAAAAGAAGAAATGCTGGTAACCAGCATTTTCTCCTTTTTCCACAATGTTTTCTTCCCTTTGTTATTTGGTAAAGAGTTAATGGTGTGTCTGAAATTAACCTGTATGGTTATAGGGTAACCTCCATTTTATAGACTGATAAAATGTTGTATAGTAAAGCATAATAAAAAGTTGTGAAAGAAAAGTAGCCATTCTTTTTTCTACACCATTTTCTTACTTTCATGTAGTTATTCTTTCTGTAATATAGATCAACTCTACTGTTCAAATTCAAACCTTGTCGATTTTGAACGATGTGATTCCTCTTCGAGAGGGTCGGGGAAAAATGTGAGAAAATGTTGATTGTCCTTTTCCCATGATATTTACAATTTAGCCTTCTTTGACAAGGTCTCAACCCTTTATCACATAAAAAAAATTGATTTGACAAAATGTAAACTTTCTAAAGCATTTGCAGATGATTTTCATTGTAGCTGAAAAGGTGGTTAGAACTGTCTTTGAAATGGTAGAAAACATTGTGGGCAAAGGAGGAAATGCTAGTTACTAGCATTTTCTCTTTTTCCCACAATGTTTTCAAAAGCATTCCACCTTAAGGTTGTTAGAGCTTGGAATCATTTGGCAAATCGTTCAAATCTTCACTAAATGACTAAACTTAACACTTGTCCAAATTGAAAGCATTTGCAGATGACAAATGTTGCTTAAATGGCGGAATTGGTCACTGAAAGAGTGGAAAACATTGTGGGAAAAGGATACTTTAAATTATTGTTCAAATCTCTTTTGTCTTCTCCCTTTACCAAACGATGATGTTTTAGACTGGTCCAAATTGAAAGCATTTGCAGACGACAAAACAAAGGTTGACTCAAACATTAAAATTTGATTTTTGAAGGGTAGAAAACATTGTGGGAAAAAGAGAAAATGCTGGTTTACCAGCTTTTTCTCCTTTTCCCACAATGTTTTAAAAAGCTTTGTTTGGGTCGTTAAAAGTTGGGATTGAGTGGTAAAGAGTTAAATCTTAAAAGAATAAATTTAGTGAAGCAGATCCATTGCATGGATGATATTTTTCCTTTCAAATGGACTTATCTTAAATGAAAGGTTTGCTTGGTGTTTAGTAGTGTTTTCAACATTATTTCAGCCATATTATGATGGTCAATCCACCTATCCAAGTGTTCCCATAACAACAGTTACTACTTGGTATAACACACGCTCTTTTCATACCATCAGCTGTGTAACATAAATTGTGTTGATATGTGGATGAGTCCTTTAAGTTAAGGAAATCTCTCACTTAATATTTTCATTATTTTTTTCAAATGACATTGTTCTTCCTCCTATTGCCCTATTTTTTGTTAGCTTTACCCTACTTTTTCCCATGTCTTTACGTTACTTTTCACCATGTATTCATTTTTTTTCTTTTTTCCTTCTCCTCTAACATTGTAAAAATGTCTAGAGCAGCAATGTTGTTTACGCTAAAAGTCTCTATATGTGACACTGACCTATACCGAAATAGATTTATGTCAATTTATGTGGCTGATGACGAAAAACTCTGTAGTTTAAGTCAATAAAATATTCTGATTCTGATTCTGTTGAAACAAAGCAGTGAGAGTGGGAAGAATGACTACTGTCTATCCACGAAAAAGAGTTTAGCTCTGCTTGGATTCAGTCAAGCCCAAAACATTACCAGTTTGGATGCACAGGCACTCATTTTGTGACAAACTTCACCATTCGTATAAAGTAACTTTTAGGACAAGGTGCCCAACTCTATTCCATACCGAACACCGCCAGTCATCATTTATTGTAATTTTCACATTTTCATCCACCAGAGGAAGACCACTATTGAACCCAATATGAAAAATGGAGAAAATGCTGGTACTCAATATTTCTCCTTTTCCCATGATGATTTCTACCCTTTACCACACAATGCAGAGTTTTTATGACCCAGAAGCTTTTAGAAAACAGTGTGAGATTAGGAGAAAATGCCAGTAAGCAGCCTTTTCTCCATTTTCACGATGTTTTCTACTCTATCGAAGACAGAAGTCATCTTTTTAGCTACATTTGATTTGTTGTCAACAAAATTTATGCTTTCAGTATGGCCAAGTCCAAAATTTTGTTGTTTGGTAAAGAGTTAACCCTTTAATACACAATCCCGACTTTTAACGACCCTGAGGAAGAAGCCTTTTGAAAACATTGTGGGAAAAGGAGAAAATGCTGGTAACCAGCATTTTCTCCTTTTCCCACAATGTTTTCTACTCTTTCAAGTACAAATTTTGTCATTTGAGCCACCTTTAATTTGTCGTCTGCATCTGCTCTCAATTTGGACCAGTCTAAATTATTGTCGTTTGGTAAAGAGTTAAACCATTTTGAATCACATTGGATATTTCATCAGGAAACTTTAACATGGATGATTCTAGATCTTTGTCAATAGGTCAAGAGCTAACTTTTCACCACACATTAATGGGTGCTAAATTACCAAAGCTGTTGTCATTCATTCATTCATTCATTACCAAACAGCAAAATTTTTAACTTCTTTGATTTCGAAGCAGTGGCCGAGGCCTAATCAAATATGGCTTGAAATTGATAGGATATGTCTTTGACAGGGCACAAAACATAGTAAGATAAGGAGAAAATGTTGGTTACCAACAAGTCTATATACTTTAAGGACCCTGGGGGGAAAATAACCTTTGAAAACATTGCAGGGAAGGGAGAAAATACTGGTGACCAGAATTTTTTCTACTTTTAACCCTTTACCTAAACAATCCTGGGTTTTAATGACCCAGGGAAAGAAGCATTTGGAAAACATTGTGGGAAAAGGAGAAATACTGGTAACAAGCATGTTTTCTGTTCCATCATGGATAAATTCCACCATATGAGCCATCTTGAATTTGTCGTCTGCAAATGCTTTCAATTTGGACCAGGCTTAAATTTTGTTGTTTGTTAAAGAGTTAGAGATAAATCTCATCATTTCTGCCCTGCTTTCAATATGAACTAGTCCAAAATTTTGTTGTCTGGCAAAGTGTATTATTGCATCTGAGCCGTGAAAAAAGGGGTTGAACTCTTAACCAACTGACAAAATTTTAGATTTATCCAAATTGAAAGAGTTTGCAGACAACAAAAGCAAATGTGATTCTAAAATTGGAACTTGTTTTGGGAAGGGTAAAAAAATTGTGGAAAAGGAGATGTTGGTAACCAGCATTTTCTCCTTTTCCCACAATGTTTCCAAAAGGCATTTTTCTTTCATTGATCCATAACACCCACTGTGGTCTAGAAAAACCAAATGAGTCATGAGCCAATGAGGTAGACTGGTCCCTTAACATGCAGATACTTGACCATAGACTGTGCAGGCTGACCTGGGTCAATAATTTTTTGCAGACCCCTTTTCCCAGAATATTGCTCATTTATATTCTGTACAAGATGACTAGATTTTCCTTATATTTTAAACCATAGACAGCTCTGGTACAGTCAAAGTTCTTTTCTATGGCAATGCAATTAAGATCAAGATTATATTGCCTTATTTTGGATTAATTCAAGATCAGAATGCATGAAATGTGCAGTCTATCATGAATCTATACAGTCTGCTATTTTGTGATATATTCAACATTAAGTAAAAGCTGTTACGAGTTGCAGTTACATCAGTTTGCCCTGAGCGGACAGGTTTCCAAAGTTTGCCATCTCTCTAATCGGTCTACCGACCGATTAAAAAACTATTAATCTCATCAGTACATAAAATAATCATATGCACATGGTAGATCTAGCTATTCCTCGTACTATGCCTAAATTTATACATAACCCTTATCCTGCTAAATAAGTGAAATTAAATTTTCAAGACAATTGGAAACACCCAAATTTTGCTATTTTAAAGATATTTTTTACGAAAAGACCTGACCTTATCTGACAGTGTAGATCCAAGATCAGACTGCAGGTTCTCTGCAGTCTGATCTGAATCTACACTATCAGCAAAAGGAAAGTCGGTCGCGCTTAGCAGCTTAACGGTTAACGCCTAACTATCATTCTTTCCCTCTATAGTAAGAAAGTAAAAAATGGTACATTGTTATTTAGGCCTATTCTTTAAGCGCCTAGAGGAGAAAGCAGGGTCTTTTGCGGACAGTATACGTCAAGATCAGAATGCACAGAACTTTGCAGCCTTATCTCGGATCTACACTATCCATTTGTCAAGCACGTAAGATAAAAGTCTAAAAGTTCTCAGAGTATCAATAATTTCAGTCTGGTCTAAAGTGGTCCACTCGTCACAACTCGGCCGATTCCGTACCTACATCTAACCTCGTCTGTATAAAGGACGCTTCCATTTTGAACTACCAATCACATGATCTTAAACATGGCGGCGCCCCTGCAAATCGCTTAGCAACGACATAAAGAGGTCTTGACCATAATTGTGTCATGCTATGTGAAAAGGGGGTTGAATGCATCTTCAAAGTGTATCGACTCAGGTCAGCCTCCGCAGTCCGCGCAGGCATTCGGCATACCTCGGGTCAGGGATCGTATATTACATGTATACATGTAATATACGATCCGACCTGCTCGGGTGATCCAGTGATCAAATCCCTCGTCTGTATCACGTGGCTTGATATGCACCTACACGGTACATTTCGTACGTTGCCGGAGGCACACCGTTTTACCGCTATTGAGTTTGTAAGGCTCCTCTTATAAAAGAAAACATGAGTTAATTTTCTATCGATATCTTTCTAAGAATATTTCAGTCGGCAAACAGATTGTACATTCAATCCGAGATTGGCGTGGTTTATCAATTCCGTTGGGAGCTTTCATCGAGAGATCGATATACCTATGTACCTTATATGTGAATAACTTCACCGTGGTTGTTCATGTCGTTGCTAAGCGATTTGCAGGGGCGCCGCCATGTTTAAGGTCGTGTGATTGGTAGTTCAAAATGGAAACCTCCTTTTAGGGACGAGGTTAGATGTAGGTTTGGAATCGGCCGAGTTGTGAGGAGTGTCCGCGTAGGCTGACCTGAATTTAATTTCTATGCTATTAGTCAAATTTAGAACTGTATGTCAAAGGAACAATCTACCTCACGAGTAAGTCGATTGTTGACAAAATGGATTTTACATGGATCCATAATTATGTGATAACTAGTTTGGTATAGTGCACTACGGAGATGAATTAAACCTCCATTTCGAAGAGTTAAGATTTGGCCCTTAAATATAATTGAGCCATGCTTCCTGAAAAGGGACTTAATGTATCCCTGTAATGCATGATATCAAGCAAGTCATCACATGATCATGCATCCACAAAGTCCATTTGGTCTAACAACCGACTTTAATCATGAGGTCAACTGGTCCTTAGACATACAAAAAACTAACCTGAAGCAAAAAGTATTGGCCCAGGTCAGCCTGCGCAGATCGCACAGGCTGTTTGCAGATGCATTAAGCTCCCTTTTCACACAGCATGCTCTATAAAGAATAGACAAAAGTATAGCTAAAATAAGGAGTAGCCAGGAGTATAACAAAGGTAAAGCCCATAACTTAAGGCCTAGGCCGAGCTTCCACGTATTCGAGCATTTCATTCACCATGCGTCCTTGCAAACACTGATCAGTGTTGATGCCAGGGCTTCAAGACTTCCACCTGGCTAGGAAAAAAGCCGCCTTCGCAGAAATAATATGAGCTATGCTCTGGCAAAAGGGGGCTTAATGAATCTCCGTGATGCATGATACGAAGCAATTCATCACATAATTATGGATCTATATATCCATTTTGCCTATACCAACCGACTGAATCATGAGGTAAACTGGTCCTTGGACATGCAGAATTGCAGATACATTAAGCCCCTTGTTCACAGAGCATGGTTCATTTATAAAATATATGTATCGTATAATTCTGACCTGCAACACCAAAAACTGATGTTTTGTGCAATCTGAAATTGGTTTCAACTATCCGCGAGAACACTTGATTAACTGAATGTATATGGTGTTTGCGCCGTTTTCAACATTATTTCATATAGACCCTTTTAGTCTCTGACCACTTCCTGGTAACGAGACCGAAAAACTGCGCATGCGCATTCGTGTAGGGAAAAAAGACAAAATAAAACAGTGGCAGATTATTGAAAGTGTACACAAAACTGTTAAATTATGAGCGATTATATGAAAAGCTTACTCCCTGAGGCGAAGAAACGATAATCAGACTAACTTATTTGCTAAGGGTTCAGTAACGTGGAAGAAAACGATCCGTATTTTAGTGACAATATAAGAAGACGTCAAAAAAAAAACGGTGTCGCTGTTGTGGGCTGACGTCATCAAAGGAAACGCTATCCGACCACAGGCAGTAACAGACAAACCCCACGAAGCATGGGCTGGAACACTGCGGGAATGGGAAAAATGCATGCTACCAGCATTTTTTACCTTTTGCCGTAGTGTTTCCACAAGCCCGTTGATGTAGGGTCGTTAATTAAGATGAGGGAGAGTTAGGTAAAGGATTTATAAAGGATAGCCATCTGATATATCACATACTTTTTAGTTTAATCAGGGATCGTATATTACAGTAATATACGATCATTGGTTTAATCGACAATATAGTGGATATTTTAGTTTAATTTCAATGGCGAAGGGTGTGGATCGAGATCGGCATAGTTCATGCTGTTACCTCTAATAGATTATATTGAAAGTGACTCTTTTCTGAATGACTTGTTTCATACTAATGACGGCTTAACCGGAATATCAGATAAGAACACTTTACTTGAAAGTATGTCCTTTTCGCAACAAAGATTTTGCAAAGATACCCGTTCAAATGCCCGAGGGCTGACCTTCATCGATTTATGTAAAGAACATGATCTTTTTTTCCTAAACGGTCGCTGCGGCTCAGATAAAGAAGTTGGAAACTTCACATTTCGCGATATATCTGTTATCGATTATGTTATTGCTTCTATAAACTGCCTAGATTCTCTTCATACTTTTGACATTTATGAGACGGACCCGCTATATTCAGATGGACATAATGCATTACAATGGTCATTGAAATTAAAAAGAAATGTTACTATGTATACTGAACAAAATGAACAACGTATCTCAGATAATATGCGACCGCCATGGAACAATAGTCAAATACCTTCTTTTGTATCAAATATTGATGAGTCAATTATTAGTTCTATTGAGCTTCAACTTAATACTTATCCACATTCTGGATCTACAATAGACAATATAACATATTCATTACAAAATCTCTTCCAAAAAGCGGCTCAGTCTGCATTTTCAGCAAATTCGAGGCAAACAACAAATTATCCAAATTCTACAAACAAACCCTGGTTTGGGTCAAAATGTAAACGATCGCGAGATAATTATCACAGAGCGAAGTCAACGTACAATATACAAATAAAGTTAATTTAAAAAATTCAAGTAAACAATATAAGAGAATAATGAATTATTACATTAAAGAATATAGATATAAATTTGCAAATAAATTAAGAAGTATGAGCACAAAATCACCGAAACAATACTGGAGATTTCTGAATGGAATAACGCAGAAAAAACAAAAAATAGATTCTCCGAATATCGACACCTTTTATGATTATTTTAAGTCTACGAACACAAGTGACTCATATGAAGAGATAGATATGTCTAATTTGCCAATTAACGGCAATAATAATCTAAATTTAGATTTTACCGAAGAGGAAATTAATAAATGTATAGACAGCCTTAACAACTCCAAGTCACCTAGCCCATCCGACAATATTATTAATGAATATATCAAAACTACGAAGTCAGTATTAACACCAATATATATCAAATTATTTAATATCATACTAGAAACAGGAATTTTACCGCGTTCTTGGTTAGAGGGTTATATCATACCAGTCTATAAAAACAAGGGTAGTCCCACAGATGCAAGTAATTATCGACCCATTACCATTTTAAGTTGCTTGGGCAAACTTTTTACTTCAGTATTAAACCATAGGATTACAAACTTCATCGATGCGAATAACTTTTTAAATGAAAATCAAGCTGGATTTCGGAAAGGATACTCATGCTGTGATCATATATTTACTCTGCATTCTCTAATAGAAATTTTAAAAAAGAAAAAGAAAAAATTGTTTTGTGCATTCATAGATTTTAATCAAGCATTCGATAAAGTATGGCGTTACGGTCTCTGGCAAAAAGTTCTTGCCGTAATAGATGGCAAAATTTTTCGGGTTATTTATAATATGTATCAGAATATAAAATCGTGTGTTAAGCACGATGGAGCTTTATCGGACTTCTTCCGATCTGAAATTGGTGTCAGACAGGGCGAGAATTTATCTCCTATTCTTTTCTCTATTTACCTGAATGATTTACAGGATCATCTCCTAAACGACAGTGCTATTGGTGTAGAGTTGAATGATACAATTGATGAAACTCATTGGCTTAAACTGCTTATTCTTCTCTATGCTGACGACACAATTATTATTTCTGACAACGCAATTGATTTTCAAAACTGTCTTAACTCCTTCCAGCAATACTGTGTTAATTGGAAACTTAAAGTTAATTTATCAAAAACAAAAGTAATCGTATTTGGGGCTAGAAATACGCAAAATTTCGAGTTTAAAATTGGTGTAAACCCCATCGCAATCATATCGAAGTATAAATACTTAGGCGTCATATTCACTAGCAATGGTTCCTTTTTACAAGCTCGCAAACACCTTGTTGAACAAGCCAAAAAGGCCATGTACTCCATTTTTCACAAAATAAACAATGCATACTTACCTGTTGATCTTGCCCTGAAATTATTTGATCATACTGTTACTCCCATACTTACCTATGGTTCAGAAATATTTGGATTTGAAAACATAAATATGATAGAAAATGTACACAAAGAATTTCTTCGGAAACTTACAGGAGCCCGTAAAAGTACCCCATTATATATGCTTTATGGAGAATTGGGCCGTTATCCATTAGAAATCATTATCAAAACCCGCATGGTCTCTTTCTGGAATAAATTAATAATGGGCAAAGAGCATAAATTATCCATGAAAATTTATAGATACATGCTTAACCAAAATATAAACTATAAATGGATAAATAAAATTAAGGAAATACTTGGACAATGTGGAAGAAATGATATATGGCTATTTCAGCCACTCTTAAACCAAACATCAGTCAATAAACAAATTAAAGCTATACTTATAGACCAGTTCAAACAAGACTGGCATTCCCAGTTAGAATTGTCCAATAAATCGAAAGTCTATATGTCTTTTAAGGGAAATTTCCAGTTAGAAAACTATTTTAAAATCCTACCAAAACAAGATTATTTAATACTTTTTAGATACCGTACTGCTAATCATCGATTGCCCATTGAAACGGGTCGTTATGATGGAACTACTTTCGAAAATCGTAAATGTGAATTATGTTCTCTTGACAAAGTTGGATCTGAGAAACATTACCTGCTTGAATGTACATACTTTGCTGAAATTCGATCTAAATGTATAACAATAACTCGCCAAAATCAAGATACTTTTTTTGCAAAACTAATTAATTCTGAATGTAGAAAGACACTAGTAAAGGTATGTCAAGTCATTCGTTCCATTCTTCGAAACTTTTAGTCTCGCCAGTGCCCTCAGCTTTCATCTATTGCCTTCGGTCTTATTCTCTAGAATAATTTTGATATGTATAAGCAATTTATTCTTGCTACAAGAAAATAGGCCTTTGAAACATTGTGGGAGGGGGAGAGAATGCTGGTGGCCAGCATCTTCCCCCATTCTCACAATGCTTTCAACTTTATCAATTTTCATCTTTTGCCTTCGGTCTTATTTTCTTGAACAATTTTGATATGTATAAGCAATATACTCTTGATACAGGGAAATAAGTCTTTTGAAGCATTGTGGAAGGGGGAGAGTAAGCTGGTAACCAGCGTCTTCCCCCATTCTCACAATGCTTCCAACTTTATCTATCCTCATCTTTTGCCTTCGGTCTTATTCTCTTGAACAATTTTGATATGTATAAGCAATATACTCTTGTTACAGGGAAATGAGCCTTTTGAAACATTGTGGAAAGGGGAGAGGATGCTGGTAACTAGCGTCTTCCCCCATTCTCACAATGCTTTCAACTTTATCTATTTTCATTTTTTGCCTTCGGTCTCATTCTCTTGAGCAATTTTGATACGTATAAGCAATATACTTTTGCTTCAGGGAAATAGGCCTTTTGAAACATTGTGGAAAGGGGAGAGGATGTTGGTAGCCAGCTAGCATCTTCGCCCATTCTCACAATATGTTTTCTACTTTTATCAATTCTCATACTTTGTCTATGGTCTTATTCTTTTGAACAATTTTGATATGTACATATAAGCAATATATCCTTGCCTCAGGGAAATAGGCCTTTTGAAACATTGTGAAAAGGGGAGAGAATGCTGGTAGCCAGCATCTTCGCCCATTCTCAAAATGCTTTCTACGTTTGTCAACTTTCCTATTTTGCCTTCGGTCTTATTTTGCCTTCGGTCTTATCTTCTTGAACTATTTTGATATATATAAGCAATATGCACTTGCTACAGGGAAATTGGCCTTTTTAAACATTGTGGAAATGGGAGAGGATGCTGATGACCGGCATCTTCGCCCATTCTCAAAATGCTTTCTACTTTGTCAATGACCGAGATGATTGTTTTTCTTACATCCAATTTAACCTGTCGTCTGTAGATTCTTACAATTTGGTCTAGCTAAATATTTTGTCGTTTGGAAAGGGGCTACGTAACTACGATTGGCTCAGATAATTGGCCAAATACACAAAGTGTGGACCCCCACCCACTAACCCTTGCACTTCAACAAAAAGAGATTTGGGCTATTTGACCCTTTCCCGAACAATCTCTGGTTTTTACGGGTCAGGTATAGAAGCCTTTCGAGGGCATTGTGGAAATAGGAGAGAATGCTGGTAACCAGCGTTTTCTCCTTTCCCCACAATGTTTTCTACCCTATCATATAGAAGGGTCATCTTTTTGGCAACTGTTGATTTGTCATCTGCAAAGTGCTTTCAGTTTGGTCTGGTCCAAAATTTGTCGTTTGGGAAGGGGTTAATCGGAAATGGTTTACTCTAAAAAGATATCAGATAGTTATAAAACCACTGAATATACCGGAAATCTTGTTTTAACTTTGCTTGGTATTCGTCATTTCCCCTTTTTGTATGATTTGTATACTTGGGAGAATAAAAGATTTGCCTCTTGTCTTGTCTTTAAAAGAGAGTGTGTAATGTGATCAATTTCGTCATGAAACAAATTTTGGCGCAGACATATTTGAAAACATGAATGAATGAATGAATGAATGAGCGAGCGAGCGAACGAACAGATGGATGGATGAACTAAAGCGCGAACGAAGAACGAAAGAACAACTGTATACATGTAATGCCCTTTTGTCGTTTGTGGCTGCTCTTTTCCATAATTGCTTTCCACCAGGGACCGTTTGTAACATGCAATTTGAAAACAGTCCTTTTCCGAAAACAGTGTTGGAAAAAGTTGAAATAATATTTACCAGCATATTCTCTTTTTCTTACAATGTTTGAAAAGCTTTCTTTTCTGTTGGTCGTTAAGACTTGTGGTTGTTGGGTAAAGGGTTAAATACCAGCCGATATAGCTCAGTAGGTAGAGCGTAGGACTCGTGAACACAATGTCCTACAGATTGTGGGTTCGTATCCCCGGCTGGCCAACTAAAAATTACTAATAGTCTTTCGGATGAGACATTAAACCGAGGTCCCGTGTGACGGTGCTATACGCCGAGCACGTTAAAGAACCAGGCGAAGCTCTCAGTAGTTTCGACCTGTATCCTTGCACTATCCCCCGTAACAACTAACCGTCTTCTGGGGGCGTCGCTCAGATGGGCAACCGGTAGCGACGATAAATAAACGGAAATAACCAACCAAAGGGTTAAATGGAAATTGTAACAGTAATTAGTTGAACACATTGCATAAGGGGAGGCATTTTAGCGTGTCATATACATGAAAATGTAGGGAAACAATATGGACCTTAGCCTTAACCCTTAGCCTCCGTTACGTGACGGTGATCTTGAATTTAATTTGCGAAAAATATAATGAGAGATCTGTTTGCACATGGGGGTAGCGTGGTCTTGAAATATACTGTTACAAATCCTAATTATGGTTTAAGTAATTAAGATTTATGACATAAACTTAACGCGAATTCCTCTTATGCTGGTCAAAATATAAGTACGGCAGGATATGGGTCAAAAATCAAAAACATTAAATGACGATGGTCAATAAAATACAAAACATTAACGTAGAAAAATCTCTTTAAAAACATACGAGATCAAACAAATAATTTGAATAAAATATACGGGGACGCGTTTATGGGACGTTTTAAACCGGCATGGTAATTGCAGACGTTTGAAGAAGTAAGATGTCTTGACTCTGGGACGTTTAAGCCAGATACTAATTTACTAATCTGTTGGTACATCCGGGTGCACAGCATGATAACGGCATCCTGTAACACAATTAATCTTCAAAGATTTTACCAATAAAATCTTTCGACAAAGCCAAAACATTGCATGTGAAAATAGCTTTCAACAGTGGCGATATTGAACTTTTTGCCCTACAAACAGTGCGCATGCGCGGAAAGTGGGATTCTGGGATCGTATTTCCTTGGCAACGAACGGCGTTGTAAAAGGGTCTATACTAGTATATCGCGGCGACCCAGTCTCACCAAGCCACGCTTTTCTTTTTTCGCACAGGCACTCCACACAATTTTTCTTCCCATTCAACTGGCTGCATGCCCACATAACCATCGTCGAAGCAACAATCAGCGGTGAGAGGGAGATGAATCCTGTCGCGATGAGTATCATCATCAATCCTCGGAAAGAAGTTGGCTGAGCTGTGGATTAGAACCACTGACACCAACAACCCCCCCCCCCCCACCCCCGACCTAGGTTTCAACCCTTGTACTTTATGGACTGACCTACCGAGCTCCGTTAAGAGAAGAGGTAGGAAGCAATACTTTGTAGTTATTTCAAAAGAGAGAGAAGGATCAGGCTGCGATATTTTATATAAATTGTGAGATGCATAGGTAGATAACCAATACTGGGTATTTCATATGAACATTAAAACAATACCCTTCAAACCGGTACATCTAGTAATATGGCCTCTGTCACAGTCGTTACATTTCGGGGAGGGAAATATCATTCAAATATTAGTCAAGCTCTGGCAAAAGAGGGCTTAGTGCATCCCCGTGATCCATGAACTATTTTGTCTAACGACCGACTGAATCATGAAGTAAACTGGTCATTGGACATACAGAAAATTGACCAATAGCGAAAAGTTTCGGCCCAGGTCAGCCGGCGCGGACTGCGCAGGCTGACCTTGGCAGATACTTTTCGCAGATTCCTTCAGCCCCCTTTTCACAGAGCATGAGCGCACGAACAACAGAAACCTTCAAGCATTCAAAACAGCTAAAGGAAAAACGAAAAAAAAAAAATTGCACCATTCACCGTTTACCAGACAATCCCAAGTTTCAGCAAACCTTAGGAATAAAGCTAATGAAAACATTGTGGGAAAAGGAGAAAATGCTGGTAACCAGCATTTTCTCCTTTTTCCACAATGTTTTCTATCCTTCATAGACAGATTTGAGTCGAAATTAAATTGTGTTCTACAACTGTTTTAAATTTGGACCAGTCTAAAATTTTGTCGAATCGCAATGTTTTCTGCCCTTCTAAAGACGAATTCTGTTATTTCAATCACACTCAATTTGTCGTCTGCAAATACTTTGATATTGGGCAGGTCTAAAGTTTTGTCGTTTAGTAAAGCATTAAAGTTGTCCAGGTTGAAAAGAGTAGGACATAAAAAAAAAGATTCGATATCTGGTTGGTACTTAGCGCCATCTCGCGTCTTTGATAAAGATCTGTTTAATATGTCGCATGACCGATTTTAAATCGCACGTTAAATCTGAGGAAGTGTAAATAAAACTGTTTTAAATATCTTCCAGTTTATTTGTGTGATTTATAGAGCAGATTGAAGGAGGCAGATAATATTGGATTATACACGTACGTAATCGGACAACACATACAGCCATGTACTAACGGTTAACCAAGATGTAAGAATAATTTTAATATTGTTCCAGAATTATTTAAAGGCTCTATATCTGCCAAAATAAACAATGCAGGCGTTAAAATGCATTTAAATTTAAATCATAACGCTTGAAAGTATGTAAATTATTGTGAAGAGGACATTCTGTTGTTGTATGATCGATCCATGTGTTAGTGGCAAGCAGAAAAATTGAAATCTAAAACTAGGTTAAAAGTTGCTAGGTCGCTCTATCTTCTGTTTACTTTTTACCGGATATAAGAAACTGCAAGCGACTATTACCTGGACCGACCGTACAGTAACAGATTGTTATCTTCACAATAACTTCCATACTTTTAAATAGTATTTTTAAATTTGAATGCATTTTACCACACATTTTTGACTAGCGAAGCTAGTCTATAGGCATCAAGATTGACATAGATTCAAAACCCCACAGTTGCCAAATACTGCCACACAGAAAATACTTCTTTCTGTTAGAAATCTTAATTCTGTTATACATGACAATTTAGACATAATCCACGAAATCTCTTCCTCTCCGATTTGAAAATGTCGTCTTACAAAGTAATAAACTGAACAAGATGTCATTTATAAGGTACAAGAACTTTGCTTTATGTAAATTGAGTGACCTATGCAAAGCAGAGAATCACTTATTCCTACACAACTGTAACATTATGAATGAAACTATTAATAGGTTAACTTGTAGCAAATCCCAGCTATATCAACCCTCACTGGACAGGGAACCCTTGTCATTCCTTCAGTCAATCATTATTTAGATCATTGTGTACAGCTGAACTATTATGTTAAACTGTTATTCTATTAACATTTTACCAAACAATCCCAAGTTTTAACGATACTGGGGAAGGATCCCTTTGTAAACATTGTGGGAAACGGAGAAAATGCTGGTAACCATCATTTTCTCCTTTTCCAACATTGTTTTCTGCCCTTCTGGAATCATGTTTCATCAGTTCAGCCACGTTTAATTCATGGTCTGCAACAGCTTTGAATTTGGACGGATGTAAAATTTTTCGTTTTGTAAGGAGAGTTAAATAGTTAACTACATCTTGTGCTATTAGATATTGATTAATTGACTGCATGGTGTTTTAACGCCGTTTTCAACATTATTTCAGTGATATTGCGGCGGCCAGAGCACCTGTCCATGCTTTCCCCGAGTTTCTTTTACCAGCACTACCGCGACTCAATGACCTTTTGCAGACAGTGTGTGCAGTCTGATCTTGGATCCACACTGTCCGATAGGAGGATAAATTTTCTCCAAAGTGTAACCGTGAAATAACAATATTCAGGTGTTTACCATCAGCTTGAAAGTTTCATTTAACATTTTTTAGCAGGTTAAGGGTTAAACTTAAACTAGATTATAGACTTAGTTAACCAATAGCACATATAGCCCCGGCAGTTCAGTCGGTAACATACAGGACTTGAGAGCAGGAGGTCACTGGTTTGATCCTCAACAAATTTCTTTCCGAGGATTGATGATAGTCATTGCGACAGGATTCATTTCTCGCTCACGTTTCGACGATGGTTATGTGGGAAAGGAGCCAGTGGCTTGGAAAGAATATTGTGCGGAGTACTGGTAAAAGAAATTCCAGGAAATCATGGATACGTGCACTGGCCATCGCTACATAACTGAAATAATGTCGAAAACAGGGTTAATAAACACCATACAATCAATCAATCAATTAATCAATCAACCAATCAATCAAATTCGCTAGCCTGTCAGTACTTTCAGTGCTTTGATTTGCTTTTGGCAGCAGTAGGACCTATAATTTCTCTGTTTTTGTCACAAGTTTAATCTGTAAACTTGAAATCTTTTCTCTGTAAAATGTATCATGCTCGCAAAAATATTCGCGAAAAGAAATCTACAACGGCATCATAGGTCTTTTCCCGTTGTGCCGCTCAAAGTAAAATCCGAGGCACGCTTTACCACACAATCCGGAGTTTTAACGACCCTTGGAAACAAAGCTTTTTGAAAACATTCTGGGAAAAGGAGAAAATGCTGTCTATTCTTCGTCTCCAAATGTTTTCAATTTAGACAGTTTTTGTCTGGTAAAATGTCCATACTACTATACTACTTTTTCCAATTTTCTTTATTGCTTTATAGGTAACATTTTTCGTCACCTTTTTCGTTCCCCCCCCCCCCCCCCCCCGCAAAAAAAAAAAAAGATGTACCCCGACAAACGAATCACTGCAGCGCACCCTAGAGTTTGAAATCAAGGTAGCATGAACAAGGAATATAAGGGTTTAAGAATTCGTAAAGTTTGAACTATTTCTTCTTTTGTCCGGAAGATTTCCCAGATTTAAAACGGGTTTCAAAAGTTCTAAGATGCTTAATTATCAATGTAAACGAGCCATGCTCTGTGAAAAGGGGGTGCATCTGCAAAAAGTATCGACCCAGGTCAGCCTGCGCAGGCTGACCTAAGCCGATACTTTTTGCTGTTGGTAAATTTTCTGCATGTCCAATGACCATCATGTTTACCTCATAATTCAGTCGGTTGTTAGACAATTGATTGATTGATTGATTGATCGATTGATTGATTGATTAATTGGTATTTACGCCGCTTTCAACATTATCTCAGTCATATCACGGCGACAGCTCACATATTCATGTATTTCCTGGGTTCCATCAGTACTACGATAGGGCTCTGAGGTGTCTTGCCCAAGGACACTCCTGCGAAAAAGCCCCAATGGATCCAGTGAGGTTCGAACCCGGGGCCTACAGGTTACGAGTCCTGCACTTTACCACTGAGCCACGCAGGGTCTCTGGTTGTTAGGAGTCCATAATTATGTGATGATTTGCTTGGTTCAATGCATCACGGAGATGGATTAAGCCCCTTTTGCCAGAGCATGGCTCAAGTCCAGACTTAAAAGTTCAGTGATCACTATTTGGCGTGCAGCACACGAAAAGGGGCCTTCGGACATTTGCGTAAAGTGTCGTCTCGGATTAGCCTGCGCAGTCCGCGCAGGCTAATCCGAGACGGCACTTTACGCATACATAAGATTTTTTTCATACAGTAGACTTTCGTAAAACAGAAACTCGCACAGAAACGGGAAGTGTGGTCTCGGATAAGTCACAGACTGCACAGGGTGATCTGGGACGACACACTTTTACGCATATGTCCGAAGGCCCCTTTTCGTGTGTTGCACGCCATTTAAGCTTAGGTATCGCTTTTGGTAGCGAGAACACGACAATACATAGGTATACATGTATTAGAGAGGTATAGATAGTAATGGGTAGATAGTATTTTTTCTAAAATTGAAATTATTTACAAACAGATTTGGAAAGAACAAGGGATACACATTTACACAATGAAAGTACCAGACGACGAAGGAGAACCAAACAACACCACAAACAAAACAAATGGAGCCCCTGATATCAGCAGAACTGGTAAAACCACCGACAGATCTACAAACCAGAATAAAGCAGAAACATCAGAATTATACAATGGGGCCTCAGGTACAAGCAGAACTGGGAAAAACACAGACAGATCTACAAGTCACGATAGGACGGAAACAGAAGAAGGAAACATTGTTGCTCCAGATACAAACAGAACTGGTAAAACTACGGACAGATCTACCAAACATAAGAAAGCGGTACGAGCTGTAGTGAAACAAAGGGCAAAACAAGATGAACCCTCTTCTAAAGGAAAAGAGAGACTGAAAAGACTGAGAAAGTTATATCAGGCCGAGTTAGCAAAAAACCTAAAGTTCTTCCAGAGCGCTAGATCATTCATTGAACTCGGCTCTAAACCATTATCTGTGAAACAAAGTAAGTGCATTAATCTTATAGGCCAGTAGGAAGCTTTTTCAGAAGAAAAAGGGGGTGAGGCGGTTTTAAAAAGGAAAAATGCAATACCAATGTGGTACTTGTTTTTTTTTTTTAGCAGATTTGTATAGCAAATCCACACGTTGTGATCGCACTAATCGGAACCAATACACCATGTATAACGACGCATGCGCGCTCACTTTCCGTATTGAGTAGCAGTTTTTTTTGAAAACAATGTGAAATACACTTTTCAGAAAGTTGTCTGCAAAAACTTTCAATATGTATACATACACAAATATAGGATTAATGCCTTATTAAAATTCACTCCCAGAGTATACAACACAATGTAACACCTCTGTTCCAGACAGTGTAGATCAAGGTCAGACCGCAAAGAACATGCAGTCAAATTTTAGATGTAAACTTTCTGCTACTTTGTGACATATTAGGTCAAAAGTTGCCAGGTCACGATTTCTTTTGTTTACTTTTACCTCATTTTAGAATTCATTTTTCTGCCAGCGACTAACACTTGGACCCACCTTACAATAATAGATTGTCATCTTCACAATAATTCCATGCTTTTAACCATTTCCCGTACAATGCTGCATTGTAACGACCCTGTGAAAGAAGCCTTTTGAAAACATTGTGGGAAAAGGAGAAAATGCTGGTAACCAGCATTTTCTTATTGTCCCACAATGTTTTCTGCCCTATCAAAGAAAAATTGCTCAATTTGAGCCACGTTGAAATTGTCGTCTGCAAATGCTTTCAGTTTGGACAAGGTTAAAATGTTGTCGTCTTGTATAGGGTTAAATGGCATATCATGAGTTAAATTCAAATGCATTTTAACACCCTCATTGCTTACTTTTGGACGCCACTGTGCCTTTAATAAGTAATAAAATAACCGTCACTGCGCGTCCCGCTTTGCAGAACAACATCGACTTTCCTTGTCCTCTCTAACTCTACTAATTACATATACATGTACATGTACATGCATTACACGTAATGGAAATTTTATTTTTCATTACACCATATCACGGCTTAATACAGTTCCACAAATCCACTTTTCAGGACTTTAAGTCCTTTGATTTATATAAACCCCACCTTTCTCCGACGGCTTACACCAACAAAGAACCATACTTTGGCAGGTTTAGTTAGGCCGTTTATTTTTTTCATTTATTTATCTACTTTTTCGTATAGACTAAAAAGGAAGAAAGAGGATGTTCATCTTAGGAATTTACAAGCTTTTTAGCATTTCCCAAATTATTGGAGGGGGGGGGGCCGCTATACAAGTCTTTTGTTTTGCTGTCTGGTAAAGGATTACAGATAGTTTGTGAAATGGTGAAATACCCGAGCAAAACAATGTACATGTTCATGTTCCACGCATTTGCGAATTCATGTATTTTTCTTTTCGAACAGTATGGCCAAAAGCACATTTTGTGCCGATTTGCCGAATGAATAAATAGAATGTAAAAAGTAACACGTTGTCTTTTACTTTCAGGTCAGCCAGTCACAGCCATTGCGCAAGATGGAAAGGCAGACAACATGGAACAGTTAGATTGAAAGAGAGAGAGAGAGAGAGGGAGAGAGGGGTGGGGAGCGAGGGAGGGAGGTTATTACTAGACAGTTTTTTTGAGCCATGATCACAATAATCTTTACCTATGATCAAAGTGTCATAAGCAGAGCTATCCTACAAAGTCTCTTTTCCTCTCTCTCATTTCAAAGATATTTCGCCAAGATTTGAAATTTACAGTGGGAGAAGGTGAAAAAGGTGTAGGTGAAAATACAGAGGCAGACACTTTGAAAAGCTGACCAGCTTTAATAGGGTAATATTTATTTAACATTATGGTATTTTATGCCTGCTATAATTCAAAAATTTACCCCCCAAAAAAATCGACCTAGAAATCCAACTCTTTACACGTCCAAATCTGCGGACAACAAATGTTGATAATTGTCTTCACGAGGATAGAAAACATTGAGGGAAACGGGAAAAAAAATGCTGGTTTCCAGCATTTTTCCCCTTTCCCACAGTATTTCCAAAAGCCGTTTTATTCAGGGTTGTTAAAACCCGGAATTGTTTGGTAAAGGATAATTCAAACTTCAATTCATGTTCTGCAACCATATTTTGGCTACATGGATATTCTAAAGCCATCGGCTGCATACTTGTTTCAGCGAATAATATATTAGCTAACAGCCTAAAAGCGCAATATTGGAAAAAGCAAAGGAATACGTTCGTATTACTGCGAAAAGGAAATGATAATAATGTACGGGATTTTAGCTCGTTCTGTATATGCTGGTATAAAGATGCTGGGATCCAGGATTGCGGATTATTTACATTCTCTGTAGAAAGGGGGCCGGGGTTCCAATGCATCTGCAGAAAGTATCGACCCATGCCAGCCTGCGCAGTCCGCGCAGGCTGACAAGGGCCGAAACTTTCTGCTATCTTTAATCTTTAAATTTTCTGCATGTCAAAGGATCATTCAACCTCATGATTCTGTCGGTTGTTCGACAGAATGCATTTTATGGATCCATAATTATGCGATGACTTGCTACATGTAGGTACGATGTATTCACGGAGATGCATTAAACCCCTTTTTTTTGACAGAGCGCGGCTCAGTCCCTTATTGCTGTATTGCCATAATCGAGGGACCAGCCATTGTAAAAGATTCATTCATTGGTCCTTTACTACACAATCCCGTAGTTTAATGACGCTCTTTTGAAACTGAAACATTGTGAGAAAGAAGACAAATATGGTAACCAGCCCTTTCTCCTGCTCCTACATTATTTTCTCTCATGCAAAAGACAGATCCTATCATATGAGCCACATAAATGTGACCTGATTTGTATAAAATTTTGTCTTCTATAGAATTGTGTAACGCAACAAATCCGCGTGTCTTAAAATCATGTCTTTAAATCTTTGCCAAACGACAAAATTTTAGACTCTTCCAAATTCAAAGCATTTGCAGACAGTGAATCAAAAATGATGCAAATGATGGGCTTTGTCTGTGGACAGGCAGTAAACATTATTGGAAAAGGAGAAAATGCTGGTTGATTAAAACTCGGGATTGTGTAGTGAAGAGTTAATAGAGTTGAAAACACGCTAAGGAAAAGGAGACAACTCTGGTTCCCGACATTTTCTCGTTTTCCAACAATGTTTTCAAACGCTTTCTTCCTGAGGGTCGTTAAAAGACTATACTGTTTGTTACAGGATTCATAAATCTCATTCTCTTGACAGTTACAACGAGTTACACCTCCACATCATATATGTTTATTAATTCATTACCAGAAGATAAAATTTCAGATCGCCCGAATTGAAAGCATTGGTAGACGACAGATTTAATGTCTTACAAAGAGTAGAAAACATCGTGAGAAAAGGAGAAAATGCTGGTAACCAACATTTTCTCCTTTTCTCACAATGTTTTCAGTGGCGTTCTTTCCTTCGTTCTTTAAAACTCGAGATTGTGTTGTAAAGGGTTAAGAAGATGGTTGGAATAATGACGTTATTGCAATTAACGACAAAGTACTGGGAAACTGAACACGAGCAATAGGGAATACTACTGTAACGTAGTTCTATAAATTTGCACAATTAAACTAGACTCCGAAGTTCACTAAATCATTTCAGAGATTACTTTTGAGAACATTGAACATGGCAAATGTCGGAAACCTTTTCAGACCAAGTACCTTAAAATTACATTTCTGCTGTGTTGGCTCAATTTTTTTTACCTCAAAGTAGATCAAATAACTAGCAAATCACAATTTATAACTGCGTTCTGGGTCCGCATTCACCAACCATTCTTAAGAACGTTCTTTGTCTTATTCTCCAGAATTTTCTGAATTTGAAAGTAACACAACTGCTGATTGGCTAAACCAAATGGTTTCGGCAATGAGGAGTTGTGTTACTTTGAAATTTTGAAAATTCTGGAGAACTAGACTAAGAACGTTCTAAAGAATGGCTGGTGAATACTGGCCCTAATCTTATCTACCGTTTCGTTCCCTTTCCATGTCTATAAACGATCCCTGGCACTATGACAGAGTGTATACTCTCTCACCTCACTGGGAGACATAACTAGTTCTATTATAGATTGCTCTGACTGTTATCAGTTTCATATTATCACTCTATTCTAAATTATGACAAAAACTTCCCGACATTTGTAATGTAAATGCATTTTTACAGTCAAAAACAGCTAAATTTGAATAAAAACCTAACTTTCATAAAGTTATTGATGAGGGTATCCAACTGAAAGCACGCTGACTCTACAGACTCCCTGACCAATGTTCACACGTTCGTTGTATTGGTCTTTTTCTGTGTCAAAGCTTGCAATGAATACTTCAGAATCCTCCGTACTTAAAAAGAATATTGTGGAGTTAAAAATACCAACATGGCGGAAGAGATGGCCGTACTCTTCAGGCGTGGAGATAATTTCAGTCCACTGCTGGGTTTCTATATCAAACATTTCATTTCTGTAACAGTTTTTGAATCCGGCTTCGTCTTCCCGTGAAGTATACCCACCTAGGACATATAACTTATCATTTATAGCAGACATACTGTGACCTTGTCGAGGAAAAAGCATATCTGGCAAAGGAGACCACTCTGTCTGACCTTCTCCTAGGGAGTAGACATTTTTTATTGGAATCGAAACGGAAGGATCATTTGCTATACCACCGCTAATGTACAGTTTGTCGCGGCAGTAAGCAGAGGCTGAATCAATAATTTCAAGTGGTAAATTTGGAAGAGATATCCAAACGTTTTCCTTCGGATCATACATCTCTACAGACGCAAGAAACTTTTCTTCACCGATATCTCCCGCAGTGTGGAAGACGCCTCCCAGGACATAGATTTTATTTATAGAACTGCACATCGAGAAAGAGACTCTAGCTTGTGACATGCAAGCTAACTGCATCCATTCTCGGTCTCTCGGATCGAATCGGAACATCATGTCAGAGCTCTTGCATTCATCATTGTAGCCACCGGCAGCATAAATGAAGTTACCGATCACGGCCTGGTTTGTAGAACTGTACTCGACAAAAAGTCCTGTATGGAGATAAAACAAAGGAACCCATTTGCAAGATTTATGTTCTATGCAGTATATCAAGCACGACAACACATGATTATAGATCCACAAAATCCGATTTGTCTAACAACCGACTGAATCATGAGGTAGAATAGTCCTTGAACATGCAGAAAATTTACAAATAGCAAAATGTTTTGGCCCATGTCAGCCTGCGCAGACTTTTTGCTCATACATTAAACCCCTTTTCACAGAGCATGACTCCGTTATGGATGTACAATTTTAGTCCGTAAAGAAAAAATGATTCAGATATTGACATTGTAAGTACAATCAATCCTGTTTCGGTAAAAATATCTCACAAAGCCGGACTATTGGACAGTGTAGATCCACAACGAGCGTTCTCCAAGTACATTCTGATCTTAATTTAGCCTACACTTTATGCAAAGACAATCCTTAGCTTAGACAGGATTTTTACTCAGTACTCAAGAGCTATGCCCAAGTAATGTATTCGATAGAAAATATTGGTAGCAAAAACAGAGAAAGTATCCGTGGAAATTCTTTACACTCCATCTGAAATGGAGGCGAGGTACACCATTTCGGTAGAACATGGTAGACTGCAAAAAATCAGCGGATCCGTATTTACCAACCATTCTGGAGAACATTCTTAGCCTTTATATCTGAGATTTTCTAAATTTGAGAGTAAAACAACTTCTGATTGGCAAAACCAAATCTTTTAGCCAATCAGAACTTGTTTAACTTTCAAATTCAGAACATTCTGGAGAATAAAACACAGAATGTTCTCAAGAATGGTTGGTGAATACGGACCCTGTACATTAGAAAATAGTAAAAATATGTAAAGACACAGTTGGAGATGTGCGTAATGCAGTGCGCAGTAATTAAGGCGTCGGTTTTTCTAAAAATTAATTTCCTTTCAGATCCCAAAGAGTTTCCAGAGAAAGTGAACAAAGATAAAAAAAAAAAAAACTGAGCTGTTGCTGTTGTATAATTGAAATCCTGTAATAAAAGGCGTAAACCCCTATTCAAACACCACAGAAAAACAAAACGATGTTTGTTTTGTGTTTAACGCCGTTTTCAACATCATTTTAATTATATCGCGGCCGCCTCTGCACCTATCAATGCTCTCCTGGAGTTTCTTTTACCAGTACTTCGCTTCATATTCTCCCCAAGCCATTGGCTGCTTTCCCGCATAAGCATCACCAAAACAACGATCAGTGGTTAGACAGGAATGAATCGTGTCGCACTGACTAAAATCCATCCTCGAAATGAAATTGTCCGAGCAGGGGATTCCAACCAGCAGCCCCATTGTTTCGATTCCTGTGCAACGAAGCGATGAAAATTATTTACAAACCTGATGGTCCAAGCTGTTCTATAAATAGGTTTGCCCGGTCATCGTATGGATCCTTGTAAATAACCATATTGTTGTCTTCACTAAACGATGACAAAACGACAGTGGGCCGGGCACCACGACTTAAATATTTTTCCTCCTCTAACTTCACTAAACTTTGCCCAGCAATGTCCAAGCAGTACTCTTTAGCAGCTTCAATCTAGCAACAAAATGGGAACCAGTGGTTAACTTTATTCCTAGTATGCTAGGAGAAAAAAAGATGCTTTTTATGGACAGGGTACATTAAGATCTGACGACACAGGTCACTGCTTGATCATTGATCTTACATTGATGGAAAAAAATGAATCTAATGCAGCATGAATACTCTTAAATTCAGGTGAAAGCTTTAAACCTATACCCCAGAATCCAGAGATTTGATGTCCATGAGGAAAGGGGCATTTGAAAACATGGTAGGAAAAGGAGAAAATGCTGGTAACCAGCATTTTCTCTTTTTACCACCATGATTTCTACCTTTTCAATGACGAATTTCATCATTTGAGCCACATTCGTCTGTAAATGCTCTCAATATGGACGAGTTTTAAAATTTTGTCATCTGGTACAGGGTTATCTATAAATTGTCAACAAACCTCATACACTCTTAGGGAATATAATGCAAGTTCGAGAGAAGTGAAAAATACTCCTTTGAATACTCTCAAAAATTATATTGTTCTAATACAGGAACAATTGGAATACATTTGAACCATGCTCTGGCAAAAGGGGGCTTAATACTTCTGCGAAAAGTATCGACCCAGTCCAGCCTGGGCAGTCCGGGCAGGCTGACATGGGCCGAAACTTTCGATATTGGCCAATTTTCTGCATGTCCAAGGACCATTCTACCTCGAAATCCAGTCGACTGATAAACAAAATGGACTTTATGGATCCATGACCATATGATGACTTGCTTGGTCTAGTCATAGGCCACTGAAACTCCATGCGTCTATAATGAGATAAGGAAATTTTCCTTATCGGACACCGTTACTATAAATAGCACATTGGCTACTCCAATGTGCTATTTATAGTAACGGTGTAAATGAAAATTTGAGTATTCTATGAAATACAGGCGATGCACCAATGTGCAACTGTGTTCGATGATTGACCAAGGAACAAATTTAGTACACCGTGATAGACCAATGGAGCTTCAACGGCCTGTGGTCTCGTGCATCATGGAAACGCACTGAGCCCCCATTTGCCAGAGCATGGCTCATTTACTCTCAGGGAAAAATTCAATCAATTCACCTCGGTTTTAATTTCTTCCAATTCAAGAACTTCTTGTGGGATTTCTTCAAGCTCTTCCATGTCCATGATCGGGAACCGTATCTGTTTAAGTAACGGTAACAAGTGATCCTTTCGCAGACCCTCCTCGGCGACCTCCGTCCACTTCAAAACCATCTATATTGAACAAAGACAGGACCAATTCACTCTTAAGCTGCTAAGCGCGACTCAAAGACCATTTGCGGACAGTATAGATCAAGATCAGACTGCACAGAACGTGCAGTCTGATCTTGTATTTACACTGTCCGATAAGGAGATATGCCCCCCTTAAAAAAATCTTTTGCAACTTTTCGGTTTTCACTGTACGCTTGAAAGTTACTTTTCACTTATTTAGCAGGATAAGGGTAAATGGAAGGTCAATTATATATCTGTGTCATGCTCTGGGATAAAGGGGGTTTAACTCTTTAGCAGACAACAAAATTTTAAACTTGTCCGACATGAAAGATTTGCAGACCACGAATGAATGGTTGGTCGAATGTTGGAATTTGTCTTTGATAGGTTGTAAAACACTTTGGCAAAAGGAGAAAATGCTGGTTACCACAATGTTCTCAAAGGGCATCCTTCAACAGTGCCGTTAAAACCCACAATCTTTTCTACCCTTCCTAAAACGAGTTTCAATGTTTGGTTCCCTTTTGATTTTGTCGGCTGCAAATGCTTTGAATTTGGAGTTGTCTAAAACTTTGTCGTTTGGTAATGAGTTGAAGAAAATCCCATCCTTTGAGTCACGTGTTATACATCTCATCTGCAAACACTCTCATTTTGGAAGAGTGGTTACCAGCATTTTCTCATTTTCCCACAATGTTTTCAAAAGCTTTCTTTTTCAGGGTCGGTAAAAGTCGGGATTGTGTGGTAAAGGGATAAAACAGTAGAAAACACTCTTGGGAAAGAAGAAAATGCTGGTTATCGCCATTTCTCCTTTTACAACAATGCTTTAGAAGGCGTTCATCCTCGAGGTTGTTAACACTCGGGATTGTTTGGTAAAAGATTAACCCTTAACCTGCTAAATAGGTAAAAGAAACTTTCAAGCCGATACTATAAAACCTAAATTTTGCTTTTTCAAAGGTACTTGCACGTTCTGTGCAGTCTGAGCTTAATCTACACTGTCCGCAAAAGGTATATGAGTCGCGCTCAACAGCCTAGGGTTAAGAAGGCAACAAGCCGAAATTTTGTACCTCGTTTTCATGCCTATGTACAGGTAGTCTTTTGTTCATCCAAATCCGCGTAGTTTAATATTGATTGATCGATTGAATGGTGTTTTGTGCAGCTTTCAACATTATTTCAATCATATCACGGTCACAGCTCACATATTCATGTATTTCCTCAGCTCCACCCGTGCTAGGCGAGGGCTCTGAAGTGTCTTGTCCAACTACACTCCTACGAAAAAACCCAGAGGACAAAGTGTGGCTCCAACCGCGGGCCTCCAGGTCACGCGTCCGACACTTTACCTCTGTGCCACGCTGGACGCCTGTAGTTTAGTAAAACTGTCTGTATCAGACGACACAAGTTTACGCTTGTCTATATTTATTTGCAGCCAATAAATAAAATGTTGCTACGATTATTGGTTTGTCTTTGAAAAGGTATGCAACATCGAGCGAAAAGGAGAAAATATCTATTCAACTAGAAATTTCACCTTTTCGCACAATATTACATAACACTTCTTCTTCAGACTTGCTAAAACAAGTGATCATTTAGTAAAGGATGAAATAGGGTCGATATCTGATCCTCAAATAAGGCCCAGTAACATAATTACCTGCATAAGAGTGAATTCTGACACATCTACATGCACGCCTTTCTTGAGAAACTGGTACAGGAATTCGTAGCACGTGTCTTTGTAAAAATTCTCCTTCTGCAAAAGGTTCTGAATGTTTTGGCTAAAATAGTGGAAGATCTGCCGTTCCAGGTCGCCCAACGAGAATTGGTCGGCAAGGTCAAGTGTCAATTCATAATCATACATACTCAAATGTCGTATCATATAGTCACAACAAATATCAAGAATCCACTTGACGTGGAAGAATCGACCAGCCTCTAGAACATCCGGAACTACTTTGTCCTCCACAGTCACGTGACCATGGTAAAAATAGTCCAACATGGCGCTAAATCCTGCCGGACTCAGTTCTTTCAACTCAATATTAAACTCATCTTTCTCTTTCATTTCAGTGCTAAACATTGCAGCGAAATAGTCGCTGGCCTCTGAAAGCACCCTCCGATGTGCTTTGAAGAATGAATTACAGACCTTGAGCTTTACGTCACAATCAGGGTCGTACATTGTAGCCCCTACCTTTTTGTAATTATCATTGATGTATTTAATTTTTTTCTCTGACATGTATATAAGGTCAAACGGTGGATCTTCTGCTGCAACCTCTTTCTCCTGTCCTTCAAAGTCATTAGTTTCTCCTGAAAATTGTTGACAGGTCGCCATTTTGTTTTCAGTAACTAGGTCTGTACAGGTTTTCGTCCGGTTACAGGAGACAGAAGATAATAAAAAGATTATCTGCGCAAGAAACCTGAAATAAAAAAGGGGGAGTTTTATACTTGTTATACTTGTGAACTAAATGGAAGTTATTGCGGAAGAAGTAAAAATTCTTAGTTAAAAAGTAGCTGTCCTTTTCCTGCAGTGTTTTCAAACGCTCTCTGCGGCATTGCCATAAAATTTTTCACTATAATACACAGAAAGTTACCCATTAGGACTCTCAAACAAAATCTGTTGCAAACGACCGATAAAATATCCTCGACAAATATGGAAATCAAAATAAATGAGCAACGCTCTGGTAAAAGTGATTCAATGCATTCCCGTGATCCATCAAACCAAGCAAGTCATCACGTAACTGCGGAGACCTCAAATCCACTTTGTCTAAAAACTGAATGAGTCATGAAGTAGTCTTGTCCTTAGACTGCTGACTGCGCAGGCTGATATGATTCGATATTTTTGCAGGTGCATTAAGCCCCCTTATCACAGAGCATGACTAAAATTAATAAAGACATGATAACGGAATACATGCAAAAAAAAAGTGTGGTATAAGATAGAATTACTCGTTACTTTCTGTAATCTGATCTCGACGTACACTGTCCATGGTAGCAGCTTGAGTTCTGTTTGAAATTCGAAAATTGGGGGATGGTTTGGGAAAGAGAAATTGGGATTTTAAGCCGCTTGTAGCAACATTTCAATTGTTTCACAGCGGCATCTCACTTATTCACGTCTTTTCTAGGTTTCATCTATACTAAACTTGGATCCAAATCTACCTCCTCAGAAACAGCAGCCCGATCTTGTTAAAAACTCTTTATCACACAGTCCCGACTTTTAACGACCCTGAGAAAGAAATCTTTTGAAAACATTGTGGGAAAAGGAGAAAATGCTGGTAACCAGCATTTTCTCCTTTTCCCACAATGTTTTCTACCCTTCTCAAAACAAGTTTTAATTTTTGAGTCAGATTTATTTTGTCGTCTACAAATGCTTTCAATTCGGACCAGTCTACAATTTTGTCGTTTGGTAAAGAGTTAAATCTATCCTTTTCTTTTTTTTAAAACAGTCTGGCAAAAAAAAAAAAAACACCCTTGATATTGCAATGTATTATTCTTTTTGTCCGATTGAAAAAAAAAACCCGTTTATTTCTTCAGTGCTCTTAGGACTTATGCAAAGTTAATATATTGAGCCATGCCCTAGCAATAGGTGGTTAAATACATATGAGCCATGCTCTGGCAAAAGGGGGCTTAATGCATCTCCGTGACGCCTAACACAAATTAAGTCATCATATAATTATGGACCCATAACATCCATTTTGTCTAACAATCAACCGGGATGTTAGAGGTAGAATGGTCCTTGGACATACAGAAAATTGACCAACAGCGAAAAGTTTCGGCCCAGGTCAGCCTGTGCGGACTGCGCAGGCTGACCTGGGTCGATACTTTTCGCAGATGCATTAAGCCCCCTTTTCACAGAGCATGGCTCATACCCGTGATGCCTCATGCCAAGAAAGTCATCGCATGATCATGAATCCATATTGCCTTACAACCGCCGACTGATTCATGAAGGAGACCGGTCCTTGGACATATAAAAAAATCATAGGCTACAATAAGCAAAAGTTTTCGGCTCAAATCAGCCTGCACAGTCCGCACAAGCTGACCTTAGTCGAAACCTTTTGCAAATGCAGATGTATTAACCCTTTCCCAAACAACAAATTTTGGAAGGTCCAAATTGAAAGAGTTGGCAGACGACAATTTTAAATTTGATGAAAATGGCAGAAAGGTCTCAAAAAGGGTAGAAAACACTGTGGGAAAAGGAGAAATTGCTCGTTACGAGCAATTTCTCCTTATCCCACAGTGTTTTCAAAAGACTTGTACTGCAGACACGTGAAAACCAGGGCTTGTTTGGGAAAGGGTTAAACCCCCTTTTCACAGAGCATGGTATATTATATGTTTGTAAACCGATCTGCCACTGGGCCATCAAAGCATCATAAAATACATGTACTACATACCACTGTATTGATCAACCGTGCATACAATTATAAATTCATTAGTTGGGAAAACGAAATAGTCCTGTTATGTTGATTGTGTGTGGTAGGGTATTTGTTAGAGAGAGAGAGAGAGGACCCTTTGAAAGCAATTTGAAACATAATACCTCTAAAAACATTTTTGAAAGTTTCATGGATCTCCATTATGCGTTAATTAGTTGTCCGATCTAGGTCTTACTTCTTTACCTGACGACACAAAACTTTAAGACTCGTTGATATTAAAAGCATGTGAGGACGACAAAGTAAGTAAGTTTTAAATAATCGGAGATGTCCTTGATAGAAGAGAAAACAATGTGAAAAAATAAAAAGAAGAAAATGCATGGTAACCAGCATTTTATCCTTTTCCCCCATTGTTTTCAAAAGGTTTCTGGTAAAATGTTACCTGTTGTGGTAGTGAATGATAGTAGAGTTGAAAGAAAATACTGTACATGATTTAGCGCGTAGGCAGATTACGTTTGTCACCACAGGGAGTCTGTATATAGTCCTAACCATACAATCCACAGTTTTATCTACCCTTGTGAAACGGGCTTTTGAAAACATTAAGGGAAATGGAGAAAATGCTGGTAACCAGCATTTTCTCCTTTTCCCACAACGTTTTCTAACATATCAAAGACAAAGTCCAACATTTGAGCCAAAATTAAATTCTCGTTTGCAAACGCTTTCAATTTGGACAAGTCTACATTTTTGTCGTGTGATAAAGAGTTAACCCTTTACCACACAATTCATGTTTTAAACGACTCTGGTTAAACGGGCTTTTGAAAACATAGTGAGAAAATGCTGGTAACCTTTGACAACAACTTTTTCCACCCGCTCAAAGTCAACTTCCATCAATTGAGTCACCTTCAATAATATGGTCTGAAAATGCTTTCGGTTTAGAGAAGTCTGAAATTTTAAACTCCCCCAAATTCAAAGCATCTGCGTGCGACAAATTAAATGTGGTTTAATAGTGGAATTTGCCTTTGACAGGGTAAAAGCATTGTGGAAAAAGCAGAAAATGCTGGTGACCACTATATTATCCATTTTTTTTACAATCTTTTTTGAAAGCCTTTATCCTTGGGGGTGGGGGGGGGGGGGGGGTCGTTAAAACACGGTACTGTTTGGTGAAGGGTGAAAGCGAGAATAAGACGTGGGTGGTAAATTGTTCCTGTTGAAAATTATCTGAAATGAGAAATGCAAAGTTCTTTTTTCTAAACTCAACTGTTGACCTGCTATGATTAGTTTTGATTTTTCTTCGTTTGAGATCCATCTTTAAGTTAGTAGCCTATACTGGTGAAAATAAGATATATATATATTCATCATGAACCTCTTTAACCCTTTTCAACAAATATACGTGTTTTAACGGCCATGAAGAGGCAGACTATTTAAAATAGTGTGGGAAAAGGAGAAAATGCAGGTAACCTGCATTTTCTTCTTTTCCAACAATGTTTTCTACCCTCTTATAACACGAATTCCAACATTTGAGGCACATTTAATCTATTGTCTTTAAAATGATCTCAAATTGGACAATTCTAAAATGTTCTCTGCTGGTGAAGAATAATTTAACCCTATTACTGCTAAGCGCTACTCAAGGACCTTTTGCGGACAGTGTAGACCAAGATCAGACTGCACAGAACGCGCAGTCTGATCTTGGATCTACACTGTTCGATAAGAATATATTTCGCGCCCCCCCCCCCCCAAAAAAAAAACCTTTGAGATAGCAACATCTTGGTTTGTACTATCGGCTGAAAAGTTTCATTTAATTTTATTTAGCAGGTTAAGTGTAAAAGCAAGAAATTAACCCTTAAGCTGCTAAGCCCGACCCACTGATCTTTGGTGGACAATGTAGATCAAGATCAGACTGCACAGAACTTGCAGTCTGATCTTGGATCTGCACTTTCCGACAAGAAGAATTTTGAAATAACATTATTCGGCTTTTTACCATCAGCCTGAAAGTTGTATCTATCTTATTTCGCAGGATAAGGATGAAGCGTGGGTTGCAAGTTCTCCCAGTTGAAAATAATCCATAGCAAATAACGCCAAAGTTTGTTCTTTTTTCTGAACTCAATCCTTTACATGTTACGAATTTCTGTTTTGTTTTTCCACGTGTACACTCAATTTCTCAGTGTACAGGTGAAACATAAGACGCAAACATACCTCTATAAGTCGAAATAAAATCAACGTGAGTAAACCATTTTGCATAAATTTTATGTAAATTAACACTCCTCTATATTAAAAAAAGTAAAAGCGATGGTAAACATTGATACAATTCGATGATTTCAAAGATGTTCTTTTTTTTTAATTTCCAAATAAGGATTGGTGAATTAGGAATGTAGGCAGGTCAATGAAGTTATTACTCACTACTACTGACATCTAAACACAAATGAGCCATGCTCTGGGTAAAGGGGGTTTAATTCATCCCCGTGATGTATATTACCAAGCAAGTCATCACATAATTATGGATCCATGAAATCCGTGATGTTTAACAACACAATGAATCATGAGGTACACTGCTCCATGGACATACAGAAAATTGGCCAATAGCAAAAAGTTTCGGCCCAGGTCAGCCTGCGCAGACTGCGCAGGCTGACCTGGGTCGATACTTTTTGCCGGTGCCATGTATTAACCCTTTCCCAAACGACAAATTTTGGACTGGTCCAAACTGAAAGAGTTTGCAGACGACAATTTTAAAATTGATGAAAATGGCAGAAAGGTCTCAAAAAGGATAGAAAACACTGTGGGAAAAGGAGAAATTGCTCGTTACGAGCAATTTCTCCTTTTCCCACAGTGTTTTCAAAAGACTTGTACTGCAGACACGTGAAAACCAGGGCTTGTTTGGGAAAGGGTTAAAGCCCCCTTTTCACAGAGCGTGGCTCATACTAAAATGAAGTATTCCTTCACTTTATCAAATACAAAATCGATTCGTATCTGCACGTACACCTATTGTAAATGTTTATTTACAAGCCTATTCACATATGTAAGGAGAATATGCCAATCATGCAAATAAGAAATCTTCTATTCACCTTTGTGACTTTTATACTAGCGTAAATAGGTAGCATCTAACAGTTCACTGTGTTTCTGTATAATTAGGGTATCGAAATGTGGGGACCGAGATCAGAAGTACTGTAGAAAAATGGCAGTAGACAGGGTGGAGAAAAATGCTGACAAAACATAATTTTGCCCCTCCCATCCGAGTAAGAAAACTACGACATGACACATTTTACTATGTACATGTACATATTTATAAGTCAGACAAAACTAATGACTTGTGGCTAGAGGGAGACAGCGTCTTCACTAAATCGCGCGCAAGATTAATGGTTCATGATTCAGACGGTGTTTGTCCCGAGATCAATCCGCTCAACTCATTCGGCCTGCGCCTTGCAGACGGTGTTTTTCGTTTTTACAGCAGACCACTTGAAATATTTTGGGAAGAGGAGAATTACTATAATTGACATGTCCGTTTTCTGTTTGTTCACTCATGAAACCTTTCGATTAATGTTGATTTTTAAAAGCATATTCAACAGGACATTTCAAAGTATTATGCTGTAAATTTTCTTCCAGGAAATGAGTTTAAACAACACATGCGCAATATTCGCATAATGCACTATGATCAAAACTTTGAAAAGTAAGAATTTTACCTATCAATAAAAGGATATTTTTGAAAAATTACTGATATAAAGATATCATATCTTCCCAGTTAAAACCTTAACTTGCTAAGACGTGTTGATATGAAGGGAAATAGCGCTACTTTTCATCGCGGTAAAGCGTGCTGTTGATGGTTATGCGGCCGTCACTTCTTTTTACTATCGGCTTGAAAGTTTTATTTTAGTTATTTAGCAGGATAAAGGTTAATTCGTCAAGATGTCTCATACAGTCATAAAAATGCTGGTAAGCAAGGTAACGGTGTTGTGAGGGAAATCAGAGATTATGATCAGGCACAGCGGCACATCTAGCGCATGATGTGACCTTTGGTATGCACTGTTCGACATTCTCAAACGATTCTGGATAAAATAGGTTTGAATTTTGGAAAATTGAGTATTTTCTAAGAAAATGTTGAGTTCATCTACAGTGAATATGGAAAAAAAAACTAGCATTTCCTTGAAACAAACAAATCTTCCTTTTCCCAAGATGTTTTCAACACTGTAAATTCAAGTCCGGCGCCGGAGTTTTTTAATTAGATTATACACCCGCACTTCAATATTCATGGCATACCTTTAGACTGACAACAAACTTTAGCTTGAACGAGCTATAGAAATGAGTCATGCTCTGTGAAAAGGGGGCTTGATTAATGCATCTGCGAAAAGTATCGACCCAGGGCCGAAACTTTTCGCTATTTGTCAATCTTCTGTATGTCCAAGGACCAGTCTACGTCATGATTAAGTCGGTTGTTAAAACAAGTGGCCATTATGGATCCATGAGTATGTAATGGCTTGCTTGGTAATATGCATCGCGGGGATACATTAAGCCCCTTTTTGCCAGAGCATAGTTCAAATATAATTATGTAGATGTTATACAGGAGCGGCACTCTGCGAACAGGGGGGTTGATTACTGCATCTCTTTGATACAATATACCAAGCAATTCATTACATAGTCATGGATACATAAAACCCACAACAAAGTGAATCATGAGGTAAACTGGTCCTTTGACATGCAGAAAATTGACCAATAGCAAAGAGTTCCCACCCAGGTCAGCCTGCGCGGACTGCGCAGGCTGACCTGGGCCGATACTTTTTGCAGATGCAATAAACCCCGTTTTCACAGAGCATGGCTCAAATGTATACTCGTCCTGATACTGGTCGCCAGTTTCTGGTGTTGCAATCGAAACCGTTCTGTGAAACTTCTTTGATAGGATGGTAAAGGGTTGAAATTTTCAGCTACTGCTATTGAACAATCTGCAGGAGAATGCAAATGAAATAGGAAAGGAGACTTAGTGTCTCTTCCGTTTTCTAACGTAGTTATCCCCTAACCTGCCTAATTGGTAAAATGGAACTTTTAAGCCGAAAGTAAAAATCAAAATTTGCTATTTCAAAGGTATATTGGGAGGAAAAATATCTCTTGATCGGACAGTGTAGATCAAGATCAGACTGCACGTTCTGTGCAGTCTGATCTTGATCTACACTGTCCGCAAAAGGTCTTTGAATCGCGCTTAGCAGCCTAAAGGTTAAATTACATTCCCCTTATACCCTGCCGTGAACAGTGTTCTGCTAAGGGGAGAGAAATACAGAATAATTATCACACCGAGTTAGGGAAATGTCCCATTATACTGCACACATTTGGGACATTGTTGCTTCCAAACTTACTTGATAACTGAGCAATACTCTGTGAAAAAAAGGGCTTAATGCACCTTGCAAAAAAAAAAAAAGCATCGGCACAGGCCAGGCTGACTTGTGTCGAAACCCTTTGCTTTTGGTAAATCTTTTGCATGTCCAATGGCCATTCTACCCTATGGTTTGGTCGGTTGTTAGACAAAATGGATTCGATAAATCAATAATTATGAAATGAATTGCTTGGTATAATGCATCACGGAGAGGCATAGAAGTCCCCTTTCCAAGTGAATAGCTCAATTAGTTTCTAGTGTAGTTTTCTCAATTATTTTGAAACTGTCCCCTATTTCTGCCAGTTTAAGGGACAGTTATCCCCTCACTGAATAATCTATGACAGAGCACTCCATAAACGAGTAATCAAGGATCCTTCTCGTTCACAAATTATTTAAGTTCCACCTGCATGTGCGGTATTCACCGCCCTATTTTCCAGAATTTTCTGAATTTGGAAGTGACACAACTTCTGATTGGCTAAACCATTTGGTTTAGCCAATCAGAAGTTGTGTTACTTTCAAATTTAGAAAATCTTGCAGAGTAAGACTAAAAATACTCTAAAGAATGGTTGGTGAACACGAACCCTGATTCTGTTCGGCCTTTTTGGACTAAGACGGGGACAAGGATGGTATGACCACATCAAAAGACAAATGAGTGGCTCTGAGAGGAGATAAATGAGCCAGTCTGGAGGAGAAACATACGTGATAAATATTTGTCGAGTGTCATGCTCATGTACGTCAGTGAGGTTCACACAAGGTGGACCAGTCTGGGGAAATTATCCTCCAACATTTCTTTTAACTAAGGCCGTATATCTCTTTACCAAACGACAAAATTTTGGACTGGACCAAATTGAAAGCACTTGCAGACGACAAATTTAATGTACTTAAAATGATTTCTCTTTTTGATTGGGTAGAAAACATTGTGGGAAAAGGAGAAAATGCTGGTTCATGACCGGCATTTTCTCCTTTTCCCACAATGTTTTCAAAAGGCTTCTTTCTCAGGGTCGTTAAAAGTCGGGATTGTGTGGTAAAGGGATGTATAAATTAATGTTGGAGTCCTCAGAAACAAAATATCACTTTTGTATAGTATAATTAACCCTTTACCTGCTAAATAAGTTAAATGAAACTTTCAGCCCGATAGTATAAACCCAAATTTCGCTAGTTCAAAGCTAATTTTTTTTTTTTTGGGGGGGGGGGAAATATCTCCTTATCGGACAGTGTAGATCCAAGATCAGGCTGCACGTTCTGTGCAGTCTGATCTTGATCTACACTGTCCGCAAAAGGTCCTTAAGTCGTGATTAGCAGTTTCAGGGTTAATCCTTACGGTGCCGAATAAACCCAACTGACATGTTCAGTGTAGAGACAAGAGCCAAATAATAATAATTTCATGGTTGTTTCAATAATGTTTGAGCTAAGCGGAGAGTGTATATCAAGTTCTGACTGCACGTTTTGATCTTGATCTACACTTGCCGCAAAGGCAACTATAATTGTGAGAGGCACTTTAAGGGTTGAAATATCATAATAAAAAGACAAACCCTGACGAGTTTTGAATGTTGAAATGTGACTTAGGGTGAAGGCATAGAAACGATTGCATGTAGAATCTAGCTCAGGCATTTTTCATACACAAAATTTGTTCTCTTGAAGTCCGAGTCTATGCTGGGCTTACAGGAAGAACAACTGATTAACACTCATTCTCATGTGAGGGAATGACAGAAAATATGTACATGTATATGAGAGAGAGAGGGGGGGAAAGAGAGATGGAGGGAGGGAGGGGGAGGGACAGATGGAGCTAGGGAGGGACAGACAGGCAATGACAATGCAAGCAAAGGGCACATGAGTCGGATGTTGAAGTGTAGTTAAGTCAAAACTGTGACAAAAGGAGTATTAGGGTCTTTCACGGTAAACAGATCTGTATTCAGATACTGTCATTGTGTTTTTCCTAGTGATTCGAAAAATGCGTCAAAAAGTCTACATGACGGAGAGGTTTTTAACTCTTTACCAAAATTTTAGACTTGTCCAAATTCAAAGCAATTGCAGACGATAAAGCAAACGTGACTTAAATAGTGGGATTTGTCTCTGATAGAATTAAAAAAAAAAACCATTGTGGGAAAAGGAGAAAATGCTGGTTACCAGCATTTTCTCCTTTTTCCACGATGTTTTCAAAAGGCTTCTTCCTTAGCATCATTAAAGGATTAAACCGTGGTAATTAACCCTTTACCAGACAACAAAATTTTATACTTGCCCATATTCAAAGAATTTCCAGGACATTTAGTAAATGTGTCTCAAATAATGGGACATTCTTTTGTACGAATAGAAAACATTGTGGGAAAAAGAGAAAATGTTTGATGTCAGCATTTTCTCCTTTTCCCTCATAACCTTTGCAAAAAGCTCATTTCTAAGGGTCGTTAAGACTAGGGATTGTGTGGTGACAGGTCAAGAAAATGCACATTCTCAAGCAATACAACCGATGCAGATACTGCAATTTACCAGACTGTTTTTTATTAAAATGTCAGGCAACCTAGCGGACACAGTAAATCCAAGATAAGAATCCAAGGTACATGCAGTCCGATATACAGTCCACAAACGCAAATTTACAACAAGTACAGCCGGGATCAGCACGTTCAGGGTTAAATTGTTGTCTAGAGTGCTGAATAAATGAATTAACTTGACAGTTTCAGTGGATAGGAAAACCTAATGACCTGCAGCACTTTAGCCTTAGCGCGCTTAAAATAAACGAAATGGACGTTTTCAAACCCGAAAAAAAAAAGGAATTCACAAACCTCAACTTCAAGGCTGTGTAAAGTATGGTATGTTACCCCGCCGTACTTCAACAGTAACCCCCCCCCCCCCCCCCGCCCCCAATAACGTAGTGGTAGGGGCATTGTATTCCAGACTAGGCTGTGTATCGGTATGTTAAAATCTAGCAAAAATCGAAGAGAAAGTATCAAGCCAGATCTACTTGTTTTGCGCAATCCGAAACCGCAAAAATGAATACATGTATGTGCAGATGAATATGGTGGGGAACAAGGTTGTTTGGCCAGATGGTGTTGGACAGTTTAGAGCTAAAACCAGAGCTCTGAGTTAGAAGATGTACAATGGCAGATCTAGCCATTGTTAGAAGATGTCGTACAATGGCAGATCTAGCAATTCTCTTGAGATACTGTTCAGTGCTTCCCTCAAATTGCAAAACTTTGTCTATTTTGTTCAAGATCTAACCGAAATGTTGAATTATTCTCTGTTAATTCTACCAAACGAAAGTATTTTAGACTCATCCACAACGACAACGTTTAGAGACCATGCGTTAAATGTGGCTTAAATGACAGTACTTGTCTTTGACAGGGTTGAAAACATTCCAGGAAAAGAAGAAAATGCCGGTTACCGGCACTGTTTTACCCTTTTCCTACAATGTTTTGTAAGACCCAATCTTCATTGTCGTGCCATGGCGTTGTCTGGTAAAGAAAGGGTTAACCGCTTGATGAGGGTCATACTATTTATTTTCTGTACATACATGTAGATCTATGTCTTTTCAATATACGGGTCCTGAAACCGAACAGTTGACAGATCTAGTAGATCTGAATGAAATGACTATAAAGAAGATTGGACTCGAGCAGTCTAGACTATTATGTACATAGAAAATCGATACACCTCCGATACACAAAACAGTATTCCATTAGTAATTAACCCTTCACCCTATACCAAATGATGTTTTGACGACCCTAGGGCTCTTGAAACATTTTGGAGAAAAGAAAATGCTGGTTGCCAGCGTTTTCTCCTGTTTTCCATTATGTTATCTATCCTTTTAACTACAATTTAATATGTCGTCTGCAAATTGAGGATTTAAAATACTGTCGTCTGGTAAACATTCAACTAACACACATAAACTCCTATAGAAATGAAGTAAGACACTTTGAAAACATCCTTGTGATATCCAAACTACCACCCACCATAAATCAGTTTTATTACTGAAAGCATTTGTCGTAAACGAAAAAAAAAAAAATGCTCGTTATGGGTAATTTCTCCTAAGTCACAATTTTTTCAAAATTGATCAGCAGAAAAACAGACAATGTTTTCTACAGAACTCCATGTGTTACAGCAGTAATAAACCCTTAAAACATTCGACAATCTTGCACTTTGCATACTTGATTACATGAACAGTCTAGATATTTTACGCCACTTTAATGTTATTTCAGACAAGCTACGGCGACAGCTCACTTATTAATGTGTGTCCTGAATTTCACCACCACTAGGCAGGAGAGGGCTCTGAAATATCTTGCCCAAGAGCACTCCCCCGAAAAACCCAGTCACTCGAGTGAGGATCAAACATGGTGCCTCAAGATTTCGTATCCTACACCTCTACCCCACGACACACCCCCTCCACCGCACTTTGTACCAAATGACCAGTATTTGACCCTTTACGAAACAATCGCCGGTTCTCAGGAACCCGAGCAAAGGCACTTTGCAAACATTGCGGGAAAAGGAGAAAATGCTGGTAACCAGCACTTTCTTCTTTTCCCTCAATGTTTTCGACCCTTTCAACCATTTGAGCCATACTTCATTTGTTATCTGCAGTTGCTTTCGATTTGGACCTGACTAAAATTTTGTCGTCTGGTAAAGGGTTTATCAGATCGGTTAAGTAATCCATCCCGTCAGTCTTGCTTGAATGGTTCCAAACGCCACTTGGAATGAGACATTCCTCTACTTGCAAGAAAAATTTCTAGTCTCACCTCATACTAAGATCAAAATCATCGCTATCAAATAAGATTTTTTTTTTTTTAAATCTTTAACATTCTTTGGTATAGAAAAGTCCATTTAGGGTATATTTAGGCACACTTCTGAAGACCGTTTTTTAAGTGCCTCAACCACTGTGACGTCAGTGAAATTCTGTTGAAAACGGCGTTCAGCACTATCTAGACATAAGCACAAACTAAGTAAAGAGGCATATAAACACATTCATAACGGTTTACTGCACACACATTGTGGCCGTCAAATTTCATATCTGTTCATGAATGCCAAATATAAATTGCTCATTTATTGCTTATCAGCCTTATATATGAGGCATGCTCTAGCAAAAGGGGGCTTAATGCATCTCCGTGATGCATCATACTAAGCAAGACATTACATAGTAAGGGATCCATGAAATCCATTTTGTCCAACAACCGACTGTATACTAATGTAGAGTGTTCCTTTGACATACAGAAAATTAACCAGTAACGAAAAGTTTCGGTCCAGGTCAGCCTGCGCGGACTGCGCAGGGTGACCTGAGTCGATACTTTTCGCAGATGCATGAAGCCCCCTTTTCATAGAGATATAGTGGTGACTTTGATGACTTGTCCTCCTCCAGGGATCGTATATTACACGATCTCTGCCTCCTCGTAGTCAACCTGTACTGTTCCAAACGCTAAGGCTCTTGAAAGGAAAATTGCTGTAACTTCTCCTTCTACTACCATATGCAATGCTTGCAAATGTATTTTTGTATTAGATCTAAACATTGTTTCATAGTGATTTAAAGATCTACCCCTATTTAAAAGGGATGTTTCAAAAGTTGTACGGTACAAATTTGTCACAGATGGTAGATTCTAGATGTAGATCTAAATTAAAAGATATCCTCTGCTATCGATTTGTATTTATAAGGAAGAAAGGCAATAAAATATCGACAAACATTCTTACCTTGACTTGATTTAAGGTTTTCTTCCCAAGTCGGCGCAAGTCCTGCTGTTAAACCTTTCGAAGCGGTATTACAATATAAAATCCTTTACACGGTCTATTGACTTGGACACAAACGTACGATCCAGCAGTTTTATAACGTCTATGTGTGGATATGAATAAACTTTCGATGTAAAACCACGCAGTATATAGCTTGTACGATATAGGCGGGTCTACTCAAGCGTATGCACTCCTTCATTTATCATTAAACTACACACCAAATACGGCTGCAAGTTATATTTGACATTTAGACCCGGCATGTTGAATGACAAATATCACGCGCGTCTGCGGACGCTCAACAATGCAGTCTGACCTTGATTCCACACTTTCCGATATCAGTAGACCGTAGATTGTTCGAAAACTGCCGAGTCCGAATCAGCAAAAAACTTCAATGCAGTGGTTTCTCTGGTGTAACTAACGACTGAAAACACTCATGTAGCCTACATCTAAATGTATTTAGCTGTAAGAACCTTTTCGTAAAATCACTGCATTATCCATTTCGATCTATCTTTAAATATCAGAAAATATAGATAGATCTAGAATCTTATTTTTAAAAATGAAAATAAAACGCCGACAACAGCAATGGTTCGATCGATTCTCAATTCCCTCTTCTCTACATGTCCTAATCAGGAAGCAGCGACTCGACGAAGAAAAACATGAACATCAGCCTGTGCTTGTTATCTATAGTGGTCTGCCTAGGTAAGTACCAACACTTCTTCCGCATGGTTCCTTCCTTTGCAGTCACCTTTTTTTAGAACTTATGTAGATCAATGTTAAAATATTTTCCAATAAAGAACGTTTATTGTCAGGGGGTTACATAAAATAAGTCATGTTTATGTTCAAGAAGGACAGACATCTATGTATGCATGTAACTCCACATCGTAAGACTACCTCATACATGTACTCGAAGCTATGCTCTGCGAAAAGGGGGATTGCAAAACGTATCGACCCATACAGCCTGCCATGGGTAGAAACCTTTTTCTATTTGTGTAATGTTCTGCATGTCCACGGATCAGTCTTCCTCACGATACAGTCAAGGGGTTTTGATGCATCTGCAAAAGCGTGCGAAGTCCGCGAAGGCTGACATGGGTAGAAACTTTTTGCTATTTTTAATTAAACCCTCTTTTGCCAGAGTGCTTTGTCTTACAAGGTGGATTAAAGCAGAACAAGACTTTCAGACGTTGTAGATTGATCTAATGGATCTGCTCGTTAAATTGAAAGCATATGCAGACGATAAACTTATATTGCTTTAATGGCTAGACTTTATTTTAAATATGGTAGAAAACATTACCATCATTTTCTCCTTTTCCCACAATGTTTTTGAAAGCCAACTAGTTGGGGTCGTTAAAACGCGGGATTTTTTTGTTGGTACAGAGTTAACCCTTTAAAGTACAATGCCGACTTTTATCGCCTCTGGTCGCCAGCATTGTCTCCTTTTTCCACAATGTTTTCTACCCTATCAAAGAATTGCTAAAATTCTGTCGTCTGGTAAAGAGTTAAACTGCAAGGCCCAACTGCGACCAAAATGTAAACAAAGTCTGTACATAGGCTAATGCAGGTAGATCTAAATTTCATTCATGAATACCATTTCACTCTTATCCTGCTAAATAAGTTAAATAAAACTTTCAAGCGAGTAGTAGAAACCCGAATAATATTATTTCGAACTTTTTTTCTTTTTAGAAAAAAATATCTCCTGAACGGACAGTTTGGATCCAAGATCAGACTGCACGTTCTGTGCAGTCTGATCTTGATCTACACTGTCCGCAAAAGGTCAGTGAGTCGCGCTTAGCAGCTTAAGGGTAACAAGTTTGGCAGTTATTGTTGGTCTGGGGATCTGTTTAGTGTGATTGGTTAGCGTTCTGGAGTCACTGACAGAACAAATAAAACTATTTTGAAATAATGTTGGAAACTTTAACTCTAGATTTAATATTCTTGGCCTACATGCAGTCTGATCTTGCTCCACACTCTCCGCTCCTCTCTCAGTAGTTTCTGTCGTATCAACCCCACTGAATGTCATGAGGCTAAACTGAAACCTATTTGTGTAATTAACAACAATTTAAGTGAGGCGGGACAAGGGTCACAGTTAGGATATTGAATGGTTGATGAACTGACCTTCAAATGCGAATGTGCTAAAAGAAAACCTGTTGCATGGCTACGGGATTTCCTCAATGTGCTGTTCTCTCCAGCTGATCAGTATGTAAGAATATGCAACTTCTCATTATGAATAATCTACTAAATTCACTTGTTGCGTCACTCAATCTTGGTCTGCACTCACCAACTATTCTTGATTCCATTAGAAAGAAAATTCTAGATTTAGAAAGAATCGAAAATTCTGATTGGCTAAACCATTTGGTTGTGCTACTTTCAAAATCTCGAGAATAAGACCAAGAATGTTCTTTGGAGTGGTCGGTGAATACGGACCTGGCTGATGTATTTGGTAAATAGGAGACCAAGATTAGCATATAAACCAATGCAGTCTGATCGTGTATGCTCTTCTCAATACCCCAAACACTTTTGAAAGCTTCACCGTATTCACATTAATCCTGAAAGCGCCTTTCACAACTCTAGTTGCCTTAGCGACCAGTGTAGATCAAAGATCAGACTGTAAAATTGTAATCTTTGATATACACTGTCCGCTTTGCGAACGGTTATCAATTGACAAAAGCAACCTTGAAACTGGAATGATTTGGGCCCTATTTCCAGTCTGAAAGTGTGTGTTGCACTCTTAGGGTAGACTATTATCAGTAAGAATGTTTGGTCCGTTGATCATTTTATATGAATATCGAGTACTGATATTTTGAATGGTTTTTTTTTTTAAGTGCTACATCCTAAACACACAGGGCACGACTCCATGCACTGTTGATCAAGGTCAGAGTCCACGTTCCGTTACGTGGAAGTCTGATTTTGGATCTACAGTGTCCGTAATGTCGGAGGCATAATCACGGAGTTCATTAACAGCAATATTAACTCTGTACCATACAAGATTTTGGACTTGTCCAATTCAAAAGCATTTGCAGATGACAAAATAAATATGGCTAAGATGATGCGATTTGTTTTTGACAAGGTATTGAACATCGTTGTGGGGGGGGGGGGAAGAGAAAATGCTGCTTTCCAGACGTTTCCCACACACAATGTTTTCAAAATCCTTTTCCTCTAGGTCGTTAAAACTCGAGATATGGTAAAGAGTTTCTTTCTCTGACAGACAGTGTCCGCATCATCTGAACCATGTTATGTGAAAAGGTGACTTAATGCATCTGCAAAGTGTAGACCTATCGATTAAGGTTAGCCTGCGCAGCAAGTTGGATCAACTTTTGGCTATTGGTCAATTGTATGCATGTCAAATTCCCAGTCTACTTTACGATTCATTTGGTTGTTTGACAAAATTGATTTTATAGACCAAGAAGTAGTGTTGTGACTTGCTTGGTACAATGCTCCACAGATCTTGTATGCGTTAAACCCCGTTTTCCCAGAGTGTCACTGATTTATATAGCTCCAACACTCTAAGGGTGTTTAAAAAAGTATCATTAATAGTTCATCAACTCTACCAAACGGCAACATTTTGGGCGTTTCCAAATTGAAAGCATTTGCAGACAACAAAATAAATGTTACTAAAAAACTGAAATTTGTTTTGGAAAAGGTAGAAAACATTTTGGGAAAAGGAGAAAATGCTGGTTACCAGCATTTTCTCCTTTTCCCACAATGTTTTCAAAAGGCTTCTCCGCCAGGGTCGTTTAAAGTCGGGATTGTGTGGTAAAGGGTTAACAGGTTAGGCAACAAATATTAGAATGACAAACAAATTGTTAAAGGATTCCACAATATTAATTCTCTGGTACTCACAAAATGTAGAGAATCCGATGCTGACGTCTTGAGAACTTCCGTGTTTGGATCATGGATCATGTAGGCGACGTTAACACTTAGTAACTAGATCTAAATTCTTTCATACACGTGTCGATGAAATTCTTTGCTGACATAAAAGAATTTTTTTGTGAAAGAATTACTCAAGTTACATCTGCCCGTCCATTTTCTGTTCATGAAGTAACAGGAAACATGGCGAGATTCAAACTCAACATTTCAGCATGCCGATTCATGACTTTTGTCTCCGTAAATTATATAAATTTGACAATCACTAAATATGGGAGCCAACTCAAAACTTTCTGTTTTACTTACAACTGTACGATCACGATTTCTTCGTGATCTGGCAATATTGACATGTAGGCTTTTTACAATCTCGCTTCAAGTATGTAAAAGAAAAGATACAACCGAGTCGTGTTCTGTGAAAAGGGGGCATCACCGTAATGCATGATACCAAGCAATTCATCACATATTTGTAGAATCATAAAATTCATTTAGTCTGATTAATGATTCATATAATTAATTTGGTTTAAACCTGGAGGTAGGCTAGATTGGACCTTCCACATGAAGAAAATTAAAAAAGTTTCGGCCCCTGTGCGGGCTGCGCAGGCTGACGCAGTTCAATATTTTTTGCAGATGCATTAAACCCCCTTTTCGCAGGGAACGGCAAAATTGCTTTGGTATGTATATACCTATAACAATTTTCTTGTTTTATATATTACATTTTATAGAAAACGAAGCCTGTCACAAAGCAAACGCCTGTAAGACAAGAACCAAGAAACTCACTTTTCATCTTATTCTAATTCTTTGGGTTGGGTGCTATACATGAACGGGGCAGGCGCTGTAATTATTTTTATGAAAGTGTCGCTGGCATTCGGAGAAATGAACAGAATCTCTGTCTGAGAATCAGTGGAATGTTCAATAATACGGCTTACTGACAGCAAAACACAATGGCATGGTTAGGGGCAAAAATAAGCATCCTAAAAACCCCAGGTTTATACAGGCATAAAACAGCTGGTTTTGATGTAATCGAAGTACGACACTTGCATTTTAAGGGTGATTCAAAATGCAGTGCAACTGCAGACTGCAGTATCGATTTTCAGCAGTCACGTGAAGGCTGATTCACTTCACTTTCGTTCGTCATCGTTGCCACTGTGACAGCATAGTTCTAATAAACGCAAATTCAACAATTTATTGCTAGTTAAATACGCGTATGAGCCATGCTCTGTGAAAAGGGGACTTATTGTATGTGCAAAAAGTATCGACCCGGGTCAACCTGCGCGGACTCCTTTGCCGAAACTTTTTGCTTTTGGTAAATGTGCTGTATGTCAAAGACCTCATGATTCAGTCGGTTGTTAGACAAAATGGATTTTATGGATCCATAATTATGAGATGACTAGCTTGATATCATGGATCACGGAGATGGATTAAGTCCCCTTTTGCCAGAGCAGGGCTCATACATGTTCCCCATAAAGCTGAAGGCTAGTTATTCTAACTAATGAACTGTGTCTATAATTATTTAATTCGATTACTTTACCTACGATAACTTGTGTTTTTCTTTGTCAGACTCAATTTCTTATAGCATAATTTTTATTAGCAGACTACTTTTTCTTTCGTTTTTGCATCTGAGAAGTTTTGAAAACATTAAAAAAGGAAAACAGTTTATCTTTAAATACGGCATTGTTTCGCACGTATTTGTGTCTCAGACTTCAATTCGTAGTACTTAACACCTGTAGGCGTTTTCCAAGTCGCCTACCGCAATTTTTTATTGACCGGTGAACCCTTATCCATACGAATTCAACTTTTTGAATGTTACAAAAGTAGATTTTGTTAAGTTTATGGGCACAGAATGGGATTTTTTTATGGATGGAAGAGGGGCGAAGTTTAAAGCAGGACCAGGCCGCATATAAGTGTAGGCTGATCTTGCTTATCACTCCTCGCAAGACAAAATTATAGTCGCAAAAGGCAGGATAAGGGTTAAAAACCGTCATCTTTTCCAAAGCTTGATAGAAAATGTACAGCAATACAATACTCATAGCCAAGCATCTATGCTTACAAATGCCCCCCATTTCTTTGTCAACAATCATTAACCCTTAAACTGCTGAATACTGAAATGAAACAAAAATTTTCACCCAACAGTTATATAATAACCAAATATTGTGATTTCAAAGTTGATCTCCCCCTAAAGAAAATAGTGTCGGAGAGTGCAGATCAAAGATCAGACTGCACGTTTTGTGCAGTCTGATCTCGATCTACTCTGTCGGCAAAAGCGCCCCGAGTCGCGCTTAGCAGTCTCAGGGTTACCAGAGAAAATATACATCAGCAGTGACGCAATGTCCCTGCAAGCCATACTTGCTGCAGATGTATCAACGGAGAAAATCTTTTAAACAGGTCTACCTCACTATGAACATAATTCGAGGAAAGAGTCTCTTTTCGGTTCCGTGAGAATCCGCAGAATAAGAAACGATTTTATCCGAATAAAAATTTCAGGATGGGAGATAACCAATATTTCAATAGTAAGTTTCAATAGTAAGAAATTAAGGTATTCTAACAAGTTATCTTTTCTTACATTTTAATAAATTTTCTTTGTGTGCAATCCCACCTTGTGGCATGATCACAAAAAATATGGTAACAGCACTCTCTCGTGTCTAGCTTTCAGCTTTAATCGTTCTCCTGTGTGTCCAGTTCTTGGCGTTTCCCCCCCCCCGTCCCAAAATTTTAGACTCGCCCAATTCTGGAGAAAACAAATTTAATGTGACCAAATGATTCGATTTTTCTATGAAAGGTTAAAAAACACTGTGGTTACAAGCATTAAATGACCTTTTTCCACGATGTTTTCAAAAGAATTCTTCTGCAGGGTCGTTAAAACTCGGGGTTCTGAGGTAAAGGGTTCCGTGACCTGCTGCTTAACTTTTGAGAAAATCATCGCAAATTACCGAGAAAAAGGTCGAGCGACTCCGAAAGAGCTGGAGGATGAATTTTGTCACAGAGGCGCCGTTGTCACATCGCGTTTGTCCTCCTTCAAAGCACATACAGCGTTAATAAGCTCTGGTAAATACACATGATGAAAAACACGTTGTAAATACAAAATACATGAGTGACGTCTATAGCGTACCGTAACAAACCAAATTTACGTTCTGCTTTTGTTTCGTATCACTGTCTAATTTATCATCGCATGGTAGATGTGTCCTCGTTGATGCGTAGAGAGCCGCATATTGAAAGGTTTCTACGTGTCATTATTGTCGTTTTTAATTTCATATTAATTTGGATCTTTGGACATACATACGTCATCCCCGTTTGGACATATTATGGATAGCATTAAGTGATGGAAAGAAGCATATTTTAAAATGGAATAACCAAGTTGTTAGGGCAAAGTTGGTGCAGTTTGGTAGTTGTATCAGTGTGCACGTTTCGGATCTTCCATGCATGTTGAAATGAGCCACGCTCTGTGAAAAGGGGGCTTAATGCATCTGCGAACAGTATCGACCCATGTCAGCCTGTGCGTACTGCGCAGACTGACCTGGACCGAAACTTTTCGTTATCGGTTGATTTTCTGTCTGTCAAAGGACCGGTCTACCTTATGATACAGTCATTTGTTAGACAAAATGGTTTTTATGGATCCATAACTGTATGCTTGGTATCATACATCACGGAGATACATTAAACCTCATTTGCCAGAGCATGGCTCATATATATTTACACGGAATGTACTTCAACAATCAATATTCTTTCAAGGCTGCGCCGTAAAAATTATTAATCAACCTTTTGTTTTGAATTAGCTCATGTGATCCCAAAATACTTGAGAACACTGCTGGGGGCCTGCGTGGCAAAGTGTGGGACTCGTGACCTGGAGGCCCCGGGTTCTAGCCTCACTGGATACACTGGTGTTTTCGTGGGAGTGACCGTGGGCAAGACACTTCAGAGCCCTAGCTTAGTACTGTCTGAACCCATGAAATACATGAATATGTGAGCTGTCGCCGTGACATGATAAAATAATGTTGATAGTGATGTAAAACACCAATCAATCAATCAATGAGAACACTGCTTGATACTGAAAGTGACCAGCACTTTTAGATCGAAAATGCTATATTCTAGCCATTTTCAACGTTAACTCTTTCACTACTAATGACGACTTGATTACCTTTCGCGGACAGCGTAGATCAAGATTAGACTGCACAGAACGTGTAGTCTGATCATGATCTACACTGTCCGCCACTCTGTTTTTAAACTATGACGAAAGTCGTTTCCAATAGAAGTGGAAATCTATTTTTAGAGCTCAGAAAAAAAGTGGAATTTCCGGAGTTAGTAATGAAAGAGTTAAGTAAATTGTTTCCCTGTCTTTTCATAATTCGTTAATGAGCCATGCTCTGGCAAAAAGGGGGCTTAACGCATCGCCTTAATGCATTATACCATGCAAGTCATCATATAACTATGCATCCATAAAATCTATAGTTTCCTACGACAAGACAAATCGCGTAGCAGAATGGTCCTTGGACATGCAGAAAATGTAGCGATAGCAAAAAGTTTGTACTCATGCCAGCCTGTGCATGGTCACATGGGTTGGTACTTTTTGCAAATGCATTAAGCCCCCTTTTCATCGAGCATGTCTAATTTGTTTCATTTTTGTTCTATAGAATCTATGAGTGGCACTTGAAGATCACGACTTGATATGTCCACAAAGAGAATGATGAGTAAAAGGCAGTGTGTGTTTGTTATCGTCATCTTACCACTGTTGATCATTCCGGCTTTCGTTATTCTCCGACTGGCAGACAGGAAATTTGATGATGACGTATTTCTACTTCCGGTACCAAAGATGGCTCCATTGATTCAACCGGCAACTGTAAAAGCAGTGACGAAATTAACTGGTATGATGCATCTTTTACTGACACATCTTCGTTACTAAAATAATTTTTTCACCTTCAACCTTTCACCAGAGAGAGGATTAATTTCTTCAAGGCCACAGCTTACAGACCATTCAATAAAGTTTGCAGCATGGGCATAGTCTATAATTTCAGTGCACTTGTTCGGTAAAGTTGTTGCAAAACGGAACTTGTAGTTTCTCGGACCTTATCATTAATCATAATATAGAGTAATTCTTCTGAAGCTTCTTCTAGTTAGGACGTAAGATTGTTTCGAAACAAGTTTCTTTCGGACTTTTTGAAAATCGTCCAGCTGGCCCCTAAACATGCAAAACGTAATCAGTTCTGGTTTGCTAAGGAGAATCCTTAGCGCAATTTGGGTATTTTTAGTTAAGTGTATTTTTTGCAGACAATGTAATTAATCGTTTACCAACCTATCCCGTGTTTTAACGATCTTGAAGAACTAGGAAAAAAAAAAACATTGTGAGAAAATGCTGTTAACCCTCATTTTCTCCTTTCCCCACAATGTTTACTACCCTTTCAGAGACAAACATCATCATTTCAGCATCATTAAATGCATTGTCTGTAACTCCTTTCAAAACGAAAAGAGTGAGATTTTTGTCGTTTGGTAATGGGTTAAACATCAGGCTGAACCAGCTTTGCAGATTAATCTTGATTTACAGTCTTCGAGGCACATTACGTTACCTTAAACCTGCTATATAGACACACACGTTTCGTTGAAAGAATTTTTCCCCTACCAACTGATTTTCGATACCTCATTTTGGTTTTGGTTTGTATTGGAGTTTAACGCCATTTTAACAGCTTAGGTCACATCATGGCGGCCTCATTTTGGTACGCCACAACTAATAAATAAAACAACGTCATACTTGTACAGCCGAAGGGCAAAACTAAACAAAATTACTGTCATCAATTTCAAAACCCCGGGATGTAAACTTGCTCTTCAACATTCATTGTTCCAATTGTCAGTTTACAATCAAGAATCGCTTTCACTTGCATTGACTTAAACAATTTTTTAGCTCCACTGGCCGAAGGCCAGCGGGCTTATGTTATGGCCGTGTGTCCGTCGTGCGTCCGTCCGTGCGTTAACTTTTATTTCAAACATCTTCTTTGGAACTACCCATCGGATTTTAACGAAACTTCACAGAAATGATCCTGGCATGGCCCTTTTCAGAAACTCTTCAAAGAATCTGATTCCTATCAAAATTATGGTTGCCATAGCAACAAAACTGAAACATACTGCAAATCTTTAAAAATATTATTGTCTAAAACCATACGGCCTAGGGTTACCGAATTTGGCATATACCTTCATCTAATGGACCTCTACAAAAAATTTCAAATTTTAGCCCCGGGGTCAAAATTGGCCCCGCCCTGGGGGTCACAAGATTTACATAGGTTTATAGAGTGAAAACTTTAAATATCTTCTTGTCCTAAACCATATGGCCTAGGGCTACCAAATTTGGCATGTAGCTTCATCTAATGGTCCTTTACTTACATGCTTCAAATTTCAGGCATCGGGCCAAAATTGCTCCCGCCCTGGGGGTCACAAGTTTTACATGGGCTTATACAGGGAAAACTTTGAAAATACTCTGGTTCTAAATCATATGGCCTAGGGCTACCAAAATTGGCATGTAGCTCCATCTAATAGACCTCTACTTAGATTCGTCAAATTATAGCCCTGGGGCCAATATTGGCCCCCACCCTGGGGGTCACAAATTTTACATGGGCTTATACAGCGAAAACTTCAAAAATATTCTTGTTCTAAACCGTATGGCCTAGGGCTACTAAATTTGGTATGAAGCTTCGCCTAATTGACCTCTAATAAGATTCTACAAATTAAAGCACTTGGGTCAAAGTTGGTCCTTTCCCAGGCGTCACAAGATTTACAAGGACTTTTATAGTGAAAACTTTAAAAATCTTCTTGTTCTTTGCTGTAAGGCCTAGGGCTACCAAATTTGGCATAAAAGCTTCATCTAGTAGATCTCTTCTGAATTTGTTCAAAATTTAGCCATTGTTCAAATTGAATTGAACCCCCTCATGGTATATTAAAGAGACTGAAAATCTTGTTTATAACCATACAGGCCAGTCCTATATTACTTGGTATGTGGTTATATCTTGTTGACCTCAACCAGGATTCAGTTAATTATAGCTCATAATATGAGTTTGAAATCGTAAATCATTGGTAAAAAATGGACTCGCCCTGGGGTCACAATTTATCAGTCTTCTTGTTAGAAGCCTTTAGGCCTAGAGTTGTAATGTTTGGTGTGTATGTTTTGTACATATTAGCCAGTGGACCGATACAGGGCCATCATGGCCCTCTTGTTCTTGTGCTCATCGCAGTTTGATTTCTTACCCCCAAGATGGGAAAGAATGATTGACCCTAAGCCTGCTAAATAAGTCAGATGAAACTTTCATGCCGACAGTAAAAGCCCACATATTGCTATTTCAAAGTTACTATTATTATTTTCTTTTTTTTTTGTTTTTTTTGAGGGGGGGATCTCCTAATCGGACAGTGTAGATCCTAGATCCAAGATCAGACTGCAGGTTGAGTGCAGTGTGATCTTGTCCCTAAAAGGTCCGTGAGTCGGGATTAGCAATCTGAGGATTAAGGGCCGTATTTACCAACCAGTCGTAATAACATTCCTAGTGTAATTCTCAAGAATTTTCTGAACTTCAGAGAAACACACATTCTGACTGGCTGAACCAAATGAGCCATGCTCTGTGAAAAATGGGCTTAATGCATCTGCGAAAAGTATCGACTCAGGTCAGCCTGCGCATTCCGCGCAGGCTGACCTCGGCCGACACTTTTCGCTAATGGTCAATATTCTGTATGTCCAAGGAGCAGTCTACCTCATGATTCAGTCGGTTGTTAAAAAAAAATGGCTTTTATGGGTCGATAATTTTGTGATGGCTTGCTTGATACAATGCATCACGAAGATATATTTGGCCCCCTTTTGCCAGAGCATGGCTCAGTTGGTTTAGTCAGCCAGAATTTGCCTTATTTTCTGCATTTAGAATAAGATTAACCATTTTCCTGCTAAATAAAAGAAATGAAATTTTCAAACCAACTGTACAAACCCAAATGTTCCTATTTCAAATGTATTTTGAGGGGGGATAGATTTCTCCATATCGGACAGAGTAGATCCAACATCAGACTGCACGTTCTGTGCAGTCTGATCTTGATCTAATCTGTCCGCAAAAGGTCAGTGACTCGCGCTTAGTAGCCTAGGGATTAAGAATTAGGAATATGGGTCCTTGAGGTTTCTGAGTTCTTATGACTAGGTCTATTACTTGCATCCAACGAAATTCAGAGGCTTTGTAATACACACTTCCCTCATAAAGAAATTAACTGCAATTCAAGAAAGCTGCGAATCTTATGATCTGACATGTGCAGTCTAGACTACCTATAACTTTTATAACCTGATGAAACTGAAATTCACAGCATTTGACTTTAAAAACAATAAACCATATTAAATCACTTTATGTCATATATTGTACTTCAGTTCCTTGCGTACTCTATGTGATACATTGTACTTAAATTCGCTGCGTACTTTATTATACATGTATATATTTTACTGCAATTCCCTGCGTACTTTATGTGATACACTGTATTTCAATCCCATGTGGAATTATTTCTAATTGTAATTTGAAAACGGCATTGTAAACTTTTGGTAACATAATTTAACAATTTTCAATCAAAATACATAATAAATGGTAAAACGTGTTGACAAAAAGGAGATAATGCGCGTGATGAGCAATTCTCCTTTTGCCACAGATTTCTTTTTTTTTTCAAAAGTAGTCCTCTGTAAGAGAAAAACGTCTTTTGGAGCAAGGTCACAGATTTGCGTAATGATGCAATTATATCTATCTACAAAGTCGGTATTACGTAATTTCATTTCAGTAAAAGTAGCCCCGGTGAAGAAAAAGCCCGCGAAATGTTTCGATTACGTCTGGACTGGTCTTTGCCGAGACACGTGTTACCTGTACAACACAGCAGCCAAACGGCGCCAGAGGAAACAGACAGTGTTACGGTGTACAGGAAAGAAAACTCAGACTAAATTAACCTACACAACCAAACAGAAATATGTGTTCAAGATTCCGTTTCAGGATAAATGCCTAGGAAAAGTGCTAGGCTGGCAGTGCAACGACGGCAGGGTTGTGCCTAATATTGTACACTATGTCTGGTTCGGCAAAGCTGAGTTTACATTTACACATTTCCTCAGCTTTCTTAGTGTTCATAAGTACCAGAACCCGTGTCTGATCCTCGTGCATGCCGATAAAATGCCAAAAGGGACGCTGTGGAACTACTTTCTCCAAATTTCACCGAAAGTCATTCATGTCCGCAGAAAACAACCAAAGAAGATTTTCAGTAAGAAACTGTCCTTCATCGAACATCGGGCGGACATTGCAAAATTAGAAGCTTTGAGAGGTAAGCATTCATACGTTTGAGCCATGCTCTGTGAAAAGGGGGCTTAGCGCATCTGCGAAAAGTACCAATACCGGTCAGTCCGCGCAGACTGACCAGAGCCGATACTTTTCGCTATTGGTCAATATTATATATGTCAAAGGACCAGTTCACCTCATGATTAAGTCGGTTGTTGAAAAAAGTGGCTGGTATGGATCCATAATTATCTGATGGCTAGATTGGTATCAGGGATCACAGAGATGCATTAAGCCCCCGGGGCTTTTGCCAGAGCATGGCTTCCCCATCTTCAGACGACTCTTTTGTCTTGCAACAGAGTACTTTCGAAAACACTGTGATCAAAAGAGAAAGTGCTCGTGAAGAGAGCTGCTATTTGATCATTTTCAGTCGAGTTTTCAAGCGATTGGTCAGAGAAGGACTGTAGTCCGAAACCAAAAGACTATGTAAGCTTAGATTCCAGGCTGACCGTTTTTTTTTTTTCCTTTTATATATACTGATGTTTCTTTGTATTAATAAAGGTACAGAATCACAGTTTATTGCAACAGATCTGTGCTGGTAAGGCGGTCGCGATAAGGAGTGATGAAAAAATTCCAGGCTAGCCTGCATGAATATGGAGACTAAGCTTGATCTACTTTTTTTTGCAAAGCACAGAAGAGGTCGCATTATGCAGATGAGAGATTGAAAGTTGATTTTAAGGCCTAAACAAGTCTTACCTGACCGAACTTGTTATTCTAATTCGAAAGATATGGCAGCAAATACTGTGAAAATACGGTTCGGCATTTCGTTTTCCTCAGTCAGAACTTTCTACATGAAGAAAGATTTTGGTTGGTATCCTCCCGGTCTATTAACTGATAAAACTTGATTAAAATATAGCATGCTAGGCACCGTTTCAGTTTCCTATACAGACATTGTAAATTATGATAAACTGCACAGAATATACAGGCTGATCTCGGATCTACTTTGATAATTTGCGAGCCTGGTCCAAAAAATCTTGCACTTGAAATGGTTAAATTTCCACTATAACAACTGTTTTTATTTTCAGAGTACGGGGGCATTTATCTCGATACAGACCAGATTTTGCTGAAATCCGTCAACAAGTACCGTGACTTTGATGCAACTATCGGTGTAGACTACGGCACTACTGCAGCGAACTCTTTAATAATTGCCAAGAAACGCGCAGAATTCCTTGACCATTGGTTGGACAGCTACCATTCCTACAGTAAAACTGATGGACAGAAACACTCCAACGAGATTCCATATAAATTATCCCGGAAATATAAAAGCCTTGTACATGTGGTAGGGAGGATATTTTCGTCCCCGAACGCCCATCAGATACCCTTGCTTTATTCTCGGTCCATGGAGTGGAGCCACTTGTACGGAATGCATATGCATTTCAAATTACACAATAGATTTTATGACGATAAATTCAACATTGAAACGGTGAGACACATGAACAATACTGCTGGTGCTGTTGCCAGACACATTCTGTACAGTGATACAACTGTTTGTGGTAAATAATAGCAGAAAGTTTGCCAATGTGATGTAAATTTAGTGTAGAGTGTAGCGCTTATGTGTAATTCTTGAATTGTTAAAGAAACCAGCCACAGTCCTAGACGTTAAAAAAAATACATAATACAACCTTCAGTCTAACACAAGTCCTGGCACAACCAGTTCCTTCTTTCGGGTTGTCAGCCTTGCTTGAACAAAGTTCCTAATCATATTACTATCCGTTATCAACATTGGATTCAACTTGATCCATAAGCATGCACAGCATGATAGGGGTATTAGATCTATCTAATTTGAGTGTTTTGGAGAGCAGCGGGGATCAAAATAAGAACGCACACAATTAACGTATTTTGTTAGAAGTTAAATGGAAAACCAGCTTTGTGTTTCAATATCAGGATTATCTCTCTCGTGATTGATAGTACTTACCCACTGCACTCCTATTTAACTCATTACCACACAATCCCGACTTTAACGACCCTGACGAAGAGGCCTTTTGAAATCATTGTGGGAAAATGAGAAAATGCTGGTAACCACTCCTTTTCCCACAATGTTTTCTGCCCTATCAAAGACAAATTCCACCATTTTTAGCCACATTTAAATTGCCGTCTGCAGATACTCTCAATTTGGACAAGTCTGTACTTTGCTCGTGTGGTATAGAGTTAACCAAGAAAGGGTAAGATGTTTGAACCCTGAAGTAGTTTTGGACCTTATTAGACATCAAACAGAAATCCTGAAGAGCCTTTTTAACAACTGTGCTCAAAACTGAGATAGAACCAGGGCCTCATTTTAAAACTGTATAGTTGTGGGAAACTATTCTAGTCAGTTCTAGTTTAAATGAAACGTACAAGCATTCAGTGAATGATACTTATTTTTGGCACACAGTAGTTCGATTGCAACTGGGATAAAGGTTTCCTTACGGCAGTTTTAAAACATGTATTACAAATCTGGATATTATCATGCTTAAGCTGTGAACAATGTCAAAACTTACCCAGCTGTTATTGACATTAACATAACACACACAAATGGCATCTTTTCCAAAAAATAAATTGTTAATCCTTTACAAGAACACAAATTTTTTGACGTGACCAAATTGAAAGCAGTTGCAGACAGCAATGTAAACATGACTAAAATTATGGTTTTTTTTCTTTGAAAAGGTAGAAAACATTGTGGGAAAAGGAGAAAATGCTGGCCAACAGCATTTTCTCCTTTTACCACTATGTTTTCAAAAGGGTTCTTCATTAGAGTCTTTATAACACAGGATTGTGTTGTAAAGAGTTGAGAGAGACCATGTTTTAGAAAGGTTTCTGACAATGTAACAATCTTTGGTTAAGTAATTTGAAGGCCAGACGTGATAAAATCACGATATGTAGGTTATCAGGAGAAAAATCTCTATTATGTAACTTACTTTTTCTTTAATCTTTCAAAATCTTCTTTATCTCATTTGCCTGAAAAAAATGTAATAAATGTGCACTTATGTCTGTTTTGTCATCGTTTTATGCCATTAAATAATACATATAGTTCAACTTGGACTCATTATTTATTCTCTTCCCAAAGTTGAGGAGGAAAAATATTGTATTGGAAAAAGCCCTCCTTTCAGATTTATCTCTTTTCCCTGCACATGCGAGAAGTGTTCAAATAGAAATGCGTCTCAGCACCTGAAATTTGATTCTTCATAGGTTTCATTGAAATTTTTATTTGGTTCCCTCAAAGTATTCACCTTCAACAGATATACAAAGTTTCGGTCTTTAGATCCAATCTTTGAAGGCATTCTAATATGCCATCGATCCATAACATTCACATTTTTCCAAATTTTCACCTCATATCTTCTCTCAAGGAAAGTCTATTGCTGTTCAAAAGGAACAGTCACTCAGTTTCAACTTAGGTTTAACTATGACTCTTTGCTACATTATTGGTAAATAAAAGATGTCATAATACTGCTTAAAGACAATAATTCTACAAGCACTATGAACAAGCAAGGTTTTAAAACTTGGATTCATGATTTTTTTAAACTCTTCCTTCATATCTTTCAATTATGGACCTTACGCAAAACATAACAGAAAACAACCCTTTACCACAGAAAGAAGGCTTTTGAAAACATTGGAGAAAAAGGAGAAAATGCTGGTAACCCTTTGAGAAATAGCAACAATTTGTCGCACAATTACTTTGTCATTCTGCAAATGCTCCCGATTTGAGAATAAAATTTTGTCATCTGGTAAAGGGTTAAATCTCCAGGCAACATAGGGTGCTTTTGGTAACTACCATTTTCTCCTTTTACCACAATTTTTTCAAAAGACTCTTTCTTCAGGGTTCTGAAAACACAGGATTGTAAATGGTTAAGAAAGAGAACTGCAGGCTAATATTACCAAACTGTCTTCTCTGTCAAATATAGCCTTGTCAATTTTGCCCTGTAATGAGAATACATCAAAGGTCAGAACGGGTGAACAGGTCTGCACTGTCATGTATACTTGTACAACTTACAGGTAATTAAATTAACCCTAAAAGTACCTGTCACTTCTATAGTTGTATTTGCAGCCAGTGCAGTCTGATCTTCGATCAACACTGCCTGCCTTGCCAAGACATTCTAGACAATTTCAGCCTTGAAATATTTCTTATATAGATCTTATTTCGAAGCTGAAAATATCTGTTCGGTTTATTTGGCCTGCTAAGGGTTAAGATAAGTGCACAGAACATAGAATAGTCCATTTGACAACTGTCTGGTAAATTAAAGCATTACTTTATTACATAATTCTTCTTATACAGTAAAGTGAATGGTGGAAGTGCATTACTCAATATACGAGTCATACCCTGTGAAAAGTTGGTTTGGTTAAATGCATTTGCAAAAAAGTATCAACCACTGTTAGCCTGCACACTCTGTGCATGTTGACCTAGATCAAAACTATTTTGCATTTAGTAAATTTTCTGCATGTTAAAGAACTATTCTACTTCCAGACTTTGCTTTATTTCAGACAAAATGAATCCGTATTATGCTGCGACTTGTTGGTATTATACATTAAAAAGATGCATTAAACCCCCTTTTCCAAGAGTGCTATTCATATATACAAGTCATGCTCTGGCCAAACGGGACTTAATGTATCTTCAAGATCCACTATACCAAGCAAGTCATCACATGATTATGGATCCATAACATCCATTTTGTCAAGCAACTAACTGACTTATGAGGTAGAATGTCCTTGTACATGTAGAAAATTGACCAACAGCAAAAAAGTATCGACCCATGTCAGCCTGCATGGACTGTGTGGGCTGACATGGGTCGATACTTTTTGCAGATGCATTAAGCCCCTTTTTCACAGAGCATGGCTCAAATTCATTACACTTTTACCTTAAAAGGATACTCCGAAGGCATAACATTCAAGTTGAAATGCAATGCCTTGCAGATTGACAAATTTTAATAATTAGATTTAACACAGCAGAAACAAATAAATTGCTCTCTTGAAAATTACCTTTTCACAAATGTATGCCTTTCTACACAGTAATACAGCTTAAATTATAACTTACACAGATTACTGTTTTCATGTACTTGTATTTGTTGTTTGGTAAAGTGTTAACTCTTTACCAAACCACAAATTGTTTGACTTGTCCAAATTGCAAGAATTTACAGACAACATAAATGTTGCTAAAAATTTGAAATTTGTTTGATGAGGGATAGAAAACATTGTGGGAAAAGGAGAAAATGCTGCTTACCAGCATTTTCTTCTCTTCCCACAATGTTTTATAAAGCTTTCTACCTCAAGGTCGTTAAAACTCGGGATTGTGTGGTAAAGTTTTAAGGTGGATCTACATTTCATCAGCTTTCTGTATAACAGAATTTCCTTGGGGTACATGTACTTGTTACTGGTATCATGAAACAAAGAGTTGACTCTATCAGATGACAAAATTGTTAGACAAGCCAATTTTGGAAGCATTTGCAGAGGACAACTCTAATGTTGCTCAAATTGTAGGATTTGTCTCTGAAAGGGTAGAAACCACTGTGGAAAAAGGAAAAACGCTGTTTGCCAGCATTTCATCCTTTTCTCAATTTCATTTCAAAAGATGACTTTCTTGAATTTATTAAAACTCGTGATTGTTTGGTAAAAGGTTAAAGTTGTAAACAAGGTCAGTATATACTCACAATTTTCTGCTTTGAAGTTGAAAGGGCCTTTTCAGTTTCTTTTAAATCTTTCTTTGTGGACTCCTGAATGACAAAAGATTTGTTAATAAATCAAAATTGGTTAACAAGCTTGTCAATATTGAATTGGATCAATCTATATCTAATGCAAATCCTGAACTCTCGAAAACTGAAACATGGCCTTGATACCTTTTGGATAGTGGTCACAATAAAGGATTAATGCTACCGCACTAAATAGATGCTGCAAACATTATGATAACTAAAAGAAATACTCAAAATGAGCATTTTTTTTTTATATGCCATAATATTTTGTTGAATAGCTCAACATTGGTCTTAATTCTGTCTCAGCCATACAGATGGCTAGTTATTCAGATGGCTTGCTTTGGAGGGTACAAAAAGAGCTGAACTTAAAATGGCTGGTACATATTGTCCCCTTGATTGATTTCAAAACCAATATTCCTATTTATTATATACCAATAAATGCTGACTACATTACCAGTCTTAACCCTTAGGCTGCTGAATAAATGAAACAAAAATTTCCTCTCAATAGTAAAAACTTAAATATTGCGATTTCAAAGTTGATTTCAATGGGGAAAAACTATTGTATCGGACAGTGTAGATCAAAGATCAGACTGCACATTCTGTGCAGTCTGATTTTGATGTACACTGTCCTCAAAAGGTCCTTGAGTTGTGCTTGCCAGCCTTAGGGTTAACAGTTATAGAACAGACCAGAATGTTGCAATATTCTATCTATGAAATATAAAACTATTATATTGGAACCCATACCAACACATCCTTCAGTATCTGAACCGTCGTGTTAGATGACAAGCCTAACATTTGTTCCACATGATCTGGGTCAACAGCTATCCCATTTCTGCATATTATTTCATCTATCATATCAGAAATACCTCTCTGCATCTCATTGAAGCTATTTGTACCCCTATCTGGTGGATCATTTTTGATGATATCCTTACTATGAGGGACACCAGAGGTATGCTTTGTTTCCTTGGTTTCTGACATGTTCTGGAATATCTCCTGTATCATATCACCAATTTCTTCCTTGTTTTGATTCGGCTTTTTATCATCATCTTCCAGTGTATTACCATACTGGTTGTCTGAAAGATATATCATCAATAAAATAATAAACTTAACCTATTCTTGCACAAACATATTTTTTTTAAGTCCCTACAGTTGATGGCTTTGAAAAACATAGGGCAAGAAGAAGTAAAAGCTTGTAATAGGCAATTGCTTTTCTAACAATGTTTATCCATACTTAAGAAAAAAGTTTTTTATGTCCCTTATGTGTTATATTTTTCACAAAAACAAAAATAGCCTGTACAGATATCAGTTACAGTGATGAGAAATGATATTCACAGACAGTAACATTGCTTTCATTAAATGTTGTAAAGGAAATTTCGAAGTGGCAGTAGGAGTCCTGTATGATTAAGGCATTATGATTTCTTTATTTATTCATTGCTGTGCAGTGCTAGTCACATCTGAGCATCCTAGAGCAAGGCACTTCAGGGCCCAAGCCTAGCACTGGCAAAAAAGAGAAGAGACATAAAAAAAAACCAAGCTGTTGCTTTAACATGACAAGACTCCTGTTCTGTGCAAGGTAAAAACTCATTCAAAGAAAGTGGTGATAGTAATATTAGTATTAACCTTTTTGGTGCCATGGGCCAAAACATGGGCCTTTGCGAAGAGCAAAGATCAAGATCAGACTGTACAGTATGTGCAGTCTGAACTTGGATCCATACCATCCACTTGTTTAGTCAAGCCTATGAGTGAAAAATCTTTCTGAGGTATCACTTTAACAGATGACAAAATGGTAGACTCTTTCATTTGAAAGCATCTGCAGATGACTACTTAAATCTGGCTCAAATGATACGAATTGTCACTAAGTGGCAGATAACATTGAACAAAAAGGAGAATATGCTGGTTTGCAACCAGCATTTTCTTCTTTTTCAACACTGTTTTCAACACTCTGCTTTCCAAGCTTTTTCATTAAAAACTGGGGATTGTTAGGTAAAGGGTTAATGTATAAGAAGATAACTATCAGTGATTTGTTTTTGTACTGAAATTACCTGCACTGTGATCTGCTAAACTTGCAAAATCTAGCATACTTGGTGGAGGCATACTGTTGTCTGAGGTATGATCTAACATACTATTTGTTGAAGCAGTGGCAAGGTTATGACTTAAGCGTCTTCTATCAGCCACTGTATATGCATTGAAAGAGCTCCCACGTCTCTGATCATAACTGCTGCCTTGCCTTCCAAATACCTCCATTACTATTGCATTATTTTCAAGATGTTCTATTTCCTGTGAGGAAAAAAAAATGCTGTAAAGTATTTATGGAACTGACTCATCAACTCCAGCAGATTACATTTTGAATTTCTAGCAGATCACTGCTTAAACCCTTTACCACACAATGCCGAGTTTTACAACCCTGTTGAAGAAGCCTTTTGAAAATATTTTGGGAAAAGGAGAAAATGCTGGTGACTAGGAAAAAAAATTCTACCCATTCCTAGACCAATACATGGATCCGTGGAAATCGATATTTGACCAATCAGGTCATTGCATTTATTTGGCCTGATGTCCAGCCTTGCTGTCTGCTATTTCGGCTCACAAACAAACAACTGTTAATGTTGGAGAAGTGCAATATTATGTGTGTTTTCAGCGCTTGAATTTCAGGAAAAAGTTTAAAAGATATGCTTTACGATCGTGTACAGCTTACGTGAGATATACGAAGAGATGACAAGTTTGCATTATGATTATGAATGACAATGGGACATGAGCAAAGAGTTTCGATCAAGGCTATATTACGCAATGGATTAATTAATGTTAGTTTTTTTTTTCTCTGAAACTCTCTGAAAAAAAAACATTTATAAACTGTTTTACAGTGGAAAACAAAGGTAAAATATATGACATACTAATAAAAAGAAAGTACGTTCACTAAAATATCTAAACCTTGTTTAGTAACCTTTGCACATCCAAAAGGGGGCACATGTCTTCAGTGTTTCAATTTGACGTTAACATAAACCCTTGCTGCGTGAAGAATGCTGAATGTGTAGATACAGATCAGAGTGCAAAAAATGCAGTTGAATCAAACCATCTGCTACTTAAATTAAGTCTATTTACATGTATTCTTTTACTGAAGTTACATATAGATTTCATTTATGAAACAGACTAAGTTCAGTTTTGTACAGTTTAGGAAGTTCAGCTCAAAAGACAACTTAAGTTAATTAAATCAGCTTTTGACTTAGCCATATTTAAGTGGATTACCACATCTGCCATTTCAAAGGGTATGTCGGTAAACTGTTAACTGATACGACGTGTGTTTGATTGCCCTTGTAATCCACTCGACCACCCGTTGTCTTCAGTATAGGCCTATCACAAGATAAAACAAACTACCGCCAATGATATTAACAAGTTTGTTAATTGACAGCACGCTTTACACATTTTAAATTCATCAGGCAACCATTTTCCCTTAACTTGGAATTTAAACATTTCTTAGACTTCTACCTCTCTGTTGAATGAGACAATCTATAAATATTTCAAAATGCTTGTAGCTTAATTTAGTGTAATTTATTATCGAATACGATGTTGAGACAACAAGCTTTACAAAAATATTAATCATCTTTAATTCTATTATTTTTAAGCAAAACTGAGGTTTATGAGGTGTTTCATTCTTTCTCGTAGATGTTCAAAACTTTGCTGGCACAGGTATTACATTGTCTGTAGCCCGTGAAATTCAGTTTTTGTACATATCCTTGTGTAAATAAGTTCAAGTTTCCATGTATTTCTTACCGAGGATCCATCATCAACAGAAACATATGAAAAGGAATATTTTTCCGGGATTTAATCGATAGAAACAGTCATAATAGCAAGATTTAAGTAGCCTTTCTGCTATACTCTATATGTATTTACTGCGTTTGTTTGTGAGCCCTTAGTTGCGGTAACCAAGAAGTCGGTTTATCTCATCGCCACGGATCCATGTATTCCATCATTTGAGCCACATTTAAATTGTCGTGTGCAAATGCTCTCAATTTGGACCAGATTTTGTAGTGTGGTAAAGAGTTGAAACATTGTGGAAAGAGAAGAAATCTGTCATTACGAAAATCCTCTTTTGGCCACAAAGTTTTCATTCGTTTTCATGTATTAGACCTGAATTCATGTTGTTTTGTAAAATTTTACAAAGGTATTTTCATAGATGTCTGCAGCAAATTTATTTCTAGAGATAACTGGTTGAAGAATGACTCTTTGAACTCTAGAGAAGTAAAATGCATTTACTCTCAGAAGACAGGACTCAAATAATCCCATTTCAAGACTTGCACTGGTAGGAATCACCAGCACCTTGGTCTACAGCATCTCCTGTAGAGAAAAATGCTTGTGGCATTAAAACTGTTTTGTAACATGTTTTGTAAAGAAAATAAAATTGCAGCTGTTTTAGGCCACCTTTATTAACCCATAACCACACAATCCCGACTTTTAAGGACCTTTTAACAAGGATGAAGGCTTTTGAAAACATTGTGGGTAAAGGAGAAAATGCTGGCAACGAGCATTTTTTTCCTTTTCCTACAATGTTTTCTACCCTATCAAAGACAAATGTCTTCATTTTGGTCACCTTTGTCATCTGCAAATGCTTTCAATTTGGACTAGTCTAAAATTCTGTCGTTTGGTAAAGAGTTAAGCAACAAATTGTTTTATGTGCCCACTGTTTTGATTCTATGTCCCATGTGAATAATGTTGCATTAAAAGTCCACCAACTGTAAGAGACCACTTTTCATGACTTCCTTAGGGAGGTCTCTCTGTACAGGGTTTACTGTCTCTACCCAACATCGCAAATTAAAACACAGAGCCTGTCACGTAACCCTTCGCAGCCAGACGGCGCCTGTTTTACTCAAAATCTGGACAATGCAAGTCTGCCGGCAGTTGAAATCAAGCGGTGACAGCTCAAAAGTTTGTGGCTGTATGGTGCCCATCAAAGGTTTAGTAACTAGTTAAAAGTTAACTGCAACCACCAATTTTCAGCGGTCATTAGGTGCATGTCCACCAGGCAGCACTTGATCACTGTCCAGTGCCAGGATGATGTTTGCATGAATTTTAAAAAAAATGCAAACATTGTGACAGAAGCAAGCCTTACATCCAAAGGTTAATATAAATATCATACATGCTATTTATTTTTTAACACAGTACTCTCTGAATACAACTTTATAATATAATCCTCTATTGTAGTTGAAAACTTTTGATAACATTTTCACAAAATATAACACACCATCTAAAGGACCACAATATGATAACAAATAACAACTTTTCTTTATAAGCCCATGAAACTTGCTACATGTATCATTATACTTTTGTCAGTATTATGAACAATATGACAACATAGACATGTTTCTGCGGGTGAGACCATGGCTCTGGTGAAATTGGAAGTTCTTGTATGGTCTGCATGTTCCATCACTAAGAGCAGGAAAAGGTGGCCTTCACTGGACCCTAAAACTGGCCAATACCCTGCACTTCTTGGCAACCCACAACTGTTGGTTTGGCTTTTCCATAATCCATCCTTGCTTGCAATTTTATCTCCGATACTTGAGGTGAAACTCTGCTCAGCAAAATCCAGCTGGTCTTGGCAAATTAAATGTTCGATTCCCATACCAAGACCATCTGATCTACATTCTCACAGCCCAGATGCAGTCTGGTCATTTGAAAGGCGCTGCAAGGTGCCTGTCATTTTATTGAGCTGCTTTTTTCCAATCTCAATGAAAAATATCTTCCAGTGCCCACTTTATGTGACTACACAGGGAAAAAATATGAAAACCTCACAGTGCCTTTATGATTCTGAAAAATCACCAATGTCTACTGATCGTACGGCACCCATTTTATTTGTGACCTAGGTATTACTATTTGGACACCTATAGACAAACCTTATATGATTTTGTGGTATATAAAAAAATGTCACAGCATTTTTTGTCATATTTGATAGACTTGACACCTGGGTCTGTATTCACCAACCATTCTTATGAACATTCTTTGTCCTGGTCTCCAGAATTTCCTACATGTGAAAGTAACATAACTCCTGATTGGCTAAATCTTTGCTTTAGCTGATCTGAAAACATATCATTTTGAAACCTCAAAAATTCTTGAGAATTAGACTAGGACTGCTATTAAAAATGGTTGGTGAATACAGGCCCAGCAATAAATCCTAAATACAGTACATATTACCTCAGGTCCAACTTCTTTTAGTGAATGTAATTGTTCATAACTATACTTTGGGACAGCACCCATTTTCTCATCTGTATAGTACCTCTTTTCCTCATTATAAAATGTATAATGACACCAGGACTGCAAAATATAAATCAATGACAGTCATTCATTTCAAATCCCATGGCTTAAATTTGATCTATACTTATTGACAAATCACTGAAATATAAGTGCCATTACTACTAAATATCTTGCAATACTGTTTTAATGTCAAAGGATGTTTCAGGGCTAAGCAGTGAATTAATTCAATGAAGTTCCTTTTAACTTTTTACCACCAAGCAAAATTTTAGGCTTGTTCAAATTGAAAGTATTTGCAAATGAACAAAATAGATGTGGCTCAAATGACAGGACTTGTCTTTGGAAGGGCAGAAAACATTGTAGGAAATATAGAAAATGCCGTTCGCCATCATTCTCTCCTTTACAAACAATGTTCTTTAAAGTCTTTTTCCGTAAACAGTGGATTTTGTGGTAAAAGGTTTTAATAAAATAAACTTCCTTTAAACCTTTACCAAACAATCCCGAGGTTTAACAACCCTGACATAAAAGGCATTTGAAAACATTTTGGGAAAAGGAGGAAATGCTGGTAACCAGCATTTTCTCCTTTTCCCACAATGTTTTCTTGCCTTTCACAGACAAGTTTCATTATTTGAGTCATATAAAACCTGTCATCTGCAAAATTAATACTTCCAGTTTGAACCAGTCTAAAATTTTGTCGTTTGGTAAAGGGTTAAACAATCTAAAGGAAATTCAAAAGTTTTAAAATAATGTTCTGAACAAGTAGAAATGCCTTAAAATGAGTCATTGTGCAAGTGCTTTATCTTCAGATTTAACACATTTGCTTAATAGCTTGCTTTCCAGAAAGTATTGTCTACAAGCATTCATGGATAGAAGGGAACTATTTACTTACTGTCTTATAGCGCTTCGGAATCCCAGTTGCTCCTTTAATCTTGACTTTGAATGTGATTTCTTGACCAAGCTTTAATACATAGACAAAAAAGGCACAATATTTTGATGATCTAGTCAACATGCAATAATTCCATTATATCATGCCAACATATCAGCTTTTTATGTGTTTTCGCAGAATTTACCACTACTAGGTAGTACCATACCCCTGGACACTCCAATAAAAATGCATTAAGCATGGACTTGGTCCATGACACCTGACCACCTAATTGCCTATTTTTCCATATAGCTCTAAATGCACTGTGATCTTGGATCTTCACTGTCCTTTATTTACAAGGGATTTCTATAATCTTAAAACTGCCGGTCATTGTATAAAGGGTTTTACCTCATTCACAAAATGAAATGATTTATTTATCTTATTTAGTGCTGCCAAATTCATGTGTTCCTTCACAGATACTTATTCTTCTGTATTCTAAAACTCACAAGATCAAAGAAAAAAGGTACATGTGTATCAATGCAGAACAGGATTTTATCACCTTGCAGTAGAATACTAGTGAAAACATGTTACTAGAAATTTCTCCTTTTACTACTATGAGTAATACATGCTGATTATCCCAATTTTGAAAGGATGTTTTGCAAGAGTGCTACAAGCTTGTTTCAGGAGATTATGATTTAAAGCACTATATCATGAAAAGCAAAATCTGTTTAAAATATCACCAATTCTGTTGGATCCTCAACAGCCTTTTCTTCTAAGCATTCATCTCCAACCTCTGTGCAGGGTACCAAGGCAACAGTCAGGTATCCAGCATGCCCTGCCTGGTAGTCATAGATACCAATTTTCTGTTCATCAATGTCTAACATATAGGCAATACTCTCAAGTGGTACATAGGCCAAACCAATTAGAGTTGGAGTTTCTAAAGGCTCCCAAAAGGGATCTTGAGCCTGGTATAAAAGTATAAAATATATGTCTGTCATCAATCTTATTTTCTGTAATGTTTGTCAGAAATTATCTTTCAAGATTACCAAGATTAACAAATACACAAAAAGTACATTGAACACAGTAATACCCTTTTTTATTTCATGCTTTTCAGTAGTTTATCGGGAAATAATAGTGGATTATGGATTGATAATGTCACTGTTTGGACCAATGAATTTACCGACTGATAAACATACTGGTACGGAAATACCGAGAGCTTCCCTGTACTTTGCAAGTCCCAACAAAGAAAGGGTTAAAAGCAGCACGAAATAAATAGAATATCCAGGTTTTTTTGGTGAAATATCAAAATTTATTTCATCTCGTGAACATCAAATAGTAATATTCTCACTCCTAGCTATGCCACTCACGAAAATATTACCAACAATGTTCAGGAGATGAAATAAATTCTGATCTTTCACCAAAAAAAAAAACAACAAATATCCTCTATATCACAGAAGTGAAAAATGACCCAATACTTGGAATCCACTGAAACAAGATTCTTTGATCATACGAAAAATATACAATCATGTTTACAGACAGAAATATACCAGTAAAAAAAAAACAAAAATTAAAAAAAGGGATAAGAATTTTGATGTTTAACAAGGGGCTTATCATATAATACAAGCAGTTGTCCAATACTTTGAAAAAAATCATACTGGTGAATTTGGCTGCCATGATGAAATACCATCCACAAATTTCTGGTACATATCCGTCATCAAGTCATATCTGTCAAGGAAGTGCTCTCTTCCCCAAAGAAATTCTCCACCATTACCAGTCCTCACCAAAATATAGACCTAGAAACATAACTTAACCTTTAAAGCATCTTTCATGACTATAGTTTACTTTAAAACCAGTGAAGACCAGCCCAGATAGCTCAGTGGTTAGTGTGTCTGACTCCTGACCTGGTGGTTGTATGATACCTGGTTGAGGCAAACTTTCGTTGAGGCAAACTTTTCGTTCAGGCAATTTTTCGCCTCTCACCTCTGATGCATGTGAGAAAAGTAGTCAGTGGCTATGGAAAGAAAGTTGTGTTAGTACTGGTATGAGAAAGCCAGGAAACACATGGGTGCCTCACTGACCGCCACGATATGACCTGAGCTGTTAAAATGGCGTTAAACTCCAATACAAACAAACAAAGATCAGCTAGACTATAGTTGCCTTTGCAACCTTTTTCCTGTAAAGTAACCAGTAACTATTTACAACAGGATAGAAAAAGCTGTAAATGTATTGGTATTTTACACATTAAATTTCAGTATTTCAGATAAGTCTGTTTTGAATATTGCTAATAAAGCCAAGATGGAAACTTGTATTTGTAATGATAAATAACAAAACAAGAATACAGTTCATTACTTTCTCACAAAGACTACAAAGTTCCATCACATTTCAGATTGATAAAAAAAAAAAAAAAAAAAATATGAGCCATGCACTGTCAAAAGGGGGTTTAATGCATCTGCAAAAAGTAATGATTCAGGTCAGCCTGCGCAGCCTGGGTCAAAGCTTTTTGATATAAGTCAATTTTCTGCATGTCAAATGACCAGTCTGCCTCATGGTTCAGTTGTGAGACATAATGAATTTTATGGTTCCTTAATCATATGATGGCTAGGTTGGTATAATGCGTGATGGAGATGCATTAACCCTTTACCACACAATCCCGACTTTTTAATGACTCTGAAAGAGAAGGCTTTTGAAAACATTGTGGGAAAATAAGAAAATACTGGTTGTAACCTGCATTTTCTCCTTTTCCCACAATGTTTGTACCTTATCATAGACAGAAATCATACTTTCAGCAACATTTAATATGTCATTTGCAAATGCTTTCAAATTTGACAAGTCTAGAATTTTGTCATGTGGTGAAGGGCTAAACGCCCTTTAGACAAAGCGCTGTGCAAAATTGGGCCAGGCTCTTCTTTTACTGACTTTTTTACCAGTCTTATTGAGAGCATCATGTTTTTTTTTTTTTCTAATTCTGAAAGGAATTAAAAAGTCAAGTACAAATATCAGATGTCAGTAATTTTTCAAAGTCTGCATAACCATACAAACCTTGGTTGGCTTTGTATCACAGCTGTACTGCTTTGCCAGAACAAGGGGCTCAAACATTATATCTTTTTCCATTTCCCGAGCCATTGCATTTGACTCTTGTGTCAGTAACAGTATTTCAGCAATCTCTTGCTTCAACCAGTCAATGCCTGAAACAAATTAAACTTAGTCCTTGCAAAACAATCCCATGTATTTATGACCCTGAGGGAGGAAACTTTGTGGAAAGAAGAGAAACTAACCAGCACTAAGTCTTTCTTTTTTTCCAACAAAGTTTTTCACCGTTTCAAAGATAAATTCCAAAGATTTGTGACATTTTATAAGTTGGCAATTGCTTACATACTGAAGGAGTCTAAAATCTTATCTTCTCATATGTTCATCATATGTTCATCTCAAGATACATGACACTTTTTGTCTCATATGGTCAAAAATGTGTTCTGATTGTAGTAAAATCTATACAGATATTCAAACTTTCTCAAGGGTTTATCTATTGGTAAAAAGAAAACATGTCTTCAAAAAAAGCTAAAATTACTTCATCAATTAGCCCAGTCGGTTAGATCCAGCTGTATTTATGAAAAACAAGCATTCTGATAGTACTGCATAGCAATACACAGTCCCCTACCGGCCGCTGCATATGTATCGCTGGCATGTCAGTGAAATTTTTAAAGTCCAAGGCCCGTAAATGCGTCAAAAAGCAGTGGAGCGGGACGAAACTCAAACTTGATGTGTAAGTCGTACACACCAAAAATCAGCTCTATATGTAGCAGCGTTTAGAAAAAAAGTGCGGAAAAATGTTTTATCAGTGAAATTTTGTAAGTCCAAGGCCCGTAAATGCGTCAAAAAGCAGTGGACCGGGACGAAACTCGAACTTGATGTGTAAGTCATGGTGGTTGATGTACACACCAAAAATCAGCTCTATACAAGGTTTGATCCAGAAATTCATACAATGCGTTAATAAAACTTTAGGAGTGTTGACTATCAAAACAAAAATTATACAGTCATTAAATGTGACATCTGTGCAATAAACATGGAAATTTTTAAATGTGTACATACAACAGTGATTGTCCAGTGACAAATTTAAGACATAGGACACGCACCTGGGCGGGGGAGCAAGAACGTCAAACGCGACGTCAACTTGACGTCATCATTAACCCTTCTCTACATAGTCCCCATGTCATGTGCACTTAACAGCCGAGGAACCCAACATGCACTGACTTTTCTCATTTTCAAATCCTGTGTCAAAATTCGTTCAACAGTTCCATAAGATGCCCCTATTTTATCAGCCATTTCACGTACTGTCATGGGTCTATCACTGTTTACCACAGTTCTGACATCGTCAATCAGGTTGTGATGCATTGCAAGCTACCTTGGCGTTCATCATCCACTATTGAAGTCCGACCTTCCTTGAATCTCCGGTGCCACTTAAACACAAGTTCTCTACTGCACTTTATTCCCGTTTTCTCCATCATCTGAAATGTCTGCGTTGGTGTATGACCAAGATCATGGCAGAATTTTATAACTGACCGGCATTCTAATTTTGGTGTTGACGTCGTGTCACTATTCCCTTGGATTTTTCTATCTTATGAAAAATGCTGTGTCTTCATAACAACTTTCACAACAACATATACAACATGACGTCATGATGTCATACTAGCGCCATACTAATTTGCGCCAAAAAATTCAAGCTAAAATTTAAGAAAACTTGATTTATTTAACAGATATTTAATTTTTTTGACGCTCCCCTGCTTAAGCGTACATATGTTACTATGGTAACGCAGTTTAAGGCCGCTAGAGACAATTATTTGGTAAAAATTTTAACTTTTATGCAGTTTGTAGATACTGAACTACTGAACTACAATATTACCAAATTATACACTGAACAAGCTAGTAATATGGAAGTAATGGATCAACCCTCGTATGTAGCAGCGTTTAGAAAAAAAGTGCGGAAAAATGTTTTATCAGTGAAATTTTGTAAGTCCAAGGCCCGTAAATGCGTGAAAAAGCAGTGGAGCTGGACAAAACTCGAACTTGATCTGTAAGTCATGGTGGTTGACTTACACAGCAAAAGTCAGGTGAATATCTCCCAGCATTTAGAAAAAAAAGTCCAGAAAACTGATTTATCAGTGAAATTTTGTAAGTCCAAGGGCCGTAAATCCGTGAAAAACCAGTGGACCGGAACGAAAGTCGAACTTGATCTGTAAGTCATGGTGGTTGAGTTACACAGCAAATCTGAGATCAATACCTACCAGCGTTTAGGAAAAAAGTCCGGAAAACTGATTTATCAGTGAAATTTTGTAAGTCCAAGGCCCGTAAATCCGTGAAAAACTAGTGGACGGGAAGGAAAGTCGAACTTGATCTGCAAGTGCAAACCTAAAGTCCCCTTCGGCTTCGCCGGTAGGTGACTAATAAAGTTAGCAATTATTGTAAAATACGTACCATTTGTCTTGATGTCCTCAAGATATCTTGCTATTTCAGCCTGAGCCATTTCATATGTGACTGTCTTCTGATGTTTGTTTTTACCATCCAAATCTCTGCCTTTCAATGGGACGTGGAGGACAAAGAGATTGCTGGCTCCAAAAAATATCCTACATCAACAAAAAAAGCACACACAAAGCTAAAAAAAAAAAACCCAAGTGATCTTGCTTTTAACATATACAGGGTATCTTGGTTATAGGGGCACTCAGAATTGCTCGGACAACTCAACTCATCTGTCCTGGTGTCTTAATGGCACATTTTGTTTTATATGCAACAGGTACTTTGACATTAACCTGATCCAAGATCATCAGAATGTTGTGACTTAATGGCACATTTTTTTTTATTTGCATCAAGTACTTTGACATTAACCTGAGGAGATTGGAGAAAGGATAGTTCCTAAACTTAACTTACCTGTCCTGGTGTCTCAATGGCACATTTTGTTTTATTTGCATCAAGTACTTTGACATTAATTAACCTGAGGAAATTGGAGAAAGCACACTTCATAAACTCAACTCACCTGTCCTGGTGTCTTAATGGCCTTTTTTGTTTTATTTGCATCAAGTACTTTGGCATTAACCTGAGGAGATTGGAAAAAGGATTTTGATAAAATATAACTCACCTGTCCTGGTGTCTTAAGGATGTTTGTTGTTTTATTGGTTTGCCATTCACTTTTACAACACCTTGGGCTGGTTGGATGCTTAAATCACCATATCTATTATGAATGATAGCATGGTGTTTTGCAATACTGAAATGAATGGATTAGTACGATTATCTTTACAGGCTATAAAGAAAGATAGTATCTTGCCTGATTTATGCATGTTTCAGTCATGATAGTATTGTAATGAAAATATTATTTCTAGTTTTTTTTTCTTCTTATGTCAACAGTTAATGATGCTGTAGTAAATAGTATGGAAATTTTACCAAATACAAGTAGCAAAAAAAAATTATCATCAACAAGGCATCTGCAACTGACTAAGAAAGGGACATACTATGGGAAGGTCTTTGTAGAAGAAAGCTATTTCAAATCCTTGATTTTCTTCTTACAAAAAGAAAATGGATACCCATATTTTACATTAACATACAAATCAAGCTTGAAATAAAATTTTATCAGCTCAATAAATATCAAGTAATCTTAAATAGATTTCACCAAAATTCACCAACATATTAACAGAAAAAGAAAAAGACTGTACCTGGGACCATGTAGCTCAATTTGCACAGGTGATGAAGATCTCCTGTTTCCAACATTAACAGTTTCACCTACAAATGTAATATGAGAAATGCCTGTTACCAGAAAGAGTTTTCATGTCTACTTCAAGACAAACTGGTTTGTTAATCATTAACTCTTTACCAGACAACAAAATTTTATACTGGACCAAATAGAAAGTATTTGCAGACAACCTGAAAAGTTTGACTAAAACGATGGGACATATGGGGTAAGGGTAGAAAACATTGTGGGAAAAGGAGAAAATGCTGATCACCAGCATTTTTTCCTTTTCCAGTTATGTTTTCTTAAGCCTCCTTCCTCGGGGTTGTTAAAATTTCCGGCTTGTTTGGTAAAAGACTAAACAGACTTACATTGTCTATATCCAAGTCTGCTGCAGCATGTATTTGTTTTCAATTTCTGTGCAGTAATCTCATTTTTTCTTCCATTCTCAATATCAGCATAGATCAAGATCAGTCTGCACAGAATTGATATAATTTTTTTCTGTGCTGTCCATCTGGTAAAGCTAGTAAAGCCTAAACGATACACGTACATGTTGGACTTATATTTTTCAGCCATTGAAAAGGGTGAGTTTATATACAATGTACTTGGCACTAAAGAGTTTTAAAAAGTGCCCATAATTTTAACCCTTAGGCTACTGAGTGTGACTCAGTGACCTTTTGCAGATAGTGTAGATCAAGATCAGTCTGCACAGAATGTGCATTCTGATGATCTTGGATCTACACAGTCCAATACGGAGGTATTTTTTCCACAAAGCATCCCTTTGAAAAACCAACATTTGGTTTTTACAATCGGCTTTAAAGTATCAATTCAGTTATTTAGCAGGTTAAGGGTTAAGTAAATCCTACTAATTTTTCATAAATTAAAAGCTATACATCTTCTTACCATTCTTGATGAAGTGAAAGATTTTCTGAGATAAGGTTGGATCTTCATTTAGGTTCGAGAGATGTGGAATACATTTTCTATCTTTCTCAAGCTTTCTCTCATACTCTTGTTGTTTCTATATGCATAAAAAAAACCAGAAAAAAAGTCTGTTTATTTCAAATAACATCTTATACATTATTTTTCCTTTCTGTTTTAACCCTTTACCAAACAATCCAGGGTTTTAACTAAACTTGGAAAAAGAAAACTTTGTGGGAAAAGGAGTAAATGCTGGTAATCAGCATTTCCTTCTTTTCCCACAATGTTTTCTACCTTTTCAGAGAGCAAATATCATCATTTGATGTATGTTTTAACTTTAAAGTCTGCAAAATGATTTCTGTATGGTCCAGGCTAAAATTTTGTATTTGGTGATGAGTAAAAATCACACATGAGCCATGCTCTGTGAAAAGGGGGCTTAATGCATCTGCAAAAAGTATCAACCCATATCAGCCTGTGCAGGCTGACATGTGCCAAAACTTTTTGCTTTTGGTAAGTTTTCTGTGTGTCTAAGGACCAGTCTATTTCATGATCCATGTCGATTGTTAAACAAGACTGGTTTTAGAGGTCTACAATACTGTGATGTCTTGCTTGGTATAATGCATCACTGAGATGCATTAAGCCCCCTTTTAACAAAGCATTGCTCATGTACATGTAGTATATTGTATTACAGGCACATTACTCTCATAACTTTGTAAGCATAAACACTACTGTAAATTGATAATATTTCTGAGTCAATACCTCCATCTGATTTTTGGCCTCCTGCAGACGCTTTTCCCATGCTGCTTCAACATTCTGCATCTCATTTTTAAGTAACTCTATCTGAGAATAGGGAAAGAAAGTATTTTAGCTAAATACATACAAGATCTCACAAGGAAAATGTTGCTTAAAGAATCTTGACTGTAAATTTAACCCTTTACTAGACATCAGAATTTTAGACTGGTCCGAACAGAAAAAATTTAAAAGTGGCTCAACGAAAAGACGGGATTTGTCTTTGAAAGGTTAGAAATCCCTGTGGGAAATGGAGAAAAACACTGAGTACCAATGTTTTCTCCTTTTCCCAGCATTCTTTCAAAAGCCATTTTCATCAGTACCATGCAAACAAGGAGTTTTTTGGTAATGGGTAAACAGGTTGCCAACAGAATGAAGATATACTATGATGAAAATTGCATGGCAAGAATATTCATTCTTAAGTCTTACAAAACATAATAGCAGAATCATGAGGAAAATCAACAATCTGTATCATTTGGATGGCACTGACAAAAAATAACATGCACAACAAGCATAACAAGCATTACCAGTATATATGACAATAATTCATGCTAAAGTTTGTTATTCAATGCATATGATTATGATTATTGATACAAACCTCATGAGCTTGTTCATCTTTTAGTTTCTTTAGATCTAGGGAAAAAAAGGAAAGAAGGTTGAACATTTTTCATCGGCCAAATGCCTTATACAAGGTACTAATATTCCAAAACACATGTATCATACATTTCCAAACTGTCATATAATTTAAAAAAATGTATATTTGAAGGCCACAATTGTGTATTTTTTGTATTTTGGTGTTTTGGTATTTTTATTTTCAACAGAGGACAGCACTGTACACTAATATGCCAAATTTAAGCTGATTTTTCACAAATGAAAGACTGATGAAAATGTTTTGGTAGAAGAGAAAATCAACTAAATAATGGAAATATCAACTTAGAAATACCTATGTAAGGAACATTTTACCAACAATGTTTTAAAAATTAGATGTATGTTTCAGTCGTATTCTGTTTCAGTCTTTTGTTTTCTTTTCATCAGGATGCCCTAAAATTTTCTGTCTCAGGTGCTGTCTGGGAATAATTATGGGGCTATAATCTAATTAAATTAGCACAGAGAAAATTTTGAAAGTTTTCCTTTTTAAACCAGAACTGTTGCATGCCAACAAATACCCCCACCTGCTGCCTTGTCACCGAGTGACTGCCACTTTCAAAACCCGAAGTGTAAAATAACAAATGGTAATCACTCCAAAAAATACTGAAGACAGAGTAACCTATCTTGTGCACTGCACTTTTCCTAAATATGATCTACCTGTATTTGAAGTTTGGAGTCAGTAACTTTTATAATTTGGAAGTTATGCTTCACAAAGCGTATAAATCAAAGGGCAATAACTCAAAATAAACTACAGACCAAGTAACCAATCTTAAGCACTGCACTTTTCCTCATTGTGATCCATCTGTATTTGAAGTTTGAAGTCAAAAACTTTGATACTGTAGAAGTTATGCTCCAGACAAAAAAATGATTTAGGGCAATAACTCTAAAAATAAAGAAAACGAGTTAGGGAACTTAATTTGGTCATAACTTAACTGGATGATTTAGGTTTGTTAAAGTCAGCTGACCAATGTTTTTTCTGTACTTTAACATCCCTGGAATTAAAATGTTTGCATTTGTTTACAATGCCTCTTTTTTAACTCTATCTAAATGTAAATTTCATTTATTTGACGCTTGATGAGTGCTAAAGTTCAATACCATCCTCGGTATAGCCCATGCTTGAACGAGGCAGACTCTTCAGTTTCGACAGGAGTGCTTGTTTCTCTGCCAGAAGTTCCTTTATAAGTTTGTCTGTTGCTTCTACATTCTTTATGGCCACATTTTTAATAGACTTTACTCTGTCAGCTGCAAGAAAAAAATGGGGGAAAAAATTAGGCTTGTGTGAACAAAAATACTGCTATTGCCTTTTGCAGGTAACTTCCTTGTAAGTAAACGAAATGGAATCAAAGAAAAGTTGAAGAATAACTGAATATACAAAACTGTTTGGATTATTTAACTTAACAAAGATTCTGGAAACAAATTATTTCTTGTAGCTCTTGATTAGGTTCAATTCTTTACTGAACGACATAATATTACACCTGTCCAAATTGAAAGCATTTATAGACGACAAATCAAACATGCTTTAAATGATGGGATTTGTCTTTGACAGGTTAGAAAAAATTTTGGTCTTTAGCACTGAATGACTATGTCTACTTCTAAGCCATGCTCTGGCAAAAGGAGGCTAAATGCATCTCTGTAATGCATGGTACCAGCAAGTCATCATACAATTATAGGTCCCCTAAATCTGTTTTGTTTAACAACTAACCATAATTAAAGTTTTGACACAGGTCAGGCTGTGTGGATTGTGCAGGCTAACCTTGGTCGATACTTTTTCACATATGCATTAAGCCCCCTTTTCACAAAGTATGGCTTAGTTATTCTATTTTGCACTCAAATATATATATATAAAAGCCATGCTCTGGCAAAAGGGGCTTAATGCAGCTCTGTGATGCACTATACCAAGCAAGTTATCACATAGTTATGGATCCATAAAAATCCATTTTGTCTACCAATTGCCTGGATCTGGAGGTAGAATGGTCATCGGACATGCACAAAATTTACACATAACAAAAATGTTTGGCCAATGTCAGCCCACACAGGCTGACATGAATTGATACTTTTTGCAGATACATTAAACCCCCTTTTGCCAGAGTAAGGGTCATTTATTATAGGTCACATTCCTGTCTCCTGATCTGCATAGCTTTGCAATTTGCTACTGAAATTAAACATCTCAAAGCATTGTCTTTTTGTGTCTGTAGATTTGGGTATGAGGCATAGCATTTCTAATCATTACTTCATTCTGCCTCACTCTGTGATCTCCATTTGGTGCTCTGGCCAGGTCATAACATCATATTTAAGCAGCCAGTTTCTTGAGCCATGCATTTCCTATGACCATTGGCCTTTACCCTTTACCAAACAAACCCAAGTCTTCATAACCACGAGAAAGAAGACTTTTCGAAACATTATGGAAAAAGGAAAAAATTATGCTAACCAACATTTTCTCCTTTAGCCACAACATTTTTTACCCATTCGAAGACATATACCATCGTCTGAGTCACTGTCTTTTTTTGTTTGCCCAATTTTTCACTTCCCACGATGTTTTCTACCTGTTCAAAGACAAATACCTTTGTTTAAACCACTGTAATTTTTCGCTTGCAAACTCTTTCAGTATGGAACAGTCTAAAATTTTGTTGTTTTCTATAGAGTTCCAAAAAAAAAAAAAAAATTTTACCTAAAACATAATCAAACGAAGGTTTTGAAAACATCATCTTTTTTTAACTCTCTACCACACAATCCCGACCCTGAGGAAAAAGACTTTTGAAAACATTGTGGGAAAAAGAGAAAATGCTGGTAACCAGCATTTTCTCTTTTTCCCACAATGTTTTCTATCCTTTCCAAATCAAATTTCAATTTTTGAGCCACATTTATTTTGTTGTCTGCAAATGCTTTGAGTTTGGACAAGTCTGAAATTTTGTCGTGTGCTAAAGAATTAAAGTGAGTCATTTGTATTTACTCATACATACCATATCTTAGAGTTGACAGGGTCTGCTCATAATCTTCCTCAGATGGGCTTAGAGTAGCTACCTAAAATTTTTCAAAAGCTAATTATATCTGCCCATTTCATTTTTTATTGTCATTTGTCTCCTTGTAAGACTAGGGTTAATCTTATATCTTAAAAGATTAAATGTAGCAAACTATTAATCAACCCTTTAGCACACCATCACAACTCTTTTGTAAACAATGTGGGAAAAGGAGAAAGTGCTGGTTACCAGCACTTTCTCCTTTTCCCACGATGTTTTCTAGCTTTTCATATATGTAGCACAATCTGATAATCAAATCAAAGAGTCCATAAAAAAAAAACACAAAAAATTGTAAATATTAACAGAGTGCACGTCCCATTTTAATTTACAGTGACTACAACATGTAGTTAATTTTTTAAAGAAAACTTTTAAGAAAGCATAAGATCAGTACAAAACATGACATAATACCCTAGCTATATAGGGAAACAAGATTTTTTTCAATTTACCATGATAGTTTTACAGTTTCCTCCGATTGCATCTTTTAGGAGCATTGTAAGTTTGGAATCTCTGTATGGTGCTGAAATGTGAGGGAAAAAAAGTAAGAAGTGGTAAAAGTAAATCTTAGCGGAAAAAAAATTGTACAAACAATTTAAATGTCAAATATCTACAATAAGTGGCCGTAAATACTTCATCAAATTCCAAATTTCGATTTACTTACATTTTATTTTTCAGTGTACAAGAAAATTCTGATCATCCGATCGTAGGGTAAACTATACTGGTAGTAAGTGAGGTTGCTGGAGCTATTTACGTTAATATCCTATATTATTAGTGTTCATCACGTGACATCAAAGTTGTAGCTCTCTAAAACAAAGTGGTATTATTTATCTGCTGAATTTTGCCTGAAGTAAATTTAAGTGTGAACTACATGTAAGCCATTTGGGATTCGAACTTTCATGAAATATTTATAGCCACTATGTACATTGTATGGCAATTTAGAAAGTAGTATACTAGATTTTTTTACTGCCAAAGAATATGAAATAATATCATAAACAGTAATACAGAATATCTGAAGAGCAAAATGGCCAATACTAGGTGTATTTCTTTCTTTCATCACTTCTTTTTTTCTTTTTTGGCACATGCAGACATTCTACAGATACATCAGAATTTCTGTAAAGTATAAGCCTCTTTTTCTCACAGAAAAAAGGAACACAAATATGTTACTTACTTGGACCTTGGTCATTTCTTCCACATGCTATTGCACATAAATCTAAAAGGAAAAAAAAAACTCTATTTTCGGATTACAGCAAGAATACAACAGTTCACTTTCCCACCATCAACATATTTGGAAATTATTGCAGGAAAAAGGACAAGAGAAAAAAGCACACCTTTCCTTAGAGTGCTTCTAGTTTGTCATATGTCATATAAGCAATGGGATCAAATTATCCTCTAAAACAATACATTAGTGGGGCATTAACCCTTTACCACATGACAAAATTTTAGCCTTGTCTAAACTGAAAGCATTTGCAGAAGACAATTTCAGTGTAGCTCAAATGGTGCAATTTTTCTTTGATAGGGTAGAAAACACTATGGGAAAAGGAGAAAATGCTGGTTACCAACATTTACCCTTAGTTGGGTAAAACACACACAAAAAAAAAGCTGAAAAAAAAATAATATCCTAACGTGGGACTCAAACCCACAACCCTAAAAACTGTAGTTGGCAACTCTACCCACTGAGTTATGGAACCAACTGATACTTCACTGTGTTAAAATGTGTCTTTTCCTTGTTATATGCAACGACAGCTATACCATTAGTAAATTCTACAGGATATGAAATTTTACAAGAAAAACAGATGCAAAAATCTCAGAAATATATTGTGTTCTTCTTTTATTTCTATCTTTATTCTAATACTAAAGCCAGCAAGTGAAAGAAAATTATCAATTTTTTTGCCACAAATTTCTAGAAGAAAAAAGTACGAAATGACATCAAAGTTGTAGTTCTGGTTTAATGCCCCTTTAAAAATGAGGTCATGGTGTGGATTTTTACCAAGCTACATGTACCAAACATCAATAGTACTGTTTTACCTGTACTTTAACTGAACAGAGAAAGTCAACACCGTAAAACTATTCTTAAGTAAGAAAGTTGAATTTTAAAAATATAATAGTATTTCTGTATTAGTTAAATAAAAAATGTATTTCATTAAGCTAATTAAGATGATCTTGGCATAACAGTCTTGACATTGTAGTACATAGCCTTTTCTCTGTAAGACTTAAAAAGTTTATTTCTCTTCTTTATTTGTACATTCTATACTCATACTTTAACTCTTTACCACACAATCCCGACTTTTAACGACCCTGAAAAAAAAAAGCCTTTTGAAAACATTGTGGGAAAAGGAGAAAATGCTGGTAACCAGCATTTTCTCCTTTCCCCACAATGTTTTCAACCCTTCCCTAGACAAATTTCAATTTTTGAGCCACATTTGATAGGTCATCTGCAGCTGCTTTCTAATGCATCAGTATGTGTCTTAACCCTTACCACACAATCCCGACTTTTAACAACCCTGAGAAAAAAGTCTTTTGAAAACATTGTGGGAAAAGGAAAAATTCAGGTAACCAGCATTTTCTCCTTTTCCCACAATGTTTTCTACCCTATCAAAGACAAATTCCATTATTTGACCCACATTTAAATTGTCATCTGCGAATGCTTTCAATTTGGACCAGTCTGAAATTCTGTCATTTGGTAAAGGGTTAATGAAGAAAGCAGTCTGTGGTATATGATACTCCAGTCAGCCTCAACAGAACGTCACAGAAATTCTTTAGTTTCTTTAACAGACAGTACATTCCTCAAAATTATGAATATGCTTATTATAATGCCTGAAAATGCATTCTTCTTCCTTTTTTTTTTGGCACAAAAAAAGTTAAGGCTTTAGTTCCGTGTGAATATTATGAAAAGCACATCAAACTTACTTTTGATCACAGTTCCCAGTGTCATCAATGACTTGTTGATATTTTTGCTTTCATGAAACCTAGCACCTGTTGCTCCTGTTTGGGCAGCCCTTTCACTACAAAAGTTAAAAAAATACAAGCAAATAGACAGAGGATAATTGTCTGTTTTGGTGTATGATCAAAATTTCTTTCATTGAGTGAAAAGGGAAGGCTATATTTCCATGAGTGGTGAAGCCACAAGTGAAAATATAACCTTTTGACAAGATGAGAGAAATTTCGATAATACACTGAAACAAACAATTGTCCGATTTCTTTTATGCTTTTCACTTTAACCTTTCTTTTCACGTCTAATTTTTGCTCATCATGAAAAATATAGGTATAAATGTGTGTTTTTCAATCGAAATAAATCTATTCAATCTAGTCAGATATGGACCAGCTGTACCAATGATGTCATGAGTGATGATGACTATGTCAAAAAATGTGACGTTCACCCCCTAAAAATTCATTCATCGTTCTATAAATATCCATGGCAAGTCAAAATTAAAGTTATAACATTCACTGGTGAATTATAACATTCACTGGTGAATTAATATAACTCACTGTTAGATTTCCATAACTTACTGAAAAGCATAAAAGAAAAATACATTAATAGATTTTCTTGTTTCTTGTTTGATAGATGAACCATTAAAGTTATGGATGAAGATATGAAAGAGAGAAACCATGTCCAATACAAGTCTATCTACATGCAGATCTATACACAAATACAGAGGTTTATTGAAATGATAGATAAAGATCAAAATTGCTCTATTCTGCTGTGTTCCTTTATATCTAATCAATGGGTAATTGTTTAAAACAGGAATCATCAATCTTTGTTATATATGATTCATTTCATCTGTGAAATTGAAATATAAACTTACCTTCCAGCCAAGTCCACCATGTATATTTTTGACTGTTTGGATTTATTTTCTTTGATAAAGTTCTGCATGAAACTGATGATTACAATGGTATGGGCCCGACTTAAAAAAAAACATAGAGATAGAAAATGATTATTTAGAGTAAGAGCCTTTACCATCTCATATAAAAAAAAATCAAAAAAGAATCAACAAGAAACATTTCATCACCTGTAATCCTACACAAATCTATGGATTCCTATTACCTGTCACCATACAAGTTATTGTTGCCATGTAGGTAAGTAAAACACCAGACATAATGGAGAAACATTCTAACAAAAATAAGATATTTGGTGATTGTTGTGCATATGTTGTACAGAAAGAAGCAATTCTTCTATTGAAAGAAAAAAAAAACCTGTCCTTCCCTAAAAAAATGTTTCTGCTATGTGTTACTAGCACTAGTTAGTTATATGATTGTAATAAGTACGGTAGTAGGAGATCTATCACTGCAAACAGCAGAACAAAAAACTTTTTATATTCCTGTATTAAGTTGTGTATATATATTTTACAGGGAAAAACCATTATAACTAAATTCTAACAATTAAGTTTCTGATTTTGGCAAATCAGTTAACCCTTTACCACACAATCCTGAGTTTTACTAACCTTGAGAAAGAAGGCTTTTGAAGATATTGTGGGAAAAAGAGAAAACCCTGGTAACCAGTATTTTCTCCTTTTCCCACAACATTTTTCTTTACATCCCATCATTCGAGCCAAATTTATCTTATCGTCTGCATAAGTATGCTTTCAGTGAGGACGAGTCTAAAATTTTTGCCAGTGTTTTCAAAAGCCTTCTCTCTCAGGGTCGTTAAAACTTTTAAAAGTCGGGATTAAAGGGTTAACCCTTTACCAGACGACAAAATTATAGCCTTGTCCAAATTGAAAGCATTTGCAGACGACAATTTCAATGTGGCTAAAATGATGCAACTTTTTTTTGATAGGGTAGAAAACATTGTGGGAAAAGGAGAAAATGCTGGTAACCAGCATTTTCTCCTTTTCCCACAATGTTTTCATAAGGCTTCTTTCCCAGGGGCATCAAAAGGCGTCATTGTGCGGTAAAGGGTTAAATATGGTATACTACCTGCTAGTTTCATTCATCTTGGTAGCAGCCAGGGTTCTATTTTTGGTTCCTTGTTCTATGTAGTAAGTTATATCTGTGCAGCTGGAGACAGCAAACTGGCTTAAACCCTCAACTATTAATCAAGCACAAAGACATAGAGAATACATGTAGTTGGTTAGTGTCTTAGATTGGGACAGTTTATCAGGCAAGGCATAAAAATTTCATCCAGTGAGCCAATGGTAAATTATAAATTCCAGAGCTAAGCCTGATAATCTTTCCCAATACAAGACACCAACCATCCATTCTATTAATCCTGCTTTTATTTTTTTTTACATCTATCGATAAATGTAGAACTTGTAGCTTGGACAAGTTCTATGCACGACAATTTATTCAACTGACATTTAAGTGCTACCTTGATCTACCTGAACAAATGATACAAACCGCACTTCTAATGGTAAAGGAGAACAATTTTGCAAATTATCTTTAAATGTGTCCATATATATATATATAGAAGTCACAGCTTCAAGATGCTCTATTTATGAAAGTTTTATCATTTGACTTTCAAGTGTGACCTTGACCTTGGACCTACTTGAACAAATGATTCAAACAGCACTTCAACTCATTAAGGAGAACAATTGTGCCAAATTATTTTGAAATCCATCCATAAATGTAGAAGTTCTGGCATGCACACATGCACTAATGGATACACTAACACACAAACAGATGCAAATACACCAGAGTAACATAGTGACAACTTGTCTTGCTCACCGCAAGTGAGCTCAACAAAAATTATTTGAAAAATCATACTCTTATTTCTTTTCAGAGGACTCCCTGTTTTTTATACTATATTTTATTAATTTTGCACAGTCTGAAATAAGATAAATAAAAAATTATTTCAAGATATTAAAAAAAAAAACACTTAAAGGAAAGTTAAAGTGCTTTTCTTGAATCATATGGAAAATCCTGATAGACAGGAGCTGTTTCACAAACATTTGACCTTTTTCCTTTCAAGATCTCTTCTGTTGAATTACTGACAGAAGTTTTTGTGAGTTATGGGATAAGAAATCAAGAAAGATTGCCTCTACCAAAACTCAGAGGTATAAAGAAAGATTATTTGATTTACCAAAAAATCCATGTTTTGGGCTCATTCTTACAGCAAGGCCTTGCTGAGGTTGGTTAGTTTTACTGATCAATAGATCCTGCACCTTTTCGTTGTATATTTCCAGCATACTGACTGAAACCTGCAAAACAGAACAACTATTTTCACAAAAGTCAGCAATACACTGGTCATCAGAAAGTCAGACTAAATTTTTTTCTTTTAAATTCAAAATAAACAGTCAAAAGTTAATAACTTATATGTAATTATATTACATTTCCATTGCTGTTCTTTATTTAGGTGTAAGCTTACCTTAACTAGCAGTATTGTAACAAGAGGGCCATTGGCCCTAAAGCGCTCACCTAAGTAAAGTCATCTAGGATTGATAAAGCTGAAGAGATCCTGGTTGTGATAATGTAAACCACATGAGTGTTAATGTCCTACTTTTTAATAAACTTAACTTATTTTTGGTCTTGTCAGATATATCATCAAGACAAACATCTTAACAATGTTTCATGAGTATCAGACAGAAAATGTGGCCTTTTGACTGTAAACAATATTTTTCTAAGATTTGTTCCAGTGACCTACTTTTTGAAAAAACATGAACCAACTTTGAACTTGTAAGAGATTTCATCAAGACAAACATTCTGACCAAGTTTCGTGAGTATTGGGATCAAAATGTGGCCTGTACTGTGCACACAAGGTTTTTCTAAGATTTGACCCAGAGACCTACTTTTTGACCCTACATGACCAAGTTTCAAACTTGTCTGAGACATCATCAAGACAAACATTCTGATATAATGTCATGACTATCAGGCTGAAAATGTAGCTTCTAGGGTGCACACAAGGTTTTTCTAAGATTTGACCCAGTGACCTACTTTTTGATCTGACTTGATCCAATTTTTAACATGTTCGAGAGATTATCAAGACAAACATTATACCCATTTTTCATGGGTATTAAGCTGAAAAAGTGGCCCCTGGCCTCTAGAGTGCACACAAGCTTTTTCTAAGATTTGGCCGGATGACCTACTTTTTGACACGATATAACCCAATTTCATATTTGTGCAAGATATCATCAAGACAGACACTCTGACCAATTTCAGTAGTATCTGATTGGAAATGTGGCCTGTAGAGTGTACACAAGGGTTTTCTTAGATGTGACCCAGTGACCTACTTTTTGTCCTGATGTAACCCAATTTCACAGTTGTCCAAGATACCATCAAGCCAAACATACATGATTGAAATTGTTGCTTCTAGAGTGCACACAAGGTTTTTCTAAGATTTGACCCAGTGACCTACTTTTTGACCCAACATGACCCAAGTTTGAACTTGTCCAAGATATTATCAAGAAAAACACTCTGACTAATTTTCAAGAGTATATGATTAAAAGATGTGGCCTCTAGAGTGAACACAAGGTAATTGTTAATGCCCTGATGATGCATGACGGACGACAAACACAGGACAATCCCAAAAGCTCACCTTGAGCACTTTGTGCTCAGGTAAGATAACAAAAGGTTACTTAGTTCCCCCACCAAGTGCTTTGATAGAGAAGCATGGTATCAAAATCTAACATTATGCACAAACATATGACTGCCAAGGGGGATAATTCTTCAACAGTTAAAGTAGACATCAGTAAACTGTGTTTTGTGCCTCTGGTTAGGACTTTACCACGCAATCCTGAATTAAACAACCCTGAACAAGTGGGCTTTGGGAAACATTGTGGGAAAAGGAGAAAATGCTGGTAACCAGCATTTTCTCTTTTTTTGTACAATGTTTTCTACCCTACAAACAATGGGTCAAACTGAGGGAGTAACTCCTGAAATAAATAATAAGCATATCAAAAGTTAGACAGATATGCTGAGTCCAATAAGCCCTTGAGAATATTGGCTTTGCACTGGTAAGATACAAAGCCTTATTAACCCTTAAAGCACCATATAAACCCAGCAGATATTTTCAATCTAGAAATATGATCCATATAATTGAAGTGTCAAAGGTGCTTTTGTCTAGAATGTCTCAGCAAAGCAGACAGTGAAGATCAAAGATCAGACTACGTGTTTTGTGCAAACTGATCTTGATCTACACTGGCAGCAAAAGCAGCTATTGTTGTGAAAGGCACTTTTGGGGTTAAGTTTGAAATAGAAGCTTCCATATATCTTAAAACCAGTGAATTCATGTAGATCTGTTGTGTAAGAAACAAAAGCCCAATTGGTACCTTGAATATGACATTTGAACTTCTTTTTTGCACTATTCCCTGGAACAGTTTTTCTCCAAGCATTGGTACAATCCCTACATGATTACAAAACAAGACAAAAAAATTAGATACCATCAATTAGAACATCAGATATGTGTACTGAAAAGTTGGGTTTTGAAAAGTAGGAACCAGTTTATTGATATAACATGAGAAATTACAAATCAATTTCACCAAGTACTGCTAAAGGTAAGCAGATCTAAGTGGGTTTTGTTCACTAAAAATACTTGTTAAAAATAGCTATATTTGCATTCAAATATCAATTACCAATCCTCATGAAATGAAAAAAATTTATTTCCATAAATATTGAAAGTCTCTGCAAAGAAAATACATCTTGCTCAACAAGGAAATTTGTCTCTGAAAGGGTTTAAAATATTGTGGGAAAAGGTGAGAACCAGCACTGTCTCTTTCTTCTCTCTTAATGTTTCTAAAAGAATTCCGAAGTTCTTCAGGGTCAAAAAATAAAGGGATTGTTCAGTTAGGAGTTTACAGATGACATTGGTGCTTATTTTCAGACATTTCCCCAACTATTCCAAATGATTTGACTCTTTGCCAAACAACAAAATGTTAGACTTGTCCAAACTGAAAGCCTTTGCAGACGACAAACTAAATGTGACTCAAAATTTGAAATTCGTTCTTAGAAGGGTAGAAAACATTGTGGGGAAAAGGAGAAAATGCTGGTTACCAGCATTTTCTCCTTTAACCACAATGATTTCAAAAGCGTTCTCACTCAGGGCCATTAAAAGTCGGGATTGTGTGGTAAAGGGTTAATGCAGAAATCTTTGAGAGAAAATTTTTTTTTGACACATGAAATCCTGAAGGGCAAAAATTAAGTGCTGGTGAAAAGCACTGCTCCTTCTCCCACCATGCTTTTGAAGTCTGTTAACAGCACAGGTGTAAAAAAATGTACATGCAGTGTTAAAATTAACACATATTGCAGGAAGCAAGTATTTGCTACCTGGCCTGAAAGCAGATAGCAAAAGGAACCTACCTGGTAGCAAAAAGGTGCAGACAAATAACAGCTCCCACCCTTCCTTCCCAACCACAAAATGATGCTGGAATTACTGCCTTTGATCATAAGTTCCTTGGTGGAAGTAAACAGCACATGTCTTTAAAGACATGAGCATTGAGACTGTGCTAGTCTGCAATTACTGTTTTACATGGCTCATTTATACTCCCATGTTTTCTCCAGTTAGTAATAATGCAGGCTGTTTTTAAAGGGATATTTGCAAAGATTCATGAAGGTACTTATAATTAAAGATGCTAAATACATGTATAAAGACATATTCTATCATGTGACTCGTTAATCATGTTTTTGTACCTAGCTATGCAGAGATTTGCAAAGATTATTCTAACACAGATTTCTAAATGAATGAGTTGAAGTCTTATTTCATTTAAAATCGACAAAACACTACAAGCTGACAGAATCACCAGGTTGCAAACTTTTGCCACTTCTTATATGCCCAGGTAGCAAAATCACTTTTCAGAAGTAAAAGAGCTACTTGCTGCTGCTGATTTCGAAACCCATGTATGTGAATGAGTTAACTTTAGTACAAGATTAACCTTTTACCAAACCATCCCTTGTTTTCACAGTCATATGAAAATAGGCTTTCGAAAACAATGTAGAAAAAGGAGAAAACGCTGGTAGCCAGCATTTTCTCCCCTAAAAAAATCTCATCATTTGAGTCAAATTTAATTTGTTGTCTGCAAAGGCTTTGAATATGGATGAGTCTGCAATTTGTTGTCTGGTAAAGAGTTAACTCTACCTCTATTTGGCTCATAGCCCATCATAGAGTAGGATTTCCCACTTCCTGTTTGGCCATAGGCAAATATTGTACAGTTGTAACCTGACCATGCATTGTCCAACAGTCCAACACCAAGGGTATCAAACAGCTGCTTCTGTAAATAGACAAAGAGTCGTAAAGATCTACAGCATGATTTAATTAATTTTACCTTGATGTCTAGATCTAGCTGAAAACTGCCAAATCATATTCATCCATGGGAAGCAGAATTCTATTTTGATTTGCATTCCATAAATGCAACTTTCATACATGTAATTTGTTTTGAATAATGTAGATCTAGTGATGATTGAGATTTCTTTGAAAATTTACCTGTTACTTGTCCATGCTTTCTGATGAACAACATGGATGGTTGCTTTTCTTGGTCCTATCAGGACCTAAAAGCTCTGTATATATGTGATGGTTTTTACCAATCAAGTATCAACATTACAAAAACATTTCAATTCCTACCTAGTCGCCAGAACAAAAGCATATGTTTGCATTATCTTTGTATCTCGATGTATTTAAAGATGTAAGTAATATTGGAAGTATGACAGAATAAACTGAACTCATAGGGCATTTTCACAATTTGTAGGGACATGTGACTAGGTTAGTAGATCTATAATGAGTTTCATATTGTCATCAAAGATTATGGATGGTTGGTTTTCTTGGTCCTATCAGGACCTAAAAGCTCTGTATATATGTGATGGTTTTTACCAATCAAGTGTCAACATTACAAAAACATTTCAATTCCTACCTAGTCGCCAGAACAAAAGCATATGTTTGCATTATCTTTGTATCTCGATGTATTTAAAGATGTAAGTAATATTTGAAGTATGACAGAATAAACTGAACTCATAGGGCATTTTCACAGTTTGTAGGAACATGTGACCAGGTTAGTAGATCTATAATGAGTTTCATATTGTCATCAAAGATTTAGGATATTCCAATGCTCAAAATATGTGGAAATAAATGGAAGATAAACGAATACATAAAAACAAAACGCTTCTGCTAGACTAGGTCTAGATCATCCTCATTAAAAAAAAAAGCAAAGGTCCCAGGACTCTCTAGACCTCGACATCGACCTAATACCTACCGGTAACAGTTACAAAACGATATCAATATCCTACCTATTATTTACCTGAGAAATATATTTTTCACTAACTGGTTCGTAATAACCATTTTCTGTAACTGTATAGCCGTCGTGTGACCAGTAAGAGTAGTCGAACCTGAATTGACGACGTGCGACTTTCACGTTGGCGGGGTCTGCTAACAAAGTTGTCCTGTCGATCATTGTAACAACATTCCGACATTGTTTCGCCTTTTCCCGGGAATTCTGTATTCTTGTTAAGAAAACTTACTCGCCATTACATGTAAACAGTTTTGTTCGTAAGTCGGGACAAAATAAAAACGGTAGTTTGACTTTTCGAAATTTTGCAGACGACAAACTTAACCGGTGTCGGGACCAGTCTATAATAATTACATTTTTGTAAGATTCACAAACTCAAGAAATGAAACATGTGATCAAAAAGACAGATAATAATAAAAGTTATTAAGACTTTTTTCCCATGTTTGATCGTCTAATTTATTTAAGTATAGATCTAGATGATACCCTACTGCTATAGTAATGAATTAGAAAAAATCGGAGGACGAATTTCTTGAGCATTATCCTTCGTGAGAATGTCTTGAGGAAATTATACTTCAAAGGATACAAATGGTCGGAGTCGAACAGCAACTTTGATATTCTCAACCTTGGACATTTTGAGAGATTAATATAAGGGTTGATTACATTCTGCGCTTTTGTCTTAGTTACAATAGTTTTAAGTGTACTTTTACTGTTAGTATTGCAGAACAACAAGAATTACGACATCAATTACAAACATTTAAAAAAAAAGCTCTCACACATCAGGGATCATATATAATTTACGACCCCTGCACACACAGAATGAACAAATAACACAATAAAAACAGCAAAGGCAATTCTGACTCAAAAGGATTATTTGACGATAAAATGTCCATCCGACCTAGATCTTTAGAAGATAGCATCAGCGAAGTACGAACCACGTATTATACGATTTCCTCACTATTTGTAATCTGTATTAACCCTTTACGAAACAATCACATTTTTCAGCGACTCTGAGGAAAAATTCTAAAGAGGTTAATTTGGGAAAAAGGAGAGAACGCTGGTAGCCAATTTTCCCCTTTTCTAACGACGTTTTCTACAGTTTGAGCCAATTTCGTTTTATCGTGTGCAAATGCTTTCAAACTGGACGAACCTAAGCCTAAAATTTTCTTGTCTGGTAGTAGATTGAACTCCAACATCTGTTTCACTTATTTTCCATTTAACTATCCACAAAAACTTTGTAAGAGAACTCCATTTAGAAATACACAACTCTTCCAATGCCTAGCTCGCAAAGAATTTGGGAAGAAAGAAAATAAAGTAGTTTCGGGTTTGAACTCTGTATATTGTCAGGCCAAAATTTGGTGTCAAATTGAATTATATAGGGACTGTGGGACAGCTAATAACATTCTCATAACTCTGTAAAGTAATATTCCATGAGTGGATTATCAAGAGTGACTAATCCTTGGCCTTCTAAATAAGTGAAACTTTCAAGCCTATAGTAAAACAACAAAATACGAATTTCAAAGTTATTTTTTTAGGGAAAATATCTCCTTATCGGACAGTGTAGATCTAAGACCAGACTGCACGTTCTGTGCACTCTGATCTTGATCTACATTGGCTGCAAAAGCGTCTTGAGTCGTGCTTAGTCGCCTAAGGGTTAAAATGTGTTGTAAAATTTCTCTTACAATCGATTTAAAATAGTATTTAAAAAAAATAGGCTGTAAAATTTCAAAAGAAGCGTATGAAATAAGCAAGCTTTATCGCACAAACGCGAAAGGCTTCACGGAAGGGCGGACAAACACCTATTGTGACGACGCCCTTCATACCATCGATCAATAAAGATTAAAACTACTTTAAAGGCATACTGGCTGCTAAATGTAAACGATTCGGAGGTCAAAGTACAGAGAAGTTTGATACATACCACTTAAAAGTATGGATATTATTATAAATCTGGAAAAATGTAAGACAGAAGTCTTTCAAAGTTCCTGTTGCTGACAGGAAAATGTATTGTAAAACTAGATCAAAAGTTGACAGTCTAAAATTATGTCTTTTAATAAAGAATTAAGTACAATCCAGTGTCATGTATGCATTTTCATAATGATCTTTTTTTAGGTGTAAATGTCCTTCTGAATTTAACCCATGGAGCGCCAAATAAACCCTAAGTGCCAACGTACATGTAATTTAAAATAAGATCTTAATAAAAACAGTTTCGATGCTATTGACCAGAATTTCTCAACAGTGTAGATCTAGTCTAAATATCAGATTGCGGGTTTAGTGCAGTCCGATTTTGATCTACACTGGCTACAAAGGCAAGAAATGTAATAAACAGAGGATCTTACATGGGTGTTTATGTATTATCATTTTTATCAAACGAGTTGACTAAAGAAGTATGACGCGAGCTTTGGCGAGCGTCAAATACATTTTAGTCAACGAGTTTGATAAAAAATGATACTACATAAACACGAATGTGGGATTCTATTTATCACATAAAACAAATGAAAGGCAAAAAATATCCTGCATCGTCACCTTTAGCCTATATAGCATTCACGGGTCAATGTGTACATACACAAGTAGATAGATCTTTGACATTAACTCCGAAAGTAGAATGAAACAGTTTCTAGAGGGCTAAGTCTACATATTTCTGCACTTTTGGTGTTTTAAAAGACTTTTGCCGCATTTCTTGGTTTTTATTAGACATGAAAATCAAACTCTTTTCACGCGTATACGTCTTAGCAATAATGACGTCATTTTTCCGCGAAACGGCGTAGTCGTACAAATTTTCGGCACGTGCTGTGGTTGGTTTCTCTGGCTTCACGCGCTCATCACTAAAAACTGATTAGACCCGGGACCCAAAAAACGATAATACACTAGTGTATTATCAAAAATAAGTCATGGGTTTAATACACTGCCGGAGGAGGTTTTATGTGATAAAAGGCGTTCTATAGGTTATCTAATACTCCTTGATGTATGTCCATGCAATAATCTAATGTACAAAAACGACTTTACCGTCTTCAGTTGACAGCTTTCGAAAACAACGTGGGCAGAGCAGCGGTTGTTTGTAACAAGCAATAGCTTTTTTTCTCCAACACTGTTTTCCAAAAACTTTTTTGAAAAAATATATTACCCTTTCTGCATTTTTTTTTTTTTTTTTCAACTTCATTTCTATTTTCTTCTTAGATCTAATATTAATATATGTACGTACACTATATTCAATATCTATTACAGTTGTTTACATTCAGTATAACATGTAAGATCCGAAGAATACTAAATGGAAATGAAGTAAGTAAAATGTTTTTCCCTTTTGTAATTCATAAAATATTTTTGTAGGTCTGAAAACTAGCCTGCACGGAAACTGGTTTACAAAGCATTTTTCCCATGAAAACTATTCGCAAAGCAGTATTTTACACAAAATTGGCGAATGTACAAGTATATAAAGAAATAAAGTTTTGTGCATTATTTATGGAGATTGCCACTGTAGTAATTACATTAGTCTACCGTGGCTATCTTATTGTGTACATTCACCTTGAAGACAGAAATACACAGAAACACTGAAAATCTATACCATTTTCCCAGACTTATAAAATTTTCTTCTCCGATAGCATTAAGCTCTACCTCATGCAAAGCAAATTCGAGTTTTAACTACCATGAGGAAGAAACCTTTTAAAAACACTGGGAAAAGGAGAAAATGCTGGTAACCATAGCAATTTCTCCTTTTCTCACAATGATTTCTACTCTTTTAAAGATGAATCATATCATTTTTTACTCCGTTTAAATTGTTGTCTGCAAATGCTTTCGATTTGGACAAGTCTGAAATTTTTGGGAAACCGTTAGGAAAATTCATCCCGATTAAGTTCAATAGAGGTAAAGAATTTCCTGAAACGATGATCTGAATTGTGATTTACGCCACTTTCAATTTTCATAAACTTATATAATGCCGAGCACTCACCTATTCCTTTGTTCTCTGAGTTTTACCAGTACTGGCCTATATGGCTCTATAGTACCTTCCCCCAGAACACTCCAAAATGGTTTTAACTACGTTATGAATTTGGTCTGTATTCACCAACCATTCTTTAGAACATTCTTTGTCTTATTCTCCAGAATTTTCTAAATATAAAGAAACACTACTTCAAATCTATTTGGTTCAGCCAATCAGAAATTGTATTACTTTCAAATTTAGAAAATCTTTGAGAACAAGACTAAGAATGTTCTTAAGAATGGTTAGTGAATTTGGACCCTTGTCTCTGTAAGCTAAGAAGGCTAATTCTCCCACAATGAGTAACTAACACCTCTAAATTACTTGGCACCAAATTTTTTGATTTATAGTAAAGCAAAAGACCCTTTGTAGATTAATAGATTTAATTCCGTTTATTTATGGTCGCCATCGGTTGCCTTCATGTGCGACGCCCCTTGAGAAGGCCCTTAGTTATTTTACATGGTCCAAGGGATAGGTATACTGCAAGATACAGGACGAAGCACATTCAAAGTTACACCTGGTTCTTTAACGTGATCTGTGTATAGGACCGTCATACGAGACATAGGTTTAATGTCTCATCCGAAAAACGGTTTTTTAGACGCCAGCCGTTGGAATCGAACACTTTGTAGATTAGTCTTCTGCTGAAAATATGTTTGAAGAATATCGTGCACTGGAACGCGCCTTCATATATGTCGAATAACTTTAAATAATTATTTCAAATAATTTGAACATTTAAACAAATTAAAAGAGTGAATCATTTAGCATGTTTGTAATAAAGGCTGGGGTAGGAATTGAGAACTTAAACCGATATATTTAGATTTTTGTCAATAATTCTATTATTAAACATTCCAAATGACCAATGTGTGTGTTCTCTGCACTGACTATAAATACTGATAAGTAAGTTTTACAGCGGTTTATACAGATCAGAAGGTAACAAGAGCCACTAAAAAAAAAAAAAAAAAAATGATACAGATCAGAAGGTAACAAGAGCCATTGGAAAAAGGGAAATCATTTTATACGTATCAAAAGGTAACAACAACCATTGAAAAACGGTAAATTTATTTTTTGACAAAAAAAAAAAAAAAAAAATACGTTGTCGAATATCTTTCCTTAAAAGGATAGTAACGAACTTGACATGATCTGTGCCTGATCAGGAGCTGTGTTTACCAACTACTAGGTATTCTAGATTTAATTCTGAATTACATGACAAGCTATCTGATTGGCTGTGATAGAATGGCTCAGCCAATCAAATTCTGAAATAAGAAAGCATATCCTGAGAAAATAGTGATTTTTTTTATGAGAAATTTCTTAAATTTGCGAGGTGCTAACTTTTCGGCCTTCATCTTTCTTTTTATGATAGTTTTATGTCCTTTCTTTATGTCGTCTGTGGTTTGAATCTTTTTACACAGACAAATATACAACGCATTTCAAAACTACTGAAGTAAATCAGGGAAGAAAAGTGTGCCCGATGTGGGTCTCGAACCCACAAACCCCGGAACACCAGTACCGCAGCTCTACCAAATGAGCTAGCTGGGCAACTGGTCGTGAGATTACCCAACGCCGTTTACAACAATACCTATTATTCATTGACGTCATTATCTAACGTTGTCCCTAAACCAGTTCATAGCAACGTAGTCAGTTCTGGTAATAGCCTAACCTACAACTAGACGATTAAAGTTTGCGTGATTTAATCGCATCAAACGGATCAATAAAGTAGCAACACTTACATAGTGCCGCTTCTGAAGCGCTGACCCAGTGCCTCTGAGGATTATTTTGAGGAATAGAAACAGGCGAATAATAACGAGGATATAGTGTGTACACCTACTGGAATCTCTGATAAACAATTATGTGGTTTATGAAAGGACTATTGCCACGTGGCTCTGAACAACTCTACGACATGATACAGGAGGAGAGTCTGTCGCCTTTCAGCTCTAAAAGTAAAACCAGACAACTTAAAGGTAGATTTATCTATAAATTTATTCAAATTCTATATTTAAGTCTATACTCGGCCAAACTGGAAGTATTTGCAGACGGCAAATTTAATGTAGTTCACAATACATGTATGTTTTCTGTCCTAAAAATAATAGAAACATTGTAGGGCAAGGAGAAAATATAATCCACTAAAACTCAGAACCACATTTTTGTAGGCTTGACTAAACAAGCAGATGGTACGTTCTGTGCTGTCTGATCCTGATCTTTGCCGTCCGCAAAAGCCTTACATGGCGTTTAAACGGTTAATATTGATCTAATATTAATAATATTTCCGCTTAAGTAAAATAAGTTAAGTAGCAACATTCGCTAAGAAGATTGAACGACAGAACAGGAGAAATACAGGGAAAACAATCCCAATAGGGCCATCGAAGAAGTGGATACCCTTATACAGCTCAAACCGAGCTTTAATGGGCGTCGGAAACATTGTGAACATAAAAAAGCACTGAGTTGAAAAGTTTCGTATGCTGTATTGTGCTTGTATTCTCCAAGCATTCAAAGTTAAATTCTAAATTTTCATTTTCATTCGGAATCGGAATGTTTGTTTTTTACATAAAGCATCGTCATCTATTAGGTCATCGTTTGTCATCATGTACATCCTTTGGTTTACTATACCGAAAGTTAGAACAACCTGAAATCACCATAAATTTAAGCTATGAGTGCATTTTTGTCACAACCGAAAAAGAATTATTTATTCAAACTTGAAACATGGCACTTGCAGACGAAAACTTAAATGTAATTAAAATGATGGGATTAGTCTTTAATAGGATGAAAATTATTGTGATAAAATGAGAAAATGCTGGTTGCCAGCATTTTCTCATTTTTCCCACAATATTTTCGATGCTTAGCTTCACAGCTTCGTAGAAACACGGGATAGTCGCTTGATGTGGGTTAAAATCATGGATAAAAAATGTAAAATGGAGAATATGATTATATTTGGAACATTTAAACTCTTTACCAAACGACAAGGCTAGTCCAAATTCAAAGCATTTGCAGACGACAAAATCACTGTGAATTAAGAAAATTAAAATTTGTTTTGGGAAGGATAGAAAACATTGTGGGAAAAGGAGAAAATGTTGGTAACCAGCATTTTCTTCTTTTCTCAAAATGTTTTCAAAAGTCTTCTTCCTCAGGGTCGTTAAAAGTCGGCATCATGTGGCATTTGCAGACGACAAAATCACTGTGAATTAAGAAAATTAAAATTTGTTTTGGGAAGGATAGAATACATTGTGGGAAAAGGAGAAAATGCTGGTAACCAGCATTTTTTCTTTTCCCAAAATGTTTTCAAAAGGCTTCTTCCTCAGGGTCGTTAAAAGTCGGTAACATATGGTAAAGGGTTAAACCACATCATTTTCAAGAAAGTCTTACATCCGGATGGCATCTAAAGGCGCTTGCAAGTGAGAAACGGATTAATGGAATTTTGTACTAGATCTATCCTTTTAATAAAAGTGATCACTGCCAATTGGTAATCGATAGCTAATCGATGAGGCTCGTCATCAATATTTTATCCTTATTATAGATACCAGTGCCATCTGATACACAAATTCCCATCCATGTTTCAACAGTTTCACGCATCAGGACGATTCCTTTACTTATTTAACACAAATATGTGTGCCACATCCACTCAAAGGTGCAGTTGCGGGGTAGTGTTCTTAGGAATCTTCTGAATTTGAAAGTAACACAACTTCTCATTGGCTATACCATTTGGTTTAGCAAATCATACGTTGTGTTACTTTCTAAATTTGAAAGTGACATCTTCCGATTGGCTAAACCATTTGCTTTCAAGTTTAGAAAATCTCGGAGAATAAGACTAAGACGGTTTTAAAGAGTGGTTGGTGAATATGGACCCAGGGCTTGTATTTTTTAAACATTCTAAAGTGCATTCTAATTGTTAGTTTAGAAAGTAACACAAATCTGAATGGCTTGAGCCATTCATTAAACTTAAGATGTAATTTAGAATGTGAGGATGGCTAGTTTTATCATTTATCTAAACTTTCCGCTGTTTAACGCCATTTTCTAACAATTACTGAATTTGCTTTGCAATATTTTGTAGCCTTTAATTTTAGGCTGAAACAATAGGCTGCCTTTCAGCTCACTGTTAAATCGAACCCCTATACTAGTTATCTTCCCCCCCCCCACGCCTTTTGAGCTAAAACATATTTCCTAAACTGTGTGATGAATATTCTTTTTTTCAGCGCCATGCAGAACACCAATGGGAGAATACATCATCCCAGAAGGTGGAAAACCCCTTACGTCATTGGGTAAGAACTCTAAAATAGTGGTTTTCATTTCGCTTTTATCTCAAACTCACAATTAGATTTAGTATGTAGGACCCATTTGTTTGCCTGCTAGGTATTTAACGCCGTTTCAACAAGTTTTCATTAGTCATACCGCGACAAGTACACCAATCCATAAGTTTCTGAATGAACTCCTAATTACCAGCACTACGCGTATAACATTTTCCGAGTCATTTGATGCTTTCTCATATACAGAAAGTAGAGGCGATGTCCTTCACAAGATTAACTAATCTATCAATGAGTGCTTTAACTCTTTACCACACGACACAATTGTAGACTGATCCAAGTTGAAAGCCATTGCAAACGATAAATCAAATGTGGCTCAAATTGCCGGGATCATATTTAAAAACGGAGAAATCATTTTGGGAAAATGAGAAAATGCTGGTTACCAGCATTTTCTCCTTTTCCAACAATGTTTTCAAAAGGCCTATTTCTTAGGGTCGTTAAATCTCGGGGTTGTGTGGTAAACGGTTAAATCCTTGTGCGCTGCAATTGCTGCAGGATTAAATGATTTATTGCCAATCTTTTAATTTAACCCTTAAAGCGCATTTCACTACTTTTGTTTTCTCTGCAGCCAGTGTAGATCAAGATCAGACTGCACAAAACGTGCAATCTGATCTTTGATCTACACTGTCCGCTTTGCTGAAACATTATGGACAACAGCAACCTTGAAATCAGTCTTATTAGAGTCTTTTTTCCAAAATGAAAATGGTCGTTGTGTTTATTCGGCGCTTTCGGGCAACTGTAGTAAGGAAGAGCTGTTCAACATATACAATGCCTGCATCCTCATCCTCATCATCGTCGTCGTCATCAGCATCATGTGGTTTTTGTTCACTGTAATCATTATTTTACCTTCATCTATACAATTAACAAGGTGACGCTCTGCCTGGCCCATCAGATTATGTCCCGAAGGTGGAGCCAACGAAAACCACAGCACCTCAGTATTCCATTGTCGGCAAACCGAAAATTATTGACGGTAAGTCAGTTTAGGACTTCGTAGCAATCATCCTTAGAAATTACTGATTTCAGAAAGTTTGTTATTTCTAGTTATTTAATGATGGGCGAAGCCAAAGTCAATGACGGTTTCACAGTTATACTGCTAAGTAAGTTAAATGAAACTTTAAAGTCCATAGTAAAAACCCGAATTTTGCTATTTCAAACTTATTTTTTGGATAAAAACATATCCTTATCGGGCAGTGTAGATCCAAGAACAGGCTGCACGTTCTGTGCAGTCTGGTCTTCATCTACGCTGTTCGCAAAATGTCATTCAATCGCGCTTAGCAGCCTTAATGTTTACGTTTTACCAAAGGACAAAAATTAGTCTTTTCCAAATTAAAACATCTGCAGACGACAAAATATAAACATGGCTCAAGTGGTAGTGTTATCTTTGAAAGGGTAGAAAAGATTATGGGAAAGAAAGAAAATGCTTGTTATAAGCATTTTGTCCTTCTCCCAGAATGTTTTAAAAGGGATTTTGCTCAGGGCCGTAAGAATGAGATTGTTTGGTAAGGAGTTAAACATGCTTAACGTTCTGCCAACAATACAGTGCTTTAACGACCCTGAGAAAGAACACTTTTGAATACATTGTGGGAAAAGCAAAAAAACACTGGTTGTCATTTTAGACAGATTAAATTTGTCGTCTACAAATGCTTTCAATTTGGAGGAGCCTAATATTGTGTGGTCTGGTAAAGAGTTAAGGAAATTAAAGGCCCAGTGGTGGCCAGAAGTAAACAATACATGTGTTGAAATTCATTTAAATTTAAATCATACCATTTGAAAGTATGGACATTATTGTGAAAATGACGATCTGTTCTTGTGCGGTCGGTCCAAGAGTTAGTCGCTGGCAGAAAAATGAATTTGAAAACTAGTTAATCCTTTACCAAACAACAAAATTTTAGACTGATCCAAATTGAAAGCAATTCCAGACAAGAAATCAAATGTGGCTCAAATGATGGAACTTGTCTTGGGAAGGGTAGAAAACATTGTGGGAAAAGGAGAAAATGCTGGTTACCAGCATTTCTCCTTTTTCCACAATGTTTTGAAAAGGCTTTTTTTCTCAGGGTCGTTAAAACTCGTGTGTGGTAAAGAGTTAAAGGTTGCCAGATCGCTTAATCGTTTTACCTGTTTTTTTTTTAAACACAACGAGCACTCCATAACTGGGTTATTGCTCTGCGAAATTCACAGTGCACGTTGGTAAGAGAGATGTTGCTATCTTGTATCAGCCAAGCTTGGCTCTATAGAGAAACGTATAAATTAAGGTCTTTGGTTCAAGTATCAGTGGCGATAGAAACGACTGTAGACGGTTTTACCCATCCTCGTTGACCCACTTCCGATGTATTCCGTAAACTACATTCATCGTGATGAACGGTAATACTTCACACCTGGGTTAACGAGGTCAAAAAAGGTCACATCTAAGTGATATTAGATCTACTGTTACCATTAGAATCAAGATAAGACTTTAAAAAAAATGTCGCCGAAATTGAAAGAATCTGCAGACAACAAATGAAATAAAGCTCATAATGGGATGTTTTTGATAAGTTAGATAACATTGAGTGGAAAAGGAGAAATTGTTAGCCACCAGTATTTTCCCAAAATGAATCCAAAAGTGTTTCTCATCAGGGTGACTAAAACTTGGGATTGTGTGGTAAAGAATCAGGTGATGCAAATGCTGACCTGTGCGAGAAAAGTTATTTTCAAATCTTTGACTATAGTTATGGGCCATGCTTTGTGAAAAAGGGGTTTAATGTGTCTGCAAATATTATCAACCCAGGTCAGCCTGGTTTGATAACTTTTTTTTATTTGTCGAGAGTTATTGTTATTGGTCAATTTTCTGCGTGTGAAAGGACCGGTAAACCTTATGATTAACCACTAAACCTCATGATTAAGTCGGTTGTTAGACAAAATCATTTTATGGATACATATTCAGAGCTCCAGATAGAGGGAGTGATTTTGATTTCAAAATTGAAAATATCAATTATTCTCCACTAAACCCTATGTTATGGGCACTCATTAGAATCGTCTCATCGAGACAATTCTAATGAGTACCCACAACATATGGTTTTGAAGAGAAATAATTGATTTAGAATACCATCACTCCCTCTTATCTGGAACTCTGCATATTATATCATGACTACCTTGGCATCACGGAGATGCATTAAACCCCTGTTGCCAGAGCATGGCTTGTATGCATGGCTTACCAACAGATCGTGATTTTGTCCTATATTCACAAACCATTCGAAACTGCAGCCCTGGTCCATTCTTGATTTAGAAAGTAATGTAATTTCAGATGACTGAACCATTTGGTTTAGCCAATCAGAAATTGTGTTACTTTCGAACTCTGAAAATTCTTGAGAATTAGACTAAGAATGATAGTCAAGAATGGTTGGTGAATACGGGCCCTTGTGTTCTGTATGAATATATAGATAAACGTAGTATACCTGGACCTTTTGAGTACAACTGCTCCGACAGTATCAACTGGAAAACCAAGACAATCACACTGAAGGGTCGCAGCAAGAGTTACTTTGACGTCGAAGGTAAAATAACCGTTCTCTTCCTTGCCCTTTTTGTTGCCAGCCGGATAATTAAGTTGTTTTGGCAAGCATTGCAGGTTCAAAAGTCAGAAAAAGTGCAGCCACAGATATTGGATCGACACTTTCCTATATTTTCATGTCCAAGACATTATAACCGAAGGATGCAAAGAAAAAATATCTTGATCGCTTTTAATGACCGGAATATGCCCTTAATTCTCATTTGGCGTTTGATGAAAAGTCAGTCTGTCCGCAAATTCTCATTCAGTCTGTTACCATATACCTACAAATAAAACATTCAGTTTCTAAACAATCACACTAGAAAGTTTATTTTAAAAACATTGGAGGGAAGCAGCAATGGGTTCAAGATCTAATGATCAAGTACTTCATTCCCGCAAAGTTTTACCTCTTGTTCGAAAATGACGTTTAGTGTCCGTCAAGTACGTCATATTTGAGTGGCGCTAAGTCAAAAGTGTGTGTGTGGGGGGGGGGGGGGGTTTAATGCATCTCCGTGATGGATTATACGAAGCAAGTCGTCACATTATTATGGATCCATAAACTTCATTTTGTTTAACAAACGACTGAGTCATGTGGTAGAACGATCCTTGGACACGCAAAAAATTTACCGGAAGCAAAAAGTTTTGAACCAGGTCGGCTTGCGTCCACTTCTATAGTCCTACCTATAAGATAAAAAATCTTTCTTAGTTTCAGCATAGGCCACTGAAGCTCTATTAGTCTCTCACGGAAGGCCAAAATTTTCATTGCTCGATCATTGGACACCGCTACTAAAAAAGCACAGTGATACATGGTCTCTCATTATCTTCCGCAAAGTGGTATTTTTCTAATATATGCCTATCTGGGCATTCTGGGTACAGAACCGTACTATTTTTCAAGGTGGCAATCAGCGAATTTCAAAACTGGCTTGATTTTTCCACAGACGAATTATTTATAGCCATTTTCCGCCTGCTATTTTGAGCGTCAATTTAAGCTCCGCGAATTGATATCTATATTGTACAGGATAGTGATGTGTCATAGCAGACTGGTCCAATCTTCGAAAAATATTGACATGAGCAGACAACGCATCGTCACTTTATCGCGTCATTCCGCAAACCTCGGGTGATCCGCTGATAAAGTCCTTTGGCTGTATCACGTGACTTGATATGCACCTACGTGCATTTCTTCGCCGGAAATACGCAGTTTTACAGTTCTTAAATGGTAATACTCCGCTTAGAAAAAGAAAACACTAGTCTTAATTTTCTATCAGAATCTTTCTTAAACATTTCTGTTTACAAACAGTTTGTACATTTATTTTCTTACCTATCACTTTAGTAGGCATTTTTCAGCGACAGGCTGCTTATCACCGTAGTTGTTGTTGCCGTTGCTAATCGATTTACGTGGGTGCCGCCATGTTTAAGATCATGTGATTGGAAGTATTTCAAAATGGACCCCCTTCTTTTGATACAGACGAGGTAAGAATTAGGTATGGGATCGACCGAGTTGTGGAGAGTGTATATCGCGCACGAAATAGAGAGGATGCACCAGCGTGCTATTTTTAGTTACAAAGTTCGATAATCGACCAATGAAAATTTCGGAGGTCCGTGATAGACAAGTGATTTTCAAAGGTCTGTGGTTTCAGTGATTCTCGTTTCATTCGTTGTAAAAGCTCATTTTATTTATTTCGCACTGATTCTGTTTCAGCTGAAAAATCCAACGCCCTGCCCGGAAAATACAAGGTAGAGTACAAATCCGTTGGAAAACAAGGTCCGAAGTTCAAGGTCGGCACCAAGGGCTCACATCACAACGGTTTGGTAAATACCCTAGTTCATCCAGTCGACACAAAAGGTACATATCGTCGAATATAGTAACAGATAACGTAAGGCTCTGCTAACTGTGATTTCCTGAAACTCTAATTAAGGTCAATCCATATCCTGTCCATCTTTTGTTTAGAGGAATTGCCTTTGGCAAAAGAGTTCAGTTTCATTAGGTTGTAACTCGCGTCTTTTCCATCCCTTGATTCACACGCTATTTCTCCACTCCGATTATAGTTTATTTTTAGTTAAATCTTGATTGTTTGAAGGTGTTTGGGGTTATTTTTTGATGATCTAAGTGTACATTTCTTGATTGTTTGAAGAAGTTTGGGGTTATTTTTTGATGATCTAAATATACATGTATGTATGTATGCTGATAAACCGAACTACTTTCTAGGCTCCTCTCGTAGACAAGCCATCTGGTCGGCCGAGACGTTATGTAAGATAGATAAACTTGGAGTTTAGGACAGGGATTGTTTGCATAATGACTCATATATAAAACATATCGTCGAAAGAAATGAATATAGGCTTGTAGAATTAAAATCAAGAGGTTGGTTCCATTTCGGTCTGAATACTAAATTTATTTTAAAGGCGGCATTAGCTTTTTTTGAAGTAAAAGTAGTTCCTACTACAAAAAATATATGCTTTCCTAACGCATATTTCCATATGGTTCAGCAGCGCCCATTCTGAATCTCCATTGTTTAACCTTGTCTACTTTTATAAACAACAAACATAACCAGGCTAAATTAATACGCACTTGCAGGGTTTCAGACACCGGGACCAAATTACCGCCCAAATTCAACTTACTGGGGTCGTGGACATAAGAAAAGTTTCGGCATAAAGTGCCCGGATGGATCCGACAAGAGCATGCCGGGTAAGAAGGTTTTTCCCTTATTATATTCCATTACGGCATTAGATTGGTTACCTCCCGTGATATTGCAGTGTACAATATTTATAGATGTACAACGGGGACCAGTTTATATTTCTTACGTGGACGAACTTATCATCGTGCATCAGACCAATTTCGGCTACATTGTATCAGTGTAAGAAATTTCTCTCTAGCACATGAGATAGTTCGATAAAGGCTTCAAATTTGCAACAGAAGTACATTTAACACTGAAAACTTTTTATTTAGGTACAATTCAACACGATCGAAATAGTATTGAAAACAGCCTTTAGCCCTTCATATAAATTATCTCGGAACAAATTTATCATTGGTTACTACAGTTGAATAGTTACAAAGGTTTATCAAGGTCATGGACCTCCTTAACCTTTTACCAGACATTCCTATTTTAACGGTTCCGAGGGGGAAGGCTTTTGAAAACATTGCGGGTAAAGGAGAAAAATGCTGGTTTTCTCCTTTTCCCACAATGTTTTCTATCCTATCAAAGAAAAACGCCATCATTTGAGCCACATTTTATTTGTCGTCTGCAAATGCTTTCAATATGGGCTAGTCTAAGATTTTGCCGCCTGGTATAGAGTTAAATATCGAACATTAGTTGTCAACTTTCTCTTTTATCCTTTACCCCGTATTCTTTATCATTTAACCATTACGGCGCTGAATAAACCAATGGACACTTCCAGTCTAGAAATAAGACCGAAATAATGGCAATTTCACTGTTGCTCCTGTCCAGAATGTCTCAGCAAAGCGGACAGTGAAGATCAAAGATCAGACTGCACTTTTTTTTCTGCAAACGGATCGATCTTTGACCTACATTAGCCGCAAAGGCAAATAAAATTGTGAAAGACGCTTTAGAGGACCGAAGCTTCTGCAGCGTTACGCGCTCTGAAATTATTGCAGCGAAAGACGAATATTGTTCGAATTGAGCATTTTCTGCATTTGATACAAAGTTTTCTTAATCTTCAGCTTTCCAAGTCCATTTTTATTACAAATTCAGGTGTTTTTGTTTTATCTATGCAAAGTCTTTAATTTTGGAAGAGTCCAAAAATATACATGGATAGAGTCCAGTGTAATGGATGAATGCAATACTATACCAGGCTGTTTTGGACTTGTCTATCTGCCGAAAAGGGAAGATTTTTTTTTTCAAAGAAGTCACTTTTCTCATACAATGCATACATTGTGAGTACTTAAAATAAGTATATAAGTATTCGCTCACGAGCAATCGATCCTTCACCCACAGTGTTTTCCAAAAGATGTAAACAACCCGTGGGGGGGGGGGGGGGGGGGGCAAGTTGTATTCGTATGGCAACGAATGAACCCTCAGAGAGGCAACTGCAAGTTTCATTACATTGACAATATATATCAAGATCAGACTACATACAAGGTGTAGTCTTGTAGTCTGATCTTGGATCTACACTATCCGATATCTTTTAGACATTCTGACCATTAGGCTCCCTTAAATGGTATATCGGAATTTCCGCGTCTGTTTCAATGATTGTTTGAAAATATCAGTTTCACAGATGTGGAGCTTAACTCTTTACCAGACGACAAAATTTTACACTTGTCCAAATTGATAGCGTTTACAGACGACAAAGTGAATGTGACTCAAATGATGATATTTTTCTTCAATATAGTAGAAAACATTTTTTGGAAAAAGGAGAAAATGCTGGTTACCAGCATTTTCTCCATTTTTCCAAAATGTTTCAAAAGCCTTCGATTTTTCTCCAAATGATGATATTCTTCTTCAAAATGGTAGAAAACATTTTGGGAAAAGGAGAAAATGCTGGTTGTGACCAGCATTTTGTCCTTTTCCCAAAATATTTTCAAAAGCCTTAAGTTTTTTTTCCCCGGGATTATTACAATATGGAATTGTTTGGAAAAGGGTTAAACAAATAGGTTATTGATAGGTGTTACAATACTCTGTGTTTACTTCCAGCCTGACTTATCGAACTGGCTTTCAGACATTGAACACAGTGTGGCGACATTTCGTATTTCCTCCGCGAGTTCTCTTTTCTATAGAAAATTTGTTCTTTTACACCACATGTTGTGCATGACCCGTATTCCTGAACCATTCTTAATACCATTCTTAGCCTTATTCTCAAGAATTTTCTAAATTTCAAAGTGATACAACTTCCGACTGGCTAAAACCAACTGGTTTAGCAAATCAGACATTGTGTTACATTTTAGATCTAGAACAAGACTTAGAAGGTCTATGTGGAATGGTTCCTGACTACGGGCCCCAGGTAGATTCAGAAACGTAGGCAGTAGTTTAAGTGACAGTATTATAACAGTTAAAACATGATCTGTAAAAAGGAGGTTTAATTTATCGATCCAGGTCAGCCTGCGCAGCACAGGCTGACCTGCGCCGAAACTTTTTGCTTTTGATCAATTTTCTGCATGTTTAAGGACAAGTTTACCGCATAATTCAGTCGGTTGTTAGACAAAATGGACTTTATGGATCCATGATCATGTGATGACTTGATAGGTATCATGCAGCACGGAGCTGTATTAAGCCCCCTTTCGCCAGAGCATGACTCAATTTGCGTTTATAGCTGTAAATTTTACAAAGTGTACCCCTCTCGGAGGAGGAGGGTGGAGGGCGTAACACATATTGGGAAAAAATACGTAGCCAAAAATACATTGTAGTGAAAGATCATAGAGAATACGTTTTTGTACCGAAAGGAAAAAAATTATTGCAAACGCTTTTTCATTTTTCCGTTTGAATATATTTTGCTGAAATACATAATCATCGAAATTCATCATGGCGGTCATTTGTAGAGAAAAACAAAGAAAAACAATCAGTCGGATATCGGATATGGGTTTTCTATCAATATTGTTTCTTGGATATGATTAAGATAATATTCGATTTTTGATCATGTGTAGTAGTAACCTAGCTTTTTTGCAACTGCTTAAGATTCAAAAGTGCCACATATTTATGATACTTATTATGATAAATAACAACCAATCAACCTCTACGCAACATGTCGATTTCAACTAAAGAATGAAACCCAACCTTACTGAAAGGCATTTTGCTAAAATTCCTTACCAAAAAATCCCATATTTTAACGGACCCTGAGAGAGATTTTTGAAAACACTGTGGGAAAATGGAGAACATGCAGGTTACCAGCATTTTCTCTGTTTCTCACAATGTTTTTCTACCCTGTGCAAGACAGTTTCCATTATTTGAGCCACATTTAAGTTGTCGTCAGCAAATGGTTTCAGAATGGAAGTGGCTAACATGTTGTTATCTGGTAAAGAGTTAAAACAACGAGTCGTTGACAAGGTTTATCGTGGCGGAACAGACCTTTTGTTTTTATCCTTTATCCTAGCGAACGAAGGTAGATCGTTCTTTCAAAAAAATGCTGCATTATACATAGATATGTCATACGGGTAATGCCAATTATAGTTGTGCATCAGCATTTACAGGCTAAGCACGTGTACATAAATCAAATGCAACAATAAGCATTTCATTTGAATTCCTGAAACTAGCATTGGTCTATGTGAATTCGCACTTTTCGGATAGTGAAGTGCTACCTACAAGCCCAGTAGAAGTTACTATGTATTTGTATTGAGTTATTAAATGGAAAGGTAATCGTTCAATTGGAAGCATTTAAAGCCAGTGGAATTTCCATTGTATAGGAATATAAGTAAAACTAAATGCAAAAAGTCTTTGGGTTTCCATTATGTTATTCGAAGATGACGAGGATATATAAATGTAGATGGGATATAAGAACAAGATAAAGTACATTCAGCTACAGAGCAGGTTTTGACTTTTTCATTCTTGATTGTTTGTTTGTTCTGATCTGTTTTGTTTTGTTCCATATACCAAAGAAACTTTGCTTACATTGAACCCCCTGAGCATGCAGGGTTTGTACTCGCCGCCAATTGGAATCAAAGTTCTCATTATAAATTCAGCGATAACCCTGTATCAATCAGTCCTTTGTTTTAACGAACCTGAGGAAGATGCCTTTGAAAAAACATTGCGGGAAAAGGAAAAAATGCTGGTAACCAGCACTTTCTCCGTTTCCCACAATGTTTTCTATCCTATCAGAGAATTTAAGCTCATTTGTATTAATTTTGAATGTTTCTTCTGCTGATGTTTCGAATTTGGGAGAGTGTGAAATGTGTCACGTGGGAAAAGGATAAACCATATGACTGGCAGAGGTGTTCTGTTGCAGCCAATCGGATGGCTACCGAGCCCCGGTAGCGTACAGGACTTTAAACCAAGGGAGTCGCTGGTTCGAATTTCCAGCTCGTTCAATTTCTTTCTGAGTATTGATGATAGTCGTTGCGACAGAAATCATTCCTCTCTCACCGCTGATCATTGTTTCGACCACGGCTATGTTGGAGAGCAGCCGGTAGCTAGGGAAGAATATTGTGCGAAGTACTGGTAGTAGAAACTCATTGAAAACATGGATAGGTGCACTGGCCGCCGCGATATAACTGAAGTATAATGTTAAAAATGGCGTTAAACACCATACAGACAAACAAATAAACGGGGAAAAAATGGGTGGATACTCTTGAAATTGAATAATAAGAATTTAATCTAGGATTTTAGAATTGAATTTAGAATGGTTGTTGTATCTGGTTTCATATTATTCTACAAGATTTTCTAAATTAGAAAGGAACATAACTTCCGAAATGGTTTAGCCAATCAGAAGTTGTGTACTTTCAAATATAGAAAATTCTGGAGAACAAGACTGAGAGCATTCTTAAGAATGATCGGTGAATACGGACCCTTATCTTGCGACCTGTACTTTCCTTTACTTTGTTAGACATTCTGAACATACCACAAATCTCGATTGTGGGATATGCAGGAGGGCCTTCCTTACTGCCCAGAACTATCCATGTCACGATTTCAGATCTCAAAATGTTTACTCTTTACCGACAAATATGAGCGGCACTCTGGCTTTTATGGACCCATAAAATCCATTTTTTCCAAAAACTTACTAAACCATGAGGTAGAATGATCTTTGAACAATCAGCAGTTATACAAAAATCAAAAAGTTTCGACTCGTGTCAGCCTGCGCATTTTGCGCAGGCTGGCACGAGTCGAAACTCTTTCCAGATGCATTAAACCTCTTTTTCACATAGCATGGTTCATAAATATTTGTTGTATTTCAGATTATTATATAATTCTGATAAAACTCGACCTCTTTCGATGGCTGAAATATTTTCATCTTACATGCTTAGCTTAATAAGTGATCTGTATGTATCAGATCAAAGATCAGACTGCACCATAAGTGCAGTGTATCTTGATCTAGGCCATCTTTAAAAAGCCACTGTTTTCTCCTTTGGCGCAGGTGGACTTTAAACGCCTAGTCATTATTTTATGCCATTTATGATTGATTGAATTGATTGATTGAATGGTGTTTTACGCCGCTTTCAACATTATTTCAGTCATATTACGACGACAGCTTACATATTCTTGTATTTCCTGGGTTCCACCAGTGCTAGGCTAGGGCTCTAAAGTGTCTTGCCCAAGGACACTCCTGCGAAAAACCCTGTGGATCCAGTGAGGCTCGAACCTGGGGCCTCCAGGTCACGAATCCCACACTTTACCACTGAGCCACGCAGCACCCTGCCATTTATGCGAGTGCGACAGGATATGAGGTGACGTGCAGGTCTGAATTTGAATGAAGATAAAATTTTACGTCCTTTTCACGATTATTTCAGTTTTCTCACAGAGGCAGCTAATCTATCATATCTTCCAAAGGTTTCACCAGTGCTAAGCTTTGGGTTCTGCAGTGCCTTGCACAAAGACATTCCCACGTGACTAGCGCCATCAGAGGATCATCGAACTCCTGCTGCACAGGGCTTTTAACTCTTTACCAGACGACAAAATTTCAGACTTATCCAAAATGAAAGCATTTCCAGACGACAAATTAAAACTGACCCAAATGGCGAAATTTCTCCTTTATAGTGTAGAAAACACACTGAGCAAGTAGAAAATGCTGGTTACCCGCATTTTTCCTTTTCCCACAATTTTTTCAAAAAGCCTTCGTCCTCAGCGTCGATTAAAGTCGGGATTGTGTGGTAAAGGGTTAGTCACAGACTTTTAAGTTCAAACCTTCGCGCTACAAAGTCTCTACAAAGACCCTTCAGACAAATGATTTAAATCAGACCGACAGGATTTATGTCTCTCTCACCGCTAACCACTGTTTCGGCTTTGTTCATATGTGAAATCAGCCAACAACGAAAGTTGTGCTCGATACTGGTCAAGAAAATCGTAGAGCATGGAAAGGTGCTCTGGCGAGTCTGACATAAATTAGATTCCGTTCAAAATGGCGTATAAATCCAAACTAAACTAAGCAGTTGTACCCAACAACCGTTTTAGTAAACACTCTTTATTCCAACACTGTTGTTGTTGCTGCTAGGAGCGATTAGGAGAGCGAGCCTTTTGTAGTCAATCGCTACTTTACCCATAATTTCCTTAATTTTAAGCAACCAACAGCAATGATATCAAATATCACGTTTTACGATGATCTATTTCAGGACCAGGAGATTATGATGTCAAAACCGACAGCCGGGTACCATCCTATTCATTCGGGATAAAACTACCGGAACCGGTCTCCGTACAACAGAGTAATTATCTTTAACTATATAACACTTTTTTTCCAGTAACTTGCATGCCTTTACAATTCTGCTCTTTAATAACTGTAAAGAAAAAAAAAGCATTCCTGAACACAAACATCTACAATAAAAAATGCTTTTGGCACAGACAAAAAGGAAAAGAGCATTCAGGTGTACAAACGTAGTTAAGTCCCATCATTGTTAGGTATAATTAAATTAGTTGTAGATAAAAAAAAAAATCGCTGAACTGTGTGAATTATGGGTTTTTGCATCATGTATGCATGTCAAGATAAGATCTGTTTCCACATTTTCAAAAGACTTGTTGAACTGAAGCCCTATTTTATACACAATCATGTAAAATTCCTCCCAGCTACTTGGTATAGTCTTTGGGGTAGCAAGACATTCATGTTTGCAGATATCATATACATCATCTGTGTGACAATCAGGGTTCGTATTCACCAACGATTCTTAAGAATATTATTGGTCTTATGCTGAAGAATTCTCCATATTTGAAAGTAACACAACTTGTAACTGGCTAAACCATTTGGTTTAGCCAATCAGAAGATCTATTACTTTAAAATTTGAAAAATTCTTGAGTATTAGACAAAGATTATTCTTAAGAATGGTTGGTGAATACGGACGCTGTTGTCATACATCCTATGTATTCTAATTTATGAGAACATTAACAGCACACAATTTAGCATTTGTATACACCCGAGGAAATTTATTCTCCGAAGTGTATTTTCCAACAATCTATGGTAAAAGCATGCGACATGCAAGAATGCAGTTGGTCTGTAACTTTGAAAAGGGTCAGGCTTTTTTGAATGATGCGATAAGTTCAAGTGTTTAAACACGTTTCTGTGACTTACTGAATACTGTCTCAAAGTACCTCTGAAATACTAGCAAGACTTGCGATCGAACCTTGTTTGTTGTTTGTAGGCGTCAACAAGTTTAGTCCGGCCGCCAACACCTACGACATTGGGACAACAATAGGCAAAGCCCCAGCCATTTCTATAACCGGTCGTCAAGATCAGGACAGAGAAGGTATGCTCCCCCCTCCCTCTCTCTATCAAAAGTGTGTGGTACTGTTGTAAGAACAACACCTACAACAACAAAAGTGTCCGATTACATGATTTCTCCCGGAGCCCGTATTCGTATTCACAAACCATTCTTCATAGCATTCATAGTATAATTCTGAATAATTTTCTAAATTTATTGACATAGAATGAAAATAGCAAATATATAATGCAATGCAATACTAAAATGTGATTTTCTTTTCTCAAATAAGCATATCAACCCTTTCAGCGTCAACTCATAGATCAAATCAGGAGCTTTTGCGGACGGCATAGATTGCGCAAAACGTGGTCTGTTCTTGGATCCACAATGTCCGCTTGTTTGGTCAAACATATAATACAGAAATCTTTCTTTGGTTTTACTGGACTGTATTTTCAGCCGTCGAGGGAGATCGAGTTTTAAAATTCGGCGGTGGCAGAGTTAAAAACACTCAATAAGTATTCGGATATATATATCGTTTTACATTCCAAGTTCGACCTTTAAATGATTCAATGAAGTATGGAGAAATCGTTAAAAAAGAAAGAACGGAAATTCGATACACCTGTACTATTATTTCAATGTTACTGTTTTAATACAAGTTTATAGTTTATACCCTTTCATGTTTTTCATTGTTATCTTTACTCACTAATCTCACTACTCTGCAAATAGAATTTTATGTGCATTCAGGTAACTCTTTACAATACGACAAGTTTTTCTTTTTTTGTCCCAATTGAAAGAAATTGCAGACGGCAAATTAGATGTAGGTCAAGGGAAAGAAATTGCCTATAAAAGAGTAGAAAACATTGCGAGAAGAGGTGAAAATGCTTGTTACAAGCATTTTCACCTTTTCCAACAATGTTTTAAAAAAACATTTCCATCAAGGCCGTTAAAACTCGGGATTGTTTGGTAAATGGTAAACCCTTTAGCAGACGACATTTTTTTTACAAAACTGAAAGAGTTTGCCGATGACATACAAATTTTTGTTTCATATTATTGGCTGGTCTTCTATAGGATAGCTTTTATTCACCAACAATTCAAAGTGTACTAATTCTACATTTCAAGACAAACCTTCTGACTGAATGAGACTTTCTGTATCAGACAATCAGGATCATTGTCTTTGAAACTGGAACTAACCCTTATGCTGCTAAAGGCGACTCGAGAACCTTTTGGGAACAGTGCAGGTCAAGATCAGACTGCACAGAATGTGCAGTCTGATCTTGGATATACGCTGTCCTGTAAGGAGATATTTTCCCCTAAAGAATAAATTTGAAATTGAAATATTTTGGCTTTTACTATCGGCTTGACAGTTTCATTTGACTTACTGTATTTAGCAGTTAAAGGGTAAAAATTTAATCTAGTTGGTGGGTACAGTCCCTGTGTCTATCATTTGAACTTTCTATCTCTTTTTCTATAGGCCTATCTCTTTCTTTACTTCTCATTTCACCATTCAGCAAAGAAAGGTCCTTGTCCTTCGGCCTACAACCCTGGTGTTACAAAATTTGATTACTACAAAGCCACAACTCTTACATATCGTTGGTTCGAGTCAGATGGTAAGTGCCATATCTTGTCACGTGACTGTTGTATTTATCACGTGATCATTTGTAAATCAAAGAGCATGGAGACGTTGCTGTGCTGCAGATATTTTACGCTAAACGAACCATTGTATTTTGGCCACTTGCGAAAAAAATAGAATCAGAATTTCATGTGTAAAATATTTCATATATTTTACAACAGAATTTTAAAGCCTGCATTTGTAACTTTCTTTCTGTGTTTTGGGTTTTTCTTTCCTCAACAAGGCGCCGTTACATTACGCCCTAAAACTAGAATTTCCAGCATTAAGGAAACTAGATTAACGTCCTTCAAACACAGCAACTCTTCTGTTGCTCTATTAATTACAATTATAAACTGTACATGAATATCCCACCGAACCCCCTCTCAATCGTCCAAAAGGTGCGCTTTATAATAAGTCTTTGTTAAAAACTAATTTTCTTTGTTACCATATTTGTTGTTGTAAACTTGTAGATGGTGAAGAAAGGTGAAACACCTCGCTACAGTCGATTCTACTCTAGATCTGACGGAAGTATGCCTTCGCAGCGTTCTCCGAACAGTGACAATGCTAGTGTGTCCTTACCAAGTGTTAGAAGTACGACACGAATGTCTATACGTACTCAAAACCGTAGTAACATGGCTTCCCGCCTTTTGTTACCTTCCGAGTTTGAAACACCAGGTCCGGATGCATACAATATTCGGACAACAATAGGTCAGACACCCGGACCTTCTTTTAAAGGTAGCAGAGAAAGGACGTTTGAAACGGCTAAAACGTCTAACGCAGTATTTCTCCTGCCAAAATTGACGAACCCAACCCCAGCACCTGGGGCATATAATTTAGATTCAGGAATGGGTAAAGGTCTCAAATCAACTTTTGGCAACGCCCGACGGGACGCCCGATTTGCTGGTGATAGGTCAAATAATGCTATATTCTTGTTACAAAAGTATGATGATCCAAGCCCTGCACCAACAAGATATAACATCAAGTCATCCTTGAATACGTATAGCGGTTATTTGAGTGATCCAACTTCAGCAAGAGGGTCTACTTTCACGCGCTCGAAAAGGGACGCTCGATTTGCGGGTGATCATAAAGCCCAATTTCTCTTGCCACGTATCATCCCGCAACATCCAACAGCAACAGCCTACAAAACCGAAGGTGTTAATGCAACCGGAAAGAACGTAAAAGGATCTACTTTCAGTCGCGCTAGAAGGAATGCCCGTTTCCCCGGTGACAACCGAGCCTTATTCTTATTAACGGAGAGAGCCGACAAATTTCGCAGACCTCATTCGTATTCAACGTATGGGATGAATTAGATATCCATTTTTAAAGGAAATATTTGATGTATTTGATCTCGCCGTGTTTGTCTGATCGATTTAGACGCTGGAGTGTTAATCATATAAATCTTCTCTGTCATATGCATTACATAGTGTGTGATGACTACAACGTGATGTGTGAATATGAGTTGGGCATAAGGTAGCTTGGTGAAAATGTGATATGAGATAATTTTCGCAGTACTCATCAATTTAATATATTACTGAAGTTTTTAAATCTTATAAAAAGCGATGGGAATAGGTCACCTGCCGTGTGAATCTGTACCGTATGACGTTTCTGTGATAATAACAATTGATAGAGCCTTTTCACCGAAATCCCTACGCTCCCGCCATGTTTTCGTCGTACTGTGTTATGGTTTCAAGAGAAATTATCAGATATATGGTTTTTTTTATCAGTTTTAGTAAAAACATCTTATTGGGAGGACTAAACTGATTGATAATCAAAATAATGTAATTTTATTTATATTTGTTGATATACACAAGCATGTGCCAAACACTCAGTTTGATTTAGTTTATTTAAATGTTCTGTATTTGCATGAATTATGTCATTGACTTTTACGATCCTCGGTTACCATGGTACACTTTATTTCCTTCGCTGCAGTCCTTGACCCTGGAATTCCTCGAACTGAACAATAATTAATGAGGCAATCTTATCAGTGTTTTATATATCTGAGCCATGCTCTGTGAAAAGGGGGCTTAATGCATCTGCGAAACGCATCGACCCAGGTCAGCCTGCGCAATCCGCGCAGGCTGACCTGGGCCGAAACTTTTCGTTATTGGTCAGTTTTCTGCATGTCAAAGGATCATTCTACCTCCCGATTAAGTCGGTCGTTGGAAAAAGTGGCTGTTATGGATCCATCATTATGTAATGGCTTGATAGGTAGGATGCATTACGGAGATGCATTAAGCCCCCTTTTGCCAGAGCGTGCCTCATATAGTTCGACAAGAAATTTTAGGGGATATTCGTGAATCATCGTTCAATTTTTTACGTGCCGATAACCAGTTGCAAATTCGGGAAGTTATCCGAGCTACTTTTAAAGTTCCAATAAGGACCAAAATTAACAATGTGGGCGTTGAAGTTCATTTTAGTTTAAATCATCCTTTTAGAAGCATGGAAATTATTCTGAAGATGACAATCTGTTATTCTACTGTTGAGTCGGCCCAAGTGCTAGTCGCTGGCAGAAAAATGAATTTTTTAAACCAGGTAAAAAGTAAACAGATGATAGAGCTTTTTTTTTAAAAACAACCGACTTTATTGTGGGGTAGACAGAACTTTGAACATATAAAAAATTTTACCAATATCGAAAAGTTTCGGCCCAGGTCAGCCTGCGCGGATTGCGCAGGCTGGCCTGGGTCGATACTTTTCCCAGATGCATTAAGCACCCTTTTCACAGAGCCCTGCTCTTATTCATAGAACACTAAATTTCTCTTTTTATTTGTCGCAGAGTCAAAGGGTTGGTGACTGAAGTTTCAAGCCTGGTTATCAATGTAACCATCTATAATGAATCATGCTCTGTGAAAAGATGATATAATGCATCTGTAAAAGGTATGGACTCATGTCAGTCAGTGCAGTCCGCGCAAACTGAGTTGGATTGATACCTTCTTTTTCTACTGCTAAATTATTTGTATGTTAAAAAAGACCATACATGATCCAGCATTCTTCTTCATCTGCAAATGCTTTCAGTTTGAACAAAGCTCGAATTTTGTCGTTTAGGGGCCAGTTTATGGTTGCCGATACAGTTTTTTCTATTGATCTAATTATCTATACATGTGTAATTGAGTATATATCGTCATAGATTAAAAATTAACTTATGGTATGTTTACTCATGACTCAAATCTTCAATAACCCTACTGATTTGCATATATTCATGAGATGTGATTTGTTATAATTGTATTGTTAGTAATGACAGCTTTAGTTTATACTGCAGATTTATTTCTTCAAATTAATCTGAAACAGACATAGTTTACGACTGGTTCCAAGAAAAGATGCTTCACGTATGTACGAGTCATGCCCTGTGAAAAGGGGATTTAATGCATCTGCAAAAGGTTCCGACTCAGACTGCGCAGTCCACGCAGGCTGACCTGGGTGGGAGTTTTGCTATTGGTCAATTTTCTGCATGTCCAAGGACCAGTCTACCTTAAGATTCAATCGATTTACCACACAATCCCGACTTTTAACGACCCTGAAAAGAAACCTTTTTGAAAACACTGTGGGAAAAGGAGAAAATGCTGGTAACCAGCATTTTCTCCTTTTTCCCACAGTGTTTTCTCCTTGTCCCAAAGCAAATTTCAATTTTTAAGTCACCTTTAATTTGTCGTCTGCAAATGCTTTCAATTTGGACGAGTATACATTTTCGTTGTGTGGTAAAGAGTTAAACCACAATGGATGTTATGGATCCACTACTATACGATGACTTGCTGAGTATTATGTATCACAGAGATCCATTAATCTTTACCGGACGACAAAATTTTGGCCTTGTCCAAATTGAAAGCGTTTGCAGACGACAGTTTCAATGTGGCTCTAATGGTGATTTTTTTTTTCTTTGATAGGGCAGAAAATATTGTGGGAAAAGGAGAAAATGGTGGTAACCAGCATTTTCTCCTTTTTCCCACAGTGTTTTCTACTTGTCCCAAAGCAAATTTCAATTTTTTAGTCACCTTTAATTTGTCGTCTGCAAATGCTTTCAATTTGGACGAGTATACATTTTCATTGTGTGGTAAAGAGTTAAACCACAATGGATGTTATGGATCCACTACTATACGATGACTTGCTGAGTATTATGTATCACAGAGATCCATTAACCTTGTACCAGACATCAAAATTTTGGCCTTGTCCAAATTGAAAGCATTTGCAGACGACAGTTTCAATGTGGCTCTAATGGTGATTTTTTTTTTCTTTGATAGGGCAGAAAATATTGTGGGAAAAGGAGAAAATGCTGGTTACCAGCATTTTCTCCTTTTCCCACAATGTTTTCAAAAGGCTTCTTTTCCAGGAGCGTTAAAAGGTGGCATTGTGCGGTAAAGGGTTAAACGCCTTTTGCCAGAGTATGTACATGTATAATTCTTTAACTGAAACAGCAAATCTGTGATAGATACTTTAACTGAAACAGCAAATCTGTGATATATACTTTCTGTATTTTTTGAATTTGTTTCCATATTTTACATCCTTGTATCATTGTATACATTGCCATAATTTGATAAATGGCCATTTAGCATGCTACACAAGGTAATAATTGTTAATCATTTACTACACAATCCCCTTTAGGAAGGATGCTTTTGAAAACAGTGTAGGCAAAGAGGAAATTTTGGTAACCAGCATTTTCTCCTTTTCCCTTAATGTTTTCTAACCTTTCAAAAACAAATCCCATCACTTGAGCCACACTGAATTTGTCGTCTTCAATTTATTTCAATTTGAGCAAGTCTAACATTTTGTCGTTTGGTAAAGAGTTAATGAACAAAGGAGCTTTGTAACGCCGTATACAGCTCACACGTTCACGAGCCACGCCGTCAACCAACGTTTACAGCTGATACGTAACAGATCTTCGGCTTAGCCTGTATACGGCATTACAGCTTCACTTGAGAAATTTTATAAGAGAAAATCCCGCAAATTTAGCTTTGTATAGTTTTCCCACCAAAAGGTAAAACCGACGAAAATCAAATATCATGTAATTGCAAAGGCCTCTTGAGACACATCAAACGTCTGGTATAAGTAACACAAACTGAAGTGAACTGTTTATTCCAAGCAACTTTCCCTTTTGCTGCTATGTTTTCAAAGAACTGACAAGGGGGGGGGGGAGTGGTTTTTGTACAGAAATGAATTAAAGGCTGTACCTCGATAAAAGATAGCCTGGCTCGCTATTTCCACGGTTCCTGCTGGATATTTTAACTCTTTCGCTGCCAAATAAATGTATTCGACATTTCTTAAGTCTTATTACAGACACAGCTCTCCTATCCATGGTTTTCCTAGGTTTTACAAGCCCATGTGCTGTCTTTCCAATGCAAACTCTGGCGTGAATATTGACGCTAGGTGGATAGGACCAAAATCGACATAGATCGAATTGAACGATCTGTGCAGTCTGATCTTAACCCTTCGTTCTGCTAAGCACAACCTAAGGACCTTTTGCAGACAGTGTAGATCAAGATTAGACTGCACAAAACGTGCAGTTTGATCTTGGATCTACATTGTCCGATATTGATATATTTTTCAAAAAAAAAAAAAAAATGAAATAGCAAACTTTGGGTTTTTACAATCGGCTTGAAAGTTTTATTTCACTTATTAAGCAGGTTAAGGGTTAATCTACATTGTCCGAAAAGATATAATCAATATCGATGAGCTATGTGTGCCGTAAACCACTGAAACCCTTATCCTGCTAAATAATAGAAATGAAACTCTCAAACCTATAGTATAAACTTAAATTTTCCTGTTTGAAAGGTATGGGGGGGGGGGGAGATTTCTCGCTATCGGACAGTGTAGATCCAAGATCAGACTGCACGTTCTGTGCAGTCTGATCTTGATCTACGCTGTCCGCAAAAGGTCAGTGAATCGCGCTCAGCAGCCTAAGGGTTAATAAGCCAAAATAACCAAAAGTCAGCCATGTTACGAGCCTTACACTACCATCATATTCTAGGCCCTACACATCCGGGACCCGCAGACTACAGTGTGAACCATGTGAACTTGAAGAACAATCCAAGCTTCTCCTGTAGACAGCGTGTTAAACCATCTTTCCCAGACTCCGTTATATGTGAGAAAGGTAAGAAATAGCCTCTGTGGTTTTTTGGCCACCTGCTCCAGGGTACTAGAGGTTCGAACTTTCTTCACTTTGCCTTTTAAATACCTGTTGCTGAATACATAGGTTTTTTTTTTTACTATTGAAAATATTGATTGCTGCCATTTTAAATATTTCGACCCATAATGTGTTCAAGTGAAGCCGAAGAACATACCGGGTATTCCTTTTAGTCGACAACATGACATACCAGCTGTTCGAGGTTCTATTACTTATGAGAGAGGTAAGGAATGTAAAAAATAACCTGTTAGAGTTATTTTACCCCCTCGTCGGTTAGATGAGTCTTGGGCCCTATTCAACAACCATTCTAAATTGTATTCTTAGCCTAATTCTAGGTTGAGAAAGTAATGCAATTTCTGATTGGCTAAACCAAGACGTTTTATAACGTTTAACCCTTATCCTGCTAAATAAGTGAAATGAAACTTTCAAACCGTTAGTAAAATTAAAAAAAAAACACACACACAGATTTTGCTCTTTGAAAGGTAATATTTTTGTGGAAAAGATATCTTCATATCGTATAATGTAGATCAAATATCAGGGTCCGTATTCACCAACCATTCTTAAGAACATTCTTTGTCTTGTTCTTCAAAATTTTTCCAAATTTAAAAGTAACACACCTTCTGATTGGCTAAACCATATGATTTAGCCAATCAGAAGTTTTGTTACTTTCAAACTTGGAAAATCTTGAAGAATAAGTCTAAGAACGTTCTTAAGAATGGTTGGTGAATACGGACCCAGACTGCACGTTCTGTGCAGTCTGATCTTGATCTACACTGTCCGCAAAAGGTCCTTGAGTGGCGCTTAGCAGCCTGAGGGATAAGCAATCGGAAATTGCGTTACTTTCGGATTTAGAATTTGACAAAGAATGTTATTAAGAATGGTTGGTGTAAACGAACCCTGATAGCTTACTGGCAATACGAAAGGGCCAGTAATCAAAGGGTATTAGTTTGAACTCCGGGCCTGGTATAACTTGTTCCGAGGATTATTGGAAGTCTTTACAATAGTGTTAATTCCTCTTCCTGAACATACTTTCGATTTCATCTATGATGTTAAATACCAGTTGCTTGGAGAGAGTAAGCATTTGAAATTGGGCCTTGCACTTCCTCTCCATTGAATCAATCTCTCCCTCCTCACCCCCCCCCCCCCCCTCTCTCTCTCTCTTTCTCTCTCTTTCATACTTCTTTCTGTGTGAACCACGTGTAGTACAACATTCAACAGCTTTCACAAGACTCATTTTATTATTAACATTATTTTTACCAAACGACAAAATTTTAGACTTGTCCACATACATGTAGTAAACATCTGGAGACGACAACATAAATGTGACTGAAAAAATTGAAATATGCTTTGGGAAGGGTAGAAAACATCGTGGGAAAAGGAAAAAAAGCTAAAGTCCAAAGTTAACCATTTACCAGACGACAAAATTTTAGACCCGTCCAAATTGAAAACAATTGCAGACGACGATTTCAATGTGGCTCAATAGATGAAATTTTTCTGTGATAGGGTAGAAAACATTCTGGGAAAGGGAGAAAATGCTGGCTTCCAGCATTTTCTCCTTTTCCCACAATGTTTTCAGAAGGCTTCTTTCTCAGGGTCGTCAAAACCCGGGAATGTGTGGTAAAGGGTCAATAATCATCGTCATCTTTTTCTACTAAACGTACAATACAGCTCTAGACGATACTCCTGGACCTGGAGCATACAACCTTATGAAAGACTTTGTCATCAACGACAAACCAGCATTTTCTTTCAGAAAGAAATTGGACCCTGTAGTAAGCAGTAAGTACTGACATCTTCATTTAAAACATTGTTAAACCCTATATACTGCACAATGCTGACTTTTAAGCACCCTGAGGAAGAAGCCTTTTGAAAACATTGTGAGAAAAGTAGAAAATGCTGGAAACCAGCATTTTCTGTCTTTCCCAGAATGTTTTCTACCCTATCAAAGAAAAATTTCATTTTTTGAGCCACATTGAAATCGTCGTCTGCAATTGCTTTCAACTTGGATGGTCTAAAATTTTGTCGTGTGGTAAAGGGTTAACTCTTTACCATACGACAAAAATTTACTTTCCGTATTAAAGCATTTGCAGACGACAGATTTAATGTGGCTCAAATAGGATCGTCTTTGATAGGGTATAAGACATTGTGTGAAAAGAATAAAATGCTGGTAAACAGCATAAAATTTTCTCCTCTTCTCACAGAGTTTTTAAAGGCACTCTTTTTAGGGTCGTTAAACTCAGGATTGTTTGGTGAAGATGTAAGGCTATCACTTTTTTGTTCATCATACTTCCATCCTTTAACTGTCCACCGTACAAAGAGGTTTTACAGCTCTACAGTTGAAATTTTGAATGTATCTGTTTAGAAAGGACCAAATGCGTATCACATGCAATAGCCTCTTATTCCACAACGTTTCCTTTAACTCTTTACCAAACGACAAAAATTTAGACTGGTCCAAATTGAAAGCATTTGCAGACGACAAAATAAATGTAATTGAAAAACTGAAAATTGTTTTGGGTAGGATAGAAAACATTGTGGGAAAAGGAGAAAATGCTGGTTACCAGCATTTTCTCCTTTTCCCACAAGGTTTTCAAAGGACTACTTTCACAGGGTCGTTAAAAGTCGGGATTGTGTGGTAAAGAGTAAATCTTATAAATGATATTTGGCACTTCCACTGCCACTTTCTTTGTTGTGTAATATTTAACAGATCTTATAAGTCTATAATTGCAAACATTGTGGCAAAACGAGACATTCCTCTGAGCAAGCCGCCGTGTTTCATATCTTAAACCTTAACTTAATACGTTGATCACCCTTATTAAGATTTTTTTTCTCTCTTTTTTTCTCTCAAAATTGAATTTAAGTTGATAAGACATAAATTGCATAATACAAAAGAAACATTTCGTCCAGTTTTAGCTGTAAGACTAGAAACAAGTATAATTAAAGGCACACTTGCAGTCAAAAGTAAACAAGTCGTGTCTCAAAATCTAGAAAAATTTTAATTTATTCCGTCTAAAAGATTGGATAGATTTGGCAACTTTTGTTCTAGTTTTTTCTGTCAGCGAATGCACTGAAAGATTCCATTGTAACACATTCCCAGACTGATGAAAATATCCATAGTTTTAAATGGTTTCCCCACGTTGTTTATATTTTGCAGCTAGTGGGCCTTTAAGAATAAATAAATTAATCTTACTTTAAACTTTTCACGCGTTATTTTTTTTAGAAAATCTTTGAATATAATTACTGTAAATTTTATTGTTTGGCTCCTTTTACCCTTTACAGGACATTCGCCTGTGTTTTATAGATCCTGAAGAAGAAGCCTCTCGAAACATAGTGGGGAAACGAAGGAAATACTTGCAACCAGGGTCCATATTTACCAACCGTCCTTAGGAACATTCTTTGTCTTATTCTCCAGAATTTTCTTAATTTAAAAGTAACACATCTTCTGATTGGCTAAACCATTCGGTTTAGCTAATCATTCGGTTTAGCCAATCAGAAGTTGTTTTATTTTCAAATTTCGGAAATCTTGAAGAAAAAGACTAAAAATGTTCTAAAGAATAGTTGGTGAATACAGACCCAGATGGCAGATTTTCTCCATTTCTTAGTGTGGTTTCTTACCTATCCAGGAAAACTCCCATCATTTGAGTCACCTTTATTTTTTTTTTTATCTGCAAAAGCTTTTAATTCACACAGGTCTACTTGTAACAGCTTGTTGTCTGGTAAAGAATTGACCTTTTAATCGCCATAGCGAACATAGCTGGCTCTTTGTTGGCGATGTTACGCTAACATTGGACTGCAAAGAACGTGCAATCTAATCTTGAACCTAAACCATCATCTACGTCGTTCTGAACTATGTCCAAAAAATGACAAACAGTATCTTCATATCATCCTCACAGATCAATTTCCTGGACCAAATTCGTACGAGGTTGAAAAACGAGACAAGCCCGGATGTAAAAAGGCTCCGGTATTTAGTATGGCAAAAAGACTTGTTCCTCCGAATAGTATGTATAGTTTGGTTATTCACTCTGGTACCCATTCACTCTGGTACCCAGACATATCTTTTAGCTAACAAAGCACTGGCACTTTTTACAAAACATCGCCCGCGAAAGTTTAAATTATAAAAGGTTATAGAGGGCGAAATTTGTTGAAGAAAAACAAGTGGCTCTGTGGCCAAGGTGGGGACTGGAACGAAACACGAAACATGAATATCCTTAAAACCGATGAAGGTTCCCCGTTAGAAGCCTTTTGGTAACCAGCTCTTTCTCCTTTTCCCACAATGTTTTCTACACCTCCCAAGAGAAATTTCAGTTTTTGAGTCAAATTTATTTTGTCGTCTGCAAATGCTTTCAATTTGGACAAAGCTAATATTTTGTTGTTTGGTACAGAGTTAATGGAATTTTGAATGGACATAATCATATTTATGCAAAGGTATTTCTTGTTAACGCTTATCCTGCTAAATAAGTTAAATGAAACTCTCAAGCCGTTAGTGAAACCCAGATTAATGCCTTATAGGACAGTGTAGATCCAAGATCAGGCTACATGTTCTGTGTAGTCTGATCTTGATCTATATTGTCTGCAAAAGGTCAATGAGTCGCGCTTAACAGCCTAAGGGTTAAATATATAGATGTTAGGTACATGCAGCTTTTACATGGAGAAGAAAACTCATGAAATAATGCTCTCTTTTTTCCTTGTGAAATAAAACTAGAACTATCGCTGGTGGAAGAATGCCCCCCTCTTTCCTCCAGGTGCCTTGTCACTGGATCATCGCCACTTTCCAACCAAATAAACCAGTGTCTTTGATCTTTGTATGGCAAAAACAAAAGGGTTTTTCCTTTGTTCACTAAGCAACACTTGGATGCTGTGGATTTTTGTCTTATGTGACACAGCATGGGTTACAGGACAGTCCTAAGCAATTTTAAAACATAGCTCTCCAATGACCATGACCTTAATGATCCAAGAGCAATAGGATTCCTTCTTGAGTTTAAGCAACGCGTGTATGAATTTTCATGGCCCTTGGTATTGAAAATCAAGACTAACTCTTAAAGAGCTCCGCAAAACTTACGTTGCTTTTGCTGACTGTGTAGATCAAATTCAAACTGCACAGAATGTGCGGTCCGATCTTGGATCCACACTGTCGGATACTTTATAATACATTGTGGCCAAAATGATAAATGAAGAATAGCTGCTGCCCCTTTTATTAGTCTGCACTTTAAGGGTTAACTTTCGCTGTGTTTCCACTTTATCCATTACTACCTTAGGTATGAAAGACACACCAGGACCATGTGAATATACACCAAAATTACGAACGTCGGAAAAGGCAATATGGACCATGAACAAGCGACCAAAAGGAAAAGGCAGTAAGTATTTCCATGTGAGCCACACTCCGGCAAAAGGGAGCTTACTGTATCTCCATGATGCTTTGTACCAGTCAAGCGATCACGGAGTTTTAGATCCATAAAATCCGTTTTTCCTTACAATCGGCTAGACCTGGAGGCAGACTGGTCCTTTGACATGCAGAAAATTGACCTATAGCGAAAAGTGTCGGTCCAGGTCAGCCTGCGCGGACTGTGCAGGCTGACCTGGATCGATACTTTTCGCAGATGCATTAAGCCCCCTTTTCATAGAGCATAGCTCATGTATTTTGTGCATGGAAGGTAGACAAAACCACAATCAGTCTAATATTAGGATCTTTTTTTTTTCATTTGTAAGATAGGGCCCGTTTATGGAACGATTCCTATATTTCCATTTCACACTTAATTCCAAATATATTGGCCCCTTAAATTTCAAGCAAAAAGAAAACGGAAACCACAAATCTTAAGTTGATACTTCCTAGCAGTTAAATATTAATTAGATAAAAGCCTATCCACGCATTTCTATTGTTTCTTTTAGTCTACTATTATTGTAAACTACATGTATATCTTCATGCGCATTTTCACGTGTCCCAGATTAAACTCGGACATCTCCAAATAGAGTTCAGTGGTTGGAAAAAGATCTTAAACATCTGATTGAGTAATGGTCAATATTTATGGGCGATCCCCATTTTCTCACAATGTTTTTAGAGGTCATCTACTACTGCAAATAGGCGAATGCTGCGTCACATAGGTATACGTTGAAGTGTAAAGCAAATGGTACTTTGTCTATCTTAAACTGGTGTTTATTATCATTCAGCATTTGTGAACCCTGGGCCAAATGTGTACACTCTACCAGAAGCTATATCAGGAAAGAACAAAGGTGTCGGATTTAAAAGTCGAGCAAGTCCTTATGTCTATTCCGGGCATCGGTCGACTAAACTGGAGGAACCAAGAAGTACGAACCTACCAGTTTTACCAGCCATACAGTCTTAAACATAGAAATGATGTTTTTCTTTTTTACTCTGTTAACTTGGGATTGTTGCAAATTGTATTATGTGTGTGGAAAGTATTTTTACTGAATTAAAAAAAGCGGGTGAAAAGTTGAAATAGAATATTAGATTTTTTTTATTGTCCCCAACGAAGTTCAGGTATTGAACTGATCGTTCTATTTTATTGATTTTTCAAGAATATTGAAATAAAAAAGAAAAACTGTTGACGGATCATATCTTTTGTTTCTATTTACTTATCTATCTATTTATTTATTTATAAGTTATTTTTTACTTTTATGTAATCTTTGCCATGACTGAGATGCATCACCGCTTTTCTCAATCTCCGAGCAGGGTTGTCGTTCGTTACTCTCACCATACATCTCTGCATCGGGCTAAATGACAAGAATCTTGTCAAACCGAGGAAAACATGTTTTGTTTCTGTTTAACTGTTTCATGTGTAACATAATAAAGTAGACAAAGGAAATATGATTCCGGATACATTATATGTGCATTCAAACTGATGAATTTACCTATATACAATGGAACTATTTTTTCAAGCTTCTTTACTGATCAGAATCTTATGCCAATTGTGAAAAAAATGGCTGCATCCATGAATGATGACAATTTAACACACCGATGGATCTAAGTTTGTAAGATTAAAAAACAAGTTATCGTCCTTTAAAAGACATTTAAGCTTTTCAGAAAATCCCTCTTTTTCACATTTCCTACCACTAAATCTGATTGGCCGTATGCTTTTTGAACAGCACATAAAACAATCGATTGGTCTTTCTTTCACCGGCGTTTGTGTCGCCATTTTGAGTTATGGTCATGTGACGAAAATATCACGTGATGACGGACTACTTTCTGAGCCAACTACAGAGGTGAATGGGAATGATCCGTAGTGCAAGAGAGTGCACTTTTCTAATTCTTTTAAGCTCAATATTTAAGCAGTTACTCACGACGACAATTCACATGGTTAACATTTCTTCAGTTCTCAACTATATACTTAGCAAGGAAACTGTGCCTCGCATGAGAACGGTTCTATTCAAAACCATCTTTGACAGAGCTCAGCCACTGCAGTTTGTCGGAAATCTCCTGATGGCTTCATTGCTTGAGCCCAAAACGGAGTATGAATGCTAAACGTACTATAAAAGAGACGAACTAAAAATCAAAGGACTCAAAGTCCTGAAAAGCAGATTTGTGCTGGGTTATGAATGAGGTCGGATGTAGCAACGTTACAGAAAAATTGGACATGTATATATTTTTTCAACAAAAGTAATACAAATAAAATGAAATCTGAAAAAGTTAATACTTTATAGAACAAAAATGACAAGAAAATCCCAACATAACTGTGCAGAAAATGTGTGTATAGTAGGTAGATTGATAAAGGCAATGACCATGCTATGTATTTTAGAAAACAACAACAGCAAAGACTGCATAAATGAAAACATTTAAAACGCATAGCAAATGCATGCAGTTGACACGCACTCAAATGATTACTATCAGTCAAAAGCTTGGAGGAGAGTCTAACTAAATTGAGTTAAGTGCGATAGAGGTATTTTTCATTTTCGTGGAGGGGGCAGGAATCATATATAACGATGCTAATACTGTGTATTGTTGTTCTCAGCAATGATTCGATACGCAAATTATTTTGAGTAGTTCTTTTTAGAATGTGCAGAAGTATGGGTGCAAATTATACTAATAAAATATATATCCTTTCCGATTCTGAATTTACAAGAGCGTTTGGTACAATTTAGGTAGCGACTGAATCTAATCATGGCTTTTAAACAGCTCCGACGACTAATTTTAGTCAGGTCCGTGCCTTGTATCGACCTTCGACATCAACAACATCAACAACTCTTACAGATGACATCCAAGTTCTACTGGGCACAACCTGCCCGGTATGAGAGTTAACGATAAGAGGTAAGTAGTCTAAGAAACTCAAAACATCTTTTATGACAAACATTGGCACTATCTTAATGGATTAAATTCTTTCACTAATTTATTATTACCCACTGACAAAATTACCTTTATCGCTTTGCCTTTTAGCCATTTTATCTAATGACTCCTTCATCGTGTTAAAAACAGTATTTTAAAGGGGTATCTACGTTATCACTATCCTAGCAAACTTAAAAAAGTGGGTTTTTGTTTAGAGTAAGTCAATATTTTGTATACGCTTCATGCATAAATAAAACAAAAAATGTAGGTGTTAAAATAAATAAGTATTCTGTTGGTATTCCTCAACGGGATACGCAACCTCTTAATTTAGCTTTAATTTTCTACCAGACACAATTTTGCAAGGAGATTTAATGAGACTTGGTGAAAGGTTAAGAGATTTAGTTAAGAATTTAAGATATCGCACTAGGCCTACCTATATTTGAAAAAAAAAAAAAAAAATATCGTACCTCTTTCTTGTGTTTGATATTGACTTTTCACCGAATATTTTTGTCTCTTATGAAAATTTAGGTCGAGTAGCCGAATTTAAGCCGAACTCCTTTGCTGTTGCAAAAGAGAAATTGTCTGATCCATCGCTCTGGCAATTCTAACACAACTATTCATAATTAAATACATCCATTTTAATTTGTCTACATTAAGAGGTACAAAATAATGGGAATTTAAATGGCTTTATACGGTTTGAAGAAGCTTGCTTAAAAATGAAAGAAGCTGTCGAATCAAAATTTTGCCACACAGGATTTTGATAACTGATAATAGTTACATACATACTAGTAAATAAATACATGATGATACACATGAAAGTTAACTGCGACTAAACTATGAAAAATAACGATTTTTATGCAGTCAAGGGAAACAAAGCCCTTAATAGAAGTAGATAAGATCCCTAATTGATATATGGATACCTATTTGAATGTAGGCTGTTCAATAGGCAGCATATTGAACTGGTTCCATGCTTTGTTTTATCATCCACCTATATCTACTGTACTTTGATTACCAGATCGGGGTCCATAATAACTTTTTTATTTATTTGTGGGGATTTTTTTTTTTTTTTTTTTGTATATTGCACTTTCATTGTTAGATGGATAAAAACACGGATCGTAGACATATCAAGATTTTCCTTTCGAAAAATAAAAAATGCATTTCGAATAATAACTCACGTGATCAAAAATTATTTGTCACAAATTTTCGAAGCCACCATTTTAAATATCTTGCGCTGGAAAAGGTTAAGAGGCATTTTCAAGCTCTTTGACCCTAGAGCACCCTATGTGGTACTTGTGACCCCACTTATATTTTTGTTCTAGTATTGTATGGATTGTAGAAATATTGTTTTCCTTTCGCGATCGTGTTTTTAAGACCAGCTATCTGTAACTAGGTCAATGTTGGAGCGCCTAACATAACTGGTATCATACAACCCGTGTAGTCTATATAGATATAAGGACTTCATTCAAGTCTTTTGGACCTCTACGAAGATTGTGCAAGAGATGCGTATTAGGAAATAACCCAATGCATTGTGCCCTGTTACAGAAACAACTAGTTTACGGCGCCATTGATGTTCAGCATCAATATTTTCTTGTAATTACATGTAATTGATCTTAATAAATTTTATACGACCGGACCATGCATATGGCCTATTTTTGCGAAAATAGCTTTCCTCTACGAAAATAGCTTTTCGTTTGGCATGGGCCGTGTATCGACGACCATTTTCTTTGCATATTTGTCGTATATAATACTATTATATTAAAAACATCCCTATATTCTTATTTCTAGACAGGGTTAAATTGATTAAGCAATTTATTTATTTATTCATTGTTCTGTTTAACTTCAAAAATAAACAGACAGTACGAAAATACCATTAAATCGATGTTACTGTTTTCTTTCTCTCCTGCTTGAGGTAATAACGTCATTTATCTTTTATTTAGTTTTGTTATATTAATCATCGATATCGAATATGAAATAAAGAATGATAGCGGGGGTTTTTGTGAGAGAGAGAAATAATTACTTTCTCCGAAAATAGCTATCTTCTTATAAAAATACCTACTTATTGCAGCAACAGAAAGTATTTCTTAATTCAAAAAATATTTTCCTCATTGTAAAATTAGGGCTCAAAGAATATGTTTATTTTACTTTTCATGAATGTCAATTTTTGAAAGGTAAAAATCAATAGCTTTTATATTAAAAGTAAACGTCCGCTTCTCGCTAGCATTCTTTATACGAAAAGAGCTTGTGCCTTTATCCAGTTTTCACGAAAATAACTTGAAACCAACTACGAAAATAGTTTCATCATCTGACAATACAAATATTACCTTTGAATATTTATTTGAATGGTTAGCTCGGTGCAAAAATTTAATTCATGTGTCCGTATCCAGTTTTCACGATAAGAGTTTTCTCATTTGACAACACGAAAATACCTTGAAACCAGTAACCACGAAAACAGTTTTATCACCTTACAAATCGAAAATAGCCAGTGATCACCTGACACATCGAACATGACCTTTGATTATATATTTCTTATACACTTCTTGATCCGAGATATTTCTTACTTACAGATATTTTTTTAAATACATGTATGCTATCATTATTCATGTCTTAATCTATGACTGATCACATTTTTTTGGCAGGGGTTAATCCCGGAATCCGTCAATCAGCTTTGATGCGAATAGCCCATGTACAAACTACACTGATCACGTATAATTACATCTACTGATATTTTTTTTTTTTATTTTTTAATTAATTTCGCGCGTTCATTAAATTTGCGGCAGCTTTTCGGTATTCTTTTAGGTTCTTTGGCATTTTGCTTTAATAAGTTTTAAATCATTTGTTTTGTTTAAAATATACCTCGTCAATAGTTGATATATAAGATGGACTTAATATCAAATAAATGTGTCTCAAAAGATGATTGCTCTTTTCGAAGGGGCAGAAACACTGTGGATATCAGCATTTTTTATCATGTTTTGAAAGCATTATTCGTCTATGTCAGTAAATCTCGGAATTATGTGGTAAAGGCTGAACCTTAATTGATCTTAATGGAATTTCTAGACAAAAACCAAATGACATAAATGTTGGAAAGGTCAGGATGGGTTATAGTAAACAGTTTCTTCACTGGAATATTTATATTTTGAAGAAAGATACTAAATGTTCAGTCTGATAGTAATCTTTACCGTCCGCTCTTTTTTTTTTTTTTTTTTTTTTGTAGAAAAAGAGCCTTATGCTTTTCAGTGGATTTTATATCAAGAGTAGCAACAATCCTCGGAAAGAAATGTCCAATCTGGGGATTCGAACCAGCGACCCTATGTTTTACAGTCTTGTCTGTGGACTGCTCTACCTGGCTTGGCCCTTCTGTCCTATTGGATACGAAAATAGAAACCTTTATACCAAAATAGACTGTGTTAATCCTTAGGCCGCTAAGCGCGACTCAAAGATCTCGTCGTCTGCAAGTGCATGTACAAGCAGTTATATACTAGCAGAATTATAGATTAAGATGCATACATAGGTTGGTCAGAGCAAAGACGATTGAACTTCGCTTGAAATTTTCTTCTAGTAGTCATTCCTGAAAATCCGTAGAATTTGCATTGATGTTTAAATCCAAGATTACCATGAGTGAACTTTTCTAATCTAGAAATGAAATTATCAGCAAAAATATCGAAAGACATTGTGCAACAGTTCAAAAAGTTCAGTGCGACTTGGGCTTTTTTTTTTTTTTTTTTTTTCATTACGTATATATCTAACCAAATAGACGTGTGTTACTAATCGCAAGCAAATCACAAGCCATTAATTCCTGATTAATAGAACACAGTTTCATATGTATGTATCAATCGACAACACTAGGAACCACCCACCCCTGTCTGTGTGTCTTTCTGTCTGTTGCTAAAGCAACTTTCAGAAAAAAGGGTACAAAACGTTGTGTGAAAAGGCGAAAATGCTGGTTGTGGGCATTTTCTCCTTTTCCCACGGTATTTTCAATCAGACTTGGTCCCCCTGAAAATAAAACGAAATGGTGTGTAATTGCCGCCTCTTTCCACAACATTTCTATCCTCTGAGATTTTTTTCCGACTTTGAAAATAACTTGTCTCATTCGAAACAAAAATAGCAACCTGACAAAATAGCTTGTGTTAACAGTTTAAGTCACGACGAAAATAGTTTTGTTTTTGTTTTTGAATATATGAAAATAGCTTGATCGGATTATAACACCTTTTATAATGATGTGTTATCAATGTAACAATTGCGATTATCGGTTTCGGTCTTTTATTTGGTGATTGGTACAATATATTATAATGCTGTTCATCATTGTACTATGTATTAAACAATTATCACGTAAATGTTGATATATGACTAGAAAAATAAACAAATAGATAAAGAATGAAATATAATAAATATATGTTTATCAAACGAAACTTGCAATATGGCTATTTTTGTAATTGTAATGTGCAATTTTCTTCGCAGGTATTTTGCATTTATAATGCTTCATATTTAGCATTTTCCTGTTTATTTTCTATATTGCCATTCAATGAATAATTTGTTTTTACAAAAACCGAACAAATACAAAGAAATCACGCCTTTTCAACATGTTTCCGTATATAATAAAAGATTGTATATGTATCAATTAAAGGAAACTATTTTCGTAGAGGGAAAGCCATTTTCACTAAATTAGGCTAAGTGCGTGGTCCGGTCGCATAAAAACTTTATTAAGATCGGTTAATTACAATTCACCCTTTTTCAACATGTTATCGATATATATGACTAATAAAAGCAATCTATTTTCGCGAAAATAGGCTATTTTCGGTATCTAGTCATACCCGTTTTGACTGGTCCCTTCTTAAAAGTCGGATAGCTTTTTTTTACCTTACCCCGTTCTAGTGTAGCCATAAAATTAGAAATATCATGAGTTTTACTCCTAATTAGCATCACTGATGTGAATAAACAAAAAGGTTAAAACGTGCCTTCCTAGCGCACAAATGCGTTAGAATAAAGCTTTAACTCTTTTTCAACAAATCCTAGACCGAAAATAGTTTTAAACGAAGTTAAAAGTAAATATTGATTGAATAGTTGGCAGTGAAAGTAGGTCAAACGTCATTTCCTGTATAATGATCCATTGTTAGTAATACAGAAAGCAGTTTGACACAATATCAACTCGTTAACTTTTACGACGTAATTTTCCTTGACAGAAGCATTATCTGAATAATTCTTCAAAGGGGATTCATATCACAAAGTTAAAAGACCTCCAGAAAGGTGAGGTGTCGATGATTTCAATAATTTGTTTATATATTTAGTGCATTAATCTATTTTCATTTTTAATGAACAAAAGAGGACCCACAAAAGAGTGTCATAAGCTGTCAAGGATTTTCCATCTTTGTTGTTTATACGCATTTGTTTCCGTTTTTACCAATAAATCCAAATTCAGTGTTCATTCTGAATTTCAAGACTAGCCATCAGATTGGCTGGCACAGAACTTGCCAACTTGCAAAAATTGTATTATTTGGCCAATATTTTAGAATTTTTAATGGTCATTCCTGGTGGAAAGGATAGTGCTATGAATATGAAAATAACCATATAGATGTTTTCAGCATGGAAGTCCCAAGTAATTACAGTTACCAGCATTTTCTCCTTTTCCAACAATGTTTTCAAAAGCAGTATTTGGTCTTTTACTATTGTGTAGAAATTTTTGTTTCATTTACATGTATTTAGCAGTTTAACTTTTTACCAAATGACAAAAATGTAGACTTGTCCAAACTGAAAGCATTTGCAGACGACAATTTTAATGTGACTCAAATGATGGAACTTGTCTTTGATTGGTTAGAAAACATTGTGGGAAAAGAAGAAAATGCTGGTTACTAGCATTTTCTCCTTTTCCCACATTGTTTTCATAAGGCCTTTTCCTCAGGGTCATTAAAACTCAGGATTGTGTGGTAAAGGGTTAAGGGTTGAAATGGCAACATCTGCACATTTTGTTTTAATCCTTCACCAAATAATCCCATCTGAAATGATCCTCAAGAAGGCAGCTTTTGAAGACATTGTTGGAAAAGGAGAACATCTGGTGACCAGCATCTTCTCATTTTCCCACAATATTTCTATTCTTTCGAGATACATACCATCAAATTAGCCACATTTATCTTGTTGTCAGCAAATGCTTTCAGTATGGGTAATATTTTTTGTAAACTCTTTACCACACAACAAAATTTTAGACCCATCCAAATTGAAAGCATTTGCAGACAACAAATCAAATGTGGCTGAAATTTGAAAGTTGTCTGTAAAAGGGTAAGAAAAGATTGTGGGAAAAGGAGATGATGCTGGTTACCAGCATTATCTCCTTTTTCCACAATGTTTTCAAAAGGTTTCATTTTCTTGGTGGCTAAAACTCAAGGTTGTGTGGTAAAGGGTTAAAGAGTTAACTAAGAATGCTCTTCCCATTTACTTAACTCTTTTACTACACAATACCGACTTTTAACAACCCTGTGAAACAAAGCTTTTTTTTAAAAACATTGTGGGAAAGGGAGAAAGTGCTGGTAACCAGATTTTTTGCCTTTTTCCACAATGTTTTCTACCCTTCTATAAACAAATTTCAAGGAATGAATCATGTTTATTTTGTAATCTGCAATGCTTTCAATTTGGACAAGTCTTAAATTTTGTCATTTGGTAAAGATTTAAGCCTTACAAGAGTTAAACAAAGTCTGTAAGACAATGGGTTATTTTTGAAGACTATTGGCATCTGGTCAATATAAGATTGAACTTGGTAATTTGATGAAATTCATAGATCAAGAGTACACTGCAGAGCTGCTGTCATCCTGTGTGGAGACACCAGGTGTTTTGGATAAAATCTCTATTGATAAAAGATCTGCTGATTCTGTAATAGTGATAACATGTGGTCACAGTTAGCCCATTATCATGGGGACTATTTTATCCCTTTATCAAAAAATCCAAACTTTTTAATGACCCTGTGGAAGAAGGCTCTTTGAAAACATTGTGGAAAAGGAGAAAATGCTGGTAATCAGCATTTTCTCCTTTTCCCACAATGTTTTCTACCCTCTAAAGGGTTAAAGACAGATTTCATTTTTTCAGTCGTATTTATCATCTACAAGTACTTTCATGTTGGAATATTATTTTATTGTCTGGTGAAGAGTTATCTCGCTACCAGACAACAAAATTTTAGACTTGTCGAAATTGGAAAACATCAATTGTGCATATGACATATTCAATGCGGCTCCAGTTATTAGATTTTTTAAGGTAGAAAAGAGAAAAAGAAAGTGAGGAAATGCTGGTTTTCAGCATTTTCACTGCTTCCCATAACATTTTCAAAAGTTATTTGCTTGGGGTCGTAGAAAAACAGGATGTTCTTGGAGTAAAGGGTTAATTCATGCCACTTTCTGATAAAAATGACACACAAAAGAGAAACATTTAAAGTAAATGACTGTCTCCTCAAATTGAAAACACATTCATGAAGGGGAGTGGCTTGTAACAAGCAATTACCTCTTTTACCACATTGCTTTCACAAGTTGTGTCTTGAAAGGAAGCGAAAAACCATACATGTATTTGTGTCTTGATGTGTTAAAATGATGATCTCTTTGTGATTAACAAATAGGCAAATATTCAAAAGGTTTGTGCATTACAGTAGTTATTTTTGCAACTGTGATTGAGAATTTTAATGAGACTTTAAAGAAAAGAATTCATGCTGAATTAGAATTTACGCAAGAAATTAGGATCACTGGAATTTTATAAAATGTCAAGAAATGTTATATTAACCCTTTACCACATAATCCTGACTTTTAACGACTCTAAAAACTAAGCCTTTTGAAAACATTGTGGGAAAAGGAGAAAATGCTGGTAACCAGCATTTTCTCCTTTTCCCACAATGTTTTCTACCGTTCCCAGAGCAAATTTCAATTTTTCAATAACATTTATTTTGTCGTCTGCAAATGCTTTCAATTTGGACGGGTCTAAAATTTTGTCGTTTGGTAAAGAGTTAATGCCATGCGTGAAGTCGGATTGTCATTAGTGTCTCATGTGGTCAAAATTGAACTTTAGAGGAATAATAAGGCACAGTCTATATAAGATCAAAAGCAAGGACTAACCTTTACCAAATGACAAAATTTTAGACTCATCCAAATCCAAAGCATTTTCAGATAACAAATGAAATCATATGATGGGATTTTTTTGTCTTTGAAAGAGTAGAAAATATTGTGAGAAAAGGAGAAGTTGCTGGTTACTAGCATTTTCTTCTTCTCCACAATGTTTTCTAGAAGCTTTCTCCTCAAGGTCGTTCAAGTTTGGGATTATGTGGTACATAAAGGGTAAAATACCAGATGGTGATGAGGCTGTTTAATTAACCCTTTCCCAAACAAGCCCTGGTTTTCACGTGTCTGCAGTACAAGTCTTTTGAAAACACTGTGGGAAAAGGAGAAATTGCTCGTAACGAGCAATTTCTCCTTTTCCCACAGTGTTTTCTACCCTTTTTGAGAACTTCCTGCCATTTTCATCAAATTTAAAATTGTCGTCTGCAAACTCTTTCAATTTGGACCAGTCCAAAATTTGTTATTTGGGAAAGGGTTAACCCTTTACCAGACGACAAAATTTTAGCCTTGTCCAAATTCAAAGCATTTGCAGACAAACATTTCAATGTGGCTCAAATAATGCAGTTTTTCTTTGATAGGGTAGAAAACATTGTGGGAAAAGGAGAAAATGCTGGTTACCAGCATTTTCTCCTTTTCCCACAATGTTTTCAAAAGGCTTCTTTCCCAGGGGCGTCAAAAGGCGGCATTGTGCGGCAAAGGGTTAACCCATTATCATGTAATCCAGAGTTTTATAATCCTGAGAAAGAAAGCTTTTGAAAGCATTGTGGGAAAAGGAGAAAATTATGACAACCATTATTTTCTCCTTTTCAAACAATGCTTTCTATGTTTCACAGCCTAATCTCATAATTCCAGCCATATTTTAATTGGCATCTGCAAATACTTCCAATTATGATAATGCCAATGTAACCAAACAAACATACTCAAGTTGCCAAACAAATCTTCCAAGTTATGTGGTAGGTTAGCATAGCTTGACAACGACAATCTCAAGTTTTAACGACCCCTAGAAAGAAGGCCCTTGAAAACATTGTGGGAAAGGGAGAAAATGCTGGTAACCAGCAATTTCTTCTATTCTCACCATATTTTCTATCCTTCCAGAGACAAATTTCATAACTTAGCCATGTTTCATTTGTTGTCTGCAAAAGCTTTCGCTTGTGACCTTTCCAAAATTTTGTCTTTTGTTAAAGAGTTGAGATATCTACAGTATTTCATAGGTTTAAGGTTACAATATGTATTCAACTCAATTTGTTTTTCTTTCCATTGTCTTATAGCTTACAAAATCTTCCAACTTCAAAAAGAGGATGTCGGAGGACATGAGAGGTCAGGAGTCGGATCACGACTCGGATTATATGGACGATGATGATGATTATGGTGGTTACTATGACAATGATACAGATGACCTTGACATTGATAAGCCAAAGAAAAGTGATGACCCTGAGCATTTTGAATTTGAACTTTTACAGATTGAAGATGTAGAGCGCTTTTTAAATGAAGAAGTAGAGGTTCTGTGTAAATCACAGAAGGTAACTACAATGCAGTCTTTGAATTTCTAATTAGTCTTGAAATTTCAAACATGTATCTTTGAATAACTTCTATGCCAATTAAATGGTTCAGAACTTGGAAAATTCACAAACACTAATCCTGTTGTTGCAGATATTCATTTAAGCCCTTACAAAACAAACCAATGCTTAGATAGAATACTTTGGAAAATATTGTGGGAACAAAAAAATGCTGGTAACCAGCGTTTTCTGCTTTTTTCCCCCATGAATGTTTGCTTCTCTTTCAAAAATAGATCTCATCATGTAAGGTATTGCATTTAATTTGTCTGCAAACACTTTCAAAATAGAAGAGTCTAAAAATTTTGTCACCTGGTACAGCTTTGAAAGCATTTAAAATCCCTTCACGTAGATTTGGGACAAAGTAGGAGGTAAATTTCAAAATTTATGAGGATAAAGTACATTTCAATGAGGCTTCAATATCTTATGTTTTTTCAACATCAAATTGCAGATACAGCCATCCCTGGCAAAAATGTTACTTCATGCTCATAACTGGAAGAAAGAATACGTTATTGAGTGGTAAGGAAAGTTTTTTGCATAAATTATATAACCCTTAACCCTTTCCCAAACAAGCCCTGGTTTTCACATGTCTACAGTACAAGTCTTTTGAAAACACTGTGGGAAAAGGAGAAATTGCTCGTTACGAGCAATTTCTCCTTTTCCCACAGTGTTTTCTACCCCTTTTGAGACCTTTCTGCCATTTCCATCAAATTTAAAATTGTCGTCTGCAAACTCTTTCAATTTGGACCAGTCCAAAATTTGTTGTTTGGGAAAGGGTTAAAGCGCCTTTCACAACTCTAGTTGCCTTTTCGGCCAGTGTATATTAAGATCAGGCTGCACAAAACATGCAGCTTGATCTTTGATCTACACTGTCCACTTTGGTGAAACACTGTAGACAAAAGCAAACATGAAATTGCAATTATTTGTGTCATATTTCTAGGATGAAAATGCCTGATAGATTTATTCGGTGCTCTAAGGGTTAAGACAAAGTTGTAGCTGAGTAACCAAGATAGCTTACTTTCTGAAATTGCTCATAAGAAATGTTTCTCTTTGCCACAATTTAACCCTTACCCTGCTAGATAACAGAAATGAAAATTTCAAGCCAATAATAAAAACTCAAATTTTCCTATTTGAAAGGTATTTTTGGCGGAAAGATATGACGTTATCGGACAGTGTAGAACCAAGATCAGACTGCATGTTCTTTGCAATCTGATCTTGATCTACGCTGTCAGCAAAAGGTCAGTCAGTCATGCTTAGGGAGCATAAGGGTTAACATATCATTTATTCATCTATCAGTCTCAATGTTGATATTCCCCATTCTAAAAAGGATGCTTTAATTTTTTCGAGACAGAATTTTAGCTTGTCCAATTGAATGCATTTGCAGGTGACAAATTTTTATGTTACTTAACCCGTTCCCAAACGACAAATTTTGGACTGGTCCAAATTGAAAGAGTTTGCAGACAACAATTTTAAATTTGATGAAAATGGCAGGAAGTTCTCAAAAAGGGTAGAAAATCCACAGTGTTTTCAAAAGACTTGTACTGCAGACACATGAAAACCAGGGCTTGTTTAGGAAAGGGTTAACTCTTTATCAAAGGACAAAATTTTGGAAGCTATCAAATTGAAGGCATTTACAGACAACAAAATAAAAATAGCTCAAGGTTGGTTTCCGTCTTTGATAGGGTAGAAAACATTGGTAACCAGCATTTTCTCCTATTCCCACAATGTTTTCAAAAGCCTTCTTTTTCAGGGTTGTTAAAAGTTGGGATTGTGTGGTAAAGGGTTAAAACATGAAATGTATAATTCATAGTGTAGAAAACATGGAGAGAAAAGGAGAAAATTCTGATTCCCAACATTTTCTGCTTTCCCACGATGTTTTCAAAAGGCGTCTTCCTCAGTGTAGTTGAACCCTTTACCACACAATTCCTTGTTTAACCCTTTACCACACAATTCCAAGTTTTAAAGACCCTGAAAGAAAAGGCTTTTGAAAACATTGTGGGAAAAAGAGAAAATGCTGGTAACCAGCATTTTCTCCTTTTCCCACAATATTTTCTTGAAAACATTATGGGAAAAGAAGAAAATGGTGGAAACTAGTGATTTCTCCTTGTCCCACGAAGTTTTTCTACCCTATCAAAGATATATCCTGTCATTTGAGACAATGGTGATATGCCGGTTGCAAATGCTTTTACTTTGGGCAAGTCTAATATTTTGTCATCTGATAAAGTGTTAAGAGTCTAAGTACTGTCATAAACAGAAGACAGTTGGTCTTCAAATATTAATAAATAAAATTGTAGCTAGATCTATATAGAATTTTGATTATTGAATAAGATACAATTATAGTTATCCCTACTTGTTTTCTTTTTCTGCCTATTTTCAGCCATTCCAAAAATCCTAATCAGCTACTTATAGATTCCAAAATAAAACCAAAGTTTAAACTCCAGGTAAGAATCCTTTTATCTGCAAAAAGTTATCAAAGAATGGTACAAGTTGTTCATCGGTTTGGACACAGTAAAATTAGTCTGTCTTAGTGGGTTCTGAAATTTTAATTGTTTTACAAGTTTTTACCAGCGGGCTTTGAAAAGGGTGAATTTTGTTATCTTCAAAACTATCCTAATTATATAAATAGAAGTATCAGACGTCAAATGGCGAAAATCTCAGGATTTTTCGTGCTAAAATGATGTGGTAGACAAAAGAGGAAATGTTTTTTTCTTTTCCAATGATGTTCTGAAAAGCCTCCTTCCTCGGGATTGATAAACAAAGGATTGTTTTGTAAACAGTTGATCATTCAGTAACTTTACCTGTACAGTAAGAATAAGTTCATTGAAGTTCCTATATCAATTACAGCAACCTACGCTAGGTGCAACAGCAGTGTGTGCCGTGTGTTTAAATACAGTTCAACGAGACAACCTACACGGTATTGCTTGTGGACACATGTTCTGTGCAGATTGTTGGGACTTATATTGTCAAGTACAAATACAACAAGGAGTCACTTTAAGTAAGAATAACTGTCATCTCTTTCACATTTTGCATGTACTAGTAATTTTATGAAATATATTATCAAAACTTAAAGCCTTTTCCAGATAACAGAACTTAAGACTTGCCCATTTTGAAGGCATTTGCAGATGACACCGTAAGAGGTTGCAATGGTTGGATTTGTCTCTGAAAGGGTAGAAAACATGGTAGTAAAAGAAAATGATGCTGTTTAACAGCATTTTTCTCTTCTACCAACAAGTTTTTAAGAGCCTACTTCCTCAGAGTCATATCATGTTGACAGCTTGCTTTTTCACATGCATCCTGAGTACAAGGCTTGGGCGCTGAAGTGTTTGTCAAAGGACACTTCCGCAAAAAACATGGCTCGGTGGAAGAGGTGTAGGATTCACAACCTGTAGGCCCAGGGATTGATCCTCACTCAAGGACCTTGCTGGTTTTAATAAAGAACAAATATGATATTACTCCAAACGACTTTGATAAACTTTATTCACACTTCTCTCTGAGGGGTGAAGACTGTTTGAAACAGATATACATTGTATGACTAAAGACTGTGAAATCATGCCTTAAGATTTCCTGTAACATGTGCTTAGCAAATCTAGACAAAAATTGCTTTTTAATTCTTTACATCACAATAAAGTTTTAAGACTTGATCAAATTAAAAACATTTGCAGGTAACAAATCGTATGTGGCTCAAATGAGATTTGTCTTTGTTAGGATAGAAAACATTTTGGTAAAAACAGAAAATGCTGGTTACCAACATTTTCTCCTTTCCCCACCATGTTTTCAAAAGCGGCTTTCTTCAAGGGTTTAAACTTTGGGATTGTGTGGAAAAGGATAAATACATTTTGGCAAATGAAGGTCAAGAATGTATTATCTGTAGCCCTCATCTCTATTTAATACAGGTATACAGTGTATGGCAAAAGATTGTGACATCCTGATGCCGGAAGATTTCCTGTATAGTGTGCTTAGTAAACCTGACCTCAGAGACAAGTATTCCCAGCTTTCATTCCTGGAATATGTAAAGGTATAAATTGCTTCTAAATCCTTTATCATGTAATCCTGAGTTTTTACATCCATGTGAAAGACCATTTTCGAAAAATTGTCTGCAATGCTTTCAATATAGGTTTCTAAACACAAGTGTAAAATTTTATTGTTTTGTTAAAGAGTTCTCCCTTGAAGTATATAGCACAATGCAACACTGCTTTTGCTCCGTCTGTTTTATGGTGTTTAACAAGGTTTTCAACATTTCAGTAACATCACAGTGACCAGTGCATCTGCATGTGTCCATGCTTTCCTTGAGTTTTCTTTTACCAGTGCTTCACACAATGTACTTTCCTAAACATTGGCTACATCCCTCATAACTATAATTGAAACAAGGGTCAAGGGTGATAGAGGATTGTAATGATTCTGTAGAATAAAGCTGTTGAAAACATCTTGGGGGGAAAAAGAACAAAATGCTGGTAACCATGTTTTCTACCCTTTAAAAGACATTTGAGCCACATTTCATTTGTCGTCTGTAAATGCTTTGAAAATTGACTAGTCTAGGATCTTGTCAGCTAGTGCTGGTAAAGAGTAATCTTGTGGTCTGTGAATGCTATCATTTTGGAAGAGTCTATAATTTTGTCTTTTTGTTAAGATTTAACAGAAACAGAATTTTTGAATAGCCAACTGTAAGAACTGTATTCAATTTTGCTTACCAAATGACAGAAATTTTTCACTGACCGAATTGAAAGCTTTGCAGACAACAAATTAAATATGGTACGAGTGTAATCATATTTGTCTTAGAAAAGGCAGAAAACTTTGTGATAAAGGAGATAATGTTGATTACCAGCATGTTCTCCTTTTCCCACAGTGTTTCATTTGCCACCTTGCTCAGGGTCATTAAAACACAGGATTTGTTGGTAAAAGGTTGTAGTATTATATGTATATTTTTGTTTCCAGGGTCATCCATCTTTACGTTTTTGTCCAGGACCCAACTGTCAAATTATTGTTCGAGCAAAGGAGAATAAAGGAAAGAAGGTTGTGTGTTCAATATGTAAAACATGTTTCTGGTAAGGGACTTGTTGTTATTTTCTACTGTTAAAAACCAAAAAAGGGAAGCATTGATATTTATATGCCCCGCTTTTGACAAGCATAAACCCTTTACCAAACAATCCTGAGTTGTAACTAAAATCATTGCTGGAAAAGGAGAAAAATGCTGGTATTTCCTCTTTTTTTCAACAGTGTTTCTACACTTTTGCCGACAAATCCCATCGTTGTATTTGATTTGTCATCTTCAAATGTTTTGATTTTTGACAGGTCTTTGACTTTGTCAATTGGTAAAGAGTTAATTGCCATCAGCAAACAAGTTGTAAGTACTTGTGTGCTAATTTCTTTATTGCATTTTATCTCAAAATGCTTCTGGGATGTTTCATCATGACTTTGTGTTCAGGAAGGATTATATCTCAAGGGCTATAGATGTCTTTAGAGTTATGACTTTTTTGTGCTATTGAAAGATTTATCTGGGCTTTTCTTCTTACACCCAAGGGCCCATATTCACCTACCATTCTGAATTGTATTCTTTGTCTTATTCTTAAGATTTTATAAACTTGAAAAGTAACACAATATCTGATTGGCTGAACCATTTTGGCTGAACCAAATGGTTCAACCAATCAGAAATTGTTACTTTCTGAATTTAGAATTAGATTGGGAATGCAATTAAGAATAGTATGCAAATATCGGCTATGGTCTTGTGTCTGCATTTCCCTTTGTGATGACTTAACAGGGTAAAGGCCCAGTTTATACTAATGAAGCATTTGTTAACCCTTTTACACCTTTTGTAAGTTCTCAAGTAAATTGTAAGAGGATTCATCACTTTGAGACATCAAATTGTGTGGTCATTATTAATCAATTATGGCCCATCTCATTACGAGAAACTTTATAATATTTCTCTTACTTTAATATAAAAGAAAAATTTAATATGGGAATAAAAGAATGTATGGTAAAGAGTGTAGGAATATTTCAGATTGCTCATACAAGCAACTATCACAGTTGGTATTCTAATTTTCATGGGAAAAGAATTCTAAATTAGTCAGAAGTATTACAACTTAAAACCTGAAAAAAAAAACGTCTACAAAAGTTTTTTGTGACTTTCTATAGTCTTAAAAGTGCTGATTATAAAAACTAATTTCTTTGTCCGCCAGGTGGAAAAATCATCAAACTTGATTACATGTAATTGGCTTCAGCCTGTTTTTCCACTGAAACTGCCATTCATTGCTAAATGCTCCTTAATTTGTCCTTGTCAAGGGTCCTTTCAGGAGCGTAAATCTGTTTTCAGTTTCAAATGTGGACTTGAATATCACGCGCCAACAGACTGTGATGTTATCAAAAAATGGCTGACCAAGTGTGCAGATGACTCGGAGACAGCAAATTATATCAGTGCCAATACCAAAGATGTAAGTAAAACTTGGATGCAACATTCACCAACTGTTCTAAACATTGTTCTTATTCTATAGCCCCGCTGGGTAGCTGAGTGGTAAGCATATCTGACTCATGACTTGGTGGTTGCTGGTTCAATACCTTATTGCGGCAAACTTTCTTTTCAGTGATCTTTCGCCGCTCACCCCTGATGCATCTGAGAAAGTAGTTAGTGGCTTGGAAAGAAAGTTATGTTAGTACTGGTGTGAGAAAGCCTGGCAACGCATGCGTAGGTGCACTGGCTGCCATGATATTACCTTAGCTGCTAAAACGGCCTTGAACTCTGTTAAAATGGTGTTATACTCCAGTACAAACAAACAAACAAATCTAATTCTATAGTTTGAAGACTGGCCATCTTGGCCACCTTTTTGTCACACCCAATTAATCCTTTACCACACAATCCCAAGTTTTAACAACCCTGAAGATAAGGCTTTTGAAACATTGTTGGAAAAGGAGAAAATGCTTGTTACCAGCATAATCTCCCTTTTCCAAAATGTTTTCTACCTGAACAAAGACAGAAATAGTCTTTTGAGCCACATTCAATTTGCCATCTGCCAATGCTTTCAAACGGACCAGTCCAAAATTTTGTTGTTGGGAAGAGTTAAATGGCTAGACTAGGGATTTAGAACTCAATAAGAATTTAGAATCACAACAGTTCTTGTTATTACATTTTGTACAAAAAATTTAGGCAAATATTTCAGCAACCAGTTACTGTTTTCTCAGGCTTGCTGTTACTGGGCATTCTTAGCTCTATTCTGTACAAGTTAATTTTAGTGCAACACATATAGAAATTATTTAAAATGAAAGGAAAATACTGTCTTTTGATTGTTTAGGCAACATGAACAGAAAAGAAGAAGACATTGTAATAATCAAGACAACCATTTCAATTATTCTTCTGTCCTGTGATATTTTTAGCTCTACTGGCAGAAGTCCAGAAGAGCATGTCATGGCCTGGTGTCAGTGGTCTGTCTGTCTGTTAGTCTTTTTCATATTTATTTAAGTCCACACATTTGGTTGGATTTTCGTAAGACCTGCACAGCTTGAAGCCTATTGATTTTGAAGAAAATACGTAAATATTTTGTAAAAAGAAGCTATTAAAAGTTGAAATTTTGCATTTCAGTCCATTATTTTCCCCAATTGTTTGTAAACATGCTCAGATAAATACCATCAAAGGGTTGAGGCCAATTGATAATAAAGAAAATCATTGGTTTAGGAAAAGGATCTGTTTGATGATTTATTCTTAATTATGCCACAAAGTCCACATTATCGTACCCATTTCTTTGAAACTGGCAGGTATTGCTGATTTTTATGACTTCTTAAACACTATTATATTTGGTTTTATTCTGAAAAATGGGATTTGAGAAATTGCACTTTAAATACTTATTATTCTGTTTTAATGCTGTTACCCCAATCTTGTTTCAAGATAGTTTTAGTCTCTTTGTTTTTTTTTCACCATTAGTTCATAGTAAATGTTAGAAAATATCCAAATCCCCCCCCACCCTAAAAAAAAAATTCATTATAAAAATTTTGACTAACATAATTACTTTTTGCCAAGTTTGTTGAAAGGGGAAGCTGTCTTCTAAGTCTATTGTACTCTCTTGTACACTTGTACATGATATCCTAAAAACTGACATAAGGTTAGTCTGTTTGAACTCAAGCAGAAGAGAGCTTTCATTCATAGCTTAGAGCTGATTATTCACAGGATTTTTTTTGCTTATTTTAGATTACATTTAGAGATATTGATCAGTAACTATCAGTAGAGCAGTTCAGACAGTTGTGGGCCTTTTGTTTTTGATTATTTGTGGACACTCTGTTTATTTATAAAGAAGCAGATTTTCTTTTTTACAATTTTTCTCATGTAGCTTTATCAGTTGACTTAAAAAATGAATTTTCTGGAACAGAATGATATCTTTTAACCCTTCACCACACAATCCCAGGTTTTAACGAACCCAATGAAAAAGCCTTTTGAAGACATTGTGGGAAAAGGAGAAAATGCTGGTATCCAGCATTTTCTCCTTTTCCCATAATGTTTTCTAACAATTCATAGAAAAGTCCAGTTATTTCAGCAATATTTAATTGTCGTCTGCAGATGCTTTCAATTTGGATGAGTCAAAGATTTTGACATTTGGTAAAGAGTTAAATGTGAGCTCCCTTTGATCTTAATAGTTGTGTAATTTTGTTTGAATAGAAACATGAAGGTCCTTACTTTTCATGTCCTATATTTATTTTTGTAGTGCCCAAAATGCCATATTTGTATAGAAAAAAATGGGGGCTGCAATCATATGGTATGTATATTTTGTTTATTTTGAAAGTACTGTGGTGGCTTTTTAAGACCTTTAATTAAAATGTGTTTACTGTTCTACTCTAAGAAGCATGCGAACCATTTAAGAAGCAAGGGAGCAATATGTCATAGTATTTCAAAGTTCTGCCTTCCTGCAAACCTAGTAACTTTTCTTAGCCATTTTTTCTGTAAGACTATCTGAATTGCTGTGTAAAAAAAGATGGTACAACTTTACATTATTGTTGTTCATAGAATTAACACTGTACTAAAGACAAAATTTTTGTCTTGTCCAGATTGAAATCATTGTAAACTACAAATCATAGGATATGTCTTTTCAAAGATGAAAAACATCATGGGAAAAGGAATAATTACTGCTTACCAGCATTGGCAAAGTGTTAACTGTCTGAAGAGGTGTACTGCTAAATTTCCACGTTGTATTTGGTCTTTTTCTTGATTTTGTAGGGTTCACTTCATTAACATGAATGAAAACTTCAATAAGAATTTGGTAAAGGTTTAATAATTCTATTTTTAGCAATGCTCCAAATGTAAATATGACTTTTGCTGGATGTGTCTCGGGGACTGGAAGACTCATGGCAGTGAATATTATGAATGCAGTAGATACAAGGTAGTTTAACATCATCATTATGTTAATCTTCTCAGAAGTTGATGGAGGGCATTCCTCTGTCACAGTTGATCCTTATTTTAATGATAGTGATGTGGGAAAGCAGCCAGTGGCTTTTGAAGAATACTGTGCAAAGTTATGGTAAAAGAAACTCCAAGAAAGAATGGATAATTGCATTGGCCACTGAGATAGAACTGAAATAATTGAAAACAGTGTTAAACACTATACAAAAACAGTCAATCAATCATTATGGAAGGAAGTATTTGAAATGAATCTCTTAACTCTTTACCAAACAGCAAAGTTTTAGACTTATGCATTTCGAAGGCTTAATTTGGTAGACAACAAGTTATACATACTGGAGATAATAACATTGTCTTTGGAAAGATAGAAATCGTTGTGGGGAAAGGAAAAAATGGCAGGTTACCAGCAGTTTCTCCTTTTCCAATGTCTTGAAGGCCTTCTTCTGTAGGGTCATTAAAGTGGTGGGTTGTGTGGTAAAGGATTTCAGTTTTATAGAGCAAATCAGTTGCCATTGATCCGATAAAACTGACCTCTATCTGAAACAAAGCATTGGTCAGAAAGTAAATGCTTATTTGGCCACCTAAAACAGATTGAGGGGCACAAAATTGGCCCCTTAGTTTAACCTAACCAGATGATAAAATTTTAGACTTGCCCAGATTGAAAGCATTTGCAGATGACATATTGAGTGTTGTTCAAATGATAAGATACATACATGTATATCTCTGAAAATGTAGAAAACATAGTGGGAAAAAGACATGTCTTTAAAAATGTAGAAAACACTGTAGGAAAGAGAAAATGCTGGAAATCAGCATTTTCTCTTTTTTCCACAATGTTTTCCAAACCTCTTTCCATTAGGGTTGTTAAAACATGGGATTGTGTGGTAAATGGTTAAATAAAGTTCTTATAATTCGCCACTCTTGATAAGTTGTAGAAGGTTGACCCGACTTGTCACAGGATTCAAACCCAAAACCTATGATATGAGAGGCCCGTCCTCTACAAATGGCCCCCTTAATAGTTTTAGTTAGACCAAACACTGTGGAGGATAGCTGTATTTACGCTGTTTAAAATACACATAGAAAAACTAAAAAACTTTTTCAAGCAGTTGATTCTAGTTACAAATCAAGAACCAAAAGGATGGATAATTAAAATGAGAGATAACTCTTTAACCCTTAAGCTGCTAAATGTGACTCGAGGACCTATAGCGGACAGTGTAGATTAAGATCAGACTGCACAGAATGTGCCATCTGATCTTGGATCTACATTGTCCAATAAGGAGATATTTTTCCCCCAAAAAATAACTTTGAAATCGCAATATTTGGGTTTTTACTATCGGCTTAAAAATTTCATTTAACTTATCTAGCAGGTTAATGGTCAAGACTGCAAACATGGTAATTTGTTGTGCATATATCCTGTATTTTTGTTCTTTACCACATGATGAAATTTAGATTTATCCAAATTGAAAGCACATGCAGTAGACAATTTAAATGTTGATCAAATGATGGAATTTGTCTTTGATGGGGTAGAAAACATTTTGAGAAAAAGAAACAATGTTTTCTAAAGGCTTCTTCCTGAGAGTCATTAAAACTAGGGAATGTGTGATAAAGGGCTAAGAGTTGAATTTCGGTCACATGTGACTTTGGTCTCATTGTGGCATACTTTTCTTACAGGAAAATCCAAACATTGCTAATGAATTTGCTCATGCTCAGGCTAGAGAAGCACTCAAGAAGTATCTCTTCTACTTTGAGCGGGTAAGTACTTTGTGAACAAATCTGTCATGCATTGCTTTTTTAAATGAGATATGCAGAGTCTGACATAATTTTGCATTTGAAATCAAACATTTTATTAAGGGAGACAAGAAACATGTTATTAGGTGAGCCGCTGGAGAATTATAGGCCAGTATGCAAAACCATAGATACACATGTGGTAATTTCCATGAATGAAATCTGATTCACATCTCTTAAAGAAATATGAAATAACATCACATCTAACATCTCACAATACTTATATCAAACGTATGTAATATATAGAAATTACTAATTGGTCTCTGACTCTTTACCAAACAACAAAATTTTAGACTGGTACAAATTGAAAGCATTTGCAGATGACACATTTAATTTAGCTGAAATGATAGTAATTGTCTGTGAAAGTGTGGAAAACCTTGTGGGAAAAGGAGAAAATGCTGGTTACCAGCATTTTTGCCTTTTCTCTCAGGTTTTTAGAAGGCTTTTCCCACAGGGTCTTTAAAACTTGTGATTTTGTGGTCAAGAGTTAACTGAAAGAACAGGAGGTTATTTGCTAAAAAGAGATCATATATCAAGATGAAAATTACCAAAAGCTATAGGCCAGCTTTGATTTGGGTATTTAACAATGTGACAGAGGAAAAGACTTTTACACTAACAGTTAAAGCAGTTTAATGAAATTCTATTAATAAAATGCAAAGTATACCAAAATGAATGCAATTAATGTTCCTAATGGCTATGTTGTGAATAGTAAAGATTAAAGATAGCAGAAATTCATGCTTGCTAGATAATCTAATTTTGACAGGACTGAAAAAACCATTGCTGATATAACTTAAAATTTGCATGAAAAATGTTGTGGATCAGTATCTAGTTGAATTATACATACAGGACTATATTTGTTGATTTGAATGTAAATGCTCATTTAACCCTTTCCCAAACAAGCCCTGGTTTTCACATGTCTGCAGAACAAGTCTTTTGAAAACACTGTGGGAAAAGGAGAAATTGCTCATAATGAGCAATTTCTCCTTTTCCCACAGTGTTTTCTACCCTTTTTGAGAGCTTTCTGCCATTTTCATCAAATTTAAAACTTTTGTCTGCAAACTCTTTCAATTTGGACCAGTCCAAAATTTGTTGTTTGGGAAAGGGTTAAACAAGAGACGGATTTAATCCATGTGCATCACAAGGATAATATGAAGTATAAAAAAGTAACATTTGGCATCTGCACACCAGTTATCTTTTCATGATAAAGGGTTACCAAACATATATTAAGGAATTCTTTTTGTTGTGTAAACAGTGGGAGAACCATGCTAAGAGTTTAAAATTAGAAGAACAAACCCTGGAAAAAATCACATCTCGGATTCAGGAAAAAGTTATGAACAGTACAGGAACATGGATTGACTGGCAGTACTTGTTGGATGCAGCTTATTTGCTTAAAAAGGTTAGCTTTTATCTTACACTGTTAAATCTTTGTAATTTCAAATGGAAAGTAGTTGAAAGTATCAGTGTATAATTATGGATTATAAATTTACCCTTTGCCAAAATGTCCTGTGTTTTTGACAACTTAAGAAGGATGCCCGTTGTAAACACTGTTGAAAAAATGAGAAAATACTGAAACAGATTGCTGGTAACCAGCATTTTCACCTTTTTCACAAGGTTTTTGCAATTTCCAAGACCATCAATCACTGGATCCTCATTAGTCACCTGAATTCAATATGGACATGTCTAAAATTTTGTTGTCTGGAAGAGAGTTTGTAAATGGAAAAGTCTTCAGTAAGTACTACCTGGATAAATGTGCAAATGACTCACCAGGTTGTAAGTCTTGTTACAAATGCTCTTCTTACATTCAACAAGTGAATGAAAGATACACCATGATTCTCAAGCCTGAGAATGCTGAATGATTGAAATGACCTTTTAAACCCTTACCAAATGTTGAATTTGAGACTTGCCCAAATTGAAAGCTTTTGCAGACAACAAAATGATTATGAGTCAAAAATAGATGTCTGCTTTTGGAAAGGTGAAAAACATTGTGGGAAAAGGAGAAAATGCTGGTTACCAGAAATAGAAATCACCTTTTAAAAGGTTTGAAAACATTGTGGGAAAAAGAGAAAATGCTGGTTACAAGCATTTTCTCCTTTTTCCACAATGTTTTCAAAAGACTTTTTTCTTCAGGGTAATTAAATCTTGGGATTGCAGGGTTATCCTTGACGCACGATTTTGTGCATTTTGACACATTTTTAAGGAAAATGACCTGCATTTTTTTTCAGTAGTGTGTAACTGCGGATGCACAAATACAATAAAGGTTACTTACGATCGTCTTTGCTACGGATAATGTTACATAGCGAGTATAATATTAAGAAAGCTTAAGTACGAGAAGAAAATGGGATGAAACACTAGACTGTGTATCGATTTTATGAGAATACTGCCGGTCTTTAAACTCATCTAAACTAAATCAGTCGATCTGTAATGAAAACAATATGGCTCAGTCAAAATTGGCGTCATTCTTGCTGTCTGCAAGGAAAAGAGACCTTAACAATGATCTGATGATGAATGCCTGGTTCGAGTCACAAGAAAAACATTTCAAGGCCCCGAGGGTTTACTGAAAATGGGCTAAAGACATAGATCTATGCTTAACTGTTTGTCAAAAACGGCGACATGAATGCAACTCGCATATCAAAACACAGGAATCAGCCGTTTAATTGATGAAAATAATTTGTTGTCGGATGGATACTCTCTGTTTAAAAAATATAGAGGTTATCAAATCCAACTGACAAAAAGATATTTGAATCAATTAAATGGTTGATTCCTGTGACAAAAACAAGACACAATAACCCTTTTACCACAGAGAAAGGCTGCACAAACTTGCGCAATTCAACTCTAATATGCGTTACATTGATGCCCTTGAAAGATTGAAATTACATGAATAAATGACAGCTTGTCTGCAGCTAGAGCATTTTCGCCTGTTAAGACCAGGCTTTAAGTAAAGCATACTCGAGATACTCTATGAAAAAGATGTAATCTAGACTGTAAGCCCATCTATACAGAGAGTGCCTAATGTTACAATGTATCTTACATCATTTAATAATTCATAAATAGGCTATTTAAAGCTTTGGGATGAATAAGCGACACAAAAACACACATTGTTTAATAATAGTAGTCTTTAATGTTTAACCTAATTACATTTTTTTGTGACCCCCTCATAGTCCAGAATGACCCCCATTATTTATGACTAGGGGGTCACAATGATCCCCTATTTTTGTTGCCAAGGGAAAACCCTGGATTGTGTGGTAAAGAGTTAATTAGAAAATGGGCTGAAATAGTGTATTTTAGTGGTTATTTTGGCCAGGATAGGTTACAGAATAGTGTAAAATGCAGATCTGAGATCTGTCTCCTTTTCTGTGCAGGCCTATCTTAATCTACACTGCCTGGAAAAGCAACTTAGGCTATGGGTAGAGCTCTGTGGGTTGATAGTAATTTTTTCTTATATAGTTTCAGTACAGTGCTAATTTTTGTTCGTTTTGGTTGATAAACAGTAAGTATGTTATTCCATCTGATGTTTTGTTGTGTATTAAGTACAGTAAATGGTTTTTGGTGTATCTGTAACTTATTATGTACAAAATCATTGTGACATAAAAAAGACACTGCCCTTTATGAGCATTTTCTTCATTTGTCACAATGTTTTCATACATTCACATAATTAAACCTTAAGCCTTTCCCAAACAACAAATTTTTGATCACTAGAAATTGAAAACATCTGCTGACAAAAAAATTCAAAATTGGTCAAAGTGAGCTTTAGTTTTTTCACAGGGTGGAAAACATCGTGGAAAAAGGAGAAAATGCTTGTGACCAGCATTTCCTCCTATTTCCACAATGTTTTCTAAAGCTTTCTCCCACAGGGTCATTGAAACTTCCAGATTATTTGGCAAGTGTTAAATCAAAACTATTTCATGTATATCTTTTTCATATTGTCAAAGTGTTCTGTGGTAGATTTGTTTCTAGAGCCAGTGATCTGAAAGCTCATATAATTATTTATTTTCTGTTTCAGTGTCGATACACTCTACAATACACATATCCATACGCATACTATCAAGAGAGAGGTCCCAGAAAAGAATTGGTAAATCTTTTTAACCCTTCAGTACACAATCATGAGTTTTAACAACCCTAAGAAAAAAATTACTTTGAAAGCATCATAGGAAAAGGAGAAAATGATGGTATTCAGAATTCCCTTTTTTCTCACAATGTTTTCTTGCTGCCAAAGTTCCATCATTTCACATTTAATTTGTCGTCTGCAAATGCTTTGAATTTGGAAGAGTCTACTGTTGTGTCATTTAGTTAAAGAGTAAAGCCCCTCCCGAACAGTCCAATGTTTTTTTGATCACTGACAAAGTAGGCTTTTTAGAACTCAGTCTACCAGCATTTTCTTCTTTTTCCATGTGTTCTACTCTAGACAAATACAATAAATACAATCAATAACCCTTTACCACACAATCCCAATTACTAACGATTCTGCGTAAAAAACCTTTTAAAAACACCCTGGGAAAAGGAGGAAATGCTGGTAACCAGCATTTTCTCCTTTTTCCACAAGGTTTTCTGCCCTATCAAAGATAAATTCCATCATTTATACTACATTTAAATTGTCGACTGCAAATGCTTTGAATTTGGACAAGTCTATACTTTTTGTCATTTGGTAAAGAGAAAAGCCCTTCAGCAAACAATCCCATGTTTTTATCACTGACAAAGTAAGATTTTTAGAACTTCATAGGAAAAAGAGAAAATGTTAGTATTTAGCATTTCCTCCTTTTCCCACGGTGTTTTCTTTTCTCGAATTCTGTAAAAAGCAAATTGCAGCATTTTTGAGTCACATTTACTTTGTCATCTGCAAATGCTTTCAATTTGGACAGGTGTACAATTTTGTTGTTTGAGAAAGGATTATATGAAGAAAACATCAAGGTATTTTCAATGTTTCAGTTTGAGTACCAACAGGCACAATTAGAAGTAGAGGTAGAAAATTTATCATGGAAAGTGGAGAGAGCCGAGATCACAGACAGAGGGGTAAGTATTGTTGTATTTGCTAACCTGTGAAGCAATGAACCTGGCTAAAGTTGCATTTGCTGAAAGGACAGATCAAGTTGTTTATCCCTTTACCGCATAATGCTGCCTTTTGATGCCCCTGGGAAAGAAGCCTTTTGAAAACATTGTGGAAAAGGAGAAAATGCTGGTAACCAGCATTTTCTCCTTTTCCCAGAATGTTTTCTACCCTATCAAAGAAAAATTGTACCATTTGAGCCACATTGAAATTGTCGTCTGCAAATGCTTTCAATTTAGACAACGCTAAAAGTTTGTCGTCTGGTAAAGGGTTATCATATAAAGATGCTCAGGTAATTGGACATCATAAAGGGGAGAATATAGGGTATCATTTACTGTGTTATCTAAAACATGTAACAGAAGACAGAATGTTTTTCCCAGTAAGATAGCTAGTGTTGAATTAAGATTGATTGAAAATATTTTACTCTGTTTTCAACATTACATGTATTTCAGTTATTGTATGGCAACAGCTCACTTACTGGTGTGTTTCCTGGGTTTTACCAGGAGTAGGCTGGAGCTTTGCATTGCCTTGCCTAAGGACACTCCAATTTAAACTAGCACTGTGAAATGCTGAAAAAAAATCCTTTGGTGGGACTCGAACCCACGGATAATTTTTTGTGTGAAAGATATATTTATCCCTTGTTATGGAATAATGAGTTAGAGCCATACCGTTAGCGAACAGAATGGGATATTTTACAATAAGAGTAAAAAATTGTGGTAATTCCTCATGTTTTGCGCACATATTTCTATCAGTTTAATTGTAAAGTCATTGTTGTACTTGAAATAAAATGAGTCATCTTTTGTAAGATTTTCTAAAACACCCATTCAACCACTGAGCCACACAGAAACTCTTTAAATTTAGAATAAAACTTGATCAATACAGGTTGGTTAATAAGATACCAGGTCCCAAACTGAGATTGAGAAAGCTTAATTTTATTTGAACTTTTATTTGACCCTTCCATACACAGTCTCAAGTTTTAAGACCCCCGAAGAGGACTTTTTTTTTAAAAAACCTAGAGGATAAAGGGGGAAATGTTTGTAATATTTGAAAATGCCTTGTTATTTTGTTAACTTGATGAACTGTTTACCACACAATCCCGACTTCTAACTACCGAGAAAGAAGCCTATTTAAAACATTGTAGGAAAAGGAGAAAATGCTGGTAACCAGCATTTTCTCCTTTACCCACAATGTTTTCTACCCCTCCCTAAACAAATTTCAATTTTTTATTCATGTTTATTTTGTCGTCTGCAACTGCTTTCAATTTGGACTAGTCTAAAATTTTGTTGTTTGGTAAAGAGTTAATTTGAACATGAACTGATTTATGTGTTATTACTTACATCTATTTTCAGGAAGTGGAAAATCAGATGGATATAGCAGAAAAAAGAAGATTAACTCTACTCAAAGACTTTTTAGATTTATGAAACAATTTATCCTGCATTTATGTTTGCAAAGCAAACCCTGATGACCTATACAATATGTAATAGTTTGTTTTTTTTCTCATCATATTACATATTTTCATTTTACTTGTGCAGTGACAAGTCACTGGGCATTATTACATCAGTACATCAGGATTTTCCAATCAAAATATTCCTCAGATATTTATCATTTGCTTTAATATGTGTGCTTTTATTATGAATCAAGTTCATTCCTCTTAACCTTTCCAGTTGACAAAATTTAAGACTTGTGTATATTGAAAGCATTTGCAGATGACAATTTAAATATGGAACAAATGATGGTATTTGCCTTCAAAAGAGAAGACAACATCCTTGGACCAGGAGAAAATGGTAGTTACCGGCATTTTCTCCTTTTCCCACAATGTTTTCAATAGCTTTGTTCCTCAGTAAGACAAAAACACATGATCATTTGATAAAGGGTTAAAGATGTGTGTTTGTGTACATGAATATGCATATAAAATATTTTCTTTTTTAAAACAAGAAAGAGAGTTGTTCATCCTTTTTAAGATATGATTTTCTTGAACATAGAGTTCAGGTACTCAGCAAGCATTTCAGATACTCAGCAAGCATTTCGAGCACTGAAGTGACTTCATACATTCATGCATGGATGAAATAATTTACATGGTGAGCACAGAAGGTTTGCTATCTTCTCCTCTTTGCACTTTTTCTCTGGTACAACTCCAGATAAATGTCCTAGAATTGTATTACACAGTGCAGTAGTTGATATAGGTGCATTATTCAGTGCTGTATTAGTGCTCCGATTCTTTAGTTTAAGCTAGAAATTCAGGGGTTGTGTTTCATCTACCACCTCCCACACACACAGAAACACACTTAGGCTAATAAAAGTCATACCCACATGATACCCACAGGCAGGGGATATGTTTTTTCCCCTCCTGAACTACCTCCCTCTTCCCAAACACTCGCACACAAGATTTTACTACATTGATATCCAATATCAAGTTTCTTCTGACAG